>OX376191.1:8778062-10172788 GCA_947363905.1 Lithophane semibrunnea | reverse complement strand
GGGACCTTCATACGGCGGTGTTAATGAGCGTTTAACTTCGTTTTTAACGAAAACGTAGTCCGATCTTGTTAAATCTTTATGTACGAAAATGTTTCTGTTATTAGCTTGATTCCTTGTGGTCGGTTGAAGGTTCGCTAGTGTTTCCATGAGTTTGCAGGTATAATCGGTGTTGTTGATGTTTGCTTCGGTGGGAACAAAAAAATCTCCCGGTAGACGCATAGATTTACCGTAGGTCATTTGAGCGGAGCTGTATCCTGAGTCTTCTTTAATTGTATTGCGCATTCCTAATAACACGATAGGTAATTGTTGTGCCCATTGACTGTTACCATCGCAACGTGCCATGATGGAAGCTTTTAGCGTTCGGTGCATCCTTTCGACGTGTCCATTCGCTTTTGGATTGTACGCTGTTGTCCTAATCTTTTCTATTCCAAGTAGTTTGGTCAGCTGTGCGAAAAGGTTGGATTCGAATTGACGACCTCGATCCGAAGTTATTCTTGCAGGGCAACCGAAACGTGCTATCCAATGCTCGAGCAGAGCTTTCGCGACGGTTTCAGCGCTTATATCCTTTACAGGAACGACTTCGGGCCATTTTGTATGACGATCAATCATTCTGACACAGTATGTATATCCATCGGAAGGTGGTAATGGTCCAATAATATCTATATGAACATGCTCGAAACGGTCTGACCTTTCGAACTCTCCTAGAGGTGTAATTGTATGTCTTTGCACTTTACATTTCTGGCATTGTATGCAACTTCTTACAAAGTTTGCTACGTCAGTATTCATGTTAGGCCAAAAATAGCGCTGCGCGATAAAGCGACGCGTAGCGGCTACCCCAGGGTGGTTAAGTGCATGGACACTTGAAATCGCTTTTTCTCGAAATTCCGACGGTAAATAAAGTCGCGCTGTTGAAGTTGATGTTTCGAATGTAAGCTCATGATTTGAATATGGCATGCGGAACAATTTAAATTCCAGATTAGGTTTTTGTTTTAACATGGTTAATTGCGTATCTTCGACTTGGCTTTTATATAATTGTTCATAATCGAAAATATCATGTACATAAATCTCTTCTATTCTTGAAAGAGCGTCTGCGGCGTTATTGAGCTCGCCTTGAACGTACTCAATTTTGTTGCAAAATTGAGAAATAAAATCCAATTGACGAAGACGTCTTGGTGGATCTGATTTAGATTCTTTCTTCGATAATGCGAATATTAACGGTTTGTGATCGGTTAACACCGTGAGATCACGCCCTTCAATCATATACCGAAAGTGTTTTATTGCCATGTAAATAGCCAATAATTCCCTGTCGTAGGTACTGTATTTTGTTTGGGCGCTACTTAGTTTTTTTGAATAAAATCCTAGTGGTTCTAACCGTTTGTTGACTAGTTGATGGAGTGCTGCGCCGACGCAGGTATTCGCTGCGTCGGTCATTAATATTAGTTTCGATGACGGGTCTGGATGCACGAGGGTGACGGCATCACTTACATGATGTTTGCACTGATTAAATGCGTTGATTGCTTCTTCGGTCCAAGCGATTTTTGTTTTGTCTTTTTTCTTAGCATTGTGCAAATATTTGTCTAAAATAGTTTGAGTGTTGGCTGCTTTAGGAATGCTCATTCGGTAAAAATTTATAAGACCGAGGAAGCGCCTCAGTTCTTCGATGGTTTCTGGTTGCGGATAGTTTATGATTGACTTGACCTTTTCTTTGTCCGGCCGTATGCCATCACAGCTAACGCGGTAACCGAGAAATGTAAGTTCGGATTTCCCGAATTCGCATTTAGACGTATTGATTGTGACGCCAAATTCATTAAGTCGCTTGAACACCTCTTTGAGATCGTGAATGTGACACTCTTCTGATTCTGATGCGATAAGTATATCGTCTAGGTAACAGAATGTATTGCTAGTATTTTTCAAAACTTCATTGATAAATCTTTGAAACGTTTGCGCAGCGTTTCTCAGACCGAAGCTCATTTTAGTAAACTCGAACAAACCAAATGGAGTTATTATTGCGGTTTTCGGTATGTCCTCAGGTGCAACACTTATGTTATGGTAAGCACGTCGAATATCAATTTTAGATAGTATTTTTTTATTTTTGAGGATGTATGTGAAATCCGTTAAACGAGGAATCGGGTAGCGATCGGGCTCGGTGATTGCGTTTAAACGACGATAATCTCCGCACGGGCGTAATTCACCGTTTTTCTTTTGAACGATGTGTAAAGCATTTGCCCATGGGCTGGCTGACGGCCTGCATATTCCTAGTTCTACCATGCGTTGGAATTCATCCTTCGCCGCTTTGTATTTTGCAGCGTTAAGTGGACGTGCTTTTTCGTAAACGGGTGGGCCGCGGGTACAAATATGATGCATGACATTGTGTTTGGGTGGATCCTTGTAACACTCGCTCATAGTGATGTCTGGAAACTCTGTTAAAATCCGGTGATATTTATTATCCGAGTCGATAACCTTAATAGTAGGAATATTTGTGGCATCTTCTACGTTGGCGTTCCTAGAGAGCAGAGTGACTTTGTCGATTAACTTTTTTGAGTGAAGATCCACAAGCAATTGATATTTGGCTAGGAAATCTGCCCCTATAATGGACCGCTGTACATCGGCCAGAACAAATTCCCAGGTAAAAGCTCGACGTAAGCCAAGATCTAAAGTCATTTTCTGAGACCCATATGTTTTGATTGTTGTACCATTGGCAGCAAATAACGTAAAATCAGCTGGTTGACGATTCGCGTTTTTGTAGGCAATAACTGAAATATCAGCGCCGGTGTCTATAAGGAAATGCGTACCACTTTTCCAGTCGGTGACGCTCAAGCGATGTGTTCCTTCGACACCTACGCTCGCCACAGCAGGTGTCGGTTTTAGTTTAACGCTTTTTTGACGCATTGTTGGTCGCCGCATTTCTTGGCGTTATTTCCATAAATATAGTGGTAGAAACACTTGAAATCTTTGTCTCCCGGTTGCGCTGTTTGACGCCTGTATTTATTTTGATTATCAAAATACCGAGAGCGTGATCGTGACCGCGATCGCGTCTGATAATTGCCACGACTCCTATTATTACTTTGTCGCGTGATTTGCAAATCATTAATTTTAGTGTTTAACGCGGCAATTTCTTGATGCAATTTAATAAATTGTTGGTCCTTTGGTTGTTTGGAGATAGCGACAGGATTTAGTGTACAGACTTCGGATAGCCGTGAAGTTTCCATTATTTTATCAGCTATTGCTGCGACATTGTCCAATGGAACATCGCAGACAGTGACTACTGCGCGGACTGTTTGAGGCAGGCGATCTAACCACAAAATTCTGATAGTGTCCTCGGGAATTTTGTTCCTTCCGAGCTCGCGCATTTTACGTAAGAGTTGAGTGGGTCGTTGATCCCCTAACTCGACTTTCGTAAGCAACGTAACTCAGACTCATCATATGCCGAAATTAACCTGACTTTTAAAGTTTCATATTTATTGTGCTCAAGCGGGTTCTCGAGAATGTCGCTAATTTGACCCAATTCGTCTCGACCTAACTTAGCTATAACTAATTGATATTTACTTAAGTCACCTGCTTTTTGTGCACCGATTATGGCCTCAAATTGGTGGAACCATAGTCGCGGGCGCGCTGACCAGAAGTCGGCGATGCGGGAGTTGATGGTGATTGCCCCCGTCTCTGGCGGCTGGTGCTGGTCTACGATGTAACTCGGAGCAGCTTGCTGAGGTGCGTAGACGTTGTCAGGTGCGGCGCCAGCCGTGGCGGCAGTAGCAGTGTTAGGGTTGGACATCTCGGAGTTTCGTAAAATACTTCACAGTAAACACTAAAGAGAGTCTAAGTCTGTATTAACGCAATTGCACTCGCGGATTATAGTACAGTATGGAACCGTATTTTTTAAATCACATCGGGTATCAAATCACGTCGGGTATCAAATCACGTCGGGTATCAAATCACGTCGGGTATCAAATCACGTCGGGGTCACCAATATAGAACTTTTGTTGTGATGAGATTACGGGTTCTATAGTGTAATTAAATTAAATGTTCATTGGTTAGTTCACAATGAGTTTAATAAAGGTACTATAACTAAACACGGTACAATAAGTAAGATTATGATGATTATAATTTGACGCACAAGTGATGCGATTGGTAGTTAGTGAACGTGTCCTACTTTGCTGACGGCTAGTGACCGAATACTGAACCCTGAGTTCGATCTAAGGGACGTGTGAGTCGTGTGACGTCATAGGTACTTGAGTTCACAAGTTCGTCTGCATGTGTGGGTTACATACCACTACACATGCCACAATCCAACTTGCCAGTACTTTGTGACCTCTTAATGACAAAAACTCTGTCATTAACGTTGAACTTCTTAGGTGGACTTCTATTTTTATTTACATACGCGTCTTGTTTAGATTTGTTTTTGTTTATTAATTCATCTGCGCGCTGCCTACGTAGCTCGCGGATCGCTTCGCGGTTAGGATTTGAGCCCTCAAACGTAACATCCCTTATTAAAGAGTTAATTACCGGCGTAGTGGATTCCGTACCGACTAATAGATTTAACGCGGAATATTGTGTAGTCTTATGTTTGGTAATGTTTAATACGAGCTGTAATTTCCACAAAACGTTCGACCATTCGTTTTCGTTATTATTAACTTCTATCCTGACCATATTCAGCACAGTACGGCAATATCGTTCAACTTGGCCGTTCTCCTGATGCATTTCAGGCGTAATGAAGTGTACTGCAGTACCAGAATCAGTTAACCAGTGTATGAAATTGTGGTTATCAAACATCTTACTGCGGTCGCACACAAACCGTTTAAAAGTACCAAACAAAGATATAGTTTGAGTTATCACTCGCATTAACTCGTCACAATCCTGTCTGTACAGACTATACAACAAACAATATTTTGTATACGCGTCAACTATTATCAGTACGTACTTAAATCCGTTGCATTCTCTAAGTGGACCGAGTACATCAGCATGTACTGTATCAAACGGTATTGGGTCCTTTTGCCAAGAGGATATCGGCTGTAAGGGGGCACGGGGTACTTGTTTATGCGATATGCATACGACGCAATGTGTTATGTACTTAGTTACAAATCGTCTCAGACCCGGGAACCAAAAGTGTTTGAGAATCAAATCAATAGTTTTGTCTATACCCAAGTGTTCATGTTCGTCGTGGAATACACGTAACAAGCTTAAACGAAACGCTTTAGGGATATAACATAAGTAACGCTCTTGCTCGCCCTCAACACAGTACTTATAATATAAAAGATCGTTTCGTTTTACATAGCGATTTGAATCTAACACACCGTTATTTAACTTATCTAATAGTGACAAAGTTTCTTCGTCACCCGCCTGAGCTATCTGTGCCCAATTAAGAGGTTTCTGAACGGCATTGATAACATTAACCGGATTTCGACTCAAATAATCAACGTGAGACATTAAACAACCCTTGCGGTATTCTAAGGTAAAGTCAAAGTCCTGCATATAGATCCACCAACGTGCTACTCTCGGCTGAAGATCTTTCTTGCGTTTAGTCATTTTTAACGCGTTACAGTCGGTTATCATCGTAAAATGTTGACCAACAAGGTATTGACGAAAATGCTGCAATGATTTTACAACGGCTAGGGTCTCGAGCTCATAACTATGGTACTTCGATTCCGCACCTACCGTTAGCTTACTAAAATACGCGACGACGCGCTTACGATTGTCTTTGTCTATTTGCAGCAAAATACCACCGTAACCTATCGCGCTCGCGTCAGTATGTAGCTGCGTAGGCAAATCGGGATCGAATATCGCTAATAGAGGCTCACTAGTTAAATAAGAAATAATTTCCTGCCTAGCTTTTTCTTGCACATCACTCCAATTAAAAACAACACCCTTTCGAGTTAAAGCAGCCATGCAGGCAGTCTTAATTGCGTAACTGGGAATATACCGCCGAAAATAGCCAGCCAGGCCCAGGAATTGGCGAACTTGCTTAATGTTACTCGGTCTTGGCGACCTAATCAAGGCATCCACTTTATGTTTGCTCGGTCTAACCTGACCCCGACTGATTATTCTACCTAAGTACTCTATTTCACTAGTTAGGAAGCTACACTTCTTTAAGTTTATAGAAAAACCTGCTTCGGTCAAGGTTTCTAGGACTGCGTCGAGCAAAATAAGGTTCTCGCTGATTGTATCAGAAAGTAATAACACGTCGTCGACGTAAACTAGTACTTTACCTGATTCAATAAAAGATTTCAAGGTTTTACTGATGGTTTTCTGGTAAATAACGGGAGCATTGGCAAGACCATAAGGCATTTTACAGTATTCATAATGTCCTTCGGGGGTGATGAAGGCAGTCTTGTTTATGGAATCCTCACTGACTCTCAATTGGTGGAAGCCTGAGACCATATCAAGTGCACTGAACCATTTAGCTTTGCCTAGCATATCTACATGATCATTAATCAACGGAAGCGGGTGTCTAATTTTAACTGTAATTTGATTTAGGGCTCTATAATCAACTACCATCCTATCTGAGCCGTCTTTTTTCTTTACGAGTAAGATCGGGCTAGCGTATTCCGACTCTGATTCCCGGATTATACCTTTCTCTAATAAATCTGCAACTATAGCACGAACGCGTATTTTCTCGTCATAAGATAATTTGTATGGTCGGTAATAAATCGGAATATCACTAGTCAACTTAATCTGCATTTCGCTATCCTTAACTGTGGTGGTAGCTGTACCAGTTAAAAAGTAACCAGAATATTTGTTCAACACGTTCAACAACTGTTCCCTGTTTTGGCCAGTAACATGCGTCGATATATTTTCGAAGACCAATGATGGATCTATCTGCGTAATATTATTCACGAAAACACTACTATGAACAATATATTGCGAATTACCGGTACGAATATACGCAACACCTTTCCTATTCAAAACATCGGTACCAATAATTACGGGTACGTTTAAATGGCTTTTATCCACAACATAAAAATCAACTTCTAACGTGATATTATTTAATTGTATCGGTAACGTAATCATAGACTTTGCAATAACTTCCATTCCACCTAAACCTCGTAATAACTGGTGAGCCGGTTTTATTCGACACGAAAAGTGCTTAACTAATTCCGAAATTATTAAAGAAACGCCTGAACCGCTGTCAATGAGTACATCGACAGGTATATTTGATATAACGGCCGCGATGACATCGGAATTTTTAGGATTACCCTCATTTTCGCGACAAAAATTAACGGAATTATTATTTCTAACACGTTCCTTAGCAAAACACCGACTTTCCGTATGACCTATTTTTTTGCAAAAACTGCACTTGTCTGGACTGGGTTTTGTTGAAAAGTTATTCGAATTATTTTCAGAGTTGTTGCTTTGTGAATCTGATTTTGGTCGTTTGGGACAACATTCACGTTTATGGCCTACTTCGTTACACTGAAAGCAACGTACCTTAGAAACATCGAAAGGTTTACGTTTGAACTGGCTATTACCGTTACGATTGGAAGCACTATGAGCACCGAGTTTCTTATTAGAATTAGGCACACTAGATTTTACAAAGCTCGACAAGTAATCCACTATGCTTTCTGGAGTTAATTTAGCATTCCTCGTGGATGCACGAACCTGTGGGTCGGTAATACCGCGTATAATAATTGCCGTTAGTAATTCACTGCTTAATCCTTTAACGATACGTAATGTCAATAAAGATTTACGCGCATATTCAGCATAAGTAGAATACCTGTCCGACTCAGTACACATAACCTTATACAGAATGTTCGCGATATCGACAGACCGTGGGCACAGCGATTTTAACTCTAACTTGAAATTAGACCATGTACGCGTGGTGCTAGTCCACTCACTAAGCCAGTTACGAGCTTCCCCCTTAAGGCAACGACCTATGCGAGCAAGGCATTCACTATCCTCCCAACGATTAAGCGATCGAGCTTTATCAACTTCATCGCACCACGTGTCGACATCATGAACACTCGGATCGAAATCAGAGACAAAATATTGGTTTGATCTCACCGGGAGTGTCATCATGGCGTCCAGAAAGCGTTCAGCTATGGATTTGGCGTCGCTCTCCGACGGCAACGGCGTAGCAGGCAACTCCTGCGTCGGGGCGGTAGACGCTGAGGGTGCGCAGACCGGTGTTGTGGCGGGCTCCACGTCTGGCAGCGGCGTGCTCGGCATGGCCAGACCGTGGCAGGACCCCGGGCTCGCCAAAGAAGGTCGCGACTCGTTCCCACGAGTCCGCTCCTCCAGATCTTGAAGTCTCTTCAAAATCTCATCTAAATTTCTAGGAGGCGAGGGAGTTCGTACACGACGTCTCCCTTTCCTCTTGTTATCAGAAGGCATTGTGTCTCTGCCCAACTTAACCTCAAAATTAATGATATGGAACAATTTAGACAAAACTACTTCAGATTTATAGAATCAGAGATGGTTTTCAAGCAGATAAAGCCTTCATATCCCACTTCTGATCTTATAAATAAAACATTAAAACATTAAAAAAATAATTTTAATATCTAGCTGCAAAAATTACATGGAATTTAAAATAAGAAATTAAAAATAGGACACAAAAATAGGCAGAGAAACAATGTTTATAGGTCTATGACCAACGGCAAAATGGACGAGTCCACGCAGGCTTCTTCCTTTTATATGCGTGGCCGCGCTGGAGGGGAGTTTCCAGTGTTGTCATCTAACAATATATATATAATTAAACACTTACCATTTTCAACAATCTGTTGTTTGAGCATCATCCATCACTATTTACATTAGAGCTCAGATCGCGAAATAGAAGTCATTTGTATAATAACCTTACCAGTCAATATAGAACTACCCTCTTTGGGAAAAGTGTCTTTGCTATGGCCACGAAGATCTACAATAATATTCCTAATGACATAAAGGAATGTAGCAATATTAATGTCTTTAAAAATAAATTCTTCCAATTTCTTATGGAAAAGTGTTATTACTCTGTGGATGATTTTTTATCGACTAGAACTTTTTAAATGTTACGTGTCCGCTTGACGATAATTTATTTTTGTGATTGTCTTGTGTCTGTCATGCTTGACTAATAATAGTGATAATAATATTTGTATTTAATCTGAAATGGAATTAGAATTTTAGACTCTAAATTTAATTATTCTATTTAATCATTTGTATGCCCAAGTGGCTGATCATGGAATGAACATTATTAGTATTTTAATTATGTAATGAACACCTGCATGTAACCCATGTATCACAAATAAACGATTTGATTTGATTTGATTTGATTTGATTTGATTTGAGCTTCTGTCTGATCATGCCAACCCTTCGTCCTTAAAGGATAGTTCATAAAGTCACCGAGTTGTCATCTACACCATATACCACAAATTTCAAGAAACACTGTTTAGGAAAAGAATACCTACACAATCACACAACACATTATTTTTTATTACACCTTAAATTTAATTTGCGGCGTCTTATATAAATGTATTATGTAACAAGATGTCAAAACGTTGAAAACGTCAGACAAATGTTTAATTTTGACAGCTTTGTGCACAGACGCCGGACAGAATAAGCCGGCGGCGCGCGAGTCCATGCACCACAAAGTACTTTTTATATAAAATACCGACAAAACGGAATGTTGCCTTTAAAAAAAAAAAAAAATTTATACTTTTTATATGTTTTTTTATTTTCACAATTATTAGGTATTTTATTTATTGTATTTCTTTTTTTCTTTTCAATCAGTTTTTTAATTTATTAAGTATATTATGTTTCTAGCGTATGACACTCGTGGGTTGCAGCTGAAAATCAGCGTCAGGTGGTACACTGTGTGTTGCCATCTGACAATATGCTGAGCTGAGGCCCTTTTGGCATTGTAATGACTGTTTTCTGTTTTTTTTTAGTTTTAAGGTGTATTTTTGTGTGACAATGCCAATACACGCATTTTTCTTCTTTCTTCTTCTTAAAATAAGTGAAATTTTCGAAAAATTGATTTTTTTATTTTCAAAGCAAACAGGTGGATTATTTTAGGTGGAAAGGAGAGGCAGAGCCCAATTAAGATTAACTGCACCGAAACCGCTTCAAATTCCGTCTCCTAAGTGCAAAGATATCGTAGTTTGTGTTGAATGCTGGTTCGCTGAGGTAAACTTTTATTGTAGGTATAATTTTCCGTTTTTCCGAGCTAGGTCCACGTGTGAAATGTCAAAACACACGTCTGCGCGCGGGCTAACGAACAACGGAGTATTTAGAGGTAAGCGTAGTACAATATTTTGAATTTATGGTGAAAAAACGTAATTAGCAGAAAAGTAGGTGTTTATAGAGTATTTAGTTCTACCAACCAACGAGATAGATCACGAAACGCACTCCAGCCTGAAGGTGTGGCAGGTAAGTATTTATCAATAGCAAAAACCCCGAATTTAAACGGAAGAATTTTGAGTTAATCGATGTTATTGAGTTTAAAAAAAGTGAAATTTTCGAAAAAAATATTTTTTATTTTTAAAGCAAACAGGTGGATAATTTTAGGTGGAAAGGAGAGGCAGAGCCCAATTAAGATTAACTGCACCGAAACCGCTTCAAATTCCGTCTCCTGAGTGCAAAGATATCGTAGTTTGTGTTGAATGCTGGTTCGCTGAGGTAAACTTTTATTGTTGGTATAGTTTTCCGTTTTTCCGAGCTAGGTACGCGTGTGAGGTGTCAAAACACGCGCCTGCGCGCGGGCTAACGAACAACGGAGTGTTAAGAGGTAAGCATAGTACAATATTTTGAATTTATGGTGAAAAAACCTAATTAGCAGAAAAGTAGGTGTTTATAGAGTATTTAGTTCTACCAACCAACGAGATAGGTCACGCAAAGCGCTCCAGCCTGAAGGTGTGGCAGGTAAGTATTTATTTATAGCAAAAACCCCGAATTTAAACGGAAGAATTTTGAGTTAATCGATGTTATTGAGTTTAAAATAAGTGAAATTTTCGAAAAATTGATTTTTTATTTTTAAAGCAAACAGGTGGATTATTTTAGGTGGAAAGGAGAGGCAGAGCCCAATTAAGATTAACTGCTCCGAAACCGCTTCAAATTCCGTCTCCTGAGTGCAAAGATATCGTAGTTTGTGTTGAATGCTGGTTCGCTGAGGTAAACTTTTATTGTTGGTATAAATTTCGGTTTTTCCGAGCTAGGTACGCGTGTGAGGGGTCAAAACACGCGACTGCACGCGGGCTAACGAACAACGGAGTATTTAGAGGTAAGCGTAGTACAATATTTTGAATTTATGGTGAAAAAACGTAATTAGCAGAAAAGTAGGTGTTTATAGAGTATTTAGTTCTACCAACCAACGAGATAGATCACGAAACTGCTCCAGCCTAAAGGTGTGGCAGGTACGTATTTATTAATAGCAAAAACCCCGAATTTAAACAGAAGAATTTATAGTTAATCGATGTTATTGAGTTTAAAATAAGTGAAATTTTCGAAAAATTGATTTTTTATTTTTAAAGCAAACAGGTGGATTATTTTAGGTGGAAAGGATAGGCAGAGCCCAATTTAGATTAACTGCACCGAAACCGCTTCAAATTCCGTCTCCTGAGTGCAAAGATATCGTAGTTTGTGTTGAATGCTGGTTCGCTGAGGTAAACTTTTATTGTTGGTATAGTTTTCCGTTTTTCCGAGCTAGGTACGCGTGTGTGGTGTCAAAACACGCGTCTGTGCGCGGGCTAACGAACAACGGAGTGTTTAGAGGTAAGCGTAGTACAATATTTTGAGTTTATGGTGAAAAAACGTAATTAGCAGAAAAGTAGGTGTTTATAGAGTATTTAGTTCTACCAACCAACGACATAGATCACGAAAAGCGCTCCAGCCTGAAGGTGTGGCAGGTAAGTATTTATTTATAGCAAAAACCCCGAATTTAAACGGAAGAATTTTGAGTTAATCGATGTTATTGAGTTTAAAATAAGTGAAATTTTCGAAAAATTGATTTTTTATTTTTAAAGCAAACAGGTGGATTATTTTAGGTGGAAAGGAGAGGCAGAGCCCAATTTAGATTAACTGCACCAAAACCGCTTCAAATTCCGTCTCCTGAGTGCAAAGATATCGTAGTTTGTATAGTTTTCCGTTTTTCCAAGCTAGGTACGCGTGTGAGGTGTCAAAACACGCGTCTGCGAGCGGGCTAGCGAAAAACGGAGTATTTAGAGGTAAGCGTAGTACAATATTTTGAATTTATGGTGAAAAAACGTAATTAGCAGAAAACTAGGTGTTTATAGAGTATTTAGTTCTACCAACCAACGAGATAGATCACGAAACGCGCTCCAGCCTGAAGGTGTAGCAAGTAAGTATTTATTAAATCACTCAGGGCATATCTTGAGCAACACAGCATTTTGCCGCTAGCTCAATCAGGATTTCGTAGGGCCCACAGCACAGCGACAGCTCTCCTAGATGTAGTCGGTAACATTCTTGAAGCCAGAGATCAGGGTAGGGGGACCCTTTTTGTCTTACTAGATTTTTCGCGTGCCTTTGACTCTATTAACACTTCACTTCTTCTTTCCAAGCTGTCTTATTATGGCTGTGACGTCGAAACGGTTAAGTGGTTTGAGAGTAACCTTAATAATCGTTCACAGTTTGTCCAGGTGACAAGCGACAGTGGAGATATCATGTTTTCTGGTCCGAAGCGTGTGGACAGGGGCGTACCGCAGGGATCGATCTTAGGCCCGCTTCTCTTTATTCTGTACAGTGCTGACATTACCAATTGTTTGATTAACACAAAGTTCCACCTTTATGCCGATGATCTACAGTTATACCTCTCCTTCCGCTCCCAGGATGCCACTGAAACTGTAAACAGAATAAATGAAGACTTGGAGAGGATCTCGGCTTGGTCCAGAAGAAACTCCTTAGTCCTGAATCCAAGTAAGTCCAAGTATATTGTGATGGGATCTAGGGATTTCCTGAACAAAATGCTTGCATGCAACTTGGACCTTAAAATTGATGGTTGTGGGGTGGAGAGGGTTTTGGAAGCTCGTAATCTTGGGGTAGTGTTTGACGGGCAGCTGCACTTTGAAACTCACATTCTTGAGGCGGTGCGCAACTGCTTCTACCGACTCAAGCTCTTGTATCGTGTCCGTCCATACATAAGTGTGGATATGCGTGTCATGCTATGTGAGTCACTTGTTCTATCCAAGCTGAATTACGCTGACACTGTGTATGGGGCGTGCATTCTCGGTAGAAGCGAAAAACTGATACAGCGGGTGCAGAATGCTTGTGCAAGATTCTGCTACAATATCCCACCACGCTCTCACATCACTCCATTTTTGAACAAGGGTAATTTTGTTGAGAATGTCAGCACGCAGAAAGCTTCACCTGGCTACCCTACTCTTTGGCACTATTCTCTCAAAGAAACCTGACTATCTTTATAAGAAACTGTCTTGGTCGCGCGATGTCAATAAAATTAAAACTAGAGCATATTCATACCTCATGTTAGCCTCATCGCACAGAACTGCTGCATTTCGTGGCTGCTTCAAATTCGCTGCCTCCCGCTGCTGGAATGACTTGCCACCACCTTTTCGTGCTATAAAAACAGTTGGCACTTTTAGAAATAAATATAAACAACACTTACTACAATTACAAAAAGAAAACAGTCACTAAACTCACCCTGGGACTGCACGCAGTTAATATTGGTGACCGTAGCGAAGTGTTGCTTCTATCAGTGTTTATTCATGGTTATTGCGGTGAGGGTGATTGACATTGAGTCGTTTTCCTCGACTTACATATCACAACATACACAGTCAGTCTTAGACAACAACGATACATTTTTTTATCATGTTTACACCACATTCATAACTTATCTATTAATATTTAATCGACTCTTACTCTTTTGAACGTTCATTGTATGATAAAAATACTTAATTATTATCACAGATCAATGTCCTGTACTTGTTCAATCCCAATCCCAAATATATTTATTGACAGCCATTACACTCATTACATTACATTACATCATTGCATCGCCTGCGCCACAGAGCATGTAACTTTAGCCTGCGCTCGCGTCCCCTCGTTTGTCATAGACTAGTTTGTAGCATAGACAAGCGATGCTGGAGCGGGTGTGGGTCGACCGTAATATTTAGGTGGCAGGTAAGTATTTATCAATAGCAAAAACCCCGAATTTAAACGGAAGAATTTTGAGTTAATCGATGTTATTGAGTATAAAATAGGTGAAATTTTCGAAAAATTGATTTTTTATTTTTAAAGCAACCAGGTGGATTATTTTAGGTGGAAAAGAGAGGCAGAGCCCAATTAAGATTAACTGCACCGAAACCGCTTCAAATTCCGTCTCCTGAGTGCAAAGATATCGTAGTTTGTGTTGAATGCTGGTTCGCTGAGGTAAACTTTTATTGTTGGTATAGTTTTCCGTTTTTCCGAGCTAGGTACGCGTGTGAGGTGTCAAAACACGCGTCTGCGCGCGGGCTAACGAACAACGGAGTATTTAGAGGTAAGCGTAGTACAATATTTTCAATTTATGGTGAAAAAACGTAATTAGCAAAAAAGTAGGTGTTTATAGAGTATTTAGTTCTACCAACCAACGAGATAGATCACGAAACGCGCTCCAGCCTGAAGGTGTGGCAGGTAAGTATTTATTAATAGCAAAAACCCCCAATTTAAACGGAAGAATTTTGAGTTAATCGATGTTATTGAGTTTAAAATAAGTGAAATTTTCGAAAAATTGATTTTTTATTTTTAAAGCAAACAGGTGGATTATTTTAGGTGGAAAGGAGAGGCAGAGCCCAATTGAGATTAACTGCACCTAAACCGCTTCAAATTCCGTCTCCTAACTGCAAAGATATCGTAGTTTTTGTTGAATGCTGGTTCGCTGAGGTAAACTTTTATTGTTGGTATAAATTTCGGTTTTTCCGAGCTAGGTACGCGTGTGAGGTGTCAAAACACGCGTCTGCGCGCGGACTAACGAACAACGGAGTATTTATAGGTAAGCGTAGTACAATATTTTTAATTTATGATGTTATTGAGTTTAAAATAAGTGAAATTTTCGAAAAATTGTTTTTTTATTTTTAAAGCAAACAGGTGGATTATTTTAGGTGGAAAAGAGAGGCAGAGCGCAACGAAGATTAACTGCACCGAAACCGCTTCAAATTCCGTCTCCTGAGGGCAAAGATATCGTAGTTTGTGTTGAATGCTGGTTCGCTGAGGTAAACTTTTATTGTTGGTATAATTTTCCGTTTTTCCGAGCTAGGTCCACGTGTGAGGTGTCAAAACACGCGTCTGCGCGCGGGCTAACGAACAACGGAGTATTAAGAGGTAAGTGTAGTACAATATTTTCAATTTATGATGAAAAAACGTAATTAGCTGAAAAGTAGGTGTTTATAGAGTATTTAGTTCTACCAACCAACGAGATAGATCACCAAACGTGCTCCAGCCTAAAGGTGTGGCAGGTAAGTATTTATTAATAGCAAAAACCCCGAATTTAAACGGAAGAATTTTGAGTTAATCGATGTTATTGAGTTTAAAATAAGTGAAATTTTCGAAAAATTGATTTTTTATTTTTAAACAAACAGGTGGATTATTTTAGGTGGAAAGGAGAGGCAGAGCCCAATTAAGATTAACTGCACCGAAACCGCTTCAAATTCCGTCTCCTAAGTGCAAAGATATCGTAGTTTGTGTTGAATGCTGGTTCGCTGAGGTAAACTTTTATTGTTGGTATAGTTTTCCGTTTTTCCGAGCTAGCTACGCGTGTGAGGTGTCAAAACACGCGTCTGCGCGCGGGCTAACGAACAACGGAGTATTTAGAGGTAAGCGTAGTACAATATTTTCAATTAATGGTGAAAAAACGTTTTTAGCAGAAAAGTAGGTGTTTATAGAGTATTTAGTCCTACCAACCAACGAGATAGATCACGAAACGCGCTCCAGCCTGAAGGTGTGGCAGGTAAGTATTTATTAATAGCAAAAACCCCGAATTTAAACGGAAGAATTTTGAGTTAATCGATGTTATTGAGTTTAAAAAAAGTGAAATTTTCGAAAAATTTATTTTTTATTTTTAAAGCAAACAGGTGGATTATTTTAGGTGGAAAGGAGAGGCAGAGCCCAATTAAGATTAACTGCACCGAAACCGCTTCAAACTCCGTCTCCTGAGTGCAAAGATATCGTAGTTTGTGTTGAATGCTGGTTCGCTGAGGTAAACTTTTATTGTTGGTATAGTTTTCCGTTTTTCCGAGCTAGGTACGCGTGTGAGGTGTCAAAACACGCGTCTGCGCGCGGGCTAACGAACAACGGAGTATTTAGAGGTAAGCGTAGTACAATATTTTGAATTTATGGTGAAAAAACGTAATTAGCAGAAAAGTAGGTGTTTATAGAGTATTTAGTTCTACCAACCAACGAGATAGATCACGAAACGTGCTCGAGCCTAAAGGTGTGGTAGGTAAGTATATATTTATAGCAAAAACCCCGAATTTAAACAGAAGAATTTTGAGTTAATCGATGTTATTGAGTTTTAAATAAGTGAAATTTTCGAAAAATTGATTTTTTATTTTTAAAGCAACCAGGTGGATTATTTTAGGTGGAAAGGAGAGGCAGAGCCCAATTAAGATTAACTGCACCGAAACCGCTTCAAATTCCGTCTCCTGAGTGCAAAGATATCGTAGTTTGTGTTGAATGCTAATTCGCTGAGGAAAACTTTTATTGTTGGTATAGTTTTCCGTTTTTCCGAGCAAGGTACGCGTGTGAGATGTCAAAACACGCGTCTGCGCGCGGACTAACGAACAACGGAGTGTTTAGAGGTAACCGTAGTACAAAATTTTGAATTTATGGTGAAAAAACGTAATTAGCAGAAAACTAGGTGTTTATAGAGTATTTAGTTCTACCAACCAACGAGATAGATCACGAAACGCGCTCCAGCCTGAAGGTGTGGCAGGAACGTATTTATTAATAGCAAAAACCCCGAATTTAAACGGAAGAATATTGAGTTAATCGATGTTATTGAGTTTAAAATAAGTGAAATTTTCGAAAAATAGATTTTTTATTTTTAAAGCAAACAGGTGGATTATTTTAGGTGGAAAGGAGAGGCAGAGCCCAACGAAGATTAACTGCACCGAAAACGCTTCAAATTCCGTCTCCTAAGTGCAAAGATATCGTAGTTTGTGTTGAATGCTGGTTCGCTGAGGTAAACTTTTATTGTTGGTATAGTTTTCCGTTTTTCCGAGCTAGGTACGCGTGTGAGGTGTCAAAACACGCGTCTGCGCGCGGGCTTACGAACAACGGAGTATTTAGAGGTAAGCGTAGTACAATATTTTGAATTTATGGTGAAAAAACGTAATTAGCAGAAAAGTAGGTGTTTATAGAGTATTTAGTTCTACCAACCAACGAGATAGATCACGAAACGTGCTCCAGCCTAAAGGTGTGGCAGGTAAGTATTTATTAATAGCAAAAACCCCGAATTTAAACAGAAGAATTTATAGTTAATCGATGTTATTGAGTTTTAAATAAGTGAAATTTTCGAAAAATTGATTTTTTATTTTTAAAGCAACCAGGTGGATTATTTTAGGTGGAAAGGAGAGGCAGAGCCCAATTAAGATTAACTGCACCGAAACCGCTTCAAATTCCGTCTCCTGAGTGCAAAGATATCGTAGTTTGTGTTGAATGCTAATTCGCTGAGGAAAACTTTTATTGTTGGTATAGTTTTCCGTTTTTCCGAGCAAGGTACGCGTGTGAGATGTCAAAACACGCGTCTGCGCGCGGGCTAACGAACAACGGAGTATTTAGAGGTAAGCGTAGTACAATATTTTGAATTTATGGTGAAAAAACGTAATTAGCAGAAAAGTAGGTGTTTATAGAGTATTTAGTTCTACCAACCAACGAGATAGATCACGAAACGTGCTCGAGCCTAAAGGTGTGGCAGGTAAGTATATATTTATAGCAAAAACCCCGAATTTAAACAGAAGAATTTTGAGTTAATCGATGTTATTGAGTTTAAAATAAGTGAAATTTTCGAAAAATAGATTTTTTATTTTTAAAGCAAACAGGTGGATTATTTTAGGTGGAAAGGAGAGGCAGAGCCCAACAAAGATTAACTGCACCGAAAACGCTTCAAATTCCGTCTCCTAAGTGCAAAGATATCGTAGTTTGTGTTGAATGCTGGTTCGCTGAGGTAAACTTTTATTGTTGGTATAGTTTTCCGTTTTTCCGAGCTAGGTACGCGTGTGAGGTGTCAAAACACGCGTCTGCGCGCGGGCTTACGAACAACGGAGTATTTAGAGGTAAGCGTAGTACAATATTTTGAATTTATGGTGAAAAAACGTAATTAGCAGAAAAGTAGGTGTTTATAGAGTATTTAGTTCTACCAACCAACGAGATAGATCACGAAACGTGCTCCAGCCTAAAGGTGTGGCAGGTAAGTATTTATTAATAGCAAAAACCCCGAATTTAAACAGAAGAATTTATAGTTAATCGATGTTATTGAGTTTTAAATAAGTGAAATTTTCGAAAAATTGATTTTTTATTTTTAAAGCAACCAGGTGGATTATTTTAGGTGGAAAGGAGAGGCAGAGCCCAATTAAGATTAACTGCACCGAAACCGCTTCAAATTCCGTCTCCTGAGTGCAAAGATATCGTAGTTTGTGTTGAATGCTAATTCGCTGAGGAAAACTTTTATTGTTGGTATAGTTTTCCGTTTTTCCGAGCAAGGTACGCGTGTGAGATGTCAAAACACGCGTCTGCGCGCGGGCTAACGAACAACGGAGTGTTTAGAGGTAACCGTAGTAGAAAATTTTGAATTTATGGTGAAAAAACGTAATTAGCAGAAAAGTAGGTGTTTATAGAGTATTTAGTTCTACCAACCAACGAGATAGATCACGAAACGTGCTCGAGCCTAAAGGTGTGGCAGGTAAGTATATATTTATAGCAAAAACCCCGAATTTAAACAGAAGAATTTTGAGTTAATCGATGTTATTGAGTTTAAAATAAGTGAAATTTTCGAAAAATAGATTTTTTATTTTTAAAGCAAACAGGTGGATTATTTTAGGTGGAAAGGAGAGGCAGAGCCCAACAAAGATTAACTGCACCGAAAACGCTTCAAATTCCGTCTCCTAAGTGCAAAGATATCGTAGTTTGTGTTGAATGCTGGTTCGCTGAGGTAAACTTTTATTGTTGGTATAGTTTTCCGTTTTTCCGAGCTAGGTACGCGTGTGAGGTGTCAAAGCACGCGTCTGCGCGCGGGCTTACGAACAACGGAGTATTTAGAGGTAAGCGTAGTACAATATTTTGAATTTATGGTGAAAAAACGTAATTAGCAGAAAAGTAGGTGTTTATAGAGTATTTAGTTCTACCAACCAACGAGATAGATCACGAAACGTGCTCCAGCCTAAAGGTGTGGCAGGTAAGTATTTATAAATAGCAAAAACCCCGAATTTAAACAGAAGAATTTATAGTTAATCGATGTTATTGAGTTTTAAATAAGTGAAATTTTCGAAAAATTGATTTTTTATTTTTAAAGCAACCAGGTGGATTATTTTAGGTGGAAAGGAGAGGCAGAGCCCAATTAAGATTAACTGCACCGAAACCGCTTCAAATTCCGTCTCCTGAGTGCAAAGATATCGTAGTTTGTGTTGAATGCTAATTCGCTGAGGAAAACTTTTATTGTTGGTATAGTTTTCCGTTTTTCCGAGCAAGGTACGCGTGTGAGATGTCAAAACACGCGTCTGCGCGCGGGCTAACGAACAACGGAGTGTTTAGAGGTAACCGTAGTACAAAATTTTGAATTTATGGTGAAAAAACGTAATTAGCAGAAAACTAGGTGTTTATAGAGTATTTAGTTCTACCAACCAACGAGATAGATCACGAAACGCGCTCCAGCCTGAAGGTGTGGCAGGAACGTATTTATTAATAGCAAAAACCCCGAATTTAAACGGAAGAATATTGAGTTAATCGATGTTATTGAGTTTAAAATAAGTGAAATTTTCGAAAAATAGATTTTTTATTTTTAAAGCAAACAGGTGGATTATTTTAGGTGGAAAGGAGAGGCAGAGCCCAACGAAGATTAACTGCACCGAAAACGCTTCAAATTCCGTCTCCTAAGTGCAAAGATATCGTAGTTTGTGTTGAATGCTGGTTCGCTGAGGTAAACTTTTATTGTTGGTATAGTTTTCCGTTTTTCCGAGCTAGGTACGCGTGTGAGGTGTCAAAACACGCGTCTGCGCGCGGGCTTACGAACAACGGAGTATTTAGAGGTAAGCGTAGTATAATATTTTGAATTTATGGTGAAAAAACGTAATTAGCAGAAAAGTAGGTGTTTATAGAGTATTTAGTTCTACCAACCAACGAGATAGATCACGAAACGTGCTCCAGCCTAAAGGTGTGGCAGGTAAGTATTTATTAATAGCAAAAACCCCGAATTTAAACAGAAGAATTTATAGTTAATCGATGTTATTGAGTTTTAAATAAGTGAAATTTTCGAAAAATTGATTTTTTATTTTTAAAGCAACCAGGTGGATTATTTTAGGTGGAAAGGAGAGGCAGAGCCCAATTAAGATTAACTGCACCGAAACCGCTTCAAATTCCGTCTCCTGAGTGCAAAGATATCGTAGTTTGTGTTGAATGCTAATTCGCTGAGGAAAACTTTTATTGTTGGTATAGTTTTCCGTTTTTCCGAGCAAGGTACGCGTGTGAGATGTCAAAACACGCGTCTGCGCGCGGGCTAACGAACAACGGAGTGTTAAGAGGTAACCGTAGAACAATATTTTGAATTTATGGTGAAAAAACGTAATTAGCAGAAAAGTAGGTGTTTATAGAGTATTTAGTTCTACCAACCAACGAGATAGATCACGAAACGCGCTCCAGCCTGAAGGTGTGGCAGGTAAGTATTTATTAATAGCAAAAACCCCGAATTTAAACGGAAGAATTTTGAGTTAATCGATGTTATTGAGTTTAAAATAAGTGAAATTTTCGAAAAATAGATTTTTTATTTTTAAAGCAAACAGGTGGATTATTTTAGGTGAAAAGGAGAGGCAGAGCCCAATTAAGATTAACTGCACTAAAACCGCTTCAAATTCCGTCTCCTGAGTGCAAAGATATCGTAGTTTGTGTTGAATGTTGGTTCGCTGAGGTAAACTTTTATTGTTGGTGTAGTTTTCCATTTTTCCGAGCTAGGTACGCGTGTGATGTGTCAAAACACGCGTCTGCGCGCGGGCTAACGAACAACGGAGTATTTAGAGGTAACCGTAGTACAATATTTTGATTTTATGGTGAAAAAACGTAATTAGCAGAAAAGTAGGTGTTTATAGAGTATTTAGTTCTACCAACCAACGAGATAGATCACGAAACTCGCTCCAGCCTGAAGGTGTAGCAAGTAAGTATTTATTAATAGCAAAAACCCCGAATTTAAACGGAAGAATTTTGAGTTAATCGATGTTATTGAGTTTAAAATAAGTGAAATTTTCTAAAAATTGATTTTTTATTTTTAAAGCAACCAGGTGGATTATTTTAGGTGGAAAATAGAGGCAGAGCCCAATAAAGATTAACTGCACCGAAACCGCTTCAAATTCCGTCTCCTGAGTGCAAAGATATCGTAGTTTGTGTTGAATGCTGGTTCGCTGAGGTAAACTTTTATTGTTGGTAAAGTTTTCCGTTTTTCCGAGCTAGGTACGCGTGTGAGGTGTCAAAACACGCGTCTGCGCGCGGACTAACGAAAAACGGAATATTTAGAAGTAAGCATAGTACAATATTTTCAATTTATGGTGAAAAAACGTAATTAGCAGAAAAGTAGGTGTTTATAGAGTATTTAGTTCTACTAACCAACGAGATAGATCACCAAACGTGCTCCAGCCTAAAGGTGTGGCAGGTAAGTATTTATTAATAGCAAAAACCCCGAATTTAAACGGAAGAATTTTGAGTTAATCGATGTTATTGAGTTTAAAATAAGTGAAATTTTCTAAAAATTGATTTTTTATTTTTAAAGCAAACAGGTGGATTATTTTAGGTGGAAAGGAGAGGCAGAGCCCAATTAAGATTAACTGCACCGAAACAGCTTCAAATTCCGTCTCCTGAGTGCAAAGATATCGTAGTTTGTGTTGAATGCTGGTTCGCTGAGGTAAACATTTATTGTTGGTATAGTTTTCCGTTTTTCCGAGCTAGGTACGCGTGTGAGGTGTCAAAACACGCGTCTGCGCGCGGGCTTACGAACAACGGAGTATTTAGACGTAAGCGTAGTACAATATTTTCAATTTATGGTGAAAAAACGTAATTAGCAGAAAAGTAGGTGTTTATAGAGTATTTAGTTCTACCAACCAACGAGATAGATCACGAAACGTGCTCCAGCCTAAAGGTGTGGCAGGTAAGTATTTATTTATAGCAAAAACCCCGAATTTAAACAGAAGAATTTATAGTTAATCGATGTTATTGAGTTTTAAATAAGTGAAATTTTCGAAAAATTTATTTTTTATTTTTAAAGCAACCAGGTGGATTATTTTAGGTGGAAAGGAGAGGCAGAGCCCAATTAAGATTAACTGCACCGAAACCGCTTCAAATTCCGTCTCCTGAGTGCAAAGATATCGTAGTTTGTGTTGAATGCTGGTTCGCTGAGGTAAACATTTATTGTTGGTATAGTTTTCCGTTTTTCCGAGCTAGGTACGCGTGTGAGGTGTCATAACACGCGTCTGCGCGCGGGCTAACGAACAACGGAGTATTTAGACGTAAGCGTAGTACAATATTTTGAATTTATGGTGAAAAAACGTAATTAGCAGAAAAGTAGGTGTTTATAGAGTATTTAGTTCTACCAACCAACGAGATAGATCACGAAACGTGCTCCAGCCTAAAGGTGTGGCAGGTAAGAATTTATTTATAGCAAAAACCCCGAATTTAAACAGAAGAATTTATAGTTAATCGATGTTATTGAGTTTTAAATAAGTGAAATTTTCGAAAAATTGATTTTTTATTATTAAAGCAACCAGGTGGATTATTTTAGGTGGAAAGGAGAGGTAGAGCCCAATTAAGATTAACTGCACCGAAACCGCTTCAAATTCCGTCTCCTGAGTGCAAAGATATCGTAGTTTGTGTTGAATGCTGGTTCGCTGAGGTAAACTTTTATTGTTGGTATAGTTTTCCGTTTTTCCGAGCAAGGTACGCGTGTGAGATGTCAAAACACGCGTCTGCGCGCGGGCTAACGAACAACGGAGTGTTTAGAGGTAACCGTAGTACAAAATTTTGAATTTATGGTGAAAAAACGTAATTAGCAGAAAACTAGGTGTTTATAGAGTATTTAGTTCTACCAACCAACGAGATAGATCACGAAACGCGCTCCAGCCTGAAGGTGTGGCAGGTACGTATTTATTAATAGCAAAAACCCCGAATTTAAACGGAAGAATTTTGAGTTAATCGATGTTATTGAGTTTAAAATAAGTGAAATTTTCGAAAAATTGATTTTTTATTTTTAAAGCAAACAGGTGGATTATTTTAGGTGGAAAGGAGAGGCAGAGCCCAATTAAGATTAACTGCACCGAAACCGCTTCAAATTCCGTCTCCTGAGTGCAAAGATATCGTAGTTTGTGTTGAATGCTGGTTCGCTGAGGTAAACTTTTATTGTTGGTATAGTTTTCCGTTTTTCCGAGCTAGGTACGCGTGTGAGGTGTCAAAACACGCGTCTGCGCGCGGGCTTACGAACAACGGAGTATTTAGAGGTAAGCGTAGTACAATATTTTGAATTTATGGTGAAAAAACGTAATTAGCAGAAAAGTAGGTGTTTATAGAGTATTTAGTTCTACCAACCAACGAGATTTAATAATAGCAAAAACCCCGAATTTAAACGGAAGAATTTTGAGTTAATCGATGTTATTGAGTTTAAAAAAAGTGAAATTTTCGAAAAATTTATTTTTTATTTTTAAAGCAAACAGGTGGATTATTTTAGGTGGAAAGGAGAGGCAGAGCCCAATTAAGATTAACTGCACCGAAACCGCTTCAAACTCCGTCTCCTGAGTGCAAAGATATCGTAGTTTGTGTTGAATGCTGGTTCGCTGAGGTAAACTTTTATTGTTGGTAAAGTTTTCCGTTTTTCCGAGCTAGGTACGCGTGTGAGTTGTCAAAACACGCGTCTGCGCGCGAGCTAACGAACAACGGAATATTTAGAAGTAAGCGTAGTACAATATTTTCAATTTATGGTGAAAAAACGTCATTAGCAGAAAAGTAGGTGTTTATAGAGTATTTAGTTCTACTAACCAACGAGATAGATCACAAAACGTGCTCCAGCCTAAAGGTGTGGCAAGTAAGTATTTATTAATAGCAAAAACCCCGAATTTAAACGGAAGAATTTTGAGTTAATCGATGTTATTGAGTTTAAAATAAGTGAAATTTTCGAAAAATTGATTTTTTATTTTTAAAGCAAACAGGTGGATTATTTTAGGTGGAAAGGAGAGGCAGAGCCCAACGAAGATTAACTGCACCGAAAACGCTTCAAATTCCGTCTCCTAAGTGCAAAGATATCGTAGTTTGTGTTGAATGCTGGTTCGCTGAGGTAAACTTTTATTGTTGGTATAGTTTTCCGTTTTTCCGAGCTAGGTACGCGTGTGAGGTGTCAAAACACGCGTCTGCGCGCGGGCTTACGAACAACGGAGTATTTAGAGGTAAGCGTAGTACAATATTTTGAATTTATGGTGAAAAAACGTAATTAGCAGAAAAGTAGGTGTTTATAGAGTATTTAGTTCTACCAACCAACGAGATAGATCACGAAACGCGCTCCAGCCTGAAGGTGTGGCAGGTAAGTATTTATTGATAGCAAAAATCCCGAATTTAAAAGGAAGAATTTTGAGTTAATCGATGTTATTGAGTTTAAAATAAGTGAAATTTTCGAAAAATTTATTTTTTATTTTTAAAGCAACCAGGTGGATTATTTTAGGTGGAAAGGAGAGGCAGAGCCCAATTAAGATTAACTGCACCGAAACCGCTTCAAATTCCGTCTCCTGAGTGCAAAGATATCGTAGTTTGTGTTGAATGCTGGTTCGCTGAGGTAAACTTTTATTGTTGGTATAGTTTTCCGTTTTTCCGAGCTAGGTACGCGTGTGAGGTGTCAAAACACGCGTCTGCGCGCGGGCTAACGAACAACGGAGTATTTAGAGGTAACCGTAGAACAATATTTTGAATTTATGGTGAAAAAACGTAATTAGCAGAAAAGTAGGTGTTTATAGAGTATTTAGTCCTACCAACCAACGAGATAGATCACGAAACGCACTCCAGCCTGAAGGTGTAGCAGGTAAGTATTTATTAATAGCAAAAACCCCGAATTTAAACGGAAGAATTTTGAGTTAATCGATGTTATTGAGTTTAAAAAAAGTGAAATTTTCGAAAAATTTATTTTTTATTTTTAAAGCAAACAGGTGGATTATTTTAGGTGGAAAGGAGAGGCAGAGCCCAAATAAGATTAACTGCACCGAAACCGCTTCAAATTCCGTCTCCTGAGTGCAAAGATATCGTAGTTTGTGTTGAATGCTGGTTCGCTGAGGTAAACTTTTATTGTTGGTATAGTTTTCCGTTTTTCCGAGCAAGGTACGCGTGTGAGATGTCAAAACACGCGTCTGCGCGCGGGCTAACGAACAACGGAGTGTTTAGAGGTAACCGTAGTACAAAATTTTGAATTTATGGTGAAAAAACGTAATTAGCAGAAAACTAGGTGTTTATAGAGTATTTAGTTCTACCAACCAACGAGATAGATCACGAAACGCGCTCCAGCCTGAAGGTGTGGCAGGTACGTATTTATTAATAGCAAAAACCCCGAATTTAAACGGAAGAATTTTGAGTTAATCGATGTTATTGAGTTTAAAATAAGTGAAATTTTCGAAAAATTGATTTTTTATTTTTAAAGCAAACAGGTGGATTATTTTAGGTGGAAAGGAGAGGCAGAGCCCAATTAAGATTAACTGCACCGAAACCGCTTCAAACTCCGTCTCCTGAGTGCAAAGATATCGTAGTTTGTGTTGAATGCTGGTTCGCTGAGGTAAACTTTTATTGTTGGTATAGTTTTCCGTTTTTCCGAGCTAGGTACGCGTGTGAGGTGTCAAAACACGCGTCTGCGCGCGGGCTAACGAACAACGGAGTATTTAGAGGTAAGCGTAGTACAATATTTTGAATTTATGGTGAAAAAACGTAATTAGCAGAAAAGTAGGTGTTTATAGAGTATTTAGTTCTACCAACCAACGAGATAGATCACGAAACGTGCTCGAGCCTAAAGGTGTGGTAGGTAAGTATATATTTATAGCAAAAACCCCGAATTTAAACAGAAGAATTTTGAGTTAATCGATGTTATTGAGTTTTAAATAAGTGAAATTTTCGAAAAATTGATTTTTTATTTTTAAAGCAACCAGGTGGATTATTTTAGGTGGAAAGGAGAGGCAGAGCCCAATTAAGATTAACTGCACCGAAACCGCTTCAAATTCCGTCTCCTGAGTGCAAAGATATCGTAGTTTGTGTTGAATGCTAATTCGCTGAGGAAAACTTTTATTGTTGGTATAGTTTTCCGTTTTTCCGAGCAAGGTACGCGTGTGAGATGTCAAAACACGCGTCTGCGCGCGGACTAACGAACAACGGAGTGTTTAGAGGTAACCGTAGTACAAAATTTTGAATTTATGGTGAAAAAACGTAATTAGCAGAAAACTAGGTGTTTATAGAGTATTTAGTTCTACCAACCAACGAGATAGATCACGAAACGCGCTCCAGCCTGAAGGTGTGGCAGGAACGTATTTATTAATAGCAAAAACCCCGAATTTAAACGGAAGAATATTGAGTTAATCGATGTTATTGAGTTTAAAATAAGTGAAATTTTCGAAAAATAGATTTTTTATTTTTAAAGCAAACAGGTGGATTATTTTAGGTGGAAAGGAGAGGCAGAGCCCAACGAAGATTAACTGCACCGAAAACGCTTCAAATTCCGTCTCCTAAGTGCAAAGATATCGTAGTTTGTGTTGAATGCTGGTTCGCTGAGGTAAACTTTTATTGTTGGTATAGTTTTCCGTTTTTCCGAGCTAGGTACGCGTGTGAGGTGTCAAAACACGCGTCTGCGCGCGGGCTTACGAACAACGGAGTATTTAGAGGTAAGCGTAGTACAATATTTTGAATTTATGGTGAAAAAACGTAATTAGCAGAAAAGTAGGTGTTTATAGAGTATTTAGTTCTACCAACCAACGAGATAGATCACGAAACGTGCTCCAGCCTAAAGGTGTGGCAGGTAAGTATTTATTAATAGCAAAAACCCCGAATTTAAACAGAAGAATTTATAGTTAATCGATGTTATTGAGTTTTAAATAAGTGAAATTTTCGAAAAATTGATTTTTTATTTTTAAAGCAACCAGGTGGATTATTTTAGGTGGAAAGGAGAGGCAGAGCCCAATTAAGATTAACTGCACCGAAACCGCTTCAAATTCCGTCTCCTGAGTGCAAAGATATCGTAGTTTGTGTTGAATGCTAATTCGCTGAGGAAAACTTTTATTGTTGGTATAGTTTTCCGTTTTTCCGAGCAAGGTACGCGTGTGAGATGTCAAAACACGCGTCTGCGCGCGGGCTAACGAACAACGGAGTATTTAGAGGTAAGCGTAGTACAATATTTTGAATTTATGGTGAAAAAACGTAATTAGCAGAAAAGTAGGTGTTTATAGAGTATTTAGTTCTACCAACCAACGAGATAGATCACGAAACGTGCTCGAGCCTAAAGGTGTGGCAGGTAAGTATATATTTATAGCAAAAACCCCGAATTTAAACAGAAGAATTTTGAGTTAATCGATGTTATTGAGTTTAAAATAAGTGAAATTTTCGAAAAATAGATTTTTTATTTTTAAAGCAAACAGGTGGATTATTTTAGGTGGAAAGGAGAGGCAGAGCCCAACAAAGATTAACTGCACCGAAAACGCTTCAAATTCCGTCTCCTAAGTGCAAAGATATCGTAGTTTGTGTTGAATGCTGGTTCGCTGAGGTAAACTTTTATTGTTGGTATAGTTTTCCGTTTTTCCGAGCTAGGTACGCGTGTGAGGTGTCAAAACACGCGTCTGCGCGCGGGCTTACGAACAACGGAGTATTTAGAGGTAAGCGTAGTACAATATTTTGAATTTATGGTGAAAAAACGTAATTAGCAGAAAAGTAGGTGTTTATAGAGTATTTAGTTCTACCAACCAACGAGATAGATCACGAAACGTGCTCCAGCCTAAAGGTGTGGCAGGTAAGTATTTATTAATAGCAAAAACCCCGAATTTAAACAGAAGAATTTATAGTTAATCGATGTTATTGAGTTTTAAATAAGTGAAATTTTCGAAAAATTGATTTTTTATTTTTAAAGCAACCAGGTGGATTATTTTAGGTGGAAAGGAGAGGCAGAGCCCAATTAAGATTAACTGCACCGAAACCGCTTCAAATTCCGTCTCCTGAGTGCAAAGATATCGTAGTTTGTGTTGAATGCTAATTCGCTGAGGAAAACTTTTATTGTTGGTATAGTTTTCCGTTTTTCCGAGCAAGGTACGCGTGTGAGATGTCAAAACACGCGTCTGCGCGCGGGCTAACGAACAACGGAGTGTTTAGAGGTAACCGTAGTAGAAAATTTTGAATTTATGGTGAAAAAACGTAATTAGCAGAAAAGTAGGTGTTTATAGAGTATTTAGTTCTACCAACCAACGAGATAGATCACGAAACGTGCTCGAGCCTAAAGGTGTGGCAGGTAAGTATATATTTATAGCAAAAACCCCGAATTTAAACAGAAGAATTTTGAGTTAATCGATGTTATTGAGTTTAAAATAAGTGAAATTTTCGAAAAATAGATTTTTTATTTTTAAAGCAAACAGGTGGATTATTTTAGGTGGAAAGGAGAGGCAGAGCCCAACAAAGATTAACTGCACCGAAAACGCTTCAAATTCCGTCTCCTAAGTGCAAAGATATCGTAGTTTGTGTTGAATGCTGGTTCGCTGAGGTAAACTTTTATTGTTGGTATAGTTTTCCGTTTTTCCGAGCTAGGTACGCGTGTGAGGTGTCAAAGCACGCGTCTGCGCGCGGGCTTACGAACAACGGAGTATTTAGAGGTAAGCGTAGTACAATATTTTGAATTTATGGTGAAAAAACGTAATTAGCAGAAAAGTAGGTGTTTATAGAGTATTTAGTTCTACCAACCAACGAGATAGATCACGAAACGTGCTCCAGCCTAAAGGTGTGGCAGGTAAGTATTTATAAATAGCAAAAACCCCGAATTTAAACAGAAGAATTTATAGTTAATCGATGTTATTGAGTTTTAAATAAGTGAAATTTTCGAAAAATTGATTTTTTATTTTTAAAGCAACCAGGTGGATTATTTTAGGTGGAAAGGAGAGGCAGAGCCCAATTAAGATTAACTGCACCGAAACCGCTTCAAATTCCGTCTCCTGAGTGCAAAGATATCGTAGTTTGTGTTGAATGCTAATTCGCTGAGGAAAACTTTTATTGTTGGTATAGTTTTCCGTTTTTCCGAGCAAGGTACGCGTGTGAGATGTCAAAACACGCGTCTGCGCGCGGGCTAACGAACAACGGAGTGTTTAGAGGTAACCGTAGTACAAAATTTTGAATTTATGGTGAAAAAACGTAATTAGCAGAAAACTAGGTGTTTATAGAGTATTTAGTTCTACCAACCAACGAGATAGATCACGAAACGCGCTCCAGCCTGAAGGTGTGGCAGGAACGTATTTATTAATAGCAAAAACCCCGAATTTAAACGGAAGAATATTGAGTTAATCGATGTTATTGAGTTTAAAATAAGTGAAATTTTCGAAAAATAGATTTTTTATTTTTAAAGCAAACAGGTGGATTATTTTAGGTGGAAAGGAGAGGCAGAGCCCAACGAAGATTAACTGCACCGAAAACGCTTCAAATTCCGTCTCCTAAGTGCAAAGATATCGTAGTTTGTGTTGAATGCTGGTTCGCTGAGGTAAACTTTTATTGTTGGTATAGTTTTCCGTTTTTCCGAGCTAGGTACGCGTGTGAGGTGTCAAAACACGCGTCTGCGCGCGGGCTTACGAACAACGGAGTATTTAGAGGTAAGCGTAGTATAATATTTTGAATTTATGGTGAAAAAACGTAATTAGCAGAAAAGTAGGTGTTTATAGAGTATTTAGTTCTACCAACCAACGAGATAGATCACGAAACGTGCTCCAGCCTAAAGGTGTGGCAGGTAAGTATTTATTAATAGCAAAAACCCCGAATTTAAACAGAAGAATTTATAGTTAATCGATGTTATTGAGTTTTAAATAAGTGAAATTTTCGAAAAATTGATTTTTTATTTTTAAAGCAACCAGGTGGATTATTTTAGGTGGAAAGGAGAGGCAGAGCCCAATTAAGATTAACTGCACCGAAACCGCTTCAAATTCCGTCTCCTGAGTGCAAAGATATCGTAGTTTGTGTTGAATGCTAATTCGCTGAGGAAAACTTTTATTGTTGGTATAGTTTTCCGTTTTTCCGAGCAAGGTACGCGTGTGAGATGTCAAAACACGCGTCTGCGCGCGGGCTAACGAACAACGGAGTGTTAAGAGGTAACCGTAGAACAATATTTTGAATTTATGGTGAAAAAACGTAATTAGCAGAAAAGTAGGTGTTTATAGAGTATTTAGTTCTACCAACCAACGAGATAGATCACGAAACGCGCTCCAGCCTGAAGGTGTGGCAGGTAAGTATTTATTAATAGCAAAAACCCCGAATTTAAACGGAAGAATTTTGAGTTAATCGATGTTATTGAGTTTAAAATAAGTGAAATTTTCGAAAAATAGATTTTTTATTTTTAAAGCAAACAGGTGGATTATTTTAGGTGAAAAGGAGAGGCAGAGCCCAATTAAGATTAACTGCACTAAAACCGCTTCAAATTCCGTCTCCTGAGTGCAAAGATATCGTAGTTTGTGTTGAATGTTGGTTCGCTGAGGTAAACTTTTATTGTTGGTGTAGTTTTCCATTTTTCCGAGCTAGGTACGCGTGTGATGTGTCAAAACACGCGTCTGCGCGCGGGCTAACGAACAACGGAGTATTTAGAGGTAACCGTAGTACAATATTTTGATTTTATGGTGAAAAAACGTAATTAGCAGAAAAGTAGGTGTTTATAGAGTATTTAGTTCTACCAACCAACGAGATAGATCACGAAACTCGCTCCAGCCTGAAGGTGTAGCAAGTAAGTATTTATTAATAGCAAAAACCCCGAATTTAAACGGAAGAATTTTGAGTTAATCGATGTTATTGAGTTTAAAATAAGTGAAATTTTCTAAAAATTGATTTTTTATTTTTAAAGCAACCAGGTGGATTATTTTAGGTGGAAAATAGAGGCAGAGCCCAATAAAGATTAACTGCACCGAAACCGCTTCAAATTCCGTCTCCTGAGTGCAAAGATATCGTAGTTTGTGTTGAATGCTGGTTCGCTGAGGTAAACTTTTATTGTTGGTAAAGTTTTCCGTTTTTCCGAGCTAGGTACGCGTGTGAGGTGTCAAAACACGCGTCTGCGCGCGGACTAACGAAAAACGGAATATTTAGAAGTAAGCATAGTACAATATTTTCAATTTATGGTGAAAAAACGTAATTAGCAGAAAAGTAGGTGTTTATAGAGTATTTAGTTCTACTAACCAACGAGATAGATCACCAAACGTGCTCCAGCCTAAAGGTGTGGCAGGTAAGTATTTATTAATAGCAAAAACCCCGAATTTAAACGGAAGAATTTTGAGTTAATCGATGTTATTGAGTTTAAAATAAGTGAAATTTTCTAAAAATTGATTTTTTATTTTTAAAGCAAACAGGTGGATTATTTTAGGTGGAAAGGAGAGGCAGAGCCCAATTAAGATTAACTGCACCGAAACAGCTTCAAATTCCGTCTCCTGAGTGCAAAGATATCGTAGTTTGTGTTGAATGCTGGTTCGCTGAGGTAAACATTTATTGTTGGTATAGTTTTCCGTTTTTCCGAGCTAGGTACGCGTGTGAGGTGTCAAAACACGCGTCTGCGCGCGGGCTTACGAACAACGGAGTATTTAGACGTAAGCGTAGTACAATATTTTCAATTTATGGTGAAAAAACGTAATTAGCAGAAAAGTAGGTGTTTATAGAGTATTTAGTTCTACCAACCAACGAGATAGATCACGAAACGTGCTCCAGCCTAAAGGTGTGGCAGGTAAGTATTTATTTATAGCAAAAACCCCGAATTTAAACAGAAGAATTTATAGTTAATCGATGTTATTGAGTTTTAAATAAGTGAAATTTTCGAAAAATTTATTTTTTATTTTTAAAGCAACCAGGTGGATTATTTTAGGTGGAAAGGAGAGGCAGAGCCCAATTAAGATTAACTGCACCGAAACCGCTTCAAATTCCGTCTCCTGAGTGCAAAGATATCGTAGTTTGTGTTGAATGCTGGTTCGCTGAGGTAAACATTTATTGTTGGTATAGTTTTCCGTTTTTCCGAGCTAGGTACGCGTGTGAGGTGTCATAACACGCGTCTGCGCGCGGGCTAACGAACAACGGAGTATTTAGACGTAAGCGTAGTACAATATTTTGAATTTATGGTGAAAAAACGTAATTAGCAGAAAAGTAGGTGTTTATAGAGTATTTAGTTCTACCAACCAACGAGATAGATCACGAAACGTGCTCCAGCCTAAAGGTGTGGCAGGTAAGAATTTATTTATAGCAAAAACCCCGAATTTAAACAGAAGAATTTATAGTTAATCGATGTTATTGAGTTTTAAATAAGTGAAATTTTCGAAAAATTGATTTTTTATTATTAAAGCAACCAGGTGGATTATTTTAGGTGGAAAGGAGAGGTAGAGCCCAATTAAGATTAACTGCACCGAAACCGCTTCAAATTCCGTCTCCTGAGTGCAAAGATATCGTAGTTTGTGTTGAATGCTGGTTCGCTGAGGTAAACTTTTATTGTTGGTATAGTTTTCCGTTTTTCCGAGCAAGGTACGCGTGTGAGATGTCAAAACACGCGTCTGCGCGCGGGCTAACGAACAACGGAGTGTTTAGAGGTAACCGTAGTACAAAATTTTGAATTTATGGTGAAAAAACGTAATTAGCAGAAAACTAGGTGTTTATAGAGTATTTAGTTCTACCAACCAACGAGATAGATCACGAAACGCGCTCCAGCCTGAAGGTGTGGCAGGTACGTATTTATTAATAGCAAAAACCCCGAATTTAAACGGAAGAATTTTGAGTTAATCGATGTTATTGAGTTTAAAATAAGTGAAATTTTCGAAAAATTGATTTTTTATTTTTAAAGCAAACAGGTGGATTATTTTAGGTGGAAAGGAGAGGCAGAGCCCAATTAAGATTAACTGCACCGAAACCGCTTCAAATTCCGTCTCCTGAGTGCAAAGATATCGTAGTTTGTGTTGAATGCTGGTTCGCTGAGGTAAACTTTTATTGTTGGTATAGTTTTCCGTTTTTCCGAGCTAGGTACGCGTGTGAGGTGTCAAAACACGCGTCTGCGCGCGGGCTTACGAACAACGGAGTATTTAGAGGTAAGCGTAGTACAATATTTTGAATTTATGGTGAAAAAACGTAATTAGCAGAAAAGTAGGTGTTTATAGAGTATTTAGTTCTACCAACCAACGAGATTTAATAATAGCAAAAACCCCGAATTTAAACGGAAGAATTTTGAGTTAATCGATGTTATTGAGTTTAAAAAAAGTGAAATTTTCGAAAAATTTATTTTTTATTTTTAAAGCAAACAGGTGGATTATTTTAGGTGGAAAGGAGAGGCAGAGCCCAATTAAGATTAACTGCACCGAAACCGCTTCAAACTCCGTCTCCTGAGTGCAAAGATATCGTAGTTTGTGTTGAATGCTGGTTCGCTGAGGTAAACTTTTATTGTTGGTAAAGTTTTCCGTTTTTCCGAGCTAGGTACGCGTGTGAGTTGTCAAAACACGCGTCTGCGCGCGAGCTAACGAACAACGGAATATTTAGAAGTAAGCGTAGTACAATATTTTCAATTTATGGTGAAAAAACGTCATTAGCAGAAAAGTAGGTGTTTATAGAGTATTTAGTTCTACTAACCAACGAGATAGATCACAAAACGTGCTCCAGCCTAAAGGTGTGGCAAGTAAGTATTTATTAATAGCAAAAACCCCGAATTTAAACGGAAGAATTTTGAGTTAATCGATGTTATTGAGTTTAAAATAAGTGAAATTTTCGAAAAATTGATTTTTTATTTTTAAAGCAAACAGGTGGATTATTTTAGGTGGAAAGGAGAGGCAGAGCCCAACGAAGATTAACTGCACCGAAAACGCTTCAAATTCCGTCTCCTAAGTGCAAAGATATCGTAGTTTGTGTTGAATGCTGGTTCGCTGAGGTAAACTTTTATTGTTGGTATAGTTTTCCGTTTTTCCGAGCTAGGTACGCGTGTGAGGTGTCAAAACACGCGTCTGCGCGCGGGCTTACGAACAACGGAGTATTTAGAGGTAAGCGTAGTACAATATTTTGAATTTATGGTGAAAAAACGTAATTAGCAGAAAAGTAGGTGTTTATAGAGTATTTAGTTCTACCAACCAACGAGATAGATCACGAAACGCGCTCCAGCCTGAAGGTGTGGCAGGTAAGTATTTATTGATAGCAAAAATCCCGAATTTAAAAGGAAGAATTTTGAGTTAATCGATGTTATTGAGTTTAAAATAAGTGAAATTTTCGAAAAATTTATTTTTTATTTTTAAAGCAACCAGGTGGATTATTTTAGGTGGAAAGGAGAGGCAGAGCCCAATTAAGATTAACTGCACCGAAACCGCTTCAAATTCCGTCTCCTGAGTGCAAAGATATCGTAGTTTGTGTTGAATGCTGGTTCGCTGAGGTAAACTTTTATTGTTGGTATAGTTTTCCGTTTTTCCGAGCTAGGTACGCGTGTGAGGTGTCAAAACACGCGTCTGCGCGCGGGCTAACGAACAACGGAGTATTTAGAGGTAACCGTAGAACAATATTTTGAATTTATGGTGAAAAAACGTAATTAGCAGAAAAGTAGGTGTTTATAGAGTATTTAGTCCTACCAACCAACGAGATAGATCACGAAACGCACTCCAGCCTGAAGGTGTAGCAGGTAAGTATTTATTAATAGCAAAAACCCCGAATTTAAACGGAAGAATTTTGAGTTAATCGATGTTATTGAGTTTAAAAAAAGTGAAATTTTCGAAAAATTTATTTTTTATTTTTAAAGCAAACAGGTGGATTATTTTAGGTGGAAAGGAGAGGCAGAGCCCAAATAAGATTAACTGCACCGAAACCGCTTCAAATTCCGTCTCCTGAGTGCAAAGATATCGTAGTTTGTGTTGAATGCTGGTTCGCTGAGGTAAACTTTTATTGTTGGTATAGTTTTCCGTTTTTCCGAGCAAGGTACGCGTGTGAGATGTCAAAACACGCGTCTGCGCGCGGGCTAACGAACAACGGAGTGTTTAGAGGTAACCGTAGTACAAAATTTTGAATTTATGGTGAAAAAACGTAATTAGCAGAAAACTAGGTGTTTATAGAGTATTTAGTTCTACCAACCAACGAGATAGATCACGAAACGCGCTCCAGCCTGAAGGTGTGGCAGGTACGTATTTATTAATAGCAAAAACCCCGAATTTAAACGGAAGAATTTTGAGTTAATCGATGTTATTGAGTTTAAAATAAGTGAAATTTTCGAAAAATTGATTTTTTATTTTTAAAGCAAACAGGTGGATTATTTTAGGTGGAAAGGAGAGGCAGAGCCCAATTAAGATTAACTGCACCGAAACCGCTTCAAATTCCGTCTCCTGAGTGCAAAGATATCGTAGTTTGTGTTGAATGCTGGTTCGCTGAGGTAAACTTTTATTGTTGGTATAGTTTTCCGTTTTTCCGAGCTAGGTACGCGTGTGAGGTGTCAAAACACGCGTCTGCGCGCGGGCTTACGAACAACGGAGTATTTAGAGGTAAGCGTAGTACAATATTTTGAATTTATGGTGAAAAAACGTAATTAGCAGAAAAGTAGGTGTTTATAGAGTATTTAGTTCTACCAACCAACGAGATAGATCACGAAACGCGCTCCAGCCTGAAGGTGTGGCAGGTAAGTATTTATTGATAGCAAAAATCCCGAATTTAAACGGAAGAATTTTGAGTTAATCGATGTTATTGAGTTTAAAATAAGTGAAATTTTCTAAAAATTGATTTTTTATTTTTAAAGCAACCAGGTGGATTATTTTAGGTGGAAAGGAGAGGCAGAGCCCAATTAAGATTAACTGCACCGAAACCGCTTCAAATTCCGTCTCCTGAGTGCAAAGATATCGTAGTTTGTGTTGAATGCTGGTTCGCTGAGGTAAACTTTTATTGTTGGTATAGTTTTCCGTTTTTCCGAGCTAGGTACGCGTGTGAGGTGTCAAAACACGCGTCTGCGCGCGGGCTTACGAACAACGGAGTATTTAGAGGTAAGCGTAGTACAATATTTTGAATTTATGGTGAAAAAACGTAATTAGCAGAAAAGTAGGTGTTTATAGAGTATTTAGTTCTACCAACCAACGAGATAGATCACGAAACGCGCTCCAGCCTGAAGGTGTGGCAGGTAAGTATTTATTAATAGCAAAAACCCCGAATTTAAACGGAAGAATTTTGAGTTAATCGATGTTATTGAGTTTAAAATAAGTGAAATTTTCGAAAAATTGATTTTTTATTTTTAAAGCAACCAGGTGTATTATTTTAGGTGGAAAGGAGAGGCAGAGCCCAATTGAGATTAACTGCACCGAAACCGCTTCAAATTCCGTCTCCTGAGTGCAAAGATATCGTAGTTTGTGTTGAATACTGGTTCGCTGAGGTAAACTTTTATTGTTGGTATAGTTTTCCGTTTTTCCGAGCTAGGTACGCGTGTGAGGTGTCAAAACACGCGTCTGCGCGCGGGCTAATGAACAACGGAGTGTTTAGAGGTAAGCGTAGTACAATATTTTGAATTTATGGTGAAAAAACGTAATTAGCAGAAAAGTAGGTGTTTATAGAGTATTTAGGCGTGTGAGGTGTCAAAACACGCGTCTGCGCGCGGGCTAACGAACAACGTAGTATTAAGAGATAAGCGTAGTATAATATTTTGAATTTATGGTGAAAAAAAGTAATTAGCAGAGAAGTAGGTGTTTATAGAGTATTTAGTTTTACCAACCAACGAGATAGATCACGAAACGCGCTCCAGCCTAAAGGTGTGGCAGGTAAGTATTTATTTATAGCAAAAACCCCGAATTTAAACGGAAGAATTTTGAGTTAATCGATGTTATTGAGTTTAAAAAAAGTGAAATTTTCGAAAAATTTATTTTTTATTTTTAAAGCAAACAGGTGGATTATTTTAGGTGGAAAGGAGAGGCAGAGCCCAAATAAGATTAACTGCACCGAAACCGCTTCAAATTCCGTCTCCTGAGTGCAAAGATATCGTAGTTTGTGTTGAATGCTGGTTCGCTGAGGTAAACTTTTATTGTTGGTATAGTTTTCCGTTTTTCCGAGCTAGGTACGCGTGTGAGGTGTAAAAACACGCGTCTGCGCGCGGGCTAACGAACAACGGAGTATTTAGAGGTAACCGTAGAACAATATTTTGAATTTATGGTGAAAAAACGTAATTAGCAGAAAAGTAGGTGTTTATAGAGTATTTAGTCCTACCAACCAACGAGATAGATCACGAAACGCACTCCAGCCTGAAGGTGTAGCAGGTAAGTATTTATTAATAGCAAAAACCCCGAATTTAAACGGAAGAATTTTGAGTTAATCGATGTTATTGAGTTTAAAAAAAGTGAAATTTTCGAAAAATTTATTTTTTATTTTTAAAGCAAACAGGTGGATTATTTTAGGTGGAAAGGAGAGGCAGAGCCCAAATAAGATTAACTGCACCGAAACCGCTTCAAATTCCGTCTCCTGAGTGCAAAGATATCGTAGTTTGTGTTGAATGCTGGTTCGCTGAGGTAAACTTTTATTGTTGGTATAGTTTTCCGTTTTTCCGAGCAAGGTACGCGTGTGAGATGTCAAAACACGCGTCTGCGCGCGGGCTAACGAACAACGGAGTGTTTAGAGGTAACCGTAGTACAAAATTTTGAATTTATGGTGAAAAAACGTAATTAGCAGAAAACTAGGTGTTTATAGAGTATTTAGTTCTACCAACCAACGAGATAGATCACGAAACGCGCTCCAGCCTGAAGGTGTGGCAGGTACGTATTTATTAATAGCAAAAACCCCGAATTTAAACGGAAGAATTTTGAGTTAATCGATGTTATTGAGTTTAAAATAAGTGAAATTTTCGAAAAATTGATTTTTTATTTTTAAAGCAAACAGGTGGATTATTTTAGGTGGAAAGGAGAGGCAGAGCCCAATTAAGATTAACTGCACCGAAACCGCTTCAAATTCCGTCTCCTGAGTGCAAAGATATCGTAGTTTGTGTTGAATGCTGGTTCGCTGAGGTAAACTTTTATTGTTGGTATAGTTTTCCGTTTTTCCGAGCTAGGTACGCGTGTGAGGTGTCAAAACACGCGTCTGCGCGCGGGCTTACGAACAACGGAGTATTTAGAGGTAAGCGTAGTACAATATTTTGAATTTATGGTGAAAAAACGTAATTAGCAGAAAAGTAGGTGTTTATAGAGTATTTAGTTCTACCAACCAACGAGATTTAATAATAGCAAAAACCCCGAATTTAAACGGAAGAATTTTGAGTTAATCGATGTTATTGAGTTTAAAAAAAGTGAAATTTTCGAAAAATTTATTTTTTATTTTTAAAGCAAACAGGTGGATTATTTTAGGTGGAAAGGAGAGGCAGAGCCCAATTAAGATTAACTGCACCGAAACCGCTTAAAACTCCGTCTCCTGAGTGCAAAGATATCGTAGTTTGTGTTGAATGCTGGTTCGCTGAGGTAAACTTTTATTGTTGGTATAGTTTTCCGTTTTTCCGAGCTAGGTACGCGTGTGAGGTGTCAAAACACGCGTCTGCGCGCGGGCTAACGAACAACGGAGTATTTAGAGGTAACCGTAGAACAATATTTTGAATTTATGGTGAAAAAACGTAATTAGCAGAAAAGTAGGTGTTTATAGAGTATTTAGTCCTACCAACCAACGAGATAGATCACGAAACGCACTCCAGCCTGAAGGTGTAGCAGGTAAGTATTTATTAATAGCAAAAACCCCGAATTTAAACGGAAGAATTTTGAGTTAATCGATGTTATTGAGTTTAAAAAAAGTGAAATTTTCGAAAAATTTATTTTTTATTTTTAAAGCAAACAGGTGGATTATTTTAGGTGGAAAGGAGAGGCAGAGCCCAAATAAGATTAACTGCACCGAAACCGCTTCAAATTCCGTCTCCTGAGTGCAAAGATATCGTAGTTTGTGTTGAATGTTGGTTCGCTGAGGTAAACTTTTATTGTTGGTATAGTTTTCCATTTTTCCGAGCTAGGTACGCGTGTGAGGTGTCAAAACACGCGTCTGTGCGCGGGCTAACGAACAACGGAGTATTTAGAGGTAACCGTAGTACAATATTTTGAATTTATGGTGAAAAAACGTAATTAGCAGAAAAGTAGGTGTTTATAGAGTATTTAGTTCTACCAACCAACGAGATAGATCACGAAACGCGCTCCAGCCTGAAGGTGTGGCAGGTAAGTATTTATTGATAGCAAAAATCCCGAATTTAAACGGAAGAATTTTGAGTTAATCGATGTTATTGAGTTTAAAATAAGTGAAATTTTCTAAAAATTGATTTTTTATTTTTAAAGCAACCAGGTGGATTATTTTAGGTGGAAAGGAGAGGCAGAGCCCAATTAAGATTAACTGCACCGAAACCGCTTCAAATTCCGTCTCCTGAGTGCAAAGATATCGTAGTTTGTGTTGAATGCTGGTTCGCTGAGGTAAACTTTTATTGTTGGTATAGTTTTCCGTTTTTCCGAGCTAGGTACGCGTGTGAGGTGTCAAAACACGCGTCTGCGCGCGGGCTTACGAACAACGGAGTATTTAGAGGTAAGCGTAGTACAATATTTTGAATTTATGGTGAAAAAACGTAATTAGCAGAAAAGTAGGTGTTTATAGAGTATTTAGTTCTACCAACCAACGAGATAGATCACGAAACGCGCTCCAGCCTGAAGGTGTGGCAGGTAAGTATTTATTAATAGCAAAAACCCCGAATTTAAACGGAAGAATTTTGAGTTAATCGATGTTATTGAGTTTAAAATAAGTGAAATTTTCGAAAAATTGATTTTTTATTTTTAAAGCAACCAGGTGTATTATTTTAGGTGGAAAGGAGAGGCAGAGCCCAATTGAGATTAACTGCACCGAAACCGCTTCAAATTCCGTCTCCTGAGTGCAAAGATATCGTAGTTTGTGTTGAATACTGGTTCGCTGAGGTAAACTTTTATTGTTGGTATAGTTTTCCGTTTTTCCGAGCTAGGTACGCGTGTGAGGTGTCAAAACACGCGTCTGCGCGCGGGCTAATGAACAACGGAGTGTTTAGAGGTAAGCGTAGTACAATATTTTGAATTTATGGTGAAAAAACGTAATTAGCAGAAAAGTAGGTGTTTATAGAGTATTTAGGCGTGTGAGGTGTCAAAACACGCGTCTGCGCGCGGGCTAACGAACAACGTAGTATTAAGAGATAAGCGTAGTATAATATTTTGAATTTATGGTGAAAAAAAGTAATTAGCAGAGAAGTAGGTGTTTATAGAGTATTTAGTTTTACCAACCAACGAGATAGATCACGAAACGCGCTCCAGCCTAAAGGTGTGGCAGGTAAGTATTTATTTATAGCAAAAACCCCGAATTTAAACGGAAGAATTTTGAGTTAATCGATGTTATTGAGTTTAAAAAAAGTGAAATTTTCGAAAAATTTATTTTTTATTTTTAAAGCAAACAGGTGGATTATTTTAGGTGGAAAGGAGAGGCAGAGCCCAAATAAGATTAACTGCACCGAAACCGCTTCAAATTCCGTCTCCTGAGTGCAAAGATATCGTAGTTTGTGTTGAATGCTGGTTCGCTGAGGTAAACTTTTATTGTTGGTATAGTTTTCCGTTTTTCCGAGCTAGGTACGCGTGTGAGGTGTAAAAACACGCGTCTGCGCGCGGGCTAACGAACAACGGAGTATTTAGAGGTAACCGTAGAACAATATTTTGAATTTATGGTGAAAAAACGTAATTAGCAGAAAAGTAGGTGTTTATAGAGTATTTAGTCCTACCAACCAACGAGATAGATCACGAAACGCACTCCAGCCTGAAGGTGTAGCAGGTAAGTATTTATTAATAGCAAAAACCCCGAATTTAAACGGAAGAATTTTGAGTTAATCGATGTTATTGAGTTTAAAAAAAGTGAAATTTTCGAAAAATTTATTTTTTATTTTTAAAGCAAACAGGTGGATTATTTTAGGTGGAAAGGAGAGGCAGAGCCCAAATAAGATTAACTGCACCGAAACCGCTTCAAATTCCGTCTCCTGAGTGCAAAGATATCGTAGTTTGTGTTGAATGCTGGTTCGCTGAGGTAAACTTTTATTGTTGGTATAGTTTTCCGTTTTTCCGAGCAAGGTACGCGTGTGAGATGTCAAAACACGCGTCTGCGCGCGGGCTAACGAACAACGGAGTGTTTAGAGGTAACCGTAGTACAAAATTTTGAATTTATGGTGAAAAAACGTAATTAGCAGAAAACTAGGTGTTTATAGAGTATTTAGTTCTACCAACCAACGAGATAGATCACGAAACGCGCTCCAGCCTGAAGGTGTGGCAGGTACGTATTTATTAATAGCAAAAACCCCGAATTTAAACGGAAGAATTTTGAGTTAATCGATGTTATTGAGTTTAAAATAAGTGAAATTTTCGAAAAATTGATTTTTTATTTTTAAAGCAAACAGGTGGATTATTTTAGGTGGAAAGGAGAGGCAGAGCCCAATTAAGATTAACTGCACCGAAACCGCTTCAAATTCCGTCTCCTGAGTGCAAAGATATCGTAGTTTGTGTTGAATGCTGGTTCGCTGAGGTAAACTTTTATTGTTGGTATAGTTTTCCGTTTTTCCGAGCTAGGTACGCGTGTGAGGTGTCAAAACACGCGTCTGCGCGCGGGCTTACGAACAACGGAGTATTTAGAGGTAAGCGTAGTACAATATTTTGAATTTATGGTGAAAAAACGTAATTAGCAGAAAAGTAGGTGTTTATAGAGTATTTAGTTCTACCAACCAACGAGATTTAATAATAGCAAAAACCCCGAATTTAAACGGAAGAATTTTGAGTTAATCGATGTTATTGAGTTTAAAAAAAGTGAAATTTTCGAAAAATTTATTTTTTATTTTTAAAGCAAACAGGTGGATTATTTTAGGTGGAAAGGAGAGGCAGAGCCCAATTAAGATTAACTGCACCGAAACCGCTTAAAACTCCGTCTCCTGAGTGCAAAGATATCGTAGTTTGTGTTGAATGCTGGTTCGCTGAGGTAAACTTTTATTGTTGGTAAAGTTTTCCGTTTTTCCGAGCTAGGTACGCGTGTGAGGTGTCAAAACACGCGTCTGCGCGCGAGCTAACGAACAACGGAATATTTAGAAGTAAGCGTAGTACAATATTTTCAATTTATGGTGAAAAAACGTCATTAGCAGAAAAGTAGGTGTTTATAGAGTATTTAGTTCTACTAACCAACGAGATAGATCACAAAACGTGCTCCAGCCTAAAGGTGTGGCAAGTAAGTATTTATTAATAGCAAAAACCCCGAATTTAAACGGAAGAATTTTGAGTTAATCGATGTTATTGAGTTTAAAATAAGTGAAATTTTCGAAAAATTGATTTTTTATTTTTAAAGCAAACAGGTGGATTATTTTAGGTGGAAAGGAGAGGCAGAGCCCAACGAAGATTAACTGCACCGAAAACGCTTCAAATTCCGTCTCCTAAGTGCAAAGATATCGTAGTTTGTGTTGAATGCTGGTTCGCTGAGGTAAACTTTTATTGTTGGTATAGTTTTCCGTTTTTCCGAGCTAGGTACGCGTGTGAGGTGTCAAAACACGCGTCTGCGCGCGGGCTTACGAACAACGGAGTATTTAGAGGTAAGCGTAGTACAATATTTTGAATTTATGGTGAAAAAACGTAATTAGCAGAAAAGTAGGTGTTTATAGAGTATTTAGTTCTACCAACCAACGAGATAGATCACGAAACGCGCTCCAGCCTGAAGGTGTGGCAGGTAAGTATTTATTGATAGCAAAAATCCCGAATTTAAAAGGAAGAATTTTGAGTTAATCGATGTTATTGAGTTTAAAATAAGTGAAATTTTCGAAAAATTTATTTTTTATTTTTAAAGCAACCAGGTGGATTATTTTAGGTGGAAAGGAGAGGCAGAGCCCAATTAAGATTAACTGCACCGAAACCGCTTCAAATTCCGTCTCCTGAGTGCAAAGATATCGTAGTTTGTGTTGAATGCTGGTTCGCTGAGGTAAACTTTTATTGTTGGTATAGTTTTCCGTTTTTCCGAGCTAGGTACGCGTGTGAGGTGTCAAAACACGCGTCTGCGCGCGGGCTAACGAACAACGGAGTATTTAGAGGTAACCGTAGAACAATATTTTGAATTTATGGTGAAAAAACGTAATTAGCAGAAAAGTAGGTGTTTATAGAGTATTTAGTTCTACCAACCAACGAGATAGATCACGAAACGCGCTCCAGCCTGAAGGTGTGGCAGGTACGTATTTATTAATAGCAAAAACCCCGAATTTAAACGGAAGAATTTTGAGTTAATCGATGTTATTGAGTTTAAAATAAGTGAAATTTTCGAAAAATTGATTTTTTATTTTTAAAGCAAACAGGTGGATTATTTTAGGTGGAAAGGAGAGGCAGAGCCCAATTAAGATTAACTGCACCGAAACCGCTTCAAATTCCGTCTCCTGAGTGCAAAGATATCGTAGTTTGTGTTGAATGCTGGTTCGCTGAGGTAAACTTTTATTGTTGGTATAGTTTTCCGTTTTTCCGAGCTAGGTACGCGTGTGAGGTGTCAAAACACGCGTCTGCGCGCGGGCTTACGAACAACGGAGTATTTAGAGGTAAGCGTAGTACAATATTTTGAATTTATGGTGAAAAAACGTAATTAGCAGAAAAGTAGGTGTTTATAGAGTATTTAGTTCTACCAACCAACGAGATTTAATAATAGCAAAAACCCCGAATTTAAACGGAAGAATTTTGAGTTAATCGATGTTATTGAGTTTAAAAAAAGTGAAATTTTCGAAAAATTTATTTTTTATTTTTAAAGCAAACAGGTGGATTATTTTAGGTGGAAAGGAGAGGCAGAGCCCAATTAAGATTAACTGCACCGAAACCGCTTAAAACTCCGTCTCCTGAGTGCAAAGATATCGTAGTTTGTGTTGAATGCTGGTTCGCTGAGGTAAACTTTTATTGTTGGTAAAGTTTTCCGTTTTTCCGAGCTAGGTACGCGTGTGAGGTGTCAAAACACGCGTCTGCGCGCGAGCTAACGAACAACGGAATATTTAGAAGTAAGCGTAGTACAATATTTTCAATTTATGGTGAAAAAACGTCATTAGCAGAAAAGTAGGTGTTTATAGAGTATTTAGTTCTACTAACCAACGAGATAGATCACAAAACGTGCTCCAGCCTAAAGGTGTGGCAAGTAAGTATTTATTAATAGCAAAAACCCCGAATTTAAACGGAAGAATTTTGAGTTAATCGATGTTATTGAGTTTAAAATAAGTGAAATTTTCGAAAAATTGATTTTTTATTTTTAAAGCAAACAGGTGGATTATTTTAGGTGGAAAGGAGAGGCAGAGCCCAACGAAGATTAACTGCACCGAAAACGCTTCAAATTCCGTCTCCTAAGTGCAAAGATATCGTAGTTTGTGTTGAATGCTGGTTCGCTGAGGTAAACTTTTATTGTTGGTATAGTTTTCCGTTTTTCCGAGCTAGGTACGCGTGTGAGGTGTCAAAACACGCGTCTGCGCGCGGGCTTACGAACAACGGAGTATTTAGAGGTAAGCGTAGTACAATATTTTGAATTTATGGTGAAAAAACGTAATTAGCAGAAAAGTAGGTGTTTATAGAGTATTTAGTTCTACCAACCAACGAGATAGATCACGAAACGCGCTCCAGCCTGAAGGTGTGGCAGGTAAGTATTTATTGATAGCAAAAATCCCGAATTTAAAAGGAAGAATTTTGAGTTAATCGATGTTATTGAGTTTAAAATAAGTGAAATTTTCGAAAAATTTATTTTTTATTTTTAAAGCAACCAGGTGGATTATTTTAGGTGGAAAGGAGAGGCAGAGCCCAATTAAGATTAACTGCACCGAAACCGCTTCAAATTCCGTCTCCTGAGTGCAAAGATATCGTAGTTTGTGTTGAATGCTGGTTCGCTGAGGTAAACTTTTATTGTTGGTATAGTTTTCCGTTTTTCCGAGCTAGGTACGCGTGTGAGGTGTCAAAACACGCGTCTGCGCGCGGGCTAACGAACAACGGAGTATTTAGAGGTAACCGTAGAACAATATTTTGAATTTATGGTGAAAAAACGTAATTAGCAGAAAAGTAGGTGTTTATAGAGTATTTAGTCCTACCAACCAACGAGATAGATCACGAAATGCACTCCAGCCTGAAGGTGTAGCAGGTAAGTATTTATTAATAGCAAAAACCCCGAATTTAAACGGAAGAATTTTGAGTTAATCGATGTTATTGAGTTTAAAAAAAGTGAAATTTTCGAAAAATTTATTTTTTATTTTTAAAGCAAACAGGTGGATTATTTTAGGTGGAAAGGAGAGGCAGAGCCCAAATAAGATTAACTGCACCGAAACCGCTTCAAATTCCGTCTCCTGAGTGCAAAGATATCGTAGTTTGTGTTGAATGTTGGTTCGCTGAGGTAAACTTTTATTGTTGGTATAGTTTTCCATTTTTCCGAGCTAGGTACGCGTGTGAGGTGTCAAAACACGCGTCTGTGCGCGGGCTAACGAACAACGGAGTATTTAGAGGTAACCGTAGTACAATATTTTGAATTTATGGTGAAAAAACGTAATTAGCAGAAAAGTAGGTGTTTATAGAGTATTTAGTTCTACCAACCAACGAGATAGATCACGAAACGCGCTCCAGCCTGAAGGTGTGGCAGGTAAATATTTATTGATAGCAAAAATCCCGAATTTAAACGGAAGAATTTTGAGTTAATCGATGTTATTGAGTTTAAAATAAGTGAAATTTTCTAAAAATTGATTTTTTATTTTTAAAGCAACCAGGTGGATTATTTTAGGTGGAAAGGAGAGGCAGAGCCCAATTAAGATTAACTGCACCGAAACCGCTTCAAATTCCGTCTCCTGAGTGCAAAGATATCGTAGTTTGTGTTGAATGCTGGTTCGCTGAGGTAAACTTTTATTGTTGGTATAGTTTTCCGTTTTTCCGAGCTAGGTACGCGTGTGAGGTGTCAAAACACGCGTCTGCGCGCGGGCTTACGAACAACGGAGTATTTAGAGGTAAGCGTAGTACAATATTTTGAATTTATGGTGAAAAAACGTAATTAGCAGAAAAGTAGGTGTTTATAGAGTATTTAGTTCTACCAACCAACGAGATAGATCACGAAACGCGCTCCAGCCTGAAGGTGTGGCAGGTAAGTATTTATTAATAGCAAAAACCCCGAATTTAAACGGAAGAATTTTGAGTTAATCGATGTTATTGAGTTTAAAATAAGTGAAATTTTCGAAAAATTGATTTTTTATTTTTAAAGCAACCAGGTGTATTATTTTAGGTGGAAAGGAGAGGCAGAGCCCAATTGAGATTAACTGCACCGAAACCGCTTCAAATTCCGTCTCCTGAGTGCAAAGATATCGTAGTTTGTGTTGAATACTGGTTCGCTGAGGTAAACTTTTATTGTTGGTATAGTTTTCCGTTTTTCCGAGCTAGGTACGCGTGTGAGGTGTCAAAACACGCGTCTGCGCGCGGGCTAATGAACAACGGAGTGTTTAGAGGTAAGCGTAGTACAATATTTTGAATTTATGGTGAAAAAACGTAATTAGCAGAAAAGTAGGTGTTTATAGAGTATTTAGGCGTGTGAGGTGTCAAAACACGCGTCTGCGCGCGGGCTAACGAACAACGTAGTATTAAGAGATAAGCGTAGTATAATATTTTGAATTTATGGTGAAAAAAAGTAATTAGCAGAGAAGTAGGTGTTTATAGAGTATTTAGTTTTACCAACCAACGAGATAGATCACGAAACGCGCTCCAGCCTAAAGGTGTGGCAGGTAAGTATTTATTTATAGCAAAAACCCCGAATTTAAACGGAAGAATTTTGAGTTAATCGATGTTATTGAGTTTAAAAAAAGTGAAATTTTCGAAAAATTTATTTTTTATTTTTAAAGCAAACAGGTGGATTATTTTAGGTGGAAAGGAGAGGCAGAGCCCAAATAAGATTAACTGCACCGAAACCGCTTCAAATTCCGTCTCCTGAGTGCAAAGATATCGTAGTTTGTGTTGAATGTTGGTTCGCTGAGGTAAACTTTTATTGTTGGTATAGTTTTCCATTTTTCCGAGCTAGGTACGCGTGTGAGGTGTCAAAACACGCGTCTGTGCGCGGGCTAACGAACAACGGAGTATTTAGAGGTAACCGTAGTACAATATTTTGAATTTATGGTGAAAAAACGTAATTAGCAGAAAAGTAGGTGTTTATAGAGTATTTAGTTCTACCAACCAACGAGATAGATCACGAAACGCGCTCCAGCCTGAAGGTGTGGCAGGTAAGTATTTATTAATAGCAAAAACCCCGAATTTAAACGGAAGAATTTTGAGTTAATCGATGTTATTGAGTTTAAAAAAAGTGAAATTTTCGAAAAATTTATTTTTTATTTTTAAAGCAAACAGGTGGATTATTTTAGGTGGAAAGGAGAGGCAGAGCCCAAATAAGATTAACTGCACCGAAACCGCTTCAAATTCCGTCTCCTGAGTGCAAAGATATCGTAGTTTGTGTTGAATGTTGGTTCGCTGAGGTAAACTTTTATTGTTGGTATAGTTTTCCATTTTTCCGAGCTAGGTACGCGTGTGAGGTGTCAAAACACGCGTCTGTGCGCGGGCTAACGAACAACGGAGTATTTAGAGGTAACCGTAGTACAATATTTTGAATTTATGGTGAAAAAACGTAATTAGCAGAAAAGTAGGTGTTTATAGAGTATTTAGTTCTACCAACCAACGAGATAGATCACGAAACGCGCTCCAGCCTGAAGGTGTGGCAGGTAAGTATTTATTGATAGCAAAAATCCCGAATTTAAACGGAAGAATTTTGAGTTAATCGATGTTATTGAGTTTAAAATAAGTGAAATTTTCGAAAAATTGATTTTTTATTTTTAAAGCAAACAGGTGGATTATTTTAGGTGGAAAGGAGAGGCAGAGCCCAATTAAGATTAACTGCACCGAAACCGCTTCAAATTCCGTCTCCTGAGTGCAAAGATATCGTAGTTTGTGTTGAATGCTGGTTCGCTGAGGTAAACTTTTATTGTTGGTATAGTTTTCCGTTTTTCCGAGCTAGGTACGCGTGTGAGGTGTCAAAACACGCGTCTGCGCGCGGGCTAACGAACAACAGAGTGTTAAGAGGTAACCGTAGAACAATATTTTGAATTTATGGTGAAAAAACGTAATTAGCAGAAAAGTAGGTGTTTATAGAGTATTTAGTTCTACCAACCAACGAGATAGATCACGAAACGCGCTCCAGCCTGAAGGTGTGGCAGGTAAGTATTTATTAATAGCAAAAACCCCGAATTTAAACGGAAGAATTTTGAGTTAATCGATGTTATTGAGTTTAAAATAAGTGAAATTTTCGAAAAATTGATTTTTTATTTTTAAAGCAAACAGGTGGATTATTTTAGGTGAAAAGGAGAGGCAGAGCCCAATTAAGATTAACTGCACTAAAACCGCTTCAAATTCCGTCTCCTGAGTGCAAAGATATCGTAGTTTGTGTTGAATGTTGGTTCGCTGAGGTAAACTTTTATTGTTGGTGTAGTTTTCCATTTTTCCGAGCTAGGTACGCGTGTGATGTGTCAAAACACGCGTCTGCGCGCGGGCTAACGAACAACGGAGTATTTAGAGGTAACCGTAGTACAATATTTTGATTTTATGGTGAAAAAACGTAATTAGCAGAAAAGTAGGTGTTTATAGAGTATTTAGTTCTACCAACCAACGAGATAGATCACGAAACTCGCTCCAGCCTGAAGGTGTAGCAAGTAAGTATTTATTAATAGCAAAAACCCCGAATTTAAACGGAAGAATTTTGAGTTAATCGATGTTATTGAGTTTAAAATAAGTGAAATTTTCTAAAAATTGATTTTTTATTTTTAAAGCAACCAGGTGGATTATTTTAGGTGGAAAATAAAGGCAGAGCCCAATAAAGATTAACTGCACCGAAACCGCTTCAAATTCCGTCTCCTGAGTGCAAAGATATCGTAGTTTGTGTTGAATGCTGGTTCGCTGAGGTAAACTTTTATTGTTGGTAAAGTTTTCCGTTTTTCCGAGCTAGGTACGCGTGTGAGGTGTCAAAACACGCGTCTGCGCGCGGACTAACGAAAAACGGAATATTTAGAAGTAAGCATAGTACAATATTTTCAATTTATGGTGAAAAAACGTAATTAGCAGAAAAGTAGGTGTTTATAGAGTATTTAGTTCTACTAACCAACGAGATAGATCACCAAACGTGCTCCAGCCTAAAGGTGTGGCAGGTAAGTATTTATTAATAGCAAAAACCCCGAATTTAAACGGAAGAATTTTGAGTTAATCGATGTTATTGAGTTTAAAATAAGTGAAATTTTCGAAAAATTGATTTTTTATTTTTAAAGCAAACAGGTGGATTATTTTAGGTGGAAAGGAGAGGCAGAGCCCAATTAAGATTAACTGCACCGAAACAGCTTCAAATTCCGTCTCCTGAGTGCAAAGATATCGTAGTTTGTGTTGAATGCTGGTTCGCTGAGGTAAACATTTATTGTTGGTATAGTTTTCCGTTTTTCCGAGCTAGGTACGCGTGTGAGGTGTCAAAACACGCGTCTGCGCGCGGGCTTACGAACAACGGAGTATTTAGACGTAAGCGTAGTACAATATTTTCAATTTATGGTGAAAAAACGTAATTAGCAGAAAAGTAGGTGTTTATAGAGTATTTAGTTCTACCAACCAACGAGATAGATCACGAAACGTGCTCCAGCCTAAAGGTGTGGCAGGTAAGTATTTATTTATAGCAAAAACCCCGAATTTAAACAGAAGAATTTATAGTTAATCGATGTTATTGAGTTTTAAATAAGTGAAATTTTCGAAAAAATTATTTTTTATTTTTAAAGCAACCAGGTGGATTATTTTAGGTGGAAAGGAGAGGCAGAGCCCAATTAAGATTAACTGCACCGAAACCGCTTCAAATTCCGTCTCCTGAGTGCAAAGATATCGTAGTTTGTGTTGAATGCTGGTTCGCTGAGGTAAACATTTATTGTTGGTATAGTTTTCCGTTTTTCCGAGCTAGGTACGCGTGTGAGGTGTCATAACACGCGTCTGCGCGCGGGCTAACGAACAACGGAGTATTTAGACGTAAGCGTAGTACAATATTTTGAATTTATGGTGAAAAAACGTAATTAGCAGAAAAGTAGGTGTTTATAGAGTATTTAGTTCTACCAACCAACGAGATAGATCACGAAACGTGCTCCAGCCTAAAGGTGTGGCAGGTAAGTATTTATTTATAGCAAAAACCCCGAATTTAAACAGAAGAATTTATAGTTAATCGATGTTATTGAGTTTTAAATAAGTGAAATTTTCGAAAAATTGATTTTTTATTATTAAAGCAACCAGGTGGATTATTTTAGGTGGAAAGGAGAGGTAGAGCCCAATTAAGATTAACTGCACCGAAACCGCTTCAAATTCCGTCTCCTGAGTGCAAAGATATCGTAGTTTGTGTTGAATGCTGGTTCGCTGAGGTAAACTTTTATTGTTGGTATAGTTTTCCGTTTTTCCGAGCTAGGTACGCGTGTGAGGTGTCAAAACACGCGTCTGCGCTCGGGCTTACGAACAACGGAGTATTTAGAGGTAAGCGTAGTACAATATTTTGAATTTATGGTGAAAAAACGTAATTAGCAGAAAAGTAGGTGTTTATAGAGTATTTAGTTCTACCAACCAACGAGATAGATCACGAAACGCGCTCCAGCCTGAAGGTGTGGCAGGTAAGTATTTATTAATAGCAAAAACCCCGAATTTAAACGGAAGAATTTTGAGTTAATCGATGTTATTGAGTTTAAAATAAGTGAAATTTTCGAAAAATTGATTTTTTATTTTTAAAGCAACCAGGTGTATTATTTTAGGTGGAAAGGAGAGGCAGAGCCCAATTGAGATTAACTGCACCGAAACCGCTTCAAATTCCGTCTCCTGAGTGCAAAGATATCGTAGTTTGTGTTGAATACTGGTTCGCTGAGGTAAACTTTTATTGTTGGTATAGTTTTCCGTTTTTCCGAGCTAGGTACGCGTGTGAGGTGTCAAAACACGCGTCTGCGCGCGGGCTAATGAACAACGGAGTGTTTAGAGGTAAGCGTAGTACAATATTTTGAATTTATGGTGAAAAAACGTAATTAGCAGAAAAGTAGGTGTTTATAGAGTATTTAGGCGTGTGAGGTGTCAAAACACGCGTCTGCGCGCGGGCTAACGAACAACGTAGTATTAAGAGATAAGCGTAGTATAATATTTTGAATTTATGGTGAAAAAAAGTAATTAGCAGAGAAGTAGGTGTTTATAGAGTATTTAGTTTTACCAACCAACGAGATAGATCACGAAACGCGCTCCAGCCTAAAGGTGTGGCAGGTAAGTATTTATTTATAGCAAAAACCCCGAATTTAAACGGAAGAATTTTGAGTTAATCGATGTTATTGAGTTTAAAAAAAGTGAAATTTTCGAAAAATTTATTTTTTATTTTTAAAGCAAACAGGTGGATTATTTTAGGTGGAAAGGAGAGGCAGAGCCCAAATAAGATTAACTGCACCGAAACCGCTTCAAATTCCGTCTCCTGAGTGCAAAGATATCGTAGTTTGTGTTGAATGTTGGTTCGCTGAGGTAAACTTTTATTGTTGGTATAGTTTTCCATTTTTCCGAGCTAGGTACGCGTGTGAGGTGTCAAAACACGCGTCTGTGCGCGGGCTAACGAACAACGGAGTATTTAGAGGTAACCGTAGTACAATATTTTGAATTTATGGTGAAAAAACGTAATTAGCAGAAAAGTAGGTGTTTATAGAGTATTTAGTTCTACCAACCAACGAGATAGATCACGAAACGCGCTCCAGCCTGAAGGTGTGGCAGGTAAGTATTTATTAATAGCAAAAACCCCGAATTTAAACGGAAGAATTTTGAGTTAATCGATGTTATTGAGTTTAAAAAAAGTGAAATTTTCGAAAAATTTATTTTTTATTTTTAAAGCAAACAGGTGGATTATTTTAGGTGGAAAGGAGAGGCAGAGCCCAAATAAGATTAACTGCACCGAAACCGCTTCAAATTCCGTCTCCTGAGTGCAAAGATATCGTAGTTTGTGTTGAATGTTGGTTCGCTGAGGTAAACTTTTATTGTTGGTATAGTTTTCCATTTTTCCGAGCTAGGTACGCGTGTGAGGTGTCAAAACACGCGTCTGTGCGCGGGCTAACGAACAACGGAGTATTTAGAGGTAACCGTAGTACAATATTTTGAATTTATGGTGAAAAAACGTAATTAGCAGAAAAGTAGGTGTTTATAGAGTATTTAGTTCTACCAACCAACGAGATAGATCACGAAACGCGCTCCAGCCTGAAGGTGTGGCAGGTAAGTATTTATTGATAGCAAAAATCCCGAATTTAAACGGAAGAATTTTGAGTTAATCGATGTTATTGAGTTTAAAATAAGTGAAATTTTCGAAAAATTGATTTTTTATTTTTAAAGCAAACAGGTGGATTATTTTAGGTGGAAAGGAGAGGCAGAGCCCAATTAAGATTAACTGCACCGAAACCGCTTCAAATTCCGTCTCCTGAGTGCAAAGATATCGTAGTTTGTGTTGAATGCTGGTTCGCTGAGGTAAACTTTTATTGTTGGTATAGTTTTCCGTTTTTCCGAGCTAGGTACGCGTGTGAGGTGTCAAAACACGCGTCTGCGCGCGGGCTAACGAACAACAGAGTGTTAAGAGGTAACCGTAGAACAATATTTTGAATTTATGGTGAAAAAACGTAATTAGCAGAAAAGTAGGTGTTTATAGAGTATTTAGTTCTACCAACCAACGAGATAGATCACGAAACGCGCTCCAGCCTGAAGGTGTGGCAGGTAAGTATTTATTAATAGCAAAAACCCCGAATTTAAACGGAAGAATTTTGAGTTAATCGATGTTATTGAGTTTAAAATAAGTGAAATTTTCGAAAAATTGATTTTTTATTTTTAAAGCAAACAGGTGGATTATTTTAGGTGAAAAGGAGAGGCAGAGCCCAATTAAGATTAACTGCACTAAAACCGCTTCAAATTCCGTCTCCTGAGTGCAAAGATATCGTAGTTTGTGTTGAATGTTGGTTCGCTGAGGTAAACTTTTATTGTTGGTGTAGTTTTCCATTTTTCCGAGCTAGGTACGCGTGTGATGTGTCAAAACACGCGTCTGCGCGCGGGCTAACGAACAACGGAGTATTTAGAGGTAACCGTAGTACAATATTTTGATTTTATGGTGAAAAAACGTAATTAGCAGAAAAGTAGGTGTTTATAGAGTATTTAGTTCTACCAACCAACGAGATAGATCACGAAACTCGCTCCAGCCTGAAGGTGTAGCAAGTAAGTATTTATTAATAGCAAAAACCCCGAATTTAAACGGAAGAATTTTGAGTTAATCGATGTTATTGAGTTTAAAATAAGTGAAATTTTCTAAAAATTGATTTTTTATTTTTAAAGCAACCAGGTGGATTATTTTAGGTGGAAAATAGAGGCAGAGCCCAATAAAGATTAACTGCACCGAAACCGCTTCAAATTCCGTCTCCTGAGTGCAAAGATATCGTAGTTTGTGTTGAATGCTGGTTCGCTGAGGTAAACTTTTATTGTTGGTAAAGTTTTCCGTTTTTCCGAGCTAGGTACGCGTGTGAGGTGTCAAAACACGCGTCTGCGCGCGGACTAACGAAAAACGGAATATTTAGAAGTAAGCATAGTACAATATTTTCAATTTATGGTGAAAAAACGTAATTAGCAGAAAAGTAGGTGTTTATAGAGTATTTAGTTCTACTAACCAACGAGATAGATCACCAAACGTGCTCCAGCCTAAAGGTGTGGCAGGTAAGTATTTATTAATAGCAAAAACCCCGAATTTAAACGGAAGAATTTTGAGTTAATCGATGTTATTGAGTTTAAAATAAGTGAAATTTTCTAAAAATTGATTTTTTATTTTTAAAGCAAACAGGTGGATTATTTTAGGTGGAAAGGAGAGGCAGAGCCCAATTAAGATTAACTGCACCGAAACAGCTTCAAATTCCGTCTCCTGAGTGCAAAGATATCGTAGTTTGTGTTGAATGCTGGTTCGCTGAGGTAAACATTTATTGTTGGTATAGTTTTCCGTTTTTCCGAGCTAGGTACGCGTGTGAGGTGTCAAAACACGCGTCTGCGCGCGGGCTTACGAACAACGGAGTATTTAGACGTAAGCGTAGTACAATATTTTCAATTTATGGTGAAAAAACGTAATTAGCAGAAAAGTAGGTGTTTATAGAGTATTTAGTTCTACCAACCAACGAGATAGATCACGAAACGTGCTCCAGCCTAAAGGTGTGGCAGGTAAGTATTTATTTATAGCAAAAACCCCGAATTTAAACAGAAGAATTTATAGTTAATCGATGTTATTGAGTTTTAAATAAGTGAAATTTTCGAAAAAATTATTTTTTATTTTTAAAGCAACCAGGTGGATTATTTTAGGTGGAAAGGAGAGGCAGAGCCCAATTAAGATTAACTGCACCGAAACCGCTTCAAATTCCGTCTCCTGAGTGCAAAGATATCGTAGTTTGTGTTGAATGCTGGTTCGCTGAGGTAAACATTTATTGTTGGTATAGTTTTCCGTTTTTCCGAGCTAGGTACGCGTGTGAGGTGTCATAACACGCGTCTGCGCGCGGGCTAACGAACAACGGAGTATTTAGACGTAAGCGTAGTACAATATTTTGAATTTATGGTGAAAAAACGTAATTAGCAGAAAAGTAGGTGTTTATAGAGTATTTAGTTCTACCAACCAACGAGATAGATCACGAAACGTGCTCCAGCCTAAAGGTGTGGCAGGTAAGTATTTATTTATAGCAAAAACCCCGAATTTAAACAGAAGAATTTATAGTTAATCGATGTTATTGAGTTTTAAATAAGTGAAATTTTCGAAAAATTGATTTTTTATTATTAAAGCAACCAGGTGGATTATTTTAGGTGGAAAGGAGAGGTAGAGCCCAATTAAGATTAACTGCACCGAAACCGCTTCAAATTCCGTCTCCTGAGTGCAAAGATATCGTAGTTTGTGTTGAATGCTGGTTCGCTGAGGTAAACTTTTATTGTTGGTATAGTTTTCCGTTTTTCCGAGCAAGGTACGCGTGTGAGATGTCAAAACACGCGTCTGCGCGCGGGCTAACGAACAACGGAGTGTTTAGAGGTAACCGTAGTACAAAATTTTGAATTTATGGTGAAAAAACGTAATTAGCAGAAAACTAGGTGTTTATAGAGTATTTAGTTCTACCAACCAACGAGATAGATCACGAAACGCGCTCCAGCCTGAAGGTGTGGCAGGTACGTATTTATTAATAGCAAAAACCCCGAATTTAAACGGAAGAATTTTGAGTTAATCGATGTTATTGAGTTTAAAATAAGTGAAATTTTCGAAAAATTGTTTTTTTATTTTTAAAGCAAACAGGTGGATTATTTTAGGTGGAAAGGATAGGCAGAGCCCAATTTAGATTAACTGCACTGAAACCGCTTCAAATTCCGTCTCCTGAGTGCAAAGATATCGTAGTTTGTGTTGAATGCTGGTTCGTTGAGGTAAACTTTTATTGTTGGTATAGTTTTCCGTTTTTCCGAGCTAGGTACCCCCGTGTGAGGTGTCAAAACACGCGTCTGTGCGCGGACTAACGAATAACGGAGTGTTTAGAGGTAAGCGTAGTACAATATTTTGAATTTATGGTGAAAAAACCTAATTAGCAGAAAAGTAGGTGTTTATAGAGTATTTAGTTCTACCAACCAACGAGATAGATTACGAAAAGCGCTCCAGCCTGAAGGTGTGGCAGGTAAGTATTTATCAATAGCAAAAACCCCGAATTTAAACGGAAGAATTTTGAGTTAATCGATGTTATTGAGTATAAAATAGGTGAAATTTTCGAAAAATTGATTTTTTATTTTTAAAGCAACCAGGTGGATTATTTTAGGTGGAAAAGAGAGGCAGAGCCCAATTAAGATTAACTGCACCGAAACCGCTTCAAATTCCGTCTCCTAAGTGCAAAGATATCGTAGTTTGTGTTGAATGCTGGTTCGCTGAGGTAAACTTTTATTGTTGGTATAGTTTTCCGTTTTTCCGAGCTAGGTACGCGTGTGAGGTGTCAAAACACGCGTCTGCGCGCGGGCTAACGAACAACGGAGTATTTAGAGGTAAGCGTAGTACAATATTTTCAATTTATGGTGAAAAAACGTAATTAGCAAAAAAGTAGGTGTTTATAGAGTATTTAGTTCTACCAACCAACGAGATAGATCACGAAACGCGCTCCAGCCTGAAGGTGTAGCAAGTAAGTATTTATTAATAGAAAAAACCCCCAATTTAAACGGAAGAATTTTGAGTTAATCGATGTTATTGAGTTTAAAATAAGTGAAATTTTCGAAAAATTGTTTTTTTATTTTTAAAGCAAACAGGTGGATTATTTTAGGTGGAAAGGAGAGGCAGAGCCCAATTAAGATTAACTGCACCGAAACCGCTTCAAATTCCGTCTCCTGAGTGCAAAGATATCGTAGTTTGTGTTGAATGCTGGTTCGCTGAGGTAAACTTTTATTGTAGGTATAATTTTCCGTTTTTCCGAGCTAGGTACGCGTGTGAGGTGTCAAAACACTTGTCTGCGTGCAGGCTAACGAACAACGGAGTATTTAGAGGTAAGCGTAGTACAATATTTTGATTTTATGGTGAAAAAACGTAATTAGCAGAAAACTAGGTGTTTATAGAGTATTTAGTTCTACCAACCAACGAGATAGATCACGAAACTGCTGCAGCCTAAAGGTGTGGCAGGTAAGTATTTATTAATAGCAAAAACCCCGAATTTAAACGGAAGAATTTTGAGTTAATCGATGTTATTGAGTTTAAAGTAAGTGAAATTTTCGAAAAGTTGATTTTTTATTTTTAAAACAACCAGGTGGATTATTTTAGGTGGAAAGGAGAGGCAGAGCCCAACGAAGATTAACTGCACCGAAACCGCTTCAAATTCCGTCTCCTGAGTGCAACAATATCGTAGTTTGTGTTGAATGCTGGTTCGCTGAGGTAAACTTTTATTGTTGGTATAGTTTTCCGTTTTTCCGAGCTAGGTACGCGTGTGAGGTGTCAAAACACGCGTCTGCGCGTGGGCTAACGAACAACGGAGTATTTAGAGGTAACCGTAGTACAATATTTTGATTTTATGGTGAAAAAACGTAATTAGCAGAAAAGTAGGTGTTTATAGAGTATTTAGTTCTACCAACCAACGAGATAGATCACGAAACGCACTCCAGCCTGAAGGTGTGGCAGGTAAGTATTTATTATTAGCAAAAACCCCGAATTTAAACGGAAGAATTTTGAGTTAATCGATGTTATTGAGTTTAAAATAAGTGAAATTTTCGAAAAATTGATTTTTTATTTTTAAAGCAAACAGGTGGATTATTTTAGGTGGAAAAGAGGGGCAGAGCCCAATTAAGATTAACTGCACCGAAACCGCTTCAAACTCCGTCTCCTGAGTGCAAAGATATCGTAGTTTGTGTTGAATGCTGGTTCGCTGAGGTAAACTTTTATTGTTGATATAGTTTTCCGTTTTTCCGAGCTAGGTACGCGTGTGAGGTGTCAAAACACGCGTCTGCGCGCGGGCTAACGAACAACAGAGTGTTAAGAGGTAACCGTAGAACAATATTTTGAATTTATGGTGAAAAAACGTAATTAGCAGAAAAGTAGGTGTTTATAGAGTATTTAGTCCTACCAACCAACGAGATAGATCACGAAACGCGCTCCAGCCTGAAGGTGTGGCAGTTAAGTATTTATTTATAGCAAAAACCCCGAATTTAAACGGAAGAATTTTGAGTTAATCGATGTTATTGAGTTTAAAAAAAGTGAAATTTTCGTAAAATTGATTTTTTATTTTTAAAGCAAACAGGTGGATTATTTTAGGTGGAAAGGAGAGGCAGAGCCCAATTAAGATTAACTGCACCGAAACCTCTTCAAATTCCGTCTCCTGAGTGCAAAGATATCGTAGTTTGTGTTGAATGCTGGTTCGCTGAGGTAAACTTTTATTGTTGGTATAAATTTCGGTTTTTCCGAGCTAGGTACGCGTGTGAGGTGTCAAAACACGCGTCTGCGCGCGGACTAACGAACAACGGAGTATTTATAGGTAAGCGTAGTACAATATTTTGAATTTATGATGTTATTGAGTTTAAAATAAGTGAAATTTTCGAAAAATTGATTTTTTATTTTTAAAGCAAACAGGTGGATTATTTTAGGTGAAAAGGAGAGGCAGAGCCCAATTAAGATTAACTGCACCGAAACTGCTTCAAATTCCGTCTCCTGAGTGCAAAGATATCGTAGTTTGTGTTGAATGCTGGTTCGCTGAGGTAAACTTTTATTGTTGGTATAATTTTCCGTTTTTCCGAGCTAGGTACGCGTGTGAGGTGTCAAAACACGCGTCTGCGCGCGGGCTAACGAACAACGGAGTGTTTAGAGGTAAGCGTAGTAAAACATTTTGAATTTATGGTGAAAAAACCTAATTAGCAGAAAAGTAGGGGTTTATAGAGAATTTAGTTCTACCAACCAACGAGATAGATCACGAAAAGCGCTCCAGCCTGAAGGTGTGGCAGGTAAGTATTTATTAATAGCAAAATCCCCGAATTTAAACGGAAGAATTTTGAGTAAATCGATGTTATTGAGTTTAAAATAAGTGAAATTTTCGAAAAATTGATTTTTTATTTTTAAAGCAAACAGGTGGATTATTTTAGGTGGAAAGGAGAGGCAGAGCCCAATTAAGATTAACTGCACCGAAACCGCTTCAAATTCCGTCTCCTGAGTGCAAAGATATCGTAGTTTGTGTTGAATGCTGGTTCGCTGAGGTAAACTTTTATTGTAGGTATAATTTTCCGTTTTTCCGAGCTAGGTACGCGTGTGAGGTGTCAAAACACTTGTCTGCGTGCAGGCTAACGAACAACGGAGTATTTAGAGGTAAGCGTAGTACAATATTTTGAATTTATGGTGAAAAAACGTAATTAGCAGAAAACTAGGTGTTTATAGAGTATTTAGTTCTACCAACCAACGAGATAGATCACGAAACTGCTGCAGCCTAAAGGTGTGGCAGGTAAGTATTTATTAATAGCAAAAACCCCGAATTTAAACGGAAGAATTTTGAGTTAATCGATGTTATTGAGTTTAAAGTAAGTGAAATTTTCGAAAAATTGATTTTTTATTTTTAAAACAACCAGGTGGATTATTTTAGGTGGAAAGGAGAGGCAGAGCCCAATTAAGATTAACTGCACCGAAACCGCTTCAAATTCCGTCTCCTGAGTGCAAAAATATCGTAGTTTGTGTTGAATGCTGGTTCGCTGAGGTAAACTTTTATTGTTGGTATAGTTTTCCGTTTTCCGAGCTAGGTACGCGTGTGAGGTGTCAAAACACGCGTCTGCGTGCGGGCTAACGAACAACGGAGTATTTAGAGGTAACCGTAGTACAATATTTTGATTTCATGGTGAAAAAACGTAATTAGCAGAAAAGTAGGTGTTTATAGAGTATTTAGTTCTACCAACCAACGAGATAGATCACGAAACGCACTCCAGCCTGAAGGTGTGGCAGGTAAGTATTTATTATTAGCAAAAACCCCGAATTTAAACAGAAGAATTTTGAGTTAATCGATGTTATTGAGTTTAAAATAAGTGAAATTTTCGAAAAATTGATTTTTTATTTTTAAAGCAAACAGGTGGATTATTTTAGGTGGAAAGGAGAGGCAGAGCCCAATTAAGATTAACTGCACCGAAACCGCTTCAAATTCCGTCTCCTGAGGGCAAAGATATCGTAGTTTGTGTTGAATGCTGGTTCGCTGAGGTAAACTTTTATTGTTGGTATAGTTTTCCATTTTTCCGAGCTAGGTACGCGTGTGAGGTGTCAAAACACGCGTCTGCGCGCGGGCTAACGAACAACGGAGTGTTTAGAGGTAAGCGTAGTACAATATTTTGAATTTATGGTGAAAAAACCTAATTAGCAGAAAAGTAGGTGTTTATAGAGTATTTAGTTCTACCAACCAACGAGATAGATTACGAAAAGCGCTCCAGCCTGAAGGTGTGGCAGGTAAGTATTTATCAATAGCAAAAACCCCGAATTTAAACGGAAGAATTTTGAGTTAATCGATGTTATTGAGTATAAAATAGGTGAAATTTTCGAAAAATTGATTTTTTATTTTTAAAGCAACCAGGTGGATTATTTTAGGTGGAAAAGAGAGGCAGAGCCCAATTAAGATTAACTGCACCGAAACCGCTTCAAATTCCGTCTCCTAAGTGCAAAGATATCGTAGTTTGTGTTGAATGCTGGTTCGCTGAGGTAAACTTTTATTGTTGGTATAGTTTTCCGTTTTTCCGAGCTAGGTACCCGTGTGAGGTGTCAAAACACGCGTCTGCGCGCGCGCTAACGAACAACGGAGTATTTAGAGGTAAGCGTAGTACAATATTTTCAATTTATGGTGAAAAAACGTAATTAGCAAAAAAGTAGGTGTTTATAGAGTATTTAGTTCTACCAACCAACGAGATAGATCACGAAACGCGCTCCAGCCTGAAGGTGTAGCAAGTAAGTATTTATTAATAGAAAAAACCCCCAATTTAAACGGAAGAATTTTGAGTTAATCGATGTTATTGAGTTTAAAATAAGTGAAATTTTCGAAAAATTGTTTTTTTATTTTTAAAGCAAACAGGTGGATTATTTTAGGTGGAAAAGAGGGGCAGAGCCCAATTAAGATTAACTGCACCGAAACCGCTTCAAATTCCGTCTCCTGAGTGCAAAAATATCGTAGTTTGTGTTGAATGCTGGTTCGCTGAGGTAAACTTTTATTGTTGGTATAGTTTTCCGTTTTTCCGAGCTAGGTACGCGTGTGAGGTGTCAAAACACGCGTCTGCGCGTGGGCTAACGAACAACGGAGTATTTAGAGGTAACCGTAGTACAATATTTTGATTTTATGGTGAAAAAACGTAATTAGCAGAAAAGTAGGTGTTTATAGAGTATTTAGTTCTACCAACCAACGAGATAGATCACGAAACTGCTGCAGCCTAAAGGTGTGGCAGGTAAGTATTTATTAAAAGCAAAAACCCCGAATTTAAACGGAAGAATTTTGAGTTAATCGATGTTATTGAGTTTAAAGTAAGTGAAATTTTCGAAAAATTGATTTTTTATTTTTAAAACAACCAGGTGGATTATTTTAGGTGGAAAGGAGAGGCAGAGCCCAATTAAGATTAACTGCACCGAAACCGCTTCAAATTCCGTCTCCTGAGTGCAAAAATATCGTAGTTTGTGTTGAATGCTGGTTCGCTGAGGTAAACTTTTATTGTTGGTATAGTTTTCCGTTTTCCGAGCTAGGTACGCGTGTGAGGTGTCAAAACACGCGTCTGCGTGCGGGCTAACGAACAACGGAGTATTTAGAGGTAACCGTAGTACAATATTTTGATTTTATGGTGAAAAAACGTAATTAGCAGAAAAGTAGGTGTTTATAGAGTATTTAGTTCTACCAACCAACGAGATAGATCACGAAACGCACTCCAGCCTGAAGGTGTGGCAGGTAAGTATTTATTATTAGCAAAATCCCCGAATTTAAACGGAAGAATTTTGAGTTAATCGATGTTATTGAGTTTAAAATAAGTGAAATTTTCGAAAAATTGATTTTTTATTTTTAAAGCAAACAGGTGGATTATTTTAGGTGGAAAAGAGGGGTAGAGCCCAATTAAGATTAACTGCACCGAAACCGCTTCAAACTCCGTCTCCTGAGTGCAAAGATATCGTAGTTTGTGTTGAATGCTGGTTCGCTGAGGTAAACTTTTATTGTTGATATAGTTTTCCGTTTTTCCGAGCTAGGTACGCGTGTGAGGTGTCAAAACACGCGTCTGCGCGCGGGCTAACGAACAACAGAGTGTTAAGAGGTAACCGTAGAACAATATTTTGAATTTATGGTGAAAAAACGTAATTAGCAGAAAAGTAGGTGTTTATAGAGTATTTAGTCCTACCAACCAACGAGATAGATCACGAAACGCGCTCCAGCCTGAAGGTGTGGCAGTTAAGTATTTATTAATAGCAAAAACCCCGAATTTAAACGGAAGAATTTTGAGTTAATCGATGTTATTGAGTTTAAAAAAAGTGAAATTTTCGTAAAATTGATTTTTTATTTTTAAAGCAAACAGGTGGATTATTTTAGGTGGAAAGAAGAGGCAGAGCCCAATTAAGATTAACTGCACCGAAACCTCTTCAAATTCCGTCTCCTGAGTGCAAAGATATCGTAGTTTGTGTTGAATGCTGGTTCGCTGAGGTAAACTTTTATTGTTGGTATAAATTTCGGTTTTTCCGAGCTAGGTACGCGTGTGAGGTGTCAAAACACGCGTCTGCGCGCGGACTAACGAACAACGGAGTATTTATAGGTAAGCGTAGTACAATATTTTGAATTTATGATGTTATTGAGTTTAAAATAAGTGAAATTTTCGAAAAATTGATTTTTTATTTTTAAAGCAAACAGGTGGATTATTTTAGGTGAAAAGGAGAGGCAGAGCCCAATTAAGATTAACTGCACCGAAACCGCTTCAAATTCCGTCTCCTGAGTGCAAAGATATCGTAGTTTGTGTTGAATGCTGGTTCGCTGAGGTAAACTTTTATTGTTGGTATAATTTTCCGTTTTTCCGAGCTAGGTACGCGTGTGAGGTGTCAAAACACGCGTCTGCGCGCGGGCTAACGAACAACGGAGTGTTTAGAGGTAAGCGTAGTACAATATTTTGAATTTATGGTGAAAAAACCTAATTAGCAGAAAAGTAGGGGTTTATAGAGAATTTAGTTCTACCAACCAACGAGATAGATCACGAAAAGCGCTCCAGCCTGAAGGTGTGGCAGGTAAGTATTTATTAATAGCAAAATCCCCGAATTTAAACGGAAGAATTTTGAGTAAATCGATGTTATTGAGTTTAAAATAAGTGAAATTTTCGAAAAATTGATTTTTTATTTTTAAAGCAAACAGGTGGATTATTTTAGGTGGAAAGGAGAGGCAGAGCCCAATTAAGATTAACTGCACCGAAACCGCTTCAAATTCCGTCTCCTGAGTGCAAAGATATCGTAGTTTGTGTTGAATGCTGGTTCGCTGAGGTAAACTTTTATTGTAGGTATAATTTTCCGTTTTTCCGAGCTAGGTACGCGTGTGAGGTGTCAAAACACTTGTCTGCGTGCAGGCTAACGAACAACGGAGTATTTAGAGGTAAGCGTAGTACAATATTTTGAATTTATGGTGAAAAAACGTAATTAGCAGAAAACTAGGTGTTTATAGAGTATTTAGTTCTACCAACCAACGAGATAGATCACGAAACTGCTGCAGCCTAAAGGTGTGGCAGGTAAGTATTTATTAATAGCAAAAACCCCGAATTTAAACGGAAGAATTTTGAGTTAATCGATGTTATTGAGTTTAAAGTAAGTGAAATTTTCGAAAAATTGATTTTTTATTTTTAAAACAACCAGGTGGATTATTTTAGGTGGAAAGGAGAGGCAGAGCCCAATTAAGATTAACTGCACCGAAACCGCTTCAAATTCCGTCTCCTGAGTGCAAAAATATCGTAGTTTGTGTTGAATGCTGGTTCGCTGAGGTAAACTTTTATTGTTGGTATAGTTTTCCGTTTTCCGAGCTAGGTACGCGTGTGAGGTGTCAAAACACGCGTCTGCGTGCGGGCTAACGAACAACGGAGTATTTAGAGGTAACCGTAGTACAATATTTTGATTTTATGGTGAAAAAACGTAATTAGCAGAAAAGTAGGTGTTTATAGAGTATTTAGTTCTACCAACCAACGAGATAGATCACGAAACGCACTCCAGCCTGAAGGTGTGGCAGGTAAGTATTTATTATTAGCAAAAACCCCGAATTTAAACGGAAGAATTTTGAGTTAATCGATGTTATTGAGTTTAAAATAAGTGAAATTTTCGAAAAATTGATTTTTTATTTTTAAAGCAAACAGGTGGATTATTTTAGGTGGAAAAGAGGGGCAGAGCCCAATTAAGATTAACTGCACCGAAACCGCTTCAAACTCCGTCTCCTGAGTGCAAAGATATCGTAGTTTGTGTTGAATGCTGGTTCGCTGAGGTAAACTTTTATTGTTGATATAGTTTTCCGTTTTTCCGAGCTAGGTACGCGTGTGAGGTGTCAAAACACGCGTCTGCGCGCGGGCTAACGAACAACAGAGTGTTAAGACGTAACCGTAGAACAATATTTTGAATTTATGGTGAAAAAACGTAATTAGCAGAAAAGTAGGTGTTTATAGAGTATTTAGTCCTACCAACCAACGAGATAGATCACGAAACGCGCTCCAGCCTGAAGGTGTGGCAGTTAAGTATTTATTAATAGCAAAAACCCCGAATTTAAACGGAAGAATTTTGAGTTAATCGATGTTATTGAGTTTAAAAAAAGTGAAATTTTCGTAAAATTGATTTTTTATTTTTAAAGCAAACAGGTGGATTATTTTAGGTGGAAAGGAGAGGCAGAGCCCAATTAAGATTAACTGCACCGAAACCTCTTCAAATTCCGTCTCCTGAGTGCAAAGATATCGTAGTTTGTGTTGAATGCTGGTTCGCTGAGGTAAACTTTTATTGTTGGTATAAATTTCGGTTTTTCCGAGCTAGGTACGCGTGTGAGGTGTCAAAACACGCGTCTGCGCGCGGACTAACGAACAACGGAGTATTTATAGGTAAGCGTAGTACAATATTTTGAATTTATGATGTTATTGAGTTTAAAATAAGTGAAATTTTCGAAAAATTGATTTTTTATTTTTAAAGCAAACAGGTGGATTATTTTAGGTGAAAAGGAGAGGCAGAGCCCAATTAAGATTAACTGCACCGAAACTGCTTCAAATTCCGTCTCCTGAGTGCAAAGATATCGTAGTTTGTGTTGAATGCTGGTTCGCTGAGGTAAACTTTTATTGTTGGTATAATTTTCCGTTTTTCCGAGCTAGGTACGCGTGTGAGGTGTCAAAACACGCGTCTGCGCGCGGGCTAACGAACAACGGAGTGTTTAGAGGTAAGCGTAGTACAACATTTTGAATTTATGGTGAAAAAACCTAATTAGCAGAAAAGTAGGGGTTTATAGAGAATTTAGTTCTACCAACCAACGAGATAGATCACGAAAAGCGCTCCAGCCTGAAGGTGTGGCAGGTAAGTATTTATTAATAGCAAAATCCCCGAATTTAAACGGAAGAATTTTGAGTAAATCGATGTTATTGAGTTTAAAATAAGTGAAATTTTCGAAAAATTGTTTTTTTATTTTTAAAGCAAACAGGTGGATTATTTTAGGTGGAAAGGAGAGGCAGAGCCCAATTAAGATTAACTGCACCGAAACCGCTTCAAATTCCGTCTCCTGAGTGCAAAGATATCGTAGTTTGTGTTGAATGCTGGTTCGCTGAGGTAAACTTTTATTGTAGGTATAATTTTCCGTTTTTCCGAGCTAGGTACGCGTGTGAGGTGTCAAAACACTTGTCTGCGTGCAGGCTAACGAACAACGGAGTATTTAGAGGTAAGCGTAGTACAATATTTTGATTTTATGGTGAAAAAACGTAATTAGCAGAAAACTAGGTGTTTATAGAGTATTTAGTTCTACCAACCAACGAGATAGATCACGAAACTGCTGCAGCCTAAAGGTGTGGCAGGTAAGTATTTATTAATAGCAAAAACCCCGAATTTAAACGGAAGAATTTTGAGTTAATCGATGTTATTGAGTTTAAAGTAAGTGAAATTTTCGAAAAGTTGATTTTTTATTTTTAAAACAACCAGGTGGATTATTTTAGGTGGAAAGGAGAGGCAGAGCCCAACGAAGATTAACTGCACCGAAACCGCTTCAAATTCCGTCTCCTGAGTGCAACAATATCGTAGTTTGTGTTGAATGCTGGTTCGCTGAGGTAAACTTTTATTGTTGGTATAGTTTTCCGTTTTTCCGAGCTAGGTACGCGTGTGAGGTGTCAAAACACGCGTCTGCGCGTGGGCTAACGAACAACGGAGTATTTAGAGGTAACCGTAGTACAATATTTTGATTTTATGGTGAAAAAACGTAATTAGCAGAAAAGTAGGTGTTTATAGAGTATTTAGTTCTACCAACCAACGAGATAGATCACGAAACGCACTCCAGCCTGAAGGTGTGGCAGGTAAGTATTTATTATTAGCAAAAACCCCGAATTTAAACGGAAGAATTTTGAGTTAATCGATGTTATTGAGTTTAAAATAAGTGAAATTTTCGAAAAATTGATTTTTTATTTTTAAAGCAAACAGGTGGATTATTTTAGGTGGAAAAGAGGGGCAGAGCCCAATTAAGATTAACTGCACCGAAACCGCTTCAAACTCCGTCTCCTGAGTGCAAAGATATCGTAGTTTGTGTTGAATGCTGGTTCGCTGAGGTAAACTTTTATTGTTGATATAGTTTTCCGTTTTTCCGAGCTAGGTACGCGTGTGAGGTGTCAAAACACGCGTCTGCGCGCGGGCTAACGAACAACAGAGTGTTAAGAGGTAACCGTAGAACAATATTTTGAATTTATGGTGAAAAAACGTAATTAGCAGAAAAGTAGGTGTTTATAGAGTATTTAGTCCTACCAACCAACGAGATAGATCACGAAACGCGCTCCAGCCTGAAGGTGTGGCAGTTAAGTATTTATTAATAGCAAAAACCCCGAATTTAAACGGAAGAATTTTGAGTTAATCGATGTTATTGAGTTTAAAAAAAGTGAAATTTTCGTAAAATTGATTTTTTATTTTTAAAGCAAACAGGTGGATTATTTTAGGTGGAAAGGAGAGGCAGAGCCCAATTAAGATTAACTGCACCGAAACCTCTTCAAATTCCGTCTCCTGAGTGCAAAGATATCGTAGTTTGTGTTGAATGCTGGTTCGCTGAGGTAAACTTTTATTGTTGGTATAAATTTCGGTTTTTCCGAGCTAGGTACGCGTGTGAGGTGTCAAAACACGCGTCTGCGCGCGGACTAACGAACAACGGAGTATTTATAGGTAAGCGTAGTACAATATTTTGAATTTATGATGTTATTGAGTTTAAAATAAGTGAAATTTTCGAAAAATTGATTTTTTATTTTTAAAGCAAACAGGTGGATTATTTTAGGTGAAAAGGAGAGGCAGAGCCCAATTAAGATTAACTGCACCGAAACTGCTTCAAATTCCGTCTCCTGAGTGCAAAGATATCGTAGTTTGTGTTGAATGCTGGTTCGCTGAGGTAAACTTTTATTGTTGGTATAATTTTCCGTTTTTCCGAGCTAGGTACGCGTGTGAGGTGTCAAAACACGCGTCTGCGCGCGGGCTAACGAACAACGGAGTGTTTAGAGGTAAGCGTAGTACAACATTTTGAATTTATGGTGAAAAAACCTAATTAGCAGAAAAGTAGGGGTTTATAGAGAATTTAGTTCTACCAACCAACGAGATAGATCACGAAAAGCGCTCCAGCCTGAAGGTGTGGCAGGTAAGTATTTATTAATAGCAAAATCCCCGAATTTAAACGGAAGAATTTTGAGTAAATCGATGTTATTGAGTTTAAAATAAGTGAAATTTTCGAAAAATAGATTTTTTATTTTTAAAGCAAACAGGTGGATTATTTTAGGTGGAAAGGAGAGGCAGAGCCCAACGAAGATTAACTGCACCGAAAACGCTTCAAATTCCGTCTCCTAAGTGCAAAGATATCGTAGTTTGTGTTGAATGCTGGTTCGCTGAGGTAAACTTTTATTGTTGGTATAGTTTTCCGTTTTTCCGAGCTAGGTACGCGTGTGAGGTGTCAAAACACGCGTCTGCGCGCGGGCTTACGAACAACGGAGTATTTAGAGGTAAGCGTAGTACAATATTTTGAATTTATGGTGAAAAAACGTAATTAGCAGAAAAGTAGGTGTTTATAGAGTATTTAGTTCTACCAACCAACGAGATAGATCACGAAACGCGCTCCAGCCTGAAGGTGTCGCAGGTAAGTATTTATTGATAGCAAAAACCCCGAATTTAAACGGAAGAATTTTGAGTTAATCGATGTTATTGAGTTTAAAATAAGTGAAATTTTCGAAAAATTGATTTTTTATTTTTAAAGCAAACAGGTGGATTATTTTAGGTGAAAAGGAGAGGCAGAGCCCAATTAAGATTAACTGCACCGAAACAGCTTCAAACTCCGTCTCCTGAGTGCAAAGATATCGTAGTTTGTGTCATATGTCTGACTATGTATTAGGAACTTATTACTGACTTTAAGACCAACACTGTACCAATACTTATTGCAAATAAAATGATTATGATTATGATTATGATTATGAATGCTGGTTCGCTGAGGTAAACATTTATTGTTGGTATAGTTTTCCGTTTTTCCGAGCTAGGTACGCGTGTGAGGTGTCAAAACACGCGTCTGCGCGCGGACTAACGAACAACGGAGTATTTAGACGTAAGCGTAGTACAATATTTTGAATTTATGGTGAAAAAACGTAATTAGCAGAAAAGTAGGTGTTTATAGAGTATTTAGTTCTACCAACCAACGAGATAGATCACGAAACGTGCTCCAGCCTAAAGGTGTGGCAGGTAAGTATTTATTTATAGCAAAAACCCCGAATTTAAACAGAAGAATTTATAGTTAATCGATGTTATTGAGTTTAAAATAAGTGAAATTTTCGAAAAATTGATTTTTTATTTTTAAAGCAAACAGGTGGATTATTTTAGGTGAAAAAAAGAGGCAGAGCCCAATTAAGATTAACTGCACCGAAACCGCTTCAAATTCCGTCTCCTGAGGGCAAAGATATCGTAGTTTGTGTTGAATGTTGGTTCGCTGAGGTAAACTTTTATTGTTGGTATAGTTTTCCATTTTTCCGAGCTAGGTACGCGTGTGATGTGTCAAAACACGCGTTTGCGCGCGGGCTAACGAACAACGGAGTATTTAGAGGTAACCGTAGTACAATATTTTGATTTTATGGTGAAAAAACGTAATAAGCAGAAAAGTAGGTGTTTATAGAGTATTTAGTTCTACCAACCAACGAGATAGATCACGAAACGCGCTCCAGCCTGAAGGTGTGGCAGGTAAGTATTTATTAATAGCAAAAACCCCGAATTTAAACGGAAGAATTTTGAGTTAATCGATGTTATTGAGTTTAAAAAAAGTGAAATTTTCGAAAAATTTATTTTTTATTTTTAAAGCAACCAGGTGGATTATTTTAGGTGGAAAGGAGAGGCAGAGCCCAATTAAGATTAACTGCACCGAAACCGCTTCAAATTCCGTCTCCTGAGTGCAAAGATATCGTAGTTTGTGTTGAATGCTGGTTCGCTGAGGTAAACTTTTATTGTTGGTATAGTTTTCCGTTTTTCCGAGCTAGGTACGCGCGTGAGGTGTCAAAACACGCGTCTGCGCGCGGGCTAACGAACAACGGAGTATTTAGAGGTAAGCGTAGTAAAATATTTTGATTTTATGGTGAAAAAACGTAATTAGCAGAAAAGTAGGAGTTTATAGAGTATTTAGTCCTACCAACCAACGAGATAGATCACGAAACGCGCTCCAGCCTGAAGGTGTGGCAGGTAAGTATTTAATAATAGCAAAAACCCCGAATTTAAACGGAAGAATTTTGAGTTAATCGATGTTATCGAGTTTAAAATAAGTGAAATTTTCGAAAAATTGTTTTTTTTATTTTTAAAGCAAACAGGTGGATTATTTTAGGTGGAAAAGAGAGGCAGAGCCCAACGAAGATTAACTGCACCGAAACCGCTTCAAATTCCGTCTCCTGAGGGCAAAGATATCGTAGTTTGTGTTGAATGCTGGTTCGCTGAGGTAAACTTTTATTGTTGGTATAGTTTTCCGTTTTTCCGAGCTAGGTACACGTGTGAGGTGTCAAAACACGCGTCTGCACGCGGGCTTACGAACAACGGAGTATCTAGAGGTAAGCGTAGTACAATATTTTGAATTTATGGTGAAAAAACGTAATTAGCAGAAAAGTAGGAGTTTATAGAGTATTTAGTTCTACCAACCAACGAGATAGATCACGAAACGCGCTCCAGCCTGAAGGTGTCGCAGGTAAGTATTTATTGATAGCAAAAACCCCGAATTTAAACGGAAGAATTTTGAGTTAATCGATGTTATTGAGTTTAAAATAAGTGAAATTTTCGAAAAATTGATTTTTTATTTTTAAAGCAAACAGGTGGATTATTTTAGGTGAAAAGGAGAGGCAGAGCCCAATTAAGATTAACTGCACCGAAACAGCTTCAAATTCCGTCTCCTGAGTGCAAAGATATCGTAGTTTGTGTTGAATGCTGGTTCGCTGAGGTAAACATATATTGTTGGTATAGTTTTCCGTTTTTCCGAGCTAGGTACGCGTGTGAGGTGTCAAAACACGCGTCTGCGCGCGTACTAACGAACAACGGAGTATTTAGAGGTAAGCGTAGTACAATATTTTGAATTTATGGTGAAAAAACGTAATTAGCAGAAAAGTAGGTGTTTATAGAGTATTTAGTTCTACCAACCAACGAGATAGATCACGAAACGTGCTCCAGCCTAAAGGTGTGGCAGGTAAGTATTTATTAATAGCAAAAACCCCGAATTTAAACAGAAGAATTTATAGTTAATCGATGTTATTGAGTTTTAAATAAGTGAAATTTTCGAAAAATTGATTTTTTATTTTTAAAGCAACCAGGTGGATTATTTTAGGTGGAAAGGAGAGGCAGAGCCCAATTAAGATTAACTGCACCGAAACCGCTTCAAATTCCGTCTCCTGAGTGCAAAGATATCGTAGTTTGTGTTGAATGCTAATTCGCTGAGGAAAACTTTTATTGTTGGTATAGTTTTCCGTTCTTCCGAGCAAGGTACGCGTGTGAGATGTCAAAACACGCGTCTGCGCGCGGGCTAACGAACAACGGAGTGTTTAGAGGTAACCGTAGTACAAAATTTTGAATTTATGGTGAAAAAACGTAATTAGCAGAAAACTAGGTGTTTATAGAGTATTTAGTTCTACCAACCAACGAGATAGATCACGAAACGCGCTCCAGCCTGAAGGTGTGGCAGGAACGTATTTATTAATAGCAAAAACCCCGAATTTAAACGGAAGAATTTTGAGTTAATCGATGTTATCGAGTTTAAAATAAGTGAAATTTTCGAAAAATTGATTTTTTTATTTTTAAAGCAAACAGGTGGATTATTTTAGGTGGAAAAGAGAGGCAGAGCCTAACGAAGATTAACTGCACCGAAACCGCTTCAAATTCCGTCTCCTGAGGGCAAAGATATCGTAGTTTGTGTTGAATGCTGGTTCGCTGAGGTAAACTTTTATTGTTGGTATAATTTTCCGTTTTTCCGAGCTAGGTCCACGTGTGAGGTGTCAAAACACGCGTCTGCGCGCGGGCTAACGAACAACGGAGTATTTAGAGGTAAGTGTAGTACAATATTTTCAATTTATGATGAAAAAACGTAATTAGCTGAAAAGTAGGTGTTTATAGAGTATTTAGTTCTACCAACCAACGAGATAGATCACCAAACGTGCTCCAGCCTAAAGGTGTGGCAGGTAAGTATTTATTAATAGCAAAAACCCCGAATTTAAACGGAAGAATTTTGAGTTAATCGATGTTATTGAGTTTAAAATAAGTGAAATTTTCGAAAAATTTATTTTTTATTTTTAAAGCAAACAGGTGGATTATTTTAGGTGGAAAGGAGAGGCAGAGCCCAATTAAGATTAACTGCACCGAAACCGCTTCAAATTCCGTCTCCTGAGTGCAAAGATATCGTAGTTTGTGTTGAATGCTGGTTCGCTGAGGTAAACTTTTATTGTTGGTAAAGTTTTCCGTTTTTCCGAGCTAGGTACGCGTGTGAGGTGTCAAAACACGCGTCTGCGCGCGGGCTAACGAAAAACGGAATATTTAGAAGTAAGCGTAGTACAATATTTTCAATTTATGGTGAAAAAACGTAATTAGCAGAAAAGTAGGTGTTTATAGAGTATTTAGTTCTACTAACCAACGAGATAGATCACCAAACGTGCTCCAGCCTAAAGGTGTGGCAGGTAAGTATTTATTTATAGCAAAAACCTCGAATTTAAACGGAAGAATTTTGAGTTAATCGATGTTATTGAGTTTAAAATAAGTGAAATTTTCGAAAAATTGATTTTTTATTTTTAAAGCAAACAGGTGGATTATTTTAGGTGGAAAGGAGAGGCAGAGCCCAACGAAGATTAACTGCACCGAAAACGCTTCAAATTCCGTCTCCTAAGTGCAAAGATATCGTAGTTTGTGTTGAATGCTGGTTCGCTGAGGTAAACTTTTATTGTTGGTATAATTTTCCGTTTTTCCGAGCTAGGTACACGTGTGAGGTGTCAAAACACGCGTCTGCGCGCGGGCTAACGAACAACGGAGTATTTAGAGGTAAGTGTAGTACAATATTTTCAATTTATGATGAAAAAACGTAATTAGCTGAAAAGTAGGTGTTTATAGAGTATTTAGTTCTACCAACCAACGAGATAGATCACCAAACGTGCTCCAGCCTAAATGTGTGGCAGGTAAGTATTTATTAATAGCAAAAACCCCGAATTTAAACGGAAGAATTTTGAGTTAATCGATGTTATTGAGTTTAAAATAAGTGAAATTTTCGATAAATTGATTTTTTATTTTTAAACAAACAGGTGGATTATTTTAGGTGGAAAGGAGAGGCAGAGCCCAATTAAGATTAACTGCACCGAAACCGCTTCAAATTCCGTCTCCTAAGTGCAAAGATATCGTAGTTTGTGTTGAATGCTGGTTCGCTGAGGTAAACTTTTATTGTTGGTATAGTTTTCCGTTTTTCCGAGCTAGCTACGCGTGTGAGGTGTCAAAACACGCGTCTGCGCGCGGGCTAACGAACAACGGAGTATTTAGATGTAAGCGTAGTACAATATTTTCAATTAATGGTGAAAAAACCTTTTTAGCAGAAAAGTAGGTGTTTATAGAGTATTTAGTTCTACCAACCAACGAGATAGATCACGAAACGCGCTCCAGCCTGAAGGTGTGGCAGGTAAGTATTTGTTAATAGCAAAAACCCCGAATTTAAACGGAAGAATTTTGAGTTAATCGATGTTATTGAGTTTAAAAAAAGTGAAATTTTCGAAAAATTTATTTTTTATTTTTAAAGCAAACAGGTGGATTATTTTAGGTGGAAAGGAGAGGCAGAGCCCAATTAAGATTAACTGCACCGAAACCGCTTCAAACTCCGTCTCCTGAGTGCAAAGATATCGTAGTTTGTGTTGAATGCTGGTTCGCTGAGGTAAACTTTTATTGTTGGTATAGTTTTCCGTTTTTCCGAGCTAGGTACGCGTGTGAGGTGTCAAAACACGCGTCTGCGCGCGGGCTAACGAACAACGGAGTATTTAGACGTAAGCGTAGTACAATATTTTGAATTTATGGTGAAAAAACGTAATTAGCAGAAAAGTAGGTGTTTATAGAGTATTTAGTTCTACCAACCAACGAGATAGATCACGAAACGTGCTCCAGCCTAAAGGTGTGGCAGGTAAGTATATATTTATAGCAAAAACCCCGAATTTAAACAGAAGAATTTATAGTTAATCGATGTTATTGAGTTTTAAATAAGTGAAATTTTCGAAAAATTGATTTTTTATTTTTAAAGCAACCAGGTGGATTATTTTAGGTGGAAAGGAGAGGCAGAGCCCAATTAAGATTAACTGCACCGAAACCGCTTCAAATTCCGTCTCCTGAGTGCAAAGATATCGTAGTTTGTGTTGAATGCTAATTCGCTGAGGAAAACTTTTATTGTTGGTATAGTTTTCCGTTTTTCCGAGCAAGGTACGCGTGTGAGATGTCAAAACACGCGTCTGCGTGCGGGCTAACGAACAACGGAGTGTTTAGAGGTAACCGTAGTACAAAATTTTGAATTTATGGTGAAAAAACGTAATTAGCAGAAAACTAGGTGTTTATAGAGTATTTAGTTCTACCAACCAACGAGATAGATCACGAAACGCGCTCCAGCCTGAAGGTGTGGCAGGAACGTATTTATTAATAGCAAAAACCCCGAATTTAAACGGAAGAATATTGAGTTAATCGATGTTATTGAGTTTAAAATAAGTGAAATTTTCGAAAAATAGATTTTTTATTTTTAAAGCAAACAGGTGGATTATTTTAGGTGGAAAGGAGAGGCAGAGCCCAACGAAGATTAACTGCACCGAAAACGCTTCAAATTCCGTCTCCTAAGTGCAAAGATATCGTAGTTTGTGTTGAATGCTGGTTCGCTGAGGTAAACTTTTATTGTTGGTATAGTTTTCCGTTTTTCCGAGCTAGGTACGGGTGTGAGGTGTCAAAACACGCGTCTGCGCGCGGGCTTACGAACAACGGAGTATTTAGAGGTAAGCGTAGTACAATATTTTGAATTTATGGTGAAAAAACGTAATTAACAGAAAAGTAGGTGTTTATAGAGTATTTAGTTCTACCAACCAACGAGATAGATCACGAAACGCGCTCCAGCCTGAAGGTGTCGCAGGTAAGTATTTATTGATAGCAAAAACCCCGAATTTAAACGGAAGAATTTTGAGTTAATCGATGTTATTGAGTTTAAAATAAGTGAAATTTTCGAAAAATTGATTTTTTATTTTTAAAGCAAACAGGTGGATTATTTTAGGTGAAAAGGAGAGGCAGAGCCCAATTAAGATTAACTGCACCGAAACAGCTTCAAACTCCGTCTCCTGAGTGCAAAGATATCGTAGTTTGTGTCATATGTCTGACTATGTATTAGGAACTTATTACTGACTTTAAGATCAACACTGTACCAATACTTATTGCAAATAAAATGATTATGATTATGATTATGAATGCTGGTTCGCTGAGGTAAACATTTATTGTTGGTATAGTTTTCCGTTTTTCCGAGCTAGGTACGCGTGTGAGGTGTCAAAACACGCGTCTGCGCGCGGACTAACGAACAACGGAGTATTTAGACGTAAGCGTAGTACAATATTTTGAATTTATGGTGAAAAAACGTAATTAGCAGAAAAGTAGGTGTTTATAGAGTATTTAGTTCTACCAACCAACGAGATAGATCACGAAACGTGCTCCAGCCTAAAGGTGTGGCAGGTAAGTATTTATTTATAGCAAAAACCCCGAATTTAAACAGAAGAATTTATAGTTAATCGATGTTATTGAGTTTTAAATAAGTGAAATTTTCGAAAAATTGATTTTTTATTTTTAAAGCAACCAGGTGGATTATTTTAGGTGGAAAGGAGAGGCAGAGCCCAATTAAGATTAACTGCACCGAAACCGCTTCAAATTCCGTCTCCTGAGTGCAAAGATATCGTAGTTTGTGTTAAATGCTAATTCGCTGAGGAAAACTTTTATTGTTGGTATAGTTTTCCGTTTTTCCGAGCAAGGTACGCGTGTGAGATGTCAAAACACGCGTCTGCGCGCGGGCTAACGAACAACGGAGTGTTTAGAGGTAACCGTAGTACAAAATTTTGAATTTATGGTGAAAAAATGTAATTAGCAGAAAACTAGGTGTTTATAGAGTATTTAGTTCTACCAACCAACGAGATAGATCACAAAACGCGCTCCAGCCTGAAGGTGTGGCAGGAACGTATTTATTAATAGCAAAAACCCCGAATTTAAACGGAAGAATTTTGAGTTAATCGATGTTATTGAGTTTAAAATAAGTGAAATTTTCGAAAAATTTATTTTTTATTTTTAAAGCAAACAGGTGGATTATTTTAGGTGGAAAGGAGAGGCAGAGCCCAATTAAGATTAACTGCACCGAAACCGCTTCAAATTCCGTCTCCTGAGTGCAAAGATATCGTAGTTTGTGTTGAATGCTGGTTCGCTGAGGTAAACTTTTATTGTTGGTAAAGTTTTCCGTTTTTCCGAGCTAGGTACGCGTGTGAGGTGTCAAAACACGCGTCTGCGCGCGGGCTAACGAAAAACGGAATATTTAGAAGTAAGCGTAGTACAATATTTTCAATTTGTGGTGAAAAAACGTAATTAGCAGAAAAGTAGGTGTTTATAGAGTATTTAGTTCTACTAACCAACGAGATAGATCACCAAACGTGCTCCAGCCTAAAGGTGTGGCAGGTAAGTATTTATTAATAGCAAAAACCCCGAATTTAAACGGAAGAATTTTGAGTTAATCGATGTTATCGAGTTTAAAATAAGTGAAATTTTCGAAAAATTGATTTTTTTATTTTTAAAGCAAACAGGTGGATTATTTTAGGTGGAAAAGAGAGGCAGAGCCCAACGAAGATTAACTGCACCGAAACCGCTTCAAATTCCGTCTCCTGAGGGCAAAGATATCGTAGTTTGTGTTGAATGCTGGTTCGCTGAGGTAAACTTTTATTGTTGGTATAATTTTCCGTTTTTCCGAGCTAGGTCCACGTGTGAGGTGTCAAAACACGCGTCTGCGCGCGGGCTAACGAACAACGGAGTATTTAGAGGTAAGTGTAGTACAATATTTTCAATTTATGATGAAAAAACATAATTAGCTGAAAAGTAGGTGTTTATAGAGTATTTAGTCCTACCAACCAACGAGATAGATCACGAAACGCGCTCCAGCCTGAAGGTGTGGCAGGTAAGTATTTATAAATAGCAAAAACCCCGAATTTTAACGGAAGAATTTTGAGTTAATCGATGTTATTGAGTTTAAAAAAAGTGAAATTTTCGAAAAATTTATTTTTTATTTTTAAAGCAACCAGGTGGATTATTTTAGGTGAAAAGGAGAGGCAGAGCCCAATTAAGATTAATTGCTTCGAAACCGCTTCAAATTCCGTCTCCTGAGTGCAAAGATATCGTAGTTTGTGTTGAATGCTGGTTCGCTGAGGTAAACTTTTATTGTTGGTATAGTTTTCCGTTTTTCCGAGCTAGGTACGCGTGTGAGGTGTCAAAACACGCGTCTGCGCGCGGACTAACGAACAACGGAGTATTTATAGGTAAGCGTAGTACAATATTTTGAATTTATGATGTTATTGAGTTTAAAATAAGTGAAATTTTCGAAAAATTTATTTTTTATTTTTAAAGCAAACAGGTGGATTATTTTAGGTGGAAAGGAGAGGCAGAGCCCAATTTAGATTAACTGCACCGAAACCGCTTCAAATTCCGTCTCCTGAGTGCAAAGATATCGTAGTTTGTGTTGAATGTTGGTTCGCTGAGGTAAACTTTTATTGTTGGTATAGTTTTCCATTTTTCCGAGCTAGGTACGCGTGTGAGGTGTCAAAACACGCGTCTGTGCGCGGGCTAACGAAGAACGGAGTATTTAGAGGTAACCGTAGTACAATATTTTGAATTTATGGTGAAAAAACGTAATTAGCAGAAAAGTAGGTGTTTATAGAGTATTTAGTTCTACCAGCCAACGAGATAGATCACGAAACGCGCTCCAGCCTGAAGGTGTGGCAGGGAAGTATTTATTGATAGCAAAAATGCCGAATTTAAACGGAAGAATTTTGAGTTAATCGATGTTATTGAGTTTAAAATAAGTGAAATTTTCGAAAAATAGATTTTTTATTTTTAAAGCAAACAGGTGGATTATTTTAGGTGGAAAGGAGAGGCAGAGCCCAACGAAGATTAACTGCACCGAAAACGCTTCAAATTCCGTCTCCTAAGTGCAAAGATATCGTAGTTTGTGTTGAATGCTGGTTCGCTGAGGTAAACTTTTATTGTTGGTATAGTTTTCCGTTTTTCCGAGCTAGGTACGCGTGTGAGGTGTCAAAACACGCGTCTGCGCGCGGGCTTACGAACAACGGAGTATTTAGAGGTAAGCGTAGTACAATATTTTGAATTTATGGTGAAAAAACGTAATTAGCAGAAAAGTAGGTGTTTATAGAGTATTTAGTTCTACCAACCAACGAGATAGATCACGAAACGTGCTCTAGCCTAAAGGTGTGGCAGGTAAGTATATATTTATAGCAAAAACCCCGAATTTAAACAGAAGAATTTATAGTTAATCGATGTTATTGAGTTTTAAATAAGTGAAATTTTCGAAAAATTTATTTTTTATTTTTAAAGCAACCAGGTGGATTATTTTAGGTGGAAAGGAGAGGCAGAGCCCAATTAAGATTAACTGCACCGAAACCGCTTCAAATTCCGTCTCCTGAGTGCAAAGATATCGTAGTTTGTGTTGAATGCTAATTCGCTGAGGAAAACTTTTATTGTTGGTATAGTTTTCCGTTTTTCCGAGCAAGGTACGCGTGTGAGATGTCAAAACACGCGTCTGCGTGCGGGCTAACGAACAACGGAGTGTTTAGAGGTAACCGTAGTACAAAATTTTGAATTTATGGTGAAAAAACGTAATTAGCAGAAAACTAGGTGTTTATAGAGTATTTAGTTCTACCAACCAACGAGATAGATCACGAAACGCGCTCCAGCCTGAAGGTGTGGCAGGAACGTATTTATTAATAGCAAAAACCCCGAATTTAAACGGAAGAATATTGAGTTAATCGATGTTATTGAGTTTAAAATAAGTGAAATTTTCGAAAAATAGATTTTTTATTTTTAAAGCAAACAGGTGGATTATTTTAGGTGGAAAGGAGAGGCAGAGCCCAACGAAGATTAACTGCACCGAAAACGCTTCAAATTCCGTCTCCTAAGTGCAAAGATATCGTAGTTTGTGTTGAATGCTGGTTCGCTGAGGTAAACTTTTATTGTTGGTATAGTTTTCCGTTTTTCCGAGCTAGGTACGCGTGTGAGGTGTCAAAACACGCGTCTGCGCGCGGGCTTACGAACAACGGAGTATTTAGAGGTAAGCGTAGTACAATATTTTGAATTTATGGTGAAAAAACGTAATTAGCAGAAAAGTAGGTGTTTATAGAGTATTTAGTTCTACCAACCAACGAGATAGATCACGAAACGCGCTCCAGCCTGAAGGTGTCGCAGGTAAGTATTTATTGATAGCAAAAACCCCGAATTTAAACGGAAGAATTTTGAGTTAATCGATGTTATTGAGTTTAAAATAAGTGAAATTTTCGAAAAATTGATTTTTTATTTTTAAAGCAAACAGGTGGATTATTTTAGGTGAAAAGGAGAGGCAGAGCCCAATTAAGATTAACTGCACCGAAACAGCTTCAAACTCCGTCTCCTGAGTGCAAAGATATCGTAGTTTGTGTCATATGTCTGACTATGTATTAGGAACTTATTACTGACTTTAAGACCAACACTGTACCAATACTTATTGCAAATAAAATGATTATGATTATGATTATGATTATGAATGCTGGTTCGCTGAGGTAAACATTTATTGTTGGTATAGTTTTCCGTTTTTCCGAGCTAGGTACGCGTGTGAGGTGTCAAAACACGCGTCTGCGCGCGGACTAACGAACAACGGAGTATTTAGACGTAAGCGTAGTACAATATTTTGAATTTATGGTGAAAAAACGTAATTAGCAGAAAAGTAGGTGTTTATAGAGTATTTAGTTCTACCAACCAACGAGATAGATCACGAAACGTGCTCCAGCCTAAAGGTGTGGCAGGTAAGTATTTATTTATAGCAAAAACCCCGAATTTAAACAGAAGAATTTATAGTTAATCGATGTTATTGAGTTTAAAATAAGTGAAATTTTCGAAAAATTGATTTTTTATTTTTAAAGCAAACAGGTGGATTATTTTAGGTGAAAAAAAGAGGCAGAGCCCAATTAAGATTAACTGCACCGAAACCGCTTCAAATTCCGTCTCCTGAGGGCAAAGATATCGTAGTTTGTGTTAAATGTTGGTTCGCTGAGGTAAACTTTTATTGTTGGTATAGTTTTCCATTTTTCCGAGCTAGGTACGCGTGTGATGTGTCAAAACACGCGTTTGCGCGCGGGCTAACGAACAACGGAGTATTTAGAGGTAACCGTAGTACAATATTTTGATTTTATGGTGAAAAAACGTAATTAGCAGAAAACTAGGTGTTTATAGAGTATTTAGTTCTACCAACCAACGAGATAGATCACGAAACGCGCTCCAGCCTGAAGGTGTGGCAGGTAAGTATTTATTAATAGCAAAAACCCCGAATTTAAACGGAAGAATTTTGAGTTAATCGATGTTATTGAGTTTAAAAAAAGTGAAATTTTCGAAAAATTTATTTTTTATTTTTAAAGCAACCAGGTGGATTATTTTAGGTGGAAAGGAGAGGCAGAGCCCAATTAAGATTAACTGCACCGAAACCGCTTCAAATTCCGTCTCCTGAGTGCAAAGATATCGTAGTTTGTGTTGAATGCTGGTTCGCTGAGGTAAACTTTTATTGTTGGTATAGTTTTCCGTTTTTCCGAGCTAGGTACGCGCGTGAGGTGTCAAAACACGCGTCTGCGCGCGGGCTAACGAACAACGGAGTATTTAGAGGTAAGCGTAGTAAAATATTTTGATTTTATGGTGAAAAAACGTAATTAGCAGAAAAGTAGGAGTTTATAGAGTATTTAGTCCTACCAACCAACGAGATAGATCACGAAACGCGCTCCAGCCTGAAGGTGTGGCAGGTAAGTATTTAATAATAGCAAAAACCCCGAATTTAAACGGAAGAATTTTGAGTTAATCGATGTTATCGAGTTTAAAATAAGTGAAATTTTCGAAAAATTGTTTTTTTTATTTTTAAAGCAAACAGGTGGATTATTTTAGGTGGAAAAGAGAGGCAGAGCCCAACGAAGATTAACTGCACCGAAACCGCTTCAAATTCCGTCTCCTGAGGGCAAAGATATCGTAGTTTGTGTTGAATGCTGGTTCGCTGAGGTAAACTTTTATTGTTGGTATAGTTTTCCGTTTTTCCGAGCTAGGTACGCGTGTGAGGTGTCAAAACACGCGTCTGCACGCGGGCTTACGAACAACGGAGTATCTAGAGGTAAGCGTAGTACAATATTTTGAATTTATGGTGAAAAAACGTAATTAGCAGAAAAGTAGGAGTTTATAGAGTATTTAGTTCTACCAACCAACGAGATAGATCACGAAACGCGCTCCAGCCTGAAGGTGTCGCAGGTAAGTATTTATTGATAGCAAAAACCCCGAATTTAAACGGAAGAATTTTGAGTTAATCGATGTTATTGAGTTTAAAATAAGTGAAATTTTCGAAAAATTGATTTTTTATTTTTAAAGCAAACAGGTGGATTATTTTAGGTGAAAAGGAGAGGCAGAGCCCAATTAAGATTAACTGCACCGAAACAGCTTCAAATTCCGTCTCCTGAGTGCAAAGATATCGTAGTTTGTGTTGAATGCTGGTTCGCTGAGGTAAACATTTATTGTTGGTATAGTTTTCCGTTTTTCCGAGCTAGGTACGCGTGTGAGGTGTCAAAACACGCGTCTGCGCGCGTACTAACGAACAACGGAGTATTTAGAGGTAAGCGTAGTACAATATTTTGAATTTATGGTGAAAAAACGTAATTAGCAGAAAAGTAGGTGTTTATAGAGTATTTAGTTCTACCAACCAACGAGATAGATCACGAAACGTGCTCCAGCCTAAAGGTGTGGCAGGTAAGTATTTATTAATAGCAAAAACCCCGAATTTAAACAGAAGAATTTATAGTTAATCGATGTTATTGAGTTTTAAATAAGTGAAATTTTCGAAAAATTGATTTTTTATTTTTAAAGCAACCAGGTGGATTATTTTAGGTGGAAAGGAGAGGCAGAGCCCAATTAAGATTAACTGCACCGAAACCGCTTCAAATTCCGTCTCCTGAGTGCAAAGATATCGTAGTTTGTGTTGAATGCTAATTCGCTGAGGAAAACTTTTATTGTTGGTATAGTTTTCCGTTCTTCCGAGCAAGGTACGCGTGTGAGATGTCAAAACACGCGTCTGCGCGCGGGCTAACGAACAACGGAGTGTTTAGAGGTAACCGTAGTACAAAATTTTGAATTTATGGTGAAAAAACGTAATTAGCAGAAAACTAGGTGTTTATAGAGTATTTAGTTCTACCAACCAACGAGATAGATCACGAAACGCGCTCCAGCCTGAAGGTGTGGCAGGAACGTATTTATTAATAGCAAAAACCCCGAATTTAAACGGAAGAATTTTGAGTTAATCGATGTTATCGAGTTTAAAATAAGTGAAATTTTCGAAAAATTGATTTTTTTATTTTTAAAGCAAACAGGTGGATTATTTTAGGTGGAAAAGAGAGGCAGAGCCTAACGAAGATTAACTGCACCGAAACCACTTCAAATTCCGTCTCCTGAGGGCAAAGATATCGTAGTTTGTGTTGAATGCTGGTTCGCTGAGGTAAACTTTTATTGTTGGTATAATTTTCCGTTTTTCCGAGCTAGGTCCACGTGTGAGGTGTCAAAACACGCGTCTGCGCGCGGGCTAACGAACAACGGAGTATTTAGAGGTAAGTGTAGTACAATATTTTCAATTTATGATGAAAAAACGTAATTAGCTGAAAAGTAGGTGTTTATAGAGTATTTAGTTCTACCAACCAACGAGATAGATCACCAAACGTGCTCCAGCCTAAAGGTGTGGCAGGTAAGTATTTATTAATAGCAAAAACCCCGAATTTAAACGGAAGAATTTTGAGTTAATCGATGTTATTGAGTTTAAAATAAGTGAAATTTTCGAAAAATTTATTTTTTATTTTTAAAGCAAACAGGTGGATTATTTTAGGTGGAAAGGAGAGGCAGAGCCCAATTAAGATTAACTGCACCGAAACCGCTTCAAATTCCGTCTCCTGAGTGCAAAGATATCGTAGTTTGTGTTGAATGCTGGTTCGCTGAGGTAAACTTTTATTGTTGGTAAAGTTTTCCGTTTTTCCGAGCTAGGTACGCGTGTGAGGTGTCAAAACACGCGTCTGCGCGCGGGCTAACGAAAAACGGAATATTTAGAAGTAAGCGTAGTACAATATTTTCAATTTATGGTGAAAAAACGTAATTAGCAGAAAAGTAGGTGTTTATAGAGTATTTAGTTCTACTAACCAACGAGATAGATCACCAAACGTGCTCCAGCCTAAAGGTGTGGCAGGTAAGTATTTATTTATAGCAAAAACCTCGAATTTAAACGGAAGAATTTTGAGTTAATCGATGTTATTGAGTTTAAAATAAGTGAAATTTTCGAAAAATTGATTTTTTATTTTTAAAGCAAACAGGTGGATTATTTTAGGTGGAAAGGAGAGGCAGAGCCCAACGAAGATTAACTGCACCGAAAACGCTTCAAATTCCGTCTCCTAAGTGCAAAGATATCGTAGTTTGTGTTGAATGCTGGTTCGCTGAGGTAAACTTTTATTGTTGGTATAATTTTCCGTTTTTCCGAGCTAGGTACACGTGTGAGGTGTCAAAACACGCGTCTGCGCGCGGGCTAACGAACAACGGAGTATTTAGAGGTAAGTGTAGTACAATATTTTCAATTTATGATGAAAAAACGTAATTAGCTGAAAAGTAGGTGTTTATAGAGTATTTAGTTCTACCAACCAACGAGATAGATCACCAAACGTGCTCCAGCCTAAATGTGTGGCAGGTAAGTATTTATTAATAGCAAAAACCCCGAATTTAAACGGAAGAATTTTGAGTTAATCGATGTTATTGAGTTTAAAATAAGTGAAATTTTCGATAAATTGATTTTTTATTTTTAAACAAACAGGTGGATTATTTTAGGTGGAAAGGAGAGGCAGAGCCCAATTAAGATTAACTGCACCGAAACCGCTTCAAATTCCGTCTCCTAAGTGCAAAGATATCGTAGTTTGTGTTGAATGCTGGTTCGCTGAGGTAAACTTTTATTGTTGGTATAGTTTTCCGTTTTTCCGAGCTAGCTACGCGTGTGAGGTGTCAAAACACGCGTCTGCGCGCGGGCTAACGAACAACGGAGTATTTAGATGTAAGCGTAGTACAATATTTTCAATTAATGGTGAAAAAACCTTTTTAGCAGAAAAGTAGGTGTTTATAGAGTATTTAGTTCTACCAACCAACGAGATAGATCACGAAACGCGCTCCAGCCTGAAGGTGTGGCAGGTAAGTATTTGTTAATAGCAAAAACCCCGAATTTAAACGGAAGAATTTTGAGTTAATCGATGTTATTGAGTTTAAAAAAAGTGAAATTTTCGAAAAATTTATTTTTTATTTTTAAAGCAAACAGGTGGATTATTTTAGGTGGAAAGGAGAGGCAGAGCCCAATTAAGATTAACTGCACCGAAACCGCTTCAAACTCCGTCTCCTGAGTGCAAAGATATCGTAGTTTGTGTTGAATGCTGGTTCGCTGAGGTAAACTTTTATTGTTGGTATAGTTTTCCGTTTTTCCGAGCTAGGTACGCGTGTGAGGTGTCAAAACACGCGTCTGCGCGCGGGCTAACGAACGACGGAGTATTTAGACGTAAGCGTAGTACAATATTTTGAATTTATGGTGAAAAAACGTAATTAGCAGAAAAGTAGGTGTTTATAGAGTATTTAGTTCTACCAACCAACGAGATAGATCACGAAACGTGCTCCAGCCTAAAGGTGTGGCAGGTAAGTATATATTTATAGCAAAAACCCCGAATTTAAACAGAAGAATTTATAGTTAATCGATGTTATTGAGTTTTAAATAAGTGAAATTTTCGAAAAATTGATTTTTTATTTTTAAAGCAACCAGGTGGATTATTTTAGGTGGAAAGGAGAGGCAGAGCCCAATTAAGATTAACTGCACCGAAACCGCTTCAAATTCCGTCTCCTGAGTGCAAAGATATCGTAGTTTGTGTTGAATGCTAATTCGCTGAGGAAAACTTTTATTGTTGGTATAGTTTTCCGTTTTTCCGAGCAAGGTACGCGTGTGAGATGTCAAAACACGCGTCTGCGTGCGGGCTAACGAACAACGGAGTGTTTAGAGGTAACCGTAGTACAAAATTTTGAATTTATGGTGAAAAAACGTAATTAGCAGAAAACTAGGTGTTTATAGAGTATTTAGTTCTACCAACCAACGAGATAGATCACGAAACGCGCTCCAGCCTGAAGGTGTGGCAGGAACGTATTTATTAATAGCAAAAACCCCGAATTTAAACGGAAGAATATTGAGTTAATCGATGTTATTGAGTTTAAAATAAGTGAAATTTTCGAAAAATAGATTTTTTATTTTTAAAGCAAACAGGTGGATTATTTTAGGTGGAAAGGAGAGGCAGAGCCCAACGAAGATTAACTGCACCGAAAACGCTTCAAATTCCGTCTCCTAAGTGCAAAGATATCGTAGTTTGTGTTGAATGCTGGTTCGCTGAGGTAAACTTTTATTGTTGGTATAGTTTTCCGTTTTTCCGAGCTAGGTACGCGTGTGAGGTGTCAAAACACGCGTCTGCGCGCGGGCTTACGAACAACGGAGTATTTAGAGGTAAGCGTAGTACAATATTTTGAATTTATGGTGAAAAAACGTAATTAGCAGAAAAGTAGGTGTTTATAGAGTATTTAGTTCTACCAACCAACGAGATAGATCACGAAACGCGCTCCAGCCTGAAGGTGTCGCAGGTAAGTATTTATTGATAGCAAAAACCCCGAATTTAAACGGAAGAATTTTGAGTTAATCGATGTTATTGAGTTTAAAATAAGTGAAATTTTCGAAAAATTGATTTTTTATTTTTAAAGCAAACAGGTGGATTATTTTAGGTGAAAAGGAGAGGCAGAGCCCAATTAAGATTAACTGCACCGAAACAGCTTCAAACTCCGTCTCCTGAGTGCAAAGATATCGTAGTTTGTGTCATATGTCTGACTATGTATTAGGAACTTATTACTGACTTTAAGACCAACACTGTACCAATACTTATTGCAAATAAAATGATTATGATTATGATTATGAATGCTGGTTCGCTGAGGTAAACATTTATTGTTGGTATAGTTTTCCGTTTTTCCGAGCTAGGTACGCGTGTGAGGTGTCAAAACACGCGTCTGCGCGCGGACTAACGAACAACGGAGTATTTAGACGTAAGCGTAGTACAATATTTTGAATTTATGGTGAAAAAACGTAATTAGCAGAAAAGTAGGTGTTTATAGAGTATTTAGTTCTACCAACCAACGAGATAGATCACGAAACGTGCTCCAGCCTAAAGGTGTGGCAGGTAAGTATTTATTAATAGCAAAAACCCCGAATTTAAACGGAAGAATTTTGAGTTAATCGATGTTATTGAGTTTAAAATAAGTGAAATTTTCGAAAAATTTATTTTTTATTTTTAAAGCAAACAGGTGGATTATTTTAGGTGGAAAGGAGAGGCAGAGCCCAATTAAGATTAACTGCACCGAAACCGCTTCAAATTCCGTCTCCTGAGTGCAAAGATATCGTAGTTTGTGTTGAATGCTGGTTCGCTGAGGTAAACTTTTATTGTTGGTAAAGTTTTCCGTTTTTCCGAGCTAGGTACGCGTGTGAGGTGTCAAAACACGCGTCTGCGCGCGGGCTAACGAAAAACGGAATATTTAGAAGTAAGCGTAGTACAATATTTTCAATTTATGGTGAAAAAACGTAATTAGCAGAAAAGTAGGTGTTTATAGAGTATTTAGTTCTACTAACCAACGAGATAGATCACCAAACGTGCTCCAGCCTAAAGGTGTGGCAGGTAAGTATTTATTTATAGCAAAAACCTCGAATTTAAACGGAAGAATTTTGAGTTAATCGATGTTATTGAGTTTAAAATAAGTGAAATTTTCGAAAAATTGATTTTTTATTTTTAAAGCAAACAGGTGGATTATTTTAGGTGGAAAGGAGAGGCAGAGCCCAACGAAGATTAACTGCACCGAAAACGCTTCAAATTCCGTCTCCTAAGTGCAAAGATATCGTAGTTTGTGTTGAATGCTGGTTCGCTGAGGTAAACTTTTATTGTTGGTATAATTTTCCGTTTTTCCGAGCTAGGTACACGTGTGAGGTGTCAAAACACGCGTCTGCGCGCGGGCTAACGAACAACGGAGTATTTAGAGGTAAGTGTAGTACAATATTTTCAATTTATGATGAAAAAACGTAATTAGCTGAAAAGTAGGTGTTTATAGAGTATTTAGTTCTACCAACCAACGAGATAGATCACCAAACGTGCTCCAGCCTAAATGTGTGGCAGGTAAGTATTTATTAATAGCAAAAACCCCGAATTTAAACGGAAGAATTTTGAGTTAATCGATGTTATTGAGTTTAAAATAAGTGAAATTTTCGATAAATTGATTTTTTATTTTTAAACAAACAGGTGGATTATTTTAGGTGGAAAGGAGAGGCAGAGCCCAATTAAGATTAACTGCACCGAAACCGCTTCAAATTCCGTCTCCTAAGTGCAAAGATATCGTAGTTTGTGTTGAATGCTGGTTCGCTGAGGTAAACTTTTATTGTTGGTATAGTTTTCCGTTTTTCCGAGCTAGCTACGCGTGTGAGGTGTCAAAACACGCGTCTGCGCGCGGGCTAACGAACAACGGAGTATTTAGATGTAAGCGTAGTACAATATTTTCAATTAATGGTGAAAAAACCTTTTTAGCAGAAAAGTAGGTGTTTATAGAGTATTTAGTTCTACCAACCAACGAGATAGATCACGAAACGCGCTCCAGCCTGAAGGTGTGGCAGGTAAGTATTTGTTAATAGCAAAAACCCCGAATTTAAACGGAAGAATTTTGAGTTAATCGATGTTATTGAGTTTAAAAAAAGTGAAATTTTCGAAAAATTTATTTTTTATTTTTAAAGCAAACAGGTGGATTATTTTAGGTGGAAAGGAGAGGCAGAGCCCAATTAAGATTAACTGCACCGAAACCGCTTCAAACTCCGTCTCCTGAGTGCAAAGATATCGTAGTTTGTGTTGAATGCTGGTTCGCTGAGGTAAACTTTTATTGTTGGTATAGTTTTCCGTTTTTCCGAGCTAGGTACGCGTGTGAGGTGTCAAAACACGCGTCTGCGCGCGGGCTAACGAACAACGGAGTATTTAGACGTAAGCGTAGTACAATATTTTGAATTTATGGTGAAAAAACGTAATTAGCAGAAAAGTAGGTGTTTATAGAGTATTTAGTTCTACCAACCAACGAGATAGATCACGAAACGTGCTCCAGCCTAAAGGTGTGGCAGGTAAGTATATATTTATAGCAAAAACCCCGAATTTAAACAGAAGAATTTATAGTTAATCGATGTTATTGAGTTTTAAATAAGTGAAATTTTCGAAAAATTGATTTTTTATTTTTAAAGCAACCAGGTGGATTATTTTAGGTGGAAAGGAGAGGCAGAGCCCAATTAAGATTAACTGCACCGAAACCGCTTCAAATTCCGTCTCCTGAGTGCAAAGATATCGTAGTTTGTGTTGAATGCTAATTCGCTGAGGAAAACTTTTATTGTTGGTATAGTTTTCCGTTTTTCCGAGCAAGGTACGCGTGTGAGATGTCAAAACACGCGTCTGCGTGCGGGCTAACGAACAACGGAGTGTTTAGAGGTAACCGTAGTACAAAATTTTGAATTTATGGTGAAAAAACGTAATTAGCAGAAAACTAGGTGTTTATAGAGTATTTAGTTCTACCAACCAACGAGATAGATCACGAAACGCGCTCCAGCCTGAAGGTGTGGCAGGAACGTATTTATTAATAGCAAAAACCCCGAATTTAAACGGAAGAATATTGAGTTAATCGATGTTATTGAGTTTAAAATAAGTGAAATTTTCGAAAAATAGATTTTTTATTTTTAAAGCAAACAGGTGGATTATTTTAGGTGGAAAGGAGAGGCAGAGCCCAACGAAGATTAACTGCACCGAAAACGCTTCAAATTCCGTCTCCTAAGTGCAAAGATATCGTAGTTTGTGTTGAATGCTGGTTCGCTGAGGTAAACTTTTATTGTTGGTATAGTTTTCCGTTTTTCCGAGCTAGGTACGCGTGTGAGGTGTCAAAACACGCGTCTGCGCGCGGGCTTACGAACAACGGAGTATTTAGAGGTAAGCGTAGTACAATATTTTGAATTTATGGTGAAAAAACGTAATTAGCAGAAAAGTAGGTGTTTATAGAGTATTTAGTTCTACCAACCAACGAGATAGATCACGAAACGCGCTCCAGCCTGAAGGTGTCGCAGGTAAGTATTTATTGATAGCAAAAACCCCGAATTTAAACGGAAGAATTTTGAGTTAATCGATGTTATTGAGTTTAAAATAAGTGAAATTTTCGAAAAATTGATTTTTTATTTTTAAAGCAAACAGGTGGATTATTTTAGGTGAAAAGGAGAGGCAGAGCCCAATTAAGATTAACTGCACCGAAACAGCTTCAAACTCCGTCTCCTGAGTGCAAAGATATCGTAGTTTGTGTCATATGTCTGACTATGTATTAGGAACTTATTACTGACTTTAAGACCAACACTGTACCAATACTTATTGCAAATAAAATGATTATGATTATGATTATGAATGCTGGTTCGCTGAGGTAAACATTTATTGTTGGTATAGTTTTCCGTTTTTCCGAGCTAGGTACGCGTGTGAGGTGTCAAAACACGCGTCTGCGCGCGGACTAACGAACAACGGAGTATTTAGACGTAAGCGTAGTACAATATTTTGAATTTATGGTGAAAAAACGTAATTAGCAGAAAAGTAGGTGTTTATAGAGTATTTAGTTCTACCAACCAACGAGATAGATCACGAAACGTGCTCCAGCCTAAAGGTGTGGCAGGTAAGTATTTATTTATAGCAAAAACCCCGAATTTAAACAGAAGAATTTATAGTTAATCGATGTTATTGAGTTTTAAATAAGTGAAATTTTCGAAAAATTGATTTTTTATTTTTAAAGCAACCAGGTGGATTATTTTAGGTGGAAAGGAGAGGCAGAGCCCAATTAAGATTAACTGCACCGAAACCGCTTCAAATTCCGTCTCCTGAGTGCAAAGATATCGTAGTTTGTGTTGAATGCTAATTCGCTGAGGAAAACTTTTATTGTTGGTATAGTTTTCCGTTTTTCCGAGCAAGGTACGCGTGTGAGATGTCAAAACACGCGTCTGCGCGCGGGCTAACGAACAACGGAGTGTTTAGAGGTAACCGTAGTACAAAATTTTGAATTTATGGTGAAAAAATGTAATTAGCAGAAAACTAGGTGTTTATAGAGTATTTAGTTCTACCAACCAACGAGATAGATCACAAAACGCGCTCCAGCCTGAAGGTGTGGCAGGAACGTATTTATTAATAGCAAAAACCCCGAATTTAAACGGAAGAATTTTGAGTTAATCGATGTTATTGAGTTTAAAATAAGTGAAATTTTCGAAAAATTTATTTTTTATTTTTAAAGCAAACAGGTGGATTATTTTAGGTGGAAAGGAGAGGCAGAGCCCAATTAAGATTAACTGCACCGAAACCGCTTCAAATTCCGTCTCCTGAGTGCAAAGATATCGTAGTTTGTGTTGAATGCTGGTTCGCTGAGGTAAACTTTTATTGTTGGTAAAGTTTTCCGTTTTTCCGAGCTAGGTACGCGTGTGAGGTGTCAAAACACGCGTCTGCGCGCGGGCTAACGAAAAACGGAATATTTAGAAGTAAGCGTAGTACAATATTTTCAATTTGTGGTGAAAAAACGTAATTAGCAGAAAAGTAGGTGTTTATAGAGTATTTAGTTCTACTTAACAACGAGATAGATCACCAAACGTGCTCCAGCCTAAAGGTGTGGCAGGTAAGTATTTATTAATAGCAAAAACCCCGAATTTAAACGGAAGAATTTTGAGTTAATCGATGTTATCGAGTTTAAAATAAGTGAAATTTTCGAAAAATTGATTTTTTTATTTTTAAAGCAAACAGGTGGATTATTTTAGGTGGAAAAGAGAGGCAGAGCCCAACGAAGATTAACTGCACCGAAACCGCTTCAAATTCCGTCTCCTGAGGGCAAAGATATCGTAGTTTGTGTTGAATGCTGGTTCGCTGAGGTAAACTTTTATTGTTGGTATAATTTTCCGTTTTTCCGAGCTAGGTCCACGTGTGAGGTGTCAAAACACGCGTCTGCGCGCGGCCTAACGAACAACGGAGTATTTAGAGGTAAGTGTAGTACAATATTTTCAATTTATGATGAAAAAACGTAATTAGCTGAAAAGTAGGTGTTTATAGAGTATTTAGTCCTACCAACCAACGAGATAGATCACGAAACGCGCTCCAGCCTGAAGGTGTGGCAGGTAAGTATTTATAAATAGCAAAAACCCCGAATTTAAACGGAAGAATTTTGAGTTAATCGATGTTATTGAGTTTAAAAAAAGTGAAATTTTCGAAAAATTTATTTTTTATTTTTAAAGCAACCAGGTGGATTATTTTAGGTGAAAAGGAGAGGCAGAGCCCAATTAAGATTAATTGCACCGAAACCGCTTCAAATTCCGTCTCCTGAGTGCAAAGATATCGTAGTTTGTGTTGAATGCTGGTTCGCTGAGGTAAACTTTTATTGTTGGTATAGTTTTCCGTTTTTCCGAGCTAGGTACGCGTGTGAGGTGTCAAAACACGCGTCTGCGCGCGGACTAACGAACAACGGAGTATTTATAGGTAAGCGTAGTACAATATTTTGAATTTATGATGTTATTGAGTTTAAAATAAGTGAAATTTTCGAAAAATTTATTTTTTATTTTTAAAGCAAACAGGTGGATTATTTTAGGTGGAAAGGAGAGGCAGAGCCCAATTTAGATTAACTGCACCGAAACCGCTTCAAATTCCGTCTCCTGAGTGCAAAGATATCGTAGTTTGTGTTGAATGTTGGTTCGCTGAGGTAAACTTTTATTGTTGGTATAGTTTTCCATTTTTCCGAGCTAGGTACGCGTGTGAGGTGTCAAAACACGCGTCTGTGCGCGGGCTAACGAAGAACGGAGTATTTAGAGGTAACCGTAGTACAATATTTTGAATTTATGGTGAAAAAACATAATTAGCAGAAAAGTAGGTGTTTATAGAGTATTTAGTTCTACCAGCCAACGAGATAGATCACGAAACGCGCTCCAGCCTGAAGGTGTGGCAGGGAAGTATTTATTGATAGCAAAAATGCCGAATTTAAACGGAAGAATTTTGAGTTAATCGATGTTATTGAGTTTAAAATAAGTGAAATTTTCTAAAAATTGATTTTTTATTTTTAAAGCAACCAGGTGGATTATTTTAGGTGGAAAGGAGAGGCAGAGCCCAATTAAGATTAACTGCACCGAAACCGCTTCAAATTCCGTCTCCTGAGTGCAAAGATATCGTAGTTTGTGTTGAATGCTGGTTCGCTGAGGTAAACTTTTATTGTTGGTATAGTTTTCCGTTTTTCCGAGCTAGGTACGCGTGTGAGGTGTCAAAACACGCGTCTGCGCGCGGGCTTACGAACAACGGAGTATTTAGATGTAAGCGTAGTACAATATTTTGAATTTATGGTGAAAAAACGTAATTAGCAGAAAAGTAGGAGTTTATAGAGTATTTAGTTCTACCAACCAACGAGATAGATCACGAAACGCGCTCCAGCCTGAAAGTGTGGCAGGTAAGTATTTATTAATAGCAAAAACCCTGAATTTAAACGGAAGAATTTTGAGTTAATCGATGTTATTGAGTTTAAAATAAGTGAAATTTTCGAAAAATTGATTTTTTATTTTTAAAGCAAACAGGTGGATTATTTTAGGTGAAAAAAAGAGGCAGAGCCCAATTAAGATTAACTGCACCGAAACCGCTTCAAATTCCGTCTCCTGAGGGCAAAGATATCGTAGTTTGTGTTGAATGTTGGTTCGCTGAGGTAAACTTTTATTGTTGGTATAGTTTTCCGTTTTTCCGAGCTAGCTACGCGTGTGAGGTGTCAAAACACGCGTCTGCGCGCGGGCTAACGAACAACGGAGTATTAAGAGGTAAGCGTAGTAAAATATTTTGATTTTATGGTGAAAAAACGTAATTAGCAGAAAAGTAGGTGTTTATAGAGTATTTAGTTCTACCAACCAACGAGATAGATCACGAAACGCGCTCCAGCCTGAAGGTGTGGCAGGTAAGTATTTATTAATAGCAAAAACCCCGAATTTAAACGGAAGAATTTTGAGTTAATCGATGTTATCGAGTTTAAACTACTTACATGAACAAATTCCCTTTAAACCTTATCATGTACACTGGTATTGGCTCACTGTTCCTAAGGGGTCATGGCATGCAGGCCTGGCTTGGGATCAGGGTGTGGGCTGCTGGGAACTCGCTCTTCTGTGAGTCAGGCTATTTTGGTGTTGCGCGACATCCCATTCATCCCATAAACTTAGGAACGCCATCTCGTGTCTGTAATTTACAGTTAAAAACTTAATTAATTTAATTGTAATATTCAAATAATAATACATTTCATTACAATCACAATGCTTAAAATTTTAATATAAATTTGTCAACAATCTGTTGTTTGAGCATCATCCATCACTATTTACATTAGAGCTCAGATCGCGAAATAGAAGTCATTTGTATAATAACCTTACCAGTCAATATAGAACTACCCTCTTTGGGAAAAGTGTCTTTGCTATGGCCACGAAGATCGACGATAATATTCCTAATAACATAAAAGAATGTAGCAATATTAATGTCTTTAAAAATAAATTCTTCCAATTTCTTATGGAAAAGTGTTATTACTCTGTGGATGATTTTTTATCGACTAGAACTTTTTAAATGTTACGTGTCCGCTTGACGATAATTTATTTTTGTAATTGTCTTGTGTCTGTCATGCTTGACTAATAATAGTGATAATAATATTTGTATTTAATCTGAAATGGAATTAGAATTTTAGACTCTAAATTTAATTTTTCTATTTAATCATTTGTATGCCCAAGTGGCTGATCATGGAATGAACATTATTAGTATTTTAATTATGTAATGAACACCTGCATGTAACCCATGTATCACAAATAAACGATTTGATTTGATTTGATTTGAGCTTCTGTCTGATCATGCCAACAGGCAGAGCCAAATTAAGATTAACTGCACCGAAACCGCTTCAAATTCCGTCTCCTGAGTGCAAAGATATCGTAGTTTGTGTTGAATGCTGGTTCGCTGAGATAAACTTTTATTGTTGGTATAAATTTCGGTTTTTCCGAGCTAGGTACGCGTGTGAGGTGTCAAAACACGCGTCTGCGCGCGGACTAACGAACAACGGAGTATTTATAGGTAAGCGTAGTACAATATTTTGAATTTATGATGTTATTGAGTTTAAAATAAGTGAAATTTTCGAAAAATTGATTTTTTATTTTTAAAGCAAACAGGTGGATTATTTTAGGTGAAAAGGAGAGGCAGAGCCCAATTAAGATTAACTGCACCGAAACCGCTTCAAATTCCGTCTCCTGAGTGCAAAGATATCGTAGTTTGTGTTGAATGCTGGTTCGCTAAGGTAAACTTTTATTGTAGGTATAATTTTCCGTTTTTCCGAGCTAGGTACGCGTGTGAGGTGTCAAAACACGCGTCTGCTTGCGGGCTTACGAACAACGGAGTATCTAGAGGTAAGCGTAGTACAATATTTTGAATTTATGGTGAAAAAACGTAATTAGCAGAAAAGTAGGAGTTTATAGAGTATTTAGTTCTACCAACCAACGAGATAGATCACGAAACGCGCTCCAGCCTGAAGGTGTCGCAGGTAAGTATTTATTGATAGTGTGACTGTCTGTCACCTATCCCTAGTTAATAACAAAATATTATATTTATTTTAAAACAAGCACATAGTTCGTGCCTCTTAGGAAGACATAAATTCTCAATTTTATGGGAAACAAGCTATGGACAAGTGCCACGAAAAGGTCGAAGGCAATAATTCAACAAATTCTTTAGAAACGACTTAAAATATCCGATTTCTAATCTTAGGACAATACTAGTCGCACATATGGTAACCATAAACCGAGCCCAGGCAATACCCAAACGGACCCTTTTAAAACAATTGAGAAATTGTACAAAAACGGCAATAAATCTATTCTGCAAAACTGTGGGAAGACGCGCTGGCTGAACGTGGTGTTTTAGGAATTGAGGGCTGATTTTGAAGTCCAGAACGACACTTGGTTGTAGACCTCGATAGGGTACGGACGTCTGTGTCTAAGCTAGTTAAGTTAGGAGGCTTGGTGAATACCAAGAGGCCATGTCCGAGTGGGCTGTCGTAAGATAGCGACTATTAGTTATTAAGTTAAATATAGTTGGGTTAAAGCCCAGTTTAGAGTAATCTATTATTTAACGTAGTATGTGTGTGTGTTTGTTGGTGCGACTGGGTGAGTCTTTCATTATAATAATTATCCTTGGCTGGTAATGTTATTACAGTTATTTTAACTAAACAGACAGAGACGTGTTGCTGGGGAGTTTGTTGCGCTACTTCTTCTCCCCAGCTCAAACACTAGGAAGTGGTGAAGGGTGGGCGCTTTGGGACTGTCTATAGGCCTTCAAGAGAGTTGATCCACAACTCTACTTAATTAATGATTCTTGAGATTTGATTCTCTGCTTTATTACGTAGAATCGACCTAATTCTTGAATTATGTATTCTTTGCCTCTGACTTTAACAGAGAGATTATCCAAAACTCTATTAAATAATGATTCTTGGGACTCGGTTCTCAACTCCAATACCTAGTAATTTATGAATGTTGTATTCTTTATCTCAGACCAATAATTCGGTCAGGCTGACATGAACACGTGTCTTACAGATATTCTTGTTGTGCAAAGGGTGAACTTCCAGGGGTTTGGGTGACCACATTTATTTCATATTCAGTCTAAGGACTGATAGGGACCATGTCTCCATATGAGCATGTTGAAGACTTATGCCGCTGGAACTAGCCGCCCCGTTGCTAGACAAGGACGGTCGCACGGTTGCCGCAGGGAAAGCCGCTCTGTCACGTTTATCAGTTCGAGAGAACTGCTAGGGACCATGTCTCCAAATGGGCATGTTGACGACACGATGCCGCTGAAAAGCCGCTTGCGTCACTTTATGGAAGTGTATCTCTGAGTACTCCGAGTGTGGATGTGAGGTATCGTGTGAGTAATGACTGACCAAATACCTGTTACGCTAACGTAAGGGTTACTCACAGATTTATAATATACTTTGCATCCCTGTACTATTTATTAACTTTCTAAAACCACATCCAATTATTCATAACCATGAATTCATGTCTTATTTACAATCTCATTCAATCCTTTCCTTGCCTTTTAATGGGACAAGGCATCGGACTTCTTTAATGAATTCATTTCTTATGTCGGTGGGAGGGTGACCAAGTCTGGGACGAGCCCTACAGAACAGTGCGGATTCGGCGGGGCACTGTTCTTTCCCCTACGGGGAAACCGACCTAAAATACTAATATTAGCATAATTAGGAAAAACGAAAATTTTATCAGCCTAGGGTAATTTAGGTACAGTCACAATAGCAAAAACCCCGAATTTAAACGGAAGAATTTTGAGTTAATCGATGTTATTGAGTTTAAAATAAGTGAAATTTTCGAAAAATTTATTTTTTATTTTTAAAGCAAACAGGTGGATTATTTTAGGTGGAAAGGAGAGGCAGAGCCCAACGAAGATTAACTGCACCGAAACCGCTTCAAATTCCGTCTCCTGAGTGCAAAGATATCGTAGTTTGTGTTGAATGCTGGTTCGCTGAGGTAAACTTTTATTGTTGGTAAAGTTTTCCGTTTTTCCGAGCTAGGTACGCGTGTGAGGTGTCAAAACACGCGTCTGCGCGCGGGCTAACGAAAAACGGAATATTTAGAAGTAAGCGTAGTACAATATTTTCAATTTATGGTGAAAAAACGTAATTAGCAGAAAAGTAGGTGTTTATAGAGTATTTAGTTCTACTAACCAACGAGATAGATCACCAAACGTGCTCCAGCCTAAAGGTGTGGCAGGTAAGTATTTATTAATAGCAAAAACCTCGAATTTAAACGGAAGAATTTTGAGTTAATCGATGTTATTGAGTTTAAAATAAGTGAAATTTTCGAAAAATTGATTTTTTATTTTTAAAGCAAACAGGTGGATTATTTTAGGTGGAAAGGAGAGGCAGAGCCCAACGAAGATTAACTGCACCGAAAACGCTTCAAATTCCGTCTCCTAAGTGCAAAGATATCGTAGTTTGTGTTGAATGCTGGTTCGCTGAGGTAAACTTTTATTGTTGGTATAATTTTCCGTTTTTCCGAGCTAGGTACACGTGTGAGGTGTCAAAACACGCGTCTGCGCGCGGGCTAACGAACAACGGAGTATTTAGAGGTAAGTGTTGTACAATATTTTGAATTTGTGGTGAAAAAACGTAATTAGCAGAAAAGTAGGTGTTTATAGAGTATTTAGTCCTACCAACCAACGAGATAGATCACGAAACGCGCTCCAGCCTGAAGGTGTGGCAGGTAAGTATTTATTAATAGCAAAAACCCCGAATTTAAACGGAAGAATTTTGAGTTAATCGATGTTATTGAGTTTAAAAAAAGTGAAATTTTCGAAAAATTTATTTTTTATTTTTAAAGCAACCAGGTGGATTATTTTAGGTGGAAAGGAGAGGCAGAGCCCAATTAAGATTAACTGCACCGAAACCGCTTCAAATTCCGTCTCCTGAGTGCAAAGATATCGTAGTTTGTGTTGAATGCTGGTTCGCTGAGGTAAACTTTTATTGTTGGTAAAGTTTTCCGTTTTTCCGAGCTAGGTACGCGTGTGAGGTGTCAAAACACGCGTCTGCGCGCGGGCTAACGAAAAACGGAATATTTAGAAGTAAGCGTAGTACAATATTTTCAATTTATGGTGAAAAAACGTAATTAGCAGAAAAGTAGGTGTTTATAGAGTATTTAGTTCTACTAACCAACGAGATAGATCACCAAACGTGCTCCAGCCTAAAGGTGTGGCAGGTTAGTATTTATTAATAGCAAAAACCTCGAATTTAAACGGAAGAATTTTGAGTTAATCGATGTTATTGAGTTTAAAATAAGTGAAATTTTCGAAAAATTGATTTTTTATTTTTAAAGCAAACAGGTGGATTATTTTAGGTGGAAAGGAGAGGCAGAGCCCAACGAAGATTAACTGCACCGAAAACGCTTCAAATTCCGTCTCCTAAGTGCAAAGATATCGTAGTTTGTGTTGAATGCTGGTTCGCTGAGGTAAACTTTTATTGTTGGTATAATTTTCCGTTTTTCCGAGCTAGGTACACGTGTGAGGTGTCAAAACACGCGTCTGCGCGCGGGCTAACGAACAACGGAGTATTTAGAGGTAAGTGTTGTACAATATTTTCAATTTATGATGAAAAAACGTAATTAGCTGAAAAGTAGGTGTTTATAGAGTATTTAGTTCTACCAACCAACGAGATAGATCACCAAACGTGCTCCAGCCTAAATGTGTGGCAGGTAAGTATTTATTAATAGCAAAAACCCCGAATTTAAACGGAAGAATTTTGAGTTAATCGATGTTATTGAGTTTAAAATAAGTGAAATTTTCGATAAATTGATTTTTTATTTTTAAACAAACAGGTGGATTATTTTAGGTGGAAAGGAGAGGCAGAGCCCAATTAAGATTAACTGCACCGAAACCGCTTCAAATTCCGTCTCCTAAGTGCAAAGATATCGTAGTTTGTGTTGAATGCTGGTTCGCTGAGGTAAACTTTTATTGTTGGTATAGTTTTCCGTTTTTCCGAGCTAGCTACGCGTGTGAGGTGTCAAAACACGCGTCTGCGCGCGGGCTAACGAACAACGGAGTATTTAGATGTAAGCGTAGTACAATATTTTCAATTAATGGTGAAAAAACCTTTTTAGCAGAAAAGTAGGTGTTTATAGAGTATTTAGTTCTACCAACCAACGAGATAGATCACGAAACGCGCTCCAGCCTGAAGGTGTGGCAGGTAAGTATTTATTAATAGCAAAAACCCCGAATTTAAACGGAAGAATTTTGAGTTAATCGATGTTATCGAGTTTAAACTACTTACATGAACAAATTCCCTTTAAACCTTATCATGTACACTGGTATTGGCTCACTGTTCCTAAGGGGTCATGGCATGCAGGCCTGGCTTGGGATCAGGGTGTGGGCTGCTGGGAACTCGCTCTTCTGTGAGTCAGGCTATTTTGGTGTTGCGCGACATCCCATTCATCCCATAAACTTAGGAACGCCATCTCGTGTCTGTAATTTACAGTTAAAAACTTAATTAATTTAATTGTAATATTCAAATAATAATACATTTCATTACAATCACAATGCTTAAAATTTTAATATAAATTTGTCAACAATCTGTTGTTTGAGCATCATCCATCACTATTTACATTAGAGCTCAGATCGCGAAATAGAAGTCATTTGTATAATAACCTTACCAGTCAATATAGAACTACCCTCTTTGGGAAAAGTGTCTTTGCTATGGCCACGAAGATCGACGATAATATTCCTAATAACATAAAAGAATGTAGCAATATTAATGTCTTTAAAAATAAATTCTTCCAATTTCTTATGGAAAAGTGTTATTACTCTGTGGATGATTTTTTATCGACTAGAACTTTTTAAATGTTACGTGTCCGCTTGACGATAATTTATTTTTGTAATTGTCTTGTGTCTGTCATGCTTGACTAATAATAGTGATAATAATATTTGTATTTAATCTGAAATGGAATTAGAATTTTAGACTCTAAATTTAATTTTTCTATTTAATCATTTGTATGCCCAAGTGGCTGATCATGGAATGAACATTATTAGTATTTTAATTATGTAATGAACACCTGCATGTAACCCATGTATCACAAATAAACGATTTGATTTGATTTGATTTGAGCTTCTGTCTGATCATGCCAACAGGCAGAGCCAAATTAAGATTAACTGCACCGAAACCGCTTCAAATTCCGTCTCCTGAGTGCAAAGATATCGTAGTTTGTGTTGAATGCTGGTTCGCTGAGATAAACTTTTATTGTTGGTATAAATTTCGGTTTTTCCGAGCTAGGTACGCGTGTGAGGTGTCAAAACACGCGTCTGCGCGCGGACTAACGAACAACGGAGTATTTATAGGTAAGCGTAGTACAATATTTTGAATTTATGATGTTATTGAGTTTAAAATAAGTGAAATTTTCGAAAAATTGATTTTTTATTTTTAAAGCAAACAGGTGGATTATTTTAGGTGAAAAGGAGAGGCAGAGCCCAATTAAGATTAACTGCACCGAAACCGCTTCAAATTCCGTCTCCTGAGTGCAAAGATATCGTAGTTTGTGTTGAATGCTGGTTCGCTAAGGTAAACTTTTATTGTAGGTATAATTTTCCGTTTTTCCGAGCTAGGTACGCGTGTGAGGTGTCAAAACACGCGTCTGCGCGCGGGCTAACGAACAACGGAGTATTTAGAGGTAAGCGTGGTAAAATATTTTGAACTTATGGTGAAAAAACTTAATTAGCAGAAAACTAGGTGTTTATAGAGTATTTAGTTCTACCAACCAACGAGATGGATCACAAAACGCAGTCCAGCCTGAAGGTGTGGCAGGTAAGTATTTATTTATAGCAAAAACCCTGAATTTAAACGGAAGAATTTTGAGTTAATCGATGTTATTGAGTTTAAAATAAGTGAAATTTTCGAAAAATTTATTTTTAATTTTTAAAGCAACCAGGTGGATTATTTTAGGTGGAAAGGAGAGGCAGAGCCCAATTAAGATTAACTGCACCGAAACCGCTTTAAATTCCGTCTCCTGAGTGCAAAGATATCGTAGTTTGTGTTGAATGCTGGTTCGCTGAGGTAAACTTTTATTGTTGGTATAGTTTTCCGTTTTTCCGAGCTAGGTACGCGTGTGAGGTGTCAAAACACGCGTCTGCGCGCGGGCTAACGAACAACGGAGTATTTAGAGGTAACCGTAGTACAATATTTTGATTTTATGGTGAAAAAACGTAATTAGCAGAAAAGTAGGTGTTTATAGAGTATTTAGTCCTACCAACCAACGAGATAGATCACGAAACGCGATCCAGCCTGAAGGTGTGGCAGGTAAGTATTTATTAATAGCAAAAACCCCGAATTTAAACGGAAGAATTTTGAGTTAATCGATGTTATTGAGTTTAAAAAAAGTGAAATTTTCGAAAAAATTATTTTTTATTTTTAAAGCAAACAGGTGGATTATTTTAGGTGGAAAGGAGAGGCAGAGCCCAATTAAGATTAACTGCACCGAAACCGCTTCAAATTCCGTCTCCTGAGTGCAAAGATATCGTAGTTTGTGTTGAATGTTGGTTCGCTGAGGTAAACTTTTATTGTTGGTATAGTTTTCCATTTTTCCGAGCTAGGTACGCGTGTGAGGTGTCAAAACACGCGTCTGTGCGCGGGCTAACGAACAACGGAGTATTTAGAGGTAACCGTTGTACAATATTTTGAATTTATGGTGAAAAAACGTAATTAGCAGAAAAGTAGGTGTTTATAGAGTATTTAGTCCTACCAACCAACGAGATAGATCACGAAACGCGCTCCAGCCTGAAGGTGTGGCAAGTAAGTATTTATTAATAGCAAAAACCCCGAATTTAAACGGAAGAATTTTGAGTTAATCGATGTTATTGAGTTTAAAAAAAGTGAAATTTTCGAAAAATTTATTTTTTATTTTTAAAGCAAACAGGTGGATTATTTTAGGTGGAAAGGAGAGGCAGAGCCCAATTAAGATTAACTGCACCGAAACCGCTTCAAATTCCGTCTCCTGAGTGCAAAGATATCGTAGTTTGTGTTGAATGCTGGTTCGCTGAGGTAAACTTTTATTGTTGGTATAGTTTTCCGTTTTTCCGAGCTAGGTACGCGTGTGAGGTGTCAAAACACGCGTCTGCGCGCGGACTAACGAACAACGGAGTATTTATAGGTAAGCGTAGTACAATATTTTGAATTTATGATGTTATTGAGTTTAAAATAAGTGAAATTTTCGAAAAATTGTTTTTTTTATTTTTAAAGCAAACAGGTGGATTATTTTAGGTGGAAAAGAGAGGCAGAGCCCAACGAAGATTAACTGCACCGAAACCGCTTCAAATTCCGTCTCCTGAGGGCAAAGATATCGTAGTTTGTGTTGAATGCTGGTTCGCTGAGGTAAACTTTTATTGTTGGTATAGTTTTCCGTTTTTCCGAGCTAGGTACGCGTGTGAGGATTCAAAACACGCGACTGCGCGCGGGCTAACGAACAACGGAGTATTTAGAGGTAACCGTAGTAAAATATTTTGAATTTATGGTGAAAAAACGTAATTAGCAGAAAAGTAGGTGTTTATAGAGTATTTAGTTCTACCAACCAACGAGATAGATCACGAAACGTGCTCCAGCCTAAAGGTGTGGCAGGTAAGTATATATTTATAGCAAAAACCCCGAATTTAAACAGAAGAATTTATAGTTAATCGATGTTATTGAGTTTTAAATAAGTGAAATTTTCGAAAAATTGATTTTTTATTTTTAAAGCAACCAGGTGGATTATTTTAGGTGGAAAGGAGAGGCAGAGCCCAATTAAGATTAACTGCACCGAAACCGCTTCAAATTCCGTCTCCTGAGTGCAAAGATATCGTAGTTTGTGTTGAATGCTAATTCGCTGAGGAAAACTTTTATTGTTGGTATAGTTTTCCGTTTTTCCGAGCAAGGTACGCGTGTGAGATGTCAAAACACGCGTCTGCGTGCGGGCTAACGAACAACGGAGTGTTTAGAGGTAACCGTAGTACAAAATTTTGAATTTATGGTGAAAAAACGTAATTAGCAGAAAACTAGGTGTTTATAGAGTATTTAGTTCTACCAACCAACGAGATAGATCACGAAACGCGCTCCAGCCTGAAGGTGTGGCAGGAACGTATTTATTAATAGCAAAAACCCCGAATTTAAACGGAAGAATATTGAGTTAATCGATGTTATTGAGTTTAAAATAAGTGAAATTTTCGAAAAATAGATTTTTTATTTTTAAAGCAAACAGGTGGATTATTTTAGGTGGAAAGGAGAGGCAGAGCCCAACGAAGATTAACTGCACCGAAAACGCTTCAAATTCCGTCTCCTAAGTGCAAAGATATCGTAGTTTGTGTTGAATGCTGGTTCGCTGAGGTAAACTTTTATTGTTGGTATAGTTTTCCGTTTTTCCGAGCTAGGTACGCGTGTGAGGTGTCAAAACACGCGTCTGCGCGCGGGCTTACGAACAACGGAGTATTTAGAGGTAACCGTAGTACAATATTTTGAATTTATGGTGAAAAAACGTAATTAGCAGAAAAGTAGGTGTTTATAGAGTATTTAGTTCTACCAACCAACGAGATAGATCACGAAACGCGCTCCAGCCTGAAGGTGTCGCAGGTAAGTATTTATTGATAGCAAAAACCCCGAATTTAAACGGAAGAATTTTGAGTTAATCGATGTTATTGAGTTTAAAATAAGTGAAATTTTCGAAAAATTGATTTTTTATTTTTAAAGCAAACAGGTGGATTATTTTAGGTGAAAAGGAGAGGCAGAGCCCAATTAAGATTAACTGCACCGAAACAGCTTCAAACTCCGTCTCCTGAGTGCAAAGATATCGTAGTTTGTGTCATATGTCTGACTATGTATTAGGAACTTATTACTGACTTTAAGACCAACACTGTACCAATACTTATTGCAAATAAAATGATTATGATTATGATTATGATTATGAATGCTGGTTCGCTGAGGTAAACATTTATTGTTGGTATAGTTTTCCGTTTTTCCGAGCTAGGTACGCGTGTGAGGTGTCAAAACACGCGTCTGCGCGCGGACTAACGAACAACGGAGTATTTAGACGTAAGCGTAGTACAATATTTTGAATTTATGGTGAAAAAACGTAATTAGCAGAAAAGTAGGTGTTTATAGAGTATTTAGTTCTACCAACCAACGAGATAGATCACGAAACGTGCTCCAGCCTAAAGGTGTGGCAGGTAAGTATTTATTTATAGCAAAAACCCCGAATTTAAACAGAAGAATTTATAGTTAATCGATGTTATTGAGTTTTAAATAAGTGAAATTTTCGAAAAATTGATTTTTTATTTTTAAAGCAACCAGGTGGATTATTTTAGATGGAAAGGAGAGGCAGAGCCCAATTAAGATTAACTGCACCGAAACCGCTTCAAATTCCGTCTCCTGAGTGCAAAGATATCGTAGTTTGTGTTGAATGCTAATTCGCTGAGGAAAACTTTTATTGTTGGTATAGTTTTCCGTTTTTCCGAGCAAGGTACGCGTGTGAGATGTCAAAACACGCGTCTGCGCGCGGGCTAACGAACAACGGAGTGTTTAGAGGTAACCGTAGTACAAAATTTTGAATTTATGGTGAAAAAATGTAATTAGCAGAAAACTAGGTGTTTATAGAGTATTTAGTTCTACCAACCAACGAGATAGATCACAAAACGCGCTCCAGCCTGAAGGTGTGGCAGGAACGTATTTATTAATAGCAAAAACCCCGAATTTAAACGGAAGAATTTTGAGTTAATCGATGTTATTGAGTTTAAAATAAGTGAAATTTTCGAAAAATTTATTTTTTATTTTTAAAGCAAACAGGTGGATTATTTTAGGTGGAAAGGAGAGGCAGAACCCAATTAAGATTAACTGCACCGAAACCGCTTCAAATTCCGTCTCCTGAGTGCAAAGATATCGTAGTTTGTGTTGAATGCTGGTTCGCTGAGGTAAACTTTTATTGTTGGTAAAGTTTTCCGTTTTTCCGAGCTAGGTACGCGTGTGAGGTGTCAAAACACGCGTCTGCGCGCGGGCTAACGAAAAACGGAATATTTAGAAGTAAGCGTAGTACAATATTTTCAATTTGTGGTGAAAAAACGTAATTAGCAGTAAAGTAGGTGTTTATAGAGTATTTAGTTCTACTAACCAACGAGATAGATCACCAAACGTGCTCCAGCCTAAAGGTGTGGCAGGTAAGTATTTATTAATAGCAAAAACCCCGAATTTAAACGGAAGAATTTTGAGTTAATCGATGTTATCGAGTTTAAAATAAGTGAAATTTTCGAAAAATTGATTTTTTTATTTTTAAAGCAAACAGGTGGATTATTTTAGGTGGAAAAGAGAGGCAGAGCCCAACGAAGATTAACTGCACCGAAACCGCTTCAAATTCCGTCTCCTGAGGGCAAAGATATCGTAGTTTGTGTTGAATGCTGGTTCGCTGAGGTAAACTTTTATTGTTGGTATAATTTTCCGTTTTTCCGAGCTAGGTCCACGTGTGAGGTGTCAAAACACGCGTCTGCGCGCGGCCTAACGAACAACGGAGTATTTAGAGGTAAGTGTAGTACAATATTTTCAATTTATGATGAAAAAACGTAATTAGCTGAAAAGTAGGTGTTTATAGAGTATTTAGTCCTACCAACCAACGAGATAGATCACGAAACGCGCTCCAGCCTGAAGGTGTGGCAGGTAAGTATTTATAAATAGCAAAAACCCCGAATTTAAACGGAAGAATTTTGAGTTAATCGATGTTATTGAGTTTAAAAAAAGTGAAATTTTCGAAAAATTTATTTTTTATTTTTAAAGCAACCAGGTGGATTATTTTAGGTGAAAAGGAGAGGCAGAGCCCAATTAAGATTAATTGCACCGAAACCGCTTCAAATTCCGTCTCCTGAGTGCAAAGATATCGTAGTTTGTGTTGAATGCTGGTTCGCTGAGGTAAACTTTTATTGTTGGTATAGTTTTCCGTTTTTCCGAGCTAGGTACGCGTGTGAGGTGTCAAAACACGCGTCTGCGCGCGGACTAACGAACAACGGAGTATTTATAGGTAAGCGTAGTACAATATTTTGAATTTATGATGTTATTGAGTTTAAAATAAGTGAAATTTTCGAAAAATTGTTTTTTTTATTTTTAAAGCAAACAGGTGGATTATTTTAGGTGGAAAAGAGAGGCAGAGCCCAACGAAGATTAACTGCACCGAAACCGCTTCAAATTCCGTCTCCTGAGGGCAAAGATATCGTAGTTTGTGTTGAATGCTGGTTCGCTGAGGTAAACTTTTATTGTTGGTATAGTTTTCCGTTTTTCCGAGCTAGGTACGCGTGTGAGGATTCAAAACACGCGACTGCGCGCGGGCTAACGAACAACGGAGTATTTAGAGGTAACCGTAGTACAATATTTTGAATTTATGGTGAAAAAACGTAATTAGCAGAAAAGTAGGTGTTTATAGAGTATTTAGTCCTACCAACCAACGAGATAGATCACGAAACGCGCTCCAGCCTGAAGGTGTGGCAGGTAAGTATTTATAAATAGCAAAAACCCCGAATTTAAACGGAAGAATTTTGAGTTAATCGATGTTATTGAGTTTAAAAAAAGTGAAATTTTCGAAAAATTTATTTTTTATTTTTAAAGCAACCAGGTGGATTATTTTAGGTGGAAAGGAGAGGCAGAGCCCAATTAAGATTAACTGCACCGAAACCGCTTCAAATTCCGTCTCCTGAGTGCAAAGATATCGTAGTTTGTGTTGAATGCTGGTTCGCTGAGGTAAACTTTTATTGTTGGTATAGTTTTCCGTTTTTCCGAGCTAGGTACGCGTGTGAGGTGTCAAAACACGCGTCTGCGCGCGGACTAACGAACAACGGAGTATTTAGAGGTAACCGTAGTACAATATTTTGAATTTATGGTGAAAAAACGTAATTAGCAGAAAAGTAGGTGTTTATAGAGTATTTAGTCCTACCAACCAACGAGATAGATCACGAAACGCGCTCCAGCCTGAAGGTGTGGCAGGTAAGTATTTATAAATAGCAAAAACCCCGAATTTAAACGGAAGAATTTTGAGTTAATCGATGTTATTGAGTTTAAAAAAAGTGAAATTTTCGAAAAATTTATTTTTTATTTTTAAAGCAACCAGGTGGATTATTTAAGGTGGAAAGGAGAGGCAGAGCCCAATTAAGATTAACTGCACCGAAACCGCTTCAAATTCCGTCTCCTGAGTGCAAAGATATCGTAGTTTGTGTTGAATGCTGGTTCGCTGAGGTAAACTTTTATTGTTGGTATAGTTTTCCGTTTTTCCGAGCTAGGTACGCGCGTGAGGTGTCAAAACACGCGTCTGCGCGCGGGCTAACGAACAACGGAGTATTTAGAGGTAAGCGTAGTAAAATATTTTGATTTTATGGTGAAAAAACGTAATTAGCAGAAAAGTAGGTGTTTATAGAGTATTTAGTCCTACCAACCAACGAGATAGATCACGAAACGCGCTCCAGCCTGAAGGTGTGGCAGGTAAGTATTTAATAATAGCAAAAACCCCGAATTTAAACGGAAGAATTTTGAGTTAATCGATGTTATTGAGTTTAAAAAAAGTGAAATTTTCGAAAAATTTATTTTTTATTTTTAAAGCAAACAGGTGGATTATTTTAGGTGGAAAGGAGAGGCAGAGCCCAATTAAGATTAACTGCACCGAAACCGCTTCAAACTCCGTCTCCAGAGTGCAAAGATATCGTAGTTTGTGTTGAATGCTGGTTCGCTGAGGTAAACTTTTATTGTTGGTAAAGTTTTCCGTTTTTCCGAGCTAGGTACGCGCGTGAGGTGTCAAAACACGCGTCTGCGCGCGGGCTAACGAACAACGGAGTATTTAGAGGTAAGCGTAGTAAAATATTTTGATTTTATGGTGAAAAAACGTAATTAGCAGAAAAGTAGGTGTTTATAGAGTATTTAGTCCTACCAACCAACGAGATAGATCACGAAACGCGCTCCAGCCTGAAGGTGTGGCAGGTAAGTATTTAATAATAGCAAAAACCCCGAATTTAAACGGAAGAATTTTGAGTTAATCGATGTTATTGAGTTTAAAAAAAGTGAAATTTTCGAAAAATTTATTTTTTATTTTTAAAGCAAACAGGTGGATTATTTTAGGTGGAAAGGAGAGGCAGAGCCCAATTAAGATTAACTGCACCGAAACCGCTTCAAACTCCGTCTCCTGAGTGCAAAGATATCGTAGTTTGTGTTGAATGCTGGTTCGCTGAGGTAAATTTTTATTGTTGGTAAAGTTTTCCGTTTTTCCGAGCTAGGTACGCGTGTGAGGTGTCAAAACACGCGTCTGCGCGCGGGCTAACGAACAACGGAATATTTAGAAGTAAGCGTAGTACAATATTTTCAATTTATGGTGAAAAAACGTAATTAGCAGAAAAGTAGGTGTTTATAGAGTATTTAGTTCTACTAACCAACGAGATAGATCACCAAACGTGCTCCATTCTAAAGGTGTGGCAGGTAAGTATTTATTTATAGCAAAAACCCCGAATTTAAACGGAAGAATTTTGAGTTAATCGATGTTATTGAGTTTAAAATAAGTGAAATTTTCGAAAAATTGATTTTTTATTTTTAAAGCAAACAGGTGGATTATTTAAGGTGGAAAGGAGAGGCAGAGCCCAACGAAGATTAACTGCACCGAAAACGCTTCAAATTCCGTCTCCTAAGTGCAAAGATATCGTAGTTTGTGTTGAATGCTGGTTCGCTGAGGTAAACTTTTATTGTTGGTATAGTTTTCCGTTTTTCCGAGCTAGGTACGCGTGTGAGGTGTCAAAACACGCGTCTGCGCGCGGGCTTACGAACAACGGAGTATTTAGAGGTAAGCGTCGTACAATATTTTGAATTTATGGTGAAAAAACGTAATTAGCAGAAAAGTAGGTGTTTATAGAGTATTTAGTTCTACCAACCAACGAGATAGATCACGAAACGCGCTCCAGCCTGAAGGTGTGGCAGGTAAGTATTTATTGATAGCAAAAATGCCGAATTTAAACGGAAGAATTTTGAGTTAATCGATGTTATTGAGTTTAAAATAAGTGAAATTTTCGAAAAATTTATTTTTTATTTTTAAAGCAACCAGGTGGATTATTTTAGGTGGAAAGGAGAGGCAGAGCCCAATTAAGATTAACTGCACCAAAACCGCTTCAAATTCCGTCTCCTGAGTGCAAAGATATCGTAGTTTGTGTTGAATGCTGGTTCGCTGAGGTAAACTTTTATTGTTGGTATAGTTTTCCGTTTTTCCGAGCTAGGTACGCGTGTGAGGTGTCAAAACACGCGTCTGCGCGCGGGCTAACGAACAACGGAGTATTTAGAGGTAACCAAAGTACAATATTTTGATTTTATGGTGAAAAAACGTAATTAGCAGAAAAGTAGGTGTTTATAGAGTATTTAGTCCTACCAACCAACGAGATAGATCACGAAACGCGATCCAGCCTGAAGGTGTGGCAGGTAAGTATTTATTAATAGCAAAAACCCCGAATTTAAACGGAAGAATTTTGAGTTAATCGATGTTATTGAGTTTAAAATAAGTGAAATTTTCGAAAAATTTATTTTTTATTTTTAAAGCAAACAGGTGGATTATTTTAGGTGGAAAGGAGAGGCAGAGCCCAATTAAGATTAACTGCACCGAAACCGCTTCAAATTCCGTCTCCTGAGTGCAAAGATATCGTAGTTTGTGTTGAATGCTGGTTCGCTGAGGTAAACTTTTATTGTTGGTAAAGTTTTCCGTTTTTCCGAGCTAGGTACGCGTGTGAGGTGTCAAAACACGCGTCTGCGCGCGGGCTAACGAAAAACGGAATATTTAGAAGTAAGCGTAGTACAATATTTTCAATTTATGGTGAAAAAACGTAATTAGCAGAAAAGTAGGTGTTTATAGAGTATTTAGTTCTACTAACCAACGAGATAGATCACCAAACGTGCTCCAGCCTAAAGGTGTGGCAGGTAAGTATTTATTAATAGCAAAAACCCCGAATTTAAACGGAAGAATTTTGAGTTAATCGATGTTATCGAGTTTAAAATAAGTGAAATTTTCGAAAAATTGTTTTTTTTATTTTTAAAGCAAACAGGTGGATTATTTTAGGTGGAAAAGAGAGGCAGAGCCCAACGAAGATTAACTGCACCGAAACCGCTTCAAATTCCGTCTCCTGAGGGCAAAGATATCGTAGTTTGTGTTGAATGCTGGTTCGCTGAGGTAAACTTTTATTGTTGGTATAGTTTTCCGTTTTTCCGAGCTAGGTACGCGTGTGAGGATTCAAAACACGCGACTGCGCGCGGGCTAACGAACAACGGAGTATTTAGAGGTAACCGTAGTACAATATTTTGAATTTATGGTGAAAAAACGTAATTAGCAGAAAAGTAGGTGTTTATAGAGTATTTAGTCCTACCAACCAACGAGATAGATCACGAAACGCGCTCCAGCCTGAAGGTGTGGCAGGTAAGTATTTATAAATAGCAAAAACCCCGAATTTAAACGGAAGAATTTTGAGTTAATCGATGTTATTGAGTTTAAAAAAAGTGAAATTTTCGAAAAATTTATTTTTTATTTTTAAAGCAACCAGGTGGATTATTTTAGGTGGAAAGGAGAGGCAGAGCCCAATTAAGATTAACTGCACCGAAACCGCTTCAAATTCCGTCTCCTGAGTGCAAAGATATCGTAGTTTGTGTTGAATGCTGGTTCGCTGAGGTAAACTTTTATTGTTGGTATAGTTTTCCGTTTTTCCGAGCTAGGTACGCGTGTGAGGTGTCAAAACACGCGTTTGCGCGCGGGCTAACGAACAACGGAGTATTTAGAGGTAACCGTAGTAAAATATTTTGATTTTATGGTGAAAAAACGTAATTAGCAGAAAAGTAGGTGTTTATAGAGTATTTAGTCCTACCAACCAACGAGATAGATCACGAAACGCGCTCCAGCCTGAAGGTGTGGCAGGTAAGTATTTATAAATAGCAAAAACCCCGAATTTAAACGGAAGAATTTTGAGGTAATCGATGTTATTGAGTTTAAAAAAAGTGAAATTTTCGAAAAATTTATTTTTTATTTTTAAAGCAACCAGGTGGATTATTTTAGGTGGAAAGGAGAGGCAGAGCCCAATTAAGATTAACTGCACCGAAACCGCTTCAAATTCCGTCTCCTGAGTGCAAAGATATCGTAGTTTGTGTTGAATGCTGGTTCGCTGAGGTAAACTTTTATTGTTGGTATAGTTTTCCGTTTTTCCGAGCTAGGTACGCGCGTGAGGTGTCAAAACACGCGTCTGCGCGCGGGCTAACGAACAACGGAGTATTTAGAGGTAAGCGTAGTAAAATATTTTGATTTTATGGTGAAAAAACGTAATTAGCAGAAAAGTAGGTGTTTATAGAGTATTTAGTTCTACCAACCAACGAGATAGATCACGAAACGCGCTCCAGCCTGAAGGTGTGGCAGGTAAGTATTTATTGATAGCAAAAATGCCGAATTTAAACGGAAGAATTTTGAGTTAATCGATGTTATTGAGTTTAAAATAAGTGAAATTTTCGAAAAATTTATTTTTTATTTTTAAAGCAACCAGGTGGATTATTTTAGGTGGAAAGGAGAGGCAGAGCCCAATTAAGATTAACTGCACCAAAACCGCTTCAAATTCCGTCTCCTGAGTGCAAAGATATCGTAGTTTGTGTTGAATGCTGGTTCGCTGAGGTAAACTTTTATTGTTGGTATAGTTTTCCGTTTTTCCGAGCTAGGTACGCGTGTGAGGTGTCAAAACACGCGTCTGCGCGCGGGCTAACGAACAACGGAGTATTTAGAGGTAACCGTAGTACAATATTTTGATTTTATGGTGAAAAAACGTAATTAGCAGAAAAGTAGGTGTTTATAGAGTATTTAGTCCTACCAACCAACGAGATAGATCACGAAACGCGATCCAGCCTGAAGGTGTGGCAGGTAAGTATTTATTAATAGCAAAAACCCCGAATTTAAACGGAAGAATTTTGAGTTAATCGATGTTATTGAGTTTAAAATAAGTGAAATTTTCGAAAAATTTATTTTTTATTTTTAAAGCAAACAGGTGGATTATTTTAGGTGGAAAGGAGAGGCAGAGCCCAATTAAGATTAACTGCACCGAAACCGCTTCAAATTCCGTCTCCTGAGTGCAAAGATATCGTAGTTTGTGTTGAATGCTGGTTCGCTGAGGTAAACTTTTATTGTTGGTAAAGTTTTCCGTTTTTCCGAGCTAGGTACGCGTGTGAGGTGTCAAAACACGCGTCTGCGCGCGGGCTAACGAAAAACGGAATATTTAGAAGTAAGCGTAGTACAATATTTTCAATTTATGGTGAAAAAACGTAATTAGCAGAAAAGTAGGTGTTTATAGAGTATTTAGTCCTACCAACCAACGAGATAGATCACGAAACGCGCTCCAGCCTGAAGGTGTGGCAGGTAAGTATTTATAAATAGCAAAAACCCCGAATTTAAACGGAAGAATTTTGAGTTAATCGATGTTATTGAGTTTAAAAAAAGTGAAATTTTCGAAAAATTTATTTTTTATTTTTAAAGCAACCAGGTGGATTATTTTAGGTGGAAAGGAGAGGCAGAGCCCAATTTAGATTAACTGCACCGAAACCGCTTCAAATTCCGTCTCCTGAGTGCAAAGATATCGTAGTTTGTGTTGAATGCTGGTTCGCTGAGGTAAACTTTTATTGTTGGTATAGTTTTCCGTTTTTCCGAGCTAGGTACGCGTGTGAGGTGTCAAAACACGCGTTTGCGCGCGGGCTAACGAACAACGGAGTATTTAGAGGTAACCGTAGTACAATATTTTGATTTTATGGTGAAAAAACGTAATTAGCAGAAAAGTAGGTGTTTATAGAGTATTTAGTCCTACCAACCAACGAGATAGATCACGAAACGCGCTCGAGCCTGAAGGTGTGGCAGGTAAGTATTTATAAATAGCAAAAACCCCGAATTTAAACGGAAGAATTTTGAGGTAATCGATGTTATTGAGTTTAAAAAAAGTGAAATTTTCGAAAAATTTATTTTTTATTTTTAAAGCAACCAGGTGGATTATTTTAGGTGGAAAGGAGAGGCAGAGCCCAATTAAGATTAACTGCACCGAAACCGCTTCAAATTCCGTCTCCTGAGTGCAAAGATATCGTAGTTTGTGTTGAATGCTGGTTCGCTGAGGTAAACTTTTATTGTTGGTATAGTTTTCCGTTTTTCCGAGCTAGGTACGCGCGTGAGGTGTCAAAACACGCGTCTGCGCGCGGGCTAACGAACAACGGAGTATTTAGAGGTAAGCGTAGTAAAATATTTTGATTTTATGGTGAAAAAACGTAATTAGCAGAAAAGTAGGTGTTTATAGAGTATTTAGTCCTACCAACCAACGAGATAGATCACGAAACGCGCTCCAGCCTGAAGGTGTGGCAGGTAAGTATTTAATAATAGCAAAAACCCCGAATTTAAACGGAAGAATTTTGAGTTAATCGATGTTATTGAGTTTAAAAAAAGTGAAATTTTCGAAAAATTTATTTTTTATTTTTAAAGCAAACAGGTGGATTATTTTAGGTGGAAAGGAGAGGCAGAGCCCAATTAAGATTAACTGCACCGAAACCGCTTCAAACTCCGTCTCCTGAGTGCAAAGATATCGTAGTTTGTGTTGAATGCTGGTTCGCTGAGGTAAATTTTTATTGTTGGTATAGTTTTCCGTTTTTCCGAGCTAGGTACGCGTGTGAGGTGTCAAAACACGCGTCTGCGCGCGGGCTTACGAACAACGGAGTATTTAGAGGTAAGCGTCGTACAATATTTTGAATTTATGGTGAAAAAACGTAATTAGCAGAAAAGTAGGTGTTTATAGAGTATTTAGTTCTACCAACCAACGAGATAGATCACGAAACGCGCTCCAGCCTGAAGGTGTGGCAGGTAAGTATTTATTGATAGCAAAAATGCCGAATTTAAACGGAAGAATTTTGAGTTAATCGATGTTATTTAGTTTAAAATAAGTGAAATTTTCGAAAAATTTATTTTTTATTTTTAAAGCAACCAGGTGGATTATTTTAGGTGGAAAGGAGAGGCAGAGCCCAATTAAGATTAACTGCACCAAAACCGCTTCAAATTCCGTCTCCTGAGTGCAAAGATATCGTAGTTTGTGTTGAATGCTGGTTCGCTGAGGTAAACTTTTATTGTTGGTATAGTTTTCCGTTTTTCCGAGCTAGGTACGCGTGTGGGGTGTCAAAACACGCGTCTGCGCGCGGGCTAACGAACAACGGAGTATTTAGAGGTAACCGTAGTACAATATTTTGATTTTATGGTGAAAAAACGTAATTAGCAGAAAAGTAGGTGTTTATAGAGTATTTAGTCCTACCAACCAACGAGATAGATCACGAAACGCGCTCCAGCCTGAAGGTGTGGCAGGTAAGTATTTATAAATAGCAAAAACCCCGAATTTTAACGGAAGAATTTTGAGTTAATCGATGTTATTGAGTTTAAAAAAAGTGAAATTTTCGAAAAATTTATTTTTTATTTTTAAAGCAACCAGGTGGATTATTTTAGGTGAAAAGGAGAGGCAGAGCCCAATTAAGATTAATTGCTTCGAAACCGCTTCAAATTCCGTCTCCTGAGTGCAAAGATATCGTAGTTTGTGTTGAATGCTGGTTCGCTGAGGTAAACTTTTATTGTTGGTATAGTTTTCCGTTTTTCCGAGCTAGGTACGCGTGTGAGGTGTCAAAACACGCGTCTGCGCGCGGACTAACGAACAACGGAGTATTTATAGGTAAGCGTAGTACAATATTTTGAATTTATGATGTTATTGAGTTTAAAATAAGTGAAATTTTCGAAAAATTTATTTTTTATTTTTAAAGCAAACAGGTGGATTATTTTAGGTGGAAAGGAGAGGCAGAGCCCAATTTAGATTAACTGCACCGAAACCGCTTCAAATTCCGTCTCCTGAGTGCAAAGATATCGTAGTTTGTGTTGAATGTTGGTTCGCTGAGGTAAACTTTTATTGTTGGTATAGTTTTCCATTTTTCCGAGCTAGGTACGCGTGTGAGGTGTCAAAACACGCGTCTGTGCGCGGGCTAACGAAGAACGGAGTATTTAGAGGTAACCGTAGTACAATATTTTGAATTTATGGTGAAAAAACGTAATTAGCAGAAAAGTAGGTGTTTATAGAGTATTTAGTTCTACCAGCCAACGAGATAGATCACGAAACGCGCTCCAGCCTGAAGGTGTGGCAGGGAAGTATTTATTGATAGCAAAAATGCCGAATTTAAACGGAAGAATTTTGAGTTAATCGATGTTATTGAGTTTAAAATAAGTGAAATTTTCGAAAAATAGATTTTTTATTTTTAAAGCAAACAGGTGGATTATTTTAGGTGGAAAGGAGAGGCAGAGCCCAACGAAGATTAACTGCACCGAAAACGCTTCAAATTCCGTCTCCTAAGTGCAAAGATATCGTAGTTTGTGTTGAATGCTGGTTCGCTGAGGTAAACTTTTATTGTTGGTATAGTTTTCCGTTTTTCCGAGCTAGGTACGCGTGTGAGGTGTCAAAACACGCGTCTGCGCGCGGGCTTACGAACAACGGAGTATTTAGAGGTAAGCGTAGTACAATATTTTGAATTTATGGTGAAAAAACGTAATTAGCAGAAAAGTAGGTGTTTATAGAGTATTTAGTTCTACCAACCAACGAGATAGATCACGAAACGTGCTCTAGCCTAAAGGTGTGGCAGGTAAGTATATATTTATAGCAAAAACCCCGAATTTAAACAGAAGAATTTATAGTTAATCGATGTTATTGAGTTTTAAATAAGTGAAATTTTCGAAAAATTTATTTTTTATTTTTAAAGCAACCAGGTGGATTATTTTAGGTGGAAAGGAGAGGCAGAGCCCAATTAAGATTAACTGCACCGAAACCGCTTCAAATTCCGTCTCCTGAGTGCAAAGATATCGTAGTTTGTGTTGAATGCTAATTCGCTGAGGAAAACTTTTATTGTTGGTATAGTTTTCCGTTTTTCCGAGCAAGGTACGCGTGTGAGATGTCAAAACACGCGTCTGCGTGCGGGCTAACGAACAACGGAGTGTTTAGAGGTAACCGTAGTACAAAATTTTGAATTTATGGTGAAAAAACGTAATTAGCAGAAAACTAGGTGTTTATAGAGTATTTAGTTCTACCAACCAACGAGATAGATCACGAAACGCGCTCCAGCCTGAAGGTGTGGCAGGAACGTATTTATTAATAGCAAAAACCCCGAATTTAAACGGAAGAATATTGAGTTAATCGATGTTATTGAGTTTAAAATAAGTGAAATTTTCGAAAAATAGATTTTTTATTTTTAAAGCAAACAGGTGGATTATTTTAGGTGGAAAGGAGAGGCAGAGCCCAACGAAGATTAACTGCACCGAAAACGCTTCAAATTCCGTCTCCTAAGTGCAAAGATATCGTAGTTTGTGTTGAATGCTGGTTCGCTGAGGTAAACTTTTATTGTTGGTATAGTTTTCCGTTTTTCCGAGCTAGGTACGCGTGTGAGGTGTCAAAACACGCGTCTGCGCGCGGGTTTACGAACAACGGAGTATTTAGAGGTAAGCGTAGTACAATATTTTGAATTTATGGTGAAAAAACGTAATTAGCAGAAAAGTAGGTGTTTATAGAGTATTTAGTTCTACCAACCAACGACATAGATCACGAAACGCGCTCCAGCCTGAAGGTGTCGCAGGTAAGTATTTATTGATAGCAAAAACCCCGAATTTAAACGGAAGAATTTTGAGTTAATCGATGTTATTGAGTTTAAAATAAGTGAAATTTTCGAAAAATTGATTTTTTATTTTTAAAGCAAACAGGTGGATTATTTTAGGTGAAAAGGAGAGGCAGAGCCCAATTAAGATTAACTGCACCGAAACAGCTTCAAACTCCGTCTCCTGAGTGCAAAGATATCGTAGTTTGTGTCATATGTCTGACTATGTATTAGGAACTTATTACTGACTTTAAGACCAACACTGTACCAATACTTATTGCAAATAAAATGATTATGATTATGATTATGATTATGAATGCTGGTTCGCTGAGGTAAACATTTATTGTTGGTATAGTTTTCCGTTTTTCCGAGCTAGGTACGCGTGTGAGGTGTCAAAACACGCGTCTGCGCGCGGACTAACGAACAACGGAGTATTTAGACGTAAGCGTAGTACAATATTTTGAATTTATGGTGAAAAAACGTAATTAGCAGAAAAGTAGGTGTTTATAGAGTATTTAGTTCTACCAACCAACGAGATAGATCACGAAACGTGCTCCAGCCTAAAGGTGTGGCAGGTAAGTATTTATTTATAGCAAAAACCCCGAATTTAAACAGAAGAATTTATAGTTAATCGATGTTATTGAGTTTAAAATAAGTGAAATTTTCGAAAAATTGATTTTTTATTTTTAAAGCAAACAGGTGGATTATTTTAGGTGAAAAAAAGAGGCAGAGCCCAATTAAGATTAACTGCACCGAAACCGCTTCAAATTCCGTCTCCTGAGGGCAAAGATATCGTAGTTTGTGTTAAATGTTGGTTCGCTGAGGTAAACTTTTATTGTTGGTATAGTTTTCCATTTTTCCGAGCTAGGTACGCGTGTGATGTGTCAAAACACGCGTTTGCGCGCGGGCTAACGAACAACGGAGTATTTAGAGGTAACCGTAGTACAATATTTTGATTTTATGGTGAAAAAACGTAATTAGCAGAAAACTAGGTGTTTATAGAGTATTTAGTTCTACCAACCAACGAGATAGATCACGAAACGCGCTCCAGCCTGAAGGTGTGGCAGGTAAGTATTTATTAATAGCAAAAACCCCGAATTTAAACGGAAGAATTTTGAGTTAATCGATGTTATTGAGTTTAAAAAAAGTGAAATTTTCGAAAAATTTATTTTTTATTTTTAAAGCAACCAGGTGGATTATTTTAGGTGGAAAGGAGAGGCAGAGCCCAATTAAGATTAACTGCACCGAAACCGCTTCAAATTCCGTCTCCTGAGTGCAAAGATATCGTAGTTTGTGTTGAATGCTGGTTCGCTGAGGTAAACTTTTATTGTTGGTATAGTTTTCCGTTTTTCCGAGCTAGGTACGCGCGTGAGGTGTCAAAACACGCGTCTGCGCGCGGGCTAACGAACAACGGAGTATTTAGAGGTAAGCGTAGTAAAATATTTTGATTTTATGGTGAAAAAACGTAATTAGCAGAAAAGTAGGAGTTTATAGAGTATTTAGTCCTACCAACCAACGAGATAGATCACGAAACGCGCTCCAGCCTGAAGGTGTGGCAGGTAAGTATTTAATAATAGCAAAAACCCCGAATTTAAACGGAAGAATTTTGAGTTAATCGATGTTATCGAGTTTAAAATAAGTGAAATTTTCGAAAAATTGTTTTTTTTATTTTTAAAGCAAACAGGTGGATTATTTTAGGTGGAAAAGAGAGGCAGAGCCCAACGAAGATTAACTGCACCGAAACCGCTTCAAATTCCGTCTCCTGAGGGCAAAGATATCGTAGTTTGTGTTGAATGCTGGTTCGCTGAGGTAAACTTTTATTGTTGGTATAGTTTTCCGTTTTTCCGAGCTAGGTACGCGTGTGAGGTGTCAAAACACGCGTCTGCACGCGGGCTTACGAACAACGGAGTATCTAGAGGTAAGCGTAGTACAATATTTTGAATTTATGGTGAAAAAACGTAATTAGCAGAAAAGTAGGAGTTTATAGAGTATTTAGTTCTACCAACCAACGAGATAGATCACGAAACGCGCTCCAGCCTGAAGGTGTCGCAGGTAAGTATTTATTGATAGCAAAAACCCCGAATTTAAACGGAAGAATTTTGAGTTAATCGATGTTATTGAGTTTAAAATAAGTGAAATTTTCGAAAAATTGATTTTTTATTTTTAAAGCAAACAGGTGGATTATTTTAGGTGAAAAGGAGAGGCAGAGCCCAATTAAGATTAACTGCACCGAAACAGCTTCAAATTCCGTCTCCTGAGTGCAAAGATATCGTAGTTTGTGTTGAATGCTGGTTCGCTGAGGTAAACATTTATTGTTGGTATAGTTTTCCGTTTTTCCGAGCTAGGTACGCGTGTGAGGTGTCAAAACACGCGTCTGCGCGCGTACTAACGAACAACGGAGTATTTAGAGGTAAGCGTAGTACAATATTTTGAATTTATGGTGAAAAAACGTAATTAGCAGAAAAGTAGGTGTTTATAGAGTATTTAGTTCTACCAACCAACGAGATAGATCACGAAACGTGCTCCAGCCTAAAGGTGTGGCAGGTAAGTATTTATTAATAGCAAAAACCCCGAATTTAAACAGAAGAATTTATAGTTAATCGATGTTATTGAGTTTTAAATAAGTGAAATTTTCGAAAAATTGATTTTTTATTTTTAAAGCAACCAGGTGGATTATTTTAGGTGGAAAGGAGAGGCAGAGCCCAATTAAGATTAACTGCACCGAAACCGCTTCAAATTCCGTCTCCTGAGTGCAGAGATATCGTAGTTTGTGTTGAATGCTAATTCGCTGAGGAAAACTTTTATTGTTGGTATAGTTTTCCGTTCTTCCGAGCAAGGTACGCGTGTGAGATGTCAAAACACGCGTCTGCGCGCGGGCTAACGAACAACGGAGTGTTTAGAGGTAACCGTAGTACAAAATTTTGAATTTATGGTGAAAAAACGTAATTAGCAGAAAACTAGGTGTTTATAGAGTATTTAGTTCTACCAACCAACGAGATAGATCACGAAACGCGCTCCAGCCTGAAGGTGTGGCAGGAACGTATTTATTAATAGCAAAAACCCCGAATTTAAACGGAAGAATTTTGAGTTAATCGATGTTATCGAGTTTAAAATAAGTGAAATTTTCGAAAAATTGATTTTTTTATTTTTAAAGCAAACAGGTGGATTATTTTAGGTGGAAAAGAGAGGCAGAGCCTAACGAAGATTAACTGCACCGAAACCACTTCAAATTCCGTCTCCTGAGGGCAAAGATATCGTAGTTTGTGTTGAATGCTGGTTCGCTGAGGTAAACTTTTATTGTTGGTATAATTTTCCGTTTTTCCGAGCTAGGTCCACGTGTGAGGTGTCAAAACACGCGTCTGCGCGCGGGCTAACGAACAACGGAGTATTTAGAGGTAAGTGTAGTACAATATTTTCAATTTATGATGAAAAAACGTAATTAGCTGAAAAGTAGGTGTTTATAGAGTATTTAGTTCTACCAACCAACGAGATAGATCACCAAACGTGCTCCAGCCTAAAGGTGTGGCAGGTAAGTATTTATTAATAGCAAAAACCCCGAATTTAAACGGAAGAATTTTGAGTTAATCGATGTTATTGAGTTTAAAATAAGTGAAATTTTCGAAAAATTTATTTTTTATTTTTAAAGCAAACAGGTGGATTATTTTAGGTGGAAAGGAGAGGCAGAGCCCAATTAAGATTAACTGCACCGAAACCGCTACAAATTCCGTCTCCTGAGTGCAAAGATATCGTAGTTTGTGTTGAATGCTGGTTCGCTGAGGTAAACTTTTATTGTTGGTAAAGTTTTCCGTTTTTCCGAGCTAGGTACGCGTGTGAGGTGTCAAAACACGCGTCTGCGCGCGGGCTAACGAAAAACGGAATATTTAGAAGTAAGCGTAGTACAATATTTTCAATTTATGGTGAAAAAACGTAATTAGCAGAAAAGTAGGTGTTTATAGAGTATTTAGTTCTACTAACCAACGAGATAGATCACCAAACGTGCTCCAGCCTAAAGGTGTGGCAGGTAAGTATTTATTTATAGCAAAAACCTCGAATTTAAACGGAAGAATTTTGAGTTAATCGATGTTATTGAGTTTAAAATAAGTGAAATTTTCGAAAAATTGATTTTTTATTTTTAAAGCAAACAGGTGGATTATTTTAGGTGGAAAGGAGAGGCAGAGCCCAACGAAGATTAACTGCACCGAAAACGCTTCAAATTCCGTCTCCTAAGTGCAAAGATATCGTAGTTTGTGTTGAATGCTGGTTCGCTGAGGTAAACTTTTATTGTTGGTATAATTTTCCGTTTTTCCGAGCTAGGTACACGTGTGAGGTGTCAAAACACGCGTCTGCGCGCGGGCTAACGAACAACGGAGTATTTAGAGGTAAGTGTAGTACAATATTTTCAATTTATGATGAAAAAACGTAATTAGCTGAAAAGTAGGTGTTTATAGAGTATTTAGTTCTACCAACCAACGAGATAGATCACCAAACGTGCTCCAGCCTAAATGTGTGGCAGGTAAGTATTTATTAATAGCAAAAACCCCGAATTTAAACGGAAGAATTTTGAGTTAATCGATGTTATTGAGTTTAAAATAAGTGAAATTTTCGATAAATTGATTTTTTATTTTTAAACAAACAGGTGGATTATTTTAGGTGGAAAGGAGAGGCAGAGCCCAACGAAGATTAACTGCACCGAAAACGCTTCAAATTCCGTCTCCTAAGTGCAAAGATATCGTAGTTTGTGTTGAATGCTGGTTCGCTGAGGTAAACTTTTATTGTTGGTATAGTTTTCCGTTTTTCCGAGCTAGGTACGCGTGTGAGGTGTCAAAACACGCGTCTGCGCGCGGGCTTACGAACAACGGAGTATTTAGAGGTAAGCGTAGTACAATATTTTGAATTTATGGTGAAAAAACGTAATTAGCAGAAAAGTAGGTGTTTATAGAGTATTTAGTTCTACCAACCAACGAGATAGATCACGAAACGCGCTCCAGCCTGAAGGTGTCGCAGGTAAGTATTTATTGATAGCAAAAACCCCGAATTTAAACGGAAGAATTTTGAGTTAATCGATGTTATTGAGTTTAAAATAAGTGAAATTTTCGAAAAATTGATTTTTTATTTTTAAAGCAAACAGGTGGATTATTTTAGGTGAAAAGGAGAGGCAGAGCCCAATTAAGATTAACTGCACCGAAACAGCTTCAAACTCCGTCTCCTGAGTGCAAAGATATCGTAGTTTGTGTCATATGTCTGACTATGTATTAGGAACTTATTACTGACTTTAAGACCAACACTGTACCAATACTTATTGCAAATAAAATGATTATGATTATGATTATGAATGCTGGTTCGCTGAGGTAAACATTTATTGTTGGTATAGTTTTCCGTTTTTCCGAGCTAGGTACGCGTGTGAGGTGTCAAAACACGCGTCTGCGCGCGGACTAACGAACAACGGAGTATTTAGACGTAAGCGTAGTACAATATTTTGAATTTATGGTGAAAAAACGTAATTAGCAGAAAAGTAGGTGTTTATAGAGTATTTAGTTCTACCAACCAACGAGATAGATCACGAAACGTGCTCCAGCCTAAAGGTGTGGCAGGTAAGTATTTATTTATAGCAAAAACCCCGAATTTAAACAGAAGAATTTATAGTTAATCGATGTTATTGAGTTTTAAATAAGTGAAATTTTCGAAAAATTGATTTTTTATTTTTAAAGCAACCAGGTGGATTATTTTAGGTGGAAAGGAGAGGCAGAGCCCAATTAAGATTAACTGCACCGAAACCGCTTCAAATTCCGTCTCCTGAGTGCAAAGATATCGTAGTTTGTGTTGAATGCTAATTCGCTGAGGAAAACTTTTATTGTTGGTATAGTTTTCCGTTTTTCCGAGCAAGGTACGCGTGTGAGATGTCAAAACACGCGTCTGCGCGCGGGCTAACGAACAACTGAGTGTTTAGAGGTAACCGTAGTACAAAATTTTGAATTTATGGTGAAAAAATGTAATTAGCAGAAAACTAGGTGTTTATAGAGTATTTAGTTCTACCAACCAACGAGATAGATCACAAAACGCGCTCCAGCCTGAAGGTGTGGCAGGAACGTATTTATTAATAGCAAAAACCCCGAATTTAAACGGAAGAATTTTGAGTTAATCGATGTTATTGAGTTTAAAATAAGTGAAATTTTCGAAAAATTTATTTTTTATTTTTAAAGCAAACAGGTGGATTATTTTAGGTGGAAAGGAGAGGCAGAGCCCAATTAAGATTAACTGCACCGAAACCGCTTCAAATTCCGTCTCCTGAGTGCAAAGATATCGTAGTTTGTGTTGAATGCTGGTTCGCTGAGGTAAACTTTTATTGTTGGTAAAGTTTTCCGTTTTTCCGAGCTAGGTACGCGTGTGAGGTGTCAAAACACGCGTCTGCGCGCGGGCTAACGAAAAACGGAATATTTAGAAGTAAGCGTAGTACAATATTTTCAATTTGTGGTGAAAAAACGTAATTAGCAGAAAAGTAGGTGTTTATAGAGTATTTAGTTCTACTTACCAACGAGATAGATCACCAAACGTGCTCCAGCCTAAAGGTGTGGCAGGTAAGTATTTATTAATAGCAAAAACCCCGAATTTAAACGGAAGAATTTTGAGTTAATCGATGTTATCGAGTTTAAAATAAGTGAAATTTTCGAAAAATTGATTTTTTTATTTTTAAAGCAAACAGGTGGATTATTTTAGGTGGAAAAGAGAGGCAGAGCCCAACGAAGATTAACTGCACCGAAACCGCTTCAAATTCCGTCTCCTGAGGGCAAAGATATCGTAGTTTGTGTTGAATGCTGGTTCGCTGAGGTAAACTTTTATTGTTGGTATAATTTTCCGTTTTTCCGAGCTAGGTCCACGTGTGAGGTGTCAAAACACGCGTCTGCGCGCGGCCTAACGAACAACGGAGTATTTAGAGGTAAGTGTAGTACAATATTTTCAATTTATGATGAAAAAACGTAATTAGCTGAAAAGTAGGTGTTTATAGAGTATTTAGTCCTACCAACCAACGAGATAGATCACGAAACGCGCTCCAGCCTGAAGGTGTGGCAGGTAAGTATTTATAAATAGCAAAAACCCCGAATTTAAACGGAAGAATTTTGAGTTAATCGATGTTATTGAGTTTAAAAAAAGTGAAATTTTCGAAAAATTTATTTTTTATTTTTAAAGCAACCAGGTGGATTATTTTAGGTGAAAAGGAGAGGCAGAGCCCAATTAAGATTAATTGCACCGAAACCGCTTCAAATTCCGTCTCCTGAGTGCAAAGATATCGTAGTTTGTGTTGAATGCTGGTTCGCTGAGGTAAACTTTTATTGTTGGTATAGTTTTCCGTTTTTCCGAGCTAGGTACGCGTGTGAGGTGTCAAAACACGCGTCTGCGCGCGGACTAACGAACAACGGAGTATTTATAGGTAAGCGTAGTACAATATTTTGAATTTATGATGTTATTGAGTTTAAAATAAGTGAAATTTTCGAAAAATTTATTTTTTATTTTTAAAGCAAACAGGTGGATTATTTTAGGTGGAAAGGAGAGGCAGAGCCCAATTTAGATTAACTGCACCGAAACCGCTTCAAATTCCGTCTCCTGAGTGCAAAGATATCGTAGTTTGTGTTGAATGTTGGTTCGCTGAGGTAAACTTTTATTGTTGGTATAGTTTTCCATTTTTCCGAGCTAGGTACGCGTGTGAGGTGTCAAAACACGCGTCTGTGCGCGGGCTAACGAAGAACGGAGTATTTAGAGGTAACCGTAGTACAATATTTTGAATTTATGGTGAAAAAACATAATTAGCAGAAAAGTAGGTGTTTATAGAGTATTTAGTTCTACCAGCCAACGAGATAGATCACGAAACGCGCTCCAGCCTGAAGGTGTGGCAGGGAAGTATTTATTGATAGCAAAAATGCCGAATTTAAACGGAAGAATTTTGAGTTAATCGATGTTATTGAGTTTAAAATAAGTGAAATTTTCTAAAAATTGATTTTTTATTTTTAAAGCAACCAGGTGGATTATTTTAGGTGGAAAGGAGAGGCAGAGCCCAATTAAGATTAACTGCACCGAAACCGCTTCAAATTCCGTCTCCTGAGTGCAAAGATATCGTAGTTTGTGTTGAATGCTGGTTCGCTGAGGTAAACTTTTATTGTTGGTATAGTTTTCCGTTTTTCCGAGCTAGGTACGCGTGTGAGGTGTCAAAACACGCGTCTGCGCGCGGGCTTACGAACAACGGAGTATTTAGATGTAAGCGTAGTACAATATTTTGAATTTATGGTGAAAAAACGTAATTAGCAGAAAAGTAGGAGTTTATAGAGTATTTAGTTCTACCAACCAACGAGATAGATCACGAAACGCGCTCCAGCCTGAAAGTGTGGCAGGTAAGTATTTATTAATAGCAAAAACCCTGAATTTAAACGGAAGAATTTTGAGTTAATCGATGTTATTGAGTTTAAAATAAGTGAAATTTTCGAAAAATTGATTTTTTATTTTTAAAGCAAACAGGTGGATTATTTTAGGTGAAAAAAAGAGGCAGAGCCCAATTAAGATTAACTGCACCGAAACCGCTTCAAATTCCGTCTCCTGAGGGCAAAGATATCGTAGTTTGTGTTGAATGTTGGTTCGCTGAGGTAAACTTTTATTGTTGGTATAGTTTTCCGTTTTTCCGAGCTAGCTACGCGTGTGAGGTGTCAAAACACGCGTCTGCGCGCGGGCTAACGAACAACGGAGTATTTAGATGTAAGCGTAGTACAATATTTTCAATTAATGGTGAAAAAACCTTTTTAGCAGAAAAGTAGGTGTTTATAGAGTATTTAGTTCTACCAACCAACGAGATAGATCACGAAACGCGCTCCAGCCTGAAGGTGTGGCAGGTAAGTATTTATTAATAGCAAAAACCCTGAATTTAAACGGAAGAATTTTGAGTTAATCGATGTTATCGAGTTTAAACTACTTACATGAACAAATTCCCTTTAAACCTTATCATGTACACTGGTATTGGCTCACTGTTCCTAAGGGGTCATGGCATGCAGGCCTGGCTTGGGATCAGGGTGTGGGCTGCTGGGAACTCGCTCTTCTGTGAGTCAGGCTATTTTGGTGTTGCGCGACATCCCATTCATCCCATAAACTTAGGAACGCCATCTCGTGTCTGTAATTTACAGTTAAAAACTTAATTAATTTAATTGTAATATTCAAATAATAATACATTTCATTACAATCACAATGCTTAAAATTTTAATATAAATTTGTCAACAATCTGTTGTTTGAGCATCATCCATCACTATTTACATTAGAGCTCAGATCGCGAAATAGAAGTCATTTGTATAATAACCTTACCAGTCAATATAGAACTACCCTCTTTGGGAAAAGTGTCTTTGCTATGGCCACGAAGATCGACGATAATATTCCTAATAACATAAAAGAATGTAGCAATATTAATGTCTTTAAAAATAAATTCTTCCAATTTCTTATGGAAAAGTGTTATTACTCTGTGGATGATTTTTTATCGACTAGAACTTTTTAAATGTTACGTGTCCGCTTGACGATAATTTATTTTTGTAATTGTCTTGTGTCTGTCATGCTTGACTAATAATAGTGATAATAATATTTGTATTTAATCTGAAATGGAATTAGAATTTTAGACTCTAAATTTAATTTTTCTATTTAATCATTTGTATGCCCAAGTGGCTGATCATGGAATGAACATTATTAGTATTTTAATTATGTAATGAACACCTGCATGTAACCCATGTATCACAAATAAACGATTTGATTTGATTTGATTTGAGCTTCTGTCTGATCATGCCAACAGGCAGAGCCAAATTAAGATTAACTGCACCGAAACCGCTTCAAATTCCGTCTCCTGAGTGCAAAGATATCGTAGTTTGTGTTGAATGCTGGTTCGCTGAGATAAACTTTTATTGTTGGTATAAATTTCGGTTTTTCCGAGCTAGGTACGCGTGTGAGGTGTCAAAACACGCGTCTGCGCGCGGACTAACGAACAACGGAGTATTTATAGGTAAGCGTAGTACAATATTTTGAATTTATGATGTTATTGAGTTTAAAATAAGTGAAATTTTCGAAAAATTGATTTTTTATTTTTAAAGCAAACAGGTGGATTATTTTAGGTGAAAAGGAGAGGCAGAGCCCAATTAAGATTAACTGCACCGAAACCGCTTCAAATTCCGTCTCCTGAGTGCAAAGATATCGTAGTTTGTGTTGAATGCTGGTTCGCTAAGGTAAACTTTTATTGTAGGTATAATTTTCCGTTTTTCCGAGCTAGGTACGCGTGTGAGGTGTCAAAACACGCGTCTGCTTGCGGGCTTACGAACAACGGAGTATCTAGAGGTAAGCGTAGTACAATATTTTGAATTTATGGTGAAAAAACGTAATTAGCAGAAAAGTAGGAGTTTATAGAGTATTTAGTTCTACCAACCAACGAGATAGATCACGAAACGCGCTCCAGCCTGAAGGTGTCGCAGGTAAGTATTTATTGATAGTGTGACTGTCTGTCACCTATCCCTAGTTAATAACAAAATATTATATTTATTTTAAAACAAGCACATAGTTCGTGCCTCTTAGGAAGACATAAATTCTCAATTTTATGGGAAACAAGCTATGGACAAGTGCCACGAAAAGGTCGAAGGCAATAATTCAACAAATTCTTTAGAAACGACTTAAAATATCCGATTTCTAATCTTAGGACAATACTAGTCGCACATATGGTAACCATAAACCGAGCCCAGGCAATACCCAAACGGACCCTTTTAAAACAATTGAGAAATTGTACAAAAACGGCAATAAATCTATTCTGCAAAACTGTGGGAAGACGCGCTGGCTGAACGTGGTGTTTTAGGAATTGAGGGCTGATTTTGAAGTCCAGAACGACACTTGGTTGTAGACCTCGATAGGGTACGGACGTCTGTGTCTAAGCTAGTTAAGTTAGGAGGCTTGGTGAATACCAAGAGGCCATGTCCGAGTGGGCTGTCGTAAGATAGCGACTATTAGTTATTAAGTTAAATATAGTTGGGTTAAAGCCCAGTTTAGAGTAATCTATTATTTAACGTAGTATGTGTGTGTGTTTGTTGGTGCGACTGGGTGAGTCTTTCATTATAATAATTATCCTTGGCTGGTAATGTTATTACAGTTATTTTAACTAAACAGACAGAGACGTGTTGCTGGGGAGTTTGTTGCGCTACTTCTTCTCCCCAGCTCAAACACTAGGAAGTGGTGAAGGGTGGGCGCTTTGGGACTGTCTATAGGCCTTCAAGAGAGTTGATCCACAACTCTACTTAATTAATGATTCTTGAGATTTGATTCTCTGCTTTATTACGTAGAATCGACCTAATTCTTGAATTATGTATTCTTTGCCTCTGACTTTAACAGAGAGATTATCCAAAACTCTATTAAATAATGATTCTTGGGACTCGGTTCTCAACTCCAATACCTAGTAATTTATGAATGTTGTATTCTTTATCTCAGACCAATAATTCGGTCAGGCTGACATGAACACGTGTCTTACAGATATTCTTGTTGTGCAAAGGGTGAACTTCCAGGGGTTTGGGTGACCACATTTATTTCATATTCAGTCTAAGGACTGATAGGGACCATGTCTCCATATGAGCATGTTGAAGACTTATGCCGCTGGAACTAGCCGCCCCGTTGCTAGACAAGGACGGTCGCACGGTTGCCGCAGGGAAAGCCGCTCTGTCACGTTTATCAGTTCGAGAGAACTGCTAGGGACCATGTCTCCAAATGGGCATGTTGACGACACGATGCCGCTGAAAAGCCGCTTGCGTCACTTTATGGAAGTGTATCTCTGAGTACTCCGAGTGTGGATGTGAGGTATCGTGTGAGTAATGACTGACCAAATACCTGTTACGCTAACGTAAGGGTTACTCACAGATTTATAATATACTTTGCATCCCTGTACTATTTATTAACTTTCTAAAACCACATCCAATTATTCATAACCATGAATTCATGTCTTATTTACAATCTCATTCAATCCTTTCCTTGCCTTTTAATGGGACAAGGCATCGGACTTCTTTAATGAATTCATTTCTTATGTCGGTGGGAGGGTGACCAAGTCTGGGACGAGCCCTACAGAACAGTGCGGATTCGGCGGGGCACTGTTCTTTCCCCTACGGGGAAACCGACCTAAAATACTAATATTAGCATAATTAGGAAAAACGAAAATTTTATCAGCCTAGGGTAATTTAGGTACAGTCACAATAGCAAAAACCCCGAATTTAAACGGAAGAATTTTGAGTTAATCGATGTTATTGAGTTTAAAATAAGTGAAATTTTCGAAAAATTTATTTTTTATTTTTAAAGCAAACAGGTGGATTATTTTAGGTGGAAAGGAGAGGCAGAGCCCAACGAAGATTAACTGCACCGAAACCGCTTCAAATTCCGTCTCCTGAGTGCAAAGATATCGTAGTTTGTGTTGAATGCTGGTTCGCTGAGGTAAACTTTTATTGTTGGTAAAGTTTTCCGTTTTTCCGAGCTAGGTACGCGTGTGAGGTGTCAAAACACGCGTCTGCGCGCGGGCTAACGAAAAACGGAATATTTAGAAGTAAGCGTAGTACAATATTTTCAATTTATGGTGAAAAAACGTAATTAGCAGAAAAGTAGGTGTTTATAGAGTATTTAGTTCTACTAACCAACGAGATAGATCACCAAACGTGCTCCAGCCTAAAGGTGTGGCAGGTAAGTATTTATTAATAGCAAAAACCTCGAATTTAAACGGAAGAATTTTGAGTTAATCGATGTTATTGAGTTTAAAATAAGTGAAATTTTCGAAAAATTGATTTTTTATTTTTAAAGCAAACAGGTGGATTATTTTAGGTGGAAAGGAGAGGCAGAGCCCAACGAAGATTAACTGCACCGAAAACGCTTCAAATTCCGTCTCCTAAGTGCAAAGATATCGTAGTTTGTGTTGAATGCTGGTTCGCTGAGGTAAACTTTTATTGTTGGTATAATTTTCCGTTTTTCCGAGCTAGGTACACGTGTGAGGTGTCAAAACACGCGTCTGCGCGCGGGCTAACGAACAACGGAGTATTTAGAGGTAAGTGTTGTACAATATTTTGAATTTGTGGTGAAAAAACGTAATTAGCAGAAAAGTAGGTGTTTATAGAGTATTTAGTCCTACCAACCAACGAGATAGATCACGAAACGCGCTCCAGCCTGAAGGTGTGGCAGGTAAGTATTTATTAATAGCAAAAACCCCGAATTTAAACGGAAGAATTTTGAGTTAATCGATGTTATTGAGTTTAAAAAAAGTGAAATTTTCGAAAAATTTATTTTTTATTTTTAAAGCAACCAGGTGGATTATTTTAGGTGGAAAGGAGAGGCAGAGCCCAATTAAGATTAACTGCACCGAAACCGCTTCAAATTCCGTCTCCTGAGTGCAAAGATATCGTAGTTTGTGTTGAATGCTGGTTCGCTGAGGTAAACTTTTATTGTTGGTAAAGTTTTCCGTTTTTCCGAGCTAGGTACGCGTGTGAGGTGTCAAAACACGCGTCTGCGCGCGGGCTAACGAAAAACGGAATATTTAGAAGTAAGCGTAGTACAATATTTTCAATTTATGGTGAAAAAACGTAATTAGCAGAAAAGTAGGTGTTTATAGAGTATTTAGTTCTACTAACCAACGAGATAGATCACCAAACGTGCTCCAGCCTAAAGGTGTGGCAGGTTAGTATTTATTAATAGCAAAAACCTCGAATTTAAACGGAAGAATTTTGAGTTAATCGATGTTATTGAGTTTAAAATAAGTGAAATTTTCGAAAAATTGATTTTTTATTTTTAAAGCAAACAGGTGGATTATTTTAGGTGGAAAGGAGAGGCAGAGCCCAACGAAGATTAACTGCACCGAAAACGCTTCAAATTCCGTCTCCTAAGTGCAAAGATATCGTAGTTTGTGTTGAATGCTGGTTCGCTGAGGTAAACTTTTATTGTTGGTATAATTTTCCGTTTTTCCGAGCTAGGTACACGTGTGAGGTGTCAAAACACGCGTCTGCGCGCGGGCTAACGAACAACGGAGTATTTAGAGGTAAGTGTTGTACAATATTTTCAATTTATGATGAAAAAACGTAATTAGCTGAAAAGTAGGTGTTTATAGAGTATTTAGTTCTACCAACCAACGAGATAGATCACCAAACGTGCTCCAGCCTAAATGTGTGGCAGGTAAGTATTTATTAATAGCAAAAACCCCGAATTTAAACGGAAGAATTTTGAGTTAATCGATGTTATTGAGTTTAAAATAAGTGAAATTTTCGATAAATTGATTTTTTATTTTTAAACAAACAGGTGGATTATTTTAGGTGGAAAGGAGAGGCAGAGCCCAATTAAGATTAACTGCACCGAAACCGCTTCAAATTCCGTCTCCTAAGTGCAAAGATATCGTAGTTTGTGTTGAATGCTGGTTCGCTGAGGTAAACTTTTATTGTTGGTATAGTTTTCCGTTTTTCCGAGCTAGCTACGCGTGTGAGGTGTCAAAACACGCGTCTGCGCGCGGGCTAACGAACAACGGAGTATTTAGATGTAAGCGTAGTACAATATTTTCAATTAATGGTGAAAAAACCTTTTTAGCAGAAAAGTAGGTGTTTATAGAGTATTTAGTTCTACCAACCAACGAGATAGATCACGAAACGCGCTCCAGCCTGAAGGTGTGGCAGGTAAGTATTTATTAATAGCAAAAACCCCGAATTTAAACGGAAGAATTTTGAGTTAATCGATGTTATCGAGTTTAAACTACTTACATGAACAAATTCCCTTTAAACCTTATCATGTACACTGGTATTGGCTCACTGTTCCTAAGGGGTCATGGCATGCAGGCCTGGCTTGGGATCAGGGTGTGGGCTGCTGGGAACTCGCTCTTCTGTGAGTCAGGCTATTTTGGTGTTGCGCGACATCCCATTCATCCCATAAACTTAGGAACGCCATCTCGTGTCTGTAATTTACAGTTAAAAACTTAATTAATTTAATTGTAATATTCAAATAATAATACATTTCATTACAATCACAATGCTTAAAATTTTAATATAAATTTGTCAACAATCTGTTGTTTGAGCATCATCCATCACTATTTACATTAGAGCTCAGATCGCGAAATAGAAGTCATTTGTATAATAACCTTACCAGTCAATATAGAACTACCCTCTTTGGGAAAAGTGTCTTTGCTATGGCCACGAAGATCGACGATAATATTCCTAATAACATAAAAGAATGTAGCAATATTAATGTCTTTAAAAATAAATTCTTCCAATTTCTTATGGAAAAGTGTTATTACTCTGTGGATGATTTTTTATCGACTAGAACTTTTTAAATGTTACGTGTCCGCTTGACGATAATTTATTTTTGTAATTGTCTTGTGTCTGTCATGCTTGACTAATAATAGTGATAATAATATTTGTATTTAATCTGAAATGGAATTAGAATTTTAGACTCTAAATTTAATTTTTCTATTTAATCATTTGTATGCCCAAGTGGCTGATCATGGAATGAACATTATTAGTATTTTAATTATGTAATGAACACCTGCATGTAACCCATGTATCACAAATAAACGATTTGATTTGATTTGATTTGAGCTTCTGTCTGATCATGCCAACAGGCAGAGCCAAATTAAGATTAACTGCACCGAAACCGCTTCAAATTCCGTCTCCTGAGTGCAAAGATATCGTAGTTTGTGTTGAATGCTGGTTCGCTGAGATAAACTTTTATTGTTGGTATAAATTTCGGTTTTTCCGAGCTAGGTACGCGTGTGAGGTGTCAAAACACGCGTCTGCGCGCGGACTAACGAACAACGGAGTATTTATAGGTAAGCGTAGTACAATATTTTGAATTTATGATGTTATTGAGTTTAAAATAAGTGAAATTTTCGAAAAATTGATTTTTTATTTTTAAAGCAAACAGGTGGATTATTTTAGGTGAAAAGGAGAGGCAGAGCCCAATTAAGATTAACTGCACCGAAACCGCTTCAAATTCCGTCTCCTGAGTGCAAAGATATCGTAGTTTGTGTTGAATGCTGGTTCGCTAAGGTAAACTTTTATTGTAGGTATAATTTTCCGTTTTTCCGAGCTAGGTACGCGTGTGAGGTGTCAAAACACGCGTCTGCGCGCGGGCTAACGAACAACGGAGTATTTAGAGGTAAGCGTGGTAAAATATTTTGAACTTATGGTGAAAAAACTTAATTAGCAGAAAACTAGGTGTTTATAGAGTATTTAGTTCTACCAACCAACGAGATGGATCACAAAACGCAGTCCAGCCTGAAGGTGTGGCAGGTAAGTATTTATTTATAGCAAAAACCCTGAATTTAAACGGAAGAATTTTGAGTTAATCGATGTTATTGAGTTTAAAATAAGTGAAATTTTCGAAAAATTTATTTTTAATTTTTAAAGCAACCAGGTGGATTATTTTAGGTGGAAAGGAGAGGCAGAGCCCAATTAAGATTAACTGCACCGAAACCGCTTTAAATTCCGTCTCCTGAGTGCAAAGATATCGTAGTTTGTGTTGAATGCTGGTTCGCTGAGGTAAACTTTTATTGTTGGTATAGTTTTCCGTTTTTCCGAGCTAGGTACGCGTGTGAGGTGTCAAAACACGCGTCTGCGCGCGGGCTAACGAACAACGGAGTATTTAGAGGTAACCGTAGTACAATATTTTGATTTTATGGTGAAAAAACGTAATTAGCAGAAAAGTAGGTGTTTATAGAGTATTTAGTCCTACCAACCAACGAGATAGATCACGAAACGCGATCCAGCCTGAAGGTGTGGCAGGTAAGTATTTATTAATAGCAAAAACCCCGAATTTAAACGGAAGAATTTTGAGTTAATCGATGTTATTGAGTTTAAAAAAAGTGAAATTTTCGAAAAAATTATTTTTTATTTTTAAAGCAAACAGGTGGATTATTTTAGGTGGAAAGGAGAGGCAGAGCCCAATTAAGATTAACTGCACCGAAACCGCTTCAAATTCCGTCTCCTGAGTGCAAAGATATCGTAGTTTGTGTTGAATGTTGGTTCGCTGAGGTAAACTTTTATTGTTGGTATAGTTTTCCATTTTTCCGAGCTAGGTACGCGTGTGAGGTGTCAAAACACGCGTCTGTGCGCGGGCTAACGAACAACGGAGTATTTAGAGGTAACCGTTGTACAATATTTTGAATTTATGGTGAAAAAACGTAATTAGCAGAAAAGTAGGTGTTTATAGAGTATTTAGTCCTACCAACCAACGAGATAGATCACGAAACGCGCTCCAGCCTGAAGGTGTGGCAAGTAAGTATTTATTAATAGCAAAAACCCCGAATTTAAACGGAAGAATTTTGAGTTAATCGATGTTATTGAGTTTAAAAAAAGTGAAATTTTCGAAAAATTTATTTTTTATTTTTAAAGCAAACAGGTGGATTATTTTAGGTGGAAAGGAGAGGCAGAGCCCAATTAAGATTAACTGCACCGAAACCGCTTCAAATTCCGTCTCCTGAGTGCAAAGATATCGTAGTTTGTGTTGAATGCTGGTTCGCTGAGGTAAACTTTTATTGTTGGTATAGTTTTCCGTTTTTCCGAGCTAGGTACGCGTGTGAGGTGTCAAAACACGCGTCTGCGCGCGGACTAACGAACAACGGAGTATTTATAGGTAAGCGTAGTACAATATTTTGAATTTATGATGTTATTGAGTTTAAAATAAGTGAAATTTTCGAAAAATTGTTTTTTTTATTTTTAAAGCAAACAGGTGGATTATTTTAGGTGGAAAAGAGAGGCAGAGCCCAACGAAGATTAACTGCACCGAAACCGCTTCAAATTCCGTCTCCTGAGGGCAAAGATATCGTAGTTTGTGTTGAATGCTGGTTCGCTGAGGTAAACTTTTATTGTTGGTATAGTTTTCCGTTTTTCCGAGCTAGGTACGCGTGTGAGGATTCAAAACACGCGACTGCGCGCGGGCTAACGAACAACGGAGTATTTAGAGGTAACCGTAGTACAATATTTTGAATTTATGGTGAAAAAACGTAATTAGCAGAAAAGTAGGTGTTTATAGAGTATTTAGTTCTACCAACCAACGAGATAGATCACGAAACGTGCTCCAGCCTAAAGGTGTGGCAGGTAAGTATATATTTATAGCAAAAACCCCGAATTTAAACAGAAGAATTTATAGTTAATCGATGTTATTGAGTTTTAAATAAGTGAAATTTTCGAAAAATTGATTTTTTATTTTTAAAGCAACCAGGTGGATTATTTTAGGTGGAAAGGAGAGGCAGAGCCCAATTAAGATTAACTGCACCGAAACCGCTTCAAATTCCGTCTCCTGAGTGCAAAGATATCGTAGTTTGTGTTGAATGCTAATTCGCTGAGGAAAACTTTTATTGTTGGTATAGTTTTCCGTTTTTCCGAGCAAGGTACGCGTGTGAGATGTCAAAACACGCGTCTGCGTGCGGGCTAACGAACAACGGAGTGTTTAGAGGTAACCGTAGTACAAAATTTTGAATTTATGGTGAAAAAACGTAATTAGCAGAAAACTAGGTGTTTATAGAGTATTTAGTTCTACCAACCAACGAGATAGATCACGAAACGCGCTCCAGCCTGAAGGTGTGGCAGGAACGTATTTATTAATAGCAAAAACCCCGAATTTAAACGGAAGAATATTGAGTTAATCGATGTTATTGAGTTTAAAATAAGTGAAATTTTCGAAAAATAGATTTTTTATTTTTAAAGCAAACAGGTGGATTATTTTAGGTGGAAAGGAGAGGCAGAGCCCAACGAAGATTAACTGCACCGAAAACGCTTCAAATTCCGTCTCCTAAGTGCAAAGATATCGTAGTTTGTGTTGAATGCTGGTTCGCTGAGGTAAACTTTTATTGTTGGTATAGTTTTCCGTTTTTCCGAGCTAGGTACGCGTGTGAGGTGTCAAAACACGCGTCTGCGCGCGGGCTTACGAACAACGGAGTATTTAGAGGTAACCGTAGTACAATATTTTGAATTTATGGTGAAAAAACGTAATTAGCAGAAAAGTAGGTGTTTATAGAGTATTTAGTTCTACCAACCAACGAGATAGATCACGAAACGCGCTCCAGCCTGAAGGTGTCGCAGGTAAGTATTTATTGATAGCAAAAACCCCGAATTTAAACGGAAGAATTTTGAGTTAATCGATGTTATTGAGTTTAAAATAAGTGAAATTTTCGAAAAATTGATTTTTTATTTTTAAAGCAAACAGGTGGATTATTTTAGGTGAAAAGGAGAGGCAGAGCCCAATTAAGATTAACTGCACCGAAACAGCTTCAAACTCCGTCTCCTGAGTGCAAAGATATCGTAGTTTGTGTCATATGTCTGACTATGTATTAGGAACTTATTACTGACTTTAAGACCAACACTGTACCAATACTTATTGCAAATAAAATGATTATGATTATGATTATGATTATGAATGCTGGTTCGCTGAGGTAAACATTTATTGTTGGTATAGTTTTCCGTTTTTCCGAGCTAGGTACGCGTGTGAGGTGTCAAAACACGCGTCTGCGCGCGGACTAACGAACAACGGAGTATTTAGACGTAAGCGTAGTACAATATTTTGAATTTATGGTGAAAAAACGTAATTAGGAGAAAAGTAGGTGTTTATAGAGTATTTAGTTCTACCAACCAACGAGATAGATCACGAAACGTGCTCCAGCCTAAAGGTGTGGCAGGTAAGTATTTATTTATAGCAAAAACCCCGAATTTAAACAGAAGAATTTATAGTTAATCGATGTTATTGAGTTTTAAATAAGTGAAATTTTCGAAAAATTGATTTTTTATTTTTAAAGCAACCAGGTGGATTATTTTAGATGGAAAGGAGAGGCAGAGCCCAATTAAGATTAACTGCACCGAAACCGCTTCAAATTCCGTCTCCTGAGTGCAAAGATATCGTAGTTTGTGTTGAATGCTAATTCGCTGAGGAAAACTTTTATTGTTGGTATAGTTTTCCGTTTTTCCGAGCAAGGTACGCGTGTGAGATGTCAAAACACGCGTCTGCGCGCGGGCTAACGAACAACGGAGTGTTTAGAGGTAACCGTAGTACAAAATTTTGAATTTATGGTGAAAAAATGTAATTAGCAGAAAACTAGGTGTTTATAGAGTATTTAGTTCTACCAACCAACGAGATAGATCACAAAACGCGCTCCAGCCTGAAGGTGTGGCAGGAACGTATTTATTAATAGCAAAAACCCCGAATTTAAACGGAAGAATTTTGAGTTAATCGATGTTATTGAGTTTAAAATAAGTGAAATTTTCGAAAAATTTATTTTTTATTTTTAAAGCAAACAGGTGGATTATTTTAGGTGGAAAGGAGAGGCAGAACCCAATTAAGATTAACTGCACCGAAACCGCTTCAAATTCCGTCTCCTGAGTGCAAAGATATCGTAGTTTGTGTTGAATGCTGGTTCGCTGAGGTAAACTTTTATTGTTGGTAAAGTTTTCCGTTTTTCCGAGCTAGGTACGCGTGTGAGGTGTCAAAACACGCGTCTGCGCGCGGGCTAACGAAAAACGGAATATTTAGAAGTAAGCGTAGTACAATATTTTCAATTTGTGGTGAAAAAACGTAATTAGCAGTAAAGTAGGTGTTTATAGAGTATTTAGTTCTACTAACCAACGAGATAGATCACCAAACGTGCTCCAGCCTAAAGGTGTGGCAGGTAAGTATTTATTAATAGCAAAAACCCCGAATTTAAACGGAAGAATTTTGAGTTAATCGATGTTATCGAGTTTAAAATAAGTGAAATTTTCGAAAAATTGATTTTTTTATTTTTAAAGCAAACAGGTGGATTATTTTAGGTGGAAAAGAGAGGCAGAGCCCAACGAAGATTAACTGCACCGAAACCGCTTCAAATTCCGTCTCCTGAGGGCAAAGATATCGTAGTTTGTGTTGAATGCTGGTTCGCTGAGGTAAACTTTTATTGTTGGTATAATTTTCCGTTTTTCCGAGCTAGGTCCACGTGTGAGGTGTCAAAACACGCGTCTGCGCGCGGCCTAACGAACAACGGAGTATTTAGAGGTAAGTGTAGTACAATATTTTCAATTTATGATGAAAAAACGTAATTAGCTGAAAAGTAGGTGTTTATAGAGTATTTAGTCCTACCAACCAACGAGATAGATCACGAAACGCGCTCCAGCCTGAAGGTGTGGCAGGTAAGTATTTATAAATAGCAAAAACCCCGAATTTAAACGGAAGAATTTTGAGTTAATCGATGTTATTGAGTTTAAAAAAAGTGAAATTTTCGAAAAATTTATTTTTTATTTTTAAAGCAACCAGGTGGATTATTTTAGGTGAAAAGGAGAGGCAGAGCCCAATTAAGATTAATTGCACCGAAACCGCTTCAAATTCCGTCTCCTGAGTGCAAAGATATCGTAGTTTGTGTTGAATGCTGGTTCGCTGAGGTAAACTTTTATTGTTGGTATAGTTTTCCGTTTTTCCGAGCTAGGTACGCGTGTGAGGTGTCAAAACACGCGTCTGCGCGCGGACTAACGAACAACGGAGTATTTATAGGTAAGCGTAGTACAATATTTTGAATTTATGATGTTATTGAGTTTAAAATAAGTGAAATTTTCGAAAAATTGTTTTTTTTATTTTTAAAGCAAACAGGTGGATTATTTTAGGTGGAAAAGAGAGGCAGAGCCCAACGAAGATTAACTGCACCGAAACCGCTTCAAATTCCGTCTCCTGAGGGCAAAGATATCGTAGTTTGTGTTGAATGCTGGTTCGCTGAGGTAAACTTTTATTGTTGGTATAGTTTTCCGTTTTTCCGAGCTAGGTACGCGTGTGAGGATTCAAAACACGCGACTGCGCGCGGGCTAACGAACGACGGAGTATTTAGAGGTAACCGTAGTACAATATTTTGAATTTATGGTGAAAAAACGTAATTAGCAGAAAAGTAGGTGTTTATAGAGTATTTAGTCCTACCAACCAACGAGATAGATCACGAAACGCGCTCCAGCCTGAAGGTGTGGCAGGTAAGTATTTATAAATAGCAAAAACCCCGAATTTAAACGGAAGAATTTTGAGTTAATCGATGTTATTGAGTTTAAAAAAAGTGAAATTTTCGAAAAATTTATTTTTTATTTTTAAAGCAACCAGGTGGATTATTTTAGGTGGAAAGGAGAGGCAGAGCCCAATTAAGATTAACTGCACCGAAACCGCTTCAAATTCCGTCTCCTGAGTGCAAAGATATCGTAGTTTGTGTTGAATGCTGGTTCGCTGAGGTAAACTTTTATTGTTGGTATAGTTTTCCGTTTTTCCGAGCTAGGTACGCGTGTGAGGTGTCAAAACACGCGTCTGCGCGCGGACTAACGAACAACGGAGTATTTAGAGGTAACCGTAGTACAATATTTTGAATTTATGGTGAAAAAACGTAATTAGCAGAAAAGTAGGTGTTTATAGAGTATTTAGTCCTACCAACCAACGAGATAGATCACGAAACGCGCTCCAGCCTGAAGGTGTGGCAGGTAAGTATTTATAAATAGCAAAAACCCCGAATTTAAACGGAAGAATTTTGAGTTAATCGATGTTATTGAGTTTAAAAAAAGTGAAATTTTCGAAAAATTTATTTTTTATTTTTAAAGCAACCAGGTGGATTATTTAAGGTGGAAAGGAGAGGCAGAGCCCAATTAAGATTAACTGCACCGAAACCGCTTCAAATTCCGTCTCCTGAGTGCAAAGATATCGTAGTTTGTGTTGAATGCTGGTTCGCTGAGGTAAACTTTTATTGTTGGTATAGTTTTCCGTTTTTCCGAGCTAGGTACGCGCGTGAGGTGTCAAAACACGCGTCTGCGCGCGGGCTAACGAACAACGGAGTATTTAGAGGTAAGCGTAGTAAAATATTTTGATTTTATGGTGAAAAAACGTAATTAGCAGAAAAGTAGGTGTTTATAGAGTATTTAGTCCTACCAACCAACGAGATAGATCACGAAACGCGCTCCAGCCTGAAGGTGTGGCAGGTAAGTATTTAATAATAGCAAAAACCCCGAATTTAAACGGAAGAATTTTGAGTTAATCGATGTTATTGAGTTTAAAAAAAGTGAAATTTTCGAAAAATTTATTTTTTATTTTTAAAGCAAACAGGTGGATTATTTTAGGTGGAAAGGAGAGGCAGAGCCCAATTAAGATTAACTGCACCGAAACCGCTTCAAACTCCGTCTCCAGAGTGCAAAGATATCGTAGTTTGTGTTGAATGCTGGTTCGCTGAGGTAAACTTTTATTGTTGGTAAAGTTTTCCGTTTTTCCGAGCTAGGTACGCGCGTGAGGTGTCAAAACACGCGTCTGCGCGCGGGCTAACGAACAACGGAGTATTTAGAGGTAAGCGTAGTAAAATATTTTGATTTTATGGTGAAAAAACGTAATTAGCAGAAAAGTAGGTGTTTATAGAGTATTTAGTCCTACCAACCAACGAGATAGATCACGAAACGCGCTCCAGCCTGAAGGTGTGGCAGGTAAGTATTTAATAATAGCAAAAACCCCGAATTTAAACGGAAGAATTTTGAGTTAATCGATGTTATTGAGTTTAAAAAAAGTGAAATTTTCGAAAAATTTATTTTTTATTTTTAAAGCAAACAGGTGGATTATTTTAGGTGGAAAGGAGAGGCAGAGCCCAATTAAGATTAACTGCACCGAAACCGCTTCAAACTCCGTCTCCTGAGTGCAAAGATATCGTAGTTTGTGTTGAATGCTGGTTCGCTGAGGTAAATTTTTATTGTTGGTAAAGTTTTCCGTTTTTCCGAGCTAGGTACGCGTGTGAGGTGTCAAAACACGCGTCTGCGCGCGGGCTAACGAACAACGGAATATTTAGAAGTAAGCGTAGTACAATATTTTCAATTTATGGTGAAAAAACGTAATTAGCAGAAAAGTAGGTGTTTATAGAGTATTTAGTTCTACTAACCAACGAGATAGATCACCAAACGTGCTCCATTCTAAAGGTGTGGCAGGTAAGTATTTATTTATAGCAAAAACCCCGAATTTAAACGGAAGAATTTTGAGTTAATCGATGTTATTGAGTTTAAAATAAGTGAAATTTTCGAAAAATTGATTTTTTATTTTTAAAGCAAACAGGTGGATTATTTAAGGTGGAAAGGAGAGGCAGAGCCCAACGAAGATTAACTGCACCGAAAACGCTTCAAATTCCGTCTCCTAAGTGCAAAGATATCGTAGTTTGTGTTGAATGCTGGTTCGCTGAGGTAAACTTTTATTGTTGGTATAGTTTTCCGTTTTTCCGAGCTAGGTACGCGTGTGAGGTGTCAAAACACGCGTCTGCGCGCGGGCTTACGAACAACGGAGTATTTAGAGGTAAGCGTCGTACAATATTTTGAATTTATGGTGAAAAAACGTAATTAGCAGAAAAGTAGGTGTTTATAGAGTATTTAGTTCTACCAACCAACGAGATAGATCACGAAACGCGCTCCAGCCTGAAGGTGTGGCAGGTAAGTATTTATTGATAGCAAAAATGCCGAATTTAAACGGAAGAATTTTGAGTTAATCGATGTTATTGAGTTTAAAATAAGTGAAATTTTCGAAAAATTTATTTTTTATTTTTAAAGCAACCAGGTGGATTATTTTAGGTGGAAAGGAGAGGCAGAGCCCAATTAAGATTAACTGCACCAAAACCGCTTCAAATTCCGTCTCCTGAGTGCAAAGATATCGTAGTTTGTGTTGAATGCTGGTTCGCTGAGGTAAACTTTTATTGTTGGTATAGTTTTCCGTTTTTCCGAGCTAGGTACGCGTGTGAGGTGTCAAAACACGCGTCTGCGCGCGGGCTAACGAACAACGGAGTATTTAGAGGTAACCAAAGTACAATATTTTGATTTTATGGTGAAAAAACGTAATTAGCAGAAAAGTAGGTGTTTATAGAGTATTTAGTCCTACCAACCAACGAGATAGATCACGAAACGCGATCCAGCCTGAAGGTGTGGCAGGTAAGTATTTATTAATAGCAAAAACCCCGAATTTAAACGGAAGAATTTTGAGTTAATCGATGTTATTGAGTTTAAAATAAGTGAAATTTTCGAAAAATTTATTTTTTATTTTTAAAGCAAACAGGTGGATTATTTTAGGTGGAAAGGAGAGGCAGAGCCCAATTAAGATTAACTGCACCGAAACCGCTTCAAATTCCGTCTCCTGAGTGCAAAGATATCGTAGTTTGTGTTGAATGCTGGTTCGCTGAGGTAAACTTTTATTGTTGGTAAAGTTTTCCGTTTTTCCGAGCTAGGTACGCGTGTGAGGTGTCAAAACACGCGTCTGCGCGCGGGCTAACGAAAAACGGAATATTTAGAAGTAAGCGTAGTACAATATTTTCAATTTATGGTGAAAAAACGTAATTAGCAGAAAAGTAGGTGTTTATAGAGTATTTAGTTCTACTAACCAACGAGATAGATCACCAAACGTGCTCCAGCCTAAAGGTGTGGCAGGTAAGTATTTATTAATAGCAAAAACCCCGAATTTAAACGGAAGAATTTTGAGTTAATCGATGTTATCGAGTTTAAAATAAGTGAAATTTTCGAAAAATTGTTTTTTTTATTTTTAAAGCAAACAGGTGGATTATTTTAGGTGGAAAAGAGAGGCAGAGCCCAACGAAGATTAACTGCACCGAAACCGCTTCAAATTCCGTCTCCTGAGGGCAAAGATATCGTAGTTTGTGTTGAATGCTGGTTCGCTGAGGTAAACTTTTATTGTTGGTATAGTTTTCCGTTTTTCCGAGCTAGGTACGCGTGTGAGGATTCAAAACACGCGACTGCGCGCGGGCTAACGAACAACGGAGTATTTAGAGGTAACCGTAGTACAATATTTTGAATTTATGGTGAAAAAACGTAATTAGCAGAAAAGTAGGTGTTTATAGAGTATTTAGTCCTACCAACCAACGAGATAGATCACGAAACGCGCTCCAGCCTGAAGGTGTGGCAGGTAAGTATTTATAAATAGCAAAAACCCCGAATTTAAACGGAAGAATTTTGAGTTAATCGATGTTATTGAGTTTAAAAAAAGTGAAATTTTCGAAAAATTTATTTTTTATTTTTAAAGCAACCAGGTGGATTATTTTAGGTGGAAAGGAGAGGCAGAGCCCAATTAAGATTAACTGCACCGAAACCGCTTCAAATTCCGTCTCCTGAGTGCAAAGATATCGTAGTTTGTGTTGAATGCTGGTTCGCTGAGGTAAACTTTTATTGTTGGTATAGTTTTCCGTTTTTCCGAGCTAGGTACGCGTGTGAGGTGTCAAAACACGCGTCTGCGCGCGGACTAACGAACAACGGAGTATTTAGAGGTAACCGTAGTACAATATTTTGAATTTATGGTGAAAAAACGTAATTAGCAGAAAAGTAGGTGTTTATAGAGTATTTAGTCCTACCAACCAACGAGATAGATCACGAAACGCGCTCCAGCCTGAAGGTGTGGCAGGTAAGTATTTATAAATAGCAAAAACCCCGAATTTAAACGGAAGAATTTTGAGTTAATCGATGTTATTGAGTTTAAAAAAAGTGAAATTTTCGAAAAATTTATTTTTTATTTTTAAAGCAACCAGGTGGATTATTTAAGGTGGAAAGGAGAGGCAGAGCCCAATTAAGATTAACTGCACCGAAACCGCTTCAAATTCCGTCTCCTGAGTGCAAAGATATCGTAGTTTGTGTTGAATGCTGGTTCGCTGAGGTAAACTTTTATTGTTGGTATAGTTTTCCGTTTTTCCGAGCTAGGTACGCGCGTGAGGTGTCAAAACACGCGTCTGCGCGCGGGCTAACGAACAACGGAGTATTTAGAGGTAAGCGTAGTAAAATATTTTGATTTTATGGTGAAAAAACGTAATTAGCAGAAAAGTAGGTGTTTATAGAGTATTTAGTCCTACCAACCAACGAGATAGATCACGAAACGCGCTCCAGCCTGAAGGTGTGGCAGGTAAGTATTTAATAATAGCAAAAACCCCGAATTTAAACGGAAGAATTTTGAGTTAATCGATGTTATTGAGTTTAAAAAAAGTGAAATTTTCGAAAAATTTATTTTTTATTTTTAAAGCAAACAGGTGGATTATTTTAGGTGGAAAGGAGAGGCAGAGCCCAATTAAGATTAACTGCACCGAAACCGCTTCAAACTCCGTCTCCAGAGTGCAAAGATATCGTAGTTTGTGTTGAATGCTGGTTCGCTGAGGTAAACTTTTATTGTTGGTAAAGTTTTCCGTTTTTCCGAGCTAGGTACGCGCGTGAGGTGTCAAAACACGCGTCTGCGCGCGGGCTAACGAACAACGGAGTATTTAGAGGTAAGCGTAGTAAAATATTTTGATTTTATGGTGAAAAAACGTAATTAGCAGAAAAGTAGGTGTTTATAGAGTATTTAGTCCTACCAACCAACGAGATAGATCACGAAACGCGCTCCAGCCTGAAGGTGTGGCAGGTAAGTATTTAATAATAGCAAAAACCCCGAATTTAAACGGAAGAATTTTGAGTTAATCGATGTTATTGAGTTTAAAAAAAGTGAAATTTTCGAAAAATTTATTTTTTATTTTTAAAGCAAACAGGTGGATTATTTTAGGTGGAAAGGAGAGGCAGAGCCCAATTAAGATTAACTGCACCGAAACCGCTTCAAACTCCGTCTCCTGAGTGCAAAGATATCGTAGTTTGTGTTGAATGCTGGTTCGCTGAGGTAAATTTTTATTGTTGGTAAAGTTTTCCGTTTTTCCGAGCTAGGTACGCGTGTGAGGTGTCAAAACACGCGTCTGCGCGCGGGCTAACGAACAACGGAATATTTAGAAGTAAGCGTAGTGAAATATTTTCAATTTATGGTGAAAAAACGTAATTAGCAGAAAAGTAGGTGTTTATAGAGTATTTAGTTCTACTAACCAACGAGATAGATCACCAAACGTGCTCCATTCTAAAGGTGTGGCAGGTAAGTATTTATTTATAGCAAAAACCCCGAATTTAAACGGAAGAATTTTGAGTTAATCGATGTTATTGAGTTTAAAATAAGTGAAATTTTCGAAAAATTGATTTTTTATTTTTAAAGCAAACAGGTGGATTATTTAAGGTGGAAAGGAGAGGCAGAGCCCAACGAAGATTAACTGCACCGAAAACGCTTCAAATTCCGTCTCCTAAGTGCAAAGATATCGTAGTTTGTGTTGAATGCTGGTTCGCTGAGGTAAACTTTTATTGTTGGTATAGTTTTCCGTTTTTCCGAGCTAGGTACGCGTGTGAGGTGTCAAAACACGCGTCTGCGCGCGGGCTTACGAACAACGGAGTATTTAGAGGTAAGCGTCGTACAATATTTTGAATTTATGGTGAAAAAACGTAATTAGCAGAAAAGTAGGTGTTTATAGAGTATTTAGTTCTACCAACCAACGAGATAGATCACGAAACGCGCTCCAGCCTGAAGGTGTGGCAGGTAAGTATTTATTGATAGCAAAAATGCCGAATTTAAACGGAAGAATTTTGAGTTAATCGATGTTATTGAGTTTAAAATAAGTGAAATTTTCGAAAAATTTATTTTTTATTTTTAAAGCAACCAGGTGGATTATTTTAGGTGGAAAGGAGAGGCAGAGCCCAATTAAGATTAACTGCACCAAAACCGCTTCAAATTCCGTCTCCTGAGTGCAAAGATATCGTAGTTTGTGTTGAATGCTGGTTCGCTGAGGTAAACTTTTATTGTTGGTATAGTTTTCCGTTTTTCCGAGCTAGGTACGCGTGTGAGGTGTCAAAACACGCGTCTGCGCGCGGGCTAACGAACAACGGAGTATTTAGAGGTAACCAAAGTACAATATTTTGATTTTATGGTGAAAAAACGTAATTAGCAGAAAAGTAGGTGTTTATAGAGTATTTAGTCCTACCAACCAACGAGATAGATCACGAAACGCGATCCAGCCTGAAGGTGTGGCAGGTAAGTATTTATTAATAGCAAAAACCCCGAATTTAAACGGAAGAATTTTGAGTTAATCGATGTTATTGAGTTTAAAATAAGTGAAATTTTCGAAAAATTTATTTTTTATTTTTAAAGCAAACAGGTGGATTATTTTAGGTGGAAAGGAGAGGCAGAGCCCAATTAAGATTAACTGCACCGAAACCGCTTCAAATTCCGTCTCCTGAGTGCAAAGATATCGTAGTTTGTGTTGAATGCTGGTTCGCTGAGGTAAACTTTTATTGTTGGTAAAGTTTTCCGTTTTTCCGAGCTAGGTACGCGTGTGAGGTGTCAAAACACGCGTCTGCGCGCGGGCTAACGAAAAACGGAATATTTAGAAGTAAGCGTAGTACAATATTTTCAATTTATGGTGAAAAAACGTAATTAGCAGAAAAGTAGGTGTTTATAGAGTATTTAGTTCTACTAACCAACGAGATAGATCACCAAACGTGCTCCAGCCTAAAGGTGTGGCAGGTAAGTATTTATTAATAGCAAAAACCCCGAATTTAAACGGAAGAATTTTGAGTTAATCGATGTTATCGAGTTTAAAATAAGTGAAATTTTCGAAAAATTGTTTTTTTTATTTTTAAAGCAAACAGGTGGATTATTTTAGGTGGAAAAGAGAGGCAGAGCCCAACGAAGATTAACTGCACCGAAACCGCTTCAAATTCCGTCTCCTGAGGGCAAAGATATCGTAGTTTGTGTTGAATGCTGGTTCGCTGAGGTAAACTTTTATTGTTGGTATAGTTTTCCGTTTTTCCGAGCTAGGTACGCGTGTGAGGATTCAAAACACGCGACTGCGCGCGGGCTAACGAACAACGGAGTATTTAGAGGTAACCGTAGTACAATATTTTGAATTTATGGTGAAAAAACGTAATTAGCAGAAAAGTAGGTGTTTATAGAGTATTTAGTCCTACCAACCAACGAGATAGATCACGAAACGCGCTCCAGCCTGAAGGTGTGGCAGGTAAGTATTTATAAATAGCAAAAACCCCGAATTTAAACGGAAGAATTTTGAGTTAATCGATGTTATTGAGTTTAAAAAAAGTGAAATTTTCGAAAAATTTATTTTTTATTTTTAAAGCAACCAGGTGGATTATTTTAGGTGGAAAGGAGAGGCAGAGCCCAATTAAGATTAACTGCACCGAAACCGCTTCAAATTCCGTCTCCTGAGTGCAAAGATATCGTAGTTTGTGTTGAATGCTGGTTCGCTGAGGTAAACTTTTATTGTTGGTATAGTTTTCCGTTTTTCCGAGCTAGGTACGCGTGTGAGGTGTCAAAACACGCGTTTGCGCGCGGGCTAACGAACAACGGAGTATTTAGAGGTAACCGTAGTAAAATATTTTGATTTTATGGTGAAAAAACGTAATTAGCAGAAAAGTAGGTGTTTATAGAGTATTTAGTCCTACCAACCAACGAGATAGATCACGAAACGCGCTCCAGCCTGAAGGTGTGGCAGGTAAGTATTTATAAATAGCAAAAACCCCGAATTTAAACGGAAGAATTTTGAGGTAATCGATGTTATTGAGTTTAAAAAAAGTGAAATTTTCGAAAAATTTATTTTTTATTTTTAAAGCAACCAGGTGGATAATTTTAGGTGGAAAGGAGAGGCAGAGCCCAATTAAGATTAACTGCACCGAAACCGCTTCAAATTCCGTCTCCTGAGTGCAAAGATATCGTAGTTTGTGTTGAATGCTGGTTCGCTGAGGTAAACTTTTATTGTTGGTATAGTTTTCCGTTTTTCCGAGCTAGGTACGCGCGTGAGGTGTCAAAACACGCGTCTGCGCGCGGGCTAACGAACAACGGAGTATTTAGAGGTAAGCGTAGTAAAATATTTTGATTTTATGGTGAAAAAACGTAATTAGCAGAAAAGTAGGTGTTTATAGAGTATTTAGTTCTACCAACCAACGAGATAGATCACGAAACGCGCTCCAGCCTGAAGGTGTGGCAGGTAAGTATTTATTGATAGCAAAAATGCCGAATTTAAACGGAAGAATTTTGAGTTAATCGATGTTATTGAGTTTAAAATAAGTGAAATTTTCGAAAAATTTATTTTTTATTTTTAAAGCAACCAGGTGGATTATTTTAGGTGGAAAGGAGAGGCAGAGCCCAATTAAGATTAACTGCACCAAAACCGCTTCAAATTCCGTCTCCTGAGTGCAAAGATATCGTAGTTTGTGTTGAATGCTGGTTCGCTGAGGTAAACTTTTATTGTTGGTATAGTTTTCCGTTTTTCCGAGCTAGGTACGCGTGTGAGGTGTCAAAACACGCGTCTGCGCGCGGGCTAACGAACAACGGAGTATTTAGAGGTAACCGTAGTACAATATTTTGATTTTATGGTGAAAAAACGTAATTAGCAGAAAAGTAGGTGTTTATAGAGTATTTAGTCCTACCAACCAACGAGATAGATCACGAAACGCGATCCAGCCTGAAGGTGTGGCAGGTAAGTATTTATTAATAGCAAAAACCCCGAATTTAAACGGAAGAATTTTGAGTTAATCGATGTTATTGAGTTTAAAATAAGTGAAATTTTCGAAAAATTTATTTTTTATTTTTAAAGCAAACAGGTGGATTATTTTAGGTGGAAAGGAGAGGCAGAGCCCAATTAAGATTAACTGCACCGAAACCGCTTCAAATTCCGTCTCCTGAGTGCAAAGATATCGTAGTTTGTGTTGAATGCTGGTTCGCTGAGGTAAACTTTTATTGTTGGTAAAGTTTTCCGTTTTTCCGAGCTAGGTACGCGTGTGAGGTGTCAAAACACGCGTCTGCGCGCGGGCTAACGAAAAACGGAATATTTAGAAGTAAGCGTAGTACAATATTTTCAATTTATGGTGAAAAAACGTAATTAGCAGAAAAGTAGGTGTTTATAGAGTATTTAGTCCTACCAACCAACGAGATAGATCACGAAACGCGCTCCAGCCTGAAGGTGTGGCAGGTAAGTATTTATAAATAGCAAAAACCCCGAATTTAAACGGAAGAATTTTGAGTTAATCGATGTTATTGAGTTTAAAAAAAGTGAAATTTTCGAAAAATTTATTTTTTATTTTTAAAGCAACCAGGTGGATTATTTTAGGTGGAAAGGAGAGGCAGAGCCCAATTTAGATTAACTGCACCGAAACCGCTTCAAATTCCGTCTCCTGAGTGCAAAGATATCGTAGTTTGTGTTGAATGCTGGTTCGCTGAGGTAAACTTTTATTGTTGGTATAGTTTTCCGTTTTTCCGAGCTAGGTACGCGTGTGAGGTGTCAAAACACGCGTTTGCGCGCGGGCTAACGAACAACGGAGTATTTAGAGGTAACCGTAGTACAATATTTTGATTTTATGGTGAAAAAACGTAATTAGCAGAAAAGTAGGTGTTTATAGAGTATTTAGTCCTACCAACCAACGAGATAGATCACGAAACGCGCTCCAGCCTGAAGGTGTGGCAGGTAAGTATTTATAAATAGCAAAAACCCCGAATTTAAACGGAAGAATTTTGAGGTAATCGATGTTATTGAGTTTAAAAAAAGTGAAATTTTCGAAAAATTTATTTTTTATTTTTAAAGCAACCAGGTGGATAATTTTAGGTGGAAAGGAGAGGCAGAGCCCAATTAAGATTAACTGCACCGAAACCGCTTCAAATTCCGTCTCCTGAGTGCAAAGATATCGTAGTTTGTGTTGAATGCTGGTTCGCTGAGGTAAACTTTTATTGTTGGTATAGTTTTCCGTTTTTCCGAGCTAGGTACGCGCGTGAGGTGTCAAAACACGCGTCTGCGCGCGGGCTAACGAACAACGGAGTATTTAGAGGTAAGCGTAGTAAAATATTTTGATTTTATGGTGAAAAAACGTAATTAGCAGAAAAGTAGGTGTTTATAGAGTATTTAGTTCTACCAACCAACGAGATAGATCACGAAACGCGCTCCAGCCTGAAGGTGTGGCAGGTAAGTATTTATTGATAGCAAAAATGCCGAATTTAAACGGAAGAATTTTGAGTTAATCGATGTTATTGAGTTTAAAATAAGTGAAATTTTCGAAAAATTTATTTTTTATTTTTAAAGCAACCAGGTGGATTATTTTAGGTGGAAAGGAGAGGCAGAGCCCAATTAAGATTAACTGCACCAAAACCGCTTCAAATTCCGTCTCCTGAGTGCAAAGATATCGTAGTTTGTGTTGAATGCTGGTTCGCTGAGGTAAACTTTTATTGTTGGTATAGTTTTCCGTTTTTCCGAGCTAGGTACGCGTGTGAGGTGTCAAAACACGCGTCTGCGCGCGGGCTAACGAACAACGGAGTATTTAGAGGTAACCGTAGTACAATATTTTGATTTTATGGTGAAAAAACGTAATTAGCAGAAAAGTAGGTGTTTATAGAGTATTTAGTCCTACCAACCAACGAGATAGATCACGAAACGCGATCCAGCCTGAAGGTGTGGCAGGTAAGTATTTATTAATAGCAAAAACCCCGAATTTAAACGGAAGAATTTTGAGTTAATCGATGTTATTGAGTTTAAAATAAGTGAAATTTTCGAAAAATTTATTTTTTATTTTTAAAGCAAACAGGTGGATTATTTTAGGTGGAAAGGAGAGGCAGAGCCCAATTAAGATTAACTGCACCGAAACCGCTTCAAATTCCGTCTCCTGAGTGCAAAGATATCGTAGTTTGTGTTGAATGCTGGTTCGCTGAGGTAAACTTTTATTGTTGGTAAAGTTTTCCGTTTTTCCGAGCTAGGTACGCGTGTGAGGTGTCAAAACACGCGTCTGCGCGCGGGCTAACGAAAAACGGAATATTTAGAAGTAAGCGTAGTACAATATTTTCAATTTATGGTGAAAAAACGTAATTAGCAGAAAAGTAGGTGTTTATAGAGTATTTAGTCCTACCAACCAACGAGATAGATCACGAAACGCGCTCCAGCCTGAAGGTGTGGCAGGTAAGTATTTATAAATAGCAAAAACCCCGAATTTAAACGGAAGAATTTTGAGTTAATCGATGTTATTGAGTTTAAAAAAAGTGAAATTTTCGAAAAATTTATTTTTTATTTTTAAAGCAACCAGGTGGATTATTTTAGGTGGAAAGGAGAGGCAGAGCCCAATTTAGATTAACTGCACCGAAACCGCTTCAAATTCCGTCTCCTGAGTGCAAAGATATCGTAGTTTGTGTTGAATGCTGGTTCGCTGAGGTAAACTTTTATTGTTGGTATAGTTTTCCGTTTTTCCGAGCTAGGTACGCGTGTGAGGTGTCAAAACACGCGTTTGCGCGCGGGCTAACGAACAACGGAGTATTTAGAGGTAACCGTAGTACAATATTTTGATTTTATGGTGAAAAAACGTAATTAGCAGAAAAGTAGGTGTTTATAGAGTATTTAGTCCTACCAACCAACGAGATAGATCACGAAACGCGCTCCAGCCTGAAGGTGTGGCAGGTAAGTATTTATAAATAGCAAAAACCCCGAATTTAAACGGAAGAATTTTGAGGTAATCGATGTTATTGAGTTTAAAAAAAGTGAAATTTTCGAAAAATTTATTTTTTATTTTTAAAGCAACCAGGTGGATTATTTTAGGTGGAAAGGAGAGGCAGAGCCCAATTAAGATTAACTGCACCGAAACCGCTTCAAATTCCGTCTCCTGAGTGCAAAGATATCGTAGTTTGTGTTGAATGCTGGTTCGCTGAGGTAAACTTTTATTGTTGGTATAGTTTTCCGTTTTTCCGAGCTAGGTACGCGCGTGAGGTGTCAAAACACGCGTCTGCGCGCGGGCTAACGAACAACGGAGTATTTAGAGGTAAGCGTAGTAAAATATTTTGATTTTATGGTGAAAAAACGTAATTAGCAGAAAAGTAGGTGTTTATAGAGTATTTAGTCCTACCAACCAACGAGATAGATCACGAAACGCGCTCCAGCCTGAAGGTGTGGCAGGTAAGTATTTAATAATAGCAAAAACCCCGAATTTAAACGGAAGAATTTTGAGTTAATCGATGTTATTGAGTTTAAAAAAAGTGAAATTTTCGAAAAATTTATTTTTTATTTTTAAAGCAAACAGGTGGATTATTTTAGGTGGAAAGGAGAGGCAGAGCCCAATTAAGATTAACTGCACCGAAACCGCTTCAAACTCCGTCTCCTGAGTGCAAAGATATCGTAGTTTGTGTTGAATGCTGGTTCGCTGAGGTAAATTTTTATTGTTGGTATAGTTTTCCGTTTTTCCGAGCTAGGTACGCGTGTGAGGTGTCAAAACACGCGTCTGCGCGCGGGCTTACGAACAACGGAGTATTTAGAGGTAAGCGTCGTACAATATTTTGAATTTATGGTGAAAAAACGTAATTAGCAGAAAAGTAGGTGTTTATAGAGTATTTAGTTCTACCAACCAACGAGATAGATCACGAAACGCGCTCCAGCCTGAAGGTGTGGCAGGTAAGTATTTATTGATAGCAAAAATGCCGAATTTAAACGGAAGAATTTTGAGTTAATCGATGTTATTTAGTTTAAAATAAGTGAAATTTTCGAAAAATTTATTTTTTATTTTTAAAGCAACCAGGTGGATTATTTTAGGTGGAAAGGAGAGGCAGAGCCCAATTAAGATTAACTGCACCAAAACCGCTTCAAATTCCGTCTCCTGAGTGCAAAGATATCGTAGTTTGTGTTGAATGCTGGTTCGCTGAGGTAAACTTTTATTGTTGGTATAGTTTTCCGTTTTTCCGAGCTAGGTACGCGTGTGAGGTGTCAAAACACGCGTCTGCGCGCGGGCTAACGAACAACGGAGTATTTAGAGGTAACCGTAGTACAATATTTTGATTTTATGGTGAAAAAACGTAATTAGCAGAAAAGTAGGTGTTTATAGAGTATTTAGTCCTACCAACCAACGAGATAGATCACGAAACGCAATCCAGCCTGAAGGTGTGGCAGGTAAGTATTTATTAATAGCAAAAACCCCGAATTTAAACGGAAGAATTTTGAGTTAATCGATGTTATTGAGTTTAAAATAAGTGAAATTTTCGAAAAATTTATTTTTTATTTTTAAAGCAAACAGGTGGATTATTTTAGGTGGAAAGGAGAGGCAGAGCCCAATTAAGATTAACTGCACCGAAACCGCTTCAAATTCCGTCTCCTGAGTGCAAAGATATCGTAGTTTGTGTTGAATGCTGGTTCGCTGAGGTAAACTTTTATTGTTGGTAAAGTTTTCCGTTTTTCCGAGCTAGGTACGCGTGTGAGGTGTCAAAACACGCGTCTGCGCGCGGGCTAACGAAAAACGGAATATTTAGAAGTAAGCGTAGTACAATATTTTCAATTTATGGTGAAAAAACGTAATTAGCAGAAAAGTAGGTGTTTATAGAGTATTTAGTTCTACTAACCAACGAGATAGATCACCAAACGTGCTCCAGCCTAAAGGTGTGGCAGGTAAGTATTTATTAATAGCAAAAACCCCGAATTTAAACGGAAGAATTTTGAGTTAATCGATGTTATCGAGTTTAAAATAAGTGAAATTTTCGAAAAATTGTTTTTTTTATTTTTAAAGCAAACAGGTGGATTATTTTAGGTGGAAAAGAGAGGCAGAGCCCAACGAAGATTAACTGCACCGAAACCGCTTCAAATTCCGTCTCCTGAGGGCAAAGATATCGTAGTTTGTGTTGAATGCTGGTTCGCTGAGGTAAACTTTTATTGTTGGTATAGTTTTCCGTTTTTCCGAGCTAGGTACGCGTGTGAGGATTCAAAACACGCGACTGCGCGCGGGCTAACGAACAACGGAGTATTTAGAGGTAACCGTAGTACAATATTTTGAATTTATGGTGAAAAAACGTAATTAGCAGAAAAGTAGGTGTTTATAGAGTATTTAGTCCTACCAACCAACGAGATAGATCACGAAACGCGCTCCAGCCTGAAGGTGTGGCAGGTAAGTATTTATAAATAGCAAAAACCCCGAATTTAAACGGAAGAATTTTGAGTTAATCGATGTTATTGAGTTTAAAAAAAGTGAAATTTTCGAAAAATTTATTTTTTATTTTTAAAGCAACCAGGTGGATTATTTTAGGTGAAAAGGAGAGGCAGAGCCCAATTAAGATTAACTGCACCGAAACCGCTTCAAATTCCGTCTCCTGAGTGCAAAGATATCGTAGTTTGTGTTGAATGCTGGTTCGCTGAGGTAAACTTTTATTGTTGGTATAGTTTTCCGTTTTTCCGAGCTAGGTACGCGTGTGAGGTGTCAAAACACGCGTCTGCGCGCGGGCTAACGAACAACGGAGTATTTAGAGGTAACCGTAGTACAATATTTTGATTTTATGGTGAAAAAACGTAATTAGCAGAAAAGTAGGTGTTTATAGAGTATTTAGTCCTACCAACCAACGAGATAGATCACGAAACGCGCTCCAGCCTGAAGGTGTGGCAGGTAAGTATTTATAAATAGCAAAAACCCCGAATTTAAACGGAAGAATTTTGAGTTAATCGATGTTATTGAGTTTAAAAAAAGTGAAATTTTCGAAAAATTTATTTTTTATTTTTAAAGCAACCAGGTGGATTATTTTAGGTGGAAAGGAGAGGCAGAGCCCAATTAAGATTAACTGCACCGAAACCGCTTCAAATTCCGTCTTCTGAGTGCAAAGATATCGTAGTTTGTGTTGAATGCTGGTTCGCTGAGGTAAACTTTTATTGTTGGTATAGTTTTCCGTTTTTCCGAGCTAGGTACGCGTGTGAGGTGTCAAAACACGCGTCTGCGCGCGGGCTTACGAACAACGGAGTATTTAGAGGTAAGCGTCGTACAATATTTTGAATTTATGGTGAAAAAACGTAACTAGCAGAAAAGTAGGTGTTTATAGAGTATTTAGTTCTACCAACCAACGAGATAGATCACGAAACGCGCTCCAGCCTGAAGGTGTCGCAGGTAAGTATTTATTGATAGCAAAAACCCCGAATTTAAACGGAAGAATTTTGAGTTAATCGATGTTATTGAGTTTAAAATAAGTGAAATTTTCGAAAAATTTATTTTTAATTTTTAAAGCAACCAGGTGGATTATTTTAGGTGGAAAGGAGAGGCAGAGCCCAATTAAGATTAACTGCACCGAAACCGCTTCAAATTCCGTCTCCTGAGTGCAAAGATATCGTAGTTTGTGTTGAATGCTGGTTCGCTGAGGTAAACTTTTATTGTTGGTATAGTTTTCCGTTTTTCCGAGCTAGGTACGCGTGTGAGGTGTCAAAACACGCGTCTGCGCGCGGGCTAACGAACAACGGAGTATTTAGAGGTAACCGTAGTACAATATTTTGATTTTATGGTGAAAAAACGTAATTAGCAGAAAAGTAGGTGTTTATAGAGTATTTAGTCCTACCAACCAACGAGATAGATCACGAAACGCGCTCCAGCCTGAAGGTGTGGCAGGTAAGTATTTATTAATAGCAAAAACCCCGAATTTAAACGGAAGAATTTTGAGTTAATCGATGTTATTGAGTTTAAAAAAAGTGAAATTTTCGAAAAAATTATTTTTTATTTTTAAAGCAAACAGGTGGATTATTTTAGGTGGAAAGGAGAGGCAGAGCCCAATTAAGATTAACTGCACCGAAACCGCTTCAAATTCCGTCTCCTGAGTGCAAAGATATCGTAGTTTGTGTTAAATGTTGGTTCGCTGAGGTAAACTTTTATTGTTGGTATAGTTTTCCATTTTTCCGAGCTAGGTACGCGTGTGAGGTGTCAAAACACGCGTCTGTGCGCGGGCTAACGAAGAACGGAGTATTTAGAGGTAACCGTAGTACAATATTTTGAATTTATGGTGAAAAAACGTAATTAGCAGAAAAGTAGGTGTTTATAGAGTATTTAGTTCTACCAGCCAACGAGATAGATCACGAAACGCGCTCCAGCCTGAAGGTGTGGCAGGTAAGTATTTATTAATAGCAAAAACCCCGAATTTAAACGGAAGAATTTTGAGTTAATCGATGTTATTGAGTTTAAAAAAAGTGAAATTTTCGAAAAAATTATTTTTTATTTTTAAAGCAAACAGGTGGATTATTTTAGGTGGAAAGGAGAGGCAGAGCCCAATTAAGATTAACTGCACCGAAACCGCTTCAAATTCCGTCTCCTGAGTGCAAAGATATCGTAGTTTGTGTTGAATGTTGGTTCGCTGAGGTAAACTTTTATTGTTGGTATAGTTTTCCATTTTTCCGAGCTAGGTACGCGTGTGAGGTGTCAAAACACGCGTCTGTGCGCGGGCTAACGAAGAACGGAGTATTTAGAGGTAACCGTAGTACAATATTTTGAATTTATGGTGAAAAAACGTAATTAGCAGAAAAGTAGGTGTTTATAGAGTATTTAGTTCTACCAGCCAACGAGATAGATCACGAAACGCGCTCCAGCCTGAAGGTGTGGCAGGGAAGTATTTATTGATAGCAAAAATGCTGAATTTAAACGGAAGAATTTTGAGTTAATCGATGTTATTGAGTCTAAAATAAGTGAAATTTTCTAAAAATTGATTTTTTATTTTTAAAGCAACCAGGTGGATTATTTTAGGTGGAAAGGAGAGGCAGAGCCCAATTAAGATTAACTGCACCAAAACCGCTTCAAATTCCGTCTCCTGAGTGCAAAGATATCGTAGTTTGTGTTGAATGCTGGTTCGCTGAGGTAAACTTTTATTGTTGGTATAGTTTTCCGTTTTTCCGAGCTAGGTACGCGTGTGAGGTGTCAAAACACGCGTCTGCGCGCGGGCTAACGAACAACGGAGTATTTAGAGGTAACCGTAGTACAATATTTTGATTTTATGGTGAAAAAACGTAATTAGCAGAAAAGTAGGCGTTTATAGAGTATTTAGTCCTACCAACCAACGAGATAGATCACGAAACGCGATCCAGCCTGAAGGTGTGGCAGGTAAGTATTTATTAATAGCAAAAACCCCGAATTTAAACGGAAGAATTTTGAGTTAATCGATGTTATTGAGTTTAAAATAAGTGAAATTTTCGAAAAATTTATTTTTTATTTTTAAAGCAAACAGGTGGATTATTTTAGGTGGAAAGGAGAGGCAGAGCCCAATTAAGATTAACTGCACCGAAACCGCTTCAAATTCCGTCTCCTGAGTGCAAAGATATCGTAGTTTGTGTTGAATGCTGGTTCGCTGAGGTAAACTTTTATTGTTGGTAAAGTTTTCCGTTTTTCCGAGCTAGGTACGCGTGTGAGGTGTCAAAACACGCGTCTGCGCGCGGGCTAACGAAAAACGGAATATTTAGAAGTAAGCGTAGTACAATATTTTCAATTTATGGTGAAAAAACGTAATTAGCAGAAAAGTAGGTGTTTATAGAGTATTTAGTTCTACTATCCAACGAGATAGATCACCAAACGTGCTCCAGCCTAAAGGTGTGGCAGGTAAGTATTTATTAATAGCAAAAACCCCGAATTTAAACGGAAGAATTTTGAGTTAATCGATGTTATCGAGTTTAAAATAAGTGAAATTTTCGAAAAATTGTTTTTTTTATTTTTAAAGCAAACAGGTGGATTATTTTAGGTGGAAAAGAGAGGCAGAGCCCAACGAAGATTAACTGCACCGAAACCGCTTCAAATTCCGTCTCCTGAGGGCAAAGATATCGTAGTTTGTGTTGAATGCTGGTTCGCTGAGGTAAACTTTTATTGTTGGTATAGTTTTCCGTTTTTCCGAGCTAGGTACGCGTGTGAGGATTCAAAACACGCGACTGCGCGCGGGCTAACGAACATCGGAGTATTTAGAGGTAACCGTAGTACAATATTTTGAATTTATGGTGAAAAAACGTAATTAGCAGAAAAGTAGGTGTTTATAGAGTATTTAGTCCTACCAACCAACGAGATAGATCACGAAACGCGCTCCAGCCTGAAGGTGTGGCAGGTAAGTATTTATTGATAGCAAAAATGCCGAATTTAAACGGAAGAATTTTGAGTTAATCGATGTTATTGAGTTTAAAATAAGTGAAATTTTCGAAAAATTTATTTTTTATTTTTAAAGCAACCAGGTGGATTATTTTAGGTGGAAAGGAGAGGCAGAGCCCAATTAAGATTAACTGCACCAAAACCGCTTCAAATTCCGTCTCCTGAGTGCAAAGATATCGTAGTTTGTGTTGAATGCTGGTTCGCTGAGGTAAACTTTTATTGTTGGTATAGTTTTCCGTTTTTCCGAGCTAGGTACGCGTGTGTGGTGTCAAAACACGCGTCTGCGCGCGGGCTAACGAACAACGGAGTATTTAGAGGTAACCGTAGTACAATATTTTGATTTTATGGTGAAAAAACGTAATTAGCAGAAAAGTAGGTGTTTATAGAGTATTTAGTCCTACCAACCAACGAGATAGATCACGAAACGCGATCCAGCCTGAAGGTGTGGCAGGTAAGTATTTATTAATAGCAAAAACCCCGAATTTAAACGGAAGAATTTTGAGTTAATCGATGTTATTGAGTTTAAAATAAGTGAAATTTTCGAAAAATTTATTTTTTATTTTTAAAGCAAACAGGTGGATTATTTTAGGTGGAAAGGAGAGGCAGAGCCCAATTAAGATTAACTGCACCGAAACCGCTTCAAATTCCGTCTCCTGAGTGCAAAGATATCGTAGTTTGTGTTGAATGCTGGTTCGCTGAGGTAAACTTTTATTGTTGGTAAAGTTTTCCGTTTTTCCGAGCTAGGTACGCGTGTGAGGTGTCAAAACACGCGTCTGCGCGCGGGCTAACGAAAAACGGAATATTTAGAAGTAAGCGTAGTACAATATTTTCAATTTATGGTGAAAAAACGTAATTAGCAGAAAAGTAGGTGTTTATAGAGTATTTAGTTCTACTAACCAACGAGATAGATCACCAAACGTGCTCCAGCCTAAAGGTGTGGCAGGTAAGTATTTATTAATAGCAAAAACCCCGAATTTAAACGGAAGAATTTTGAGTTAATCGATGTTATCGAGTTTAAAATAAGTGAAATTTTCGAAAAATTGTTTTTTTTATTTTTAAAGCAAACAGGTGGATTATTTTAGGTGGAAAAGAGAGGCAGAGCCCAACGAAGATTAACTGCACCGAAACCGCTTCAAATTCCGTCTCCTGAGGGCAAAGATATCGTAGTTTGTGTTGAATGCTGGTTCGCTGAGGTAAACTTTTATTGTTGGTATAGTTTTCCGTTTTTCCGAGCTAGGTACGCGTGTGAGGATTCAAAACACGCGACTGCGCGCGGGCTAACGAACAACGGAGTATTTAGAGGTAACCGTAGTACAATATTTTGAATTTATGGTGAAAAAACGTAATTAGCAGAAAAGTAGGTGTTTATAGAGTATTTAGTCCTACCAACCAACGAGATAGATCACGAAACGCGCTCCAGCCTGAAGGTGTGGCAGGTAAGTATTTATAAATAGCAAAAACCCCGAATTTAAACGGAAGAATTTTGAGTTAATCGATGTTATTGAGTTTAAAAAAAGTGAAATTTTCGAAAAATTTATTTTTTATTTTTAAAGCAACCAGGTGGATTATTTTAGGTGAAAAGGAGAGGCAGAGCCCAATTAAGATTAACTGCACCGAAACCGCTTCAAATTCCGTCTCCTGAGTGCAAAGATATCGTAGTTTGTGTTGAATGCTGGTTCGCTGAGGTAAACTTTTATTGTTGGTATAGTTTTCCGTTTTTCCGAGCTAGGTACGCGTGTGAGGTGTCAAAACACGCGTCTGCGCGCGGGCTAACGAACAACGGAGTATTTAGAGGTAACCGTAGTACAATATTTTGATTTTATGGTGAAAAAACGTAATTAGCAGAAAAGTAGGTGTTTATAGAGTATTTAGTCCTACCAACCAACGAGATAGATCACGAAACGCGCTCCAGCCTGAAGGTGTGGCAGGTAAGTATTTATAAATAGCAAAAACCCCGAATTTAAACGGAAGAATTTTGAGTTAATCGATGTTATTGAGTTTAAAAAAAGTGAAATTTTCGAAAAATTTATTTTTTATTTTTAAAGCAACCAGGTGGATTATTTTAGGTGGAAAGGAGAGGCAGAGCCCAATTAAGATTAACTGCACCGAAACCGCTTCAAATTCCGTCTTCTGAGTGCAAAGATATCGTAGTTTGTGTTGAATGCTGGTTCGCTGAGGTAAACTTTTATTGTTGGTATAGTTTTCCGTTTTTCCGAGCTAGGTACGCGTGTGAGGTGTCAAAACACGCGTCTGCGCGCGGGCTTACGAACAACGGAGTATTTAGAGGTAAGCGTCGTACAATATTTTGAATTTATGGTGAAAAAACGTAACTAGCAGAAAAGTAGGTGTTTATAGAGTATTTAGTTCTACCAACCAACGAGATAGATCACGAAACGCGCTCCAGCCTGAAGGTGTCGCAGGTAAGTATTTATTGATAGCAAAAACCCCGAATTTAAACGGAAGAATTTTGAGTTAATCGATGTTATTGAGTTTAAAATAAGTGAAATTTTCTAAAAATTGATTTTTTATTTTTAAAGCAACCAGGTGGATTATTTTAGGTGGAAAGGAGAGGCAGAGCCCAATTAAGATTAACTGCACCGAAACCGCTTCAAATTCCGTCTCCTGAGTGCAAAGATATCGTAGTTTGTGTTGAATGCTGGTTCGCTGAGGTAAACTTTTATTGTTGGTATAGTTTTCCGTTTTTCCGAGCTAGGTACGCGTGTGAGGTGTCAAAACACGCGTCTGCGCGCGGGCTTACGAACAACGGAGTATTTAGATGTAAGCGTAGTACAATATTTTGAATTTATGGTGAAAAAACGTAATTAGCAGAAAAGTAGGAGTTTATAGAGTATTTAGTTCTACCAACCAACGAGATAGATCACGAAACGCGCTCCAGCCTGAAAGTGTGGCAGGTAAGTATTTATTAATAGCAAAAACCCTGAATTTAAACGGAAGAATTTTGAGTTAATCGATGTTATTGAGTTTAAGATAAGTGAAATTTTCGAAAAATTGATTTTTTATTTTTAAAGCAAACAGGTGGATTATTTTAGGTGAAAAAAAGAGGCAGAGCCCAACGAAGATTAACTGCACCGAAACCGCTTCAAATTCCGTCTCCTGAGGGCAAAGATATCGTAGTTTGTGTTGAATGCTGGTTCGCTGAGGTAAACTTTTATTGTTGGTATAGTTTTCCGTTTTTCCGAGCTAGGTACGCGTGTGAGGATTCAAACCACGCGACTGCGCGCGGGCTAACGAACATCGGAGTATTTAGAGGTAACCGTAGTACAATATTTTGAATTTATGGTGAAAAAACGTAATTAGCAGAAAAGTAGGTGTTTATAGAGTATTTAGTCCTACCAACCAACGAGATAGATCACGAAACGCGCTCCAGCCTGAAGGTGTGGCAGGTAAGTATTTATAAATAGCAAAAACCCCGAATTAAAACAGAAGAATTTTGAGTTAATCGATGTTATTGAGTTTAAAAAAAGTGAAATTTTCGAAAAATTGATTTTTTATTTTTAAAGCAACCAGGTGGATTATTTTAGGTGGAAAGGAGAGGCAGAGCCCAATTAAGATTAACTGCACCGAAACCGCTTCAAATTCCGTCTCCTGAGTGCAAAGATATCGTAGTTTGTGTTGAATGCTAATTCGCTGAGGAAAACTTTTATTGTTGGTATAGTTTTCCGTTCTTCCGAGCAAGGTACGCGTGTGAGATGTCAAAACACGCGTCTGCGCGCGGGCTAACGAACAACGGAGTGTTTAGAGGTAACCGTAGTACAAAATTTTGAATTTATGGTGAAAAAACGTAATTAGCAGAAAACTAGGTGTTTATAGAGTATTTAGTTCTACCAACCAACGAGATAGATCACGAAACGCGCTCCAGCCTGAAGGTGTGGCAGGAACGTATTTATTAATAGCAAAAACCCCGAATTTAAACGGAAGAATTTTGAGTTAATCGATGTTATTGAGTTTAAAAAAAGTGAAATTTTCGAAAAATTTATTTTTTATTTTTAAAGCAAACAGGTGGATTATTTTAGGTGAAAAGGAGAGGCAGAGCCCAATTAAGATTAACTGCACCGAAACCGCTTCAAACTCCGTCTCCTGAGTGCAAAGATATCGTAGTTTGTGTTGAATGCTTGTTCGCTGAGGTAAACTTTTATTGTTGGTATAGTTTTCCGTTTTTCCGAGCTAGGTACGCGTGTGAGGTGTCAAAACACGCGTCTACGCGCGGGCTAACGAACAACGGAGTATTTAGAGGTAACCGTAGAACAATATTTTGAATTTATGGTGAAAAAACGTAATTAGCAGAAAAGTAGGAGTTTATAGAGTATTTAGTTCTACCAACCAACGAGATAGATCACGAACCGCGCTCCAGCCTGAAAGTGTGGCAGGTAAGTATTTATTAATAGCAAAAACCCTGAATTTAAACGGAAGAATTTTGAGTTAATCGATGTTATTGAATTTTAAATAAGTGAAATTTTCGAAAAATTGATTTTTTATTTTTAAAGCAACCAGGTGGATTATTTTAGGTGGAAAGGAGAGGCAGAGCCCAATTTAGATTAACTGCACCGAAACCGCTTCAAATTCCGTCTCCTGAGTGCAAAGATATCGTAGTTTGTGTTGAATGCTGGTTCGCTGAGGTAAACATTTATTGTTGGTATAGTTTTCCGTTTTTCCGAGCTAGGTACGCGTGTGAGGTGTCAAAACACGCGTATGCGTGCGGGCTTACGAACAACGGAGTATTTAGAGGTAAGCGTAGTACAATATTTTGAATTTATGGTGAAAAAACGTAATTAGCAGAAAAGTAGGAGTTTATAGAGTATTTAGTTCTACCAACCAACGAGATAGATAACGAACCGCGCTCCAGCCTGAAAGTGTGGCAGGTAAGTATTTATTAATAGCAAAAACCCTGAATTTAAACTGAAGAATTTTGAGTTAATCGATGTTATTGAGTTTAAAATAAGTGAAATTTTCGAAAAATTGATTTTTTATTTTTAAAGCAAACAGGTGGATTATTTTAGGTGAAAAAAAGAGGCAGAGCCCAATTAAGATTAACTGCACCGAAACCGCTTCAAATTCCGTCTCCTGAGTGCAAAGATATCGTAGTTTGTGTTGAATGCTGGTTCGCTGAGGTAAACTTTTATTGTTGGTAAAGTTTTCCGTTTTTCCGAGCTAGGTACGCGTGTGAGGTGTCAAAACACGCGTCTGCGCGCGGGCTAACGAACAACGGAGTATTTAGAGGTAAGCGTAGTACAATATTTTGAATTTATGGTGAAAAAACCTAATTAGCAGAAAAGTAGGTGTTTATAGAGTATTTAGTCCTACCAACCAACGAGATAGATCACGAAACGCGCTCCAGCCTGAAGGTGTGGCAGGTAAGTATTTATTAATAGCAAAAACCCCGAATTTAAACGGAAGAATTTTGAGTTAATCGATGTTATTGAGTTTAAAAAAAGTGAAATTTTCGAAAAATTTATTTTTTATTTTTAAAGCAACCAGGTGGATTATTTTAGGTGGAAAGGAGAGGCAGAGCCCAATTAAGATTAACTGCACCGAAACCGCTTCAAATTCCGTCTCCTGAGTGCAAAGATATCGTAGTTTGTGTTGAATGCTGGTTCGCTGAGGTAAACTTTTATTGTTGGTATAGTTTTCCGTTTTTCCGAGCTAGGTACGCGCGTGAGGTGTCAAAACACGCGTCTGCGCGCGGGCTAACGAACAACGGAGTATTTAGAGGTAAGCGTAGTAAAATATTTTGATTTTATGGTGAAAAAACGTAATTAGCAGAAAAGTAGGAGTTTATAGAGTATTTAGTCCTACCAACCAACGAGATAGATCACGAAACGCGCTCCAGCCTGAAGGTGTGGCAGGTAAGTATTTAATAATAGCAAAAACCCCGAATTTAAACGGAAGAATTTTGAGTTAATCGATGTTATCGAGTTTAAAATAAGTGAAATTTTCGAAAAATTGTTTTTTTTATTTTTAAAGCAAACAGGTGGATTATTTTAGGTGGAAAAGAGAGGCAGAGCCCAATTAAGATTAACTGCACCGAAACCGCTTCAAATTCCGTCTCCTGAGGGCAAAGATATCGTAGTTTGTGTTGAATGTTGGTTCGCTGAGGTAAACTTTTATTGTTGGTATAGTTTTCCATTTTTCCGAGCTAGGTACGCGTGTGATGTGTCAAAACACGCGTCTGCGCGCGGGCTAACGAACAACGGAGTATTTAGAAGTAACCGTAGTACAATATTTTGATTTTATGGTGAAAAAACGTAATTAGCAGAAAAGTAGGTGTTTATAGAGTATTTAGTTCTACCAACCAACGAGATAGATCACGAAACGCGCTCCAGCCTGAAGGTGTGGCAGGTAAGTATTTATTAATAGCAAAAACCCCGAATTTAAACGGAAGAATTTTGAGTTAATCGATGTTATTGAGTTTAAAAAAAGTGAAATTTTCGAAAAATTTATTTTTTATTTTTAAAGCAACCAGGTGGATTATTTTAGGTGGAAAGGAGAGGCAGAGCCCAATTAAGATTAACTGCACCGAAACCGCTTCAAATTCCGTCTCCTGAGTGCAAAGATATCGTAGTTTGTGTTGAATGCTGGTTCGCTGAGGTAAACTTTTATTGTTGGTATAGTTTTCCGTTTTTCCGAGCTAGGTACGCGCGTGAGGTGTCAAAACACGCGTCTGCGTTCGGGCTAACGAACAACGGAGTATTTAGAGGTAAGCGTAGTAAAATATTTTGATTTTATGGTGAAAAAACGTAATTAGCAGAAAAGTAGGAGTTTATAGAGTATTTAGTCCTACCAACCAACGAGATAGATCACGAAACGCGCTCCAGCCTGAAGGTGTGGCAGGAACGTATTTATTAATAGCAAAAACCCCGAATTTAAACGGAAGAATTTTGAGTTAATCGATGTTATTGAGTTTAAAAAAAGTGAAATTTTCGAAAAATTTATTTTTTATTTTTAAAGCAAACAGGTGGATTATTTTAGGTGAAAAGGAGAGGCAGAGCCCAATTAAGATTAACTGCACCGAAACCGCTTCAAACTCCGTCTCCTGAGTGCAAAGATATCGTAGTTTGTGTTGAATGCTTGTTCGCTGAGGTAAACTTTTATTGTTGGTATCGTTTTCCGTTTTTCCGAGCTAGGTACGCGTGTGAGGTGTCAAAACACGCGTCTACGCGCGGGCTAACGAACAACGGAGTATTTAGAGGTAACCGTAGAACAATATTTTGAATTTATGGTGAAAAAACGTAATTAGCAGAAAAGTAGGAGTTTATAGAGTATTTAGTTCTACCAACCAACGAGATAGATCACGAACCGCGCTCCAGCCTGAAAGTGTGGCAGGTAAGTATTTATTAATAGCAAAAACCCTGAATTTAAACGGAAGAATTTTGAGTTAATCGATGTTATTGAATTTTAAATAAGTGAAATTTTCGAAAAATTGATTTTTTATTTTTAAAGCAACCAGGTGGATTATTTTAGGTGGAAAGGAGAGGCAGAGCCCAATTTAGATTAACTGCACCGAAACCGCTTCAAATTCCGTCTCCTGAGTGCAAAGATATCGTAGTTTGTGTTGAATGCTGGTTCGCTGAGGTAAACATTTATTGTTGGTATAGTTTTCCGTTTTTCCGAGCTAGGTACGCGTGTGAGGTGTCAAAACACGCGTATGCGTGCGGGCTTACGAACAACGGAGTATTTAGAGGTAAGCGTAGTACAATATTTTGAATTTATGGTGAAAAAACGTAATTAGCAGAAAAGTAGGAGTTTATAGAGTATTTAGTTCTACCAACCAACGAGATAGATAACGAACCGCGCTCCAGCCTGAAAGTGTGGCAGGTAAGTATTTATTAATAGCAAAAACCCTGAATTTAAACGGAAGAATTTTGAGTTAATCGATGTTATTGAGTTTAAAATAAGTGAAATTTTCGAAAAATTGATTTTTTATTTTTAAAGCAAACAGGTGGATTATTTTAGGTGAAAAAAAGAGGCAGAGCCCAATTAAGATTAACTGCACCGAAACCGCTTCAAATTCCGTCTCCTGAGTGCAAAGATATCGTAGTTTGTGTTGAATGCTGGTTCGCTGAGGTAAACTTTTATTGTTGGTAAAGTTTTCCGTTTTTCCGAGCTAGGTACGCGTGTGAGGTGTCAAAACACGCGTCTGCGCGCGGGCTAACGAACAACGGAGTATTTAGAGGTAAGCGTAGTACAATATTTTGAATTTATGGTGAAAAAACCTAATTAGCAGAAAAGTAGGTGTTTATAGAGTATTTAGTCCTACCAACCAACGAGATAGATCACGAAACGCGCTCCAGCCTGAAGGTGTGGCAGGTAAGTATTTATTAATAGCAAAAACCCCGAATTTAAACGGAAGAATTTTGAGTTAATCGATGTTATTGTGTTTAAAAAAAGTGAAATTTTCGAAAAATTTATTTTTTATTTTTAAAGCAACCAGGTGGATTATTTTAGGTGGAAAGGAGAGGCAGAGCCCAATTAAGATTAACTGCACCGAAACCGCTTCAAATTCCGTCTCCTGAGTGCAAAGATATCGTAGTTTGTGTTGAATGCTGGTTCGCTGAGGTAAACTTTTATTGTTGGTATAGTTTTCCGTTTTTCCGAGCTAGGTACGCGCGTGAGGTGTCAAAACACGCGTCTGCGCGCGGGCTAACGGACAACGGAGTATTTAGAGGTAAGCGTAGTAAAATATTTTGATTTTATGGTGAAAAAACGTAATTAGCAGAAAAGTAGGAGTTTATAGAGTATTTAGTCCTACCAACCAACGAGATAGATCACGAATTGCGCTCCAGCCTGAAGGTGTGGCAGGTAAGTATTTAATAATAGCAAAAACCCCGAATTTAAACGGAAGAATTTTGAGTTAATCGATGTTATCGAGTTTAAAATAAGTGAAATTTTCGAAAAATTGTTTTTTTTATTTTTAAAGCAAACAGGTGGATTATTTTAGGTGGAAAAGAGAGGCAGAGCCCAATTAAGATTAACTGCACCGAAACCGCTTCAAATTCCGTCTCCTGAGGGCAAAGATATCGTAGTTTGTGTTGAATGTTGGTTCGCTGAGGTAAACTTTTATTGTTGGTATAGTTTTCCATTTTTCCGAGCTAGGTACGCGTGTGATGTGTCAAAACACGCGTCTGCGCGCGGGCTAACGAACAACGGAGTATTTAGAGGTAACCGTAGTACAATATTTTGATTTTATGGTGAAAAAACGTAATTAGCAGAAAAGTAGGTGTTTATAGAGTATTTAGTTCTACCAACCAACGAGATAGATCACGAAACGCGCTCCAGCCTGAAGGTGTGGCAGGTAAGTATTTATTAATAGCAAAAACCCCGAATTTAAACGGAAGAATTTTGAGTTAATCGATGTTATTGAGTTTAAAAAAAGTGAAATTTTCGAAAAATTTATTTTTTATTTTTAAAGCAACCAGGTGGATTATTTTAGGTGGAAAGGAGAGGCAGAGCCCAATTAAGATTAACTGCACCGAAACCGCTTCAAATTCCGTCTCCTGAGTGCAAAGATATCGTAGTTTGTGTTGAATGCTGGTTCGCTGAGGTAAACTTTTATTGTTGGTATAGTTTTCCGTTTTTCCGAGCTAGGTACGCGCGTGAGGTGTCAAAACACGCGTCTGCGCGCGGGCTAACGAACAACGGAGTATTTAGAGGTAAGCGTAGTAAAATATTTTGATTTTATGGTGAAAAAACGTAATTAGCAGAAAAGTAGGAGTTTATAGAGTATTTAGTCCTACCAACCAACGAGATAGATCACGAAACGCGCTCCAGCCTGAAGGTGTGGCAGGTAAGTATTTAATAATAGCAAAAACCCCGAATTTAAACGGAAGAATTTTGAGTTAATCGATGTTATCGAGTTTAAAATAAGTGAAATTTTCGAAAAATTGTTTTTTTTATTTTTAAAGCAAACAGGTGGATTATTTTAGGTGGAAAAGAGAGGCAGAGCCCAACGAAGATTAACTGCACCGAAACCGCTTCAAATTCCGTCTCCTGAGGGCAAAGATATCGTAGTTTGTGTTGAATGCTGGTTCGCTGAGGTAAACTTTTATTGTTGGTATAGTTTTCCGTTTTTCCGAGCTAGGTACGCGTGTGAGGATTCAAATCACGCGACTGCGCGCGGGCTAACGAACAACGGAGTATTTAGAGGTAACCGTAGTACAATATTTTGATTTTATGGTGAAAAAACGTAATTAGCAGAAAAGTAGGTGTTTATAGAGTATTTAGTCCTACCAACCAACGAGATAGATCACGAAACGCGCTCCAGCCTGAAGGTGTGGCAGGTAAGTATTTATAAATAGCAAAAACCCCGAATTTAAACGGAAGAATTTTGAGTTAATCGATGTTATTGAGTTTAAAAAAAGTGAAATTTTCGAAAAATTTATTTTTTATTTTTAAAGCAACCAGGTGGATTATTTTAGGTGGAAAGGAGAGGCAGAGCCCAATTAAGATTAACTGCACCGAAACCGCTTCAAATTCCGTCTCCTGAGTGCAAAGATATCGTAGTTTGTGTTGAATGCTGGTTCGCTGAGGTAAACTTTTATTGTTGGTAAAGTTTTCCGTTTTTCCGAGCTAGGTACGCGTGTGAGGTGTCAAAACACGCGGCTGCGCGCAAGCTAACGAAAAACGGAATATTTAGAAGGAAGCGTAGTACAATATTTTCAATTTATGGTGAAAAAACGTAATTAGCAGAAAAGTAGGTGTTTATAGAGTATTTAGTTCTACTAACCAACGAGATAGATCACGAAACGTGCTCCAGCCTAAAGGTGTGGCAGGTAAGTATTTATTGATAGCAAAAACCCCGAATTGAAACGGACGAATTTTGAGTTAATCGATGTTATTGAGTTTAAAATAAGTGAAATTTTCGAAAAATTGATTTTTTATTTTTAAAGCAAACAGGTGGATTATTTTAGGTGGAAAGGAGAGGCAGAGCCCAATTAAGATTAACTGCACCGAAACAGCTTCAAATTCCGTCTCCTGAGTGCAAAGATATCGTAGTTTGTGTTGAATGCTGGTTCGCTGAGGTAAACATTTATTGTTGGTATAGTTTTCCGTTTTTCCGAGCTAGGTACGCGTGTGAGGTGTCAAAACACGCGTCTGCGCGCGGGCTAACGAACAACGGAGTATTTAGAGGTAAGCGTAGTACAATATTTTGAAGTTATGGTGAAAAAACGTAATTAGCAGAAAAGTAGGTGTTTATAGAGTATTTAGTTCTACCAACCAACGAGATAGATCACGAAACGTGCTCCAGCCTAAAGGTGTGGCAAGTAAGTATTTACTAATAGCAAAAACCCCGAATTTAAACAGAAGAATTTATAGTTAATCGATGTTATTGAGTTTTAAATAAGTGAAATTTTCGAAAAATTGATTTTTTATTTTTAAAGCAACCAGGTGGATTATTTTAGGTGGAAAGGAGAGGCAGAGCCCAATTAAGATTAACTGCACCGAAACCGCTTCAAATTCCGTCTCCTGAGTGCAAAGATATCGTAGTTTGTGTTGAATGCTAATTCGCTGAGGAAAACTTTTATTGTTGGTATAGTTTTCCGTTTTTCCGAGCAAGGTACGCGTGTGAGATGTCAAAACACGCGTCTGCGCGCGGGCTAACGAACAACGGAGTGTTTAGAGGTAACCGTAGTACAAAATTTTGAATTTATGGTGAAAAAACGTAATTAGCAGAAAACTAGGTGTTTATAGAGTATTTAGTTCTACCAACCAACGAGATAGATCACGAAACGCGCTCCAGCCTGAAGGTGTGGCAGGAACGTATTTATTAATAGCAAAAACCCCGAATTTAAACGGAAGAATATTGAGTTAATCGATGTTATTGAGTTTAAAATAAGTGAAATTTTCGAAAAATAGATTTTTTATTTTTAAAGCAAACAGGTGGATTATTTTAGGTGGAAAGGAGAGGCAGAGCCCAACGAAGATTAACTACACCGAAAACGCTTCAAATTCCGTCTCCTAAGTGCAAAGATATCGTAGTTTGTGTTGAATGCTGGTTCGCTGAGGTAAACTTTTATTGTTGGTATAGTTTTCCGTTTTTCCGAGCTAGGTACGCGTGTGAGGTGTCAAAACACGCGTCTGCGCGCGAGCTTACGAACAACGGAGTGTTTAGAGGTAACCGTAGTACAAAATTTTGAATTTATGGTGAAAAAACGTAATTAGCAGAAAACTAGGTGTTTATAGAGTATTTAGTTCTACCAACCAACGAGATAGATCACGAAACGCGCTCCAGCCTGAAGGTGTGGCAGGTAAGTATTTATTGATAGCAAAAACCCCGAATTTAAACGGAAGAATTTTGAGTTAATCGATGTTATCGAGTTTAAAATAAGTGAAATTTTCGAAAAATTGATTTTTTTATTTTTAAAGCAAACAGGTGGATTATTTTAGGTGGAAAGGAGAGGCAGAGCCCAATTAAGATTAACTGCACCGAAACCGCTTCAAACTCCGTCTCCTGAGTGCAAAGATATCGTAGTTTGTGTTGAATGCTGGTTCGCTGAGGTAAACTTTTATTGTAGGTATAGTTTTCCGTTTTTCCGAGCTAGGTACGCGTGTGAGGTGTCAAAACACGCGTCTGCGCGCGGGCTAACGAACAACGGAGTATTTAGAGGTAAGCGTAGTACAATATTTTGAATTTATGGTGAAAAAACGTAATTAGCAGAAAAGTAGGTGTTTATAGAGTACTTAGTTCTACCAACCAACGAGATAGATCACGAAACTCACTCCAGCCTGAAGGTGTGGCAGATAAGTATTTATTAATAGCAAAAACCCCGAATTTAAACGGAAGAATTTTGAGTTAATCGATGTTATTGAGTTTAAAATAAGTGAAATTTTCGAAAAATTTATTTTTTATTTTTAAAGCAACCAGGTGGATAATTTTAGGTGGAAAGGAGAGGCAGAGCCCAATTAAGATTAACTGCACCGAAACCGCTTCAAATTCCGTCTCCTGAGTGCAAAGATATCGTAGTTTGTGTTGAATGCTGGTTCGCTGAGGTAAACTTTTATTGTTGGTATAGTTTTCCGTTTTTCCGAGCTAGGTACGCGTGTGAGGTGTCAAAACACGCGTCTGCGCGCGGGCTTACGAAAAACGGAGTATTTAGAGGTAAGCGTAGTACAATATTTTGAATTTGTGGTGAAAAAACGTAATTAGCAGAAAAGTAGGAGTTTATAGAGTATTTAGTTCTACCAACCAACGAGATAGATCACGAAACGCGCTCCAGCCTGAAGGTGTCGCAGGTAAGTATTTATTAATCGAAAAAACCCCGAATTTAAACGGAAGAATTTTGAGTTAATCGATGTTATTGAGTTTAAAATAAGTGAAATTTTCGAAAAATTGTTTTTTTATTTTTAAAGCAAACAGGTGGATTATTTTAGGTGGAAAGGATAGGCAGAGCCCAATTTAGATTAACTGCACCGAAACCGCTTCAAATTCCGTCTCCTGAGTGCAAAGATATCGTAGTTTGTGTTGAATGCTGGTTCGTTGAGGTAAACTTTTATTGTTGGTATAGTTTTCCGTTTTTCCGAGCTAGGTACCCCCGTGTGAGGTGTCAAAACACGCGTCTGTGCGCGGACTAACGAATAACGGAGTGTTTAGAGGTAAGCGTAGTACAATATTTTGAACTTATGGTGAAAAAACGTAATTAGCAGAAAACTAGGTGTTTATAGAGTATTTAGTTCTACCAACCAACGAGATAGATCACGAAACGCGCTCCAGCCTGAAGGTGTGGCAGGTAAGTATTTATTGATAGCAAAAACCCCGAATTTAAACGGAAGAATTTTGAGTTAATCGATGTTATTGAGTTTAAAGTAAGTGAAATTTTCGAAAAATTGATTTTTTATTTTTAAAACAACCAGGTGGATTATTTTAGGTGGAAAGGAGAGGCAGAGCCCAATTAAGATTAACTGCACCGAAACCGCTTCAAATTCCGTCTCCTGAGTGCAAAAATATCGTAGTTTGTGTTGAATGCTGGTTCGCTGAGGTAAACTTTTATTGTTGGTATAGTTTTCCGTTTTCCGAGCTAGGTACGCGTGTGAGGTGTCAAAACACGCGTCTGCGTGCGGGCTAACGAACAACGGAGTATTTAGAGGTAACCGTAGTACAATATTTTGATTTCATGGTGAAAAAACGTAATTAGCAGAAAAGTAGGTGTTTATAGAGTATTTAGTTCTACCAACCAACGAGATAGATCACGAAACGCACTCCAGCCTGAAGGTGTGGCAGGTAAGTATTTATTATTAGCAAAAACCCCGAATTTAAACAGAAGAATTTTGAGTTAATCGATGTTATTGAGTTTAAAATAAGTGAAATTTTCGAAAAATTGATTTTTTATTTTTAAAGCAAACAGGTGGATTATTTTAGGTGGAAAGGAGAGGCAGAGCCCAATTAAGATTAACTGCACCGAAACCGCTTCAAATTCCGTCTCCTGAGGGCAAAGATATCGTAGTTTGTGTTGAATGCTGGTTCGCTGAGGTAAACTTTTATTGTTGGTATAGTTTTCCATTTTTCCGAGCTAGGTACGCGTGTGAGGTGTCAAAACACGCGTCTGCGCGCAGGCTAACGAACAACGGAGTATTTAGAGGTAAGCGTAGTACAATATTTTGAATTTATGGTGAAAAAACGTAATTAGCAGAAAAGTAGGTGTTTATAGAGTACTTAGTTCTACCAACCAACGAGATAGATCACGAAACTCACTCCAGCCTGAAGGTGTGGCAGATAAGTATTTATTAATAGCAAAAACCCCGAATTTAAACGGAAGAATTTTGAGTTAATCGATGTTATTGAGTTTAAAATAAGTGAAATTTTCGAAAAATTTATTTTTTATTTTTAAAGCAACCAGGTGGATAATTTTAGGTGGAAAGGAGAGGCAGAGCCCAATTAAGATTAACTGCACCGAAACCGCTTCAAATTCCGTCTCCTGAGTGCAAAGATATCGTAGTTTGTGTTGAATGCTGGTTCGCTGAGGTAAACTTTTATTGTTGGTATAGTTTTCCGTTTTTCCGAGCTAGGTACGCGTGTGAGGTGTCAAAACACGCGTCTGCGTGCGGGCTTACGAAAAACGGAGTATTTAGAGGTAAGCGTAGTACAATATTTTGAATTTATGGTGAAAAAACGTAATTAGCAGAAAAGTAGGAGTTTATAGAGTATTTAGTTCTACCAACCAACGAGATAGATCACGAAACGCGCTCCAGCCTGAAGGTGTCGCAGGTAAGTATTTATTAATCGCAAAAACCCCGAATTTAAACGGAAGAATTTTGAGTTAATCGATGTTATTGAGTTTAAAATAAGTGAAATTTTCGAAAAATTGTTTTTTTATTTTTAAAGCAAACAGGTGGATTATTTTAGGTGGAAAGGATAGGCAGAGCCCAATTTAGATTAACTGCACTGAAACCGCTTCAAATTCCGTCTCCTGAGTGCAAAGATATCGTAGTTTGTGTTGAATGCTGGTTCGTTGAGGTAAACTTTTATTGTTGGTATAGTTTTCCGTTTTTCCGAGCTAGGTACCCCCGTGTGAGGTGTCAAAACACGCGTCTGTGCGCGGACTAACGAATAACGGAGTGTTTAGAGGTAAGCGTAGTACAATATTTTGAATTTATGGTGAAAAAACCTAATTAGCAGAAAAGTAGGTGTTTATAGAGTATTTAGTTCTACCAACCAACGAGATAGATTACGAAAAGCGCTCCAGCCTGAAGGTGTGGCAGGTAAGTATTTATCAATAGCAAAAACCCCGAATTTAAACGGAAGAATTTTGAGTTAATCGATGTTATTGAGTATAAAATAGGTGAAATTTTCGAAAAATTGATTTTTTATTTTTAAAGCAACCAGGTGGATTATTTTAGGTGGAAAAGAGAGGCAGAGCCCAATTAAGATTAACTGCACCGAAACCGCTTCAAATTCCGTCTCCTAAGTGCAAAGATATCGTAGTTTGTGTTGAAACTTGTTGACAGATGAATATCCAGGGCACTCCATAATAAATTATTGCATGCCTGGTTGTTCCTTATTTGATATCATGAAAGAAATTATTAAATGTAATTTTAACAAGGATACTACTTTATTAATTTTTATGGGTAATAGGGGAAATTTGAACAAAGGAGAATTGCTCCAATATTATAGGACATTGTGTAATCTTAGTTTAAGAAAAATTGTGTTGTTTACATTCCCCTATAGTAACAGCTTGCCACAGGAAGAAAACAACATAAGATTTGAAATTAATATGTCATTACATAATTGGACATTCAATAATAATCTGTTTCATCTGGTAGATACTAACAATTATGTTAGTAATAATTTGATTTTGACAAGAGATAGATATAATATTGTTATGTACTATCTTTCTAACTATTATAAAAGACAGATAGCTGTGTCGCTATCATATTTTTTTTCCATTTCAGCCAAAAACTTGGCTAAACAACTTGCTTCTTTTGAGCAACGCAGTGACATTTTAAATAATCCTGCCAATAATTTGGCAACAACTAATGACATTGATTATCATTTAAATTAGAAATTAGGACAACAGAGGAAACCTCTTGCATAATAAATGAAGAAAATATAAATACTGGTTTAAATCATCAAAATATTTCAAAAAGTTCTTCTGTAATATCATCTCACCCATCAAATTGTAATCTAAATAAATATAATAATAATACTCTAAAAATTGTTCATCAAAATATACAGGGTGTGATAGGTAAGGAATTAGAATTGGAGCTGTTTATGAACTGTAGTTTTATTGATATCCTATGTGTAACCGAACATTGGTTAAAAGTCCACCAGTTCATGTTCAGCTTTAACAACCACCAGGTTGCCAGCTCATTCAGCAGAGTTAATATGATACGTGGTGGCTCCCTAATAATTGCTCGTAACAATATTAAATTTAAAGAACGTAAAGATATTGTGAGCCTCTCTGTTGAGCGAGTTATTGAAATAGCATGCATTGAGCTTGAGCAGTTCATTGTAATGAGCGTGTACAGGCCCCCATGTGCTTCATATGATATTTTTGAGAAATGTATGGAAGAAGTATTATTAAAGACTTCTAACAGTAATAAAACAGTTGTTGTCTGTGGAGACTTCAATATCAATATACTAGAAAAATCTGCTACAGTAAATAGGTTTATAACTCTATTAAAGTCGTATAACTTATACAATACATTCTCTGAGCCGACTAGAATAACTGCCACTAGTGCTACCTGTATTGACAATATTTTTACGAACTTAAGACCTTCTAGCCATTTAATTATAAATGAGTTGGACTCTGATCACTGTGGCCAGTTAGTCACTTTCCCTCAGAAAATAGTCAGAGCTCAAAGGAAACTTGTGAGTTTTGTTCCTGTAAACAAGAATCGCTTAGGTCAATTTAGAAATAATTTAATGGAAAAACTACCGGGTTTGCCTTATCACGACGACCCGGATCAAGCTTATACATTACTATTTAACCTAATCAATTGTGAGTTTAGAAAAGTTTTCACCTCAAAAACATTGCCTGTTTGTGACCGCGTTTTATTTAGTGATTGGGCTACGACGGGTATTTACAAGAGTAGGCAACGGTTATTTGAATTATATCATGAAAAAACATATAACCATGATGAAGCTTTTAAAGAATTTGTTAAAAAATATTCCAATACTTTTAAACGAGCCTGTTCCTTAGCAAAAACCATACACATTAAAAATAAAATAAAATCTTCTGGAAATAAAATTAAAACCACTTGGAATATTATTAATTCAGAAACGGGAAGAACGACAGTACGGAATCGTGACTTCCATCTAAAAATCAATGATGTAGATATTAAGGCAGACGTGGAGGTGGCGACTGAGTTTGAAAATTTCTTTACAAATATTCCCATTTTAACAACCAAAACTCTATCATCATCGTCCTCCACGTCTGCTTATTCAATACTAAAAGAATGTGTACCAGAATGTGACAAGCTTTTTGCATTTACAATTATTACTGCCGAAGACATTTTAGAATCTTTTAAAAATCTTGATGTAAAAAAAACTGCTGACCTTTGGGGGTTGTCAGTACATACCATGTCTTCAATAATTGATGTTATTTCACCCTTTTTAGCAATTGTTTTTAACTCTTGTATTGCATCTGGTGTATTTCCTGATCTGATGAAATTTAGTAAAGTGATTCCATTGTTCAAATCTGGCAGCACAACTGATCCTACGAATTTTCGGCCTATTTCGATATTACCTACTTTGAGCAAAATCTTTGAAAAATTAATTTTAAAACAAATGTTAGGACATTTCAATGCACATAATTTACTACATCTGAAACAGTTTGGTTTTACAAAAGGTCGTTCTACTACAGACGCGGGCGTGGAATTACTAAAGAGCATATTCGAGGCCTGGGAGAAGTCGCAAGATGCTCTTGGCATTTTCTGCGACTTGTCCAAGGCCTTCGATTGCGTACATCATGATATACTCATCAGGAAACTGTACCACTATGGTTTGAGGGACAAGGCTCTCGAACTTCTGACTTCTTATTTGAATAACAGAATTCAGAGGGTCGATGTTAATGGCAAGAGATCTGCAGGATCTGCGGTCACTATGGGCGTTCCACAGGGTTCAATTCTAGGTCCATTCTTATTTCTAATTTATATAAATGACTTACCTTATCATATAAGGGATAATAACAAGATCGTATTATTCGCAGATGACACTTCGCTCATTTTTAAAATCAAACGTCAGTTAGTCAACTTTGAACAAGTCAACGATGCACTCTCTAAAGTTGTGCATTGGTTTAATGTAAATAATCTACTCCTGAATGAGAAAAAGACTAAACTGATTAAATTTTCAACGCCAAATGTCAGGCAGCTAACTACCAACGTTCAAGTCAATGGAATAGAGTTGGACCCTGTTGAGTCAACGGTTTTTCTTGGAATAACTATTGACGGCAAATTACAATGGGGCCCACACATAGAAAAATTGTCAGGAAAGCTTAGTTCGGCCGCCTATGCTGTTAAAAAAATTAGACAGATAACCGACGTAGATACAGCCAGAATTGTTTATTTTAGCTATTTTCATAGTCTTATGTCCTATGGGATTCTTCTCTGGGGAACCTGTGCGGACATCAATAATATCTTTGTTTTACAAAAAAGGGCTGTTCGAGCCATTTACAACCTAGGTCCAAGAGATTCCCTTAGAGAAAAATTCAAAGAAATAGATATTCTGACTGTAGCCTCACAATATATATTTGAAAACCTGTTGTATGTACACAAGGATATATCAAATTTTAAGAAAATGTCCGATATTCATAGTATAAATACTAGGAATAAACACAATCTTGCTGTACATCGCACTCGTCTCCACAGAGTAGGCAACTCGTTCATGGGTCAATGTATACGCTTTTACAACAAACTTCCCATTGATATTAGAAACTTACCCATTAAACGATTTAAAAGCAGTATTAAAACCAAACTATGTAAAAAAGGGTACTATAAAATTTCGGATTATTTAGAAGACAGAAATGCATGGGATTGAGCTGCTCGCTCTGCTAAGCCTTGAAAAAACCCTAGAACTTGACATTTTAATATTAATTAGTATCTAAAATCATTAAATTATACCAGTTTTATATACCTACAAATTGACATTGTTGATTATTCTTTATACAACATGACATTATTACTTTGTAAAGTATTATTTTGTTTTGATTATTGTGAATGTGAGGACTATGTGGATCATTTTTTATTTTTTGCTCCTCTTTCCCTGTTTTAATGATGGTCTGGCAGTTTTGAGTACTTTCTGCGGCCTACCCAAATGTCCTTTTTTTGGTATTGTTCGTCGAGTCGTTGAGCTCCTTCAGCTCTGAGTTGAGCTCCTCGGTTACTGACAAATGCTTGCACTGACTGGACAGGTCCACTCAAATCTGTGTGGTTCTTTCCTCAAAAGACCATTTCAGACATTAATCTACATGGTCCTCATATGGCTTGACCAAGATTATATCTGGACCTTAAAAGAGACTGCGACCTCTGAGTTTGTTTCGGCCTTTCTTCTCAGAGTAGTCAGATAGGAAACGCCGACCTCATCTAGCTTATTTTATTTTTTTAATAATATGACGTGTAAAAGTGATTGCGATATCCTATTTACAGAATAAACAATTTCATTTCAATTTCATTTCATTTCATTTCATTTCATTTCATTTCATTTCAATGCTGGTTCGCTGAGGTAAACTTTTATTGTTGGTATAGTTTTCCGTTTTTCCGAGCTAGGTACGCGTGTGAGGTGTCAAAACACGCGTCTGCGCGCGGACTAACGAACAACGGAGTATTTAGAGGTAAGCGTAGTACAATATTTTCAATTTATGGTGAAAAAACGTAATTAGCAAAAAAGTAGGTGTTTATAGAGTATTTAGTTCTACCAACCAACGAGATAGATCACGAAACGCGCTCCAGCCTGAAGGTGTAGCAAGTAAGTATTTATTAATAGAAAAAACCCCCAATTTAAACGGAAGAATTTTGAGTTAATCGATGTTATTGAGTTTAAAATAAGTGAAATTTTCGAAAAATTGTTTTTTTATTTTTAAAGCAAACAGGTGGATTATTTTAGGTGGAAAGGAGAGGCAGAGCCCAATTAAGATTAACTGCACCGAAACCGCTTCAAATTCCGTCTCCTGAGTGCAAAGATATCGTAGTTTGTGTTGAATGCTGGTTCGCTGAGGTAAACTTTTATTGTAGGTATAATTTTCCGTTTTTCCGAGCTAGGTACGCGTGTGAGGTGTCAAAACACTTGTCTGCGTGCAGGCTAACGAACAACGGAGTATTTAGAGGTAAGCGTAGTACAATATTTTGATTTTATGGTGAAAAAACGTAATTAGCAGAAAACTAGGTGTTTATAGAGTATTTAGTTCTACCAACCAACGAGATAGATCACGAAACTGCTGCAGCCTAAAGGTGTGGCAGGTAAGTATTTATTAATAGCAAAAACCCCGAATTTAAACGGAAGAATTTTGAGTTAATCGATGTTATTGAGTTTAAAGTAAGTGAAATTTTCGAAAAGTTGATTTTTTATTTTTAAAACAACCAGGTGGATTATTTTAGGTGGAAAGGAGAGGCAGAGCCCAACGAAGATTAACTGCACCGAAACCGCTTCAAATTCCGTCTCCTGAGTGCAAAAATATCGTAGTTTGTGTTGAATGCTGGTTCGCTGAGGTAAACTTTTATTGTTGGTATAGTTTTCCGTTTTTCCGAGCTAGGTACGCGTGTGAGGTGTCAAAACACGCGTCTGCGCGTGGGCTAACGAACAACGGAGTATTTAGAGGTAACCGTAGTACAATATTTTGATTTTATGGTGAAAAAACGTAATTAGCAGAAAAGTAGGTGTTTATAGAGTATTTAGTTCTACCAACCAACGAGATAGATCACGAAACGCACTCCAGCCTGAAGGTGTGGCAGGTAAGTATTTATTATTAGCAAAAACCCCGAATTTAAACGGAAGAATTTTGAGTTAATCGATGTTATTGAGTTTAAAATAAGTGAAATTTTCGAAAAATTGATTTTTTATTTTTAAAGCAAACAGGTGGATTATTTTAGGTGGAAAAGAGGGGCAGAGCCCAATTAAGATTAACTGCACCGAAACCGCTTCAAACTCCGTCTCCTGAGTGCAAAGATATCGTAGTTTGTGTTGAATGCTGGTTCGCTGAGGTAAACTTTTATTGTTGATATAGTTTTCCGTTTTTCCGAGCTAGGTACGCGTGTGAGGTGTCAAAACACGCGTCTGCGCGCGGGCTAACGAACAACAGAGTGTTAAGAGGTAACCGTAGAACAATATTTTGAATTTATGGTGAAAAAACGTAATTAGCAGAAAAGTAGGTGTTTATAGAGTATTTAGTCCTACCAACCAACGAGATAGATCACGAAACGCGCTCCTGCCTGAAGGTGTGGCAGTTAAGTATTTATTAATAGCAAAAACCCCGAATTTAAACGGAAGAATTTTGAGTTAATCGATGTTATTGAGTTTAAAAAAAGTGAAATTTTCGTAAAATTGATTTTTTATTTTTAAAGCAAACAGGTGGATTATTTTAGGTGGAAAGGAGAGGCAGAGCCCAATTAAGATTAACTGCACCGAAACCTCTTCAAATTCCGTCTCCTGAGTGCAAAGATATCGTAGTTTGTGTTGAATGCTGGTTCGCTGAGGTAAACTTTTATTGTTGGTATAAATTTCGGTTTTTCCGAGCTAGGTACGCGTGTGAGGTGTCAAAACACGCGTCTGCGCGCGGACTAACGAACAACGGAGTATTTATAGGTAAGCGTAGTACAATATTTTGAATTTATGATGTTATTGAATTTAAAATAAGTGAAATTTTCGAAAAATTGATTTTTTATTTTTAAAGCAAACAGGTGGATTATTTTAGGTGAAAAGGAGAGGCAGAGCCCAATTAAGATTAACTGCACCGAAACTGCTTCAAATTCCGTCTCCTGAGTGCAAAGATATCGTAGTTTGTGTTGAATGCTGGTTCGCTGAGGTAAACTTTTATTGTTGGTATAATTTTCCGTTTTTCCGAGCTAGGTACGCGTGTGAGGTGTCAAAACACGCGTCTGCGCGCGGGCTAACGAACAACGGAGTGTTTAGAGGTAAGCGTAGTACAACATTTTGAATTTATGGTGAAAAAACCTAATTAGCAGAAAAGTAGGGGTTTATAGAGAATTTAGTTCTACCAACCAACGAGATAGATCACGAAAAGCGCTCCAGCCTGAAGGTGTGGCAGGTAAGTATTTATTAATAGCAAAATCCCCGAATTTAAACGGAAGAATTTTGAGTAAATCGATGTTTTTGAGTTTAAAATAAGTGAAATTTTCGAAAAATTGATTTTTTATTTTTAAAGCAAACAGGTGGATTATTTTAGGTGGAAAGGAGAGGCAGAGCCCAATTAAGATTAACTGCACCGAAACCGCTTCAAATTCCGTCTCCTGAGTGCAAAGATATCGTAGTTTGTGTTGAATGCTGGTTCGCTGAGGTAAACTTTTATTGTAGGTATAATTTTCCGTTTTTCCGAGCTAGGTACGCGTGTGAGGTGTCAAAACACTTGTCTGCGTGCAGGCTAACGAACAACGGAGTATTTAGAGGTAAGCGTAGTACAATATTTTGAACTTATGGTGAAAAAACGTAATTAGCAGAAAAGTAGGTGTTTATAGAGTATTTAGTTCTACCAACCAACGAGATAGATCACGAAACGCACTCCAGCCTGAAGGTGTGGCAGGTAAGTATTTATTATTAGCAAAAACCCCGAATTTAAACGGAAGAATTTTGAGTTAATCGATGTTATTGAGTTTAAAATAAGTGAAATTTTCGAAAAATTGATTTTTTATTTTTAAAGCAAACAGGTGGATTATTTTAGGTGGAAAAGAGGGGCAGAGCCCAATTAAGATTAACTGCACCGAAACCGCTTCAAACTCCGTCTCCTGAGTGCAAAGATATCGTAGTTTGTGTTGAATGCTGGTTCGCTGAGGTAAACTTTTATTGTTGATATAGTTTTCCGTTTTTCCGAGCTAGGTACGCGTGTGAGGTGTCAAAACACGCGTCTGCGCGCGGGCTAACGAACAACAGAGTGTTAAGAGGTAACCGTAGAACAATATTTTGAATTTATGGTGAAAAAACGTAATTAGCAGAAAAGTAGGTGTTTATAGAGTATTTAGTTCTACCAACCAACGAGATAGATCACGAAACTGCTGCAGCCTAAAGGTGTGGCAGGTAAGTATTTATTAATAGCAAAAACCCCGAATTTAAACGGAAGAATTTTGAGTTAATCGATGTTATTGAGTTTAAAGTAAGTGAAATTTTCGAAAAATTGATTTTTTATTTTTAAAACAACCAGGTGGATTATTTTAGGTGGAAAGGAGAGGCAGAGCCCAATTAAGATTAACTGCACCGAAACCGCTTCAAATTCCGTCTCCTGAGTTCAAAAATATCGTAGTTTGTGTTGAATGCTGGTTCGCTGAGGTAAACATTTATTGTTGGTATAGTTTTCCGTTTTCCGAGCTAGGTACGCGTGTGAGGTGTCAAAACACGCGTCTGCGTGCGGGCTAACGAACAACGGAGTATTTAGAGGTAACCGTAGTACAATATTTTGATTTCATGGTGAAAAAACGTAATTAGCAGAAAAGTAGGTGTTTATAGAGTATTTAGTTCTACCAACCAACGAGATAGATCACGAAACGCACTCCAGCCTGAAGGTGTGGCAGGTAAGTATTTATTATTAGCAAAAACCCCGAATTTAAACAGAAGAATTTTGAGTTAATCGATGTTATTGAGTTTAAAATAAGTGAAATTTTCGAAAAATTGATTTTTTATTTTTAAAGCAAACAGGTGGATTATTTTAGGTGGAAAGGAGAGGCAGAGCCCAATTAAGATTAACTGCACCGAAACCGCTTCAAATTCCGTCTCCTGAGGGCAAAGATATCGTAGTTTGTGTTGAATGCTGGTTCGCTGAGGTAAACTTTTATTGTTGGTATAGTTTTCCATTTTTCCGAGCTAGGTACGCGTGTGAGGTGTCAAAACACGCGTCTGCGCGCGGGCTAACGAACAACGGAGTATTTAGAGGTAAGCGTAGTACAATATTTTGAATTTATGGTGAAAAAACGTAATTAGCAGAAAAGTAGGTGTTTATAGAGTACTTAGTTCTACCAACCAACGAGATAGATCACGAAACTCACTCCAGCCTGAAGGTGTGGCAGATAAGTATTTATTAATAGCAAAAACCCCGAATTTAAACGGAAGAATTTTGAGTTAATCGATGTTATTGAGTTTAAAATAAGTGAAATTTTCGAAAAATTTATTTTTTATTTTTAAAGCAACCAGGTGGATAATTTTAGGTGGAAAGGAGAGGCAGAGCCCAATTAAGATTAACTGCACCGAAACCGCTTCAAATTCCGTCTCCTGAGTGCAAAGATATCGTAGTTTGTGTTGAATGCTGGTTCGCTGAGGTAAACTTTTATTGTTGGTATAGTTTTCCGTTTTTCCGAGCTAGGTACGCGTGTGAGGTGTCAAAACACGCGTCTGCGTGCGGGCTTACGAAAAACGGAGTATTTAGAGGTAAGCGTAGTACAATATTTTGAATTTATGGTGAAAAAACGTAATTAGCAGAAAAGTAGGAGTTTATAGAGTATTTAGTTCTACCAACCAACGAGATAGATCACGAAACGCGCTCCAGCCTGAAGGTGTCGCAGGTAAGTATTTATTAATCGCAAAAACCCCGAATTTAAACGGAAGAATTTTGAGTTAATCGATGTTATTGAGTTTAAAATAAGTGAAATTTTCGAAAAATTGATTTTTTATTTTTAAAGCAAACAGGTGGATTATTTTAGGTGGAAAGGAGAGGCAGAGCCCAATTAAGATTAACTGCACCGAAACCGCTTCAAATTCCGTCTCCTGAGTGCAAAGATATCGTAGTTTGTGTTGAATGCTGGTTCGCTCAGGTAAACTTTTATTGTTGGTATAGTTTTCCGTTTTTCCGAGCTATGTACGTGTGTGAGGTGTCAAAACACGCGTCTGCGCGCGGGCTAACGAACAACGGAATATTTAGCGGTAAGCGTAGTAAAATATTTTGAATTTATGGTGAAAAAACGTAATTAGCAGAAAAGTAGGTGTTTATAGAGTATTTAGTTCTACCAACCAACGAGATAGATCACGAAACGCGCTCCAGCCTGAAGGTGTGGCAAGTAAGTATTTATGAATAGCAAAAACCCCGAATTTAAACGGAAGAATTTTGAGTTAATCGATAGTATTGAGTTTTAAATAAGTGAAATTTTCGAAAAATTGATTTTTTATTTTTAAAGCAAACAGGTGGATTATTTTAGGTGGAAAGGAGAGGCACAGCCCAATTAAGATTAACTGCACCGAAACCGCTTCAAATTCCGTCTCCTAACTGCAAAGATATCGTAGTTTTTGTTGAATGCTGGTTCGCTGAGGTAAACTTTTATTGTTGGTATAAATTTCGGTTTTTCCGAGCTAGGTACGCGTGTGAGGTGTCAAAACACGCGTCTGCGCACGGACTAACGAACAACGGAGTATTTATAGGTAAGCGTAGTACAATATTTTTAATTTATGATGTTATTGAGTTTAAAATAAGTGAAATTTTCGAAAAATTGATTTTTTATTTTTAAAGCAAACAGGTGGATTATTTTAGGTGAAAACTAATTAAGATTAACTGCACCGAAACCGCTTCAAATTCCGTCTCCTGAGTGCAAAGATATCGTAGTTTGTGTTGAATGCTGGTTCGCTGAGGTAAACTATTATTGTTGGTATAGATTTCCGTTTTTCCGAGCTAGGTACGCGTGTGAGGTGTCAAAACACGCGTCTGCGCCCGGGCTTACGAACAACGGGGTGTTTAGACGTAAGCGTAGTAAAATATTTTGAATTTATGGTGAAAAATAGTAATTAGCAGAAAAGTAGGTGTTTACAGAGTATTTAGTTCTACCAACCAACGAGATAGATCACGAAACGCGCTCCAGTCTGAAGGTGTGGCAGGTACGTATTTATTTATAGCAAAAACCCCGAATTTAAACGGAAGAATTTTGAGTTAATCGATGTTATCGAGTTTAAACTACTTACATGAACAAATTCCCTTTAAACCTTATCATGTACACTGGTATTGGCTCACTGTTCCTAAGGAGTCATGGCATGCAGGCCTGGCTTGGGATCAGGGTGTGGGCTGCTGGGAACTCGCTCTTCTGTGAGTCAGGCTATTTTGGTGTTGCGCGACATCCCATTCATCCCATAAACTTAGGAACGCCATCTCGTGTCTGTAATTTACAGTTAAAAACTTAATTAATTTAATTGTAATATTCAAATAATAATACATTTCATTACAATCACAATGCTTAAAATTTTAATATAAATATAATTAAACACTTACCATTTTGTCAACAATCTGTTGTTTGAGCATCATCCATCACTATTTACATTAGAGCTCAGATCGCGAAATAGAAGTCATTTGTATAATAACCTTACCAGTCAAAATAGAACTACCCTCTTTGGGAAAAGTGTCTTTGCTATGGCCACGAAGATCGACGATAATATTCCTAATAACATAAAAGAATGTAGCAATATTAATGTCTTTAAAAATAAATTCTTCCAATTTCTTATGGAAAAGTGTTATTACTCTGTGGATGATTTTTTATCGACTAGAACTTTTTAAATGTTACGTGTCCGCTTGACGATAATTTATTTTTGTAATTGTCTTGTGCCTGTCATGCTTGACTAATAATAGTGATAATAATATTTGTATTTAATCTGAAATGGAATTAGAATTTTAGACTCTAAATTTAATTATTCTATTTAATCATTTGTATGCCCAAGTGGCTGATCATGGAATGAACATTATTAGTATTTTAATTATGTAATGAACACCTGCATGTAACCCATGTATCACAAATAAACGATTTGATTTGATTTGATTTGATTTGATTTGAGCTTCTGTCTGATCATGCCAACAGGCAGAGCCCAATTAAGATTAACTGCACCGAAACCGCTTCAAATTCCGTCTCCTGAGTGCAAAGATATCGTAGTTTGTGTTGAATGCTGGTTCGCTGAGGTAAACTTTTATTGTTGGTATAAATTTCGGTTTTTCCGAGCTAGGTACGCGTGTGAGGTGTCAAAACACGCGTCTGCGCGCGGACTAACGAACAACGGAGTATTTATAGGTAAGCGTAGTACAATATTTTGAATTTATGATGTTATTGAGTTTAAAATAAGTGAAATTTTCGAAAAATTGATTTTTTATTTTTAAAGCAAACAGGTGGATTATTTTAGGTGAAAAGGAGAGGCAGAGCCCAATTAAGATTAACTGCACCGAAACCGCTTCAAATTCCGTCTCCTGAGTGCAAAGATATCGTAGTTTGTGTTGAATGCTGGTTCGCTAAGGTAAACTTTTATTGTAGGTATAATTTTCCGTTTTTCCGAGCTAGGTACGCGTGTGAGGTGTCAAAACACGCGTCTGCGCGCGGGCTAACGAACAACGGAGTATTTAGAGGTAAGCGTGGTAAAATATTTTGAACTTATGGTGAAAAAACTTAATTAGCAGAAAACTAGGTGTTTATAGAGTATTTAGTTCTACAAACCAACGAGATGGATCACAAAACGCAGTCCAGCCTGAAGGTGTGGCAGGTAAGTATTTATTTATAGCAAAAACCCCGAATTTAAACGGAAGAATTTTGAGTTAATCGATGTTATCGAGTTTAAAATAAGTGAAATTTTCGAAAAATTGATTTTTTTATTTTTAAAGCAAACAGGTGGATTATTTTAGGTGGAAAAGAGAGGCAGAGCCCAATGAAGATTAACTGCACCGAAACCGCTTCAAATTCCGTCTCCTGAGGGCAAAGATATCGTAGTTTGTGTTGAATGCTGGTTCGCTGAGGTAAACTTTTATTGTTGGTATAGTTTTCCGTTTTTCCGAGCTAGGTACGCGCGTGAGGTGTCAAAACACGCGTCTGCGCGCGGGCTAACGAACAACGGAGTATTTAGAGGTAAGCGTAGTAAAATATTTTGATTTTATGGTGAAAAAACGTAATTAGCAGAAAAGTAGGAGTTTATAGAGTATTTAGTCCTACCAACCAACGAGATAGATCACGAAACGCGCTCCAGCCTGAAGGTGTGGCAGGTAAGTATTTATTAATAGCAAAAACCCCGAATTTAAACGGAAGAATTTTGAGTTAATCGATGTTATTGAGTTTAAAAAAAGTGAAATTTTCGAAAAATTTATTTTTTATTTTTAAAGCAAACAGGTGGATTATTTTAGGTGAAAAGGAGAGGCAGAGCCCAATTAAGATTAACTGCACCGAAACCGCTTCAAACTCCGTCTCCTGAGTGCAAAGATATCGTAGTTTGTGTTGAATGCTGGTTCGCTGAGGTAAACTTTTATTGTTGGTATAGTTTTCCGTTTTTCCGAGCTAGGTACGCGCGTGAGGTGTCAAAACACGCGTCTGCGCGCGGGCTAACGAACAACGGAGTATTTAGAGGTAAGCGTAGTAAAATATTTTGATTTTATGGTGAAAAAACGTAATTAGCAGAAAAGTAGGAGTTTATAGAGTATTTAGTCCTACCAACCAACGAGATAGATCACGAAACGCGCTCCAGCCTGAAGGTGTGGCAGGAACGTATTTATTAATAGCAAAAACCCCGAATTTAAACGGAAGAATTTTGAGTTAATCGATGTTATTGAGTTTAAAAAAAGTGAAATTTTCGAAAAATTTATTTTTTATTTTTAAAGCAAACAGGTGGATTATTTTAGGTGAAAAGGAGAGGCAGAGCCCAATTAAGATTAACTGCACCGAAACCGCTTCAAACTCCGTCTCCTGAGTGCAAAGATATCGTAGTTTGTGTTGAATGCTTGTTCGCTGAGGTAAACTTTTATTGTTGGTATAGTTTTCCGTTTTTCCGAGCTAGGTACGCGTGTGAGGTGTCAAAACACGCGTCTACGCGCGGGCTAACGAACAACGGAGTATTTAGAGGTAACCGTAGAACAATATTTTGAATTTATGGTGAAAAAACGTAATTAGCAGAAAAGTAGGAGTTTATAGAGTATTTAGTTCTACCAACCAACGAGATAGATAACGAACCGCGCTCCAGCCTGAAAGTGTGGCAGGTAAGTATTTATTAATAGCAAAAACCCTGAATTTAAACGGAAGAATTTTGAGTTAATCGATGTTATTGAGTTTAAAATAAGTGAAATTTTCGAAAAATTGATTTTTTATTTTTAAAGCAAACAGGTGGATTATTTTAGGTGAAAAAAAGAGGCAGAGCCCAATTAAGATTAACTGCACCGAAACCGCTTCAAATTCCGTCTCCTGAGTGCAAAGATATCGTAGTTTGTGTTGAATGCTGGTTCGCTGAGGTAAACTTTTATTGTTGGTAAAGTTTTCCGTTTTTCCGAGCTAGGTACGCGTGTGAGGTGTCAAAACACGCGTCTGCGCGCGGGCTAACGAACAACGGAGTATTTAGAGGTAAGCGTAGTACAATATTTTGAATTTATGGTGAAAAAACCTAATTAGCAGAAAAGTAGGTGTTTATAGAGTATTTAGTCCTACCAACCAACGAGATAGATCACGAAACGCGCTCCAGCCTGAAGGTGTGGCAGGTAAGTATTTATTAATAGCAAAAACCCCGAATTTAAACGGAAGAATTTTGAGTTAATCGATGTTATTGAGTTTAAAAAAAGTGAAATTTTCGAAAAATTTATTTTTTATTTTTAAAGCAACCAGGTGGATTATTTTAGGTGGAAAGGAGAGGCAGAGCCCAATTAAGATTAACTGCACCGAAACCGCTTCAAATTCCGTCTCCTGAGTGCAAAGATATCGTAGTTTGTGTTGAATGCTGGTTCGCTGAGGTAAACTTTTATTGTTGGTATAGTTTTCCGTTTTTCCGAGCTAGGTACGCGCGTGAGGTGTCAAAACACGCGTCTGCGCGCGGGCTAACGAACAACGGAGTATTTAGAGGTAAGCGTAGTAAAATATTTTGATTTTATGGTGAAAAAACGTAATTAGCAGAAAAGTAGGAGTTTATAGAGTATTTAGTCCTACCAACCAACGAGATAGATCACGAAACGCACTCCAGCCTGAAGGTGTGGCAGGAACGTATTTATTAATAGCAAAAACCCCGAATTTAAACGGAAGAATTTTGAGTTAATCGATGTTATTGAGTTTAAAAAAAGTGAAATTTTCGAAAAATTTATTTTTTATTTTTAAAGCAAACAGGTGGATTATTTTAGGTGAAAAGGAGAGGCAGAGCCCAATTAAGATTAACTGCACCGAAACCGCTTCAAACTCCGTCTCCTGAGTGCAAAGATATCGTAGTTTGTGTTGAATGCTGGTTCGCTGAGGTAAACTTTTATTGTTGGTATAGTTTTCCGTTTTTCCGAGCTAGGTACGCGCGTGAGGTGTCAAAACACGCGTCTGCGCGCGGGCTAACGAACAACGGAGTATTTAGAGGTAAGCGTAGTAAAATATTTTGATTTTATGGTGAAAAAACGTAATTAGCAGAAAAGTAGGAGTTTATAGAGTATTTAGTCCTACCAACCAACGAGATAGATCACGAAACGCGCTCCAGCCTGAAGGTGTGGCAGGAACGTATTTATTAATAGCAAAAACCCCGAATTTAAACGGAAGAATTTTGAGTTAATCGATGTTATTGAGTTTAAAAAAAGTGAAATTTTCGAAAAATTTATTTTTTATTTTTAAAGCAAACAGGTGGATTATTTTAGGTGAAAAGGAGAGGCAGAGCCCAATTAAGATTAACTGCACCGAAACCGCTTCAAACTCCGTCTCCTGAGTGCAAAGATATCGTAGTTTGTGTTGAATGCTTGTTCGCTGAGGTAAACTTTTATTGTTGGTATAGTTTTCCGTTTTTCCGAGCTAGGTACGCGTGTGAGGTGTCAAAACACGCGTCTACGCGCGGGCTAACGAACAACGGAGTATTTAGAGGTAACCGTAGAACAATATTTTGAATTTATGGTGAAAAAACGTAATTAGCAGAAAAGTAGGAGTTTATAGAGTATTTAGTTCTACCAACCAACGAGATAGATAACGAACCGCGCTCCAGCCTGAAAGTGTGGCAGGTAAGTATTTATTAATAGCAAAAACCCTGAATTTAAACGGAAGAATTTTGAGTTAATCGATGTTATTGAGTTTAAAATAAGTGAAATTTTCGAAAAATTGATTTTTTATTTTTAAAGCAAACAGGTGGATTATTTTAGGTGAAAAAAAGAGGCAGAGCCCAATTAAGATTAACTGCACCGAAACCGCTTCAAATTCCGTCTCCTGAGTGCAAAGATATCGTAGTTTGTGTTGAATGCTGGTTCGCTGAGGTAAACTTTTATTGTTGGTAAAGTTTTCCGTTTTTCCGAGCTAGGTACGCGTGTGAGGTGTCAAAACACGCGTCTGCGCGCGGGCTAACGAACAACGGAGTATTTAGAGGTAAGCGTAGTACAATATTTTGAATTTATGGTGAAAAAACCTAATTAGCAGAAAAGTAGGTGTTTATAGAGTATTTAGTCCTACCAACCAACGAGATAGATCACGAAACGCGCTCCAGCCTGAAGGTGTGGCAGGTAAGTATTTATTAATAGCAAAAACCCCGAATTTAAACGGAAGAATTTTGAGTTAATCGATGTTATTGAGTTTAAAAAAAGTGAAATTTTCGAAAAATTTATTTTTTATTTTTAAAGCAACCAGGTGGATTATTTTAGGTGGAAAGGAGAGGCAGAGCCCAATTAAGATTAACTGCACCGAAACCGCTTCAAATTCCGTCTCCTGAGTGCAAAGATATCGTAGTTTGTGTTGAATGCTGGTTCGCTGAGGTAAACTTTTATTGTTGGTATAGTTTTCCGTTTTTCCGAGCTAGGTACGCGCGTGAGGTGTCAAAACACGCGTCTGCGCGCGGGCTAACGAACAACGGAGTATTTAGAGGTAAGCGTAGTAAAATATTTTGATTTTATGGTGAAAAAACGTAATTAGCAGAAAAGTAGGAGTTTATAGAGTATTTAGTCCTACCAACCAACGAGATAGATCACGAAACGCACTCCAGCCTGAAGGTGTGGCAGGTAAGTATTTAATAATAGCAAAAACCCCGAATTTAAACGGAAGAATTTTGAGTTAATCGATGTTATCGAGTTTAAAATAAGTGAAATTTTCGAAAAATTGTTTTTTTTATTTTTAAAGCAAACAGGTGGATTATTTTAGGTGGAAAAGAGAGGCAGAGCCCAACGAAGATTAACTGCACCGAAACCGCTTCAAATTCCGTCTCCTGAGGGCAAAGATATCGTAGTTTGTGTTGAATGCTGGTTCGCTGAGGTAAACTTTTATTGTTGGTATAGTTTTCCGTTTTTCCGAGCTAGGTACGCGTGTGAGGATTCAAAACACGCGACTGCGCGCGGGCTAACGAACAACGGAGTATTTAGAGGTAACCGTAGTACAATATTTTGAATTTATGGTGAAAAAACGTAATTAGCAGAAAAGTAGGTGTTTATAGAGTATTTAGTCCTACCAACCAACGAGATAGATCACGAAACGCGCTCCAGCCTGAAGGTGTGGCAGGTAAGTATTTATAAATAGCAAAAACCCCGAATTTAAACGGAAGAATTTTGAGTTAATCGATGTTATTGAGTTTAAAAAAAGTGAAATTTTCGAAAAAATTATTTTTTATTTTTAAAGCAACCAGGTGGATTATTTTAGGTGGAAAGGAGAGGCAGAGCCCAATTAAGATTAACTGCACCGAAACCGCTTCAAATTCCGTCTCCTGAGTGCAAAGATATCGTAGTTTGTGTTGAATGCTGGTTCGCTGAGGTAAACTTTTATTGTTGGTAAAGTTTTCCGTTTTTCCGAGCTAGGTACGCGTGTGAGGTGTCAAAACACGCGGCTGCGCGCAAGCTAACGAAAAACGGAATATTTAGAAGGAAGCGTAGTACAATATTTTCAATTTATGGTGAAAAAACGTAATTAGCAGAAAAGTAGGTGTTTATAGAGTATTTAGTTCTACTAACCAACGAGATAGATCACCAAACGTGCTCCAGCCTAAAGGTGTGGCAGGTAAGTATTTATTAATAGCAAAAACCCCGAATTGAAACGGACGAATTTTGAGTTAATCGATGTTATTGAGTTTAAAATAAGTGAAATTTTCGAAAAATTGATTTTTTATTTTTAAAGCAAACAGGTGGATTATTTTAGGTGGAAAGGAGAGGCAGAGCCCAATTTAGATTAACTGCACCGAAACAGCTTCAAATTCCGTCTCCTGAGTGCAAAGATATCGTAGTTTGTGTTGAATGCTGGTTCGCTGAGGTAAACATTTATTGTTGGTATAGTTTTCCGTTTTTCCGAGCTAGGTACGCGTGTGAGGTGTCAAAACACGCGTCTGCGCGCGGGCTAACGAACAACGGAGTATTTAGAGGTAAGCGTAGTACAATATTTTGAATTTATGGTGAAAAAACGTAATTAGCAGAAAAGTAGGTGTTTATAGAGTATTTAGTTCTACCAACCAACGAGATAGATCACGAAACGTGCTCCAGCCTAAAGGTGTGGCAAGTAAGTATTTACTAATAGCAAAAACCCCGAATTTAAACAGAAGAATTTATAGTTAATCGATGTTATTGAGTTTTAAATAAGTGAAATTTTCGAAAAATTGATTTTTTATTTTTAAAGCAACCAGGTGGATTATTTTAGGTGGAAAGGAGAGGCAGAGCCCAATTAAGATTAACTGCACCGAAACCGCTTCAAATTCCGTCTCCTGAGTGCAAAGATATCGTAGTTTGTGTTGAATGCTAATTCGCTGAGGAAAACTTTTATTATTGGTATAGTTTTCCGTTTTTCCGAGCAAGGTACGCGTGTGAGATGTCAAAACACGCGTCTGCGCGCGGGCTAACGAACAACGGAGTGTTTAGAGGTAACCGTAGTACAAAATTTTGAATTTATGGTGAAAAAACGTAATTAGCAGAAAACTAGGTGTTTATAGAGTATTTAGTTCTACCAACCAACGAGATAGATCACGAAACGCGCTCCAGCCTGAAGGTGTGGCAGGAACGTATTTATTAATAGCAAAAACCCCGAATTTAAACGGAAGAATATTGAGTTAATCGATGTTATTGAGTTTAAAATAAGTGAAATTTTCGAAAAATAGATTTTTTATTTTTAAAGCAAACAGGTGGATTATTTTAGGTGGAAAGGAGAGGCAGAGCCCAACGAAGATTAACTACACCGAAAACGCTTCAAATTCCGTCTCCTAAGTGCAAAGATATCGTAGTTTGTGTTGAATGCTGGTTCGCTGAGGTAAACTTTTATTGTTGGTATAGTTTTCCGTTTTTCCGAGCTAGGTACGCGTGTGAGGTGTCAAAACACGCGTCTGCGCGCGAGCTTACGAACAACGGAGTGTTTAGAGGTAACCGTAGTACAAAATTTTGAATTTATGGTGAAAAAACGTAATTAGCAGAAAACTAGGTGTTTATAGAGTATTTAGTTCTACCAACCAACGAGATAGATCACGAAACGCGCTCCAGCCTGAAGGTGTGGCAGGTAAGTATTTATTGATAGCAAAAACCCCGAATTTAAACGGAAGAATTTTGAGTTAATCGATGTTATCGAGTTTAAAATAAGTGAAATTTTCGAAAAATTGATTTTTTTATTTTTAAAGCAAACAGGTGGATTATTTTAGGTGGAAAGGAGAGGCAGAGCCCAATTAAGATTAACTGCACCGAAACCGCTTCAAACTCCGTCTCCTGAGTGCAAAGATATCGTAGTTTGTGTTGAATGCTGGTTCGCTGAGGTAAACTTTTATTGTAGGTATAGTTTTCCGTTTTTCCGAGCTAGGTACGCGTGTGAGGTGTCAAAACACGCGTCTGCGCGCGGGCTAACGAACAACGGAGTATTTAGAGGTAAGCGTAGTACAATATTTTGAATTTATGGTGAAAAAACGTAATTAGCAGAAAAGTAGGTGTTTATAGAGTACTTAGTTCTACCAACCAACGAGATAGATCACGAAACTCACTCCAGCCTGAAGGTGTGGCAGATAAGTATTTATTAATAGCAAAAACCCCGAATTTAAACGGAAGAATTTTGAGTTAATCGATGTTATTGAGTTTAAAATAAGTGAAATTTTCGAAAAATTTATTTTTTATTTTTAAAGCAACCAGGTGGATAATTTTAGGTGGAAAGGAGAGGCAGAGCCCAATTAAGATTAACTGCACCGAAACCGCTTCAAATTCCGTCTCCTGAGTGCAAAGATATCGTAGTTTGTGTTGAATGCTGGTTCGCTGAGGTAAACTTTTATTGTTGGTATAGTTTTCCGTTTTTCCGAGCTAGGTACGCGTGTGAGGTGTCAAAACACGCGTCTGCGCGCGGGCTTACGAAAAACGGAGTATTTAGAGGTAAGCGTAGTACAATATTTTGAATTTATGGTGAAAAAACGTAATTAGCAGAAAAGTAGGAGTTTATAGAGTATTTAGTTCTACCAACCAACGAGATAGATCACGAAACGCGCTCCAGCCTGAAGGTGTCGCAGGTAAGTATTTATTAATCGAAAAAACCCCGAATTTAAACGGAAGAATTTTGAGTTAATCGATGTTATTGAGTTTAAAATAAGTGAAATTTTCGAAAAATTGTTTTTTTATTTTTAAAGCAAACAGGTGGATTATTTTAGGTGGAAAGGATAGGCAGAGCCCAATTTAGATTAACTGCACCGAAACCGCTTCAAATTCCGTCTCCTGAGTGCAAAGATATCGTAGTTTGTGTTGAATGCTGGTTCGTTGAGGTAAACTTTTATTGTTGGTATAGTTTTCCGTTTTTCCGAGCTAGGTACCCCCGTGTGAGGTGTCAAAACACGCGTCTGTGCGCGGACTAACGAATAACGGAGTGTTTAGAGGTAAGCGTAGTACAATATTTTGAATTTATGGTGAAAAAACCTAATTAGCAGAAAAGTAGGTGTTTATAGAGTATTTAGTTCTACCAACCAACGAGATAGATTACGAAAAGCGCTCCAGCCTGAAGGTGTGGCAGGTAAGTATTTATCAATAGCAAAAACCCCGAATTTAAACGGAAGAATTTTGAGTTAATCGATGTTATTGAGTATAAAATAGGTGAAATTTTCGAAAAATTGATTTTTTATTTTTAAAGCAACCAGGTGGATTATTTTAGGTGGAAAAGAGAGGCAGAGCCCAATTAAGATTAACTGCACCGAAACCGCTTCAAATTCCGTCTCCTAAGTGCAAAGATATCGTAGTTTGTGTTGAATGCTGGTTCGCTGAGGTAAACTTTTATTGTTGGTATAGTTTTCCGTTTTTCCGAGCTAGGTACGCGTGTGAGGTGTCAAAACACGCGTCTGCGCGCGGGCTAACGAACAACGGAGTATTTAGAGGTAAGCGTAGTACAATATTTTCAATTTATGGTGAAAAAACGTAATTAGCAAAAAAGTAGGTGTTTATAGAGTATTTAGTTCTACCAACCAACGAGATAGATCACGAAACGCGCTCCAGCCTGAAGGTGTAGCAAGTAAGTATTTATTAATAGAAAAAACCCCCAATTTAAACGGAAGAATTTTGAGTTAATCGATGTTATTGAGTTTAAAATAAGTGAAATTTTCGAAAAATTGTTTTTTTATTTTTAAAGCAAACAGGTGGATTATTTTAGGTGGAAAGGAGAGGCAGAGCCAAATTAAGATTAACTGCACCGAAACCGCTTCAAATTCCGTCTCCTGAGTGCAAAGATATCGTAGTTTGTGTTGAATGCTGGTTCGCTGAGGTAAACTTTTATTGTAGGTATAATTTTCCGTTTTTCCGAGCTAGGTACGCGTGTGAGGTGTCAAAACACTTGTCTGCGTGCAGGCTAACGAACAACGGAGTATTTAGAGGTAAGCGTAGTACAATATTTTGATTTTATGGTGAAAAAACGTAATTAGCAGAAAACTAGGTGTTTATAGAGTATTTAGTTCTACCAACCAACGAGATAGATCACGAAACTGCTGCAGCCTAAAGGTGTGGCAGGTAAAAATTTATTAATAGCAAAAACTCCGAATTTAAACGGAAGAATTTTGAGTTAATCGATGTTATTGAGTTTAAAGTAAGTGAAATTTTCGAAAAGTTGATTTTTTATTTTTAAAACAACCAGGTGGATTATTTTAGGTGGAAAGGAGAGGCAGAGCCCAACGAAGATTAACTGCACCGAAACCGCTTCAAATTCCGTCTCCTGAGTGCAAAAATATCGTAGTTTGTGTTGAATGCTGGTTCGCTGAGGTAAACTTTTATTGTTGGTATAGTTTTCCGTTTTTCCGAGCTAGGTACGCGTGTGAGGTGTCAAAACACGCGTCTGCGCGTGGGCTAACGAACAACGGAGTATTTAGAGGTAACCGTAGTACAATATTTTGATTTTATGGTGAAAAAACGTAATTAGCAGAAAAGTAGGTGTTTATAGAGTATTTAGTTCTACCAACCAACGAGATAGATCACGAAACGCACTCCAGCCTGAAGGTGTGGCAGGTAAGTATTTATTATTAGCAAAAACCCCGAATTTAAACGGAAGAATTTTGAGTTAATCGATGTTATTGAGTTTAAAATAAGTGAAATTTTCGAAAAATTGATTTTTTATTTTTAAAGCAAACAGGTGGATTATTTTAGGTGGAAAAGAGGGGCAGAGCCCAATTAAGATTAACTGCACCGAAACCGCTTCAAACTCCGTCTCCTGAGTGCAAAGATATCGTAGTTTGTGTTGAATGCTGGTTCGCTGAGGTAAACTTTTATTGTTGATATAGTTTTCCGTTTTTCCGAGCTAGGTACGCGTGTGAGGTGTCAAAACACGCGTCTGCGCGCGGGCTAACGAACAACAGAGTGTTAAGAGGTAACCGTAGAACAATATTTTGAATTTATGGTGAAAAAACGTAATTAGCAGAAAAGTAGGTGTTTATAGAGTATTTAGTCCTACCAACCAACGAGATAGATCACGAAACGCGCTCCAGCCTGAAGGTGTGGCAGTTAAGTATTTATTAATAGCAAAAACCCCGAATTTAAACGGAAGAATTTTGAGTTAATCGATGTTATTGAGTTTAAAAAAAGTGAAATTTTCGTAAAATTGATTTTTTATTTTTAAAGCAAACAGGTGGATTATTTTAGGTGGAAAGGAGAGGCAGAGCCCAATTAAGATTAACTGCACCGAAACCTCTTCAAATTCCGTCTCCTGAGTGCAAAGATATCGTAGTTTGTGTTGAATGCTGGTTCGCTGAGGTAAACTTTTATTGTTGGTATAAATTTCGGTTTTTCCGAGCTAGGTACGCGTGTGAGGTGTCAAAACACGCGTCTGCGCGCGGACTAACGAACAACGGAGTATTTATAGGTAAGCGTAGTACAATATTTTGAATTTATGATGTTATTGAGTTTAAAATAAGTGAAATTTTCGAAAAATTTATTTTTTATTTTTAAAGCAAACAGGTGGATTATTTTAGGTGAAAAGGAGAGGCAGAGCCCAATTAAGATTAACTGCACCGAAACTGCTTCAAATTCCGTCTCCTGAGTGCAAAGATATCGTAGTTTGTGTTGAATGCTGGTTCGCTGAGGTAAACTTTTATTGTTGGTATAATTTTCCGTTTTTCCGAGCTAGGTACGCGTGTGAGGTGTCAAAACACGCGTCTGCGCGCGGGCTAACGAATAACGGAGTGTTTAGAGGTAAGCGTAGTACAACATTTTGAATTTATGGTGAAAAAACCTAATTAGCAGAAAAGTAGGGGTTTATAGAGAATTTAGTTCTACCAACCAACGAGATAGATCACGAAAAGCGCTCCAGCCTGAAGGTGTGGCAGGTAAGTATTTATTAATAGCAAAATCCCCGAATTTAAACGGAAGAATTTTGAGTAAATCGATGTTATTGAGTTTAAAATAAGTGAAATTTTCGAAAAATTGATTTTTTATTTTTAAAGCAAACAGGTGGATTATTTTAGGTGGAAAGGAGAGGCAGAGCCCAATTAAGATTAACTGCACCGAAACCGCTTCAAATTCCGTCTCCTGAGTGCAAAGATATCGTAGTTTGTGTTGAATGCTGGTTCGCTGAGGTAAACTTTTATTGTAGGTATAATTTTCCGTTTTTCCGAGCTAGGTACGCGTGTGAGGTGTCAAAACACTTGTCTGCGTGCAGGCTAACGAACAACGGAGTATTTAGAGGTAAGCGTAGTACAATATTTTGAACTTATGGTGAAAAAACGTAATTAGCAGAAAACTAGGTGTTTATAGAGTATTTAGTTCTACCAACCAACGAGATAGATCACGAAACTGCTGCAGCCTAAAGGTGTGGCAGGTAAGTATTTATTAATAGCAAAAACCCCGAATTTAAACGGAAGAATTTTGAGTTAATCGATGTTATTGAGTTTAAAGTAAGTGAAATTTTCGAAAAATTGATTTTTTATTTTTAAAACAACCAGGTGGATTATTTTAGGTGGAAAGGAGAGGCAGAGCCCAATTAAGATTAACTGCACCGAAACCGCTTCAAATTCCGTCTCCTGAGTGCAAAAATATCGTAGTTTGTGTTGAATGCTGGTTCGCTGAGGTAAACTTTTATTGTTGGTATAGTTTTCCGTTTTCCGAGCTAGGTACGCGTGTGAGGTGTCAAAACACGCGTCTGCGTGCGGGCTAACGAACAACGGAGTATTTAGAGGTAACCGTAGTACAATATTTTGATTTCATGGTGAAAAAACGTAATTAGCAGAAAAGTAGGTGTTTATAGAGTATTTAGTTCTACCAACCAACGAGATAGATCACGAAACGCACTCCAGCCTGAAGGTGTGGCAGGTAAGTATTTATTATTAGCAAAAACCCCGAATTTAAACAGAAGAATTTTGAGTTAATCGATGTTATTGAGTTTAAAATAAGTGAAATTTTCGAAAAATTGATTTTTTATTTTTAAAGCAAACAGGTGGATTATTTTAGGTGAAAAGAAGAGGCAGAGCCCAATTAAGATTAACTGCACCGAAACCGCTTCAAATTCCGTCTCCTGAGGGCAAAGATATCGTAGTTTGTGTTGAATGCTGGTTCGCTGAGGTAAACTTTTATTGTTGGTATAGTTTTCCATTTTTCCGAGCTAGGTACGCGTGTGAGGTGTCAAAACACGCGTCTGCGTGCGGGCTAACGAACAACGGAGTATTTAGAGGTAAGCGTAGTACAATATTTTGAATTTATGGTGAAAAAACGTAATTAGCAGAAAAGTAGGTGTTTATAGAGTACTTAGTTCTACCAACCAACGAGATAGATCACGAAACTCACTCCAGCCTGAAGGTGTGGCAGATAAGTATTTATTAATAGCAAAAACCCCGAATTTAAACGGAAGAATTTTGAGTTAATCGATGTTATTGAGTTTAAAATAAGTGAAATTTTCGAAAAATTTATTTTTTATTTTTAAAGCAACCAGGTGGATAATTTTAGGTGGAAAGGAGAGGCAGAGCCCAATTAAGATTAACTGCACCGAAACCGCTTCAAATTCCGTCTCCTGAGTGCAAAGATATCGTAGTTTGTGTTGAATGCTGGTTCGCTGAGGTAAACTTTTATTGTTGGTATAAATTTCCGTTTTTCCGAGCTAGGTACGCGTGTGAGGTGTCAAAACACGCGTCTGCGTGCGGGCTTACGAAAAACGGAGTATTTAGAGGTAAGCGTAGTACAATATTTTGAATTTATGGTGAAAAAACGTAATTAGCAGAAAAGTAGGAGTTTATAGAGTATTTAGTTCTACCAACCAACGAGATAGATCACGAAACGCGCTCCAGCCTGAAGGTGTCGCAGGTAAGTATTTATTAATCGCAAAAACCCCGAATTTAAACGGAAGAATTTTGAGTTAATCGATGTTATTGAGTTTAAAATAAGTGAAATTTTCGAAAAATTGATTTTTTATTTTTAAAGCAAACAGGTGGATTATTTTAGGTGGAAAGGAGAGGCAGAGCCCAATTAAGATTAACTGCACCGAAACCGCTTCAAATTCCGTCTCCTGAGTGCAAAGATATCGTAGTTTGTGTTGAATGCTGGTTCGCTCAGGTAAACTTTTATTGTTGGTATAGTTTTCCGTTTTTCCGAGCTATGTACGTGTGTGAGGTGTCAAAACACGCGTCTGCGCGCGGGCTAACGAACAACGGAATATTTAGCGGTAAGCGTAGTAAAATATTTTGAATTTATGGTGAAAAAACGTAATTAGCAGAAAAGTAGGTGTTTATAGAGTATTTAGTTCTACCAACCAACGAGATAGATCACGAAACGCGCTCCAGCCTGAAGGTGTGGCAAGTAAGTATTTATGAATAGCAAAAACCCCGAATTTAAACGGAAGAATTTTGAGTTAATCGATAGTATTGAGTTTTAAATAAGTGAAATTTTCGAAAAATTGATTTTTTATTTTTAAAGCAAACAGGTGGATTATTTTAGGTGGAAAGGAGAGGCACAGCCCAATTTAGATTAACTGCACCGAAACCGCTTCAAATTCCGTCTCCTAACTGCAAAGATATCGTAGTTTTTGTTGAATGCTGGTTCGCTGAGGTAAACTTTTATTGTTGGTATAAATTTCGGTTTTTCCGAGCTAGGTACGCGTGTGAGGTGTCAAAACACGCGTCTGCGCGCGGACTAACGAACAACGGAGTATTTATAGGTAAGCGTAGTACAATATTTTTAATTTATGATGTTATTGAGTTTAAAATAAGTGAAATTTTCGAAAAATTGATTTTTTATTTTTAAAGCAAACAGGTGGATTATTTTAGGTGAAAACTAATTAAGATTAACTGCACCGAAACCGCTTCAAATTCCGTCTCCTGAGTGCAAAGATATCGTAGTTTGTGTTGAATGCTGGTTCGCTGAGGTAAACTATTATTGTTGGTATAGATTTCCGTTTTTCCGAGCTAGGTACGCGTGTGAGGTGTCAAAACACGCGTCTGCGCCCGGGCTTACGAACAACGGGGTGTTTAGACGTAAGCGTAGTAAAATATTTTGAATTTATGGTGAAAAATAGTAATTAGCAGAAAAGTAGGTGTTTACAGAGTATTTAGTTCTACCAACCAACGAGATAGATCACGAAACGCGCTCCAGTCTGAAGGTGTGGCAGGTACGTATTTATTTATAGCAAAAACCCCGAATTTAAACGGAAGAATTTTGAGTTAATCGATGTTATCGAGTTTAAACTACTTACATGAACAAATTCCCTTTAAACCTTATCATGTACACTGGTATTGGCTCACTGTTCCTAAGGAGTCATGGCATGCAGGCCTGGCTTGGGATCAGGGTGTGGGCTGCTGGGAACTCGCTCTTCTGTGAGTCAGGCTATTTTGGTGTTGCGCGACATCCCATTCATCCCATAAACTTAGGAACGCCATCTCGTGTCTGTAATTTACAGTTAAAAACTTAATTAATTTAATTGTAATATTCAAATAATAATACATTTCATTACAATCACAATGCTTAAAATTTTAATATAAATATAATTAAACACTTACCATTTTGTCAACAATCTGTTGTTTGAGCATCATCCATCACTATTTACATTAGAGCTCAGATCGCGAAATAGAAGTCATTTGTATAATAACCTTACCAGTCAAAATAGAACTACCCTCTTTGGGAAAAGTGTCTTTGCTATGGCCACGAAGATCGACGATAATATTCCTAATAACATAAAAGAATGTAGCAATATTAATGTCTTTAAAAATAAATTCTTCCAATTTCTTATGGAAAAGTGTTATTACTCTGTGGATGATTTTTTATCGACTAGAACTTTTTAAATGTTACGTGTCCGCTTGACGATAATTTATTTTTGTAATTGTCTTGTGCCTGTCATGCTTGACTAATAATAGTGATAATAATATTTGTATTTAATCTGAAATGGAATTAGAATTTTAGACTCTAAATTTAATTATTCTATTTAATCATTTGTATGCCCAAGTGGCTGATCATGGAATGAACATTATTAGTATTTTAATTATGTAATGAACACCTGCATGTAACCCATGTATCACAAATAAACGATTTGATTTGATTTGATTTGATTTGATTTGAGCTTCTGTCTGATCATGCCAACAGGCAGAGCCCAATTAAGATTAACTGCACCGAAACCGCTTCAAATTCCGTCTCCTGAGTGCAAAGATATCGTAGTTTGTGTTGAATGCTGGTTCGCTGAGGTAAACTTTTATTGTTGGTATAAATTTCGGTTTTTCCGAGCTAGGTACGCGTGTGAGGTGTCAAAACACGCGTCTGCGCGCGGACTAACGAACAACGGAGTATTTATAGGTAAGCGTAGTACAATATTTTGAATTTATGATGTTATTGAGTTTAAAATAAGTGAAATTTTCGAAAAATTGATTTTTTATTTTTAAAGCAAACAGGTGGATTATTTTAGGTGAAAAGGAGAGGCAGAGCCCAATTAAGATTAACTGCACCGAAACCGCTTCAAATTCCGTCTCCTGAGTGCAAAGATATCGTAGTTTGTGTTGAATGCTGGTTCGCTAAGGTAAACTTTTATTGTAGGTATAATTTTCCGTTTTTCCGAGCTAGGTACGCGTGTGAGGTGTCAAAACACGCGTCTGCGCGCGGGCTAACGAACAACGGAGTATTTAGAGGTAAGCGTGGTAAAATATTTTGAACTTATGGTGAAAAAACTTAATTAGCAGAAAACTAGGTGTTTATAGAGTATTTAGTTCTACAAACCAACGAGATGGATCACAAAACGCAGTCCAGCCTGAAGGTGTGGCAGGTAAGTATTTATTTATAGCAAAAACCCCGAATTTAAACGGAAGAATTTTGAGTTAATCGATGTTATCGAGTTTAAAATAAGTGAAATTTTCGAAAAATTGATTTTTTTATTTTTAAAGCAAACAGGTGGATTATTTTAGGTGGAAAAGAGAGGCAGAGCCCAATGAAGATTAACTGCACCGAAACCGCTTCAAATTCCGTCTCCTGAGGGCAAAGATATCGTAGTTTGTGTTGAATGCTGGTTCGCTGAGGTAAACTTTTATTGTTGGTATAGTTTTCCGTTTTTCCGAGCTAGGTACGCGTGTGAGGATTCAAAACACGCGACTGCGCGCGGGCTAACGAACAACGGAGTATTTAGAGGTAACCGTAGTACAATATTTTGAATTTATGGTGAAAAAACGTAATTAGCAGAAAAGTAGGTGTTTATAGAGTATTTAGTCCTACCAACCAACGAGATAGATCACGAAACGCGCTCCAGCCTGAAGGTGTGGCAGGTAAGTATTTATAAATAGCAAAAACCCCGAATTTAAACGGAAGAATTTTGAGTTAATCGATGTTATTGAGTTTAAAAAAAGTGAAATTTTCGAAAAATTTATTTTTTATTTTTAAAGCAACCAGGTGGATTATTTTAGGTGGAAAGGAGAGGCAGAGCCCAATTAAGATTAACTGCACCGAAACCGCTTCAAATTCCGTCTCCTGAGTGCAAAGATATCGTAGTTTGTGTTGAATGCTGGTTCGCTGAGGTAAACTTTTATTGTTGGTATAGTTTTCCGTTTTTCCGAGCTAGGTACGCGCGTGAGGTGTCAAAACACGCGTCTGCGCGCGGGCTTACGAACAACGGAGTATTTAGAGGTAAGCGTCATAAAATATTTTGATTTTATGGTGAAAAAACGTAATTAGCAGAAAAGTAGGTGTTTATAGAGTATTTAGTCCTACCAACCAACGAGATAGATCACGAAACGCGCTCCAGCCTGAAGGTGTGGCAGGTAAGTATTTATTAATCGCAAAAACCCCGAATTTAAACGGAAGAATTTTGAGTTAATCGATGTTATTGAGTTTAAAAAAAGTGAAATTTTCGAAAAATTTATTTTTTATTTTTAAAGCAAACAGGTGGATTATTTTAGGTGGAAAGGAGAGGCAGAGCCCAATTAAGATTAACTGCACCGAAACCGCTTCAAACTCCGTCTCCTGAGTGCAAAGATATCGTAGTTTGTGTTGAATGCTGTTTCGCTGAGGTAAACTTTTATTGTTGGTAAAGTTTTCCGTTTTTCCGAGCTAGGTACGCGTGTGAGGTGTCAAAACACGCGTCTGCGCGCGGGCTAACGAACAACGGAGTATTTAGAGGTAAGTGTAGTACAATATTTTCAATTTATGATGAAAAAACGTAATTAGCTGAAAAGTAGGTGTTTATAGAGTATTTAGTTCTACCAACCAACGAGATAGATCACGAAACGCGCTCCAGCCTGAAGGTGTGGCAGGTAAGTATTTATTAATAGCAAAAACCCCGAATTTAAACGGAAGAATTTTGAGTTAATCGATGTTATCGAGTTTAAAATAAGTGAAATTTTCGAAAAATTGATTTTTTTATTTTTAAAGCAAACAGGTGGATTATTTTAGGTGGAAAAGAGAGGCAGAGCCCAACGAAGATTAACTGCACCGAAACCGCTTCAAATTCCGTCTCCTGAGGGCAAAGATATCGTAGTTTGTGTTGAATGCTGGTTCGCTGAGGTAAACTTTTATTGTTGGTATAGTTTTCCGTTTTTCCGAGCTAGGTACGCGTGTGAGGATTCAAAACACGCGACTGCGCGCGGGCTAACGAACAACGGAGTATTTAGAGGTAACCGTAGTACAATATTTTGAATTTATGGTGAAAAAACGTAATTAGCAGAAAAGTAGGTGTTTATAGAGTATTTAGTCCTACCAACCAACGAGATAGATCACGAAACGCGCTCCAGCCTGAAGGTGTGGCAGGTAAGTATTTATAAATAGCAAAAACCCCGAATTTAAACGGAAGAATTTTGAGTTAATCGATGTTATTGAGTTTAAAAAAAGTGAAATTTTCGAAAAATTTATTTTTTATTTTTAAAGCAACCAGGTGGATTATTTTAGGTGGAAAGGAGAGGCAGAGCCCAATTAAGATTAACTGCACCGAAACCGCTTCAAATTCCGTCTCCTGAGTGCAAAGATATCGTAGTTTGTGTTGAATGCTGGTTCGCTGAGGTAAACTTTTATTGTTGGTATAGTTTTCCGTTTTTCCGAGCTAGGTACGCGCGTGAGGTGTCAAAACACGCGTCTGCGCGCGGGCTTACGAACAACGGAGTATTTAGAGGTAAGCGTGGTAAAATATTTTGATTTTATGGTGAAAAAACGTAATTAGCAGAAAAGTAGGTGTTTATAGAGTATTTAGTCCTACCAACCAAAGAGATAGATCACGAAACGCGCTCCAGCCTGAAGGTGTGGCAGGTAAGTATTTATTAATCGCAAAAACCCCGAATTTAAACGGAAGAATTTTGAGTTAATCGATGTTATTGAGTTTAAAAAAAGTGAAATTTTCGAAAAATTTATTTTTTATTTTTAAAGCAAACAGGTGGATTATTTTAGGTGGAAAGGAGAGGCAGAGCCCAATAAAGATTAACTGCACCGAAACCGCTTCAAACTCCGTCTCCTGAGTGCAAAGATATCGTAGTTTGTGTTGAATGTTGGTTCGCTGAGGTAAACTTTTATTGTTGGTATAGTTTTCCATTTTTCCGAGCTAGGTACGCGTGTGATGTGTCAAGACACGCGTCTGCGCGCGGGCTAACGAACAACAGAGTGTTAAGAGGTAACCGTAGAACAAAATTTTGAATTTATGGTGAAAAAACGTAATTAGCAGAAAAGTAGGTGTTTATAGAGTATTTAGTTCTACCAACCAACGAGATAGATCACGAAACGCGCTCCAGCCTGAAGGTGTGGCAGGTAAGTATTTATTAATAGCAAAAACCCTGAATTTAAAGGGAAGAATTTTGAGTTAATCGATGTTATTGAGTTTAAAATAAGTGAAATTTTCGAAAAATTGATTTTTTATTTTTAAAGCAAACAGGTGGATTATTTTAGGTGGAAAGGAGAGGCAGAGCCCAACGAAGATTAACTGCACCGAAAACGCTTCAAATTCCGTCTCCTAAGTGCAAAGATATCGTAGTTTGTGTTGAATGCTGGTTCGCTGAGGTAAACTTTTATTGTTGGTATAGTTTTCCGTTTTTCCGAGCTAGGTACGCGTGTGAGGTGTCAAAACACGCGTCTGCGCGCGGGCTTACGAACAACGGAGTATTTAGAGGTAAGCGTAGTACAATATTTTGAATTTATGGTGAAAAAACGTAATTAGCAGAAAAGTAGGTGTTTATAGAGTATTTAGTTCTACCAACCAACGAGATAGATCACGAAACGTGCTCCAGCCTGAAGTTGTGGCAGGTAAGTATTTATTGATAGCAAAAATCCCGAATTTAAACGAAAGAATTTTGAGTTAATCGATGTTATTGAGTTTAAAATAAGTGAAATTTTCGAAAAATTTATTTTTTATTTTTAAAGCAACCAGGTGGATTATTTTAGGTGGAAAGGAGAGGCAGAGCCCAATTTAGATTAACTGCACCGAAACCGCTTCAAATTCCGTCTCCTGAGTGCAAAGATATCGTAGTTTGTGTTGAATGCTGGTTCGCTGAGGTAAACTTTTATTGTTGGTATAGTTTTCCGTTTTTCCGAGCTAGGTACGCGTGTGAGGTGTCAAAACACGCGTCTGCGCGCGGGCTTACGAACAACGGAGTATTTAGAGGTAAGCGTAGTACAATATTTTGAATTTATGGTGAAAAAACGTAATTAGCAGAAAAGTAGGAGTTTATAGAGTATTTAGTTCTACCAACCAACGAGATAGATCACGAAACGCGCTCCAGCCTGAAGGTGTGGCAGGTAAGTATTTATTGATAGCAAAAATCCCGAATTTAAACGGAAGAATTTTGAGTTAATCGATGTTATTGAGTTTAAAATAAGTGAAATTTTCTAAAAATTGATTTTTTTTTTTAAAGCAACCAGGTGGATTATTTTAGGTGGAAAGGAGAGGCAGAGCCCAACGAAGATTAACTGCACCGAAAACGCTTCAAATTCCGTCTCCTGAGTGCAAAGATATCGTAGTTTGTGTTGAATGCTGGTTCGCTGAGGTAAACTTTTATTGTTGGTAAAGTTTTCCGTTTTTCCAAGCTAGGTACGCGTGTGAGGTGTCAAAACACGCGTCTGCGCGCGGGCTAACGAACAACGGAATATTTAGAAGTAAGCGTAGTACAATATTTTCAATTTATGGTGAAAAAACGTAATTAGCAGAAAAGTAGGTGTTTATAGAGTATTTAGTTCTACTAACCAACGAGATAGATCACCAAACGTGCTCCAGCCTAAAGGTGTGGCAGGTAAGTATTTATTTATAGCAAAAACCCCGAATTTAAACGGAAGAATTTTGAGTTAATCGATGTTATTGAGTTTAAAATAAGTGAAATTTCAAAAAAGGCCTAAGAAATCATCTATTAGACACATTTAAAGCTTAGCTTGAACTATTTTGTATTTTATTAAGACTTACAAGCTTGCCTGTATTTCCTCTACTATGTCTGTATTTCCTCATTGTTCTTCTAAACCACGCAACAGATTTTGATGAGGTTTCTCACCATCGTTTGGAGAATTTATTCCGGAAGGTTTATGTGTGTAATACGTTAATAAATAAATTACTTATATAGATAATTATAACTAAGGAATCTCGATGTTTTGACAAACCGTAGAACTACACAACAATTTTTTTTTCTTTTTTATAAATTAAGCTAGAAAGTTCAGTAACTTGGATGGCTTGAATGTCGTAATGTAAACCAACCTATTAGTAATTTAGTTAAGTTTCTCTATAAGTGAACTGTAATTAATTGTTCTTTGAGAAATAAATGTCTTTAAACTGAAATTTTCGAAAAATTGATTTTTTATTTTTAAAGCAAACAGGTGGATTATTTTAGGTGGAAAGGAGAGGCAGAGCCCAACGAAGATTAACTGCACCGAAAACGCTTCAAATTCCGTCTCCTAAGTGCAAAGATATCGTAGTTTGTGTTGAATGCTGGTTCGCTGAGGTAAACTTTTATTGTTGGTATAGTTTTCCGTTTTTCCGAGCTAGGTACGCGTGTGAGGTGTCAAAACACGCGTCTGCGTGCGGGCTTACGAACAACGGAGTATTTAGAGGTAAGCGTAGTACAATATTTTGAATTTATGGTGAAAAAACGTAATTAGCAGAAAAGTAGGTGTTTATAGAGTATTTAGTTCTACCAGCCAACGAGATAGATCACGAAACGCGCTCCAGCCTGAAGGTGTGGCAGGGAAGTATTTATTGATAGCAAAAATGCCGAATTTAAACGGAAGAATTTTGAGTTAATCGATGTTATTGAGTTTAAAATAAGTGAAATTTTCTAAAAATTGATTTTTTATTTTTAAAGCAACCAGGTGGATTATTTTAGGTGGAAAGGAGAGGCAGAGCCCAATTTAGATTAACTGCACCGAAACCGCTTCAAATTCCGTCTCCTGAGTGCAAAGATATCGTAGTTTGTGTTGAATGCTGGTTCGCTGAGGTAAACTTTTATTGTTGGTATAGTTTTCCGTTTTTCCGAGCTAGGTACGCGTGTGAGGTGTCAAAACACGCGTCTGCGCGCGGGCTTACGAACAACGGAGTATTTAGATGTAAGCGTAGTACAATATTTTGAATTTATGGTGAAAAAACGTAATTAGCAGAAAAGTAGGAGTTTATAGAGTATTTAGTTCTACCAACCAACGAGATAGATCACGAAACGCGCTCCAGCCTGAAAGTGTGGCAGGTAAGTATTTATTAATAGCAAAAACCCTGAATTTAAACGGAAGAATTTTGAGTTAATCGATGTTATTGAGTTTAAAATAAGTGAAATTTTCGAAAAATTGATTTTTTATTTTTAAAGCAAACAGGTGGATTATTTTAGGTGAAAAAAAGAGGCAGAGCCCAATTAAGATTAACTGCACCGAAACCGCTTCAAATTCCGTCTCCTGAGGGCAAAGATATCGTAGTTTGTGTTGAATGTTGGTTCGCTGAGGTAAACTTTTATTGTTGGTATAGTTTTCCATTTTTCCGAGCTAGGTACGCGTGTGATGTGTCAAAACACGCGTTTGCGCGCGGGCTAACGAACAACGGAGTATTTAGAGGTAACCGTAGTACAATATTTTGATTTTATGGTGAAAAAACGTAATTAGCAGAAAAGTAGGTGTTTATAGAGTATTTAGTTCTACCAACCAACGAGATAGATCACGAAACGCGCTCCAGCCTGAAGGTGTGGCAGGTAAGTATTTATTAATAGCAAAAACCCCGAATTTAAACGGAAGAATTTTGAGTTAATCGATGTTATTGAGTTTAAAAAAAGTGAAATTTTCGAAAAATTTATTTTTTATTTTTAAAGCAACCAGGTGGATTATTTTAGGTGGAAAGGAGAGGCAGAGCCCAATTAAGATTAACTGCACCGAAACCGCTTCAAATTCCGTCTCCTGAGTGCAAAGATATCGTAGTTTGTGTTGAATGCTGGTTCGCTGAGGTAAACTTTTATTGTTGGTATAGTTTTCCGTTTTTCCGAGCTAGGTACGCGCGTGAGGTGTCAAAACACGCGTCTGCGCGCGGGCTAACGAACAACGGAGTATTTAGAGGTAAGCGTAGTAAAATATTTTGATTTTATGGTGAAAAAACGTAATTAGCAGAAAAGTAGGAGTTTATAGAGTATTTAGTCCTACCAACCAACGAGATAGATCACGAAACGCACTCCAGCCTGAAGGTGTGGCAGGTAAGTATTTAATAATAGCAAAAACCCCGAATTTAAACGGAAGAATTTTGAGTTAATCGATGTTATCGAGTTTAAAATAAGTGAAATTTTCGAAAAATTGTTTTTTTTATTTTTAAAGCAAACAGGTGGATTATTTTAGGTGGAAAAGAGAGGCAGAGCCCAACGAAGATAAACTGCACCGAAACCGCTTCAAATTCCGTCTCCTGAGGGCAAAGATATCGTAGTTTGTGTTGAATGCTGGTTCGCTGAGGTAAACTTTTATTGTTGGTATAGTTTTCCGTTTTTCCGAGCTAGGTACGCGTGTGAGGATTCAAAACACGCGACTGCGCGCGGGCTAACGAACAACGGAGTATTTAGAGGTAACCGTAGTACAATATTTTGAATTTATGGTGAAAAAACGTAATTAGCAGAAAAGTAGGTGTTTATAGAGTATTTAGTCCTACCAACCAACGAGATAGATCACGAAACGCGCTCCAGCCTGAAGGTGTGGCAGGTAAGTATTTATTAATAGCAAAAACCCCGAATTTAAACGGAAGAATTTTGAGTTAATCGATGTTATTGAGTTTAAAAAAAGTGAAATTTTCGAAAAATTTATTTTTTATTTTTAAAGCAACCAGGTGGATTATTTTAGGTGGAAAGGAGAGGCAGAGCCCAATTAAGATTAACTGCACCGAAACCGCTTCAAATTCCGTCTCCTGAGGGCAAAGATATCGTAGTTTGTGTTGAATGCTGGTTCGCTGAGGTAAACTTTTATTGTTGGTATAGTTTTCCGTTTTTCCGAGCTAGGTACGCGTGTGAGGTGTCAAAACACGCGTCTGCACGCGGACTTACGAACAACGGAGTATCTAGAGGTAAGCGTAGTACAATATTTTGAATTTATGGTGAAAAAACGTAATTAGCAGAAAAGTAGGAGTTTATAGAGTATTTAGTTCTACCAACCAACGAGATAGATCACGAAACGCACTCCAGCCTGAAGGTGTCGCAGGTAAGTATTTATTGATAGCAAAAACCCCGAATTTAAACGGAAGAATTTTGAGTTAATCGATGTTATTGAGTTTAAAATAAGTGAAATTTTCGAAAAATTGATTTTTTATTTTTAAAGCAAACAGGTGGATTATTTTAGGTGAAAAGGAGAGGCAGAGCCCAATTAAGATTAACTGCACCGAAACAGCTTCAAATTCCGTCTCCTGAGTGCAAAGATATCGTAGTTTGTGTTGAATGCTGGTTCGCTGAGGTAAACATTTATTGTTGGTATAGTTTTCCGTTTTTCCGAGCTAGGTACGCGTGTGAGGTGTCAAAACACGCGTTTGCGCGCGTACTAACGAACAACGGAGTATTTAGAGGTAAGCGTAGTACAATATTTTGAATTTATGGTGAAAAAACGTAATTAGCAGAAAAGTAGGTGTTTATAGAGTATTTAGTTCTACCAACCAACGAGATAGATCACGAAACGTGCTCCAGCCTAAAGGTGTGGCAGGTAAGTATTTATTAATAGCAAAAACCCCGAATTTAAACAGAAGAATTTATAGTTAATCGATGTTATTGAGTTTTAAATAAGTGAAATTTTCGAAAAATTGATTTTTTATTTTTAAAGCAACCAGGTGGATTATTTTAGGTGGAAAGGAGAGGCAGACCCCAATTAAGATTAACTGCACCGAAACCGCTTCAAATTCCGTCTCCTGAGTGCAAAGATATCGTAGTTTGTGTTGAATGCTAATTCGCTGAGGAAAACTTTTATTGTTGGTATAGTTTTCCGTTCTTCCGAGCAAGGTACGCGTGTGAGATGTCAAAACACGCGTCTGCGCGCGGGCTAACGAACAACGGAGTGTTTAGAGGTAACCGTAGTACAAAATTTTGAATTTATGGTGAAAAAACGTAATTAGCAGAAAACTAGGTGTTTATAGAGTATTTAGTTCTACCAACCAACGAGATAGATCACGAAACGCGCTCCAGCCTGAAGGTGTGGCAGGAACGTATTTATTAATAGCAAAAACCCCGAATTTAAACGGAAGAATTTTGAGTTAATCGATGTTATCGAGTTTAAAATAAGTGAAATTTTCGAAAAATTGATTTTTTTATTTTTAAAGCAAACAGGTGGATTATTTTAGGTGGAAAAGAGAGGCAGAGCCTAACGAAGATTAACTGCACCGAAACCGCTTCAAATTCCGTCTCCTGAGGGCAAAGATATCGTAGTTTGTGTTGAATGCTGGTTCGCTGAGGTAAACTTTTATTGTTGGTATAATTTTCCGTTTTTCCGAGCTAGGTCCACGTGTGAGGTGTCAAAACACGCGTCTGCGCGCGGGCTAACGAACAACGGAGTATTTAGAGGTAAGTGTAGTACAATATTTTCAATTTATGATGAAAAAACGTAATTAGCTGAAAAGTAGGTGTTTATAGAGTATTTAGTTCTACCAACCAACGAGATAGATCACCAAACGTGCTCCAGCCTAAAGGTGTGGCAGGTAAGTATTTATTAATAGCAAAAACCCCGAATTTAAACGGAAGAATTTTGAGTTAATCGATGTTATTGAGTTTAAAATAGGTGAAATTTTCGAAAAATTTATTTTTTATTTTTAAAGCAAACAGGTGGATTATTTTAGGTGAAAGGGAGAGGCAGAGCCCAATTAAGATTAACTGCACCGAAACCGCTTCAAATTCCGTCTCCTGAGTGCAAAGATATCGTAGTTTGTGTTGAATGCTGGTTCGCTGAGGTAAACTTTTATTGTTGGTAAAGTTTTCCGTTTTTCCGAGCTAGGTACGCGTGTGAGGTGTCAAAACACGCGTCTGCGCGCGGGCTAACGAAAAACGGAATATTTAGAAGTAAGCGTAGTACAATATTTTCAATTTATGGTGAAAAAACGTAATTAGCAGAAAAGTAGGTGTTTATAGAGTATTTAGTTCTACTAACCAACGAGATAGATCACCAAACGTGCTCCAGCCTAAAGGTGTGGCAGGTAAGTATTTATTAATAGCAAAAACCTCGAATTTAAACGGAAGAATTTTGAGTTAATCGATGTTATTGAGTTTAAAATAAGTGAAATTTTCGAAAAATTGATTTTTTATTTTTAAAGCAAACAGGTGGATTATTTTAGGTGGAAAGGAGAGGCAGAGCCCAACGAAGATTAACTGCACCGAAAACGCTTCAAATTCCGTCTCCTAAGTGCAAAGATATCGTAGTTTGTGTTGAATGCTGGTTCGCTGAGGTAAACTTTTATTGTTGGTATAATTTTCCGTTTTTCCGAGCTAGGTACACGTGTGAGGTGTCAAAACACGCGTCTGCGCGCGGGCTAACGAACAACGGAGTATTTAGAGGTAAGTGTAGTACAATATTTTCAATTTATGATGAAAAAACGTAATTAGCTGAAAAGTAGGTGTTTATAGAGTATTTAGTTCTACCAAACAACGAGATAGATCACCAAACGTGCTCCAGCCTAAATGTGTGGCAGGTAAGTATTTATTAATAGCAAAAACCCCGAATTTAAACGGAAGAATTTTGAGTTAATCGATGTTATTGAGTTTAAAATAAGTGAAATTTTCGATAAATTGATTTTTTATTTTTAAACAAACAGGTGGATTATTTTAGGTGGAAAGGAGAGGCAGAGCCCAATTAAGATTAACTGCACCGAAACCGCTTCAAATTCCGTCTCCTAAGTGCAAAGATATCGTAGTTTGTGTTGAATGCTGGTTCGCTGAGGTAAACTTTTATTGTTGGTATAGTTTTCCGTTTTTCCGAGCTAGCTACGCGTGTGAGGTGTCAAAACACGCGTCTGCGCGCGGGCTAACGAACAACGGAGTATTTAGATGTAAGCGTAGTACAATATTTTCAATTAATGGTGAAAAAACCTTTTTAGCAGAAAAGTAGGTGTTTATAGAGTATTTAGTTCTACCAACCAACGAGATAGATCACGAAACGCGCTCCAGCCTGAAGGTGTGGCAGGTAAGTATTTATTAATAGCAAAAACCCCGAATTTAAACGGAAGAATTTTGAGTTAATCGATGTTATTGAGTTTAAAAAAAGTGAAATTTTCGAAAAATTTATTTTTTATTTTTAAAGCAAACAGGTGGATTATTTTAGGTGGAAAGGAGAGGCAGAGCCCAATTAAGATTAACTGCACCGAAACCGCTTCAAACTCCGTCTCCTGAGTGCAAAGATATCGTAGTTTGTGTTGAATGCTGGTTCGCTGAGGTAAACTTTTATTGTTGGTATAGTTTTCCGTTTTTCCGAGCTAGGTACGCGTGTGAGGTGTCAAAACACGCGTCTGCGCGCGGGCTAACGAACAACGGAGTATTTAGAGGTAAGCGTAGTACAATATTTTGAATTTATGGTGAAAAAACGTAATTAGCAGAAAAGTAGGTGTTTATAGAGTATTTAGTTCTACCAACCAACGAGATAGATCACGAAACGTGCTCCAGCCTAAAGGTGTGGCAGGTAAGTATATATTTATAGCAAAAACCCCGAATTTAAACAGAAGAATTTATAGTTAATCGATGTTATTGAGTTTTAAATAAGTGAAATTTTCGAAAAATTGATTTTTTATTTTTAAAGCAACCAGGTGGATTATTTTAGGTGGAAAGGAGAGGCAGAGCCCAATTAAGATTAACTGCACCGAAACCGCTTCAAATTCCGTCTCCTGAGTGCAAAGATATCGTAGTTTGTGTTGAATGCTAATTCGCTGAGGAAAACTTTTATTGTTGGTATAGTTTTCCGTTCTTCCGAGCAAGGTACGCGTGTGAGATGTCAAAACACGCGTCTGCGCGCGGGCTAACGAACAACGGAGTGTTTAGAGGTAACCGTAGTACAAAATTTTGAATTTATGGTGAAAAAACGTAATTAGCAGAAAACTAGGTGTTTATAGAGTATTTAGTTCTACCAACCAACGAGATAGATCACGAAACGCGCTCCAGCCTGAAGGTGTGGCAGGAACGTATTTATTAATAGCAAAAACCCCGAATTTAAACGGAAGAATATTGAGTTAATCGATGTTATTGAGTTTAAAATAAGTGAAATTTTCGAAAAATAGATTTTTTATTTTTAAAGCAAACAGGTGGATTATTTTAGGTGGAAAGGAGAGGCAGAGCCCAACGAAGATTAACTGCACCGAAAACGCTTCAAATTCCGTCTCCTAAGTGCAAAGATATCGTAGTTTGTGTTGAATGCTGGTTCGCTGAGGTAAACTTTTATTGTTGGTATAGTTTTCCGTTTTTCCGAGCTAGGTACGCGTGTGAGGTGTCAAAACACGCGTCTGCGCGCGGGCTTACGAACAACGGAGTATATAGACGTAAGCGTAGTACAATATTTTGAATTTATGGTGAAAAAACGTAATTAGCAGAAAAGTAGGTGTTTATAGAGTATTTAGTTCTACCAACCAACGAGATAGATCACGAAACGCGCTCCAGCCTGAAGGTGTCGCAGGTAAGTATTTATTGATAGCAAAAACCCCGAATTTAAACGGAAGAATTTTGAGTTAATCGATGTTATTGAGTTTAAAATAAGTGAAATTTTCGAAAAATTGATTTTTTATTTTTAAAGCAAACAGGTGGATTATTTTAGGTGAAAAGGAGAGGCAGAGCCCAATTAAGATTAACTGCACCGAAACAGCTTCAAACTCCGTCTCCTGAGTGCAAAGATATCGTAGTTTGTGTCATATGTCTGACTATGTATTAGGAACTTATTACTGACTTTAAGACCAACACTGTACCAATACTTATTGCAAATAAAATGATTATGATTATGATTATGATTATGAATGCTGGTTCGCTGAGGTAAACATTTATTGTTGGTATAGTTTTCCGTTTTTCCGAGCTAGGTACGCGTGTGAGGTGTCAAAACACGCGTCTGCGCGCGGACTAACGAACAACGGAGTATTTAGACGTAAGCGTAGTACAATATTTTGAATTTATGGTGAAAAAACGTAATTAGCAGAAAAGTAGGTGTTTATAGAGTATTTAGTTCTACCAACCAACGAGATAGATCACGAAACGTGCTCCAGCCTAAAGGTGTGGCAGGTAAGTATTTATTTATAGCAAAAACCCCGAATTTAAACAGAAGGATTTATAGTTAATCGATGTTATTGAGTTTTAAATAAGTGAAATTTTCGAAAAATTGATTTTTTATTTTTAAAGCAACCAGGTGGATTATTTTAGGTGGAAAGGAGAGGCAGAGCCCAATTAAGATTAACTGCACCGAAACCGCTTCAAATTCCGTCTCCTGAGTGCAAAGATATCGTAGTTTGTGTTGAATGCTAATTCGCTGAGGAAAACTTTTATTGTTGGTATAGTTTTCCGTTCTTCCGAGCAAGGTACGCGTGTGAGATGTCAAAACACGCGTCTGCGCGCGGGCTAACGAACAACGGAGTGTTTAGAGGTAACCGTAGTACAAAATTTTGAATTTATGGTGAAAAAACGTAATTAGCAGAAAACTAGGTGTTTATAGAGTATTTAGTTCTACCAACCAACGAGATAGATCACGAAACGCGCTCCAGCCTGAAGGTGTGGCAGGAACGTATTTATTAATAGCAAAAACCCCGAATTTAAACGGAAGAATATTGAGTTAATCGATGTTATTGAGTTTAAAATAAGTGAAATTTTCGAAAAATAGATTTTTTATTTTTAAAGCAAACAGGTGGATTATTTTAGGTGGAAAGGAGAGGCAGAGCCCAACGAAGATTAACTGCACCGAAAACGCTTCAAATTCCGTCTCCTAAGTGCAAAGATATCGTAGTTTGTGTTGAATGCTGGTTCGCTGAGGTAAACTTTTATTGTTGGTATAGTTTTCCGTTTTTCCGAGCTAGGTACGCGTGTGAGGTGTCAAAACACGCGTCTGCGCGCGGGCTTACGAACAACGGAGTATATAGACGTAAGCGTAGTACAATATTTTGAATTTATGGTGAAAAAACGTAATTAGCAGAAAAGTAGGTGTTTATAGAGTATTTAGTTCTACCAACCAACGAGATAGATCACGAAACGCGCTCCAGCCTGAAGGTGTCGCAGGTAAGTATTTATTGATAGCAAAAACCCCGAATTTAAACGGAAGAATTTTGAGTTAATCGATGTTATTGAGTTTAAAATAAGTGAAATTTTCGAAAAATTGATTTTTTATTTTTAAAGCAAACAGGTGGATTATTTTAGGTGAAAAGGAGAGGCAGAGCCCAATTAAGATTAACTGCACCGAAACAGCTTCAAACTCCGTCTCCTGAGTGCAAAGATATCGTAGTTTGTGTCATATGTCTGACTATGTATTAGGAACTTATTACTGACTTTAAGACCAACACTGTACCAATACTTATTGCAAATAAAATGATTATGATTATGATTATGATTATGAATGCTGGTTCGCTGAGGTAAACATTTATTGTTGGTATAGTTTTCCGTTTTTCCGAGCTAGGTACGCGTGTGAGGTGTCAAAACACGCGTCTGCGCGCGGACTAACGAACAACGGAGTATTTAGACGTAAGCGTAGTACAATATTTTGAATTTATGGTGAAAAAACGTAATTAGCAGAAAAGTAGGTGTTTATAGAGTATTTAGTTCTACCAACCAACGAGATAGATCACGAAACGTGCTCCAGCCTAAAGGTGTGGCAGGTAAGTATTTATTTATAGCAAAAACCCCGAATTTAAACAGAAGGATTTATAGTTAATCGATGTTATTGAGTTTTAAATAAGTGAAATTTTCGAAAAATTGATTTTTTATTTTTAAAGCAACCAGGTGGATTATTTTAGGTGGAAAGGAGAGGCAGAGCCCAATTAAGATTAACTGCACCGAAACCGCTTCAAATTCCGTCTCCTGAGTGCAAAGATATCGTAGTTTGTGTTGAATGCTAATTCGCTGAGGAAAACTTTTATTGTTGGTATAGTTTTCCGTTTTTCCGAGCAAGGTACGCGTGTGAGATGTCAAAACACGCGTCTGCGCGCGGGCTAACGAACAACGGAGTGGTTAGAGGTAACCGTAGTACAAAATTTTGAATTTATGGTGAAAAAATGTAATTAGCAGAAAACTAGGTGTTTATAGAGTATTTAGTTCTACCAACCAACGAGATAGATCACAAAACGCGCTCCAGCCTGAAGGTGTGGCAGGAACGTATTTATTAATAGCAAAAACCCCGAATTTAAACGGAAGAATTTTGAGTTAATCGATGTTATTGAGTTTAAAATAAGTGAAATTTTCGAAAAATTTATTTTTTATTTTTAAAGCAAACAGGTGGATTATTTTAGGTGGAAAGGAGAGGCAGAGCCCAATTAAGATTAACTGCACCGAAACCGCTTCAAATTCCGTCTCCTGAGTGCAAAGATATCGTAGTTTGTGTTGAATGCTGGTTCGCTGAGGTAAACTTTTATTGTTGGTAAAGTTTTCCGTTTTTCCGAGCTAGGTACGCGTGTGAGGTGTCAAAACACGCGTCTGCGCGCGGGCTAACGAAAAACGGAATATTTAGAAGTAAGTAATTAATAAATACTTACCTGCCACACCTTTAGGCTGGAGCACGTTTGGTGATCTATCTCGTTGGTTAGTAGAACTAAATACTCTATAAACACCTACTTTTCTGCTAATTACGTTTTTTCACCATAAATTCAAAATATTTTACTACGCTTACTTCTAAATATTCCGTTTTTCGTTAGCCCGCGCGCAGACGCGTGTTTTGACACCTCACACGCGTACCTAGCTCGGAAAAACGGAAAACTTTACCAACAATAAAAGTTTACCTCAGCGAACCAGCATTCAACACAAACTACGATATCTTTGCACTCAGGAGACGGAATTTGAAGCGGTTTCGGTGCAGTTAATCTTAATTGGGCTCTGCCTCTCCTTTCCACCTAAAATAATCCACCTGTTTGCTTTAAAAATAAAAAATAAATTTTTCGAAAATTTCACTTATTTTAAACTCAATAACATCGATTAACTCAAAATTCTTCCGTTTAAATTCGGGGTTTTTGCTATTAATAAATACGTTCCTGCCACACCTTCAGGCTGGAGCGCGTTTTGTGATCTATCTCGTTGGTTGGTAGAACTAAATACTCTATAAACACCTAGTTTTCTGCTAATTACATTTTTTCACCATAAATTCAAAATTTTGTACTACGGTTACCTCTAACCACTCCGTTGTTCGTTAGCCCGCGCGCAGACGCGTGTTTTGACATCTCACACGCGTACCTTGCTCGGAAAAACGGAAAACTATACCAACAATAAAAGTTTTCCTCAGCGAATTAGCATTCAACACAAACTACGATATCTTTGCACTCAGGAGACGGAATTTGAAGCGGTTTCGGTGCAGTTAATCTTAATTGGGCTCTGCCTCTCCTTTCCACCTAAAATAATCCACCTGGTTGCTTTAAAAATAAAAAATCAATTTTTCGAAAATTTCACTTATTTAAAACTCAATAACATCGATTAACTATAAATCCTTCTGTTTAAATTCGGGGTTTTTGCTATAAATAAATACTTACCTGCCACACCTTTAGGCTGGAGCACGTTTCGTGATCTATCTCGTTGGTTGGTAGAACTAAATACTCTATAAACACCTACTTTTCTGCTAATTACGTTTTTTCACCATAAATTCAAAATATTGTACTACGCTTACGTCTAAATACTCCGTTGTTCGTTAGTCCGCGCGCAGACGCGTGTTTTGACACCTCACACGCGTACCTAGCTCGGAAAAACGGAAAACTATACCAACAATAAATGTTTACCTCAGCGAACCAGCATTCATAATCATAATCATAATCATAATCATTTTATTTGCAATAAGTATTGGTACAGTGTTGGTCTTAAAGTCAGTAATAAGTTCCTAATACATAGTCAGACATATGACACAAACTACGATATCTTTGCACTCAGGAGACGGAGTTTGAAGCTGTTTCGGTGCAGTTAATCTTAATTGGGCTCTGCCTCTCCTTTTCACCTAAAATAATCCACCTGTTTGCTTTAAAAATAAAAAATCAATTTTTCGAAAATTTCACTTATTTTAAACTCAATAACATCGATTAACTCAAAATTCTTCCGTTTAAATTCGGGGTTTTTGCTATCAATAAATACTTACCTGCGACACCTTCAGGCTGGAGCGCGTTTCGTGATCTATCTCGTTGGTTGGTAGAACTAAATACTCTATAAACACCTACTTTTCTGCTAATTACGTTTTTTCACCATAAATTCAAAATATTGTACTACGCTTACGTCTATATACTCCGTTGTTCGTAAGCCCGCGCGCAGACGCGTGTTTTGACACCTCACACGCGTACCTAGCTCGGAAAAACGGAAAACTATACCAACAATAAAAGTTTACCTCAGCGAACCAGCATTCAACACAAACTACGATATCTTTGCACTTAGGAGACGGAATTTGAAGCGTTTTCGGTGCAGTTAATCTTCGTTGGGCTCTGCCTCTCCTTTCCACCTAAAATAATCCACCTGTTTGCTTTAAAAATAAAAAATCTATTTTTCGAAAATTTCACTTATTTTAAACTCAATAACATCGATTAACTCAATATTCTTCCGTTTAAATTCGGGGTTTTTGCTATTAATAAATACGTTCCTGCCACACCTTCAGGCTGGAGCGCGTTTCGTGATCTATCTCGTTGGTTGGTAGAACTAAATACTCTATAAACACCTAGTTTTCTGCTAATTACGTTTTTTCACCATAAATTCAAAATTTTGTACTACGGTTACCTCTAAACACTCCGTTGTTCGTTAGCCCGCGCGCAGACGCGTGTTTTGACATCTCACACGCGTACCTTGCTCGGAAGAACGGAAAACTATACCAACAATAAAAGTTTTCCTCAGCGAATTAGCATTCAACACAAACTACGATATCTTTGCACTCAGGAGACGGAATTTGAAGCGGTTTCGGTGCAGTTAATCTTAATTGGGCTCTGCCTCTCCTTTCCACCTAAAATAATCCACCTGGTTGCTTTAAAAATAAAAAATCAATTTTTCGAAAATTTCACTTATTTAAAACTCAATAACATCGATTAACTATAAATCCTTCTGTTTAAATTCGGGGTTTTTGCTATAAATAAATACTTACCTGCCACACCTTTAGGCTGGAGCACGTTTCGTGATCTATCTCGTTGGTTGGTAGAACTAAATACTCTATAAACACCTACTTTTCTGCTAATTACGTTTTTTCACCATAAATTCAAAATATTGTACTACGCTTACGTCTAAATACTCCGTTGTTCGTTAGTCCGCGCGCAGACGCGTGTTTTGACACCTCACACGCGTACCTAGCTCGGAAAAACGGAAAACTATACCAACAATAAATGTTTACCTCAGCGAACCAGCATTCATAATCATAATCATAATCATAATCATTTTATTTGCAATAAGTATTGGTACAGTGTTGGTCTTAAAGTCAGTAATAAGTTCCTAATACATAGTCAGACATATGACACAAACTACGATATCTTTGCACTCAGGAGACGGAGTTTGAAGCTGTTTCGGTGCAGTTAATCTTAATTGGGCTCTGCCTCTCCTTTTCACCTAAAATAATCCACCTGTTTGCTTTAAAAATAAAAAATCAATTTTTCGAAAATTTCACTTATTTTAAACTCAATAACATCGATTAACTCAAAATTCTTCCGTTTAAATTCGGGGTTTTTGCTATCAATAAATACTTACCTGCGACACCTTCAGGCTGGAGCGCGTTTCGTGATCTATCTCGTTGGTTGGTAGAACTAAATACTCTATAAACACCTACTTTTCTGCTAATTACGTTTTTTCACCATAAATTCAAAATATTGTACTACGCTTACGTCTATATACTCCGTTGTTCGTAAGCCCGCGCGCAGACGCGTGTTTTGACACCTCACACGCGTACCTAGCTCGGAAAAACGGAAAACTATACCAACAATAAAAGTTTACCTCAGCGAACCAGCATTCAACACAAACTACGATATCTTTGCACTTAGGAGACGGAATTTGAAGCGTTTTCGGTGCAGTTAATCTTCGTTGGGCTCTGCCTCTCCTTTCCACCTAAAATAATCCACCTGTTTGCTTTAAAAATAAAAAATCTATTTTTCGAAAATTTCACTTATTTTAAACTCAATAACATCGATTAACTCAATATTCTTCCGTTTAAATTCGGGGTTTTTGCTATTAATAAATACGTTCCTGCCACACCTTCAGGCTGGAGCGCGTTTCGTGATCTATCTCGTTGGTTGGTAGAACTAAATACTCTATAAACACCTAGTTTTCTGCTAATTACGTTTTTTCACCATAAATTCAAAATTTTGTACTACGGTTACCTCTAAACACTCCGTTGTTCGTTAGCCCGCGCGCAGACGCGTGTTTTGACATCTCACACGCGTACCTTGCTCGGAAGAACGGAAAACTATACCAACAATAAAAGTTTTCCTCAGCGAATTAGCATTCAACACAAACTACGATATCTTTGCACTCAGGAGACGGAATTTGAAGCGGTTTCGGTGCAGTTAATCTTAATTGGGCTCTGCCTCTCCTTTCCACCTAAAATAATCCACCTGGTTGCTTTAAAAATAAAAAATCAATTTTTCGAAAATTTCACTTATTTAAAACTCAATAACATCGATTAACTATAAATTCTTCTGTTTAAATTCGGGGTTTTTGCTATAAATATATACTTACCTGCCACACCTTTAGGCTGGAGCACGTTTCGTGATCTATCTCGTTGGTTGGTAGAACTAAATACTCTATAAACACCTACTTTTCTGCTAATTACGTTTTTTCACCATAAATTCAAAATATTGTACTACGCTTACCTCTAAATACTCCGTTGTTCGTTAGCCCGCGCGCAGACGCGTGTTTTGACACCTCACACGCGTACCTAGCTCGGAAAAACGGAAAACTATACCAACAATAAAAGTTTACCTCAGCGAACCAGCATTCAACACAAACTACGATATCTTTGCACTCAGGAGACGGAGTTTGAAGCGGTTTCGGTGCAGTTAATCTTAATTGGGCTCTGCCTCTCCTTTCCACCTAAAATAATCCACCTGTTTGCTTTAAAAATAAAAAATAAATTTTTCGAAAATTTCACTTTTTTTAAACTCAATAACATCGATTAACTCAAAATTCTTCCGTTTAAATTCGGGGTTTTTGCTATTAATAAATACTTACCTGCCACACCTTCAGGCTGGAGCGCGTTTCGTGATCTATCTCGTTGGTTGGTAGAACTAAATACTCTATAAACACCTACTTTTCTGCTAAAAAGGTTTTTTCACCATTAATTGAAAATATTGTACTACGCTTACATCTAAATACTCCGTTGTTCGTTAGCCCGCGCGCAGACGCGTGTTTTGACACCTCACACGCGTAGCTAGCTCGGAAAAACGGAAAACTATACCAACAATAAAAGTTTACCTCAGCGAACCAGCATTCAACACAAACTACGATATCTTTGCACTTAGGAGACGGAATTTGAAGCGGTTTCGGTGCAGTTAATCTTAATTGGGCTCTGCCTCTCCTTTCCACCTAAAATAATCCACCTGTTTGTTTAAAAATAAAAAATCAATTTATCGAAAATTTCACTTATTTTAAACTCAATAACATCGATTAACTCAAAATTCTTCCGTTTAAATTCGGGGTTTTTGCTATTAATAAATACTTACCTGCCACACATTTAGGCTGGAGCACGTTTGGTGATCTATCTCGTTGTTTGGTAGAACTAAATACTCTATAAACACCTACTTTTCAGCTAATTACGTTTTTTCATCATAAATTGAAAATATTGTACTACACTTACCTCTAAATACTCCGTTGTTCGTTAGCCCGCGCGCAGACGCGTGTTTTGACACCTCACACGTGTACCTAGCTCGGAAAAACGGAAAATTATACCAACAATAAAAGTTTACCTCAGCGAACCAGCATTCAACACAAACTACGATATCTTTGCACTTAGGAGACGGAATTTGAAGCGTTTTCGGTGCAGTTAATCTTCGTTGGGCTCTGCCTCTCCTTTCCACCTAAAATAATCCACCTGTTTGCTTTAAAAATAAAAAATCAATTTTTCGAAAATTTCACTTATTTTAAACTCAATAACATCGATTAACTCAAAATTCTTCCGTTTAAATTCGAGGTTTTTGCTATTAATAAATACTTACCTGCCACACCTTTAGGCTGGAGCACGTTTGGTGATCTATCTCGTTGGTTAGTAGTTGGTTTGATCCAGACTCCGGGCTACCACCGAGAAATTTCAAATGGAAAAACCCAATTGAAGAAAGAGAAAGAAAGAAAGAGAAAGATAAAGAGAAAGAGAAAGAGAAAGAGAAAGAGACAGGGAAAGGGAAAGGGGAAGGGGAAGAGAAAGAGAAAGAGAAAGAGAAAGAGAAAGAGAAAGAGAAAGAGAAATAGAAAGAAAGAAGAAAGAAAGAAAGAAAGAAAGAAAGAAAGAAATAAATCATTTATTTGCTGGTAATTTAGGAAACAGAAAGAAAGAGAAAGAAAGAAAGAAGGAAATAAATCTGCTGTATACGTGATTTTACTCTATGTTTTTAATTAGTCATTCATCAATCATATTTATCAACAAAACATCACGCGTTTATTCCCCTGAGGGTGAGACAGAGATGTACCTATAGTACACCTACATTTCGCCAGTTATGTTTTAAGTTTCATGTAATATATTACATGTCTGGATTACCTGTTTGATCCAGACTCCGGGCTACCACCGAGAAATTTCAAATGGAAAAACCCAATTGAAGAAAGAGAAAGAAAGAAAGAGAAGGAGAAAGAGAAAGGAAGAAAGAAAGAAAGAAAGAACGAAAGAAGGAAAGAAAGAAAGAAATAAATAAATCATTTATTTGCTGGTAATGTAGGAAAGAGAAACAGAAAGAAAGAAAGAAAGAAATAAATCATTTATTTGCTGGTAATTTAGGAAACAGAAAGAAAGAGAAAGAAAGAAAGAAGGAAATAAATCTGCTGTATACGTGATTTTACTCTATGTTTTTAATTAGTCATTCATCAATCATATTTATCAACAAAACATCACGCGTTTATTCCCCGAAGGGTGAGACAGAGATGTACCTATAGTACACTAACATTTCGCCAGTTATGTTTTAAGTTCCATGTATTATATAACATGTCTGGATTACCTGTTTGATCCAGACTCCGGACTACCACCGAGAAATTTCAAATGGAAAAACCCAATTGAAGAAAGAGAAAGAAAGAAAGAGAAAGAGAAAGAGAAAGAGAAAGAGAAAGAGAAAGAGAAAGAGAAAGAGAAAGAGACAGGGAAAGGGAAAGGGGAAGGGGAAGAGAAAGAGAAAGAGAAAGAGAAAGAGAAAGAGAAAGAGAAAGAGAAAAAGAAAGAGAAAGAGAAAGAGAAAGAGAAAGAGAAAGAGAAAGAGAAAGAGAAAGAGAAAGAGAAAGAGAAAGAGAAAGAGAAAGAGAAAGAGAAAGAGAAAGAGAAAGAGAAAGAGAAAGAGAAAGAGAAAGTCAAGAAAGAAATAAATCATTTAGTTGCTGGTAATTTAGGAAAGAGAAAGAAAGAGAAAGAAAGAAAGAAGGAAATAAATCTGCTGTATACGTGATTTTACTCTATGTTTTTAATTAGTCATTCATCAATCATATTTATCAACAAAACATCACGCGTTTATTCCCCGAAGGGTGAGACAGAGATGTACCTATAGTACACCCTACATTTCGCCAGTTATGTTTTAAGTTCCATGTATTATATTACATGTCTGGATTACCTGTTTGAAGAGAAAGAAAGAGAAAGAAAGAGAAAGAGAAGAGAAAGAGAGAAAGAGAGAAAGAGAAAGAGAAAAGAGAAAGAGAAAGAGAAAGAGAAAGAGAAAGAGAAAGAGAAAGAGAAGAGAAAGAGAAAGAAAGAGAAAGAGAAAGAGAAAGAGAAAGAGAAAGAGAAAGAGAAAGAGAAAGAGAAAGAGAAAGAGAAAGAGAAAGAGAAGAGAAGAGAAAGAGAAAGAGAAAGAGAAAGAAAGAAAGAAATAAATCATTTATTTGCTGGTAATGTAGGAAAGAGAAAGAAAGTTATTTTTCACTATTTTATTGTTTTTTTGTGAAGTCGGTTGTTTTTTTTTTTTTTTGTAAAAAGTTTTCTTCCACATATCATCATCTGCCTATCCTTTCCACAACTATGTTGGGGTCGGCTTCCAGTCTAATTTTATATGGAGCGACTGCCTATTTGACCTCCACAACCCAGTTTTCTTCCACATATATGCTAAAAATAATGTCCTGTTCAAAACATAAAATATACGTATACGCACAAATATAATCGTTATCGATCTATACAAATATCAGCCTTGCATCTACCATTAATGAGGCACAAGAATCGAAGGCAAAAATGGCGACCTACGTGCGCATGTCTGCGCTCCTGCATATTCTTTGATCAACATTTAAGTGTAGCGCGCCACCGCGCGTGTCTAGACTAGGGACATAAGCTCCGCCCACATGCGCAAGGTCAGTCAGGAAACTGTGGCCCTTAATAGCAAAAACCCCGAATTTAAACGGAAGAATTTTGAGTTAATCGATGTTATTGAGTTTAAAATAAGTGAAATTTTCGAAAAATTGATTTTTTATTTTTAAAGCAAACAGGTGGATTATTTTAGGTGGCAAGGATAGGCAGAGCCCAATTTAGATTAACTGCACCGAAACCGCTTCAAATTCCGTCTCCTGAGTGCAAAGATATCGTAGTTTGTGTTGAATGCTGGTTCGCTGAGGTAAACTTTTATTGTTGGTATAGTTTTCCGTTTTCCGAGCTAGGTACGCGTGTGCGGTGTCAAAACACGCGTCTGTGCGCGGGCTAACGAACAACGGAGTGTTTAGAGGAAAGGCGTTGTACAATATTTTGAATTTATGGTGAAAAAACGTAATTAGCAGAAAAGTAGGTGTTTATAGAGTATTTAGTTCTACCAACCAACGAGATAGATCACGAAACGCGCTCCAGCCTGAAGGTGTGGCAGGTAAGTATTTATTAATAGCAAAACCCCCGAATTTAAACGGAAGAATTTTGAGTTAATCGATGTTATTGAGTTTAAAATAAGTGAAATTTTCGAAAAATTGATTTTAATTTTTAAAGCAAACAGGTGGATTATTTTAGGTGGAAAGGAGAGGCAGAGCCCAATTAAGATTAACTGCACCGAAACCGCTTCAAATTCCGTCTCCTAAGTGCAAAGATATCGTAGTTTGTGTTGAATGCTGGTTCGCTGAGGTAAACTTTTATTGTAGGTATAATTTTCCGTTTTTCCGAGCTAGGTCCACGTGTGAAATGTCAAAACACACGTCTGCGCGCGGGCTAACGAACAACGGAGTATTTAGAGGTAAGCGTAGTACAATATTTTCAATTTATGGTGAAAAAACGTAATTAGCAGAAAAGTAGGTGTTTATAGAGTATTTAGTTCTACCAACCAACGAGATAGATCACGAAACGCGCTCCAGCCTGAAGGTGTCGCAGGTAAATATTTACTAATAGCAAAAACCCCGAATTTAAACGGAAGAATTTTGAGTTAATCGATGTTATTGAGTTTAAAATAAGTGAAATTTTCGAAAAATTGATTTTTAATTTTTAAAGCAAACAGGTGGATTATTTTAGGTGGAAAGGAGAGGCAGAGCCCAATTCAGATTAACTGCACCGAAACTGCTTCAAATTCCGTCTCCTGAGTGCAAAGATATCGTAGTTTGTGTTGAAAGCTGGTTCGCTGAGGTAAAACTTTTATTGTTGGTATAGTTTTCCGTTTTTCCGAGCTAGGTACGCGTGTGAGGTGTCAAACACGCGTCTGCGCGCGGGCTAACGAACAACGGAGTATTTAGAGGTTTATGGTGAAAAAACGTAATTAGCAGAAAGTAGGTGTTTATAGAGTATTTAGTTCTACCAACCAACGAGATAGATCACGAAACGCGCTCCAGCCTAAAGGTGTGGCAGGTAAGTATTTATTAATAGCAAAAACCCCAATTTAAACGGAAGAATTTTGAGTTAATCGATGTTATTGAGTTTAAAATAAGTGAAATTTTCGAAAAATTGATTTTTTATTTTTAAAGCAACCAGGTGGATTATTTTAGGTGGAAAGGAGAAGCAGAGCCCAATTAAGATTAATTGCACCGAAACCGCTTCAAATTCCGTCTCCTGAGTGCAAAGATATCGTAGTTTGTGTTGAATGCTGGTTCGCTGAGGTAAACTTTTATTGTTGGTATAGTTTTCCGTTTTTCCGAGCTAGGTACGCGTGTGAGGTGTCAAAACACGCGTCTGCGCGCGGGCTAACGAACAACGGAGTATTTAGAGGTAAGCGTAGTACAATATTTTCAATTTATGGTGAAAAAACGTAATTAGCAGAAAAGTAGGGGTTTATAGAGTATTTAGTTCTACCAACCAACGAGATAGATCACTAAACGCGCTCCAGCCTGAAGGTGTGGCAGGTAAGTATTTATTAATAGCAAAAACCCCCAATTTAAACGGAAGAATTTTGAGTTAATCGATGTTATTGAGTTTAAAATAAGTGAAATTTTCGAAAAATTGATTTTTTATTTTTAAAGCAAACAGGTGGATTATTTTAGGTGGCAAGGATAGGCAGAGCCCAATTTAGATACACTGCACCGAAACCGCTTCAAATTCCGTATCCTGAGTGCAAAGATATCGTAGTTTGTGTTGAATGCTGGTCCGCTGAGGTAAACTTTTATTGTTGGTATAGTTTTCCGTTTTTCCGAGCTAGGTACGCGTTTGAGGTGTCAAAACACGCGTCTGCGCGCGGGCTAACGAACAACGGAGTATTTAGAGGTAAGCGTAGTACAATATTTTCAATTTATGGTGAAAAAACGTAATTAGCAGAAAAGTAGGTGTTTATAGAGTATTTAGTTCTACCAACCAACGAGATAGATCACGAAACGCGCTCCAGCCTGAAGGTGTGGTAGGTAAATATTAATTAATAGCAAAAACCCCGAATTTAAACGGAAGAATTTTGAGTTAATCGATGTTATTGAGTTTAAAATAAGTGAAATTTTCGAAAAATTGATTTTTAATTTTTAAAGCAAACAGGTGGATTATTTTAGGTGGAAAGGAGAGGCAGAGCCCAATTAAGATTACTTTATTTACTTTATAATAAATTATAAAGTAAATAAAGTATTTAGTATTAAGTTATTATTATATTATGTTGTTGAGTATTTAGAGGTAAGCGTAGTACAATATTTTCAATTTATGGTGAAAAAACGTAATTAGCAGAAAAGTAGGTGTTTATAGAGTATTTAGTTCTACCAACCAACGAGATAGATCACGAAACGCGCTCCAGCCTGAAGGTGTCGCAGGTATATATTTACTAATAGCAAAAACCCCGAATTTAAACGGAAGAATTTTGAGTTAATCGATGTTATTGAGTTTAAAATAAGTGAAATTTTCGAAAAATTGATTTTTAATTTTTAAAGCAAACAGGTGGATTATTTTAGGTGGAAAGGAGAGGCAGAGCCCAATTCAGATTAACTGCACCGAAACTGCTTCAAATTCCGTCTCCTGAGTGCAAAGATATCGTAGTTTGTGTTGAAAGCTGGTTCGCTGAGGTAAACTTTTATTGTTGTTATAGTTTTCCGTTTTTCCGAGCTAGGTACGCGTGTGAGGTGTCAAAACACGCGTCTGCGCGTGGGCTAACGAAAAACGGAGTATTTAGAGATAAGCGTAGTACAATATTTTGAATTTATGGTGAAAAAACGTAATTAGCAGAAAACTAGGTGTTTATAGAGTATTTAGTTCTACCAACCAACGAGATAGATCACGAAACGCGCTCCAGCCTGAAGGTGTGGCAGGTAAGTATTTATTTATAGCAAAAACCCCGAATTTAAACGGAATAATTTTGAGTTAATCGATGTTATTGAGTTTAAAATAAGTGAAATTTTCGAAAAATTGATTTTTTTATTTTTAAAGCAAACAGGTGGATTATTTTAGGTGGAAAGGAGAGGCAGAGCCCAATTTAGATTAACTGCACCGAAACCGCTTCAAATTCCGTCTCCTGAGTGCAAAGATATCGTAGTTTGTGTTGAATGCTGGTTCGCTGAGGTAAACTTTTATTGTTGGTATAGTTTTCCGTTTTTCCGAGCTAGGTACGCGTGTGAGGTGTCAAAACACGCGTCTGCGCCCGGGCTAACGAACAACGGGGTGTTTAGAGGTAAGCGTAGTAAAATATTTTGAATTTATGGTAAAAAATAGTAATTAGCAGAAAAGTAGGTGTTTACAGAGTATTTAGTTCTACCAACCAACGAGATAGATCACGAAACGCGCTCCAGCCTGAAGGTGTGGCAGGTAAGTATTTATTAATAGCAAAATCCCCGAATTTAAACGGAAGAATTTTGAGTTAATCGATGTTATTGAGTTTAAACTAAGTGAAATTTTCGAAAAATTGATTTTTTATTTTTAAAGCAAACAGAAGGATTATTTTAGGTGGAAAGGAGAGGCAGAGCCCAATTAAGATTAACTGCACCGAAACCGCTTCAAATTCCGTCTCCTAAGTGCAAAGATATCGTAGTTTGTGTTGAATGCTGGTTCGCTGAGGTAAACATTTATTGTAGGTATAATTTTCCGTTTTTCCGAGCTAGGTACGCGTGTGAGGTGTCAAAACACGCGTCTGCACGCGGGCTAACGAACAACGGAGTATTTAGAGGTAAGCGTAGTACAATATTTTCAATTTATGGTGAAAAAACGTAATTAGCAGAAAAGTAGGTGTTTACAGAGTATTTAGTTCTACCAACCAACGACATAGATCACGAAAAGCGCTCCAGCCTGAAGGTGTGGCAAGTAATTATTTATTTATAGTAAAAACCCCGAATTTAAACGGAAGAATTTTGAGTTAATCGATGTTATTGAGTTTAAAAGAAGTGAAATTTTCGAAAAATTGATTTTTTATTTTTAAAGCAAACAGGTGGATTATTTTAGGTGGAAAGGAGAGGCAGAGCCCATTAAAGATTAACTGCACCGAAACCGCTTCAAATTCCGTCTCCTGAGTGCAAAGATATCGTAGTTTGTGTTGAATGCTGGTTCGCTGAGGTAAACATTTATTGTAGGTATAATTTTCCGTTTTTCCGAGCTAGGTACGCGTATGAGGTGTCAAAACACGCGTCTGTACGCGGGCTAACGAACAACGGAGTATTTAGAGGTAAGCGTAGTATAATATTTTGAATTTATGGTGAAAAAACGTAATTAGCAGAAAACTAGGTGTTTATAGAGTATTTAGTTATACGAACCAACGAGATAGATCACGAAACGCGGTCCAGCCTGAAGGTGTGGCAGGTAAGTATTTATTAATAGCAAAATCCCCGAATTTAAACGGAAGAATTTTGAGTTAATCGATGTTATTGAGTTTAAACTAAGTGAAATTTTCGAAAAATTGATTTTTTATTTTTAAAGCAAACAGAAGGATTATTTTAAGTGGAAAGGAGAGGCAGAGCCCAATTAAGATTAACTGCACCGAAACCGCTTCAAATTCCGTCTCCTAAGTGCAAAGATATCGTAGTTTGTGTTGAATGCTGGTTCGCTGAGGTAAACATTTATTGTAGGTATAATTTTCCGTTTTTCCGAGCTAGGTACGCGTGTGAGGTGTCAAAACACGCGTCTGCACGCGGGCTAACGAACAACGGAGTATTTAGAGGTAAGCGTAGTTCAATATTTTCAATTTATGGTGAAAAAACGTAATAAGCAGAAAACTAGGTGTTTATAGAGTATTTAGTTCTACCAACCAACGAGATAGATCACGAAACGCGCTCCAGCCTGAAGGTGTGGCAGGTAAGTATTTATTAATAGCAAAACCCCCGAATTTAAACGGAAGAATTTTGAGTTAATCGATGTTATTGAGTTTAAACTAAGTGAAATTTTCGAAAAATTGATTTTTTATTTTTAAAGCAAACAGAAGGATTATTTTAAGTGGAAAGGAGAGGCAGAGCCCAATTAAGATTAACTGCACCGAAACCGCTTCAAATTCCGTCTCCTAAGTGCAAAGATATCGTAGTTTGTGTTGAATGCTGGTTCGCTGAGGTAAACTTTTATTGTTGGTATAGTTTTCCGTTTTTCCGAGCTAGGTACGCGTGTGCGGTGTCAAAACACGCGTCTGTGCGCGGGCTAACGAACAACGGAGTGTTTAGAGGAAAGCGTTGTACAATATTTTGAATTTATGGTGAAAAAACGTAATTAGCAGAAAAGTAGGTGTTTATAGAGTATTTAGTTCTACCAACCAACGAGATAGATCACGAAACGCGCTCCAGCCTGAAGGTGTGGCAGGTAAGTATTTATTAATAGCAAAACCCCCGAATTTAAACGGAAGAATTTTGAGTTAATCGATGTTATTGAGTTTAAAATAAGTGAAATTTTCGAAAAATTGATTTTTAATTTTTAAAGCAAACAGGTGGATTATTTTAGGTGGAAAGGAGAGGCAGAGCCCAATTAAGATTAACTGCACCGAAACCGCTTCAAATTCCGTCTCCTAAGTGCAAAGATATCGTAGTTTGTGTTGAATGCTGGTTCGCTGAGGTAAACTTTTATTGTAGGTATAATTTTCCGTTTTTCCGAGCTAGGTCCACGTGTGAAATGTCAAAACACACGTCTGCGCGCGGGCTAACGAACAACGGAGTATTTAGAGGTAAGCGTAGTACAATATTTTCAATTTATGGTGAAAAAACGTAATTAGCAGAAAAGTAGGTGTTTATAGAGTATTTAGTTCTACCAACCAACGAGATAGATCACGAAACGTGCTCCAGCCTGAAGGTGTAGCAAGTTAGTATTCATTAATAGAAAAAACCCCCAATTTAAACGGAAGAATTTTGAGTTAATCGATGTTATTGAGTTTAAAATAAGTGAAATTTTCGAAAAATTGTTTTTTTATTTTTAAAGCAAACAGGTAGATTATTTTAGGTGAAAAGGAGAGGCAGAGCCCAATTAAGATTAACTGCACCGAAACCGCTTCAAATTCCTTCTCCTGAGTGCAAAGATATCGTAGTTTGTGTTGAATGCTGGTTCGCTGATGTAAACTTTTATTGTTGGTATAGTTTTCCGTTTTTCCGAGTTAGGTACGCGTGTGAGGTGTCAAAACACGCGTCTGCGCGCGGGCTAACGAACAACGGAGTACTTAGAGGTAAGCGTAGTACAATATTTTCAATTTATGGTGAAAAAACGTAATTAGCAGAAAAGTAGGTGTTTATAGAGTATTTAGTTCTACCAACCAACGAGATAGATCACGAAACTGCTCCAGCCTAAAGGTGTGGCAGGTAAGTATTTATTAATAGCAAAAACCCCGAATTTAAACAGAAGAATTTTTAGTTAATCGGTGTTATTGAGTTTAAAATAAGTGAAATTTTCGAAAAATTGATTTTTTATTTTTAAAGCAAACAGGTGGATTATTTTAGGTGGAAAGGATAGGCAGAGCCCAATTTAGATTAACTGCACCGAAACCGCTTCAAATTCCGTCTCCTGAGTGCAAAGATATCGTAGTTTGTGTTGAATGCTGGTTCGCTGAGGTAAACTTTTATTGTTGGTATAGTTTTCCGTTTTTCCGAGCTAGGTACGCGTGTGAGGTGTCAAAACACGCGTCTGCGCCCGGGCTAACGAACAACGGGGTGTTTAGAGGTAAGCGTAGTAAAATATTTTGAATTTATGGTAAAAAATAGTAATTAGCAGAAAAGTAGGTGTTTACAGAGTATTTAGTTCTACCAACCAACGAGATAGATCACGAAACGCGCTCCAGCCTGAAGGTGTGGCAGGTAAGTATTTATTAATAGCAAAATCCCCGAATTTAAACGGAAGAATTTTGAGTTAATCGATGTTATTGAGTTTAAACTAAGTGAAATTTTCGAAAAATTGATTTTTTATTTTTAAAGCAAACAGAAGGATTATTTTAGGTGGAAAGGAGAGGCAGAGCCCAATTCAGATTAACTGCACCGAAACCGCTTCAAATTCCGTCTCCTAAGTGCAAAGATATCGTAGTTTGTGTTGAATGCTGGTTCGCTGAGGTAAACATTTATTGTAGGTATAATTTTCCGTTTTTCCGAGCTAGGTACGCGTGTGAGGTGTCAAAACACGCGTCTGCACGCGGGCTAACGAACAACGGAGTATTTAGAGGTAAGCGTAGTACAATATTTTCAATTTATGGTGAAAGAACGTAATTAGCAGAAAACTAGGTGTTTATAGAGTATTTAGTTCTACCAACCAACGAGATAGATCACGAAACGCGCTCCAGCCTGAAGGTGTAGCAAGTAAGTATTCATTAATAGAAAAAACCCCCAATTTAAACGGAAGAATTTTGAGTTAATCGATGTTATTGAGTTTAAAATAAGTGAAATTTTCGAAAAATTGATTTTTTATTTTTAAAGCAAACAGGTAGATTATTTTAGGTGAAAAGGAGAGGCAAAGCCCAATTAAGATTAACTGCACCGAAACCGCTTCAAATTCCTTCTCCTGAGTGCAAAGATATCGTAGTTTGTGTTGAATGCTGGTTCGCTGAGGTAAACTTTTATTGTTGGTATAGTTTTCCGTTTTTCCGAGCTAGGTACGCGTGTGAGGTGTCAAAACACGCGTCTGCGCGCGGGCTAACGAACAACGGAGTATTTAGAGGTAAGCGTAGTACAATATTTTCAATTTATGGTGAAAAAACGTAATTAGCAGAAAAGTAGGTGTTTATAGAGTATTTAGTTCTACCAACCAACGACATAGATCACGAAAAGCGCTCCAGCCTGAAGGTGTGGCAAGTAGTTATTTATTTATAGCAAAAACCCCGAATTTAAACGGAAGAATTTTGAGTTAATCGATGTTATTGAGTTTAAAATAAGTGAAATTTTCGAAAAATTGATTTTTTATTTTTAAAGCAAACAGGTGGATTATTTTAGCTGGAAAGGAGAGGCAGAGCCCAATTAAGATTAACTGCACCGAAACCGCTTCAAATACCGTCTCCTGAGTGCAAAGATATCGTAGTTTGTGTTGAATGCTGGTTCGCTGAGGTAAACATTTATTGTAGGTATAATTTTCCGTTTTTCCGAGCTAGGTACGCGTGTGAGGTGTCAAAACACGCGTCTGTACGCGGGCTAACGAACAACGGAGTATTTAGAGGTAAGCGTAGTATAATATTTTGAATTTATGGTGAAAAAACGTAATTAGCAGAAAACTAGGTGTTTATAGAGTATTTAGTTCTACCAACCAACGAGATAGATCACGAAACGCGCTCCAGCCTGAAGGTGTGGCAGGTAAGTATTTATTAATAGCAAAATCCCCGAATTTAAACGGAAGAATTTTGAGTTAATCGATGTTATTGAGTTTAAACTAAGTGAAATTTTCGAAAAATTGATTTTTTATTTTTAAAGCAAACAGAAGGATTATTTTAGGTGGAAAGGAGAGGCAGAGCCCAATTAAGATTAACTGCACCGAAACCGCTTCAAATTCCGTCTCCTAAGTGCAAAGATATCGTAGTTTGTGTTGAATGCTGGTTCGCTGAGGTAAACATTTATTGTAGGTATAATTTTCCGTTTTTCCGAGCTAGGTACGCGTGTGAGGTGTCAAAACACGCGCCTGCACGCGGGCTAACGAACAACGGAGTATTTAGAGGTAAGCGTAGTACAATATTTTCAATTTATGGTGAAAAAACGTAATTAGCAGAAAACTAGGTGTTTATAGAGTATTTAGTTCTACCAACCAACGAGATAGATCACGAAACGCACTCCAGCCTGAAGGTGTAGCAAGTAAGTATTCATTAATAGAAAAAACCCCCAATTTAAACGGAAGAATTTTGAGTTAATCGATGTTATTGAGTTTAAAATAAGTGAAATTTTCGAAAAATTGATTTTTTATTTTTAAAGCAAACAGGTAGATTATTTTAGGTGAAAAGGAGAGGCAGAGCCCAATTAAGATTAACTGCACCGAAACCGCTTCAAATTCCTTCTCCTGAGTGCAAAGATATCGTAGTTTGTGTTGAATGCTGGTTCGCTGAGGTAAACATTTATTGTTGGTATAGTTTTCCGTTTTTCCAAGCTAGGTACGCGTGTGAGGTGTCAAAACACGCGTCTGCGCGCGGGCTAACGAACAACGGAGTATTTAGAGGTAAGCGTAGTACAATATTTTCAATTTATGGTGAAAAAACGTAATTAGCAGAAAAGTAGGTGTTTATAGAGTATTTAGTTCTACCAACCAACGACATAGATCACGAAAAGCGCTCCAGCCTGAAGGTGTGGCAAGTAGTTATTTATTTATAGCAAAAACCCCGAATTTAAACGGAAGAATTTTGAGTTAATCGATGTTATTGAGTTTAAAATAAGTGAAATTTTCGAAAAATTGATTTTTTATTTTTAAAGCAAACAGGTGGATTATTTTAGGTGGAAAGGAGAGGCAGAGCCCAATGAAGATTAACTGCACCGAAATCGCTTCAAATTCCGTCTCCTAAGTGCAAAGATATCGTAGTTTGTGTTGAATGCTGGTTCGCTGAGGTAAACTTTTATTGTTGGTATAGTTTTCCGTTTTTCCGAGCTAGGTACGAGTGTTAGGTGTCAAAACACGCGTATGCGCGCGGGCTAACGAACAACGGAGTATTTAGAGGTAAGCGTACTGCAATATTTTGAATTTATGGTGAAAAAACCTAATTAGCAGAAAAGTAGGTGTTTATAGAGTATTTAGTTCTACCAACCAACGAGATAGATCACGAAACGCGCTCCAGCCTGAAGGTGTAGCAAGTAAGTATTCATTAATAGAAAAAACCCCCAATTTAAACGGAAGAATTTTGAGTTAATCGATGTTATTGAGTTTAAAATAAGTGAAATTTTCGAAAAATTGATTTTTTATTTTTAAAGCAAACAGGTAGATTATTTTAGGTGAAAAGGAGAGGCAGAGCCCATTAAGATTAACTGCACCGAAACCGCTTCAAATTCCTTCTCCTGAGTGCAAAGATATCGTAGTTTGTGTTGAATGCTGGTTCGCTGAGGTAAACTTTTATTGTTGGTATAGTTTTCCGTTTTTCCGAGCTAGGTACGCGTGTTAGGTGTCAAAACACGCGTCTGCGCGCGGGCTAACGAACAACGGAGTATTTAGAGGTAAGCGTAGTACAATATTTTCAATTTATGGTGAAAAAACTTAATTAGCAGAAAAGTAGGTGTTTATAGAGTATTTAGTTCTACCAACCAACGACATAGATCACGAAAAGCGCTCCAGCCTGAAGGTGTGGCAAGTAGTTATTTATTTATAGCAAAAACCCCGAATTTAAACGGAAGAATTTTGAGTTAATCGATGTTATTGAGTTTAAAATAAGTGAAATTTTCGAAAAATTGATTTTTTATTTTTAAAGCAAACAGGTGGATTATTTTAGGTGGAAAGGAGAGGCAGAGCCCAATTAAGATTAACTGCACCGAAACCGCTTCAAATTCCGTCTCCTGAATGCAAAGATATCGTAGTTTGTGTTGAATGCTGGTTCGCTGAGGTAAACATTTATTGTAGGTATAATTTTCCGTTTTTCCGAGCTAGGTACGCGTATGAGGTGTCAAAACACGCGTCTGCACGCGGGCTAACGAACAACGGAGTATTTAGAGGTAAGCGTAGTATAATATTTTGAATTTATGGTGAAAAAATTTAGTAATGGAGCCTTTGCACATTATCTAAAGTATCATTTTTGTGTACTAATGATGTGAAAAGATCATGGAATGTTGTCCATTCATCATATTTGCCTGAGAATATTGGAATGGATATTTTGGGCAATTTAACAAAAGAACTACTCGATTTATTTATACTAGTTGAAGCATTATCGGTTTGCTGTACAGGATCCTTCGCTAACCGAATTTTATTAAGAGCTGTTTTGATGAACGTTTTATAAATAACATAAGTGTCCTCTGTCGCGTCATAGATATCAACCACTTTCTGAACTATATCTTCTGCTTTATAACGTTCATATAATTTAGTGTTATTTTCTTTAAACAATGCCCAATCCCTTTCCAATAATTCTTGCCTTGTTTCTATGTATTCTGGCGTTAATCTTTCTTTACTACATTTCTTAAAATTTGTCAAACCTTTCGTGATAATATTCTGTTGATCTTTTAAAACGTTAATTAATCTATCCATTTTTATAATGGCTTTGTGTACTGCGTTTAAATCGACTTTAACTTGACCAGATTTTTATAAACACAACAAATGTATAAGTTGATAAAATCAGTGTTAGCATACAAATGAAACTTAAGCGTAAAATTATAAATTCATAACAACGACTCAAGTTTTCTAAGTTGTACTATTTTGTCAAACAAAAATATTACAAGTCCCAAATCACTATTTGAAATTTTACAAGTGTTTTGGAAACACAAAATCTGGTGGCAATCGGGTATAGGTTCCCCGTTCCCCCGTTTTCTTTAAAATATTCTAAGTCCTAATTCTAACATGCACACAAATTATCGAAAGTTTTTTAAGATTAAATGTTTACAAGTCCAAAATATCGAAATAATTTTCTAAGTTCGAAACTTCTTTACTATCTTCTAAAGTTTAACGTCTCGTTGGAATAGAGTTCAAAATCGTTTGACTCGACTTGTTCGTCCAATTAGTGGACAAGATAAATAAATAAAATGTAGTCACAAAACTGCACTTCACACAATCACCGTTTTCAACCTGCAAGTGGCGCCCTCTGTGGCCGCTATCTGAACTGCGCTTGACGCCACCTGTGAGTGTGACGTCGAGTGTTGACTGCGTCTGCGTCACCTTGCCGTCATCCAGAAGTGAAGTGTGGATCTGAGTGTGGCGCCCTCTGGGGCCACTCTTTGAACTAGTCCGCCCTGGTGACTTAACTCACCGCTATGCTGGGCGAAGTTGTCACCGCTAGTGCGGAGGACCGTGTACCTTGCTGCAGCGATCCACTGCAAGTACACGGGACAGAGAAGCGGGCCAAAGGTGGCCCTACTTCTATCAAAAAAAAAAACCTGTCCAAATGACCCGGCTCGTAGGACCAATGTTAAATACCGGGTGGTATTTGGGGAAGGTTGACCTGAAGGTACACTAGCAATAATTGTAAATAAAACGCTGTGTACTGATCTCACGTGATAGCTGATATATTACAAAAAAAACTTTGCTTACATACTATTCGCGGTAACGAAACCATAGCGACGTCTAATTTGACGACAACGCCATCTATCGAGCATGCAGGAAGCTTTACAAGTAATCAAGTCGTAAACACAAGGTCGCCTTTGTTGCGATTGTTCGCCCCTTATCGCGCTTATCGCACTGATAACGGTCCTAGCCAATCAGCGCCGAGCAGCAATCCTATATAAGTGGGGGTGTCAGGCGATTTGATTCACTCGGATTAGCTCAGTGGCCGATCCACTGCTCACAAATCCACACGTGTAGTAGTGTTTTCCCCGCGCGGACCGCAAATTTTTAACCCGTTTCCTCTGTGTGTGTACAGGAGACCGTCGGTGCCTGTGCAGACACAGAGAAAGCAGCCCCGGGCTGCCCGGCGCGTACGCGCCGTCGCGGTCGCGGAGAGCCACGACACCTCGTGATGTCGAAAACAGGCAAGCGCGGCTCCCTCGGCCGCGATGCCGGGGCCGAGGAGGTGCGACCAGCGTTGGACCGGGCACTGTCGTTGCCTAACTTAGGTGACGTATCACCCGGTGCGCCGTTGGCCGGACCACCACCAAGACCCACCAAAAGTGGGAAGAAAAAGGGGGGGGGGGGATCGGGGACCGCTGTTGCGGCCGGCACACCGACTTCATCGGCGCCTGCGCGCGTTGCGCCAACGCCGTCGACGAGCCGGCAGCACGCGGTCTCCATCCGCCCAGCCGCTTTTCGCCCGGTGCCCATACAGGCCCCGGGACCAGCAGCGACACCACGTCGCGCGCCGCATGCGCGCGCCACCACCCCGCTGGCGCGTGTCCCCGCGCCCGCACCACCCGCGCAGGCACCTATGCCGCCCGCGCGTACTCGCGCGCCCCCTGCCCGCACCGCGGCCCCACCGCCGCGGTTCGCCTCACCGCCGCAGCCCCTGCGTCCGGCCGCCCCGGCTTCCCGCCCCTCGCTGGCGGGTCCGGCGCTGGCTGAGCGGGAGCGACCTGCAAGTGCAGGCCACTTCAGGCCACCCACAGCAGCAACCACGGTGCCCGCCTCGCCGGCACCTCCCCGGACCTCGGCTTACGACTCACCGGCGATGCTATCGACATGCTCCTCACGTGTGGGGTCGAGCGAGTCGCTGGCGTCGATGGACTCGGCGACCTCCGGTCGCAGGAACGTGTCTGGAGACACGACCCCACGATCCGGGGGGCGCCCTCCTACCGGAAGCCAGGCAGCTGCCGGCGACACTCCTATGTCGCCGGCCTCTCCGACGCCGTCGTTGGACTTCGGCTTCGAGTTCCGACTCGATCCCAAGCCGCAGCGACGGCGTAGAAGCTCCGGCGAGACCGCGTCGGAGGAGGCCAAGAGGTACTGCCCCAACCCGCCGCGGCCACAGCGCGATAGCGCGCCGCGGGGTCGGGCGGCACCCAGGTCGCCTACCTTTGCCGACGCGGTCCGCACCTCTCCGCCGCCGTCGCCCACGGGGGTAAGTGCCGTTAGGCGCCCACCTACCTCACCAACCCCCTCTACACCCCCTCTCGCCCCCCCCGGCCCCGCTCCGTCGCAGCCTATGCCGGGGAAGAAGAAGGAGAAGAAGATGAAATTCCCTCCGCTGGTAGCTGAGAAGCTACCAAACTGGGCGAGCCACTTCCGGGCCATTGCGGGAAAACTGGGCCGGCCGCCAAACGCTCGTCCTTACGGGACCGGGGTGAGATTCACCCCGGACACTGAGGAAGAGTACCGGCTGGTCCAGAGGTACCTGACTGGCCTGGAGAAGGAGAGTGGAGTCTCCTGGTTCGCGTACTCGCTGCCAGCGGAAAGAAACCTGAAGATAGCCATCAGGGGCCTGCCAGTGGACACGGACCCGAAGGAGATTGAGGAGGAACTCCGGGAGCTGGGATACCAGCCGGAGTACGTGCGCCACATAAAAGGCGCACAGGGACGACCCGGCTGCGTATTCCACGCAATCCTGAAAAGGACTCCGGACGTCCGACAAATTTACGACAGCGACGTATTCCTGATGATGCGCGGTGTCAAAATAGAGGCTTGGCGTGGGAAGCGCGGGCCCGCACAGTGCCACCGGTGCCAGCGGTTTCGCCACAGCTCGCACCAATGCCACCGCCCGCTCGCTTGTGTGCGATGCGGCGGCGAGCACGCGGCACGCGATTGCCCGCGCCCGCGGGAAGAACCGGCCACATGCGCCAACTGCGGGGGGCCGCACCCCGCTAACAATATAAAGTGCCCCGTATTCCTTAAAGAAATAAGGAATAAGCGAGCGGGGACCGCCGCCATCACGGCAACACGCCAGACACAAGCGGCCGTGGACCGGCCGCAAGTGTCGTCGGAGGCTCACGCCACGACTCTGATGGCGGTGGCCAACGACCCCAAGGATCGTGACCAAGCCTCTACCTCAGGGCGGAGGCGGAGAAGAAAGAAGAAGAGAGGGGGGAAGGGTGAGAATCCCCCCCCCCCCCCAGCAACAGAAATCCCGGCGACCGACCCTGCCTACACCGCACAGGTTGTACCGCCGCAATATATGGGCGAACCTACCACTAGCGCCACGACGGCGCAGCGGAGGATCGTGGAACAAGAGAGGTTCGCCCCCAAGACGCCAGGCGCCGCGTCGATCGCACCTAGCGCCTCAAAGACAATGCGACGGAATGTCGCAACTAAGTCGGCAGGTGCATCGACTAGCGGCGCAAACATCGCGGCTAGCGCGACAAGTGCCGCGCAAGCAACAAAGCAGAAATTCACAACCTGTGCGATACAACTGTTAATGGACCTCATAAGGGCTATTAGGCAGGGCCAGGATGTTGAGACTGTCATCCTCGACGGTCTGGCCACTCTATTAACCCTATACAATGACTAGACCGCTAAGGGTGATACACTGGAATGCCCGCGGCCTCCGGGATAAGGTCGCCCCCCTCCGCCATCTCCTTCGGGAACAAGATATCGACGTGGCGCTACTCAGCGAGACTCACCTGGGACCTGAGGATAGGGTCAGGTTCCCGGGATATCACGTCTACAGGAAGGACGAGAGGTCGGCTCAGCACGTCCGATACCGTGGTCTGGCGGTATTGGTGAGGCGAAGAGTCGTCCATCAGGAACTTCCCTCGCCGTCGCTAAACTCCCTGTACGCGTTGGGTGTGCAGCTGCATGTTGCCGGCGAGGACGTCAACGTCTACGCGTGTTACAAGCCGCCCGCGACCCGCCTAGATCTCCACGAGTTGCGGGCGCTTGTGAGCGGAACAACACGCGCCACCCTCCTCGCCGGCGACCTAAACTGCAAGCACCCGTGGAATAGCATGCACCCGAATACCGAGGGAAGGCGGCTCTTCGCGGACGCAGAAGCCTTCGGGTACTCGGTGGCCGGGCCAGAGACGCCTACCCACTACCCAGACCCAGCCCGGTACATGCCAGATGTACTGGACGTAGTAGTCCACCGAGGGCTACACAGCCAGATCACTCAGCAAGTGATAGACGACGAGTTACAATCAGACCACCAGCCTGTGCTCGTCGTCTTATCGGGAACGCCGACCTCAATGAAGCCACTAGCGCCACGTCGATCGATAGACTGGACTATCTTTGGAAAGAAGCTAGACACCACCACGCCGACTCGGCCCATTGTTACCTCCGCGGACGTGGACCGGATGGCGGGTGATGTCACTGCCTGCATACAAAGCGCCTTAGAAACGGCGACGACGACGAGGCCGCAGGGGAGAGGGCAATTGCCGCCCCTGCCGGCCTACATAGCGACGATGATCGCTGTGAAGGCGTCTACGCAGGCAGTGGCAACAGCTCAGATGCCCGCACCTAAAGAAGCAGCTGAACCGTCTCGCGGAGAAGGTGAAGGCCGAGTTACAGGCTCACACCGCCGCGGGCTGGGAAGAACGCATCGACGCGACCACAGACAGCTGGCCGTCGGTGCACAAGCTGTGTCGTCAGCTGACGAATACCCCAGCCCCGGTACGACCGCTGTTAGACAGCGGCGGGGCGGAGGTCTTCGCCATCCACCTGGAGCGTCAGTTCCAACCGAACCCGACCAGCGAACACGAACATGTCGCAGCAGTCGAGAAACACCTGGATGACTACTTCGCGACGCCGATAGCTCCCGAAGAAGACCCAATATTCTTCTCGCCTGGCGCAGTTAGACGCGCCATCCGGAGGACGAAGCTCCGCAAGGCTCCCGGTGCGGACGGTATCACTAACGCAGCGCTGCGCCACTTGCCGTTCCGTGCAGTAGCGGCACTGGCGCGCCTGTTTACAGCGATACTGCGCACCGGGACCTTCCCCGCCTCCTGGAAGGAAGGGCGCGTCATTATGCTGCCCAAGGCGGGAAAGAATATCCTGAAGCCGGAGAGCTATCGGCCCATCACCTTGTTGCCAACAGTCTCCAAGGTGTTCGAAGCCCTCCTGCTGCGACATCTCTAACCTCACATCACGCCGCGTCCGGAGCAGTTCGGGTTCCGGGCGGAACACAGTACGACGCTTCAGTTGTCGAGGGTACTGCACCACCTCACAACTGCGATGGATAAGAAGGAGTACGCAGTTGCAGTATTCCTCGACATGGAGAAGGCCTTCGACCGTGTGTGGCACGAGGGCCTTGTCTATAAGATGGCCACCACCGACGCGCCCCGCCGCGTGGTCAGAGTGGTGTCTAGTTTTCTTTCCAACAGGATTTTCAAAGTGGTGGTCGACGGGGCGCTATCTAGCGCCCGCCCTGTGCGCGCGGGCGTGCCACAAGGCAGCTGCGTGTCGCCGGCGTGTTACTCACGTTACACCGACGACATTCCCGCCACTTCCGACTCGATGCTCGCGCTGTATGCCGACGATGCCGCGTACATTACTACATCGCTTAATGCGAAGTACGCGGCCGTCAAAATGCAGCGCGCCCTCGACTTACTCCCCGAGTGGCTGTCGAAGTGGCGGCTTTCGGTTAACGTGGGTAAGACACAGGCGCTAATCACAGGATTCGCGCCCCTCCCACCACCTCTGAAACTGCATGGGGCCGACATCGAGTGGTCGCCCCGGGTGAAATACCTGGGGGTCACCATCGATCGTCGGCTCACGATGGGGCAACATGTCCGCAACGTAGTCGCGCAGGGTAGGGTTGCCCGCAACCTACTCCGTCCTATGCTCTCATCCCGCCTCCCGGCGCGCGTCAAGTTGGGGGTGTACAAGTTATATGTGCGCCCCATACTGACGTACGCCGCCCCTGCGTGGTTCGCCCTCACGAGCGAGGGACACCGCAAGCAGCTCCGCACGCAGCAAAACCATGCGTTGCGGGCCATTGTAGACGCCCCTCGTTTCGTGAGGAACGACGTCATCCACCGGGATCTCGGGATCGAGAGCCTGGATGAGTTTGTGCGGCGCCTGGCGAAGGGGATGTTCGCGCGTGCCGACGCGTCTGCCTGGCCCCATGTCAGGCAGATTGCGCCCTTGCATGCGCGCCCCCCCGACGCTAGACCCCTCCCGCGCGACCTGGCTGCGGACACTGCCTCCTCCTTACCGAATTGACTCCTCGAGTGAGCCGCATCCAGGTTACACGCTCACCCGACACAAAATGACTCCACACGTATACTCAGACATATGTTACGTAGCGTGTGCTAAGTTAATATAGGCATGCTACGTAACTAACCACAGACACCCACCACTACACAGACGCCTATATATAACGCGTGCGGGCGCGACGCGGGCCGCGACGCACGCAGCCACTGAGCGGCGGTACTTTTCACTACAAGCCGCTCACACATACACAACAGTTTCTCCCTCAAACCGCAAACGGCTAGATCTGTGACCGGGGCGAGGGAAAACTACACCTTTACTCTGTAGGAGCGTCGAGTCGGCATCTCCGTCGCTGGTCGTCACCCGCTAGGCCTCCCCCAGGCAACTGGGGGTCTCACCTGGCGGTGACAGACCGCCGAGATGTCGTGAAGAAAGCGGCGCTATATTGTACGTACAACTTTCGTTTCGCATGCTGAGTTTACCTTTAAGTGATTGTGCACTATTGCTTATCTGTTTTTGCTTGTTTTTTATGCCCATTACTAGTGTAAACAATTGTTTGTAAAACAATAAATAAATAAAATAAAATAATATATTTTACTAATCTACTGTTAATAATTTTTTCCAATATGTTTGAGAGGCCTGTTAAAACTGAAATTGGCCTATATTTTTAAATTTATTGTTAATGAATAAATGACTTATGACTTATTTACACAATTTTTGTCTCCGGTTTTAAACACAGGGGTAACCAGGTGAGCTGGTGGTCGCAGGAGCTGACAACGCTGCGCCATGCGTGCGTTGTTGCGCGACGCCAGTACACCAGGCACCGCAGGCTCCGTATCCGCCCTCCGGATACGGAAGCCATTCAGGAGGGGCTGTACGAGGGGTACAGAGCGGCGAAGACTGCCCTCCAGGCGGAGATTCTGTGGACTAGGGCACTGGCCCGCGAGGAGACGCTGGAGACTCTGAACAGAGATCCGTGGGGACGCCCATACAAGATAGTGCGGGAGAAACTCCGCCCATGGGCTCCCCCGCTGACGCAGAGTCTCCGGCCTCAGCTTGTGGAGGACGTGGTGAGCGCTCTGTTCCCTTCGAGAGGGGAACATACCTCCCCACTCATGGCTCTGCCTACTGCGGTGCTCGAAGCGGACCACACCGCCGACAACGACGACGATGCTCCGGAGGTGACCGAGGTAGAAATGAGAGTGGCGATACGAAGGCTGAATGCCAAGAATACCGTGGGGCGGTATTCTTAGACCCGATGGCCTGCCTGGGAAGACGTGGGTCCTGGCCATGGAGACTCTGGCGATTGAGGAGTCTCCTAAGCGCATGCATGGAGAGGGGCCAGTTCCCACTTCGCTGGAAGACGGGGAAACTGGTCCTCATTAAGAAGCCGGGGCGCCCTGCGAACTCTCCGTCCGCTTATCGGCCCATCGTGCTGCTCGACGAGGTGGGCAAACTCTTTGAAAGAGTAATTGCAAACCGCCTTGTCGGGCGGCTGGTGCGGGAGGGGACGGATTTGGCGGAGAGCCAGTTTGGTTTCCGCAGAGGGCGCCCTCACGACGGGGGATGCTGTGGCCCGGGGTGGGGTCGTCTTGGCGGTGTCTCTAGACATCGCTAACGCCTTCAATACCTTGCCCTGGAGTTGTATAAAGGAGGCACTCCGGTACCACCGGATGCCGACCTACCTCTGTCGTGTGGTCGAGGCCTATTTGACGGACAGGGCCGTCATCTACCCAGGTCATCAAGGAGTGTGGAACCGGCGAGAGATGTCGTGCGGTGTCCCACAGGGATCGGTCCTGGGGCCGCATCTGTGGGACATCGGTTACGACTGGGTGGTGCGTGCCGACCTCCCCAGTGGCGTCAGTGTAGTTTGCTACGCTGACGACACGCTGGTCCTGGCGCAGGAGGGGTCGCACCAGGCGGCGGCCGAACTAGCGACACGCGGGGTTGCGACAATCGTCGATAGAATCCGGCAACTGGGACTTGAACGCGTCCCAAAGGGTCATGGCCATTCGGCTCGCCCGGGGTTACCGCACGGTCTCCCGTGAGGCGGCGAGCCTCCTTGCTGGATTACCGCCATGACCCATGGGATGCAATGGATGCTCCATGGGATCTGGAGGCGAAAGTCCTCGCGCACATATGGGAGTGGCGCGAGGAGATGAAGCGCCGGGGCGTAACTCCGCTGCCACGAAAAATCGCGGCACAGCGGACAGAGCTCCGGCAGAATCTCATGGCGGCATGGAGAGTGCGATTGTCGCAACCCAGTGCTGGGCACGCCACAATTGCGGCGATAAGTCCCCTCTTTGAGGAGTGGCTAGAGAGGCGCCACGGCGTCTTCACCTTCCGCCTGACGCAGGTCCTCACCGGACACGGTTGCTTCGGGAGGTTCCTGTTTCGAATAAGGCGGGAGGAAACGCCCGGGTGTCACCACTGTGTGGATCGCCCGGAGGACATGGTGGAGCATACGGTGGAGGTCTGCCCTGCTTGGACAGAGCCCCGCCGTGTCCTCTTAGAGGCAATTGGCGGCGGTGACCTCTCGCGTCCGGCTCTGCTCCAGGCCATGGTACGGAGCGAGAGGGGATGGGAAGCAGTCACCTCCTTCTGCGAAGCAGTAATGCTCGCGAAGGAGGAGGTGGAACGCGTGAGGGAGAGGCATAGTTTGCACCCTCACGCCCCTAACCGCCGCCGTTGGAGACGCCCTGGGCGTTGGGAATCCCAGGCGGATTCCCGGCCACCATAGGCGCGGGCTTGCGGACGGTGAGCAATGGGTAGCTCGCCGTCCGATAAGGACCAGGCCCGGGTCGATGGCGCGTCGTGTTCCACGCGCGTCTCAAAGAGATGTCAGCACAATTGGCGGGGTCCGCTAGGACCGATGCCTGCCAGGGTTGCGGGTTAGGCCGAAAGGGATACCAGGACCTTGGCAATAGGCAACTGAAGGAACACGGGTGGGTTTTAGCCAGTAAAAGTCTGACATGCCATTCCACTCCGCCCAGAGCGGGAGAAGTCATTGGATGATTTATGTTGTTATGCCCGACAGGGCTCACAATGCTCCAAAACGAATGTATATCTTTATGTACCTACCACCTAAGTTCACATTGTGGAATGCAATAAACGTATTGAGTATTTAGTATTGATTTCCCACCCTCAAAAAAAAAAAAAGGGGTGACAACGGCTTTTTTAAGTAATTTAGAAAATACTCCTTTTGTTAGACATAACTGAAAAATGCGAGTCAACGGAGGGGTAATGATTTATTTAAATCTTTAGAAAATAGTAATTTCTGTTTTATTTAGCGCTTTGGCGCTTTAGCAATAGTGCTCGTAAATATTTTCGTATAGAACGATAGTTCAGAGTTGTTTTAGATTCCAAATATTATTTAAAATTGTATATTAGTCAGTATTACATGCTTTAATGTAACAAGGTATTGATTTTAGAACTAAAAACTTGCTTAATTTAAAGTAAGTGTACTTCGTAAATAAATTTTGTTAGCATTGCAAATCTAATCATAAGTCTTTGTTCTTGCGTGTAACTTAGAATATTAGTGATTTCTAGCAACGTCAACGAAGCAGACTGCTGCAGTTGCCTCTGTCGTTGGCAAAGTGCTGCTCGCGTATATGAGTACTAAGAGTATAAAGCAGTTAAAATTCTGTTATTTAAAAGATAATGCCCATTTTAAAGATGATGCCCATTTTGGTACCTCTCCAATAGCCATGATAGCTCTTTTTACTATTAATTTTACTTTGTTTCTTACTGTTATGCAACTGTTTAGCTATTCGCATTCTGGATTCCGCCTTCGGTCAGGTTAGGTTAGGATAGTTCAGTCTTTCTTGTTGACTCCGGCTATCTCTTATGGGGTTTGTTATTGTTACCTGTTTCGTTTGAATAGTAGGAGAGCTTTTAGGTTTGAGGTTTTCACTGATAAACAAGTTATCTAAGTTATATGTATTTGGACACATACTAACATTTAACACAGTAGATCTTTGACAGTCGTATCGGCTAGTCAGAAGCCCGAAAGTCGAACATCCAGCTTATCAAGGAGTATCCCAGTGCCTGTATTGTAGAGGTCATATAGTAAATCGCTCCATGTAAAATACTGGTATTGCATCCAGTTAGATTCAAAGATAATCTTTACGTAGTTGGGAAAAGACTAGATAGATGATGAACGCCTTATTTAAAATAATTGATAGCAAACGTCGTAAAAGATCGGGGGTAAGATGATCGATCACTATGAAATGTAGGTACTTACTTATGGGGAAAAGTGATTTGTGACATTTCTAAGTACTCTTACCACAGTTGGTCCAAAAGAGTCTTTGAATCCTTATTCGAAACTGCATCGTTTGCCATCATAAAATAAGGTGTAAGAATTAACGTTTTTTTAGATGAATGTGCCATTTTTCCAATATCTATTAATACAGCTAGCAAGTACTCTAGATGTTAAGGACAGTCTCCTAAGACCGTATAACTATAGCTACAACACGGCGTCACAACTTCTACCCTGTATTACTACGATCGGACAAAAGCCATTGAAATTCTTGAACTGAATTATTCAATATTAATATCTTTCTAATGTTGTATCATTTATTCTTATTGTAGCGGGTACCAGCTTCCATACATTTCCTGGCATCATCCTTCAAATATGTATGTGTTCTAAGGACTATTTTGTTAAATTGTAACACGATGTTGTTGTGTGTGAGAAGATGGCAAGAAGATGGCACAATAAGCACAGAATTATTTTGAGTTTCAGAATCTTAGTGCCAATAACACCCCTCTTATTCCGTCGGGGGTTAAAAATGATCAGTTATTATCTATTAAATGTTGATTTATTTGTTTAAACTTATAACTAATTACTTACATTGAATATTTAGTGGTACTAACCATGATAAACAATGGTTCTTTGATTGTAGTAGATAATTAGTAACTCTAATTAACCTATCTATATATCAAGTAAAATTACCTACGTTATTTTACTTGATTCCAGTTGGCTAATAACATAATTTCCTTTATTTTTCTATATTTTTTTTTGCTAAATATTAATTAATTAGCCTTCCCGCTAATATTCCAGACCTAATAGTAGGTAGTACACATTGATTGAGGTTACAGATTGATGCTAACGCCTCATAATCTAAATAATCTATTGACAAAAACTGTACACTAGCAATAATCAATATTTCAAATGAAAATAAAAGAAAAAGACGAGTTTTAGAAGTTACGCCTCATTCCCATGATACATCCATCAATTTATTCGCTCTTCAGCTAGTTTTAGTTCAACGTTAGCAACTTTATTTCAAATGAACAGCTCGTTAGAATTTTTTTTTTTCACTCTATGATATTATTAAGTGCATTAGCAAATTTCAGATTGCTAAATAATTGTAATTCTGACAGTAAGCGTAATTAATTATATGTTATACGCAAGTTTTTTGGATATTAGCAATTTTTGCTTACTGGAACTTTTTTAATTTCGATTTTTTTTTGCTAAAGCGACACTTATCTCCTAAAATAAAGGTTTTATAGAAACCATTTATAATACATATTACAGGAAAAAAAATATGATTCATGAAAATATAAGTAACTCAGAAATATTTCCATTAGAAAATTTTCTATGAATTTTTTTCGCAAAAAAAAATCTTTAAAATTCATTCCTGAGATTTCACGTTTTGGCGCTTTAGCCATTTTACCTTTCCACCATCGATATAAATGGCACTCTAAAAATAATAAAGTGATAGACCAACCAACAAGTAAAAATAAAAACATAACATATAAAATCACCAACAAATACGATAGCCTTTGTACAAAAACAAATACCCTGAAGTTTTTTTATTCAAACATACGAAGTTTAGTCAAACCCGGAAAGATTGACAAGCTGAGGTGTATACTAACATCAATACAAGATGTTCATGTGGTGATACTGGTCGAAACATGGATTAAATCAGACGCAGAGGCACAGAGATTACAACTGCCAAATTACACACATTATTACAATTTTAGAACTAACAGCAGGGGAGGTGGTGTATCAATTTTTATTAAGAGTAATATGAAATACGAGTTTATAAGCCAGAAATGGGAAGAAGATAACCATTTCCTGTGGGTTCATCTCCAAAAATTTTCTTTGGACATTTGTGGAATATATAACCCGGAAAAAACTAACACAAATAAATTCCTCGAAACCTTAACAAATGAACTACAAAATAAGAAAAGGACAATACTATTTGGAGATTTTAATTTTACTACTTGGCTCTGATCGCAACACTAAGGAATATAAAGATACACTCTCAAAAAATGGCTATACAGTATTAAACAAAATTGATGCAAAACACTGTACTCGTAAAATATCTACTACACGTACTATCTTGGACCATATTTTTACAAACCTTCGGGGCCATGATTTTAATTTAGTAATAATTGAATCAAGCATGTCCGATCACAAACAGATTTTCCTAGAGGTCCCACAGTACAAACCAGAACCAATTAAAAAAATGCAAATAAAAACACTTTCATTCGCCAAACTGTATAAAACTATATAAGGTATTGACTATGCCACGGTGGGTGAAGACTTTACAAAGTTAGAAGAAGCAATAAAATTGGCAATCAGCAAGAATAAAACTACGAAAATTAAGATTCTGAACCCACCTAAAACAGAATGGATCACGAAAGATATAATTGACAAAATAAACGCAAGGAACATAATTGTGGAAGCAACACAAGCAGTTTGAAGAGAAGTTTAAAAATTAGAGAAACAGAGTATTCACGCATATGCAGACTGTTAAAAATAAATACTTCATTAAATCATTTGAAGAATTCAAAGGTAAGCCTTTGAAGATGTGGAAACTTATAAGTAATCTGTCTAACAACAAAATTAAAGATAGTTGTCAATCAATCAATTTGCCTAGCCTTTTCCTAACTATGTTGGGGTCGGCTGCCAGTCTAACCGGATGCAGCTGAATACCAGTATTTTACATGGAGCGACTGCCTATCTGACCTCCACAACCCAGTAACTGGGTAATACGATACCCCTTGGTTAGACTGGTTGTCAGACTTTCGGGCTTCTGACGACTCGTAACGACTGTCAAAGATCCACAAATGACAGCCGGGACCAACGGCTTAACGTGCTTTCCGAGGCACGGAGGAGTCTCGATGTGTGAAAATGGTCACCCATCCACGGTGAAAATTAAAGATAGTTGTATTCCTCCTAAATTACAAACCCCCTCAGGCCTCATCACAGAAGACAAAGAAATCTGTGAACACTTCAACACCTACTTTGCCAGTATAGGTATTGTCCTCTAGATAAAATAGCTCCGAAACACCACAATACTACATTAACACTACTTCATTACACACCAATGCTCCGGGTCTCTCACAAATGTCACCAACAAACGTACGAGAAATCGTAAAAATTATTGATAGTCTAAAACCAAACACCAGCGCTGGCGTGGACGGTATCACCGTCAAAGCCATTAAACATATAAAATTACTAATACTGACATATTTAGTGTAATGCATGAATAAATGTTTACTCAAAGGCTATTTTCCAGAAACACTTAAAATCGCGAAAGTTACTCCCATTTTTAAGTCAGGCTCGAAATCAGACCCGGGAAATTACAGACCCATTTCGGTATTGCCAGTGATGTCTAAAATACTGAAGAAATTAATTCATTCTAGACTTATGGACTATCTAGATTCTTTCGGTTTTCTTTTTGAACGGCAATATGGATTTAGACCTAAGTCCAATGCACTAGCTGCTGCGACTGATTTGGTCACGAAACTTAGGACTAAAATAGATCAAAAGCAAATAACTCTGGGAGTCTTTATAGATTTAAAAAAGGCTTTCGATACCGTAAGTCATAATGTACTCCTGCAAAAATTAGCGTCTATAAAAATAACAAGCTTTTTCAGAATGTTCGAAACTTACCTAGAAAATCGTTTGCAAGTCGTTAAAATAGGAAACAACATCAGTAGCTCCAAGTTGATAAAATGTGGTGTGCCTCAAGGATCAATACTGGGTCCTCTTTTGTTCCTTATCTATATCAACAATGTACATGAATTAGGATTAAAAGGACATATAATAATAATAGTCCTCCAGGCCGTATTTTCGGCCACGGCGGCCAATCTCAACGGAGACTAGCCTTCGGCGCGGGAGATATTATAGTGCACAAGTGTTTGCGCAGACACAAGTGCACTCTCTCTTCCCTCACTCTCATTGTCCGATGGGACGGTAATCCGACACGACCGGAGAAAGATCAGGCGTAGGACCAACGGCTTAACGTGCTTTCCAAGGCACGGGGGTATCACACCGCCAACTTCCAAACTCCGGGCTGTTACTGCGAAATTCCTAATGGAAAAATCCAATAACACTTTGCCTGACCCGGGAATCGAACCCAGGACCACACGCTCTGCAGTCGACATATAACACTCTATGCTGATGACACTTGTTTGTTTTACTTCGGTAACTCCATTGAAACAATTATACAAGACGCACAAGATGACCTATAATTTTGGAAAGGTGGTTCTTGGACAACCTATTAACAATGAATACATCCAAAACGAACTACATAATCTTCTCGGCCAAAAACAAAAAAAATCACAATCACAAGCCTCTGTCGATAAATGGAGATGTCCTTAATAAGGTTAACACAGAAAAGTACTTGGGTCTTACACGTGACAGTCACTTGACGTGGCAACCACACATTAAAAGGATTTGTTCTAAGTTGTCAAGTCTTACGGGTGCGTTACGTGGAATAGCTAGATGTCTACCATCAAAAATTCGGTATACTGTATACAATGCATTAGTAAAGCCACACATTGAATATCTAATTGAGGTCTGGGGATCGACAACAAAAACAAACATACACAAACTTCAAATAGCACAAACTAAAATTATTAAAGCCCTCTTTCAATATCCCTACTTAACATCCACAAATAAAATCTATAACGACACTAAGTTCTTTAATATCACCAAAACTCATCAATATAATACCTGTATACTAATGAGAAAAATCATAACAAAAGAAATTCACTCAGAAATTACATGTAAAATAAAAGGAATAATAAAGTGTAAACACGATCATCACGTCGGGCAAATGACCTAGTACTATTACACAGGCCTAGAACAAGTCACGGAAAGAAAAATATTAAATATGAGGGAGTGCAACTATACAATTCATTACCAAAAAACATTAAAGAATCTAAAACGCTTTTATATTTTAAAAAAATGTTAAAGAAACACATATTCGAAGGCTCCAAGATAAATAAATAAAATATAATATTATATTATCTAGTATTGTATGTATTGTGTAGTATGCACGGTGCTTTATAACAGTGCTTATAAGAATAGCGTGCTCGATGTGTACAACGATGCGCGTTCTAAGTTGTTTACTACGATGTAGTACCCACAAACCAGATTTTATAAAAACAAAATTTTTATTATGTACCTACAATGATGTTATTAATATAATATCATTGTGTACCTACTAGATATCTGCATGACGAGCGCTCTCGACTATTTTTAGTATTACCTACATGTCATTATTAAAACTTTGTTCTCATTAAGTGATTATGTAAATCTTTGAGAAATAAATGATATTTCTAAACCGTAAACCGTATGCTATTAGGTATTTCGTCACAACCTACGGCATCAATTTCCTTTAATCCATCTATTATAATTACTACCTCATTAACATCAGTATCTAATAAGACAAAAGCGTTACGAGTTGCATAAGACTTAGTTTGGCTTTGAATGGGAAAACATCGATTAGTTTTTTTCTGCAAAGTTTTTTCCTACGTTAATAAAGAAGTTATTAGCTTTATTTGCTGCTCGGGTAGGGCCTAGCTCAATCAGTCCGGGGGTAGACCTGACGTGTTATGCGGATGACACGCTGGTTACTACCCGGGGGCTCGCACAGGGAGGCAGCGTTGCTGGCGACGGCTGCGGTCTCACAGGTGGTGAGCCGCATACGTCGCCTAGGCCTGGAGGTGGCCCTCAGCCAAAGACTATATAGCCTCTTGACTGCTCATGCGGGCGACTCAGGCTCACGAAACATAAGGTGTATAACACTGATACTAGATGGAAATATGACTGGCCATTTTAGTTTTGACCAGTTATTGGATCTCTGCACACGCGGTTATTTTGATACCTTTTAAAACATTTCTGCATAAATAAAAACAATTTTGAATTCCTGTTCAATTAAATGTTGTAGGAAATCCTTTAGAACATCCAGCTATAAAAAGATTGCATTACCATCGGTAAGTAAAATAAATATTTTATTAAGAATAATTGCAGGGCTCTAGCTGCTGCGCTTGCGATAATTGCAGAAAGTATAATTTTGTTAAAGTTAAATATAGATTCGGAATCGGCGCAATGAGCTGTACAATTAGAGGTTAAACAAACTTACCTGAAGTGAAGTTTGACCGCAATTACACGAGTCGCTGCATCCGAAGAGATTTACATGATTCACTAGGTAGTACACTCCTCAATGTACTAGGCATCGCACAATTTTTAGATAAAAAACTAAAAAATAAAAATAAAATTAGACATTAAACGACTACCGCAGTACCGGTGGTAGTGGTGGGGTGTCGGCCGCCCGGCCATCCACGATAGTTCACTTGTCATTCATTTAAGAGGGCTATTTATCTTAAACTATATTTATTATCGGGATTTCTTGAAAAGAAGGGTTGGGCGGGTTTGTAAATCTCTTCGGATGCAGCGACTCGTGTAATTGCGGTCAAACTTCACTTCAGGTAAGTTTGTTTAACCTCTAATTACACTTCGTCGCTGCATCCTCGAGATTTACATGATTCACTAGGTAGACGTTCAGAGTTTTGAGATAAATAGCTAATATATTAGTTGTGAAGAAAATAAATTCATCTATATTGATATTGCTTTATTTTGACACAGTTAATAGATAAATTCAAACATTATTTTCATATACAGCGCGAGCAAAATCATCGGTTTCCTCTGTAAGCAGAGGTCTGTTATAAAATTTGCCAAATACTAGAGAATTACCGGACCAACCGGCAGTCTTTTTAATTAAATCTATAGAAATACCTCTACGACCAGCCGCTGATGTAGCCGCATGGCGCGTGCTATGTGACGTAAATATTGTGGTGTCTATACCACTATCTGCTAGCGTCTGTTTAATCCAGCGGCTAATCGTAGAGGAGCTGGCATTGTGGACTGGTCTCTTAGTAGTCAATAATAACCTTTCGGTATTTGGTTCAGTCCTAAATGTATCTGTAACATTAATATATGAACATAAAGTCCTTCCTGGACATATCTCCATTTTATTAGGAAAGAATGGGATAATCAAACGGGGTGTTTGCCTGCCAGGTGCAGAGGTTTTTAACAAATCATCAATTGTTATTATAATATTTGAATCACAAATATTTATATTAGACAAACGAATATAGGATAACGTCTGCACACGTTGTGCAGTCGATAACGCGAGTAGAGTTACCAGTTTCTTTGTTAATTTATTTAAACACAGATTTTCATTAGGAAAATAATTGAACAAAAAATCTAAAACTACATTAGTGTCCCAAGTAGACTGGTATCTAGGGAAAACTGGTTTAAGTCTAAATACCCCTTTCATAAATCTGCTGACAATATCATTTGTACTTAATTGTCTACCTATAATTAAACTAAGTGCCGAACGATAAGTATTCAATGTAGAATACCTGGCCCCTGTTTCAAATTCTTTGGACAAAAATTGCAGTACCGGTTGTATAGATGCGGTGTAGCAGTCTACCTTATGGGTTTGACAAAACTGCCACCATTTTCTGTAAGCGATATTATATTGTTTCATTGTATTATTAGATAATGAAGCAGTGATAATTTTTATAGTTTCTGGAGTCAATGATTTTCTCGAAAATGCTTCCCTGATAACAGGCATGATACCAGGGTAAGTTTCATCTAAAGGGGGTGCTGCGTTCTGAAAGGAGATAAAAGGAGATCACTACTTGGTCCGTGATAAACAGGTTCCCTTATCTGTAAAGATGTAAACAGTGGATACCATGGCTGACTGGGCCAATATGGGACTATGAGCACTCCTGTAGCCTTATCAGCCATTATTTTTCGTAAGCACTTGAGAATCAACGAAAAAGGTGGAAACGAGTAAAAGTTTAAGTTGCCCCAATCCAAAGTAAATGCATCAATATCGAAAGCGTGTGGGTCCCGTTTCCAGGACACATATTTATGACATTTTGCATTCAAACAAGTTGCAAATAAATCAATCTCTGGAGTACCGTAATGAAGGACTACGTCCTGGAATGCTGAACGAGATAATTCCCACTCGATGTCGACATTGATGTGCCTTGATTCTTGATCAGCTTCCGTGTTGTCTTTTGATTTAATGTAGGAAGCAAAGATGAAGAGACGACGCTCTTCACCCCACTGCCAAATCTGGCGTGCTATATCATTAAGGTGTGTATATTGAACACCGCCCATCCTATTAATATATGAGATCGCAGTAGTGTTATCTATTCTTAAAATAATCTCTTTGTCTACAAGGTCCTTGGCAAAACATTTTAAACCAATGAAAGCTGCTTTTAATTCCAATAAGTTTATATGATTTTGGGCCTCAGACGTGTTCCAAAATCCACCACTGGTTTCCCCTTTGCAAGCGATACCCCAACCCGTTAGAGACGCATCGGAGAAAATCTCTAAGTAGTATTTGTTTTGACGGATCGGACAAAACGCATTCATGATGTTTGTCTTCCACCACGAAAAATCAGATTCTAGGTTATTAGGAATGATCATATTAATATCATAATCTCCATTTGATTTCTGAAGCGCGAGGTATTTAGCTCTTTCAAATCGTTTGGTATAAACCCACCCATAACTAACAGCTGGGCACGATGACGTAAGTAATCCCAAAAACTTTGCAAAGTCTCTGATAGATAAAATACGCTTGTTGGAGTATCTATTGATTATCTCATGAACCTTCAATCGTTTCTTTAGTGGCAATTTTAAAGTCATGTCCGTTGAGTTTAATTCAAAACCTAAAAAAGTTTTAAGTTGGCTGGGAACTAAGTCACTTTTATTAATGTTTATAACAAATCCGAGCTTTTCTAACAGGTCGGTGATTATTTTTACATCATGAGAACAGCTTTCAAATGTTTTATTAATACATAATAAATCGTCTAAATAAATAACCAGCATAATCCCTTTCTTTCTGAGGTATGTAATCACTGGTTTCATTAATTTAGTAAAAATCAACGGTGCTGAACATAAACCAAAGGGTAAACACTGAAATTCATAAGTCTGATTGAAAAACTTAAACCGTAGATATTTTTTACTATTTTCATAAATTGGTATTAAAAAATACGCCTCCTTGAGGTCAATATGGGACATATAATATGATTTTGATAATAATTTAGAAGCCGTTCTAACATCTTCCATTTTAAAATGTTGTGGATCAATATAATTGTTTAATTTTTTAAGATTAAGAATAAATCTATGGGTCCCATCGCTTTTTGGTATCAAAAAAATAGTCGAAATAAACTGACCATGAATGTCTTCACATTTTACTATCGCACCTGATAACAAAAGCTTTGAAATTTCAATATTAAGACTATTAGCCTCTTGGAAAGAAAAAGATTTATTAATAGGTTCTGCATACTGAATAACGGGTCGATTAAATGGTATTTTGTAACCATGATGTATATACTGTAAAATTACAGGATCATTAGTTATGCTTTTCCAAGCTGTTACAAAGTGTCGTAACCGACCAGCATGTTTAAATACCTCTATTCGGGCTTCGGAGGTGCCTTCGGAGCTGTCTTCGCAGAACTGTACCGTTCTGTTGACGCAGGATATCTCCCTGTGTTCGGATTGGAGGCGTGGGTCCTGGGCCCACTCGACCTGCCTCTGTAGTTCTGGTGACGAAGTGGGCGCCTGGAGTTTCCCTGACGATAATTATTAGAGCGCGTCGATCTGTGGGATGTAGATGGTTGAGGCTCGGTCCTCCTTATCTGTAATCCAGACTTTTCAGCCATCTTAGATGCCTTGATTTTTTCGCCCAAATTCTCTCCGAAGAGAAAATTATCTCTTTTAACTCCTTGAACAATATTCAAGAATTTTTTATCCAAGCTGAATGTAACTAACTTCCTTCGGTTAGCAGTATTTTGGCAATGTAAATCTAATAATATTTGGGCTGTTTCTGAGAGCTTTTTTATAATCTCAGCTTTTTCTAAATTGCCATCAATTACGGATGACAGTAGGTTAGTGATACCAGCTATACCAATTCCTAAATGGTTTTGTGTCCATTCGAGACGTTTATCCCTGTTTCTGGAGGATTCCGTTAAGACAGCGGATATTTCTTGATTAAGTTTTGGCGCTTTAATAAGTTGAAAGTTTTCCGGGGTCAAAATATTATTAAATAGCTTTTGTTTCTGTTCTTTACCTAGACCTTCCATAATAATCTTTCCCCAACGTTTGGAGATCTCTTCTCTGATTTTTGGCCCGAACACCTCATCTTTTTCCTTAGATTCTCCAAGAACCTCTAAAATATCAGGCGGGAGGGCCTCCACAATATCTGGTACGGCGCTGGTACCAGCGCCACCAGTAACAGTAACGGTATCACCAGTAACGGCATCAGGGATAGTGTTTTGTGGTACTGCCACCACAGAACGAAAGTTCGGCTGAGTTCCATCTGATTGGTAATGCTCAGAAGATTCGTAGTCGGGAGGTAAGGAGGCAGGTCTCGAGTGGCCAGACTCAAAATCTGGAACGATATTTCGATCTACTGTAGCATTGGCTAAAATTCGGCATCAAACAATGACAACAAAAAGGATTTGATCGCATCAAACCACTTGACAATAATAGTCATATTATAGATGGTCGTCATCGCGTCACGACACTTAGCTACAATATTTATACCAGTTGTTTTAACTTGACCGGGATCTCATCACGGTACTTGCATAATATGCATAAGAAGGTAGGCAGGTATTTATTTAAAAATACTGGAACGACTGCAATCTCGTCGCAGTACATATCGTCCAATGAATTTAACTAATTGATTGTAAAATAAAAGTAGCATCGATGCAAAAGAATTCCATTTTTATAATATAACATTATAATGGAACAACAACAATACAAAGTTATGAGTCATACCGCACGTGCGCGAATAACAAGACACTTGAAAGAATCATAATTATTGAATTCTGTGACTGATAAGAAACAGGTTAAAAAGGATTAGAAATAACACCGTTAGTAGGTATTACGATAAATCTGACTAACCTTCATCACTGGATGTGCGTTCGCGTTGTCTTTGTAAACGCTTTTCCAGTCGCCTTATTTTTCGTCTGATGGTTCCTGGATCCTCTTCATGTCGTCTTCGTCCCATGGTCACAGGAAAAAACACGCGATTGGAAAAAAAAATGTGAATATTTTTAACACCAACGATTAATGTTGCGATGCCCGCACAAAAGAAGCTAATGACAAGTGAACTATCGTGGATGGCCGGGCGGCCGACACCCCACCACTACCACCGGTACTGCGGTAGTCGTTTAATGTCTAATTTTATTTTTATTTTTTAGTTTTTTATCTAAAAATTGTGCGATGCCTAGTACATTGAGGAGTGTACTACCTAGTGAATCATGTAAATCTCGAGGATGCAGCGACGAAGTGTAATTTCATCTGACAGCCATTGCAATACCTTAACGGGAACCTTTATTTGTCAATAAGTGTATCCGCAGTAAGTCGATTTTTATGATAAGCTTTCCTTAGCATTACAGCAGTAACCATACTTACGGCTAGTTTTTAAGTGCGGATCATCATTCATGTTTTACTTCTACCAATGATATGAGCACTACACTCACTGCGGAAAGCTGAAATAAAAACAGTCATCGCTTATTATAAATAAGCGATGACTGTTTTTATTTCAGCTTTGATTACTTAGTAATATCAACAGTAACTACACATACTGCGGTTATAATAAGCGAAGTTCATTAAACTGCAGAATTAATGAATTAGTATACTAACAGTAACTACATTATATTGCTGTTAAAATAAAGCCTAATCTATTCAATTTCAGCTTAATTATTTAGATTATTATCAGCAACTCCAAATACTGCTGTAATAATAAGCAAAGTTTATTTACTTTTAGAAATTAAGATAAGCAGTAGGTAATTCGATACGTTGCGATAGTAAAATAAGTTGTAATGAAGGAAGTAGATAGTTTGTCGTAGTTCGTAGTTTCGTAGAGGAGCGAGGAAGGGGCGGAAAGGCGCGGTAGTTATTTGAGTCGCACGCGCGGTGCGGTCAGTGAAGTGTCGTCTGCTGTGACAGTGACAGTGCCAGCGCAGTAGCCAGCTAACCGTGCGTTTGCGCTGGCGAAACATTCAAGACAAAACATGTTGAAATCTCTAGTTCCTGTCAAAAATTGTTTGGAACATTGACAGAATAAAGAAATATCAACATGTTTTGTCGTAAATGTTTCGCCAGTGCAAACGCATGGTAATAGGATCACGCGTCGACCGACGTGTGTTTGCGCCGCGCTCCGTTTTTGGCGCCATAAACTACGTAAGTATTTTGTTGTCTTTATTGTGTGAAGATTTTTATGTGTTATTTATATTTTAAAACACTGTAAAATACTGGTATTCAGCTGCATCCGGTTAGACTGGAAGCCGACCCCAACATGGTTGGGAAAAGGCTAGGCAGATGATAATTTCTATTTTAACACCCGACGCTAAAAGACGCACGTTTATGAGTCCATAATACCTCAGCTCAAATTCACTCTTTGCGCTCGCACACTACAGAATGGCCCCCGACGTGACGACCCTTGGATGAAAATATTACTAGGTATCTTCTTCTTATAGTAAAGTTAAAGGACCAACAAACACATTTTGGTTTTTACTTTTTAGAAGTTTTTTAAGTTTCTTACCTACGTGAACTAAAATAGGTACTTAATCAATTAGAATATTATAAAAAAAACGATGGAATATCTAATCGACCTATCTTTATTTTCAGATTAGGGCCACCAGAAAAGATGCTAAGATTAAGATTAAGTATAAAATTAATATGACTATGAATTATGTTTGCCTTTTTTTTTACGCTGGGAAATCGTCAAATGACTTCTCCCGCTTTGGGCGGAGTGGGAGGGTGTGTCAGACTTTTACTGACTAAAACCCACCCGTGTTCCTTCAAAGTCAAACAATTTATTTCAAACGTCAAAACAAAGAAATACAACTGATTCTAGTTGCCCCTCCCAAAATGTAGTTTTCGTTGCCTGTTGCCTAAGTCCCGGTATCCCTTTCCGACTTTCCCGCAACCCCCAAGCATCGGTCCTAGCGATTTTATTATTCTATTATTAGTGTCCTGACATCTCTTTGATGCGCGCGTGGAACACAACGCGCCGTTGACCCGGGCCTGGTCCTTATCGGACGGCGAGCTATCCATTGCTCGTCGTCCGCAGGCCCGCGCCTACGGTGGCCGGAAATCCCTGGAAAAGCCTGGGATCCCCGACGCCCAGGGCGTCTCTTGCGGTGGCTGCGGGGGCGTGAGGGCGCAAAACTTGCCTCTCCCTCACGCGTTCCGCCTCCTCCTTTGCGGGCATTACTGCTTCGCAGAAGGAGGTCCCATGCGCTCTTGCTCCGTGCCATGGCCTGGACCAGGGCCGGGCGCGAGAGGTCATCGCCGCCAATCGCCTCCACGAGGATATGCTCCACCGTGTCCTCCGGGCGCTCCACACAATGTAGACACCCGGGCATTTCCTCCCGCCTTATCCGAAAGAGGAACCTCCCGAAGAAACCGTGTCCGGTGAGTACCTGCGTCAGGCGGAAGGTGAGGACGCCGTGGCGTCTCTCTAGCCACTCCTCAAAGAGGGGATTTATGGCCTCAAAATAGTTCACACTTATTTTGTAATCTTTCAGTTATATTTAACTGCAAAAATGGCGAAACTAGCCTGTTTTATCTTATTTAAAGAAAAGATGTTAGATGCTCCAAAGAAAGTGATCGCAAAAGTAGTTTATAGTCACTTAGATTTGATCTCAGATTGTGATTGCCATTATTATAAATCTAGCATTTAGTGTAATGCCGGCGACAGACATAGCAGCAATATTTGATCACATGTTTGAACACATGTGTGGTAGGGGTGTTTGGGTACTTCATCAAAGTTTGATCACATATTTCAACATTGCCATTCGATGTCATTTGTTTGAGCACACATAAATACCGGTGCCAGACATAGCAGCAATATTTGATCACATGTTTAACACATGTGTGGCAGGGGTGTTTGGGTATTTCATCAAAGTTTGATCACTCATTTCAACTTTTCCATTCGGTGTCGGTTTTTCCAGCGCACATCAAAGCGTTTAAAGTTCAAATATGTGCGTAGCGCGTTCTAATTTCAAATGTGTGCGTAGCGTAGCCTGCAAGGCCAGTGTCTCGTAAATAACTGAGCGGAACGGCCGCTTTGCTCAATCGCAAGAGCTTGAAATGAAAATTTCACGAAATTTGTTATTCAATGCACTTATATGAACTTGAGAGTCGTATTGCTGATTGTAATGTTAATAATTCTGTAAATCAATATTTGTTACGACCGATAATAATGTTTAGATCAACATACAACCTGATACTGATCGGCAAATTGCAAAAAACGTAAGAAAATTTGAATTTCGCGGGCTACTGTAGCGCATCCACCTAAACTATATTTTAGTTTGACAGCACTAAGATGGCACTGAGTTTTAATTTAGTTAAAATGCTATTCCGAATTTGACGTTGTAACCTAAAATGTTGTTCTTTATCTAAAATCCTCTAACTAAATCTGGCTATTTTTAATCGCGATTAAAAATGTGTGGAATAAAATTAGATGTCACAAACTATATTTAAACTAACAGACTCAGTCGACTTCAGTTGCAAAACAGTAACGTATCTTTTTTTTTTTTTTCTTTTGCTTATATCTCGAAAACGGTGTGTCTTATCGCAAAAATAATGAAAATTTCGACCAAGTGGAGGCGCGGTTGTCAAATTCGATTTAAGTTGTGTCAAAATAAGTATTAAATTTAGAGAATTTATTTGGCAGGATAGCTCCAAGATTCTCATAGCCAAAGCCAAATTTAGCATAAAAAATAATATATTGGCAACACTGCGTGCTGCAAAGCACGCAGTGTTGCAGTGTTGCCATCTCAGCTACTTTGTAGCTAGATCTAGCTATTTTTCAGTGTCAGGCAATTAAATAAAAAAAATAATCAACTTGTAGATAGATTTTTAGCTACTTTACACATGACGTAAATACTTTCGATATTTTTTATTAAGTGAGTGCGTCTGAAAGTATGAAATGATATATCTGTAGTATCATCAACTAGTTCCTTTGCCGTAATGTTGGCTCCACTGGTAAACTTTAACAACATTTTTATTGTGTTGTGTTATTAATTTAATTCATGCTCGCGGAAAATGAAATTACCTATGAAAAGAAGTAGATAGACTAATTTGACACGTGCAAATGTCAAACATCATATTAAAAAAACAAACAACAAACATTTGAAATTTCAAATTATTATCTGGAATTCAAAAACGAAGTAGAAGTAGCCTTTATTAGCTACTTTATTGGGTAGCTTTAGCTAGTTTATACTGATCTCGTCGTCGTCTCGTCGCTCGCGACGCGCCGAGTCATGAGTTCGATTCTTGCGAAGCTCCGTACAAAAAATATTTAAAAATAGTTATATCAATCTTTTTGAAGTAAACTAAGTGTTTAAGAGCCAGTTTATCAATTTCGCGGTCTAAAAACAGAAAATTCAAGTTTTTTCGGAGCCAATGTCTCAATATCCTTAAGATATCTGTTTTGTTTTTAAATGCAAAATTATTCATCACCTATTTAACTAGTAAGTCGACTAATAAAATTAAAACTAACTACTCAATATAAATTACACAATTACAAAATCTATCACACGTTTTTACGTAAGCGTGAAACACTTGGTTTTTCAATTGCTTTCACAGCTTACTGGTAGCAAATATCAATCTGAGAAAAATCCTAATTACTGGGCATATAGTATATTAGTTAGACGACTGATCATTTTTCCAAAGTTTATTGAATTAGTACTTGAAAAAAAATGTGATCCACGCTGAAAAAACGCAATAATACCATGTGCAAAATCGTCGTCTACGCGTAAGAATTTGTTACATATTAACAATAATTCTTAAATATTTTAAAAATTTTGTTATTTATCTACCAAATTCAGTTTTTATATTTTATTTTTGACTACTAATTTAATTATAATAAAAGATCTAAATAATGCCTTATAAACCGATGCGCTCGCTCGAGGCAATCAGTCGCGCCCGAGGGCTTCTCAACGTCGGATCTGTGTCGCCTGTGACGTTCGCCGCTGCCGCCGTTCCCGACGTAATTCGCGGAATCGGGCGTACTTTTGTACTAGAGCTAACCAGTTTTGAGACTGTGAGTACCTATATAATGTATGGTGTAACACTTTGTGATTTGCTAATGATATTTATACATATTAATGTTTTGTATTATACTTACAGTAAAATAGTGTTTAATTTTTAGAAAATGGGTTGAATAATTGAACTTTATTATCACGGAAGAATGACGGGTAATAAAAAGAAAAACGTTAAAAGAACACGGAAGGCACGTGCAGTTCTTTGGTAAATAATATTTTTTGCCATCATCTTACTAATTAAGAAAATTGTTGTAGTTTACTATTATTTCTTTAATCTAATAATGTGTTAATTATATTTGTAGAGAATTAAATAGGCAGAAATCTGCCGAAAATCAAATACTACCTGGAACATCATCGATGAGCGAAAAGAAACGACTACGGCGAAGAAAAAAGGAGGGTTATGATTTTGATCTGTATACTATACAGATCAAAATCATCTGTTCCCTCCTATCTTCTAAACCACTCAAACGCTGGAACCAAAGTGACTTTAACTTAAGTTTCAATTTGCGTCCAGCGCTCGGTTTGGTAACACGTCGCGTTCTGGTTTGCAATTGGTCAATCGTCATCCTGAGGATGCCGCGTTGAGAGGTGAAACACGTGTCGATTTCTTACGGGGTTTTTATGACTCTTGGAGAATAGTCAAGTGGAATAGGTAACTAAATATATCTACGTCTATTGTATTTTACTTTAATTTTTTACATAGTAATAATTATAGTTACATAAATGTAAATAATAAAGGATAAAGGACTAATAAGGAATAAAGGTCTAATTAATCTAAATAATAAAGGAGTACAATAACACGTGTAATTAGTTTCAGACTTACCTTATATACGCTGGTCACACTTTATAGTTTGCTTTTACTTCAGTGAATGCCATACTAGGTAACCATATTTTTATAGGGTACCTAAACATAGCACGTCATAATCACAAAATAAAATCCATCCAGTATTACGGAACCCAGTAAGTAAAAACTCCTAATAATAGCAGTTACGGACCAAGATTATTAGTTCGCGCTGCACCGTGCGCACAGCGCACACTACGACTGTCAGCGATACGTCGACCGCACACAGACACACTGCGCTCCGATAGTTACCTAAACTCGTAGCGCGCCGAAATTGATCTCTCTTAAGTGCAAAAAAAAAAAAGTGAAGACATATAACTTAATAACAGTGACAAAAAATAATAATAAACAAATACAACAAAAGTGAATATCTACAATAAAGAATGAATAGTCATAAATAAGTGTTATATAATTAAAATATGTGGTTGTAAAACTATGAATCACCTAAATCTTAAAGTGCAAACAATAAGTGGCAATAAACCCGTAATTATAAACAAAAACCTAATATTCTACATCAAAAATTATGCAAACAAACTACAAAAACAAAAGTGAACGAAGTGTTTTTAGGCAAAAACCAACTGTTACATGTCAATTAATTATCAACAATCACAAAAAGGTAACAAACCATCTTAAAATATATTAAAAACAAACTATGTGGTATAACAAAGTGAACAAAGAAATAGTGCAAAAAATTCCTAACACATGAGTCATAATAACCGCCAGTCAACTTTTAAAACAACGAAATATACATTAGGAACCATATATTCGACACTGAAAACATTACCAAAGTAGTCCAGTGGTAACGCTTCCTACTCTGAATCACTGTACGTGGCAAGCCCCGAGTTCGATTCCAGCGACCAGGATTTCTTTTTGAATCTTTATTTGGGACCAATAATAACTATGGATGACAACATTACTTTCCGAAACCAAAAATTATTTAGATCGAGCTCTGTCAATGACATCAGTCAAGAAAATTCACTTCTTTTCGACACAACTATGATGAGTTTGCCAAATACATCAATAAACTCGAGTCAAACAGTTATTGATCTTCAAGAAAAAGTTAAACTATTATCAAACGATTTACAGAGCGCCCACAAAGAAATCGAAAATTTAAACTCCGAAAATTTTAAATTAAAAACAGACTTGCAAAAATACATAAACATAACAAATGCTTATAAAGACATACATTCTCCAAATAAAAGAAACTTGACTCCACGCTTAGAAAACAAACATAAATCTACCACAAACAAAAATAAAACGCCTGCAACAAATAAAAAGCAATTACACATATCACAAGAAATAATTAAAACGCCTGTTATAGAAAAAAGGCAATCAGACGCATTGACGATACAAGAAAGCAATTACAATGGACAGGTAAACAACACGAAATCTACTGTAATTAACTTAGAATGTACTGATATTATAACATCGGAAATGAATCTCAATTTGAACAAGAACGTCTTGGAGGATAGTGTAATACTGCAAAATCAACAGAAAAATGCCCAAGAAAAGTCCTATGTCAAAAAACAGAACACTGTAGAAAATAAATCATCAATGCCCATCAACGGAAATCAATCTACAAACGCAGTACGCTACAATGTTAAAAATAAGGTCATTATTATTGCTGATCAGCAGGGACGCTTTGTCCAAAGAATCCTTCAAAACTATTAGGAGATAAATTTTTAGTTACATGTTTTTGGAAGCGAGGGGCAACATTGAAACAAGTCTTAAACACCGAAAAATCAGAAATAAGTTTATTGGACAAAAATGACTTTGTAATTGTACTAGGGGGAGTTAACGATAGAAACCCAGTTGAAACTCAAATTAATTTGATAAATTTCTTAAACAATACACAAAATACTAATGTAATCGTTTCTGAAGTTTTGTATAATATTCATTTGAATGTAAAAAAGTTAAATTGTGAATTTAAACTTATGTGTTCTCAATACATTCACGCAACATACATTAGCATGAATTATTCAATGTTTATTCCAGATTATAGTTCTTTGGCATTACATATATCTCAGTTGACACTAAGGGAAATATTACGGATTGCTTATAAACAAAATTTTAATAAGTATTCGATGGAAAGGCTCAGCGTTGATACTGCTCCAATGTATATTGACAAATGTACACAAACAGAAAATAATGAAAATTCAAATCATCAAAATGAGAGTTCTCCTACTAATAAAGATTTTTTTCGAGTATAAATATATAAACATTCTGCATCAAAATATTAATGGCCTCATTACTAAATTAGATGAGCTAAATGTACACTTATACTCATTAGGTAAAAACAATAATGAAAATCCTGTTGACATTTTATGCATTACCGAGCACAATATGACCCCGGAAGATACCAAAATACTTAAACTACACAATTTTATTTTAGGAGATTTCTTTTCACGTAAAACCCGGAATGGGGGATCATGTATAATGATAAGAAGACAAACCACAAATTTAAAATTATTACAGAAGCTAGAGACTTAAGTATAACTAATGTTTTCGAATGTAGTGGTATTGAATTGACTAACCACAAAATTATAATATTATGCATTTACAGACCACCTAAAAATAAACGAGACATAATGGATCAATTTTTTTCTAGGCTAGCAGAATTATTAAGTAAAATATCGTACAGAAATAAAAAAAATATATTATGTGGTGACTTTAATATTAACAGACTTGAGAAAAACAACATATCCAGACAATTTGAACAATTACTATCAAGCTTTAACCTAACATTAACAATAAATCAACCTACCAGACTAAACAGCATGACGTGTATTGATAATATAGCACATAATATTAGAGGCTCAAAAACAAAAGTAGTGGAACTTTCACTCTTTGACCATACAGCACAATTATTGACTTACCCAGTAGAGAAAAGTTACTACATCACACACTGGTATAAAACTAAACGTGACTATTCCGAAGAAAATATATTAAAATTTATAAATTGTCTTAAAAATCTCAGCTTTTCCGAATGCTACACCAATGATGACCCTGAAAAAAACTTTGACACTTTTTATAGTTTATTTTGTCTTTTCTATGACTTATGTTTCCCAGATACACGTGTGAAAATACCAATTTCCAAGAAGCCTGCATGGTGAAGTAAGGGTATAAAAATATGCTCGAAACGAAAACGCCAATTATTGTGGAAGTATAGGTTGAAGTCTATTAATTCAGCTACAAACAAGGGAAAGGCAATGTGGAAGATCATAAATAATAATAAAACAGTAACTCCAAAAGAAAATATTGCACAAATAAAAGTAAAAGATCAACTAGTTACAAATCCTAAGGAAATAGCACAATTATTCAACAACTACTTCATTGATAAAATACAGTCTACTTCTACCTCTAGCGGCCCAGTTACAAAAACGTACAATACAAATTCAAATTCTATTTTTTTAAAGCCAACCAATCCACATGAAATAGATCAAATTATAAAAGGATTAAAAAACACGAATAGCACAGGGTACGACAACATAAGTACGAACATTATAAAACGAGTGTCTAGTCACATAGCTCCAGTAATTAGTAACATTATAAATCAGTGTCTAGAACAAGGTGTTTTTCCTTCAAAATTGAAAATTACGATCGTAAATCCATTATTTGAAAAGAAGATAGAGAGGATATGCGTTTTTACAGACCGATTGCGTTAATACCAGTGATGGCAAAATTTTTCGAAAAGGTTATATATAATAATTTATATAATTTCTTTGAACTCAATAACTTATTTACTAATGAACAATTTGGTTTTCGTAAAGGAAGATCCACCAGTGATGCTCTTTTTAATTTTCTTAAGAAAGTAATGACTGGACTGGATAGCAAGCAACAAATAACCGCTATTTTTATGGATATGACTAAGGCTTTTGACCATGTTGACCATAATATCCTACTTAAAAAATTAGAGAAATATGGGATAAGAGGGAATGCCTTGGAACTTATTAAGTCGTACGTAACTGATCGTTTTCAAATAACACGAATAACGAAAATAGAAATAGACACAAAATTCGAACGCATCTATATGTCGGACCCTAAACTTGTAAAATTTGGCGTTCCCCAAGGAAGTATCCTTGCGCCTCTTTTATTCGTTATATATATTAATGACCTACCAAGGTCTATAGACCAGGACATTATAATGTTTGCGGATGATAGCACGGCCATTTTTGCAGATACCGGTCAAGAAAATTTTGAAGCTCAGGTTAATAAATCTCTCGAAGATATTATTATCTTCGAGAGATTTATTTACCTGAGCTTCAAAATTTTCTTGCCCTTCACAAATAAAAATTCAAAATCAAATAAAATCAATGTTAATTATAAAGGTAATTCAATAAATCAGGTCAGTAACACTAAATTTCTAGGAGTCCATATCGACTCAAAACTTGACTGGAAAATGCATGTGGATGGTGTCTGCAAAAAACTTAATCAGTATTCATATGCTCTCTATTTACTTCGAAAAATTGTAAATGAAAACGTATTACTCAATGTTTATCATGCATATGTGGGTTCTACTCTAAAATATGGTATACTGTGTTGGGATAACTCTACTAACAGAGAATTTGCATTCAAACCCCAAAAAAAATGTATCCGAAGTATATGTGGGCATAAACAGACCGATTCATGCAGAGCAGAATTCAGAAGACTAAAAATCTTAACCCTAGCGTCAATGTATATATTGGAAGCAGCCTCAATGACAAAGCGAGATATCAGTAATTATGAGACAATGAGAAGTACAATATATAAAAATGACCTTAAGGCAGCTAAGAGTAGAACAGTTAAGTTTAAATCAAGCATATTTGGTATGGGTGTGAAAATTTATAATAAATTGCCAGACTTTATTAAAACCACTGAAACATTAGCTACTTTTAAATACAAACTTAAAAAACTACTGATACAGAAAGTATATTATACAATTAATTAATTCTTTAATGACAAATGTCTTGACTGAAATTTATTTAATGGTATTATGATAATGCATAATTATGAAAAGTGTTAGTTGTTGTTTAATTTATTTATCTGTAATGTAGTGGTAATGAATATTATATTGCCTTGACTATTTTGTATACTTGTTATGACGGTTTATACCTATTATTATTATTTTTTTCTTTCTTTGGACATCAATTAATTCAGTGACAAATGTTTTTGACTAAAATTTATTTAATAGGTATGACGTTAATGATGCAATATTTATGACAAATTGATTACTTAATTTATTTTCTCAAATGGTTATTATGTTACTTGAATGATTTTATTTTGTTTTTCTTTTGACATGTAATTGTAAATTTTAAAGATTGTACACCCCATGGGTATGTTACAGTGATACTTTGTTATAATACTAATTTTAAGAGCTGAATTTCCACCTGTGACAAACAATAAATAAATCTAATCTAATCTAATCCCGCATTGTATAGAATTTCCTTACATGCGAGGTCAGCTTATGCTGGAAATGTATAGCTTGATGTGTAGCCGTGTGTACAATCTGACAATCTAGCTACATTTAGCAGACTGTCTAGCTACTAACTGAAGGTAGCAGTTGGCAACACTGAAAGCATGTCGCCAGTGGTACAGTAAGCTGTAACAGGTTAAACACGATATCTGTTATCACTGTTACTGTTACAAAAAAATAACAGTTCCAAATATGTGTTATTAAATAACACCCTGTTATTTTTGTATGGACTATAAATACGTATTTAAATCTCAATGGAATATCTTCCATTCTTTAATGAGGAAGAGAGAGAAATTGATAACCTTGCTATATTCCTTCGTTTGTGTCAGTGTGTATGTAAGTAATAACCGTGGTAACAGTTTGGGTGGGGATTGTTATAATGTATTAACAGTAACCGTCGCGGTAACAGTCTTGAGAGTCTGTTATTTTAAGTAACGGGTATTTTATATTGTTAGGAACAAATCGATATTAGTTATTTTTCAATATCTGTTATTTTTATCTAATACGTCTTACGATATATATACGCCTCACCCCTAGCCTGTGATCAAATGTGTGAGCAAAGTCTATCAAAGTGTTAGATCAAATATGTGACTATGTCTGGCCGGTCTTTGCAAACAAGTGTTCATATGTGTGTGCAAAGTCTATCGAATATGTTTGATCAAATATGTGACTATGTCTGGCGCCGGCTTAAGAGATTGTGAACTACTTACAAGCAAAAATTGATTAATAAACAGTTAATTGCTATAATTTAGTTTGTTAATTTTAATTTCCAAGTTAAACCTTAAGTTTATAGGAATTACTTACCATTAATGTAGTAACTTCATACTTACTGCGGTTATAATAAGCAATTGATGCTAAAGTTAATGAACTCATACTAGATATAAAATAGTTTTTGTCATTTAAAAGTATTGTAATAGAAATACATATTTAATGACTACTTAATAAAATAATACTTTACTTGGGCTACATATTTCAAAAATCAGAATTTATATAAGTTCATAGAACAAGTTAGAAAAGGTAAAAATGTGACGAAAACTTTGCGCGCCGTTTACTCGAAACTATGCAAAACGTACTTACTGTACTTATCGCAAGCGCGGCAGCAAGCAAAACTGGTTGTTTACGTAAAATGGCACAAACATGTACACCGCGTTGATGTCTTTTCGAAAAGTCCCTTTCTCCCACTAGGGTATTGCAATACAGAGCGCTCACCACGTCCTCCACAAGCTGAGGCCGGAGACTCTGCGTCAGCGGGGGAGCCCATGGGCGGAGTTTCTCCCGCACCATCTTGTATGGGCGTCCCCACGGATCTCTGTTCAGAGTCTCCAGCATCTCCTCGCGGTCCACTGCTCTGGCCCGCAGGATCTCCGCCTGGAGGGCGGTCTTCGCCGCTCTGTACCCCTCATACAGCTCCGCCTCAATGGCTTCCGTATCCGGTGGGCGGATACGGAGCCTGCGGTGCCTGGTGTACTGGTGTCGCGCAGCAACACACGCATGGCGCAAAGCCGTCAGTTGCTGCGACCACCAGCTCACCTGGCGCGAAGCACGTCCGGGCTGGGCCCGGGGCATTGCCACGTCACACGGCTGACCCGGGGATACCGCACGGTCTCCCGCGAGGCGGCGAGCCTCCTGGCCGGATTACCGCCATGGGATCTGGAGGCGAAGGTCCTCGCGCACATATGGGAGTGGCGCGAGGAAATGAAGCGCCGGGGCGTAACTCCGCTGCCGCGAGAAATCGCGGCTCAGCGGACAGAGCTCCGGCAGGATCTCATGGCGGCATGGAGAGTGCGATTGTCGCAACCCAGTGCTGGGTACGCCACAATTGCGGCGATAAGTCCCCTCTTTGAGGAGTGGCTAGAGAGGCGCCACGGCGTCCTCACCTTCCGCCTGACGCAGGTCCTCACCGGACACGGTTGCTTCGGGAGGTTCCTGTTTCGTATAAGGCGGGAGGAAACGCCCGGGTGTCACCACTGTGTGGATCGCCCGGAGGACACGGTGGAGCATACGGTGGAGGTCTGCCCCGCTTGGGCGGAGCCCCGCCGTGTCCTCTTGGAGGCGATTGGCGGCGGTGACCTCTCGCGTCCGGCTCTGGTCCAGGCCATGGTACGGAGCGAGAGGGCATGGGAAGCAGTCACCTCCTTCTGCGAAGCAGTAATGCTCGCGAAGGAGGAGGCGGAACGCGTGAGGGAGAGGCAAAGTTTGCCCCCTTACGCCCCTAACCGCCGCCGCCGCTGGAGACGCCCTGGGCGTCGGGAATCCCAGGCAGATTCCCGGCCACCATAGGCGCGGGCTTGCGGACGGCGAGCAATGGGTAGCTCGCCGTCCGATCAGGACCAGGCCCGGGTCGATGGCGCGTCGTGTTCCACGCGCGCCTCAAAGAGATGTCAGCACAATTGGCGGGGTCCGCTAGGACCGATGCCTGCCAGGGTTGCGGGTTAGTCCGAAAGGGATACCGGGACCTTGGCAACAGGCAACTGAAGGAACACGGGTGGGTTTTAGTCAGTAAAAGTCTGACACGCCCTTCCGCTCCACCCAGAGCGGGAGAAGTCATTGGATGATTTCCCACCCTCAAAAAAAAAAAAAAAAAAGGGTATTGCAATACGTCTGTTCCTTTCTATCTGCACTTATAGAGTGTTGTGACAACTTTAAAATAAAGTCTAAGTCGATAAAAATTACGATGTTTCCTAATGGTAAAAAAGTAACATTAAGTACTTAATGTTTACATTTTAGATTTCAAAATGTTTAGTTACTGAAAGAAAAGTGGATTAATGCAGTTTACAGGGAAAATTGGTTTCCCAATAAATATAGCGTTGTTTGTTTAAGGCATTTCACAGCAGATTAAAAATAAGTAATAGAAATGTCAATCCCTGTCGGATAGAACAATAAATTCTCTTAAGTGAAATTAAAATTTAAATAATTTATTATTCAATTAGGATTGTAGACGTTGATTTTATCGATATCGATATTATTGTTGCAAAACTGACTTGTGCATCACCATATTTGGAACTTTCGTCCTAACATTGTTGCATCGGTCAATCACAACCGCTGTAATTTCTTCGTCCCCCGGCCCGCATTAGTGAGTCGTGTGCCTAGACGAAATCGGTCTATGAGCTCTCAAATGGTTTAATTCTCTTTGCCCTCAGCAAGTCAGAGGCCATGATATTTCATGGCCCCCAGCGCCAGTAGGTTAGAATTGGGGGTTCTGCATCACTTGCTTCTACAACAACCTTTGTCTTCTAAATTAAATATATTACTATTACTGTATTCTAATAAATTTTTAACCACAAGACTTTTTCTGAACCTTTAACATAGACACATTTATCTCTTAAAATATCAGCAATTAAATTCTGGCGATTGGAATAAGGTACAAATCCTTCGCGCCAATATATCTTTCTGTTACGTTCAATCCAACTAACTTGCTTTCTTTCTGCTTTTGTTAAATTGTAAAATGGAAATGGTGGCTTAATTAAAAACAATTGAATTTTTTTACTATACAATATAGCGATTTCTTTTATTATGAATTCATCTTTTCGAAAACCTTGAATATCCACAGTAGCAATCATGATAACCTTGGTACAGTGTTGGTGAGAGGTTTGTATTCCACAAGTCGATCGTTTATAATCAAACAATATGCCGTTGTCTTGTCTGGAATTGGCGTTGAACAATCAATTTCTAATCGTGCGTCCACTGGACCTGATTTTAGACTATCGTTTTGCCTTGAGCAGTCTAAAATAAAGAGGGGAGCTTTTTCTTTGAAGTCCTTTAGGTCGAACAACGGGTCTGCTAGACAGTTGTAATATGACTGACGAAATTTCACATATATTTCATATAATATACTGTATTTGTTGTCAGAAAACTTTAAACCCAAAGGCTCATATGGATAATATTGTGAATTTAAGAAGAGAGTAACGTTTGTCATCTCGCAGTGATCGAATAATGAACTGTCTTTAGTTTTATTATTTTTTCTATTAGTTTGTAAGCAAAAATCCTCTGCAAAACCCAAAATCTTATTTAACGGTATCACAATACTAAAATTACCATCACTTTGGAACCCGTTTAAATTCCAACCCCATAATGCGGCAACTTTATTTTCACCTTCATTTATTTATTTTATTATTTATTTACACACAGTAAAATACAAAATAGATACGACATTGTTACCATATGAGTACAAAGGTACTGCTTATTTATTTAATGAGATGTATGATTTTATTGCTGACATTATTCCAGAATTTTTTATACGATCTATTTCAATACCATTCATTTCGTACCTGATGTCTTGAAACAAAGACATACTGTCTGTATTGTTATGAATCATAGATTCCAGGGTTATTAGTGGATGTAACAGTTTTCTTGATCGGATTCCCATCTTTACCGAGCAGCTTTGCTTGGCCTTCGATGTAAATTGAACTGGCTGATGGTAGCACGTATATGTCTTGCTGATGTATGGGGATTCTGATTTCGTCGTTTTCTCTAAAGCTGTTATTGTAGGGATTATAAGAATGGATTTCATAACTTTCAATCGAACTATCGAAGTGCGGTAATTCAGTAATCTGTAGTAATACTTTAAATACTTAATACTTACAAATAATACTTTTTACTAGTAATACTTTTTTTCATACGATTCAAGCCACGGAATTCCGATAAAGATGACATACAGTTAAATGGATAGTACGTTAGTAAGTTATAACTGCAAAAATATTAAAAGGAGTATGGAATGTGTGAGAACTTTATGTAAATCGGCGGACGTGATAGCCCTCCAAGAAACTTGGCTGCTACCGTACGATACACAAGTATTGGGTGATGTTGACGACAACTTCGGCTACACGGGGAAGTCGGCGGTGGATTTGACTGCTGGAGTGCTGCGAGGCAGACCTCACGGTGGGGTTGCGATACTGTGGAGGAAAAGTGCCTTTTGCAATGTTACGGTGGTAAAGTGCATTAGTGAGCGTATTGTTGCGATTAAAGTAGTGACTGGAGCTGGACAAGAAATGTTAGTTATGTGCGTTTATATGCCGACTGACCAAACTGTGAACTTGCCGGAATTCACTCAGTGCTTGGGTGAGTTGAATGCAATTATACAAGATAATAGTATCGAAGTAGTATTTATGTTAGGGGATTTCAATGCACATCCTAATGCTCCGTTCTGTAGTGAACTTCTTGATTTTTGTGAGGAAAATGACTTGATATGTGCCGACCTAGTCAAATTAGGTATGTTATCTGATACTTATACTTTCCAAAGTGAAGTCCATGGGTGTAAGCGATGGCTGGACCACTGCGTGGTAACCAAGTCAGCATGGCAGTCTGTGGTAAATATTATGGTTCTCAATGATGTATATTGGTCAGATCACTTCCTTTTACAAGTGACTTGTAATTTAGAGGTAATTAAAGTTAAAAAATTAAAGTTAATTAAAGTTAAAAAGGCGACTATGAATCTATCAGCAGAGATATTTTTATGACTGACTGGGAAACCGAGTTCTCCGCGCGGTCAATTGATGATGCAGTTAACTTCTTTAATCAGTATATTTTTGATTTACAATTAAAATATATTCCGCAAAAACTGTTTCTAACTAAAAAGTATCCAACATGGTATAGTTCGTCACTTATTAAAACAATTAAAGAAAAATATAAATACCTAAAAAAATTCAAAACCTATGGTAGAATATCTGACGAATTAACATTCAAGCTTCTTCGTGAAAGGGTGAAAACCATGGAATCTCAATGCTACCGCAACTATTTAGATTTAACAGAAACTTCAATTAAAAATAACCCAAAATATTTTTGGACTTTTGTAAAGAAACGCCATAACTCAAACGCAATCCCAAGCACCTTCAATTATAATAATGATACCTTGCAAACGGGAGAATCTATTTGTCAGGCCTTTTCCGAATACTTCCATTCTACTTTTCTCTCTAATCTCGTTGTGAGTCATCCAATTTCTTCGCCTTTTCCTTTTAACGATTCGTCGAACCTAACATCTGATATCTGCAGTATCACTGTTGATACTGATGAAATTATTAATTTGCTTCGGAAGTTGGATACATGCAAATCGGCAGGTCCTGATAACATCCCATCCAAACTTCTTGTTCGGTGTGCACCTTCGATAGCGCAACCTATTTCAATTTTATTTAGAAAATCTTTGAATACCTGTACTGTCCCGCAAATATGGAAATCTGCGTTTATAACGCCAATCCATAAAAAAGGTGTCAAAACAGACATAGCAAATTATAGGCCGATATCCAAACTGTGTATTATAGCAAAGGTCTTTGAAAGATCAATTTATAACCAGGTCTATACTGCTCTAACAAATTCATTTAGTTCGTTCCAACACGGTTTCTTGAAAGGGAGGTCCACTGTCACCAACCTGATTCTCCTTAATGAATTCTTAACTGACGCCATGTGCAATGGTCAGCAGGTTGGTGTCGTTTATACAGACTACAGCAAAGCCTTTGATCGAATTGATCATAGCATTCTGATATCCAAGTTAAATGGCTTGGGAATTCATGGAGATCTACTCAGATGGTTTTCCTCTTACCTTGTTAACAGGTCCCAAGCAGTAGTACTGAATAATTATATATCTAGCTGGGTTCATGTTCCTAGTGGCGTCCCGCAGGGTTCATTGCTCGGTCCATTGCTGTTTATAATCTACATTAACGACATCGATTCTTGCTTGACTTCATCCAAACTTTTGTGCTTTGCTGATGATATGAAAATCTATGCCACAATATCATCACAGTTGGACGCAACGGCTCTCCAGAATGATCTGCGTCGCCTAGAGGACTACTGCAAAAGAAACAAGTTGGATCTTAATCCCGCTAAATGCTCGGTTATTACGTATTCTCGGAAGCGCTCAATCATTGCTACATCGTATACCCTAGGAGACCAAGTTCTACCTAGATCAAACTCCATCCGTGATCTAGGGGTTCATCACGATTCCAAGCTCAGTTTTGAAACACACGTTGATGCAATAGTCGCTAAGGCCTCAAAATCACTGGGTTTCATAATGCGTTTATCCAAGTGCTTCACTCAAGCCAAAACTTTAAAAATCCTATACTGTACTTTTGTTAGAAGTCACTTGGAATGTGCCTCGAAATATGGAACCCATGTTATCACAAATATATTGACCGCATTGAGAGCATCCAAAAAAGGTTCATAAGGTATCTATGCTATCATCAAAAAGTATCCTATCATTCGGAAAACTACCATAACCTATGTAAAAAATTTCATATATTACCTCTACTCAACCGCCGCGAAATCTCTGACTGTGTGTGTTTATTGAAAATCTTTAACAATACTATAAACTGTTCGGATATTTTGACAAAATTTTATTTCAACATTCCCATGAAGTCTAAGCGCTATAATCCACCTTTGCGCGTGCCATTTGCTTCAACCAATTATAGGCAGAATTCGTACATTGTGCGTGCAAGCAGAAATTTTAATAAGCTTTGTAACCAGCACGATATAGATCCGTACCTAACTAGTGTGTCGTCAGCCAGAAAGTGCTTAAGCCGTAATTTTTTCATGTAGATCATGTAGTTCAATAGGATAAGATGGTTGTTATGCAGTGCGAGCAACATAGTTATTATGCTGTAGTCTATAGTAACTTGGTGTGAATGTCCTCAGAATTTTACTTTTTTTTCTCTGTATTTTATACGTAGACGTGTAATTGGCTTACGGGCGTACGGAGACCTGTAATTGGCTTTCTGAATAATGTACTTTCCTTGATCTGTTTGTTTTAGCTGTTAGTCTCCCATGTTATTTAAATAAATAAATAAATAAAGCTGAAGTTCACAATTATCTACGTAATAATATTGTATGGGGGGTAAGAGAATTAGAAGAAATTCAGAAATATCAGGAATTATGTAATAATAACTTTAGAACAATTATGTTTCCTGATGAACTTCATGAGTGTGCTGATAGTATGTGTCAAAACATACTGCATAGATCTGTCATTGACAACTTATACAACAATATTGTTAATATATTAAGTCAGGCTTCAGCCAACAGTCGCAGTCTCTTATCTGGGAAGCCAACTAATGTTAAGTGTGTACATGGTTGGAACAAGCATGTCAGAGACGCCCACGGGCGGGCAAGACTGGACTATCAATTGTATGTCTCAGGTGGTAAACCAGTTAGTGGATATTTGTATGAGAAAATGTGTGAAAGTCGTCGGGTTTTCAAGTCACGCTTAAAGTACTGTCAGAACAACCAGGAACAGATAAAAATGGATATACTTGCCTCACAACATTTTGCTAAGAAATTTAATAAATTCTGGAAGGGTACTAAGCGTTTAAATGGTAAGGCTATTCTGCCCGTGTGCGTTGATGGCATCAGTGATGCTAAAATGATAGCAAATTCATTTAAGGATCATTTTCAGGTGAGATCTTCCTTGCTGTCGGTGTCTGATACTGAAAGTTGCCCAGTAGAAAAGCCTATTGGATTTTCTAGTAAGGATGTGGCTGACATTATTAAAAATATGAAAAGAGGGAAGTCACCAGGTCATGAGGGGCTCAGTGTCGAGCACTTGCAGCATGGGGGAGTGCACCTGTATAGGGTGTTGGCCATGTTTTACACTTTTTGTATACGTAACTCATATTTACCATCTAATCTTATGAGGACAGTGGTTGTGCCAATAGTGAAAACTGTCACTGCTGATATCTCTGATAGAAGTAACTATAGGCCGATTTCTTTAGCTACTATAATCGCCAAAGTATTGGATGGGTTGTTAGATAGAAAACTTGATCGTTTTGTAACATTACAGGATACACAGTTCGGTTTCAGAGCGGGGTTGTCAACTGAAAGTGCCATACTGGCTCTTAAACACACTGTTGATTATTATGTAAAAAGGCAAACTCCAGTATATGCATGCTTTTTGGATTTGTCCAAGGCTTTTGATCTGGTGTCATATCGGAAGCTTTGGACAAAATTAAGAATTGCAGGTATCCCACCCGATCTTGTGAATATCCTCGCCTACTGGTATAGTGAACAGCTTAATATAGTAAGGTGGGGAAATGTATACTCGGATGAATATTCGTTAGAGTGTGGCGCCAGGCAGGGCGGGCTGACTTCGCCACGGCTCTTTAATATGTATGTGAACCATCTGATTGAGGAGCTCAGCAGCATGCATGTAGGATGTCATATTGATGACATATGTGTCAATAATTTGAGTTATGCCGATGATATGGTGCTGCTGAGTCCGTCAATTGGGGGTCTCAGACAGCTGTTAAAGGCGTGTGAGGTTTATGCTGCGGAACATGGCTTGGGGTACAACGAAAGTAAAAGTGAGTTCATGTTATTTAAATGTAAAAATAAAAACCATATCTTTATACCACCTATATTACTTAATGGTGTACCTCTAAGTCGTGTTACACAGTTTAAATATCTGGGACACATTGTTACTGAGAATTTGAGTGACGAATTGGATATTGAGAGGGAGCGCAGGGCATTGTCGGTGCGCGGTAATATGTTGGCACGCAGGTTCGCTCGTTGTACTGCTCCTAAAAAATAACAATGTTCAAGGCATTCTGCCAGACGTTCCACACGAGCGGCCTGTGGGCAAACTTTACACAAAAAGCCTACAAGACCTTTCGCGTCCAGTATAATAATGTGTTCAGGGCTTTGTTTCGGCTCCCTCGATATTGCAGTGCATCGTCAGCATGTTTGCTGACGCCAGCGTAGATGACTTCTACGCAATTATGCGTAAAAAAGTTGCGTCGGTGGTGCGACGAGTACGGGGGAGCCCGAATAGCGTCCTGAGGATGATTGGCGAGAGAACCGATACTGTTCTGCTCAGTAGGTTCACCGAACTCCATGTGTTGCGAGGCCGATGAGCCTACTGTGCAGGGGTAGACGGTGAGTCTAGGATTGTTTTACCTTTTTGTTACTAACATTAGTTATAAGCTAAATTCTTGTTACTAACAACCTTGCTGTGCCTATGGACTTTTTTGTCTGAATTAAATGTTTTTTTTAAAATTTTATTTTTTTAAACCTATGGCTCTTAGAAAATCTTTATTTGCTTCGATCAATTTCTTAGTGTCTTAGTGGTCGTAGACGGAATAAGACGTTTTATTTTCACAGGAGTGTTTTTATACTAAAAAAATATATATATATGTCGGAGCGACCGAGACGGTTATCGGGCTCACAATCATCGTCAGAAGGGCAATTATTAATTAAATTGTTCATTATGTAACTATCTGTCTACTTAGTGGCCAAAGGAAACGCGTATAAGCACTCTAACTACAAAAGTCTAAATTAATTAGAAGGGCGCAACGAGTCCGCGGGTCGTGCTCAGTCTCGTGGTCTAAATGGAACTAACTGACTGCCTCATCCAGGCTCCTCTGATGCTCAACTCTTGTCGTCTTAAAATGTGCTCACGGGAATACCAAGCCGACCCCCGGCCACGTTCGACGTAATAAGGTTTACGTCGTCGCCTTTCTTATCGTTATCGGAAACAATAATTCATTATTTAATATCAACAAGCTCTGTGCTAGGGCGTGCAATATCGGAAGGTTCTCAATTCCGGAATTGAGTTCCGATACTGGAGACCTGATTCCGGAATTCCGGAACTGGTTCCGGAACTGGCAACTTTTAATTGTTTCAGTGTCTCTTCCCTCTCTATCTAGGAAAATAAAAAGTTTGTTTCAAATCAAACAAGATTTATAATTTTAACAGACTTTGAATTATTTGTAATCACGAACTTAACGTATTTGGTAGTATTTCTCCCCTATTACTTATTATCTGTCTCCTTCCAGTCTTAAAATCTTTTTAGGGGGAGCTTGTTGCGAATAAGAAGGCGAATAACGATCTGTGTCATTTATTAGCGAACGCTGCTTTATATATAGAGTACTAGTTAAAATATATTACAATAAATAAGGTACATGAATAAACTTAGGACTAACACAATTTAGTAATGTCGGTAGACTGTGCCGCGCTCCCTACGTTGTGCGAGCGTGATGATACAGCCGTCCAGTTTGCATTCCTTTCACCTCGGCTAGCTTAGTGTGCGCGGGCGCGCGGTGGCAAACGGCTGTGTACGCTCCTCTAATAAGTATGGGTATACGTAAGTATGAGCTGCTACATCATTCCCCCGCTAGTGAAACGTACACAGGGCTTCGATGTCCTTCCTGTTCTTGTGACATATGCGGGCGTACTCGTATCTGTGACTGGTGCTTCTGACTCAGTGTTGATCCGGAAAGCTGGCTTTAGTCTGTCAACAGTGATATTGGTGCATCTGTTGCGTAACTGGATAGTAAAATACTTGTCCTTACGACTAATCACTTCGTAAGGGCCAGTGTAAGTCGGCGTGAGAGGCTTGCTTGATGCGTCATTGCGTAGGTAAACATGTGAACATTTATGTAGGTCATCGTGAATAAATGTCGCTCGGGATTGATTTGATTTCCGTTGCGCCTGGGCCTTCTTTAATGCTCCATTCAACTTACTCATGAAGTTTGAAATCGTATCGCGATGTCTTGTAGATTCTTCATAGAATTCTCCAGGTAATCGCAGCGTTTGGCCATATAATAGTTCAGCAGTACTTGCGCCTACGTCTTCTTTTATCGAAGCGCGCAGTCCCAGCAGCACTGTAGGTAGCTCATGTGACCATGTTGTAGATTTGAGTCTTGCGGTGAGTGATGTTTTTAATGAACGGTGCCATCGTTCTATCACGCTGTTACACTGCGGGTGGTAGGCAGTCGTGCGGGTACGATGAATTCCCATGCGTTGCATCAATTTATTAAATAGATCAGACTCAAATTGCCTCCCTTGGTCTGTGGTTATGGTTACTGGGCAACCGAATCTCGCGATCCAACCCTCATAGAATGCATTAGCAACCTTTTCTGCGGTTATCTCTTCCAGTGGAAGGGCTTCTGGCCATTTGGTAGCCCGTCTATCATGGTCAATAGATATCGAAAGCCGTCAGAAATAGGTAACGGGCCAACAATATCTATATGCACATGCTCCAGTCTGTTTGCTTGTTGGAAACTCGCAATAGGTGCCTTCGTGTGTTGTTGCACCTTAGCACGCTGACACGCGTCGCATGTTCGAGTCCACTCGTTTACATCGCTATTCATGGAGGGCCACCAGTAGCGAGCAGTGACTTGTTTCCTTGTCGCCCTTATGCCAGGGTGGCTAAGGTCGTGAATCGCTCTGAATGCTACTTTTCGAAAATCTGGTGGAAGATATGGACGAGCAGTGCTTGATGAAATCTCGCAGGTAACGGGCTTGGCGGTTGAGTTGGGAATGGCAATCTTCTTGAATAGGTACTTTCCTTTGTTTGCTAGTATTTTAAAGTCTTCGTCTTGGTCTTGTTTTTTTGCTAACTCAGTGTAATCCAGTGGTGTTGGGCATGTTATTGTTTCAATTCGTGATAGTGCGTCTGCGACCTTGTTGTCCTGGCTGGTTACGTGTTGAATATTTGACGTGAACTGTCCGATATATTCAAGGTATCTTGTTCGGCGGGGCGTCTCAGACTTGCTGTTTGAAGTTAATGCGTTACACAGCGGTTTGTGGTCTGTGTAAACGATTAATTCTCGTCCTTCAAACACACGACGGAAGTGACGTATTGCCATGTAGATTGATAGCAACTCACGGTCGTACGTGCTATATTTTTGTTGCGCGTCACTGAACTTTTTGGAGAAAAATCCCAGTGGTCTCCACCTGCCGTTGATGTTTTGTTGTATAACGGCACCAGCACATGTGTTTGAGGCGTCTGTCATCAATGCGAAAGGTTCGCTCAGTGATGGATAGGATAATAGCGCGCAATTCTTGATATCTTGTTTACATTGGTTGAATGCTTCTTTTGCCTCTTCTGTCCATTGTATGTTCGTTTTATCGTTTTTCTTGGCATTGTGAAAGTATTTACTCAATTATTTTTGATGTTCAGCCGCATGGGGTATACTGGAACGATAAAAGTTCATAATCCCGACGAAACGACGTAGATCTTGGATCGTTTTTGGCAATGGATAGGACTGGATTGCTTGTACCTTTTCTTCTGTCGGTGAAATGCCTTCTGGACTTATTGTGTATCCCAGGAAATCGAGATTTGACTGGCCGAAGATACACTTAGCGACGTTTATTTTTAAACCACTGTCGTTGAGTCGCTTAAACACTTCTTGAAGTTCTCTTCTGTGTACTTCTTGGTTCTCAGAAGCTACAAGAATGTCATCGACGAATGGGAAAACGGGTAAGCCACGAAGCACGTTGTCAATATGACTTTGGAATGTTTGGCCTGCAGTCATCAAACCAAAACACATCCTAGTGAATTCGTACAAACCAAAAGGTGTAATCACGGCTGTCTTCTTCACGTCTTCTTCTCTGTTTTTAATTTGGTAATAGGCCTTCTGAAGGTCGATTTTTGAAAAAATCTTCTTGCCTTGTAGGTTATGTGTAAAGTCATGCAGTCGTGGTACCGGGTATCGATCGGGTGTGGTTACTGCATTGAGTCTACGGTAGTCGCCGCAGGATCTGTAGGTACCATCCTTTTTCAAAACCATGTGTAATGGACTAGCCCATGGGCTATTAGACGGTCGACAAATTCCTTGGTCCATCATGAGTTGGAATTCTTGTTTTGCAGCGTTATATTTATGTGGCGGTAGTGGTCTCGCATTTGTAAATATCGGCGGGCCAGTGGTTTCAATATAATGTTCGACTTCACTATTTTCTAGTTTTTTTAAGTTTGGTCTCGTGATGTCTGGGAACTTAGCCAACAGGTCGTGGTAGGGAAGTTTGTCGTCGAGGGTTCTGATGCTTCCTTCAGCTGTGGGTGACAGGAAACCTCGTACCGATAAATTGGTTCTTTTATCCACCAATCGTCGTCCATGGAGATCCACCATAAGTGCGTGGTGGTGCAAGAAGTCAGCGCCTAATATCGGCCGACTAACTGTTGCAACCATAAATCGCCAACTGTAGGGTCGCCGCATTCCGATGTTGAGAACAATAGTTCGCTCGCCGTATGTGGGTATTTGTGAACCATTTGCTGCATACAAGTAGTTGGTTGGTGTCCGCTGTTTATCTTTTGCAGTGGCGGGTAAAACGGAAACATTTGCACCTGTGTCGATTAGGAATTTTTTTCCGGTTGATTTGTCGTGTAAAAATAGGCGGTATGTGGATAAATCGTCGACTTCGCCCACCGCCGCGGCTTGAGTCGCCTTTAGTTTTCCGGCTTCTCACTTTCCATTCCTTTAAAACTGCACGGGCTTCTGCATCGATATGCTGCCTTGCCGAATTTCTTATGAAAATAGCACACGGCGTTTCTTCTATCCCGAGATTTCGAGCTGGAACGGCTTCTGAAATTGTGGGATCGGCGCTGAAATTTGCGGGATCGATTCGTTTTCAGCGCTGCGACTTCCTTGGTCAGGGCTTCAATCATGCTGTAGAGTTTCTGGTCTGCATGTTCAGATGTCGCCGCTATTTCGGCTGGCGCCGCTCTCGCTGGGGCCTTAGATGTGGAAGGTTGACACTGGCAGGAACACACGGCATTTACCTCTTTTAGCTGTTCTTGCATTCTGTCTGCCATGGCAGCCAACGAGTCCAGCTTGGATTCTTCACTAACTGCCAACACTGTGCGGGTAGAAGCGGGTAGGTGTCCTTGCCACAACATTTTCAGGGTGTCGTCTGGCATCTTTGTCCCAGCAAGGTTTCTCATTCGGCGAAGCAACTGCGATGGTCGTTGATCACCGAGCTCCATTTCATTCAGTAGTTTTTGTAACTGAATACCCTCGCTATCTTCATAAACCTCCAACAGTCTTCTTTTTGCAGCGTCGTATCGGCCGGAGTTGGCCGGTGACAAGATGATATCGCTGATTTGGTCGATGTCCTTGATCTCCAGCTGAGCCACAAGGAGTGCGAACTTGCTTTCATCACCGAGCTTCTGGTTGTGGATAATGACCTCGAATTGGGCAAACCATAGTTTAGGTCTGTTGCTCCAGAACTTGGGTATGCGCGACTGGACGCTAATTGCTTCGACATCTTCAGGCGTTGTAGTCTTGTCTCCTTCAGTTACGGGCGGAGACATTTCGAACGCGGGGTCACCACTTTAGGGGGAGCTTGTTGCGAATAAGAAGGCGAATAACGATCTGTGTCATTTATTAGCGAACGCTGCTTTATATATAGAGTACTAGTTAAAATATATTACAATAAATAAGGTACATGAATAAACTTAGGACTAACACAATTTAGTAATGTCGGTAGACTGTGCCGCGCTCCCTACGTTGTGCGAGCGTGATGATACAGCCGGCCAGTTTGCATTCCTTTTACCTCGGCTAGCTTAGTGTGCGCGGGCGCGCGGTGGCAAACGGCTGTGTACGCTCCTCTAATAAGTATGGGTATACGTAAGTATGAGCTGCTACATCTTCATTAGGAAATGAGAAAGCATAAAAATCAACATAATAATATTAAGATAGAATAATTGAGATCAAGTAAATCACTTAAACAATAATTAAGAGTAGAATACGGACTGTCGACGCACAAAATATCGATAAATGCTAATACGATGTTACAATATTGCGATGCACGTTACTGCGAAAGACCGTCGCTGCGAAGCCACTACACTTCGATGCACGTTACCGCGATAGACCTACACTGCGATACTACTTGATTTCGATGCACGTTACCGCGAAGATTTTCACTGCGATGTTACTTTACTTCGATGCACGTTACCGCGCATAATCGTTTCTACGGAGCTACTCGACTTCGATAATCTATTGCAAAAGATCGTTACTGAGAAACGATTAGATTCAGACATACCTACTCGTCTTTCGTTAATTTTAACATATCAGCTTTCTACATTTATTTTATTTTTTATTATATTATCATTTATCAGAACGAAAATATGTTTTGAATGGGCTTTAATAAATTATACACCAAAATGCATAATGAACAAAATAATGTGTATTCCACAATGGTTAGTACAGTACCTACATAATAAACAATCATAATATAAGCATAATTAATCAACTTGACAAAAATACAGACTTAGATAAAAATGTTAACAAAAACATATAATTTTTGAACAAAATATAAACAAAGTTTAAAAATGTACAAAAATACAAATGAATCAAAGAATTCTCAGGGGAAAATTTGTTTTATTTCTTTATGTAGCATATATATGCAAGACCATCTAGATATGTTAACATATCCATATCACCTTTCTTATTAATATGCTCTTGAAGTTTTTTGTAGTACTGCGTTTTTGCACTTCCTTTTTTTTCTATCAGATTAGCTAACCTCTCTATTTCATACTCTGTATTTTTCTGTTCTTTTACAAGTTCTCTCATTGTTTTATATATATTTAATTTCCTCCTGTTGAGTAGACTATTCCACCGGTTATTCCAGCTATCAACTGCATTTTGCGTGATGGGTATACCCTCGACAAAGCAATCCCAAACAGACCATAAACTTGGTGAGAATAGGGGAGGTTTCTTTTTTAAAATAAATTTTGGTTTATTTGGAGAAGTCGATGATCTCTTACTGGTATATGTTCCATTTACGTAATACTTACTAAACCAGTCTACCACTGCTTTCGACTCTTTCGGTAGCACTTCACACCTAATAAGTTCAAAGGCAGCTGGAATGTCTTCAGGTTTCAAATATGCCAATGCTAAAATATGTCGCATTTTGTGAGCGAATTCGCTGTCATTGGTGTATTTTTTACTTAAGCCAGCTTTCTGTATGTGCTTCCATATACTTTGGGATAAATGGAAAAAGCAACACTTATGACTGCTGTTCGGAAATACCCTCAGACTGGAATTTATAATAGCGAGTTCAAAATCCGAAATTATTATTTCGGGATTTAGGTCTATGTTCAATTCATTTTTGCAGTAAATTCTTATTAATTCAAAAAATATAAAATACGAGTTTTCTGATTTGTTTGAAAGCAACCCATACGCGAGTGGTACAATTTTTTGTTCCCCATGCTCAGACCCAACCATCCCGTGCAGTGTAAAAATTTGACAGAACAAGTTAGGGCAGCATTTGAAAGTGCCATCAACGATCCAAAATTTTGAATTGTTTAGTAAACGTAAATTACGTCCAGTGCTAAAAACAAGAATCGATTCATTTTCTTTATCATTGCCTATATAATGACCAATCAAAAATTTTTCAGAACCAACTACAGTATACTGATGAGGAACGGTAAATGAGTTTAACGATCTTGGTAATGCTGGCTCAGTTCTAACTCTTTCGCGGTGTATTATCATTCGCATCGCCTTTTTCGTGGGCATATACGGGGCAACTTTTTTAGGTACTTCTTGGATTACTTTTTGAATAATTTGTCCCGGAGAATCAAAACTGTCGGCTGCTTTTTTCTTTAATGATTTCCTTAACACAGAAGATCGTGCTGTGTCATGGTCAGGTTCGTGCCTATGCTCTATGCTATTTTTATGTTGAACAAAGTGATGCTCACCAATCTTTTTGGTTTTGACCGCTGCAGCACACTTCGAAGATCCTTTTCTTATACAACTCCAATAATAATTGTCTTCAGACGTTTTATTCAAACTGTACAGAACATTATCCAAACGTAACTGGTCTTTGCCTTTTCTTGATTTAATAAACAAACAAGGAGTATCCATGATTACAATTTTAACCTCGAACCGATTTACTTTAAAATGTCAACACAGAATCAACAAAATCTTCAATTACCCTCATTGTTAAACTCGTATCAAAATAGGAAATGAATAAGTCATGAAACAAATTGATAACAAAAAATTGCATACTGTATGTTACCTTATCAATTCGAGTATTATTACAAAATAAATAATGCATTGGATCCTATAGATTATTAGTAATAAATGTACATGCACGGTACAGACTAACAGTTAGGAAAAGTAGACAGATAAACACAGATCTACAAATAGCAATTACACACGGAAATACTTTGCTCACAAAAAATATGTAGGCGTCATAAATTGCTATACTAAAACTGATTACATTTTACTAAAATTGAATGTAATACAATGTAAGATTGATTTAATTTATTGCACCCGAAACAGACGGACAAATTTATATAGACTAATCAAACTTCGAAACCATCTCAATATAAAAGATGGCATGGATATTTTAACGTATTTAGATGGCCTTGCATACATATGCTATAAAAAAGAAGAAGTAAAACGAACTTTCCCCTAATAACTCCTTAATTTATTTATAAATTTCAAGCGTTTATTAGGTACTAGCTTTTGCCTGAACAAAACAATACGTGCATCGAAGTAAAGTAACATCGCAGTGAAAATCTTTCGCGGTAACGTGCATCGAAATCAAGTAGTATCGCAGTGAAGATCTATCGCGGTAACGTGCATCGAAGTGTAGTGGCTTCGCAGCGACGGTCTTTCGCAGTAACGTGCATCGCAATATTGTAACATCGTATTAACATTTATCGATATTTTGTGCGTCAACATTCCGTATTCTACTCCTTCAATATTAATATTTGACTGCATTGTGAAAACAATAACTACAACACCGCTAATAGATATATATAACAGTCGGCACCCACAATAATCACGAACCAACAACAACGTTCTAAGCATAGGTGAATACTCGTAACGAACTGCATCTGTCTACCTCACAGAAATCGAAATATTTTACTTTGTTTTCTGACTACCTACAAAACTTTAATTATTTATGTGACCAAGTCGAACGAGACAAAACACTAATGATATCGAAATATATCTAGTAATTAAAAAAAAACAAATACTATTTAATTATGGAAATACTGCTAGGTATTATAAAAGCTAACAAAACAATAAATAGTAATTATAAAAATAAAAAAGTTAACCGCAGCGCAGGTGAGATTCGATCCTGGGTCGCCATAGTAGCACCTCACAAGGCTCATTATTTAACCACTGAGCTAGTAAGCTATTACAATGTTAGTTGAAATAATAAACTTGTATCAGTTGCAGACAAAATGAGTGTGTGTGCGTGTATATAGTATTGAAACAACTTATAGAAGAAGGTCGTAAGTCAAGTCGACACGACATTCAATTGCTTTCCGAGATTAACAATCCACTTTTGAACTGTATAGTACCTACTGTGATTGTTCTGAAAGTGAAATACTAACTGATTTGCTGTATCATCGTGTTTAATTGTAAACCTGCACTAAGGAGTCATACCACCGAATCGAGATGATGACGGCAACTATCGCTCAGCCATCGCTGATGCCGGCCGGTTAGCGTCCTGGCGGAGGAAGCGGTGTCTCAGGGCGGGGTGATGTTGGCGGTGTCCTTGGACATCTCCAACGCCTTCAACACCCTGCCCTGGAGTTGTATTCGGGGGGTACTGCGGTACCATGGGGTACCTCCCTACCTCCGCCACATCGTTGGGGCTTATTTATCGCAGAGGTGTGTCACCTATATGGGACTTGATGGCGGAAACCAGCGCCGCATGTCGTGCGGTGTTCCACAGGACTCGGTTGTAGGCCTGGGTGATGAGGGGTGAGCTCAGACCTGACGTGTTATGCGGATGACACGCTGGTCACTGCCCGGGAGAGCTCGCACAGGGAGGCAGCGTTGCTGGCGACGGCTGCTGTCTCATAGGTGGTTGGCCGCATACGTCGCCTAGGCCTGGAGATGGCCCTCAGCAAGTCGAAGGCCATGGTGTTTCATGGCCCCCGGCGGGCGCCTGCTCACACATCGTGATCGGGGGGGCTCGGATCGCTGTCGAGTCCACCATGAAGTACCTGGGATTGGTGCTCGAAAGCCGATGGGACTTCGGGCCCCACTTCCGATGGCTGGCGCCCAAGTTGCTGGGGGCTGCTGGAGTGCTGTCAACGCTGCTTCCCAATCTGGGGGGCCCGAGCGCCGCTTGTAGGTGGCTCTACGATGGAATCGTGCGATTGATGGCCCTTTACGGGGCCCCGATCTGGGTGGCTGACCTGACGGCCGGTAGTATCGCATTACTGCGTAAGCTGCGGAGAGTAATGGCCGTCAGAGTCATCAGGGGGTATCACACGATCTCCTACGAGGCGGCTTGTGCACTGGCCGAATCCCCGCCCTGAGACCTCGAGGCGAAAGTACTCGCGTCATCGTATCGGTGGCGCGAGGAAGCGAGGGCGCGGGGCAAGCAACCGATGCAGCGACACATAGAGCTGCATCTCGTGTCAGCTTCGCGAGGTCCTGGTGGCGGAATGGCGGGACAGGTTTTCACGCCCTACCTCACCCGCCTCGACATCATCGAGGCGGTCCGGCCGGTGCTCGAGCGCTGGCTCGGGACGAGGCACGGCTCCCTGTCGTTTCGGGTGACGCAGGTGCTCTCGGGGCATGGTTGCTTCGGGAAGTACCTGTGTCGCATATAATATAATAAATTTATTCAAAAAATAAAAATTGGTAAAATACAGTGAAGCTTAGAAATAATGTAGGTATTGCAAAGTATGATACCTGTACTAGGATAAACCTATATCACAGGCGGCATTAGTTCTTATGATTACTATTAGGACAACTGATTTCTTAACAATATTTAACATATGTTTTAAGAATAGTGAGATAGCTAGTTAATTTACTATGTTATAATTTACTTAAACACTAATAATTAAGGTAAATAGTTGTTTGCACTTAGTTACACGATTATGATTGCGTCTGCAGTATCATTAACTGGGTTAAAACAAATATTGCATAAATCACCTTAAAGGCTACATTAGATTTTTGAAGCAATCGGCTAATGTGCTTAGACAGCGACAAATGGCAAGGTAAGTAGGACAGCGCAGTGGCCAGGGATATATGTTGAGTCAGCAACAAGAGTGACGGAAGTCAGGCCTTGAGTATGATGCACTAGGTGCCCTCATAATCGATGGATTTAATGTATCTGTATTCTGCTGTTTTCCTAGCAGCGTCTCCTGTTTTGTGATCACTAGGCTATTTAAAGCGTGAGCAACTTGCACATTTCGGAATGTCGGCTTTCTTCGCGCATTCGGACAACGAATGGCCTGCGTCACCGCAGTGACCACACGTAGAAACGATCTCTCGGCAAGTTTTTGCTGCATGGCCATATCGTTGGCATTTATAACACCTTGTTACTCGTCGGCCCCTGCACCTGTGGCGCCACCAACTCATAGTTTTTTTTTTTTATCATAATACTAATCCCGCTAACATTATTGGCTTTTGGTTTCAACCTCATTCATTCTATTCTCTCTTTTGTGGCGCTCGTACTTTCATTCCGCGTACTATATTCTTTCTAGCATTCATCGTCATACAGACTGTGGGTGGGACTCCCACTTTATTTACTATATTTATGGGCAGACTTTATTTATGTATTATGAATTAGGGTTATATACAAAAATGCAGTTTAATCACAACAATCTTATACATATACTTAGGTACTATCTTAATATACTACTTGTCATCACAGTTTTGTGCGTGCTATTTACTATGCTTCTAAGCTGATATTATTACAATAATAGTGAAGCATAGTGCTTTAGTGCGCTTCGGCTTCGGTTTCGTGCGATGACTGTGGTGGCCACATTTATGCATTACATTAGGAACCTTTCCCTCGTTTTCTTAGACATGAACCCCAGTTCACTTTCTAGTTGGTAGCGTTCCCTGGTAAATATCGGGCAATCTACAATTATGTGCTGGACAGTCTCTACCACGCTTGGATCGCAGACGCACGCTGAACTCTCCTTACACTTGAAGTGATGCAATTATTCAGAGAATCCACCGTGCCCCGTCAAAACCTGCGTGAGAACACCTGTTGGCCGCACCTGTTGTATAATACGGAAAGCCGCTATGGCGTCCGGAAGAAACATTTTCGTCACAGAGGCCGTCTCGGACACATATCTCCGATTCCATTCTTCAAGCGATTAAAAACGGATCTGTCGCTTGATGAATGAAATCGGACACTAGTCATAGTCCGGCTTCCTCCGTAACGACAATGCTGCTTCCTTCGCCAGCCCTTCTGCACGCTCATTTCCCGGCAGGCCCGCGTGGGCCTTGACCCGAAACAAAGACACAGCTTTGCTCTGGCCCAGAGCTTGAGCCAAGCTGGCGCGCGCGCGTACCGCCAAGGGATGGAGAGAACCATGGTTTGCAAGCGTCTGCAATGCTGACATTGAGTCGCTGTACAAACCATAGCTCATTTCCTTGCGCTTGAGGATCACGTCCGTAGCCTTACAAATGGCCAAAAGTTCCGCCTGATAGACTGTGCAGTACGCGGCGAGGCTAAGCTTAAGGTTCTGGACTTCGCCTTCACTATCCCATATGGACAATGCGGCTCCGACCTTCCCTTAATCTTGCTGCCGTCTGTGAAAATTCTCACTGCCTGCACATTACTACCGTCTAGCAGCTGTTGGTCTGTCAGGCACATGAACTCCAGGGGCATTTGCATTGCTGGATGAGGGGCTTTTGCAAATCTTACCATGCTCTCAATCTCTGTCTCCTGGCAGAAACCGGGATGACCCTCTCCTTGCTTCATACATGGCGGCTGCCTCTTGTATGCGCAGGTCTAGAGATATTATCCCCGACAGTACCAGTACCGAGTTCAGAGAGACAGTACGGTAAGACTTGCAAAGCTTCTGGACGAATCCTCGTTGGACGGAGCCTAGCTTCCTCCGTATACCCAGCTTTTTTGCAGCGGGAGCCCAGGCGCAAGCCGCGTACGTGACTATGGGTTCAATGGCTGCAGTGTAGATTGTGTGTATGACCTCCGCATTTAATCCCCAACTCACTTTAGCGGCGCGGGACAGTTATTTGTATACAGGGTGTTAGGGTAAACACCGTTATCCTTGCAACCAGTGGTTTGGTTTCATTTATAGAACGTAAAATCAATGGAAAATTACAACTTTTTTTTTCTTTTTTTTAAATCTACATTTTACCACAAGAGACGCAAGTTCGTTGTCCTATGCGCTAGGGCAACGAACTTGCGTCTCAACACGGGCGGAGGGTACAGGATGTGACCTGACCGGCCGCGAGCGCGACCCCTCCCTCAGTCAGTCAGCTGTTTCGCTAGAGAGCACGGTGTCGGATAGAAACTTTTTCAAATCTTTTAATGAAAATGACGTTTTTTTTTTGTTGTGTTCGGTCATTTATTTTTATATTTAAGTCAACTACCCATGGTTTGAATGACAAGACTGTTTACCCTTACAGCCTGTATGTCCGCTGCCCTCTTGCAGACGTTCGCGGTGTGCTCGTTGAAAGTGAGCTTTTCGTCTATGGTTGTTGTTGCTGGGTCTCACCAGCAACTTCATCTTCTTGACCATACCAATGCCGACCCCGGCCATGCTCAGATTTGGGGTATCGTACTTAAGCTTGTTGGTTACAAGCATCGCACAAGTTTTGTGCGGTGCAAATTTCAGCTTATTTCTGACACCCCAAATCTGAACACGGGCGAGGGCCGCATTGGCAGATCTCGAAAGTTCGGTCGCCGTGTCCCCATGCACGACCAAGACAATGTCATCCGCAAACGCCTGCACGAAGCTCCCACACCTTTCCAGGTCCTGTAGTGATTGGTCTAGAAGGAGATTCCACAGGATTGGGCCACCAATTGGCCCCTGAACGCAGCCCTTGTTAGTCTCTCTCGTGCATTCCTCCCCGGTATACCGGACCCTGACCGTCCTGCTGTCGAGTTAGCTATCAAGCAGCCTTCTGATGTTCACCGGGCACTTTTCCTCAGCCAACCTGACCCTAATGGCTGGCCACCATGCGCTGTCGAAGGCCCCCTCTACAGGCTGTAAGGGTAAACAGTCTTGTCATTCAAACCACGGGTAGTTGACTTAAATATAAAAATAAATGACTCAACACAACAAAAAAAAACTTCATTTTCATTAAAAGATTTTAAAAAGTTTCTATCCGACACCGTGCTCTCTAGCGAAACAGCTGACTGAATGAGGGAGGGGTTGCGTTCGCGGCCGGTCAGGTCACATCCCGTACCCCCCGCCCGTGTTGAGACGCAAGTTCGTTGCCCTAGCGCATAGGTCAACGAAGTTGCGTCTCTTGTGGTAAAATGTAGATTAAAAAAAATTTTTTAAAAAGTTGTCATTTTCTATTGATTTTACGTTCTATAAATGAAACCAAACCACTGGTTGCAAGGATAACGGTGTTTACCCTAACACTCTGTATATCCAATGACACCAGGACAATTAGCTTCTTCAGCCTCAACTTATCCTTTACGTGCTCCATTAGCGTACAGAGGGCGTCCTCGGTGCTCCTCTGGGGCATAAAGCCAAACTGGCGAGTACTAAGCCTCGGTACGAATTGCCATTTAACGCGTGCTACTATCATCCTCTCTAAGACCTTTCCCAGAACCGGCAGTAGACCTATTGGTCTGTCTGCCTTGGGGCTCAGGTAGTTGTCCTTGCCCGGTTTTCTGAGGACCACGACTGTGGCCTCTTTCCAGATGTTCGGGAAATGTGCCAATTCCAAGCACTGATTGTAAAGGGCGAGGAACGCGCCCTGGTCCTGGTGGATCGCTCGACTGCAGATATCAGATGTAAGTCCATCCCCTCCAGGTGCTTTTTTAGGATTAAAACCTGCTACGGCAGACTTCAACTCCAGGGACGTAAATGGTGGGTCATGATATTCTTCATGAACCCAGTCATTTACTCGACTGGCTGCTTCTCTTATTCGCCTGTGGTCAGTGTTGTCCTCATCTATCCTGTCCTTGGGGTAGAACGTAGTACCTATAAGTAGGGCCGACTCTCTTGGATTAAGGAATGCACCATCGCTGCATAGGGTCAGTTCTTCCTGCCTTCTGGCGGTCCTACCGATAATCCTGTAGATTCCCTCCCAAACCCCTTCCCGGATTATGGCCTTCTTAGCTTGCATCTCATATTCTTCTTTTGCTTTCAGGTACTCGTCGATGACCATCGCTCGCCGGATCGGCGCGGCATTGCGGATGCGGTTCTTTTTCTTCGCTACCTCTTTCTTCTTCACAGCGAGTTCCTCGGACAACCATGGACAGGTGAGTTAATATTTACTATGAGGTGAGTAGGCGCGTGTATTGGGCGAGCGCTTTACTGACCCACCTACTGTGAGTGCCGGCAGGTACTTGTTAGTCGGTAAATATAATAAAATATCGATACATTCGAAGCGTATTATATTTGGTAAAATGAATGAGCGTATACAGGTAAGTGAGTAGAGAAATGCATGCTACAGGTATTTATACTAGTCAGTAAACAAAATAAGTCACCGCTGCGAACGGCCTCAATGCGAGCGTCATCGTCCTAGACAAAAGGATCGCAGGCGTCGGTCATCCGTGTGCGCGCTTCGCCACGCACACATAGTAAAATCCTTATCTCGGAGGCGGGGCTTAAAAGGTGGCGTGATTTCTATGCTGCGTTGTAGTGTGCAAGTTTACTTGCCTACTCGCTACACCACTCCCCTGGTGAGTCGTAGCCTGGCTACGAACGATAGTAGTCCGGGAATCTGACTGTGCGCCCGCTCCTTGTCTTCTTGACAGCGTCCTGGTCTTTTGGAAGTTGCTGTTGTGACGTCATAACTGGTTGTTCATTGCTTAAGTATGCTGGGTTGAGCCGGTCCAGTGTGACTTTTTGCTTCTTTCCTTTCACCTCGAGGTCGAAAGTCTTCAGTTCTCGATGCAGGACCTAAATATGGAGCTTCTAGCGACCTTCGTGCGGGACCTTGCCTCAGGAACACATGGGTAGCTGTGCTTAGGTCCTTGGGCACATAGAACGGTCGATTGGAACTAGTGTGCCACGAAGTAGGTTGTGGTGTTAGCTTACTCATGTGTGAGCGGAGTCTGCTGATTAAGCTGGTCTTGTTGACTATCTCTTCTGGAGTGGAAACGAAAAACTGTCCTGGTAGACGGAGTGGTTTGCCATACACTAGCTCTGCCGCGGTTGCTTGCAGGTCTTCCTTGTAAGCGCTGCGTATACCCAGTAGAACCCATGGCATCACCTCGGTCCAGTTCGAACTGGCGTGACAGGTGATGGCGGCCTTCAGCTGGCGGTGCAGTCTCTCAACCAGACCATTTGCCGCGGGATGGTAAGCCGTGGTTAAGTGATGCGATGCCCCGATTAAGGCAGCGAGTTCCTTAAAGGTGCGGGACTCGAATTGCCTGCCTCGGTCGGTGGTGATGTGCTCAGGGCTACCGAACCGCGCGATCCACCCAGACGTTAAGGCGGTTGCGCAGGTCTCCGCCGTGATGTCCTGCAGAGGGTATGCTTCAGGCCAACGCGTTACGCGGTCGACTATGGTGAGGCAGTACCTGTAACCAGAACATAATGGTAAAGGACCAACTTTGTCCATGTGAATATGGCGGAAGCGTGCTGAAGGCGTCTGGAAAGCTGTCAAAGGTGCTGACGTATGTCTGGACACTTTGCTTTGTTCAAAATCAAATCAAATCAAAAATATTTATTTGCTAAAATATGGTACAATAGATATTACAGTCATTTTGGTTTCCGCATATTCTGCCATGTTATGGCGTGCAAATACATTTACATGTCAATTAAAATTATTAGAATTACAGTCATTATGATTATTAATATTATTTAAAATTATTACAAATTTACATTAATTATAAATTCCATCGACTTATCCTCCAAATATTCCTTAATGTTATAATATTTTTTATATAGTAATAGTTTAAAGAGACTTCTTTTGAACAATGTCAATGGCAAATCCTGAAGGGAATTCGGCAAATGGTTATAAATTATAATAGACATGCAGTAGACGTTTCTCTTGAACAATTTTAATTTTATTTGTGGCAACCGTAGTCTGTCTTTATGGCGTGTCCGGCTATTTAGCTTGTCACCAATATTTTCAAACTGATTATAATTCTTTTTAACAAAAATACAAATTTCCAAAATATACAAACATGGTAGTGGTAATATATTTAGTTTCTGGAACAGTGGCTTACAGCTATCTAAAAAGTGAGCTCCACATATTGCTCGGACACATTTTTTTTGCGCTTTGAAAACTCTGTCAATGTCCACTGAGTTACCCCAAATTATAATACCGTATCTAATTACAGAGGATACGTAAGCATGGTAAGCAGCCATTGCAGTATCAAGGTTGACAGTTTGCCTGATTCTTTTCAGGACATATACAAAACGATCTAGTTTTTGCAGGATTTTATCTATATGTGGTTTCCAACTGCAGTTTTTGTCAACGGTTATACCTAAGAATACACATTCATTTACGGTAGTTAAGTGGGAATCTTTATGTTGAATGTCTAGATTATCTATGTGTGCGTTAAATGTCTGAAATTGTATTGTTTGTTTTCGTCATGTTTATTTTTAAGTTATTTTTATTCAGCCAATTGATTGCATCGTCTAAAGCTTTAAGAATGTCGTTTTTCAAATTAATGTTATTGTCACTTTTAATTATTAATGTCGTGTCATCAGCGAACAATATGCAATCTTTGCTTATTGCCTCCGGCAGGTCGTTAATATACACTAGGAAAAGAAGTGGGGATATGATACCCCCTTGTGGTGTGCCATAATTATTTTGTCTATATTCAGACCTAAAGTTTTTTTGTTCATTTTGGCAAGTTCTTGTTATTTCTACACATTGTAGTCTTTCAGCAAGATAGCTTTCGATCCAGTCGTTGGCCTTTCCACGGATTCCATAATGAGAAAGTTTTGTGAGTAATGTTTATGACAAACAAAGTCAAAGGCCTTCGTCATGTCTAGAAAGACGCAGCCTATTTTGGACTTTTGATTAAGACTTTCAGTGATGTGTTTTACTAACGAGAAACATGCTGAAGCAGTAGATCTGCCCTTCCTAAAGCCGAATTGTACTTTTTTAAGAATGTCACAACTCGTCAAAAAGTTTTCTATTTTATTATACATAACTTTCTCAAAAATTTTATATAGAATGGGGATTAAAGTTATTGGTCGATAATTGTTCATGTCCGTTTTTATACCTTTCTTATACAGAGGTTTAACGATTGACTTTTTAAGACGTTTTGGGAATACTCCTTCTGTTAAGGAAAGGTTTATTATGTAGGTTAAAGGGGAAACTAAGCTCGTTGCACATATTTTTAATATTTTTGTGCTTAAGTCATCGTAACCAGTTGAGTTCGTATTTCTTAATGTATGAATTATTTTGTAGACGTCAGATTCATGCACTGGTGTAAGAAAAATACTTTTTGGATTTTGGCAAATGGTAATTTTAGTGTCTTGCATGTTATTATGAGTTGCTTTTGTCGTATTAGTTTGGGATATGTAATAGTTATTGAATAAGTCACATATTTGGTTTGGATTGTCATATATTTTACTGTCATTTTTTATTGCATCTATTTCGTGTCTGCTTTAATTATGTTCCATGCTGCTTTACTTGCATTTTTTGATTTATTTATATAGCGTAAGCTATTAATCTGTTGCGCCTTATGTATACATCTTTTCAATATTCGAGAGTAGTCGTCATATATTTTTTTGGTTTGTTTTTTATTTTCTTTACATAGATTATGTTTCAAGTATAAGATTTTTAATGCAACATCGTCTTATGTTTTTAGTTAGACATCTGTTTTTCACGCGTTTGTAAGTGTTTTTAACTTTAATTATAGGGAAGCATAAATTATAAAATAGTGTAACTGTGTCATGGAAACTATCAAAAGCGTCATTCGTTGTTTGGAATTCGTACACTTCCGAGAAAGATAGGCTTGTCATGCAGTCTCTAAATTTAGTTATGTTTTCATCACTGAGGTCTCTTATACTCTTGAACCAAAAACTGTGAATGTCCTTAACTTTACAGTCAGTTTCTAAGTTGAGTGTTATTGACTGTGCTGTCTCGTGGTCTGAGAGTGCTAAATAGTGAAGCGCAGATTTAGCGTCCTGAATATTGCTTACTATTAAGTCCAAACATGAGTTTTTCCTCGTAGGTAGTTTTATATAATTTTTTAAGTTATTGTAATTTAAATCATTTGATATTTTATTTGTCTTTAGTACATCTATATTCCATTCGCCACATATGATTATCTTTTTATTTATTTTTTACACAGTTTATTGGCAAGAAGTTCCAAACTATTCAAAAATGTTGTAGCGTCATGTGTAGTTGTTCTGTAGATGCATACTATTATTAGATTAAATTGTATTATTTCGATAGCACAACATTCGAATTGAAGGGGAATTGATTTGATAAGATTATTCATTTCTATAAATAGTAGGTTATTTTTTATTAGGATACATGAACCTCCCCGATGTTGATTTGTTCGAGAATAAAAAGATACCAGTTTGTAGTTACTAATTCTAAGGTTCCGTTCACAGCCACTTTTAAGGAATGTTTCTATCAAACATAAAATATCTATCGAACCCAGATCTTTTTGTAACTCTGTAAGGGCGACCTCTATTAATTCTTGTTTGCTCAGTACCCCTGCAATATTTTGATGAACTAACGTAATAGTTGTGTAATTATTTTTGTTTGCGAAAAAACCCCGTCTCCATGGTATTTTTGTTTTGTGTTGTTTTTTTAAAAAAGGCTGTAATTTTTGTTTGTGTGGTTGTAACTGGTGTTTTTTGTGTATTTGCTGAGTTTGGGGTAACATGCTTATTTTTTAATTGATTGAGGAATTCAGTCTGGTATTTCTTGTAATCAATTCTAGTATTCAATTTCAAACACAAATATACCAGATATTTCTGATGATGACTTTTCCCAGAACGGTCGTTGTTGTTGTGCGTGTATGCTGAATTGTGTATTATTACGTATTTACAGTTCTTGTAATTTTGTAGTATTAACTCCAAGTTGTAATTAATTGTATTTTCGTTCAAATGCGGGTTATATTGAATATTAGTCATAAACACGGTGTTATTGCGTAGCTTATATAGGACGTTACATATTTCAGTCATACAGGAGTAAGGGTTAGTATCGTTAGAACCTAAGACTAAAACTATAATATCATCTGGGGTCAATGTATTAATGAAGTCGTCGTTGCAACTGTTGAGGATTTGTGCACTTGTAGCACCAGGCTTGATGAAAGAAGTAATTTTGTAGTTATCATTCCATTTGTTTAACCTGGAACTAGTCATAGTTTTATTAAGTCCGCGGGCCTGCTGGTCTCCGAAAATAATTATATTATGTTTGATAGTCAAATTTACTGGAACATCTTTTTCCATGCTCTTATGGTCGGGTTGTGATTCACATTCTGTTCCTTCATTTTTAACCGGGGTTAAAGTACACGTAGCGAATCTATTGGTGGCGATTTAGTGACAATTTTAGTTTCTGGGACGTCGCTACCGGTAACGGTTTCATCCAATAAAGTACTAGTGTAATTAATTTTATCTTTCTTTTTCCGAGCAGAGTTTTTGAAGTTAGGGGAACCGTGGCATACTTCTTTAAAATGTGATAACTTTTTCTGTTGTTCTATAGTTTTTTGTTTTAGCTGACTGTTTTCGGTTGTTAAGGTTTCAATTTCCTGGTGCGCGCTTTGTAATTCATTATTCAGTTTTTTAATCTCTTCCTTGAATGATTCCACCTCATCAGACTGAGTTACAGATAGGTCTGGTAAGCTCCTGGCGTACGGGTTTGAAGTGACTGATGTGAAGGATAAGTTTAATGAATCGTTGGACACATTTATCTTATTTTTTCTAAGAGTTACGTTATTAAAACTAGTTCGTCTTTCCATTTTGTAGTGAATACTCGCAATTATGTCAATGATATTTCTTGTTATTTGTAAAGGAATGTGTATTGCGCCCTCTATTGACCCAGTAGTTTGGTCACATTAATGTGATATTGACAGTGATGTCACTCATGTCGGTTTTGTTAATGATGCCGTACAGAATGGCGAAATAAAATCTTTAAAAAGTATATCGGTAGCTGGGGTTTGAACTCGCGGCACTTCGTGAACACGGTTTTGGAGGATGCTTCCTGGGCAACTAGACCATTTGAGTAATTAGAATTACGTGTGAAATAGTGTTCAACACTCGTCGTATAATAGTTTTAAATTTAAGAAGTCGTTATGATGACTCATGCGATAGTTATTTTTGCACTTTTTTATTCACAAACACAATTTCTTTTGTTACGTTGTGTAACTGCTAGGACTTTGCAGGTAGGCTGCGCAGGCCGTTAACGGATAGATAGGTAGGAAGGTAGGGTAGAGAGAGGAATGAAACCAGCTGGGTAGTTTGATACATATAATAGGTAGTAGATCCACAGCTAGGTCGCGGGTAAGGTCACTGATCTTTCCGAGCACTCACACACTTAGGTAGGTAGAAGGGTACCGTCCTTGGTCATCCGTTGTAGTAGGACGGGGCCTGCCAGCGCAGGCTCAGCTGGAACGGTAGGGTAGCACACGTCGGAGACACGTGGCAGACGAGGAGGCCTTTCAGCACAGGCCTGCAGGTGGTACACGGCGTTAGGCCGCAGGTAGCTCGCGGCGGTAGGCCGCAGGTAGATCGCGGCGGTAGGCCGCAGGTAGGCCAGGCCTCGGCAAGGACTCGGTAGCGGGCATTGGCAGCATGCCAACGCGTCCTGTCCTTAGCCGGGAAGTAGTAGCCGGGGTGTAGAAGCCGGGACGTAGAAGAGCCGGTACGTAGAATTGCCGTGTAGAAGCCGGGATGTAGAACCCGGGATGTAGAAGCCGGGATGTAGAATCGCCGTGTAGAAGCCAGGATGTAGAACCCGGGATGTAGAAGAGCCGGTACGTAGAATTGCCGTGTAGAAGCCGGGATGTAGAACCCTGAAAGCGCGTTAGGGAGCGCATGTCAGATGCGGTGCAGATGGTAGCAAGCCGCGTGCGATGTGCTACCCTCCTTAGCGACCAAGAACGGTATGGGAAGCAGGATAGGTAAGCATAATACATCGCAGCGGCTTACAGGCAGAGATAGAGTGCAATCACAGCGTGGCAGAATGACAGGTGATTTTAGGTTATGTTGTGACAAGCCATGCTTAGAGAGCATAACCATTGCAGATGGCACAAGGAGCACACAGTACAGTATAATAGGTATAATAATAATGGTGAACTCACCCTAGACTCGGGGCACATGGTAAATCTAGGGGTTCTACATAACGAACCGCTAGTATGGCTGGTTACAGATGAAATGAATGAGTAAGTAGTCTGTCAAATAGTGTTGGGCATGTAATTTAGTGTTGTGCTCAACCACTTAGTAACATAGTACTCGACTAAGTTCAGGTGTGAAGCCACAACGTTACAGTACCCCGGCTGCAGAGAGAGGATTTTACCTATATAAAATCCGCTAGAACTACCACTTCCCACTTGCTGTCTAATCTTTAGCACAAGTCTGAATTCAGTCCAATCAGAGCAGAGACTGGAACCATACTCTATAGCCATGAGTGAAACTAGTTAGTCATAGTTCACTCAAGATTTCCAAACAGCAAGCAAAGAAATACACAAGATTAAAAGCAAGTGTATCTCAGTCAGTAGTGTTCTATTAGTAGCTGGTACCAGTGTATTTAGTAGTATTCCTACATGTGAGTAGACATGTGGTGTATTAGATAATTAGATCTTAACTGGCTTTAGGTAAATATAGGTAAGTGAGTTCAGTGTGTACTTATAGGTATAGTTAGGCAAGTATGCACATGTAGTTAGAATGCGTTACTGTTAGTGTGTTAGTAGGGGTAGGTTAGGGGTAGTGTGTAGTGGGGGTAGGTTAGGGTTAGTGTGTAGTGGGGGTAGGTTAGGTTAAATTATTTAGTGTCAGGTTTGTAAGATGTGTATTGGTGCGGTCACCTCACTTGTAGGTGCCGTCTTTAAGATGTTCATTTGAACATGACATAAACAACACAACAGTTAGTGTAGTTATAATAGTGACCTGCTCTGCAATAATAAATAGACATCCCTTGGGATCAGCAGCATCTGCTAGAATAGCGCCAGAGCAACATAATGCTATTTTAAAAGATAGCTTTATTTTTTATATAGTTTTAGGTAACAGATAGACAACACAAAAGCTAAGGGTAGTTATAGTAATGAACTGCTCTGCAATAAAAAATAGTCATCCCTTGGGATCAGCAGCATTCCTTAAAATAGCGCCAGTGAGAAATAGTATAGTTTATGTCATGTTATAGACGTAGTTTATTTTAAGTTATAGATATTAATAGTGTATTTTAAGTTTTATTTAGATGTAGTTTTAGTTTCAATATTATATTTAGTAGTCATTAGTATTCCCATAATAACTCAGATAATAGAATAGTTAAGCTAGCAACAGATCAGATTTCAGTAGGTAGTTACTGTTGTAGTCCAACTTAAGTCCCAATAGTATAATGCAAACACAGGACTAGAAAATTAGGGTCCAGCCCAGTGTACTTAGTATCCAGTATGTAGGATTTACTGAATACATAGTGTCACCCTAAACCACACAGGAATACCAACAATTACATAGATAGACAGTTTACATAAATAGATACATTTGGTTTAGGCTTATTTAGGGAGTAACCATCCGCTCCTGCAAGGGCTTATTTATAGAGTCGCACCGCTCTTTAGAGTATAGATATGTAATAGATAGGAAATTTGGTTTAGGCTTATTTAGGGAGTAACCGACCGCTCCTGCAAGGGCTTATTTATAGAGTTGCACCGCTCTTTAGAGTATAGATATGTAATAGATAGGAAATTTGGTTTAGGCTTATTTAGGGAGTAACCGACCGCTCCTGCAAGGGCTTATTTATAGAGTTGCAACCGCTCTTTAGAATAGATTGTAAATGCATATACATAGATTAGGTTGCTTAGGTTACCAATGGTTTAGGGCCAATTGATAAAGCAGAACCACTGATCAATGGGGTAGACCATCATGATCAGTTATAGTAGGTAGGTGATGAATGGGGTAGGGCCATCATCAATTATAACTATGGCTGTAGGGCCAATAGTCATGGTAGAAGTTAAAGATGAATGGGGTAGGGCCATCATTAATTATAACTATGGCTGTAGGGCCAATAGTCATGGTAGAAGTTTAAGATGAATGGGGTAGGGCCATCATCAATTATAACTATGGCTGTAGGGCCAATAGTCATGGTAGAAGTTTAAAATGAATGGGGTAGGGCCATCATCCTAAGTTACTGTTTGGATTTACCAAATAGTTGGAAGTTTAGATAATAGTATGATAATTGTTGGTTGTATGTAGATAGTGGGTAGTTGTAGAGGGTGAGTGCAAGTAGTTTTAGTAGTTTGTGGGGTAGGTTTTGTAGTGTTTTGGTATTTAAATCTGATTTTTATGTAGTGGATGTCAGCTGTTTATTATGTTGACATAGGTAGGTAGGTTGAGAATTTATTTTAGATTAGTTTAGATTTCTATGTAAATAATTGTTGTTTATTTTATTGTTCATTTTTAGTTATGACAACAATTAATTAGTTATTAGTTAGTTAGGTTAAATTGTTTGTTAAGATTGTATGTATAGGAAAAAGTAGTAAGTACTGCAATATTGTGTATTGTTTTCGTTTGTCAATGAAGGTAGTAGTTTTTCATTGTTAAAGTAGAAAACAATACCATTTTAGTTTAATTGTAACAGCAATTTAAGAATTATTTTGAATAAGAATAGAATTATTTAGGTAGTTTTATTTTATTGCAGTAGTTGTAGGAAGGTAATTGGTGTAGGTATGAATTTGTGTTTAGATATTCCATGAAGTTTTTAGGTAAGTGTATTTTAGAGTGATAGCTGTCTTAGTGTTTTATTTTATTGGCCACAGTATTCATATTGTAAGTAGTTTATTATTTGTGAGCCAGTAGATTAGTCATTTAGATTGTAATAAGTAATGTTCTATAGTTAGGTAATTTGAATGATAAGTGTAGGTAAGTTTGTAGGTTATGTTTAGTTTAATGTAAGTTTTTAGCAAAGTTAAAAGTTAGGTTAGGTCATTATATTAGTAATTAGAGTATGTTTATAGTAGATATTATCAGTTTTAGATATGTAAAGGTATGACAGCTATCAGTACCTTGTGTAGTAGTCACAATTTAATGATTGAGAAAAATACATTTCACCGCTGCCAGCACTGAGTAAGTTTTCAGATTTAGGTTGAAAAGTAGATATAATGACAAATCAGGTGAGTTCCCATCATGTACACAGTTAGTATTGGATACACAAGTAGTTGTCACATTCAGTTAGTACAATACAAGTAGAACTTAAAACTATGCCGCTACGATGATTAGCGAGGAATGTGTGCGAGAGCTCAGTCAGATCAGCGTTAGGTGTGGTAGGATTAGAGTTGGGCGCCACTGTAACGGCTAGGGCTTTGCAGGTAGGCTGCGCAGGCCGTTAACGGATAGATAGGTAGGAAGGTAGGGTAGAGAGAGGAATGAAACCAGCTGGGTAGTTTGATACATATAATAGGTAGTAGATCCACAGCTAGGTCGCGGGTAAGGTCACTGATCTTTCCGAGCACTCACACACTTAGGTAGGTAGAAGGGTACCGTCCTTGGTCATCCGTTGTAGTAGGACGGGGCCTGCCAGCGCAGGCTCAGCTGGAACGGTAGGGTAGCACACGTCGGAGACACGTGGCAGACGAGGAGGCCTTTCAGCACAGGCCTGCAGGTGGTACACGGCGTTAGGCCGCAGGTAGCTCGCGGCGGTAGGCCGCAGGTAGATCGCGGCGGTAGGCCGCAGGTAGGCCAGGCCTCGGCAAGGACTCGGTAGCGGGCATTGGCAGCATGCCAACGCGTCCTGTCCTTAGCCGGGAAGTAGTAGCCGGGGTGTAGAATCCGGGACGTAGAAGAGCCGGTACGTAGAATTGCCGTGAAGAAACCGGGATGTAGAACCCGGGATGTAGAAGCCGGGATGTAGAATCGCCGTGTAGAAGCCAGGATGTAGAACCCGGAATGTAGAAGAGCCGGTACGTAGAATTGCCGTGTAGAAGCCGGGATGTAGAACCCTGAAAGCGCGTTAGGGAGCGCATGTCAGATGCGGTGCAGATGGTAGCAAGCCGCGTGCGATGTGCTACCCTCCTTAGCGACCAAGAACGGTATGGGAAGCAGGATAGGTAAGCATAATACATCGCAGCGGCTTACAGGCAGAGATAGAGTGCAATCACAGCGTGGCAGAATGACAGGTGATTTTAGGTTATGTTGTGACAAGCCATGCTTAGAGAGCATAACCATTGCAGATGGCACAAGGAGCACACAGTACAGTATAATAGGTATAATAATAATGAACTCACCCTAGACTCGGGGCACATGGTAAATCTAGGGGTTCTACATAACGAACCGCTAGTATGGCTGGTTACAGATGAAATGAATGAGTAAGTAGTCTGTCAAATAGTGTTGGGCATGTAATTTAGTGTTGTGCTCAACCACTTAGTAACATAGTACTCGACTAAGTTCAGGTGTGAAGCCACAACGTTACAGTTGGAATACGGAATACTACCACTTCTGTTATTTATGAACAATGATTATTTATTGTTTGTATTTATGCACTTTATTAGGTTTAGTTATTGGAATTTTATTATGTTCTAAAAGTTCACTATTTCACCTTATTTCACTTGGATAACACTTGTCCATATAGTTGTGATCATACTTTATAAATTTAAGTAGAATTCATTATAAATGAGCACTTAAAACTATTTTTAATTAAAAGAATACACGGAGCTTGTTTACATTGATGTTCACTAGACAGCAGCGCCCATCATTTTTCGTTGGCATGCTTCACATTCTTTGGCCCACTGTCGACAGTCCCTTCTTATGCCATACATACCGTTCGGTTACCAAGCGGACTGTTGCTTTACCGCCTGGGTGACTCAGACCGTGAAGGGTATCAAATGCCTGTTTGCGAAACCGTTTGGTGATAAATGGGCGTATGCCGGCTGCGATGTCGCAGTACACTTCAACTCCTGTTTCCGGCAATCTAATTTTCTTCAGCTTCAGACTGGATCCGTTACGTATGAGGTCCTGAAGTTCCGTGTCAGTTTTCTATTCATTGGCCAGGGACTGGTAATCTATAGGTAAATTGATTTCGTTAATGCGTGATAAAGTATCCGCCACCACGTTGTCTTTGCCAGCCACGAATTTTATTTCTGTTGTGTACTGGCTGATAAAATCTAAATATCTGAACTGGCGTGGGGAACAGTTTTCACAAGGTTTGCTGAACGCAAACGTCAGTGGTTTGTGATCGGTCAAAACTGTGAACGTTCTGGCTTCAACCATGAACCATGAAATATCGTATGGCCTCGTATATTGCTAGAAGTTCGCGATCATACGGGCTGTACTTTGTTTGGGCTGGGCTCAGTTTCCTGGAGAAAAATGCCAAGGGTTTCCATTCTAAACCCTGTTTTTGCTGCAATACAGCTCCTATTGCCGTATCTGAGGCGTCTGTCTGTACTGCGAGTTCTGCCATTGGGTCTGGATGCACTAGCAGTGTGGCTTCTGATAGGCTTTGCTTACATTTGTTGAAAGCTTCTAGGTGTTTCGGTGTCAGTCCTATAGGCTGTGATTCCTTAGTTTTGAGGCCTGTTAAAAACTTGTTTAAAGGTGCCTGCATGGAAGCTGCTGCTGGTAGGAATTTCCGATAAAAGTTTATCATTCCGAGAAATCTTCTAAGGTCTTTGATATTTTTGGGCACCGGGAAATCCTGGATGGCCTGGACCTTTGTATTTAGCGGTTTGATTTCAGCTGCTGAAACGTCGTGGCCCAGGAAAGTTACTTTCTGTTTTCCAAATGTGCATTTGTTTGTGTTTATCAGCACTCCATACTCTGTCAACCTTTCAAAGAGTTGCCTGAGGTGCTGTTGATCCTGGTCGAGGCTGCTACTGGAGATTAAAATGTCATCCAGGCAGGTATAACAGAAATCTAGGCCCCGGAGCACTTCATCCATAAACCGTTGAAAGGTTTGGGCTGCGTTGCGTAGTCCGAACGTCATGAACGGAAATTCGAACAACCCAAAGAGTGTCGTCATGGCGGTCTTGGGAAATTCTTCTTCTGCGACTAGTATCTGGTTATAGGCCTTAACCAGATCGACCGTGGAGAAGATTTTGCTCCTTATCAGCTGGTGCACGAAGTCCTGCACATGCCGAACCGGATAGCGGTCCGGTATAGTACGTGCGTTCAAAGATCTGCAGTCTCCGCACGGTCTCCAGCCGTCATTCTTCTTGCGTGCTAGATGAAGTGACGACCAAGCGCTCTCTGATCTGCGCGCTGTTCCTTGCTGTAGCATTTCCTCGAACTCTTGTCTGGCTATTTTTAATCGCTCTGAGTCTAGGCGCCGAGGGCGACCGTAAACGGGCGGACCTGGCGTAGTGCGTATATGATGCAGTGTGTTGTGCTTTGTGACTCCAGGTCTACCAGCTGGGCGTGTGAGATCTGGATATTCTCTCAACAGCTGCTGGTAGCCCCCGCCTTCTGTGGTTGTGCGGACTGACGATATGGCTTCAGTTGCCTTTTTAGATTTCGCGGGGACTGTTAATGCAGTGACATTGTCGACTAAACGTTGGTTGCGGCAATCAACAAGTAGGTTGTAGTATCTTAAGAAGTCGATGCTGATTATGGGCCTTGAAACGTCCGCTACTATGAATTGCCATGTGAATGCTCGTCGTAGACCCAGATCTAGAGTGAGTGGCAGATAACCGTAAGTGGCTATAATTGTTCCGTTGGCTGCGAACAACTCGTATTTGATCCTGCTGCGTGGCTCCCGCACAGCGGATCGCGGGAATACACACAGGTCTGAACCCGTATCCACGAGATATTGTACCTTCGTCTTGCGATCCGTGATGAACAGGCGGCTTGATACAGCTAGGCAGTCTTGTTTCACCACTAATGGCTGCCTTGGGAGTTTACCGGCTGCTTGCTGTAGTTGCATGGCTTCGTACATTTCCGTGCCCTGTCACCAAACCGGTAATGGTACCAGCACAGCGGGTGATCTAGGGGTCTGGAACTGGAACGCGAGTGGGAACGGTGTGGTGATCCATGGCCCGATCTTCGTGAGTGCGAGCGACGACGGCTGCGAAGCTCCATACTCATGGTCTCCAACCTTCAGCTTAACTCTGCTACGGTTTTAGTTAATGTGTCCATAGCTGTATTTTGCGGATCAGTCGTTACTGGCGCGAGTACTAGCACTTGCTACTTGCCCAGTTACTGGAACGATCGTTTATGCGATCCGCTAATTCTGCCGCGTCTTCTAGCAGCATGATTGGTTGCGACGCGACAATGGCAATAACAAATTAGAGGATTATATCCAAGATAAGAATGCTTGGAAACATGCTGGTCTTGCTCGATAGGACGATTTAGTGTCTGGACAAAATCAAACTGATAGCTAATTTAGTTTTTTATTTTATTATTTGTATGTCATAGACTTTTACACTCTGTCAGTTTAAGTAAACTCACGCACTGACTTATTAGTACTACTTGTAACAATGTTAGGACTATTGTAATATCGTATACTTTTACAATCTTTGTAAATATGTGAGCACCATGTATCTGGTAATTAATTTATTAATTATTGCTCCATTTATAATTCTTTTTACCTTTTGTGGTACAGTAATCTTATTGTAGGTGCATCGTCTTCACATATAAATTATATAATTGATGTATACAAAATATTGTAAATCATTTTTAAAAAGAGTAACGGTGGAGTTTCTTGCCCATTCTTCTCCAAAGGAAACTACCTTTTGGAAAGGGCAACTAGAATCAATTCTATTTCTTTGTTTTGACGTTCAAAAGTGCCATATATGTGCCTATTTGAAATAAATTATTTGACTTTGACTTTGACTTTGAATGGTCTGCAGGTTGGTGGGAAGCCGACTTGACCAAATTGTCCTGATGAATTCTGCTGGGACCGTAGGTCCGGCCAAGTGCTGTAAGTGGCGGAGAAACTGCGGTTTCCTGTCGCCGAGTTCTTCATGCATTATTAACTGCTTAATTTTACGCTCCTATGACGCAGATAGCCTCTTGATTAACTCTGCCTTCAGTTTGTCATATTTTCCTGTTGCTGGTGGAGACACGACCAGGTCTCTAACTTCCGCGGCGTGTTGTGGTTCCAGCTGTGACAGGACGAAGTAGAACTTGGTTGTGTCCGTTGTCATGCTCGATAACGCGAACTGTCCTTCCAATTGGGCGAACCACAGTACCGGGTCAGCAGGGTTGAACGTCGGCGTCCTTACTCCGACTCGACATGTTTCCTGGCACACGTCCCTTTCTGCGCCTGGCTCCGACTTATCCTCACCAAGCACCATCTTCTCCTCCTCTTTACAACGGAATCGGGGTCACCAATGAGGTGAGTAGGCGCGTGTATTGGGCGAGCGCTTTACTGACCCACCTACTGTGAGTGCCGGCGAGTAGGTACTTGTTAGTCGGTAACTATAATAAAATATCGATACATTCGAAGCGTATTATATTTGGTAAAATGAATGAGCGTATACAGATAAGTGAGTAGAGAAATGCATGCTACAGGTATTTATCGAACGGCCTCAATGCGAGCGTCATCGTCCTAGACAAAAGGATCGCAGGCGTCGGTCATCCGTGTGCGCGCTTCGCCACGCACACATAGTAAAATCCTTATCTCGAAGGCGGGGCTTAAAAGGTGGCATGATTTCTATGCTGCGTTGTAGTGTGCGAGTTTACTTGTCCACTCGCTACAACTACATGCTTTTGAGATGGCGTTTTTGCATGCTTCTACTATTATATTAACATATTTTATTACTAATTCCTCTAATTTTCCTTACTATTTATTCCCCTTATTATTTTCAAATTTACGTTATGTTCGATTTTAAGTTCTTCTAGTTGTATTTTAAAAGCTTCCCAGTCTGCTTTTCTGGTTGTCCTACAAATATTTACCCCGGTTTCCCTTTTAATTTTTATCTCGAAAAATATCGTGTTATGGTCCGAAGATGTTGCTCCTGTATCGACCCGCCAGCCGTCTATCAGGTCAAAAAGATCAAGCGAACAGGCCGTGACGTCCACATGGCTTCTAAATACTCTGCCACCTCTGATGGTATCAAATGTGGGAGTATCACCAGTGTTCAGCACCTGAAGCTCCAACTCTTCCAGGGTCCCGGACATCTCTTCGCCCCTGGGGTCCTCAATGATGCTGCTCCACCAGGCACTTTTCGCGTTTGCATCGCCGCCTATCAACAATCTACTGGTGGCCAGTTCCGCTTTGATCTGGGTTACTTGATCCAGGTATGGTCCTATAGGTTGGTCTGGCTCAAAGTAGTAGGAGACTTCTGCGATTTCCCAGGCCTTGGTCTGGATCCCAACCACAACGATGTTGTTTGTGGTGAGTTTTGGGTAGGGTATGACATCCAATTCCTGATCAAAGACGGCAATCGCCGCCTTAACCCTCCCACTTCCATCAACCTTACACTGGTAGACTCTCACCCCACAGTAGCTCTTAATACCTCTTGCCCCCCCCACATACGGCTCCTGGATTAGTGCCCACGCGATCTTCCGTTTACTGGCCTCTAAAAAGAGTACAGTGGTAGCCAGTTCTTTACGTTGTACGTTTGCTTGGGCCACGCGGTACGTTCTTACGTATTGTTGGACAGGAGTCTCCGGGGTGCCCTTAGCAGTAGGCTATTGTTGATCGGGCTATTGCGTCCCATCTTCTTCTTACAGTGCACTCTGAGCTGAAAGCATGATGGTCTGCTTGCTCGAAGTTGGCACGTGTGCAGTTACAGCAGGTCGGTGGTAGACCAGCACTCCAAACCGTGCACTTGGCCCTCATGTGAGGTCCGCCACAGTGACCGCATTTTGCTACGGTTTCCGTACAGAGTCGGCGGCTATATCCATAAGCGAGGCAGAGCGAGCACTGGACGAGCGGGGACTGGTCTTCGACCCTTACCCGCTATAGGTCCACATGCACCGCTCCGACCTCGAGCATGCGCCTCCAGACCTCTGTGGCAACCCTCAAGACTACGTGACCCGTGTGCGGGTTTCTGGTCTGCTTCCTATAGAGGAATTCCACTTTACTCTGGTCGTCTTTGAGATGCTTAAAAATGCAGTCGTTTTGTTTTCTGAGGGCCTTAACTATCTCCTCATTGCTATAGTACTGCATCACGTCCTTTAGCATGACCTGTGGATTTTTATTCACAATGTCTTGAACTTCCAGCTCAGGCGCTGTCCCTATCCTTTCCCTTAACTTTGTTCTTTCTTCCTCAGAACGACAGCCCAAGATAATTTTTCTGTCTTTCGCTTTCCTTACTTTCTCCACTGCTATCCCTCCTTCCTTGGCGTTGACTACTTTCCTGATCCTGTCCAGGACTTGCTTTCCCGTTTCCTTTTCATCCCTGGCCGTCACTACGATGGAGTGTAGTGCAGTTTGTTTGGGAGTTTGGTTGGAGGGCCGACTTGCCGCTACGCTAGCGTAGGAGAACTTCTCCTTATTGTCTTGGCTAGCTTGTAGTGCCTCTTTCAGTTTGTCCATTTTCTCACTATTTATGGCCAGGTTCCGGCTATTTTCTTCTAGAGCCTTCCTGAGGGAGTCTGTCTCGTCCTTTCTGATAGCCACTGAGGACCGGGAGTGGGCTTCTTCAGCCTTGTGCTCCTCCTGGACTTGGATCCCCTTGTTTTTGAGGATCTTTTTAGTCGGGGGTTCCCGTCCTTTCTCCTGCTCGGACTCTTTGATGAGCAGATAGAGCCCATCCACCTGTACATTTACCTCTGCCTTTATTTCATTTTTTGTGGTCTTGGAGGTGGTCATGTATGTCTTAATTTTGTTGAGACAAATCCTGGCTTCAGCAACTCTGCTTTTTTGGGCAGGCGGGCTCCCGATCTCAAAGGACACTGATCCTCTTGCCGTCACCGGTGTCGTTTGTGGAAGTGTCCTTGTTTTCGACTTTACCCGCCCCCATTCACCCACACTCCTTCTGCCGCTCTGCGTCGAAGGTCCTGCCTCCTCAGGTGCTTTCTGCGGGCTTTTGTTGCGCGGGTTTAATGCCGCCGGTCTCTTAACAGGCGTGCGGATACCTACTCCGCTCATTTTGATTGTAGTTGAATGGGTCTTTTTGGGAATAGTATAGCTTCAAAGGAGTATTGTAAAAGGTACCCCGATTGTGTGTAAACTGTAAAGGGGTATTGTAAAGAGTACCCCTTTTTGTGTTCAAAATTGGATTCGAGGGAATCCTGTCTTAATTTTAATTTGCTTCTCCTGCGAGAATGCGGTCACTTTCCGTCTCACGCCGAAACAAACTCAGAGGTCACCGTCTCTTTTAAAGTCCAGACATAATCTTGGTCAGGCCATATGAGGACCATGTAGATTATAGTCTGAAATGGTCTTTTTAGGAAAGAACCACACAGATTTGAGTGGACCTGTCCAGTCAGTGCAAGCATTTGTCAGTAATAGTGGAGCTCAACTCAGAACTTAAGGAGCTCAACGACTCGACGAACAATACCGAAGAAAGTACATTTGGGTAGGTCGCATAAAGTTCTCAAATTGCTAGACCTTCGCTAAAATTAAAAGAACGAAAAATAAATATCCACATAGTCCTCACATTCACAATAAAACAATACTTTACAAGTAATCATCATGTCATTTTTTATATAATATTCAATAATGTCAATTTGTATATAAAACTGGTAGGTATATTTTTATGGTTTTCATAATATTCAAAATGTCACAATGCTTAGCAGAGCGAGCAGCTCAATCCCATGCATTTTTGTCTTTTAAATAATCTGAGATTTTATAGTACCCTTTTTTACAAAGTTTGGTTTTAATACAGCTTTTAAATCGTTTAATGTCTCTGTTATTGACTGTCACTGTTATTGTTGTTTGTGTGTTACTGTCTGTTACTACTTGCTGTTTGTTGTTATAACTGAATAGACGAAATCTTAATACTATTCTTCAAAACTTTACAGCAAGTCGGCGGTACTGGAGTGTGAGTGATGTTATTGTTACTGGATCAGATTATATATTTATCTAGGTGACATGTTTATTCACTCCGTCCATTGTTTATTATGTAATTGTATAAAAAGATGTAATGGTAATTATGTTCTAAATATATTGTGCATTTATAATAAAACATGTTAACTTGTGATGTTCTTTTATTTTTTATTAAATAAAGATATGTCGGAGAATCATAGTTCTCGTTGACATCGTCATCAGTGGTTGCGGGCTTAGTGGGCGTCATCAGGGTAAAATGCGAGCACAAAACACAATCATCACTGCTTCAGACTATTTTAATTTAGATTTAAACAATATTTCGTCACTGCACAGTAACGTCGAGATAATAATTAACAGTTAATACCGAGCAGCGGGTTCAGGGCACCGATCTTACTTTTAGTTTACTTTTTTATACTCCTAACTCATCGATCCAACTCGATCTGTCGCTATTATCCAAAAAGAATGTGTGGCCAAAAACAGTCAACCTCCTTGCAAATTAAAGATGGCGCCTCGACCCCGCTCGAGGCACATGCTCTTCTCTGATTGGTCGTTACATGAATAACAATATTCATAACTTTTATTAGTTAATAAGGTTTTTAAATTATAGAAACATTTAACAAATCCAATTAAATTAAATTAAGAAGGACATGGCCAATTTTTGTAAGGACGTCGGCATAGTTATCAAATTTAGTGTACACCAATGATTTGTGAATATTGGCTCATTAAATTGCTATAAATAAAAAACTCAGAGAACTTGTCATTACAACAGACTAGGCAAAAAACAGTTTCATTAAACCTTTTAATCAGATCGCTAGCAATAAGGTGTAGATCATAATTTAGCTATTAAAAAACTTAAGGCGCTTTAAAATAGCGAACAGTTGTGAATTATTACGTATAACTGATATAGTTTCAGTATTATTAAGCATTTAACCACCTAAATCAAGGATTTTAAACTGCATATTGATTAACATTTATTAAACTGGATCAGTCTCAAAAAATGAGATAATAATAACAAACATAAAATAACATCGCGCCTGTATTTCCCGAAGGGTCCGGCATAGGTGTACCTATAGTACGCATAACAGTTTTATTAATACCATGTAATAGGGGGCGAGTCTATAGTCTATTGCTATGAACCCGGCACAAATCCAGACTCCGGGCTGCTATTGAGAAATTCTTGATGAATAAACCCAATATCACTTTGTTCGACCTGGGAATCGAACTTAGGACCGCATGCTCAGCAGTAGCACTTGCAACCACTAGACCAATGAGGCAGTCATAATAACGAATAACAAAGTATACTTATTCGAAACTAATGCTTTTCTTTTAAGTACATTTTTACAGGTCACCCTTACATTTTTTTAATAGTTCAATTTTCAATAAACAAGGGAAGCACAAAATAAAACAAAAGAGTAAAAACATTTATTTATTTGTTAGAGAAAATAAATAAAAATATTTTGCTATTATATGCCTACCTAGACAACATACATTACAGCAATGCAGCGATAGTGTTAAAAAAGAGAGCGAGGGGGGTCAATCAAACGGCTTTGATAAAATATTATATTTTAATATTCTTGAATTGTTAATAATATGTTGTCTAAAAATCCTGCTGGAGCTTGGATATTGTTCTGGTGTCTTGCCCAACCAAGGTACCAGATTATTGTCATAACGTGACAACAACAACCAACGGTCCTGTTCCCTACAAGGCAATTGCAATAGTACCCTAAAATAGCTTCCAAGACAGAATCACTATCATGTTCAGTGTCAAACAAAACATAGGTAAAGTAAATTCTCTGGGAAACATGACGAGACTTAATACGTCCTCTTAATAAATAAGGATCATTTCCACCAACCCGTAATATCATTTCTTGGGAGTGTTCCAGTTCCGGACACACTTCAACAACATAGATACCATTATCGCTAACATGTTCACCGAAGTATGAACGCGCTTGTTTCACCTGATATGGGCCTAATGCAAACAATATTAAATCATTGTATGTAAAAACTGGGAAATTGTTTAGTTGAGGCAAGTTACCGTCAATGCGGGTAAACATAACTCGTCTTCTGTTTAAATTATAATCATTAATAAATTGTCCCAGATGATTAGGTTCATCCATATAGCGCAATGCTCTTTGGATTATATTTTCAGCGTTAGGGCTATCCCTTAAAACAGGATGGAATTTATTTAATAGAGCCCCAGCAATTCTGAAATCAACCATTAAATGTGTTGAGGCATTGTTAAAGTACCTTTGCCTAAACAGTTAAAATCCCTCTTAAACCTTCCGTTCACAACTTCCACAACCCATCTACATAGTGTCACTTTACGGCTTTTATTAGCGTATGCAAATGTAAGTTGGGTGGATCCTTCATCTAATGATTCAGGTTTATATACTCTATAATTACAATTTTCAAGCAAAGGAATAGCATCCCTAAAGCCCCTATCTAAAACAAAAATATCATTTTCTCTAAAAAGTCTTCGGAATGGTCCATTTTTATTTTCAAACAAGTGCGTCATAATTTCGGCATCAGTTTGGGTGGCAGCGTATGGCCCTACAGCATCAATGATGTGACCATCGCAAGATACAATCATAAATGGTTTTATCAAATTGTCATATTTGTGCAAACTGTATGTCTTCTTTTGAAACATATAGTTTGCACTTTTCTGCAAGTATATATAAGTCCCGTCAAATATTGCGATTGCAGGCCTATCTCCAGTTATAGACTCGTCAGGATCACCCAATAATGCTTGAGGAACTCTCAAGTTTCTCTCTGATATTTCCCTATGAGTGATATGGTTCACACCAATATTATTAGGCACAAAATGCTCATTGAGACACAACCTAACTCTTTTCATTATCAGTTCCAATGTTGACCTAGGTATATCAAACAGAGTTGCCAAGCGTCTATTACTCTCGCCTGTTCTTAATTTTATTAAATAAATAGCTAAAGCGCGTTTAGTTTGCTTAACATTAATAGGAGGTAAAAGATTATACAGAATTAAAAACTGGGGTACTGTAAGACCCGTCCAATAATGGCAAAAATGGTTCGGCATTACTGATACATTTTCAAAGTTCAAAATATTAGCTTTTGACTTCATAATATTAATTATGTCTTCTATATGGATAGCACTAAATGTAGAATGTGTTTCATTCATTTGAGGCAATAAATGCCACTGATCGCTGTACAAATGTGTTTCACACACTCTACAGCTGCGAGGAACATAGAAACTATGTTCTTGCAAAAGCAGTCTTTTAAGGAATTGCGGGACCAAATGTAACATTCTGTTCCTGCATTGTTGAAATATACAGTGAACAGATGAGATTGAAGCTCGCTTATAATTAGGTAATGATATGGAATGACTTTCCCTTTGAAGTGGCCCTCTTTGAACAGGCGGCAACGGTGGTGGCTCTGGTGGGCTAACAACTTAAACATGGGCTGCTGCATCATTGTCCGAAGCCAATTCCTGCATGTCTCGTGATGAGTCATGCACTGCCTGTCTATTTGCTCGCATCCAACACACATGGCAAACATAGTTGTTTCTTGAGGGCTGAAAATAAACCACAGTTAGAATAAACACAGATAAATGCTTATGTTTACATAATTTTTAGTAACAAGGGTATCTTTTGTATAAATCTGTTTATGTTACAAGTATTATGTTATTGTACACATGTTACATATGCCTACTTAAGGCAATATTATGAAAACTAGTTTTTTTATAGATTAATACAACTAAGTATTTATAATAATGAAAAACAAAATGCTTACCACATAATTAGTATTTTGAGGCAATAGGGCAGCCAGCAGTGGACACTCCATACTGACATTATGGTGTCTTAATTTCCTCACAGATTTGCCACAACCAAGGCAAACCATGTTATGCCCCAGTAGTCTCTCGTGCTCACCAGCTTCGGTATTTAATAATAATAAGCATGGATGACAAATAAATGTATCCAGAGGCAACTGAAAATAAGATGCACTGTAAGTTAATTTCGCATTAGAATTATATGAAAATAAATCAGGTTAAGTTTTTTGCAGTCCAACTTCTTACCTGAGTTTGAGCATTGGTTATCCAACGCGAAAGTCTTGTTTGATGGTGTGCAGAAAGCGAGGATATGAGATGCCTCTGCAACCTTTGCATGGCTATTCCGCAGTTGATGCACCTCATATTGATCCACCAAAAAAATCCGAAACGAAATGCAAATCAGAGTCCAGTGTTAATGATTCCCATCACGTCATCCACTGTGGGTCCTTCATTTTGTGTGTCTGTTACCGGATTTGTTATGTTAACCGTCGGTATAGGTAGGCTTTCGGAGTTTTTTAGAATCTGCTCCCATTTGGACATTGGTATGTACGCGTTTCTTTGTAAGAATTTAGCTTTTTGGAGGTTAGCAAGCGCTATACGATGCTCCCTAGAGTGACTCGGCTGAAAAGTCAAAGTTTCTTGGGCTGCCTCTTTTACTACTACCGTTATGGTGCTCCATGGTATGTCTGCCTTTATCCGTTGACTTGATGCCTATATTTTCCAGTTTTTGTGTTATGCACGCTTGGTATTTCTCTTTGGTGGATTTGATGTTGAGAGCGGCATAGTGGCATTGTTTGTAGTTGAAATCGTTGGTCTCAATTGTTGTCTGTTTCTTTTGTGTGTTGTGTTTGGTGTTTTCCGCTTTATTTAAAATACGACTTGTTTGTAGCTCTCCCCAGATTATTTTATGGTCCGAGGTATCCCTACCGGACCATTCGGTTTTAATGAAATTAAAGAGTTTTCCTGTTGCCTGCGGTATAATAATGTGGTCCAATTGAGGTTTCTGCGTGCCATTGACTGACGTGATTTGACCATGTGATCCTGCATGATGTCCTCACTTTTGTTGTTTCTATTTGCAGATTTTCCCTATTAACTATATCCATTAACATTTCCCCGTTGTAGTTAGAGTATTCATGATATAGGTTTTTGTCAATCAGCCCTTTGCATTGGAAACATAGTGTATCTAGTGTACCAATGTGTACGTTGAAGTCGCCTAGGATTATTAGAGTACATTGCCTCGGTTTTTGTCTAATCAAATTTAGTAGACCTGTGAATGATCTTGTTGCTTTAGAGGTACAGCTGTTGATGTGCGAGTAAATTATATACACAGGAGCAGATTTGTCGCTTCCCCTACCAACTTTAAGAGTGATTGCCATCGCGTCGGTATCCTTCTTAATGTTCAGTATTTCAATTAGGGCATCCTTTCTGATTACAATTGCAAGTCCCCTATGTGCTGTACCTGCGGTTCCAGATAGATGCCATCTGTAGTGGGTGGAGTTGTATGTTCCTAAATTCATCCCTGATTCTTGAAGGCAGCCTATGTGGATCCCTATTTGAAAGTTCCGCATCTATTCTATCTTTTTTGGTCGGTTTTGAGGCCCCGCGGACGTTCCAAGTTGCAATACGTAGTTCAGAGCAAGTGTATCTACTTACGGAAGAAGGCGGGTTTCTGAGTATTGTGTATCCAGTGCCGTCCGCGACTTCTCCTGATGTCGGTGTATGTGATGTTGTTGGTACTAGTACACACTTTGTTAATGAGCTAGCTAATTGGGGGCTGTTCTGGAATCGGGGTTTTATGAGCTGCCCTTGTTCGGTTCTTGTGTTGTATTTACCTACCGTTGCTTTTTGTTGTGGAGCTATGTTATTAGTTGTTTCCTGCGTTAGACTTTTCCTGCTATTGTTGTCTTTTATGTCGATCATCCAGCTATCATAGTGTTGATCCTTGTAGAAGATAGTATGTCTCCGGGCACTGGATCTCCGGCAGGTGAATCCACCTGTATGTTTACGTTGTTTATGTGCACATGTACATTTACGAGATAGAATTCGGACGCGGCGATTATGATGTCTTCTCCTCCCCAGAACGACTCGTTAAATTGATCGGTTATGTATTTTGTTATCAATTGTTCCTGAGAAAGCTTGCTGTTAGGAAGGAGCTCTTGGATGTTATTTATAAGTACTAAACGAATTCTGGCGTCCTCTCGGTTCATTAAGCCGTAAGTTGCGAGGTCTCGTCGGACAGACACGTGGTCGAATGTCAGTGCCATTATGTTGTTTATTTGGTGGGCTATCGCTCTAAACAGGCAGTTACCATCTTTTTGCATGGGCACTATTAAACGCCATTGTAAAAACTTTTGTTTGGAATTGCTAACGGCGTTATTACTGGCGTCACACGTGCAGGTTTCGTTTCGAGGAATACAAAATTTGGCGGCGTTGCGTTTTGCCCGGAGTTTTTATGAGCTTGTCTCTTTTGTTTGTCCGTAGAAATGAATCTTGTTATGCAATCTTAAGATTCCGGGTTAAGTTATTGTTTTTTCTTGAATGGGCCGCTTGCGTAAAGTGCTACATCCTCAATGTTTCTGCGCACATGGGTGTAATAAAACTTGATTAATGGCTGCCAGAAGATGTATTTGTTGACCGAGCGACTTTTTTGTAACGCTACAGAAACAGTTAATTTGTTTAGGGTCGTTTCTGGAAATTAAGCTTACTGTTATAATCGTCAGCATGCAAGAGGCACACACACTTGTCTAAATTTATGGGAAAATATTTACTTTTACGAAATCGAAAGCGATAACGTTATTTTGTTAGAATCTTGTTGTATATTAAATATTTAATACTTAATACACATATGATATGCACTTTACTAGTGATCTTATGAAATTAGCTTAGAAAATACGAGTTGAATGTGCGACCAATTTTGTATCGGGAAGTAACGTCCTGAAAGATGAGGAAAGGTCTCCCCAGATTAGCTTAGGTCCGTGGAATGCCGTAGATTACCTGCCAGGAATGCGCCTACTTATATTTACCATGCACACAATGCTCTTATAAAATTAGCTTATAAAGTAAGAGTTGTTTATGCGTCCAGCATCAAACGCCCGCTGCGAATGGCGCTCGCGGTGTTGTCCAACAATCTATCAGTTGAAATACCAATTTTGCAGAGGGAAGTAAAGCCCTGAAAGATATGGAAAGATCTCACCAGATTAGCTTGGGTCCCTTGTAGTTGCGTGCCCTGGATCGATCGCTTGAGATCAGGAACTCACGAAGACATGCACCTCATTTTAGCATTGCACCGCACTATTTTAATGTATTTATTTATTAGACGACTACTAATGTCCCAGCAGTATCAAAATAAATAAAAGAAAACACTGTCCGCTTCCGTCGGCAAGCGAGCGCAAGACGAAGCATGTGCGTACCCAAGCGTATCGTAAAAAAAAATTCAAAGGAGCAAGCGCACGACCGTCCACTTCGACGACCAAACACCGAATCTTCTGTATGAATTGCGCAAAGTATTGGTTCAAAAACTATATTTGTGCTACTCCAATCATAGTAAAGAGCAATAAAATAAAAAGGTAATAACAAATGTTGTCAATTTCTAACAAAATCTTATAACTTGCTTGTTTTTTGACCTAGAAAACATATTGAAATGTAGTTTTTTACTTTTGAATAGAACTGCACAAGTAACAAGTCCCTCTCACGCCAATAAAACACAGCAATGACAATAATTATAATTATATCTAAATACTAGCTGTGCCCCGCGGTTTCACCCGCGTAGGTCTCGATCCCGAGGGAATATAGGGATAAAACGTATCCTATGTCCTATTCCAGTTCATGGTCTACCCGTGTGCCCATCCTCTCCTCGCGAACATAGGGAACGTCGCGCCGGCGTCGAACGGTTCGCGTATTGCATTTTTATATTCATGATTAATTCGAAATTAAATGTACGATTCGAATGAATTAAAAAGTATTTTGCTGCTACATAAATACCCTTGATGTTAAAACTATTTATTTGAATAAGAATTAATATTATGTTGATAAAACTCCTTCGCAAATAATGCACTCACTATAACCATTTTTTATGGTAATCAAATTTGTTCGAAACTACGAACAAATTTGATTACCATAAAAAATGGTTATAGTGAGTTAATCTTAAGAGATAGACATATGCTGTCGCAGACTTTTTTTAGAACTTTTAAAGAGAAACAATTCCATTATACATGATATTTGCGTAACTTAAACCGGTTACGCAGCGCACGCAACAGAAGCTCTCAAAAAGGAATAATTGTTCCTGATTTTGCAACATTTTTCATTTATGCTCCGCTCCTATTAGTCGTAGCGTGATGTTATATAGCCTATAGCCTTCCTCGATAAATGGACTATCCAACACAAAAAGATTTTTTCAATTCCAACCAGTAGTTCCTGAGATTAGCGCGTTCAAACAAACAAACAAATAAACAAACTCTTCAGTATTATAATATATTAAAGTATAGATAATATGTCGGCGTCAGCGATGGCTGTGCGATAGTTGCCGTCATCATCTCGATTCGGTGGTACGGACTCCATAGTGCAGGTTTACAATAAAACACGATGATACAGCAACTCAGTTAGTATTTCACTTTCAGAACAATCATCACAGTAGGTACATTACTAATAATGTGCACTACTTTACACGTTCGGGCAAACCGACAGTTTCGCATAGGAGAACTCTAGCGAGCGCGTCACGGCGTTTACCCTCTCCTTAGTACTACAATAGTCAATTGAGAGACTATTGTCGCTCAACTTTCATAATCTACGACACGGCCAACCTGACATGTCTCACGTCCTCGTGTGTTTCTGAAACAAAACAATCATCGGTGGAGTAACAGTGTAACCTCGGCCAACCTGACCGTACTCAAAGAACATTACAATTAAACGCATTTGCCTCTATTAAGAAAACAGAAAGGTGCCTCTACGCAATAATCAAAAGAAACTAAATGGTACACTAACGCGGTGTTACGCTAACACATAATTTGCTTCAAGATCACTTAAAGCAAATTATGACCCGCTGCCTACGCAGCTAGTGACAATTGTTGCCACCCATATCGTCATCACCTCATGTGATACGACCATCACTTCTCAAGGAAGTCTCACACAACAATAGTCTCTTCCGAGACCCGGGTCCCCGCCACACCACTAACTGCCCATCGCCCCCTGACCTGAATTGCAGTTACGACTACAGATTAGTGCGTGTGGTGCGACCAATAACCAAGGGAAGAGTCCCCGCCACACCACTGACTGCCCATCGCCCCCTGAACAACTCACAAGTGAATTGCAGTAACGTCTGCAGCCAGTGCGTGCAGTGCGACCCATAACCAAGGCCCATATCGTCATCACCTCAAGTGATACGACCACTACTTCTACTACTCGTTGGAAGTACCTTCCACAACATCATCTACATCAGACAAATCGAATTTAACAGAAACACTGCTAAGAGGCATCTTTCGTATGAGTTTACTTCAAAATTCTAATGCCAGTTAAAGGTTTCAAAAGATAATGACCGCCACCAAGTAGCTCTACAATCTTGAATGGTCCTTTCTAGGAGTCTAACTTTTATTGATTGCTCTCTTCACGTATTAAAACTAAGTCCCCGTCAACATCCAACCTTTACAGGAGCTTTGCCTTTGCCTTTATCAAATCTAGACTTTTCATGACTAGCATTATTTTCATATGTTCGTTGCCGCTTGCTCTCTGATATTCTAGTCGATATTTATCTCCGTTTCACTGTCGTCAAAAGTAACAACATTGAATGGTCTAGTTAAGCGTCCTATAATAAGCTCGAGAGGGCTTGCCTCGGTAACATGATGAACCGTACAATTTGCGTTTTGTCGAGGGTAAGTCTATAGGTAAGGCAAACGGTAAACGGTACGAGTCGGGTCCTGAAGTCTTATCTTTATTTCACCAGTTTTAACACGCGTACGAGTTAAACCGTCATTATAAATGTGCGAAGATTCTTTAAAGCAACCATATTAGCGATTTCTTATTTTGAACATCAGTATCAATATCGATTTTGATAGGTAACTACAGACAGCAACAGACTTTTGTTTTGAAATCACCAAAGATGAACTAGACAAATTAAATAATAATAATAATAATAAAATAGTTTATTTGTACACAAAACCAAATAGTACAAGATAGAGTCTTATAATTAGGTTGTACAACATTGACACAGTTTAAAGTCGAAACATCTGACTTCTAAACTAGGCAAGAAGCCTGTATCTTAGAAGCCGAAGTTCCCCAAGATTTCAGTGACATACAACAAATAAATATAGATCGTCGTACAAGTACTTCTACTATGAAAAAATTACCTAACAACTAGCTTAATCAACTAAAAAGTAATAAGAAATTATGTTTATACAGTATATTTCAAGACATTACTTTGAGTAAATTTTCTGTTTCATCATATGATAACTCTTGCAACCACTTCAAAAGTATATTTTTCACCTCATATTTTGTATGTATATATATTGGCAGTATTTTATTTATTTTATTATAAAGACGAGAGCTTAGGGCAAGAAACTGACGACTGGCAAATGCGGAACGACACCTGACAGGACCACAAACAGGAATTCCTTTGCGTCTCAACAGGATTTTTGTGTCTAATGGTAACATGGAGTGTCTTCTCAGAACGGCGCGGAGTATAAATAACTGTCTGACTGTCAGGACATGAGCAATGGAATAGAGTTCGATTGTGGGGAAGTCTCTGGGTTTGAAATGCATTACTTTTAGAATTGCCCTTTGAGCTCGTTCTACAGAAATTAAGGAGGTTTTATAGGTTCCACCCCAGGCAGAGATGCAATAGGTGATAATAGATTCACAAAGACTCTGGTAAACCATTAGCGCTGTTTCTGGATCCGCAGTGTGCCTGAGCTCTTTAAAGATGTAGATTAGTTTCCTAATCCGGGTGCATAGGGCTTCAACATGAGGTTGCCAGCTTAACTTAAAATCAATGTAGACCCCTAGATATTTTAAGTCAGGAACCAGGGACAGGAGTGGACAATTACAGTTATTATTTAGTCCTAGACAAGTATGGGCTTTTACTAGTCCTGACTCTTGAGGCGGAGGGGTGGTGTTGGGTAAGGAGAAACGAATCATTTTGGTTTTTGCTATATTTAGTGTCAGAAGATTTTCTGAGAGCCATTCCATTACCAAGCGAAGCGCGTGTTCTGCTCTTTGTTTAGCTACCGTCCAGTTTTTGCCATAGACTATCAACGCGGTGTCGTCGGCGTATGCAAATATGTCACAGTTTGGCACCCGGGCCTGGCACAGATCATTTAAGTACAGAAGGAAGAGTGTTGGCCCGAGGATGCTTCCTTGAGGGACGCCGAAATTGATAGTTTTATGATTACTAATCATAGAGTCGATCTTTACACATTGCGTTCGATTTGATAGATAGTCTCTGAAGATATTCAATGCCAAGCCCCGGACACCAACGCGCTCAAGTTTTGCGATAAGAGTTGGAATAGACACCGTGTCGAAAGCTTTGGATAAATCGAGGAAGATGCCGTAGCATTTCATCTTTTGATCCAATTTGTCAACTAATGTTTTGGCGACATCAACGACAGCATCCTCCGTCGATACACCTTTTTTGTTCCAATAAGAAAGAAAGAAAGAAAAAAAGAAAGATTACATTTTATTATTTCTTACAGTTTACTTAACTGACATGTGTAAGAAAAATAAATGTCGAGGTTATTGTTTTTTTTTTTACCGACTTCAAAAAAGGTGGATGTCCTCAAAAGTATGAATGTTGTTTTAGGATCATGGTATTTACACTTCCTAGGCCATTAAATTACATTTCCATTTTACATTTCCTAGGCCATTTAATTTAGTATATGATTGTTTTATGATATTTTCAGCATGGCGAGGCTGTCCTCGACCTCAAGGTCACGGAGCGTGACCCCCGCTCCGTGCAAAAGGATGGTGATGGTGATGATAGGGATGATATTAACTCAAAAACAAACTTAACTTTGTAGTTGAAAAATATGTTCTCTCATACATCGATATACGTCACAGTGAATTCTCCAACTGCAAATGTAGGTTTGTAATCGCAAAAAATACTTTTTTTTGCGACAGCGAAGTATGTGGAAGTAATTACTGTGTTTATTCATCATGTTAAAGTTTGCCTGTTAGAATTTTTAATTCTTCATGTATCAATAGTAGTCGGTTTTAAAAATATCCAATGCACCGCAGTTATGCACCTATGCGGTGCAATAGACATTCCCTCTAGTCTAATGCACCTATGTGGTATCATGTGACAGTAATGCAAATAAAAAACCGTGAGGCCGGTTTCGTAAACATGTGTGCACTTAGTGAGGTGTAGTTTGATTGTAAAAGGTTGTAAATGTGTGCGTGTGAGCGTGTATGCACAGAGCGAAAGTATAGTTTTGGCATGTTTCACTATTGTTCGCAGCGCATGTTTTGCTTTTTTTTTGCATTACTGTCACGAGAATGTCACATGATACCGCATAGGTGCATAACTGCGGTGCATTGGATATTTTTTAAACCGACTACTATTGATACATGAAGAATTAAAAATTCTAACAGGCAAACTTTAACATGATGAATAAACACAGTAATTACTTCCACATACTTCGCTGTCGCAAAAAAAAGTATTTTTTGCGATTACAAACTTACATTTGCAGTTGGAGAATTCACTGTGACGTATATCGATGTATGAGAGAACATATTTTTCAACTACAAAGTTAAGTTTGTTTTTGAGTTAATATCATCCCTACTACGGAACCCTTCATTGTGGGTGGCCTGACACGCACTCGGCCGGTTTTTATTGCTTAGGCATAATCTGACTATAATGTTCCCACTGCTGGTACACAGGTCCTCCTGTCCGTGTGAGAGAATGGGTGGGTTGGTAGATGGATTTAGGTACCTACCTACATATAAGGAAAGATAGATAGAATACTCATTTATGTAATGTTTTGTCCATAATAATTGTTACACAGCTGTTAGGTACCTAGTATAAGTATAAGTATATAGTATAAGTGTACCTAGTTACAAATGATGAATCATTATTTTCAAAGAAATCGATATAATAATAATAGTAATTGGGATATCTCAAACCATACATTTATTTCGTATTTTTTTTTGAACAGGTCATTACTATTGTAGGTAATAGAACACAAATAGTGGGATAATAAAGTAATAATTATGTTATCTAAATTAAAGTAACATAATAAACAGAATAAAGGAACATTAATAATTTATAATAAAATAACATCGTACTTGAAAATTATAACATACAATATTCGCAGTCTTTTTACTCTGATGCGCTGACGGTACCCGCGAACCAGTATAAACCAGTTTTCGGGACCGGCTCTGCGCGCGTCGCTGCGTAATGGCCGCGGAGTATTTACGTTGTGTAAACAAAAAGTTTTTATTGCATAGATCCTGTTACAAGTGGAATGAGGTGCTGTTATCGTGTTTATGATTAGGCCTATACATTGTGCTAACGATATCAAGTGTTTGTGGAGTGAATAAATGTGTGTGTGTCGTTTTATTGTGATAAGTTTCTAGGTGTTTCGAGTGAAAAAACGAAAAAAATAAAGTTTTATCATCCCTGCGAGATAAGGTCAGTATATTTAGCTTATTGAGTGACATTCCTGGCTTCGTTAACTCATAACGAAGCCAGGAATATATAATATAATGTGTGCAAATTACTGCTTGGTGATGAAATCATCATTATTAGGAAGGCCTACCCCAAAAAAAAAAAACTGGTGACTAGGTCGACGAATTTAGCGCTATAAGGTAAAAACCTAGGCTAACACATTAGGGGTTAACACGGAAATGGGCCGGTAGTTCGTGACACTAGTCTTATCTCCACCCTTGAATACGGGATGCACAATCGCTCTTTTTAAAGAGTCAGGAAAGCTGCCAGATTCAATCGCTCGGTTGCAAATATGTGCAATGGGTACAGCCAAAGTGGATCTCGACTGTCTAAGTACCTTAGCTGGTATGTTGTCGTAGCCAGTTGCACAGTCGATACGTAAGGAGTCAATGAGACTTTCTACATAAGCTACATCTACTGGCATTATTACGAGTGAGTGACTACAGGGTGGGAGCACAGTTTTTTCTCTGCAGATAGGAGATCCACTAAGAGAAGAGGCATTAGAGGCCAACGTTTGCCCTATATTGACGAAGAAACTATTTACTTCATTTATTGAAGTCTCCGGATCGTCGGAAATTTGAAGCAGTTCTTTCGGAGACTGCGATTGAGATCTGGTGTTTGTGATTTGTTTTATAGCCTTCCATGTAGCCTTTGTATTATTCTTCGCTTTAATTAGCTCGTTTTTATCATGGTTTCGTTTAAGTTTTTTTAGTAACGAATTCAGGAAGTTACGATAACGCTTGTAGGTGATCTTGAGGATTTCACTGTGAGGATTACTGGTTACTTTTTTATGCATCATGTCCCGGTTTCGTATGCAACGGACCAGGCCTTGTGTCATCCATGGTTTGATAACACGGACCTTTCTCTGGATTTTTGTACAGTGTGAATGTTTTATAGTAATTTCTTGGATCATAGTTATTAATAATTCGGCAGCCAGAGCCGGGTCCGACTTTTCCAATATCAAGTTAAAATCTGTGCTATCTATTTCGCTTTTTATTGCTGCATAATTATATCTATAGGATGTGCAGGCGCTGTTTGTCATGGTAATTCCTTTGGTCTTTAGGGACAAAATGATGGGCAGGTGGTCAGTGATATGAGAGTCAAGTAGTACAACCCTCGCAGTTCCCTTTGTTTTTAGAAGAATATGGTCTAAACAGTTTCCCAATCTCGTAGGTTGCAAATGAGCAGGTAGTAGACCCAGTGAGGCGGTAACAGTGAGATAGTCGTTTGCATGCCGGTCATTGTTATACGGTTTTATGTCTACGTTCAGGTCACCAATGAGAACTATATTGTTTATGTGCTTTAGAGTTGTTACAAGACTGGTCAGGGTATTATAAAATTGATCCAAATTTTGATATGAGAGCGGTATACACATATGATGGCGGTACTATCTACAGTACAGACAAGGCAGTTTGCGTCAAAAATCAGCGGTTCATGTATTGCACACGCCATGGAAGCTTTAGAGTATATTACAACTCCATCATTCTGAAACTTATTATTTACAGTGGCATGGGCGTTGTATCCCTGGATAACCGGTAAGGGTCCAGATACTTTGAGCCAGCACTCAGTGAAAACAACAATATCGAATATGATTTTCGTGGTAACCAACATCGTGATGAACTGATCAAAGTTTTTACTTATGCTTCTTATGTTGATATGAATTATTTTAAGGTTTGTATTTGGATGAACCATAAAATCACAACATCGATCCGGGGAACATTCAAAAACACTTGTCAGGGAATAGTTATCAATTTCCTTTAATACATTATTGATTACGGCCATTTCCATTTTCATGAACACTAAACAAGGACAAAAACATTATATGTCTTTGAAGTTCTAAGTCCATCTTTTGGGCAAAGCTTTTCATGATTAAGGCTAAGATTTGATGATTAAGGGGACAATTTAGTAAGTTTTGAGTATGAAAAACGCAGTTATCAAAATAGGACACCATTTGGTTGCCGGAGTTAAACATAAAATTCTTAAAAGTAAGCGATTTGAGAATGTAAGCTGATAAAAACACTGTATAGCTGTGAAGTAAACAAAAATATGATGATAGGATATACAATATTTGAGTTAATAAAAATAAGATAAAAAAAGAAGCGATCAAAATAGGGTATACGTAACAAAATTTAAATGAACAATAGTTAGCATGCATATGGTTTCTGAATTCTACAATGAACTTGCCGAGTCATTGTTTTTTAACCAGAGCTAGGAGACATTTTGCTGATTTAATTTGAATGGGTTTCTCATTAGGATCTTTAGAGTCTTTTCTTAACAGAATTCTTCCGTACGAGTTCCAGCACGGGAATTTGTTGGCTTTTGCAAATAGCCGGGCATCGTAGAAGAGCTTCTTCATTGATGGCAGCAGGTGTTCGTCAACATAAATTGTTTTTTTTTCCCCTGGGACACCAATAGAAACAGAGTTGAGCTTCTCAGCAATTGGGCGTTCTTTATTGTAACGTCGGACATTTGACAGGAATTGGTTCCTTTTCGGAACTGAAACGAACTCTACCACAATAGGTCTAGGGGTGGCGGACATTCCAGGCAGTCGATAAAGATCACGAAGATTTGATGGCTGGATTTCCATGTCAACGACTTTACCTACAGCTGACACCATGGCTATGAGGTCCTCTGGGGTTTCTTTAGCTTTTTGCGGAATGTTTCGGACTTCAATGGTTGCCGAGCGTGACTGGAGCTGCAGGTCCTGGATATGATGTTCCAGCTGATAAATGCGATCATCATTTTCTATTCCTTTGTTTTCCATCTCGACAATTTTATCCTTAATTTCCTCATAGCATGTGTTCACAAACTGAATACTGCGATCTAATTCATGCTGCGATTCTCGTATTTGTCAACACTGGTTTTTCACGTCACTCAGATCTTTGATAAGCCCAGATAATACCGCATCATGCTCAGCTTTCCAGTTTGCCAAACGATTATCATTCTCAGTCTTCCACGAGGTAAGCATTTGCATAATTTCCGCCTTAAAATCGTTGAAAGTGCCCGTAAATTGGTTTGGTTCGCAGTTGGGAGAACCTTCTATACGCTGGCGCTTGTTTCTCAACGTGACGTTACCAATCTGCTTGTTTCCTGTTTCCAACGTAGACGATAGGTCGGATTCGGATAAGGATTGCCCCGGTTTTAGTGATTTCGTTGAAGGAGGTGTACGTTGAATACTCATTTTTGTAATGCAAAACAACAATATTTCGACACGATAACTTCCGTTGGTATTTTAATGTAATCTTATGATCAATTTCTCCAGATGTTTAAATAAAATACAGAAAGAATGCAAAATAAATTCCAAAAGTTTCAAAAAGTTTCGCCGGAACCTAGGACGGAACACGGTACGTAGTAATTCTCAGTACACTGCAAACGCCACCAGACCAACTATTTCTAGCGAAATTAGTCGAAAATAAGGTTTGGTTGCCTTACTGTATGGCTGAGGATTGTGGTGGGGTGACCTTAACGGTAACTCAATGTCACGATGCTAATTACTAGTCACTTGCACCCACGTTATTATAATTAATTATTTAGGTTCTTTGTTTGCAAAAGTCACACAGCACTAGTAGATGTCCTAAAAGTGTCGTGTGATTTGTTGGACTCGAACCGGCGTCTGGCTCGAGGCGGTAACGCCCATGTCGCCTGCTTAACCTACGCGCCACCGTGCAAGTTGCAACTGACCTCGAAATAGCGGGACCCTACGTGCGGCTGACGTCACCGCTACGACCGGTGCTACGGGCCTACGGATTGCTACGAGCTTTGTATCGGCTACGCCACGAGCGCTGACATCTACTGATAAGAAACAATTATCTATTGGACTATTTATTTCGTTGTGAGGTAAATACTGTACCCTTTTTACTATTTTCGTTTATCTGCCTATTACCTACAATGTCAGCCGTACGGCGTACACCACCTAACACGCCTAAAAGTCAAGCAGCCAGCCTGAATCAGACTCAGACACAATCTGAGCCTGATCTGAACTCGGCGAGTGCGGCAAGTGACTATGTAAATACTAACAGATACAAACGTTTACGCAAGGCAACTTCACCGCAAGGCGGGGCTACAGAGTCCGATGTGAAAGACCCCGATATCTCTAAGACATTAGTGGAGCAGACTGCCCTCATGTCTAAACTCCTATCTGATATAGGGGAAGTTAAGCTTCAAAATACCCAAATTCAGGCGTCCAATGCTCAAATTAGAAAGTCAAACGAAGAAATCGTCCAATCAATGTCATTCATAAACAAACAATTCGAAGACCTGAAAAAAGAGGTTGAAGGACTAAGAAAAGAACGACATGAACAGCAGTGTTACATAGAAAACCTAGAAAAAAAAATACTTGACCTACAACACAAGTCGCGATCATCTGGAATAGAACTACGCAACATACCGCAGTCAACAACCGAAACTTGTAACAGTCTCAAAAAAACTGTCAGTTTGTTAAGTGAAGTCGTCGGAGTGCCCATTCCCGAGTCAGGCATACGCGATATATATCGTCTTCCAGGGAATCCTACCAGCTTGAGCACTCCACGCCCGATTATTGCAGAACTCACAACAGTGCAATCTAAACAGTTACTTATATCCGCTGTACGGACATTTAACAAAGAAAAATGTAAAGAAGATAAAATACATTCCGCCTTAATCGGACTACCAGGTAAACCTCAGCCGGTCTACATTGCGGAGCAGCTGCCTGGTGGCACCAAAAAGTTGTTTTACCAAGCTCGAGAATTTGCCAAGAATAAAACTTACAAATATTGTTGGATTTCTAATGGCAATATCTTCCTCCGCAAGATAGAGGGTGATAAACAAATATTAATTAACTCAGAAAAATGTCTCAAGGATCTTGAAGATAAAAATAAGTGACTATCTCTTAATCCATTTTTCAGACTTTGTATTTCTATACTTTTCTTTTTTAATTGTAAAAAAATGTTTCAATTCACACTCTGCACATTCCCACACATACTTGATAAAACATGTAAACACATACAATCATACAACCCACAACTAATACTCAATAAAATTACTCCACTCACAGTAACATCAGTCATTACCCTCATCATAACATTCCCTACTATTAGATACACCACTCATTTAGACTCTAAGTATATCTTTTCGTTCATTATTCATACTTTGACGCCACTATTTCTGTTATATGTATTATTAATCCTAAATGGCCAATATAAATGAAATTAACAATGATCTTGACCACATATGCCTGGGAAATTCATACACCTGTAGCCCAGAGGACTGCCTAAAATATACTAACCTATCCGATAGCAATATCAATCTAATTCATACAAATATACGTAGTGTAAATAAAAACTTTAACCAGCTAATAGTATTACTGAAGCAGACAAACATCAACTTTGACGTTATTGTTTTGTCTGAATGCTGGCTCAGCAAAACTTGTTATCTTCCTACGATGGATGAATTTGAGTGTCACTCGACAGGTAGCAATTTTAACCAAAATGATGGTGTTATTATCTACACGAAATCAGGACTGCACAGTACCGTGTGGGAACCGAACTTCAAGGGTGGAAATTGCCTCGTTTGTGAAATAGATAAAAAGTTGGCTGTGGTGGCTGTTTATCGGTCTCCTTCGCTTAATTCAAAGGAGAATTTTGATAATTTCACAACTAGCCTAAACATTGTATATGATCAGTTATCCCACTACCCTAATATCGCTCTAGTGGGTGATATAAATATCGACATAATACCGAACAATAGGAATGATCGCTGTTTTGAATACCTTAGTCTAAATGCCTCTCAGGGGCTCCTGCCAACTCACCTATTTCCTACTCGGCTAGAACATTGCATCGATCATATACTTCTAAAGTCTAACCTACCAGCTACCACATTTGTGTTGGACTCATATGTTACGGACCATAAGCCTGTTTTGCTTACTATTGCTAACGCCAGCCCAGCTCGGAAAGCATCCTACACTGTCACACACATAAATCACCAAGCTATTATGTTAGAACTAGAAAAGGTGGACTTCACCTTAATTTACCAAATTGATGACGTAAACGAAGCTATGAATATATTCATTAATATTATAAAATCTGTCATAGCAAAGTTCACCGAGCAAGTTAAAATTCCAAGGCATAGAAGAACAATAAAACCATGGATTACTCCAGGTCTACTTAAATGCATAAAAAACCGAGATAAAATGCATATGAACACCAACAAAGCTCCTGATAACTTAGTTCTTAAAACTACATATACACGATACCGGAATTTCTGCAACAACTTACTCAAGAAGTTAAAAATAGCCCATGAAACCCGCGAGCTTGAGAAAGCCAGAAATAACCCAAAGGCATTATGGAAAACCATTAAAGATATAACCAACACACGGAAAATGAATAGTAGCCCCCTTGAGCTATTGAGAACACGGGAGAATCCTAAAAGTTCTCTAAGCAATGTGTGCCAATTTTTTACTAATGTGGGTAAAAATCTGGCGGCTAATATTATACGGAATCGAGCCTTACCTATCACTGTAAACAATAGTCTCCTCTCTCCTGGTCGTGATATCAGAAACTCCCCTGCCAACTCTCTTGCTATATTAGAAGTAGATGAAGCAGAAATAGAGTCTACTATTCTTCAACTACGCAACGATTGTGCTGTTGGGTGGGATGGGATATCGTCCTTGCTTCTAAAAAACTGTCGCCATATATTGGTGCCTTCAATAACCTATCTCTTTAACCGTTGTTTACAGACAGGAGTGTTCCCGAATGCTCTAAAAAAGGCAATAGTACATCCAATTCATAAGGGTGGGGACAGAAACTGTGTCAATAACTATAGGCCTATATCAGTTCTGCCAGCATTGTCTAAAGTTCTAGAGAAAGTTCTTAATAAATGTCTAAGGGGCTTCTTGGACGAACACCAACTGATTGCTGACAATCAATATGGCTTCCGGCCAGCGGTGTCACCAGAGGATGCTGTACTTGATCTCACCCAAGTAGTCGCTTCGAACTTAGACAAAAAGAACAAATGTCTGGGTATTTTTCTAGACCTTTCTAAGGCATTTGACACGGTTTCTGTTCCCATACTTATCTCAAAGTTAGAACTTCTTGGTGTGCGTGGTACTACACTTAATATCTTCAAAGATTACCTCCGCAACCGTACACATTGTGTTAAAATTGATACATACCTTAGTGACGAAGAAATTGTGACTTTCGGCGTCCCCCAAGGCAGCATATTGGGTCCCACATTATTTCAAATCTACGTCAATGATCTTTGCACATTGAGCCTCCCAAACTGTAAAATCTATGCGTATGCTGATGATACCGCTATCCTTGTCTGTGGATCTACTTGGGACATGGTCAAGGAAAAAGCAGAAGCAGCAATGTCGGTAATAATGAGTTGGCTCAATTCAAATTTACTCACGCTTAACCTTGACAAAACCATCTACATCCCTTTTTCAATCCGACGAAATTCCTTACCATCCCACGATTTTTCCATAACTGCTCACACCTGCTCAAACCAAGCTACACCCTGTCTCTGTCTACCACTTAAGAGAACTGACTGTGTAAAATACCTGGGAGTGCAGATAGATGACGGACTCAGATGGGATAAACAAATTCTTGCTCTCACCACCAGAACAATGAGACTTATACACGTCTTCAAAGCCCTCAGGGAGTCTGCAAATCATAGCACACTAAAAATGGTATATTATGCCTTAGTCCAATCTGTCTTTGGGTACTGCATTACCGTATGGGGGGGTGCCAACAAAACCAACTTTATTCGAGTAGAGAGAGCACAAAGAGCCATACTTAAAGTAATGACAAGAAAGCCCTACAGATATCCAACAACTGATTTGTACTCTAACTGCAAGATTCTCACGGTGCGTCAGCTTTTTGTGCTCAAATCGGTTCTGAGGAAGCACACTACCCTGCCAAAATCGGACCCGAGCAAGCGAACAAATCTTCTCCCACGTACTCAACACAAAACCACTTTCGCTAAACACCAGTATTACACATTAAGCACACACATCTACGAAAAAATACACAAAAAACTTAACCTACTTGATCTAAATTCACACACAGTTAAAAATAAAGTAACAGAGTGGTTACTACAGAAGGACTATTCTTATACGGAGTCATTACTCTCTTACATCACCTAATATATCAAAATTCCACGTTACCACATTCATAACATATACACACACACACACACACACACAAACACAACACACACGCACCTACTTACACATCTATCCACTGCATGCATTAAACCCCTCACACTACACAAACTCTAATTAGGAAAAATAAGTAATAATATGCTAGATAATGGATAATAGTTAGATCGACGTTACTACTCACTTTCTTAATTGTAGTAATCATGTTTTTGATTAAATCATAGCCGAACACTGTCTCCTAAGATACAGGTCACCCTAGTTTAGGAGGCAGGGTTAATCTATTTATTTTACAGATCTTGTAATACACTCGTAGTTATATAATTATTGCACATGTCCGTTGTAACAAACCCGCATATTTTGTACCAATCTGTATTTTTCCGAAAAATAAACATTTTTATTATTATATTTATAGATATTTTAACAGTTAACAGATGAGAGTTATGCACTTAATTTGGTATAATACACAGGATGTTTTGTGCGTTTTAAACCACTTTTTATAATAATTATAAACAGAGATCACGTATATACGTCTGACTTGTACGGGCGCGCGCACGGGGATCTACGACGATCAATTGACGGTGTAACCTTGTTTTAATAAAAACATCTCAAAGAATGTTCAGTACGTACAGTCATGTTTGCACAACCTTTAAATCTCTTCATTGTTACAACTACTACTTTGCTCTACCTCAGTTTCGTCAGGTATACTTTGATTCTCTGACATGCGTCTCAACGCCTGATATTTTATTTTATTTTATTTTATTTTATTTATTAAGGAAAACCAACAGTTACACACTTTACATAGTTCAAAATGGCTTATAAATAGGTATATCAGTGTGTAACCAACTACGTTATCCACATATTACATATTCTAATAGAAATTTGGAAGAGCACGAGTGCAACAACAATACTAATGAAACTTAAAAATGAACAAATCTTATTCTTATAATACTAATGTATACATAATTATACGGAGACACGGTTAATCATCCGGTCCCTCGATCGTTTTAAGAAGCTCAATGCGAATTTTATTAGCTGACAAAGAGAACAAATCTAATTCTGAAAAAAGAGTATTATAATTTTTTGCTAAACGACGTAGAGGTGCGCGGACACCCGCGTTGGTGCGACAAGAAGACACTGCAAATAACGGGCACCCACGCACCCCACGCCGCACAACAGTTCTAGGTACTATATAGCACAATTTGTTTGTCAACTCTGAGCAATCGTACTTGTTATTACACAGGTCATAGAGAAACTTAGTTTCCAAAAAAGTGCGTCTATCACTTAAAGTAGTTAGCTTATAATATTTCAATAAGTTAATGTAGGATGTTTTTTTTCGGAAGCAACGATAATGTGTGGCTTTAAGGAATTTACGTTGAACGATTTCTAGGTTATCTATGTATTTTTTGTACAAGGGGTTCCATACCATTACAGCATACTCCAACTGAGATCTCACTAAAGATTTATATAAATGAATGTACGTGCGAGTACGTTTAAAATCGGTCATGCATCTCATCACAAATCCATACATGCGAAACGCGTTACTAATAATGTTATCAATGTGTTGATCCAGGTGAAGTTTACTATCCAAAAGTACCCCAAGGTCCCTGATTACAGGGACTCTATGCAATGAGGCGTTATTTAGGTTGTATGTGTGAGTTATAGTATTTTTATTTTTGGTGAATGTTATAGATGAGCACTTAAGGATGTTTAGCTTTAGCTTATTTTTAATACAATATGCCGAGAATCTATCCAAATCGTCTTGGAATAAAGTACAATCCGTTTTATTTTGAATTTTCCTAAATATTTTCAGGTCATCGGCATATAGTAGAAATTTTGAATATCTGAAACATTGATTTAAGTCATTTATAAAAAGAACAAATAGGAGAGGGCCTAAAATTGAACCCTGGGGCACGCCGGACGTGACATGTATGGATGTGGATTCAAAGCCTTTGATGATGATATTCAAGGGTCTTATGGTTTATAGGTCTCCTAAAACCTTTACAACCTGAAAGGGGTCCGTATACTTCGGGTAATGAAATATTGTAAATAGGCCCACCATCTATGAACTCGCGGCGTCAGATCAGCTCTTTTACGTGACGAATTTTAATTAGTTACTACTGTAAACTGCCAACTGTAATTGACGAAATTTTTTGATCGCGTTGAATACGACTGCCAATGTTCCAAGCTCAAAACTAGCACTAACATACCGGCTATGAATAATTTTGAGTATTGTTTCAACAGTTTCGAGTTTTAAATTTTGAGATTAGGGAAATTTAATCCTCAATCACTTTGTTTTAACCAAGCAATACTTCCTAATTAACTAAATAAACTTTGATTTATCATAACAAAAATCACCAACCAGAGTCGTGTTCCTTTTTCTTTTCCACATTAACAATTTTTCAATAAGAGCCTTAGACACTTCTTGGAAACCCACACAAGAGTAAACCACTCGTACGCCACGGCTCTCCAGCCGACTAGCAATCGCATTGCTCTCACACATCCAGCGCATGGATCAAAACTATGGTCTTTCCAGACCCTGACCTCCGCCAGTGATACAAGTCCATCGCGTACCCACGGACTACTTGAGTTGCCTCTAGAGACACCAATTTCTAACGGGCTACGACTACGTAATAACTACTAGTACGTTTGCACACAATACGGACGATAGAGAACCCTACTCACGAGGTTTCCCTAACTTAGGCTGATATGACAACTAAGAGGGACTTGACCCTTTAAAATCTGTTTTAATTTTCAAGCAATTTGGAACTAAAGATTTGAAATTGAAAACTAGGCTAACCTACAAATTTAAACTATCTAGTTTCCAAATTACTGGAAATAGAATTGTTTTTAGAAAATACTAAGTTTGATGTCATTTGTTTAACAGAACATTGGTTAAAAGACCATCAAGTAATGTCAAATAATTATGAAAATTATTGTGTAGTTAGCCATTTCAGTCGAAAACGTATGATACATGGCGGTTCATTAATATTAGTAAAAAATTCTATTAAATCAAAAGAACGGAAAGGCATCATTGGACTGTCTGTTGAACACACCATTGAATTGTCCTGTGTTGAGCTTGATAAGCATGTTATAGTATGTGTATACAGACCGCCAAGCTACGAGAATCTATCTCTGTTTGATTCTGTAATGGAAGAGGTGCTAAAGAAACTTAGTGCTAATAGTAAGTCAATAATCATATGTGGTGATTTTATTATTAACTTATTAGAAAATAACTCTAATACTGTGAGATTATTAAGTCTTTTTAGGTCATTTGATTTGTCAAATGTTTTTGTTGAACCAACCCGAGTGACAGCTTCTTCTGCCACTTGTATAGATAATATTTTTTGTAATTGTGATTACTTACATAAAGAAATTGTAAATAAGTTGCCATCTGATCACAGTGGTCAAACAATAACATGTTGCGCCTACATGCCTTTACAAAAAATTCAAATTAGGTTTAGGCCAATTACATGTAAGAAGTTAGAGAATTTAAATACTTCTTTGGCCAGTAAATTATGTGTTCAGAGTTTTAATAATGTCTGTGACCCAAATGAGTTCTATGCCGATTTCTTTTCATTAATAAATAAGCAATTTAATGACACTTTTCCACTAAAAACTAAAACGATTTACACAAAGTTCCTATTTAGTGATTGGGCGACTCCAGGTATGCGTAAAAGCAGGGAAAATCTTTTTGAACTTTATGGCCTAAAGCAACATATGAATAATACATCCTTTCATCAGTATGTTGCAAAATATTCTAAAACTTTTAAAAATGTTTGCAAAATAGCTAAAGCTCTTTACATTAGCAATAAAATAAAATCAGCTGATGATAAAATAAAAACTACCTGGCAAATAATAAATAATGAAACAGGTAGGAAAAAACAGCGTAGTACTGAATTCAATTTAGAGACTGAAAATGGCCTCATCAACTCAGATGTAGAAATAGCTCAGGAATTTGAAAACTTTTTTGGTAATATTCCAGTTAAAACTACTGAAGCTTTAAATTCTTCACCCGCGCTTTCTGCTGCCTTACTTAGAAAGAATGTAAAAGCATGCCCTTTGGAGTTTAGGTTTCAGCATACAAACCCCCAGGCAGTTATAAAAGCTTTTAAAGATCTTAAAATTAAATCAACAGAAGATCTATGGGGAATGTCTGTAAAAGTCTGTAGGTCTATCATCGAAACCATTGCGCCTTATTTAGCTTTCTTATTTAACACCAGTGTAGACCAAGGAGTCTTTCCGGATCTCATGAAACACAGTAAAGTAGTTCCTTTGTTCAAATCCGGCGATAGTAAGGAACCCAACAATTATAGGCCTGTGTCAATTCTGCCAGTTCTCAGCAAAGTGTTTGAAAAGTTGATGCTTAATCAAATGTTACGTCACTTTAATAAAAATTCCATCTTTCATGAACAACAGTACGGTTTCACCAAAGGGCGTTGTAGCACTGACGCCGGTGTCTCCCTAATAAAGAACATTTTTAACGCCTGGGAAGAAGCACAAGATGCCATTGGAATCTTTTGCGACCTCTCGAAGGCGTTCGATTGCGTCGACCATGAGACACTTCTGCTGAAACTAGAGCACTATGGGATTAGGAATACAGCTCTTGATTTACTAAGATCATATCTGAAAGATAGAAAAGTTAAAGTTCAAGTAAACGGCGTAAACTCATTGGGGTCTGAAATGGCAATGGGCGTTCCTCAAGGTTCGATATTGGGTCCATTCCTCTTTTTAGTTTACATTAATGATTTACCCCAATTACTACTAAACCAACCGAAGATGGTGTTATTTGCAGATGACACATCATTGATTTTTAAAATAAACCGACGGTCGCAAAATCTTGACGACGTGAATAGCGCTATTCTTCAGGTCCAAGATTGGTTTACGGTAAATAATTTGGTACTGAATAAAAAAAAAACCAAATGCATTCGATTTAAATTACCTAATGTTAGAAGTAGCGAATGTGACATCATATTGAATGGAGAAAAACTGGAATTTATTAATCAAACAGTTTTCCTGGGAATCACGCTAGACGAGAAATTACAATGGGGACCCCATATAACATCTCTTGCGGGGCGGCTAAGCTCGGCCGCTTATGCTGTTAGAAAGATAAGACAGTTAACAGATGTAGAAACCGCTCGTTTGGTCTATTTCAGTTACTTCCACAGCATTATGTCATATGGCATTTTACTGTGGGGTCGGGCGGCTGACATTGAATCCATCTTTGTTTTGCAAAAGAGAGCTGTCAGAGCCATTTATAATCTATGTCGCCGCGAATCTCTCAGGGAACTATTTAAAAGGATTAATATTATGACGGTACCTTGCCAATTCATTTATGAGAATATTATGTATGTAAGAAAAAATCTAAATCTTTTTAATAAAATAAGTGATAGACATAATTTTAACACTAGAAATAAAAATAAAATAGATCAACCATTTTTCAGACTAGCTAAAGTACAAACATCTTTTATGGGGTACTGCGTTAAATGCTATAATAAAATACCTAGTGATATATTGCAATTAAATGAAAGAAAATTTAAAACTCATATAAAAAGTACACTTTGTAAACAAGCTTATTACAAATTAGAGGATTATATCCAAGATAAGAATGCTTGGAAACATGCTGGTCTTGCTCCATAGGACAAATTCGAGGCTGGACAAAATCAAACTGGTTGCTAATCTAGTTGTAAAATTTATTATTTTTATATCATCGATTTTTTTACATTTTATGATAATTAATCTCACACACTGTCCTATTAGTATTACTTGCAAGTTTGTAGAAATATTGTGTTATCGTACGTATACTTTAATGTTTGTAAATATGTGAGCACCATGTACCTATCACATACTTAATTTATTTATTTGTCATTGCTCCATTTTTAATTTTTAATTCTTTTTACCTATTGTAATTGTATTCTCGGTGCATCGTCTTCACATGTAATTATATAATTGATGTACCTATACCAAATATTGTAAAACATTTTTTTTTTAAAGAGTAACGGTGGAGTTTCTTGCCCATTCTTCTCCATACGAAAACTACCTTTTGGAAGGGGCAACTAGAATCAGTTCTATTTCTATGTATTTGACGTTCAAAAGTGCCTTTAATGTGCCTACTTGAAATAAATTATTTGACTTTGACTTTGACTTTGATTACCGAGACCAAGTACCACGATTCCAAATTGAATTAATCAAATAAAACCACAGGTATCTCATTCACAATCACACACTATTCCACACGGGAATACAATGTCGTCCCTGACTACGGTCTTCACTTCAAGGCTAGACCCGACCATACTACCCAGAGCTACCGCACACAATGGCTACGATACTCTGGTACGGTCTTCGACCATACTACCCAGAGCTACAACACACAATGGCTACGATACTCTGGTACAGTCTCTGACCATACTACCCAGAGCTACCGCACACAACGGCTACGATACTCTGGTACGGTCTCCGACCCAACGAATCGAGAACCTGGTTACACAATCTAAAGTGATGCCAAATCATCATCTATTTCGTCTACAATCTCAATTGGTACTTGGCCTTCGGGCATCTTCCTAACACGGTCATGATCCATCATTCTTTTTAACCAAAAGGGCCGGACTAGCAAACGGAAAACTACTGGGTTAAATAACTTTAGCTTCCAACAATTCGTTAACCTTATCGCGTATGATTCGACGTTCTTCCGGAGACAGTGTAAGAACGTCTTTGCACTGTACAATTTGGGTCGATCAATCTCAAGTCCAACGCACCAAAGTTAACACGTGTGGTCGGAAAACCGTTAATAAAAGTCAGAGTATAATTCTAAGATGTTTACAAGGTCACTTCTTCTATCAAATGGTAAATCAGTGTCAATTTTATCACCATTATTCTTTATAGCCGTAGTTTGCATAGCGTTACACGTTTATAGTTCTCATAAATTAGTTTGCTCACACAAAAACCGTTATTCAAAACCTCTCGCACTAATAGAATGTTACTACGCAAGTACCTACGTATCGGGCAAAACGTGGAATAGAATCTCTATCACAAAACCGTTACGCTATAAGATTTATTCTGTGCTGATTGCACGCGTTTGACCAATACTAGTCAACGCAACAACGTTATTAACTCGTTTGCCACTTAATTTGGCTACACAACTCTCGTTTACTAACGAGTATTAAGCACCGGAATCAAAATAAAAATCATACGACTCACCATATTGCTGTAACTGTCTACAAACACCAGCTATTTCAAGCATCTATGCGTCGCTCTTTCGCCGCGTCAGCGTCTCCAGCGAGACTCGCGCTGCTCACACCGGCCGGCGTCGCTCGAACCCGCAGCACTAGTAGACTTCACACCATCCGCGCTGCCGCGTCGACAGTATGACGTTGCGCCCGTTTTCGCCGCAACGGAAACAAATCACTTGTTCGACTCCAGATGGTGCATTCGATATCAATTGGTGTGGCAATGAAACATTGCGCACCAGTGGGAGTCCAGATCCTTTATCCCACTTCTGATGTCGGCGTCAGCGATGGCTGAGCGATAGTTGCCGTCATCATCTCGATTCGGTGGTACGGACTCCATAGTGCAGGTTTACAATAAAACACGATGATACAGCAACTCAGTTAGTATTTCACTTTCAGAACAATCATCACAGTATATTACTAATAATGTTCACGCACTACTTTACACGTTCGGGCAAACCGACAGTTTCGCATAGGAGAACTCTAGCGAGCGCGACACGGCGTTTACCCTCTCCTTAGTACTACAATAGTCAATTGAGAGACTATTGTCGCTCAACTTTCATAATCTACGACAGATATATATATATTTTATTATACCTTTATGTAGTGCCTGTCAATGTGCCTATTTTTTTTTTACTATGGCATCTCGTAGTTGATTTCAGAAATCATGACTACTTAACCGGACTTTCCTGTGGCTGCCTTAAGAACTACTCTCAGGGCCTCCAGCCAGGGGCTTATAACAAACTATACTAAATTAATACTAAGTGAACACTTGCTAAGGGCACCCCCTGTGGGGTACGAACCTCGGCTTAGGGCGTCACTGACGGGAGGACAGCAAGATGGGACAGGCTGGATCAGATCATCATTATTATTAATCGGGGAATTTAAAGCTACGTGCTCAGCTTCGGCGCGGGCTGGCAGGTCATCGGACAAGGAACGGGGGGACGAATTTAATCGGGATCGCGACGGTCGTGCTGGACCTCGACGGCGAGGTCGGAATGACGGTAGGCGTCTGTTTTTGTATTTTTGTAATGTGCTGGTCTCCCTACGGCTCTCCTGGAGGAGGGTGATTGGGTCATCAGGGTCGGACAGGGCTTGCCTTGGTCGGCGAATACGACTAATATTGGACGGGACATAACTAGCGGCATCGACAACCAGAGAGTTGCGATGTTTGACCGCAGTATCAAAGTAACGCTTGGAAAGGCGTTTTAAAAACTGACTGATAGTGGGCATCTTTAAGTCGAGATGTAGGATCTCGTTGCGAATGAACCAGGGGACTCCCGTGGCTTTTCTAAGAAATCAGTTTTGGAGCTGTTGCATCCTATGGATATGGTTGGGTTTCGCGTCGGCAAAAACCGCACCCGCATAGGTCATGATGGGGCGAATGCACGCCGTGTACGTACGCAATTTGCACTTGAGTGACAATTTGCTACGTGCATTCAAAACTGAGTGGAGTCTACCTAGAGCAAAAGCGGCGCGAGCGCGGACCTGCTTTATGTGCTCTCGAAACGAAAGATGTTTATCCAATATTACACCCAAGTATTTAGCTTGCTTCTCCCAAGGGATCGGCTTGCCAAACATGGTGATTGGAGGTGGGGGGGGGGAGGTCAAAACCGCCTCGCGGTTTCTGAAAGAATACCGCTTGGCTTTTGTCAGGGTTGACTTCAATACGCCACTTTCGAAACCAGGCGCCAAGATTATTGACAGCTCGCTGGAGGGTGATTCGTATATTGTCCCCAACAAACATTTTTGTCATATAATCAAACTTTTATATGACGTTAAGTCTTTTTAAAGTTATTTTATAGTCATTATTTTAACTCTTCGTCATGTACTGGTGTATTATATGTCCGAATAGTCATAAACATTTTTTGTCGTATAATAATGTCATATGACGTTATTTCGACATTTATAAAACTTACTTATACAACTTTTCGTCCTCTAAACGTTTTCGTAGTATAAACGTCATAAAACTGTACATTTTGTTATATAATTACCTTTTAAATATCTGTTAAACGGATAATAATTGTTTACACGTAGTATTTGTTACCATTATATATAAGTCAAATAAATATTACGAGTGCGACCTGTATACATCCTAAAGTATCACAAACATGATAATACGACCGCTACTTAATTAATACTCATATTAAAGGTTTATAATAACCTTGTATACAATTTTCGCGTACTTTAATACAAAGTAATAGAGCTCAAGCTGAGAGTGAGGAAAATAAGAAAGGTTCCGTATCACATTTAAATGCAAATTTAACTAATCAATTTAACCAAAATACTACAAGTGTGCCCTGCAGTTCATTTTCCAAAGTTCAGGACTCTTGTTGATTTTTCGAAGTTGAAGTCATCCGAAAATGAAGATAATGTTGATAAAGAAGACACTTCAACCAACAATGATGACTTCAGAGACTATTAAAAAAGTGGTGCTATTGATTTTAATATTGCACAAGTTGCATTAAAGCAAAAAAAATATATATGAAGGAGGTAATATAAAAAAGCAGTAATAGTAGATTGCTGCATCGAGCGCCAAGTGAGTTATTGATGCACTCGTGTTAATTTAGTGCCCTCGCATGCGCTCGGGCACCAACATAACCCTCGTGCTCTAACTCACTTTTAGCAAGGTGCGTAATCTACTTTTCTTTCAACTACCAATTTACTCAACTCAAATCAGGTCAAGTCAGGTCAAGACAGGTCAAGTCTGGTCAAGTCAGGTCAAGTCAGGTCAAGTCAGGTCAAGTCGGGTCAAGTCAGCTCAAGTCATGTCAAGTCATGTCAAGTCAGGTCAAGTCAGGTCAAGTCAGGCACTGTTTTAGTTCTAAGCAAAAAATACGTCCTTTGAGATCGGTTTTGTAGTGATTAATGATAACATTACCACAGATATTATAATACTACGTACAGATACCCAATCCCATATAAAGAAATGACACCACCCTAAGTCTGGCAATTGAGCTGGCTATTTTTCTTCCCCATTTTTTTAACAGATGGCAGCATCATCGACTCACTAATTACCAGAGACCGTAGTTTTAAAACGCCATCTAGGAGTCTTGCCTGACTCCAGGATTTTTTGTTCCTTTTTTTACGTTTTTTTCTTCCTAGGCGTTCAATTCTAATATTTCTACGTAAAGTACTAGATAAAAAAAAATGTTGTTTGATTATCCTTAATGAAACGACTAAACGTTTCAAGTTTAAAGTGACCTGTCATCACTTTAGTAAAACGCCATCTATTGCAACAGATAGCTACTTTATCATTCTAAGGATTCGAATTGAAGTAAAAGGCTTAATTTAAGTTTTTTGTTGAAAATACGAGATTTATGAGTGTAAATACATAAATCAGCATTTAACAAAGATGTTTTAATTTTTACTTATATTACTATAGCCAAAATTTGCCGTATAACGCTTTTTAGTAATTGTTAATTTCATAATTGTTACATTATGCTGCCATCTATGATTTTTTTTCAAGACTAATTATAATTTGTTCGAGTTGGGACCCCATGACATTACTATGTAGTTGAAAGAAAAAATTGTTTCATTTTTTTAATTATCTCAGGAACGTAATTAACATTTCAAGTTTTCCATTTCAAATGTGCGCGTATCATTTCAATGAGGTCCATCTTGGATAAAAACTTATCAATATCCGCATAATTAGAGATCATTGTGGGGTTTACCTAAAACAAAAATATTATTTAGACTTAACCGCTTGAGTCCTAATGATGCACGCGATGCATCAATCGGAAATATCCTTCAAGCCCACTGATGCATAAAATGCATCAGTCGATGCCACGCAACTTAGATCTCTATTTCTACTGAATTACGGGTTAATAGTGTCTATGGGCAGTAGCACTCTAGAGTTGGATGATATTCACGTCAAATTAATCTACTAAATGCTTAATCTGTGCATGGAACACCACTAAAAATAAAATATTTAAAAAATAAAAATTGACATTTGACAGTGTCATCTGTCAGAGCGCCTGCGCGGGTGTGCGCGGACGGTCTCCGTGCATATTTTAATAATTATTTCGTGTTTTTACTGCCGTAATCGTCGTGAAGTGATATTAAATCAAATTAATAATAGTTTATACATCGTGTGTGATAATAATATTACCAAAATACATAAGTTGAGTGTGCAAAATTAGCGTATCAAAAAAATGCCGTGAAAGTACTGAGTGTGGTGGTGATTATGTGAATAGTGTTTGTTTTATGATGTTTACAGCGTGGGAAGCTACTTTAAAATATTAATTAGTGTAATTGAATCAATTTGTAAGTGATTTTCACTACTATAACGACATAATAACAACATTTTGTCGTCAAAACACAGTCCTTGAAACCAAGGTCAAGATGACCTACTCTAGTTACGTAATAATTTTGTTTTTTATTTTCTGTTATTATCTTAAACTGTTATTTTTTCTAGATTTGTTATCTATTCATAATACTGCCTGCAAAATTGTATAACAATAGAAACAGTATTTTTAACAGAAATCGTCAAAACATAAGAACAAATAAACTACCACGCACTTTACGATAATATTGTATTATTGTAAATCCTATTGTATTCATCCGTTCACCGTATATAGATAAGTATGTGTTCTGTTTATTCAAAAATCCAAACTACTTTACGTTATCGAGCTGCGATAAGTATAACTCAAGATATTGAGGTTTTACCCGGAGCCGCTGACACGCGGCGGGCCTCCGGGGCGCAATGTCGGGCGAGCAGCGGGCCCTAAAAGAATTACGCGTTCCAGCAAGGAACCTAAGAGGAGTTAACTAAGTTATAAGTCACGCAAACAAATATTCTATTTTTTTAATATAAATTCTTTAAACTAAGTTAGCTAACCGTTTGTAATTTTATAACTGATCCCTAAATCAACTGTAATGGCGTAAACATTTACAATGAACACAGCAGTTTATAGGTCGGGAAGTTATGTAGTTGTCATATAACGCAGTCACTTAATAAAATTATTAATAAAATATGTGAAAACGTTAGAGTTTTAAAAGCGCATAAAAAATTTGTTCCAAACCTACCTCACATTAATTAGTAAACTTGATTGCACAATGGTTTACAACTGATGAAATGGTTTTATCACCTCAAATAACAAAGAAAAAATGCAATATTAACTCAGCTGTCAAAAACACCGCCATATTAAATTAACGTGATATAATCTGTTACAATATAATTTCGTTCAATATGAGCATCATCTTTAAATGACAATAACACAACGATTACATTATATAAAAGTCATATTGTGTACCATAACTCGACCCAAAGTCGAATACACGCCGCGACAGCTATCATTACATGATATTTAGTCAAATCGCCGACGTGTATATGACTACTATGCGACTAAGTAGGTATTTATATGACTGTTACACGAAACTCTTAGCAACTTAAGTTGAATAAAATGGGCCCTAATGCCGTCGAGTAAACGTCCTTATGACATTTATACGATTATACTAAATAACATTAAGTTGCCACCAAAACGTCTACTCAACGTGGTTAATGTTTGTTGGGTCATTTCTGAATCCCTTGTAGTAGATGGCAGTGTCGTCTGCGATCAGAGCCAGCTGTGCATTTCTACTCTTTGGGATATCGCTAGTAAACAGCGTGAATATGCGTGTGGAGATTACGGAGCCCTGAGGGACACCCGCACGAATGGGTCGGGGGGAGGAGATAGCTCCTTCGATACGATAGCGGAATGTGCGGTTTGACAAAAAGTCCCGTCCCGGGGGCTACGGGAGCGGGTGCGCGTTTTGCGGGGGGCGCAGAGGGCCCGGGGTGGGAGGGGGAGGGGGGCGCATAGTGCGCGGGGGGCGCTAGGTGCGCTAGAGGGTGGGCACGGATACGCGGATCCATGAGGGAATAAAGAGGGGTGTGAGGGGCGGGGGGTTTCGCGGTAGCCAAGACCGGGAAGACCTCGTGATGAACTCAAACTCAAACTCAAAGCATTTATTTCAAATAAACCAATTACAGGCACTTTTGAATTGTCAAGGGGTCGGTCAGTCAGAAAGATGAAGCTAGTTGCCCATTCCAAAACGTAGTAGGTTCCTATGGAGAAGAACAGGCAAGAAACTCCATGGACACTCTTTTAAATCAGAATATTGTTACAATATATTGTTTACATCATCCATGTTGGTATATCAATCCGTTGTGCCAGACTTTGTCGAATGCTTTCACTATGTCGAAGAATATTGCACCGGTCATACTACCGCGCTGGAAGCCGGCGCTTGCGTATTCTATGATCCGGTGTACCTGATGCACGCTACTGTGCTGAGTTAGAAAGCCGAACTGTTCTTGGGGTATTAGGCTTCTTTCCACGCTTGGGGGAAGATGTTATTGCTTAGAGCACCATTGAAGATGGTGGTCAGTAGCATAATAAGGTGGGCTGGGAACAATTGAATCACCCTATTGGTGATTCCGTCTGAACCGGGGGCTTTACGTGTTTTAAGACTTTTGATGATCTCATGCACCTCGTCTGGAGCGACAGGGGGCAGGGGGTCATCGGGGTCGTCTACCGGGGGGAGGGATGCTCTACGTTCGACTTCAGCGTCCACCTCATCGAGGTGAGCATGGTCTACAGGTAGGGAGCTGGGGGAGCATTGAGCCTCTAGGCTGTCTGCTAGGCATTCTGCCTTTTCTTGGTCCTCGAATGCGATGGACTTATCGGGGCGTACTAGGGGGGGCATACTAGTGCATTGGTCAGATTTGAGCTTTCTAGTCAGTTGCCAGAAGGCTTGATGAGTTGGCTCTAATTCGCTAAGCATCTCATCCCATCCCGCATTACGCAGCTCTTGTACACGTTTCTTTACAGATCTCTGTAAATAGCGCATATGAGCCTTGTTTGCGGAACAGGGGAAGTTGCTATAGGCACGAGTGGCCGCGTTCTTCTCTGTTATCAGGTCACGCACATCCTGTGGAACCCTCCAGCGATGGTCTTCCGTCACTGGGACCTCCTTTGAACATTCGTTCACAACAGATTGTACGTGATCAGTTAACGAGTCGATCGCGGCCGTCGTGTCTGCGGTAGAGTCAAACTTATCGGGGATAGAGTCTAATTGGGGGGACGTGTTGGATTTCAGCTTTTCGCTTACTTTCTTCCAGTCCGTGATCCTTTTAGTGGCAGGGGGTTGAGAGGGGTCAGGTAGACCTATGCGGGGGGCCAGCTGCATGACTATTGGGCGGTGGTCAGAGACTAGTTCGTCTACCGATTCTATTGAGTCTAGACGTAGATTGACGTTCTTAAGGAGCGCCAAATCGAGTACGTCGGGGGTATGGTTGGGATCGTGAGGATAGTGAGTGGGAGTCATCTGGGCGATGACGTCAAAGGTCAGGGTGGCTGAGAGGTCGAAGAAGTGTCGCCCTCTCGTGGAAGTTATGGTACTATTCCATGCGGAATGTTTGGCATTGAAGTCGCCCGCTATTAAAACGGAGCTACTCATGCTCAAAAGTAGGGTGAGGTCGCTCGAGAGGGACTGAAAGTCCTCCGAGTTAGTGGGAGGGATATACGCCGACACTAGAGTGATCGGTTGGTGACCTGTCATGCCTAGGCGGCATATGGAGACTTCTATGCGAGAGAGGGTAGGGGGGTCCATTGGGATGCAATACAGCTCCTTTTTGTGATTAATGAGAGTGCCGCCTCTGTGACAGCGCGATCTATCGTTTCGGATTAAACGATAGTTGGCTATGGTGGGATCGCGGTGATACGGTTTTAAGAAGGTTTCCTGTACAAGGAGAATGTCTATTTTATGGTCGCGGAGAAAGAGAGCGATCTAGTCTCGTTGACTTCTTATGCCATTTGCATTGAAGATGCCTAGTCTGAGGGATCGGGGTTTAAACCTATCGTTGATGGCTTTATCCATTATAGGTTCCGTTAGCGATGGAGCTTAGGGCTTGCGTAATGTCAGGGTACAAGTTATAGACCAGTTTGACCTGATCGATGTCGCATCTATCTCTGGCGTGCTGAATTTCAGCGGCCATACGAATAGCGCGGGGGGAATAGAAAATCATAAACGTGGAGGAGATCACGTTAAATGGGTTGGAGGGTGGTTGGCGTTGGGAAGCCACGGGAGTGAGGGTGGGGCGGGGGTTCTACGGGAGCGGGTGCGCGTTTTGCGGGGGGCGCAGAGGGCCCGGGGTGGGAGGGGGAGGGGGGCGCATAGTGCGCGGGGGGCGCATAGTGCGCGGGGGGCGCTAGGTGCGCTAGAGGGTGGGCACGGATACGCGGATCCATGAGGGAATAAAGAGGGGTGTGAGGGGCGGGGGGTTTCGCGGTAGCCAAGACCGGGAAGACCTCGTGATGAACTCAAACTCAAACTCAAAGCATTTATTTCAAATAAACCAATTACAGGCACTTTTGAATTGTCAAGGAGTCGGTCAGTCAGAAAGATGAAGCTAGTTGCCCATTCCAAAACGTAGTAGGTTCCTATGGAGAAGAACAGGCAAGAAACTCCATGGACACTCTTTTAAATCAGAATATTGTTACAATATATTGTTTACATCATCCATGTTGGAATTATACATGTGAGTACAATGTAGAAAAACGTGCAGGTTAAAAGCGTCCGTAAATAAAAGATAAAAAAGATACAAAACAATTCAAAAATTAAAATAAATTATAATAAGCCGTGGCAGCTAAGAGATGACTAGTCCCTACTGATGGCGCCCGTTCACGAACATGACGTATGGATCAGCACCATTCAGCTCAACCATTTTGAAGGGAACTTAATGATCCACCAAACACGCCACCACCAGCGAGACAATAAAGTGAGCATGACATACTCTCAGCCGCTAGGGTACATTCAAGTAAATGAAAGACGAACCTAGTAAATGGTAGCTTTAAAGTACTTAGGTAAGTACATAGTGCTCACACATATGTGCTATGCAGTTATACAATACTAGGAGATTGAATTTATACAATGTAAAGATAGTTTTTAAAATCTTCAGCAGCTCCAACAATTTTTCGAATGCTAATCAATTAGTTTATGCGCCCTGTGGAGCTGGACCAGCGCTGAACCAAGCATTTTTGTCATTGATGTTATCTCCCAATTTATAATATACTTGGCGGCATAGTGTGCGTTTTATACAAGATTTAAATTTTGTTTCATTCAATTGGACTATGTGGGGAGGTATTTTATTGTAACATTTTAAACAGTACCCCATGAAGGATGAGTCTACTTTAGCCAGTCTGAAGCCCGGTTGAACTAATTGTTCCTATTCCTTGTCCTATAATTGTGTTTTTCACCTCTTTTACTGAAAAGACTTAAATTTTTCCTTACGTACATGATGTTTTCGTAGATATATTGACAAGGTACCGTCATGATATTAATATCTTTAAACAGTTCCCTTAGAGAATCGCGCATACGGAGGCCATATATTGCTCTGGTAGCTCTTTTCTGCAGAATAAAAATAGACTCGATATCTGCAGCCCGTCCCCATAGTAAAATACCGTAAGACATGATACTATGAAAGTAACTGAAATAGACTAGTCTCGCGGTATCTACATCAGTGAATTGACGGATTTTCCTCACAGCATATGCTGTTGAACTTAGCCGTCCTGCAAGAGATGTTAAATGAGGACCCCATTGCAGCCTTGAGTCGAGTGTGATCCCCAGGAAAACAGTCTTATCGACGAATTCTAGTTTCTCCCTATTCAATATTATGTCACAATCACTACTTTTAACATTCGGTAAAGCAAATCTCATGCATTTAGTTTTCTTCCCATTTAATACTAAATTATTAGCAGTGAACCAATTTTGGACCTGCAGTAGGGCGTTATTTACATCGTCAAGATTTGATGCACGTCTATTTATTTTAAAAATAATGGAAGTATCGTCAGCAAATAACACCATTTGTGGTTGGTTTTTTAATAAATGGGGTAGATCATTAATATATATTAAAAAGAGGAAAGGACCCAATATCGAGCCTTGTGGAACACCCATTTTTACATTTGAACCGAGTGAATTGACACCATTTATTTGAACTTGCTGTTGTCTATCATTTAAATAAGATTTTACTAAACTGAGCGCAAGTTTACCTAGTCCGTAATGCTCAAGTTTTAAGAGTAAGGTTTTGTGATTTACGCAGTCAAATGCCTTGGAGAGGTCACAAAAGATTCCTATGGAATCTTGGGCCTCCTCCCACGCTGTAAAAATGTGTTTTAATAAGGTGACACCGGCGTCAGTCGTACAACGTCCTTTGGTGAAACCATATTGCTGATCGTGTAAAATTTGGTTGGTGTTAAAATGATTAAGCATTTGATTGAGCATTACCTTTTCGAAGACCTTGCTGAACACCGGCAGCACAGATACTGGTCTATAATTGTTGGTGTCTTTACTGTCCCCAGATTTAAGAAGTGGTATTACCTTACTGTATTTCATTAAATCCGGGAAGACTCCTTGATCCACACATAAATTAAATATTAAAGCTAAGTATGGTGCTATAGTCTCGATTATGGATGTACAAACTTTGATAGATAATCCCCATAGATCTTCGGTTAATTTTATTTTGATTTGTCGAAAAGCTTTTATAACTATCATAGGGTTTATATGCTTAAATTGAAATTCAACCGGGCAGCCTGGAACGTTCGCTCTTAATAAATCAATTGAGACATCGGGTGAGGAATTTAAAACTTCCGTCGTTTTAGCTGGTATGTTAGTAAAGAAGTGTACAAATTCTTGAGCTACTTCTAAATTAGAGCTTATGGCACCACGTGAAGTCTCCAATGTGTAATCAGTGTTTCGCATTTTATTCTTATTAGTTTCACTATTTATAACTTTCCAAACTGATTTTATTTTATTTTCTGCTGATTTGATCTTGTTGCTAATATACAGAGCTTTAGCTATCTTGCAGGTATTTCTAAAAATTTTGGAATAAGTAGCAACATACTTGTTGAAAGTTTCAGTATTTATGTAAGGCTTAAGGCCATACAGCTCGAACAGTCTTTCCCTACTTATCCTAATACATCTAGTTGCCCAGTCACTAAATATAAAATTAGAGAAAATATTTTTTGTTTTCTTTTCAAAAGTTTTATTAAATTCAGTGTGCACTATTGAAAAGAAATCCTCATACAGTTTATTTGCATCGTTCATGTTGTGGCCCAGAACATTTAACTTATTATTTAGGGAACTATTGAATCTATTTAATTTGCCAGTTGTTATGGGTCTAAATTGAATTTGTACTTTTTGCAAAGGTATTTTAAACTTAAAAGTTACCGTTTGTCCACTATGATCGGAAGGCAAATAATTAACGATGGCTTTATCTAAATAATCACAATCGCATGGTGGAGTTTATTCCATGGGCTAGGCTTCTGAGGGCTAAGCCTCTGGGGGATTTGAGAGGACGGGGCGGTGGGGCATTCCCTTTGCTGACGATAGTCAGCACGCTTAGTTAGCTTAGGAGAACTTGACTTAGGGGCCTTCGAGCCGCCACGGTAATTGACCGGATGACCCTCTTGTCCGCATAGTACACAGCGGGGGCAGTCAGCAGTGCCATGCTCGCCCAGGCACTTTACGCACCAGGGTTTCGCTTGGCAATGCTTCTGCGAATGCCCGTATAGTTGACAACGGTGGCATTGACCGATGTTGCCATTTTTCCTAGGTTTTTCAATTGAAAAACCGACTAAGTTACAAAGCGATTTGATATTGAAAATGGGGTGATGCCCCTGAACGGGAGAGCAGACGACAAGAACCATGTCGAATGCTTCACCGCCACGCGAGCGGTGCATACGGTGGACTTCGTCCACGGGGATATTTTGCGACTGAAGGTCGGCTTTACTATCAACGGGGGAGATTTCTTTGGGGATACGTTTTTGTATGGTCTAGGGACCTTACACCTTGAATTGTTGCTGATTGATACACTGATAACTGATTGATAGGTTTTTATTGATAGAAGTATGATTGCATGATAAATGAGTGCACGCGGTACGAATGCTATTCGTGTACTAACTTGGCCGGCCTGGCGCAGGTAAAATGCTGACATATTGATATGAATACTGTGCTGTGCTTGCACTGTACATGCTCCAGGCCCGGAGAAGATAAGGGTGCACAGGTGATATGAATCGTGATGAGTTACAAAGTTATAAAACATAATTTCTTATAAAATAACTTAAATAGCACTACATTGATTTGTATTGACTTCCAAAACGTGGTGACGACGCTCTGTCAATGCGTGTGCTGCTATGGCTGCTGTCACCCGTAGCGATGGTCTGCGATGGTCTTCTTGCAGCTGTCGTGTAGTGCACGTTGGGTTCCTGATGAACCTGTTTAACCGTGTCCCTGTGCGCTCGCAGCCGTCGCCACCCGTAGAAGAGAGCACAGATAATGATCACTGCAATCACCGAGTATATGGCGATGTAGTGGTGGATGTCGTGGGATGATACTTGGTCTGTCAATGCCTCAATTTCCTTGGTTCTGGCATTCTTGATGGCGAGACTGATATCTTCCAAATCCTTTTGTCGTTTGATAGTCTCTTCGGTGTTGTTCAGTGTGGTAGTGTATGGTATAGTCAGATTGATGATGTGATTTATAGACGGAATCTCAATATCCATGACGTCTGTTTTTGTATAGATTGAGTTTGTTAAGCTTTGGTGTGAATAAATCGTAAATGTTTGACCTTTGATTACGCATCCGTCACCGAGTGTCATTACCCCGGCTTTGCTGAGTTGTTCAGGAGTAATATGATCCTCACATATGACTCGCACGGTGCATTGTCCGCAACAATAATACAAGTATGAGTTGACGATGCTTAATTCCGTCCATTGATCTATGCATTCTTTGGTTTTGGTTTGACATTGATTTGCAACTTGATCCTTTACTGAGTCTGAGGTCATTTGATAAATAGGCTTTTTCAGAGGACAAATAAAGTCGTCATGGTCGTAAGGCGTACATCTTCCCCAATCGTCTTCCGATATCGGAATGTACGAGTCTTTGTGGATGTTTATCGCTAAGTGATGCGCGATAGGTGTGATGGTGACCATACTATCACCTACTTGCAGCGGGATTGGTATGAGGTTGTAAAGCTCATAGTCTTCTCTAGTCACAAGAGGAATCTTGACTTCAAATATCATGTACTGGTTGGTTGTTCTCGCTTTTACTTTCAGTAAATGATATATCTTCGCTATATCTGTTTGAATATTATTTATTGGTATGGTCAGCTCCTTTGATAGTTGTCCTGTTATAGTGTTCAGTTCATCTCTCAGTTGTGTTGGTGTCAAGAGGTGAAAATTGAATTTTTCATAGAAAATATTCGCCACTGTATCTACCAGCGTTTCCTGGATATTTTTCAGGTTCGACAGCATATTGTTTGCCACAAGGGCTGATAAAGTAAAGTCACTTTTGCTGTCTGTCTTTTGAATCTGCTCTTTTAGTTTGTTTATTCCCAGATTGCAGTTGACGATGTGTTGATTGATGAGTTTATGTTGTTTTTCCAAGGCGGTTTCTACTCGTTTGATGACATTCAACTCTGCTTCAACGATTGATGTCTGATTTTTCCACAATAAGGCAAGATGTTTTTGATCCTTCTTGATAAGGTGGATATCTTTCTGATATTTTTCGGCAAAGTCTTCGTCCAATATTCCGAATAAACTACGTGCAACGTAGCCTACACCGTTGATAAGGCCTCTACGTCGGCGCAATCGGTGCATTTGCTGACCAAGTAAAATGGTGTTATAGTGCTCGAGTTCGTCGTACTCATGACGTAACTGTAATCGGACTACGTCACATTGTGATATTGGATCTGTTGAGCATATGTTTTCCAGGTGATTCATGTATTTGTTGAGTGCGTCTATTCCTCGCCAGTATGGAGCCATATCGCAGTAAACTATTAGCTTCCATTCATCACGTTGTAGCCGCATGTTGGCTACCTTGTCAAAGTATATGCTTTGATTATTGCCCAGGCTTGAGAACTTGTATTCGCTTCTTGCTGTGGGCACCATTACCATAAGAGTCATGAGTATGGTATAAATTACGTTGCATAATTTTGATGACGATTGTCGTCTTCGTTGACTTGATACGTTATTGATTGCAGCGGATTTTTGATATTCTGGCTCTTTTGATTGGTTTTCATCAGTAGGCAATAATGATAGCTTTGATATTGGTCTTTTCATTGCTCCATTTTTTGTCCGAATAGTAACTACCCGGACGTATCCATCTTTTCCGGGATGTAGTTCTGTGATGTGTCCTGAACTACTTTCATCAGAAGTGATAGTAAATGCGCTGCGCTAAGCTCCAATCTTGGTAATGATATTGCTTTATTGACAGGAACAAGTCTTGATTTTCCTGCCATTAAGGTCACAGGAGTTGGATTGTTCTGTTTGATGATCCTGCAATAAATTACGCAAGCGTACGCTTTTGTGGATGCGTCACAGAAACCATGAAGTTCAATTTCTGCGTTCTGCTGTGTTTGCAGCCATCGCGGTACATTGATTTGCTCTATTTTTGGTAGATCTTTCTTGATCTTTTGCCATTGCTCGTTGATATGTGCTGGAACTTTGTCGTCCCATTGTAGGGTTAATGACCAGACATTTTGGAATAAAAGTTTCAGCTTGGTTGAGACCGGTGACAGCCAGCCTAGTGGGTCAAATATTTTTGATATATCTGACAATAGTGACCTCTTAGTAGCTGGATTCGTTGATTTTGTGTCAATCTTCATTTCGAACTTGAATTGATCATCCAGCGGGTGCCAGCGCAGCCCCAATGTTTTAGTTGACTCCTGATGTTTGAATTCAAATGATTGCGCTGTGTTTGAGGTTACGTCATCTAATATCACTTGTTTATTAGACGCCCACTTTCTTAAATTAAAACCGCCAGATCTGAGTAACTCGGTAAGATCAGATTTTAGTTGCTTTGCTTCTTCGATACTATGATGTCCAGTCAACAAATCATCCATGTAGAAACATGTTTCGACAACTGCGGCCGCAGCCGGATACTTGGAGCGTTCATCTTCTGCTATTTGCTTTAGAGTCATCATGGCAAGGAATGGTGCAGATTTGGTGCCATATGTGACTGTTGTTAGCTCATATTCACGTAATTGCTCTTGTGGTGAGTCGCGCCAAATGATTTTTTGATATTGCAGATCATCGTCATGACAGTAGATTTGTCTGAACATTTTCTCGATGTCCGCTGTAATTGCATATCTATGTTGTCTCCATTTCAGAATCAACGTGAATAAATCTTGTTGGAGATTTGGGCCACTGTACATGAAATCATTTAAACTGTAGCCACTTGATGTTTTTGCTGACGCATTAAACACCACACGTAGTGCTGTTGTTGTTGATTCGGGCCTCAATACACATAGGTGAGGTAAAATGCAATCTGGCTGTTTTTTAAATGTGCACTCTCGCATGTGACCTAGTCTGATGTATTCGTCGATGAATGCCTTGTAATCTTGCGCCACTTTTGGGTTCTTTGCAAACTTCTTTTCCAATTGATAAAATTGTGCGATTGCCTTCGCTTTTGATTCTCCCAATTTTTCCTTTATTTCTGGCTTTAACGGTAGTCTTACAACATATCTGCCATCCTTTCGTCGCGACGTTTCAGTCTGATACTGCTTAATGCACTGATGATCCTCCGTCGATATGTTGATATTGCTGTCTGCTATGTCTTCAATGGCCCAAAACCTTTGTATGTCTGCCATATTGTTCATCACGACGTTGCAGTGATATGATTTGACGTTTCCGCTTAATATCCACCCAAGTTGAGTTTGTTGTGCTACAGGGACTGACTCATTTTCTTTGATGATGTCTCCCATTATAATTTGAGAATATACGTCGGCGCCGAGTAGCAAATCTACAGGTCGGCTCGTATAGAATTCTGGATCTGCTAGCTGTATGTTTTTTAGGTATGCCCATGATGGTTTTGAGAAAGTCTTGTTGGGCAAGTTGTGTAACAATGTGTTCATTATCAACACATCTGCTTGAAATGTATATTCAGTATGTAATGATGACGCAGTAATACTGATCTCTCCCTTACAATTGGCTTGACTAGTGCCGATGCCAAATATAACGCCCTTGAATGCTTGTCTTGCTAGTTCTAGTTTTTGAGCTGCGTGTTCTGTTATTAGGGAGACTTGGGAGCCTTGGTCAATAAGAGCACGCAATGTGTGATATGTCCCGTTGCGTGATTTGACACGAACGAGGGCTGTTGCTAGCAGAATTTCTATGATACTTTCCTTTGAGACATGGTTGACAGTGTCCCGCGTCCTGTTTTCTCGTGATATGGACTGTTGTTCTTCTGCTGACGACTTTGTGCTACTTGTCCCGGCGTTGCTGTGAAACGTGTCGTGTAGCAAGGTGTTGTGCTTTTCTTGACATACTCTACATTTTGTTTCCGAGTAGCATGACTTGTCTTTGTGATCATAGAGACAATTTTTGCACAGGTTCAATTTTTTCACAATATCCCTTTTGGCCTCTGGCCTAGATTCTAAAAATGTTTTGCAACGGAAAAGTCCGTGGTTGTCATTGCAGAGTGGACAGTTTGGTTTATTCATTGCAAAACTTTTAAATGTTGAATTGCGGAAAAATGGTCTACCTGCATCGTTGCTAGTATTGTGCTGACTAGGTTTGCTTTGTTTGTTAAGCGGATGACCCGATTCTTTTTTGTTGAATGTTTCTTGCTTTGATTTTGGAGTATACTGCTTGCGTCGAGATGATTCCAGAGCGGTGTATTTGTTCTCCAGGAATGTTAGGAAGTCGTCGAGTGTCGGGAGTGCTTTGGGGTTGGTTAATGATTGAATGTATTCTCCATGCGTCTCGCTGTCCATTTTCAGCGCCAGCAGGTGCACAATAAGTGGGTCCCAGCTTGCTGTGTTGACGCCGAGATTCTTTATAGCGTTAAGACATTCGTTGGTAGTATCGAACATATTCTTGATTTGATAATCTGCTTGATTTTGCATGGTAGGTATTGCTAGAAGTGCGTTGATATGCGAGCTAAAGATGAGCTTTTCGTTGTTGAATCGATGATTCATGATGTCCCAGCATAGTTGATAATTTTCAGAACTGATGTTTAAATGCTGGACTAGTTTTTCAGCTTCACCTTTTAGCTTGCTCTTTAAAAACTGCATCTTCTGAGCACTCGACAGTGACTTGCTATTGTGGATCGTTTCAATAAATAGATCCTTGAATGATGTCCACTTGAGGTAGTTCCCGCTGAATATAGGAATGTCGATTTTGGGGGTGCAATTTTCCCGATGTGAAACTGAACCCATCTTGTTATTGATTGACTTTTTCATGTCATTGTATAACTGCTCATATCTGCTGTATGTTTGCTCATAATCTTCGTCTTCCTCGTACAACTCACTGTCAATTTCCCAGTGCAACGAGTCAATAGTTGACCACCTTTTGTGTACATTACGCAGCAGATCTTCGAGTTCCCATTTCTCAGAAATGCCCTCTAATTCCACGCTTTTGATTGTACGAGACAACGCTTTGAAGTTGCTTTTTTGCTTTCGCAGCATTTCTTCCAGTCTGCTTGCATTTCCTTGAGAAACAGTTTTCCACAGAGACGTGGATTTACTGTTGCAAGGGTTGCTGTTTGCTTGATCGGGGCCAACTGATGAGGTATTCGAAGTTTCTTGATCGCGTTCGCCAGATGTTGATGCTTGCAATGATGGATCGCCCGAAAATTGAACCCTCTTGCTGTCACTAGGAGCTTCCGATTCGTATCGCTCGATAGTTTCCCGTGCTTCAGTGTAGAAGAGTTTCGTCCTTTGATAGCAATTGTCGGTGAAATATCTGGCACTGCGAGTATCGAATTCACATAATCTCAAATGATTAGACTGGAACTCAGCCCAATAATTATCTAGAGTTTGTAGTCGTTTCTTGATATTGGATGAAGTCTTACGTTCTGCCGAATCTTTCTTGAAGTTCCTTAACAGCTGCTCCATTGCTTGCATGATTTGATCTTGATTTGCTAAAATGTTCTCCATTGTAGAGTTCATGATTTTTAGGTTTCTTGATTGATATTCCTGACCGCTGGTCAACAGGAAGTGCTATTGCGAACTCTCCGCGATATTAGCGCCTTCTCAATCCAACCGGTTAGACCCGCTTGTGGGAAGCCGGATGAACCGATTCGCAACCGTGGAAAGACGAGCAAAGCACCCTCTATGCTGATGCCAGAAGTCGATGGCTCGATGATGTTGGTAGACCGTTGACTGTCGTCCACAGGTCGTGTTTACAGGAACGACCACTATTATGTTTGCAAAGTGATTGGATCCTGCATCCGGCTCGAAGGACCATTAAGATGTATGGTCTAGGGACCTTACACCTTGAATTGTTGCTGATTGATACACTGATAACTGATTGATAGGTTTTTATTGATAGAAGTATGATTGCATGATAAATGAGTGCACGCGGTACGAATGCTATTCGTGTACTAACTTGGCCGGCCTGGCGCAGGTAAAATGCTGACATATTGATATGAATACTGTGCTGTGCTTGCACTGTACAGTTTTATTACGACCCTAGTCTGTTTGTCTTCTGGGAGCGAGGTGTGGAATGACACACCTCTTGCTCTCAGGAGCTTTGTGAGTTCGCGATAATCGCTCGCGGTCCGAACTTGAATTTTAATACCCTGTAGGGTAGAGCGGGCATTGGTGAAGTCGATCTTTTTTTCGACACACCATTTGGACACTTCGGTCCACTTCCCCTTGTCCTGAATGAACACGGGGTACTGGATGTCGCTACGTCCCCGTAAGGGGACGTGGCGTGCGGGGTCGGGGCTCCGCCCCTTGCCCGCGGAGGCCATACCGTGGCCCGCAACTGCGGGCCCGTCATTATGCTTGCCTAGACGGCTTATGGCACATTTCCGTCCGTGTGACTAGTTGCAATGTGTTTTTCTGTAGGCGCGCCAAGACGCTATATCCATAGCGCCGCTTTCTTCACGACATCTCGGCGGTCTGTCACCGCCAGATGAGACCCCCAGTTACCTGGGGGAGTACCAGCGGGTAACGACCAGCGACAAAGATGCCGACTCGACGCTCCTACAGAGTAGGGTGTAGTTTTCCCTCGCCCCGGTCACAGATCTAGCCGTTTGCGGTTTGAGGGAGAAACTGTTGTGTGTGTATGAGCGGCTTGGAGTGTAATGTACCGCCGCTCAGTGACTGCGTGCGTCGCGGCCCGCGTCGCGCCCGCCCGCGTTGTGTATAGGCGTCTGTTTAGTGATGGGTGTCTGTGTTAGTTACGTAGCATGCCTATATTAACTAAGCACACGCTACGTAACATATGTATGTATACATATGTAAAGTCTTATTGTATCGAGTGATCCGCGTGTAACCTGAGTGCGGCTCACTCGTGGCGTCAGTCCGGTGTGGAGGGGGCAATGTCCGCGGCCAGGTCGCGCGGGAGGGGTCTAGCGTCGGGGGGGCGTGCATGCAACGGCGCTATCTGCCTGACATGGGGCCAGGCAGACGCGTCGGCGCGCGCAAACATTCCCTTCGCCAGGCGCCCTACATAATCGTCCAGGCTCTCAATCCTGAGGTCCCGGTGTATTATGTCGTTCCTCACGAAACGAGGGGCGTCAACGATGGTCCGCAACGCATGGTTTTGCTGCGTGCGGAGCTGCTTGCGGTGTCCCTCGCTCGTGAGGGCGAACCACGCAGGGGCGGCGTACGTCAATATGGGGCGCACATATAACTTGTGCACCCCCAATTTGACGCGCGCCGGGAGGCCGGATGAGAGCACAGGACGGAGTAGGTTGCGGGCAACCCTACCCTGCGCGACTACATTGCGGACATGTTGCTCCATCGTGAGCCGACGATCGATGGTGACCCCCAGGTATTTCAGCCGGGGCGACCACTCGATGTCGGCCCCATGCAGTTTCAGAGGTGGTGGGAGGGGCGCGAATCCTGTGATTAGCGCCTGCGTCTTACCCACGTTAACCGAAAGCCGCCACTTTGACAGCCACTCGGGGAGTAAATCGAGGGCGCGCTGCACCTTGACGGCCGCGTACTTCGCATTAAGCGATGTAGTAATGTACGCGGCGTCGTCGGCATACAGCGCGAGCATCGAGTCGGAAGTGGCGGGAATGTCGTCGGTGTAACGTGAGTAACACGCCAGCGACACGCAGCTGCCTTGTGGCACGCCCGCGCGCACCGGGCGGGAGCTAGATAGCGCCCCGTCGACCACCACTTTGAAGATTCTGTTGAAAAGAAAACTAGACACCACTCTGACCACGCGGCGGGGCGCGTCGGTGGTTGCCATCTTATAGATTAGGCCCTCGTGCCACACACGGTCGAAGGCCTTCTCCATGTCGGGGAATACTGCTACAGCGTACTCCTTTTTATTGTGCGCAGTTGTGAGGTGGTGCAGTACCCTCGACAACTGGAGCGTCGTACTGTGTTCGGCCCGGAACACGAACTGCTCCGGGCGCGGCTCAATATGGGGTAGGAGATGTCGCAGCAGGAGGGCCTCGAACACCTTGGAGACCGTGGGCAACAGGGTGATGGGCCGATAGCTCTCCGGCTTGAGAATATTCTTTCCCGCCTTGGGCAGCATAATGACGCGCCCTTCCTTCCATGAGGTGGGGAAGGCCCCGGTGCGCAGTATCGCCGTAAACAAGCGCGCCAGTGCCGCTATTGCACGGAACGGCAAGTGGCGCAGCGCTGTTTTGGTGATACCGTCCGCACCGGGGGCCTTTCTGGGCTTCGTTTTTAGGATGGCGCGTCTTATTGCGCCAGGCGAGAAGAAGATAGGGTTCTCCTCGGGAGCTATCGGCGTTGTGAAGTAGTCTCCCAGGTGTTTCTCGACTCCTGCGACATGTTCGTGATCGCTAGTCGGGTTCAGCTGGAACTGACGCTCCAGGTGGATGGCGAAGACCTCCGCCCGGTCCTCCGCCGTATACTTAAGGGCCCCGCCGCTATCCAGTAGTGGTCGCACCGGGGCTGGGGTGTTTGTCAGCTGGCGGCAGAGTCTATGTACAGACGGCCAACTATCTGTTGTCGCGTCTATACGTTCCTCCCAGCCCGCGGCGGTGTGGGCCTGTAGCTCGGCCTTGACCTTGTCCGCGAGACGGTTGAGCTGTCTCTTCAGCGTTGGGCATCTTAGTTGCTGCCACTGCTTGCGTAGGCGCCTCTTCATGGCGATCATCTTCGTGATGTAGGCCGGCAGGGGTGGCAATAGCCCTCTCCCCTGCGGCAACGTCGTTGTCGCCGCTTCTAAGGCGCTTTGAATGCAGGCAGTGACATCGCCCGCCATCTGGTCCACGCCCGCGGAGGTGACGATAGGCCGAGTAGGCGTGGTGGTGTCTAGTATCTCTCCGAAGGCTGTCCAGTCCGTTAATCGACGTGGCGCTAGTGGTTTCAGGGATGTCGGCATACCCGATAAGACGACGAGTACAGGTTGATGGTCCGTCAATCAGGAAATTCAAAGTAAAACTGACTACACATTTTCATCGCGCATCTCGCGAAAGACAATCAAACCAAATAAATCAACAAATTTAAGCTCTGCAAGTGATCTCTGGCTACGCATAGCCCAGTAACCTCCGGTTACTATCTTTACTTTATGCGAACCCCAACGGGAACGCCAAACGTCTAATCATTATGCAAACTTAAATTCTCTCCTCATTGTTACAACTACTACTTTGCTCTACCTCAGTTTTGTCAGGTGTAGCGTGGTGAGGGGTCTCAGCGGAAAATAATCGAGTGGTGCTAAATTATTACAATTAGTAAGCTCCTTACCACATCACTAAAAACGTGGCACAACACTAATTTTCTAAGGACGCTCTGCCATTTCGACATCCGCTCGCCTAGCTGATAGAAGCGATTCCCTGATCCTCAAGATTCTAAGTACCCCGACCTAGGGTGAGTTCCACATTAATTTGGTAACCATATCAGACCCTCTGCACTGGATAACCTATATTGTTTTCATCACATATGTATTATCTGATTTCGCGAGTGTCAATGGCGGACTACGCGTCAGGGGGACATCCAGTGCATGGAAGATTGTAATATGTATGTATCGCTACTGCATCTAGGTGATGTAGTGCCTCGCTGTGTATTATAAGTGATTAAGTGAGCAATCTGCTATGATCGTTGTTACTTTGTTTTATGCCCGCGTGCCGCATACATAACCTCTTAAGTGCATCCGTCATTGTGCCACGCTGTGTTTGCAAACACTCTGCCTGTAAACCGCTGCGATGTGTTGAGCTCTCATTCACTATGCTTACCACGCTGTTCATTGGTGGCTAGAAGAAGGGAAGAGGCTGGCACATCGCATGCGGGCTGCTGCTAGTTGCACCGCTTCTGACATGCGCTCCCTAATGCGCTTCCAGGGTTCCAAGTTCCGGTTGAGGACAGGATGCGTGGGTATTCTACCCACGTGCGCTACCGAGGCCTTGCGGGGTCTGGATAACCGCGGCCTAACGCCGCGAGCTACTCGCGGACCTGTTACTGACAGGCCTCCGCGCCAACCACGTGTCGCTGACACGTACTGCCGGGTCTCACGGAGGCCCCTACCGGCCTCTAACGAAGGCCCTGCCGGTCTCTCACCGAGCCTGTACTGACAGACCTCCGCGACGGCCACGCGTCACCGGCCTGTACTGCTGGTGCCTCACGGAGGCTCTACCGGCCCCTAACGAAGGCCTCTGCCGGCCTCTCACCGAGCCTGTAGGAACAGGCATCCGCCGTCTACAACTTAGTGCAAGGAAGTACATTTATTAACTATAAGTGTGTTAGTGCTTAGAACTGAACAGTGCGACCTTACCCGCGACCTAGCTGAGGTCTAGTTGTGTTAAGACTACAATTATATGTATTAACCTACCCGACTGGTTTCAATCATCTCACTATACACTACCTACCTACCTACTTAACAGTTAGCGGCCTGCGCAGTCTACCTGCAAAGCCCTAGCCGTTACAGTGGCGCCCAGGCTTTATATATCTTTGTCACACTGTTCTGGACTGAGTCCTAGCACGCTGCTCATATCACATCGTTGCGGTTTAGTTTTAAGTTTATGTTGATACTGTTATATTGTGTGTGTGTGTGTCGTACCTAGCTCAACTAATAGCTTACTACTTTTGTAATAATGGGATCTCACCCTATTAACTTCATACATTTACGGAAGGCTGAACTAGAATATGAAGTCTTGATACGGGGCGGTGAAATTGGTACTTGCCTTAATTTAAGGAAGCAAATTAACCTCTTGAGTAAAAAATATACAAGTGAGGATATACATGAATCAGGCATTGATGAGACTGAGGATTTATGCGCAGTTAAGGCAACCATAGGTGAATTTCAGTTAATTCTAGGTGAAATTAACAATGAAGCGGGACTAGCAAAGGGTATATCATACAAAAATCATATTAAATACCGACTAGCCCGTATTACACCAAACAACCCGGAGAATGTATTACTAAAGCAAAAACTAGATGAAAAATACAACACATTGGATTCACAACTCTCCAAACTAGACACTAAGTTAAGTTCTGGTAGTTCACAGCGAACTGACACAACAGCCACTCCAAACACTAACATAACCGTAACATGCACTAATCACATACCAAATAAACCGAAATATGATGGAAAAACTTGTGTGCGTTCTTTCATACAAAAAATCGAGGAGTTCAGACAAAGTAAACAAATAAAAGGAGATGATATGTTTAACTTCGCATTTGATGTCTTTACAGATAATGCTCTCCATTGGTATAGGCATGTCAAACCAAATGTCACTTCATGGGAAGAACTATTGCAACACTTGAAGGCTGCTTTTGACAGCGATGACTACGATTATAGATTGCTTACCGAGATCAGAACGCGTTCACAAGGTGACACGGAAAACATAACTATTTACATATCCATAATGAGCGGTTTATTCAATAGACTAAACACTTGAGGTACACTTCCACACTTAATTGTGTACCTCTACAGGATGAGTCAGAACCAACATGACATACTTTCATATCGGGTAGGAATCCAGCCAAAGGTGTAACTGGCTGGCTTCTGAACCAATGAAAGGATGGAACAGCAGGGAGGGTTATTTAGTTCTAGCGGACTTTACACAGGTAAAATCCTCTCTCTGCAGCCGGGGTACTGTAGCGTGGTGAGGGGTCTCAGCGGAAAATAATCGAGTGGTGCTAAATTATTACAATTAGTAAGCTCCTTACCACATCACTAAAAACGTGGCACAACACTAATTTTCTAAGGACGCTCTGCCATTTCGACATCCGCTCGCCTAGCTGATAGAAGCGATTCCCTGATCCTCAAGATTCTAAGTACCCCGACCTAGGGTGAGTTCCACATTAATTTGGTAACCATATCAGACCCTCTGCACTGGATAACCTATATTGTTTTCATCACATATGTATTATCTGATTTCGCGAGTGTCAATGGCGGACTACGCGTCAGGGGGACATCCAGTGCATGGAAGACTGTAATATGTATGTATCGCTACTGCATCTAGGTGATGTAGTGCCTCGCTGTGTATTATAAGTGATTAAGTGAGCAATCTGCTATGATCGTTGTTACTTTGTTTTATGCCCGCGTGCCGCATACATAACCTCTTAAGTGCATCCGTCATTGTGCCACGCTGTGTTTGCAAACACTCTGCCTGTAAACCGCTGCGATGTGTTGAGCTCTCATTCACTATGCTTACCACGCTGTTCATTGGTGGCTAGAAGAAGGGAAGAGGCTGGCACATCGCATGCGGGCTGCTGCTAGTTGCACCGCTTCTGACATGCGCTCCCAAATGCGCTTCCAGGGTTCCAAGTTCCGGTTGAGGACAGGATGCGTGGGTATTCTACCCACGTGCGCTACCGAGGCCTTGCGGGGTCTGGATAACCGCGGCCTAACGCCGCGAGCTACTCGCGGACCTGTTACTGACAGGCCTCCGCGCCAACCACGTGTCGCTGACACGTACTGCCGGGTCTCACGGAGGCCCCTACTGGCCTCTAACGAAGGCCCTGCCGGTCTCTCACCGAGCCTGTACTGACAGGCCTCCGCGACGGCCACGCGTCACCGGCCTGTACTGCTGGTGCCTCACGGAGGCTCTACCGGCCCCTAACGAAGGCCTCTGCCGGCCTCTCACCGAGCCTGTAGGAACAGGCATCCGCCGTCTACAACTTAGTGCAAGGAAGTACATTTATTAACTATAAGTGTGTTAGTGCTTAGAACTGAACAGTGCGACCTTACCCGCGACCTAGCTGAGGTCTAGTTGTGTTAAGACTACAATTATATGTATTAACCTACCCGACTGGTTTCAATCATCTCACTATACACTACCTACCTACCTACTTAACAGTTAGCGGCCTGCGCAGTCTACCTGCAAAGCCCTAGCCGTTACACAGGTATACTTTGATTCTCCGGCATGCGTCTTAACGTCTGGAATTCAAGGGTCTTATGGTTTATAGGTCTCAATCTGAAAGGGGTCCTTATACTTCGGTTAATTAAATATCGCAAATAGGCCCACCATCTGTGAACTCGCGGCGTCAGATCAGTTCTTTTACGTGACGAATTTTAATGAGTTACCGTCTGCCACTACTGTAAACTGCTGACTGTGTAATTATTCACGAAATTGTTTGATCGCGTATGATTCGACGTTCGTCTGGAGACAGTCTGTAAGGACGTCTTTGCACTGTACGATTAGGGTCGATCAATCTTAACTCCAATATGTCCGGTAAGAAACGTTAGAGTCCAAGTCCAGTATCAAATCTAGTACGCAGTACTCTACACATCAATCTCAACCAAATGCCTCCATCTGGCAAATAAGTGGGACCTCCATCCGGTACCCAACTTACACAACACTTCACATTGCCTCCATCCGGCATCATCAGCGAATGCCTACATCTCCATGCCAAACGCACGCCACACACCATTGTGGCCGCACTGAGACGGGAAATTAGACCCGGTTTTATACCTACGCCTAAGAATGGCCAGGAGATGCATGCGGTCTGAGCCACTTGCGTACCAAACTTAACACCATACGAAAGTCAAAGTCAAATTTACAGTCGTCAGCAAACACGTCATAAGTATCTGAACTAATCGAATCTTTTTAAATCTTAATTTATCTGATGACATAAGAACTGCTAAGCCCAGCGCTAAAATTTCTCGTTCTATCATAATTTCGAAGCGCAAGTAATAATCAGATAAAAAGTGCAAAAGAATTTCAAAAGTATTTTCATCAACTTCAATAGTAGTCAAAATCTGTACAGTCTACCTGATAGAAGTTTCTCCGATTCCAGTCAACGTTACATTATCATAAAGCCACTAAATTTGCATGAAACAGATTCTTTAATAAACGATCATTTTGTACCCGAATCTTAATAAATATAAGAAAATAAAAATATATAAAGGTAATTTGAAAGATTATTTATTTCGATTAGTGAATGATAAATAATTATTCTGTGTAATATATAAATAATGTTACTTATATGTATATTTTTTTCTTAATTATGAATAGTAAAGTAAACAGTTTTAGTATTTTGCTTAGAGATGTCTAACAGTAATTATTCCATTATTTGTTCTAGAAAAATACTATGAGTCTGTGGGTCAAGCCCAAAACACACACAGAGCGGGTGCGAAAGATGGTATCTAGCCTTGCTAGTAATTCACGAGGACCAGTGACGTCACATGGTAATTTGAAAGATTATTTATTTCGATTAGTGAATTATAAATAATTATTATGTGTAATAAATATAATGTTTTTAATGTTTTTTTTTTTTAATTATGTATTATTTTGCTTAGACAATGTCTAACAGTAGGTATTCCATTATTTGTTCTAGAGAAATACTGTGAGTCTGTGGGTCAAGATATATGAGGAGCGCGAAGAAGACGGTGTTTATTTACGAGGACGAGTGACGTCACATGGTGATTGAATATGAAACAAATAGTTTCATACCAACGAGACATTTTGCTGAATTACCGTTCACCGTGCACTCAACACTAAACTGGCTTGCATCATCGAAGACCAGACTTCAATTGGGACAATTCAACGACTACTTGACTGTATCGAGAATAATGGGTGTTATTACAAAATATTAAATGTAATAAAAATGTTTACATTAAGTAATTTAATAATAATATTATTATTTAGGGATTAGGTAAAATTTGAGGTTTAGTTTCATTCTCCTTCGTAAAGAAAATGAATACTTAAGCTATAACCTCAATAACTATTTACTAAAACATTAAATTAAAAATTTAAAAAACCCCCGACAAAAACAAAGCGTCTAAAAAGTAAAAAATAATATCATAAAAGTTGTAGGAAATATTTTGATCCAAGCGTCGTCTTGTCGGGTGACGGCTAATACAAACGCCAACACACACTAGGCATAATGAATGTATGCTGTTGTAGAAAGGATAGCTGCTGTTAACTTCCTATTTTCATTAGCCGTCCCCCGACACGACGACACTTGGATCAAAATATTTCCTACAACTTTTGTGATTTTATTTTTTACTTTTTAGACGCTTTGTTTTTGTCGGGGGTTTTTTAAATTTTTAATTTAATTTTTATTTCTAGCTTTTTAAATTTTATATTATATTACTAGTAGAAACGCTACGATCAACACGCAGCTCGCCGAAATCTGCGTAGCTGTACGTTTTTTGCCACAGTGAAGCTTGTTACCTACTAATTTACTCTCATTTATCTTTCCTACTCCATCATCAGACCCTGATCACCATCTATCTGTAACCTATTTGTTGAGACCTTTCCAATGAGTCCAAACACGATACCTCTGCTGTAAGTTGGTGAGGGAGTTGGGTATCCTGCAAATTCCAGGTGATGCTGCAGCATCAGCTCAAGGTTACTATATCCTTTTCATATCATTGAAATAAGAAAATTCTAAATTTCCAATCGATTAGACCTGTGGAAGATGCTCACATCCATTCATCAACTAGAAAAGAGCTGTAATTTTCAAACGGCTGAACCGATTTTCTTGAATCATAGCTAAGAACACTCTCGATCAAGTCACCTTTCAAACGAAACCAAAAAAATCATAATCGGTTCAGGCGTTTGGCAGCTACGATGGCACAGACAGACACACAGATACACAGATACACACGTTAAACTTATAACACCCCTCTTTTTCCGTCGGGGGTTACAAACCAAATAAAATGAAAAATACATCGTGTTAACAAACTGCCCACACCTAACCTTAAAATCACTTATTTAGTAAGTTGTTTTACATTTTGAGTAGAGTCGAATATTCTTATTTACTGCTTAGTTACATCGATTATGATCGAAGCTTAATGTTTATGGTGAAATAAATAAATAAATGAATACTTTGATGAGAGGTCACTAAGTAAGGGAATTTGGTATAGAACCATTCAACACAGCCTGTCTCGCCTTCCTTGGTTTTTGGACACAAATATGCATAGACATGAGATAGTTACTGCTTTCAGGCTACGTTCGAGACATATTCCATTGAATAGCTTCGCCTTTTTAATGAGAAAGAGTGATTCGCCCAACTGTTCTGAATGTGATAAGGTAGAGGATACCACTCATATTTTAGCGGAATGTGTCCGGAACGAGGTAGAGAGGACTAACTTACTCATAGAAAATAGTTTTAACCCTCATAATATTGGTATGTTTAATAGTATCTTGGCTGCTCCTTTGTCCAGGACAACTAAAAAATTATATCAAATTGTAAACCTAGGTATTAAGCGTAGATATTCATTGATTAAAGCGTAATATGATGTAACACTATGAGGGTGGCATGATCATACTGATCAAACTCTCTATAAATAAATAAAGATTAAAAAAAAAAAAAAAAAAAAAAAATCTTTTTATGTCACAATAATACAAATTGCATTGATGAAGATATTACTTGAAATCTTTGACAAAATTGCTTCTAAGTTTCTTGACATTTATTTAAATTACACATCTTATTCAGCTGAAGTAATAATAAATACTTATTTGTAGCAGTTTGTTAACTTTATGTAAAATAAATACCTGCTTGGAAGGAATAAATATATTTTATATTTCTTATAATCACTCATCACGCATTTTTTTATTCTAAACCCTTTATTGCAATAACAGCATTAATAACAAAGGCAGCAATTCATAAGAATGCTATTATAATAGCAAACTAAAATAAAAATATTTGCTAAAAATCGCGCTGCGTTATGCGTGATTAGAACCTAAGCAATCTGCATCACAGTCCGACGCAAGACGCTCACTGCTATCAGAACATATTAGAATTACCCGAATTAAGTAATCTCATAAACTGGCCAAGGTCACGTGCATGATGTGTGTGTGTGACCGTTTCTAGCAAAAGTGACGGAAGTTTTTTTGTTTCTTGTAGACGAGCACGACACGCGCGAATACGTGACGCGATACGACAGTGTGTATGTCGAACGAGTTGCTTACACATACAGATGTACGGACTGTATCGTGTGTTCAATCAGCTATGATCCTTAACGCGCCTATCCAGTTTAGTACCCTTATAGTACCTTCTGGTGCGCTTACCAAAGTAATTTGTTACTTTTGGAACAGCAAGTGTCTTCTTCTTAGATAAACGGGTTGGGTACATATGCTTACGTTCCACCTTGTGGTATTGATTATTGAATTGTTCTGTCAAGATATTTAACTTACTTTTCAGATAGATCGGAAGTACTTTACATATTGAGAATAGTTTTTCATAATTTTTATTTAATATTTTCTTTGTTTTTTTATCTATAAGTAGTTTTAGTAACCTTATCTGCAAGATGTTGATTTTATTTAAGTGTGTAGGGAACGTAAGACCATATCCACCCAAGCCATAACCAATAATTGAGTCAGCCAGTGCGTAATACAAGGTGTTCAAGCCAAATATTCAAATAACCCGCCGCCGGCGACGCAGACACTACACAAGCGCGCCGCAACCGACGCGAGCGCCACCATCACTAGTGAGAACATAGCGACACACCGCGCGACTGGACACAATACTTTTTTTTCAATGGCGCGTTGCTCTGTAATCTACATTTTCTTCGAAAGTAACTAAACTGTATATGTAACAATATAATTATTAATTAACTGCATATTGCAAATTTTATTTGGAAGAACACTATCTCAAACAATTTGGCGACCGTGACAGGACTTTCTGTGCGGAAAGCACAGAGACGAACGAGTACCTACTATCGAAGAATCTAGAAGCACGTGCGCGTGGCGAGGGTGATTGGCGGTTGGTGTTGGAATCTGGAATCCAGTGGCTTGGCAGCAGGTCGACTTCATACAAGGGAGGTTTGCCCGTTCCTTATTCCGCTCAATCCTAAGCCTAACCCTATTTCTATTTCTGTGTCCTACAATCCTGTTTCATCTGTGTGAATTTTGTTGCAAGGTTGCAAGTGAATGCTAAACTATCTACCTTTCTGTAAATTCATTAACTGCAATGCTAAACTATCTATCTGTAAATCTGTAATCTAACTTCAATGCAAAACTATCGGAATTGGCTAAGACAATAATGTTTGACTTGTTGAGCACGAGCACGTGTGAGTTTCTCGAATAAGATTGCCATGCATAACGGTTTTTTCTCTTGCACGCTTGCTCTGCCTGGGAATTGACGCACAATTTCTGCAATTTCAGCTCGAAATATACGTACCTACGAGCCCCGTAGTAAATGTACCTACTCTACTAACCTAACTACGGCAGCGGCTCGCCTGGCGCGTGAACCTACGAGCCACATGGTGGCCGCGTGGGAAGTGGCCTTAGCGGATAGTGCAGCTGTTTTTATGGAGGTTTGCCTGGAGTGCAGGTATTTATAAATTCCATTTCTATTTGAACGTTTCCTCTGCATTATGTCTGACACGGAGGTAAAGGAGTTGATTAGGAAACGAGCTTCATTAAAGGGCAGACTCACTACTTTTAAAAATTACCTAGCAGAATTCCGTAAAGTTGAAGACGTTTCAACGCAACAAGTCAATGAGTTAAAAGTCCGTTTGAGCAAAATAGAAGTATTGTTTAATGAGTATGATACAATTCAAAGTAAGATTGAGCTTTTGCAAGATGAAGTTTCAAGTGAATGTACTGAAGGCACCTCTGATGAACCTGAAAAAAGTTCTGAAAGGAATGTTACTGAAAATATATTTTATTTTGTAATTAGTTCTGCTCAAGAATTAATTGGAATACAGGAATGTAAAGATCCTTTTGAAAGTGTTAAGTCTCATAATAACTGTTGTGGAAATAACTTCAAGAGTGTTAAGTTGCCAACTGTAAAGCTACCAATCTTTGATGGAAATTACAATAAGTGGTTAGAATTCCATGACACATTCAACTCTCTTATTCATAACAATGTGGGGTTAAATGAGATAAATAAATTTCAGTATTTAAAAGCATCATTGACCGGGCAAGCAGGTTCTGTAATAGAATCACTCGAAATTTCCTCAAATAATTATGCGGTGGCCTGGAAATTGATATGTGATCGTTATAACAACAAACGGCAATTAGTTCATAATCATTTAAAATCGTTATTTAATATTCCCACTGTAAAGGATTCTGAAAAATCTCTAAGACTTGTAATTGATCACATTTCAAAACACCTTCGAGCATTAAATAGTTTAGAGGAAAAAACTGATAATTGGGATACATTGATTATTTTTATGTTCAGTCAAAAGTTAGATAATGTAACAAGTACTAAATGGGAAGAACATAGGAATGGCATAATGGACAATCCCACATTAGTAGACTTCTTTGACTTTTTGAGAAGTAGGGCTGATGTATTAGAAATGGTGAGTGCTGGTGTCAGTGAAAAGCCTCGTAAAGAAAATGAAAAGTCAGACAAATCTATTGATAAACAAAATAAAATGTTTGTTGCTGCTGCTTGTGAAACTAAAGAAGTTAAATCAAAGTCTCATCCATGCCTTATTTGTGAAGGAGATCATGTAATTTATTATTGTGAAAAATTTAATGGCATGTCACTGGAGGATAGGAACGCACAAGTTGCTAAATTAAGAATTTGCCTAAACTGTTTACGGAGTGGTCATTTTGCTCATCAGTGCAAGTATGGTCCATGTAGAGTTTGCAAACGCAAACATAATACCTTGCTTCACAAACCAAATGTGTCCACACCAGTTACTGTAGAAAATAGTCCTAGTACTAGTAGTACCTGTAATCCTATTGTACTATCATCCTGTATTGAGAACCAAGTTCTACTATCAACAGCAATAGTAAAATTGTATGTAAATAATAAATGCCATGAAATACGGTGCCTGTTGGACTGTGGCAGTCAATCATCATTCATCTCTGCATCACTAAAAGCTAAGCTATGTATAAAAAGTGATACTATAAATTCAATTTCTGTAACAGGCATAAATAATATGTCATTTTCTGCTCTGGAGTGCTGTAATCTCACTGTAAAGTCATGGACTAGTCCTTACTGTAAAGATATAAAACTGTTTGTTATCCCACAAATAACAAGCAACATACCTAGTTCTAAAGTTGATGTAGATACACTAGATATACCAAAAAATATCACACTTGCAGATACTACATTTTACAACCCCTCAACAGTAGATATGTTGTTGGGAGCTGATATTTTTTGGGATGTCATTTGTCCTGCTAATCAGATTAAATTGGGAAATAATAAACCTGTATTACAAAACTCCCAGTTTGGTTGGTTGGTGGTAGGGCCTATCATGTGTCCAATAACTGTACCTAATAGGGAAATATGCTGTAATTTCAGTCAAGCTATACAAAATCAACTGAAGCAGTTCTGGGAGCTAGAGGAGCTGCCAGACAAACCGAAGCTCACCTTAGAGGAACAAGCCTGCGAGGAACACTTCAAGCAACACACACGCCGCATGGAAGATGGGCGGTTTTGTGTCACGTTGCCTTTACGTGATAATCCTCAATTGTTAGGAAATTTATATCCTAGAGCAAAACATTGTCTTGATTCCCTACAAAAAAGATTTAAAAGGCAACCTGACATAAAAGAGCAGTATGTGAGTTTTATTAATGAATATGCTAACCTGGCCCATTTGACTGTAATTGAGCCACCTGAAATCGTCAATCTATTGCCACATCACCCTGTTATTAGAGAACAGAGTGAAAAAACTAAGTGTCGTGTAGTTTTCAATGCCTCATCAAAAACGGATTCAGTTGTATCTTTAAATGATTTGCTTATGGTTGGGCCCACTGTACAGGACGACATTTTCTCTATACTAATAAGATTTAGACAACATACGTATATAGTTACTGGAGATATAGAGAAAATGTATCGTCAAATTTTATAAGAGGAATCTCAACGCTATTTGCAAGTGATACTGTGGCGTGAGGATGAAGATCAGCCGATGAAGTACTTGCAACTCAATACTGTAACATATGGTACCTCATCGGCACCCTTCCTCAGCACGAGATGTTTAGTTGAGTTGAGTCAGGAATGTAATGATCCGGAAATTAAAGAAATAATTTTACATGACTTCTATGTCGATGACTTAATTTCCGGATGCAATGATGAGTCAATGCTTGTTAAGATTTATCAGAGCATAGTTGAAAAACTTGAATCAGCTTGTCTTCCTCTTAGAAAAATCAAAAGTAACTCCATTCAATTTATAAATTCTATTTTAAACACAACTAGCTGTAATCAAGATAATTTTAAAATAATATCATCCCCAAGTCAGGTATTAGGAATAGAATGGAACCCTAATACTGACAACATTCTTATAGTTTCTTCTAAATTGCAAGAATGTAACAATGGAATGCCATTTACTAAGCGTTCCATTCTATCTATAACTTCTAGCTTTTTTGATCCATTGGGTTTGATCAGCTGTTGTATTATTGCATGTAAAATGATTCTACAAAATCTATGGACTCTGAAATTAGGCTGGGATGATGAAATACCTATGGAGGTACATAATTTATGAAAGAAATTCATTGATAATGTGCACCACTTGCAAACGATTGAGATACCTCGACATGCCGGTTGTGGTAATCCTGTAAGAGTAGAATTGCATTCCTTTTCTGATGCTAGCATGAAGGCGTATGCCGGCTGCATCTACATGAAGTCAACTGATGCTCTAGGCAACTGTACCGTGAAACTATTATGCGCCAGAGCAAAGGTGGCGCCACTGAAGACTACAACTATACTCAGGCTGGAATTATGCGGTGCTCTTCTAGTTGCAAGACTATGTAATAAAGTTGCTAAATCACTGCGTTGTGAAATAGCCTGTAAAACTTTTTGGTCAGATTCTAAAATTGTTCTGGGTTGGTTGTGCACGCCTTCATTAAAATTGGAAACTTTTGTAGCACATAGAGTCGTATCTATTCTTGAATTATGTAATAACTGTAAGTGGCTGTATGTCCCCACATCACAAAACCCTGCGGATCTAGCATCTCGAGGGGTGAATCCAAAGGAGTTACAATTATTATCATTGTGGTGGCAGGGACCTACATTCATACAAGAAGGGGAGGAACATTGGCCATGCCAACGTACTCAGATAACCCAAACAACAATACCTGAGGTACTTGAACAACTTACACAACGGTACTTTAACACATGAAGTGTTGACACGTTACAATCAGATAATTTAGTTATTGATATAACAAAATATTCTAGTTTTTCAAAACTTCGTCGTATTGTATCTTATGTAATTCGGTTTTATAATAATACTAAAAATGTTAACAATCAAACTAAAGGCAATTTAACTGTAGAAGAATTGGCAATCGCCGAAAGTAAGCTGGTGTACCTTTCTCAACAAGAAAGCTTTCCTAAGTTTGAAACACAATGTAAAGCAGCTCCGCTATTAAGTTTGACACCATTTATTGATGATAAAGGGTTGATAAGGGTTGGAGGCCGTCTGGAAAACTCAAAATTTGATTATGAGAAACGGCATCCAATTATCATAGATTCTAAGCATCACTTGTCAAGGCTAATTTTCCATTATTTTCATGTAAAACATATGCATGCGGGTCCTCAACTGCTTCTTTCACTTATAAGAGAAAAGTACTGGCCTATTAAAGGCAGAGCTTTGGCGAGGCAGACTTATAGGAACTGTACTATTTGCACTCGAATGAATGGAGTAGTTGCTAAGCAAATAATGGGAAATTTGCCAGCTGGTAGGTTAACTTCGGGCTATCCTTTTGAAATCACTGGCACGGATTTTGCAGGACCATTCCTAATAAATGATAGAAAAGGACGCGGATCTAGATTAATTAAATGTTATCTATGTATATTTGTATGTTTTAAAGTTAAGGCTGTACATCTAGAACTGGTTGGTGACCTCAGTACAGAGGCTTTTATTCTTGCATTTCGTAGATTTATTAGTAGGAAAGGCAAACCCCGTGAAATTTGGTGTGACAATGGATCCAACTTTGTCGGGGCTCACCGTCAATTAGGAATTTTTGTGGAATCTAGCTGGACCTCTGTGTCAGAACCTTTTGCAGAGGAAGGCATTAAATTTAAATTCTCACCTGCATATTCTCCTAATTTCGGCGGACTCCATGAAGCAGCTGTAAAATCTGCTAAATATCATATGAAAAGGGCCTTGGGTAGTTCCCATCTGACTTATGAAGAACTTGCAACTCTATTCACTCAGATTGAGGCAATTCTAAACTCACGGCCCCTTTCCCCTATATCTTCCAATCCTCACGACCTGTCTCCTCTCACCCCAGGGCACTTCCTGATCGGAAGAACGATGACGTCACTGCCAGCACCAGACCTGAAGATAGTCAACCCAAGCCGCCTGCATCGCTATGCTAGGATTGAGCAAGCCCGACAACATTTCTGGGCCAGGTGGACCCGGGAGTACGTCTGCGAGCTACAGCAACGCACCAAGTGGCAGAAGCGCCAGCCAGATATAAAACCTGGCCAGCTAGTCTTGATTAAGGAAGAGATGTCCCCACCATTGAAGTGGCCCTTGGGACGAATAGAAGCCGTATATCCAGGGTCGGATGGAGCATGCAGAGTTGCTGACATCAAAACCACAAGAGGCACACTACGTAGAGCTGTAAATCGTATATGTCCACTCATGGAAGCTTGAAATGAAGTTTCAAGGCGCCGGAGGATGTTCAAGCCAAATATTCAAATAACCCGCCGCCGGCGACGCAGACACTACACAAGCGCGCCGCAACCGACGCGAGCGCCACCATCACTAGTGAGAACATAGCGACACACCGCGCGACTGGACACAATACTTTTTTTTCAATGGCGCGTTGCTCTGTAATCTACATTTTCTTCGAAAGTAACTAAACTGTATATGTAACAATATAATTATTAATTAACTGCATATTGCAAATTTTATTTGGAAGAACACTATCTCAAACACAAAGCATACAGTACTTTCCTGCTGACAACATATTTTAGATTTTTCAATTTACCCAAAATGGAACGTAGCTTATTACAAACGATATTAACATGTAGATTCCATGTGAATGTATTATCTATTACAAGTCCTAGATATTTATAAGAGGTAACTGTTTCTCAACATAAACACTGACAAAATTGCTTGTTGCTATGCAGTCATTCATACGAATGACCTTTAACTTGCACTAGTAATAAGCAATTTTTATTTTTATGATACGGCGAGTGAATAAGCATGCACTTAGTTTTACTTATATTTATTAAAATGCCATTATCATGTGCCCACTGAACCACATTGTCAAAATCGTCTTGCATTGCTTGCTGTATGATATCGATATTATTAGCACTGAATACCAGGTAAGTGTCATAGCGGTAGCGTACATAAATGCCTTACATTTTTTCAATGCATTAGACATGCTATTGACGTGCATTATGTATCCTAATGGGCCATATACTGAACCGGTCGGAACTCCGAATTTAATGTCGCCCCGTACACCCCTTTTTTTTTCAAAATCAAAAAATAAAAAAATATTTCACATAAGCCTACATGGGCACTTATGAAACGTCAGAAGCTAGGTGCACGGTTCCAATTGGTCGTTTCCTATGGAGAAGAGCCGGCAAGAAACACCATGGTTACTCTTTTAAAAGATAATTGGCTTTTACAATAATTTTTAATTACAGTGTTAATAGTTATGGGAGGACGGTGTAGGCCTTTCAAAAAGTTTTAGGTCAAAAAAAGTCTACAATCCACTAAGCCTACAACGTTCTCACATTCACAAGGTAGAAAATAATCTATATAAGATAAATATGAAACTACAAATAAAAACCTATTTAAACCAAATGACATGATTGCCATTACAACTGTAACAAATCTGAATAATTAACATGTCGGCAAAAGCCACTAATAAAGAGTTGAAATTGAATTGTAGGTATAAAATGTCAAATAATATTATTATGTATGTCAGGGATGAACGTAAAAATAAACATGGTAATTTGGGAGCGGTTAATAGAATCTTACACAATTATGCCGTTAATGAGGTACCAGGGAAGCCACATGTGCAGAAGGAATTATTGCCAAACTTCCTTGTCTTCAACGTAATCTTATAATATGCTTTTTTGATAAGGACACGTGTGATGTGGGTTTTGAACTTACCATCGCTAAGTTCTGTAACCGACTTTACTAGTTTTAGCTAATCTAAATTTGGGTATCATAATTTCATGTCTACTACGTGTATTTATATTATGAAAGTCGCTTCTTTTTTTGAAGAGTCCTAAGTTTTTGCGAACATTTAAAATACTTTCTAAGATATATAGAGAAGGCAGAGTGAGTATATCAATTTCTTTGAATTTATTTTAAGGGACTCATGGGGACTCATTTTATAGATCGCGCGAACTGCCCTCTTTTGCAAAATGAAAATTGAATCTACGTCAGCTGCCGATCCCCACAGCAGAACGCCATAAGACATAATACTGTGGAAATAAGCAAAGTATACTAACCTAGCTGTGGCTATATCATTCAACTGCCTTATTTTTCTTACTGCATATGCAGCTGAACTTAATCTGCCTGAAAGAGCTCTAATGTGGGCGCCCCATTGCAATTTTGAATCTAGAGTAATTCCTAGAAATACAGTTTCCGTAATAGCATCTAATTTCTTGCCATCAAGTTTTAGATTTAGACCCACTTGAGGTACGTTTGGTAATGAGAACCTAATACATTTAGTTTTGTTCACATTAAGTAAAAGATTATTAGCTGCGAACCATTTCGAAAGAACTGCCAGACTATCGTTGACATGTAAGACATCCGCATCTTTCCTATCTATTTTAAAAATAAGAGAAGCGTCATCTGCGAATAGAATTATATCCGATAAGTTAGCCATCATGTAAGGAAGGTCATTAATATAAACTAGAAATAGGAAAGGGCCAAGAATCGAACCTTGAGGCACTCTTAACAAGAAACCCCGAGGACGTCGCCCCATTAACATTTACCTTTTGCTGCCTTGAGGCACTCTTAACAAGAAACCCCGAGGACGTCGCCCCATTAACATTTACCTTTTGCTGCCTGTTTAATAGGTAGGAAAGAACAAGATCAGCAGCTTATCCACGAATTCCGTAGTGGTGTAATTTACAGATCAGTGTATTGTGGCCAACGCAGTCAAACGCTTTTGAGAGGTCACAGAAAATTCCAATTGCATCCCGGGACTGCTCCCAGGATTCCAAAATGTGACTGATGAGTTTCACTCCTGCGTCAGTCGTCGACCTACCTTTCGTGAAACCAAACTGATGACTATGTAAAATCCCATTTGAATTAAAATGTGCCAAAATTTGGTCTAACATGATTTTTTCATAGATTTTGCTCAATGCTGGTAATACAGATATTGGTCTATAATTAGAGGGATCGCTTTTACTACCCGATTTGAAAATTGGTACTACTTTACTATGTTTCTTTAAATCAGGAAACGTACCTCTATCTAAGCATTGATTAAATATGCCTGTTAGGAGAGGGGCAATTGTGTCAATAATGTCTCCAAGAATCTTAACGGAAATCCCCCATAAGTCTTCAGTGTTTTTTATGTTAAAACTTTTAAATGCTTTTTTAATTGTGACAATAGAAATAGGCTTGAATTCGGAATGTCCTTACTGAAGTTTTCTTTTAGAAGTGATTCAGCTAAAATAGATGATGAGGGGAGCGATTTTGTAACCTCTATTGGGATGTTGGTAAAGAAGTTTTCTAGTGTCTCAGCAACTTTCAACTTATCTGAAATGGTTTCATTATCAATTTTTAAAGACAATTCCTTCTGATCTCGCTGTTTTGTGTTTCCAGTTTCTTTGTTAATTATTTGCCACACAGCTTTTATTTTATTATTGGAAGAACTGATTTTGTTACTTATTAATTTAGATTTAGCTTGAGCGCAGACTCTTTTGAATATCTGCAGAATATCTACAGCAAATCAGTTAGTATTTCACTTTCAGAACAATCATCACAGTATGTACATTACTACGCACTACTTTACACGTTCGGGCAAACCGACAGTTTCGCATAGGAGAAGTGGAGGTCTGCATCCGTTCGTTGCCCTCACAAGACTGGCTCGTCGTTCAGCCACTTCCTCTAACACGACTCTGTCCACGTGCCGCCCCACGCCAGTGAGCGCGTCACGGAGTTTACCCTCACCTCAGTATTACAATAATCAATTGAGGGACTATTATCGCTCAACTTTTAAATAATGCTGCGACACGGCCATCATGAGAACTCACACGAGGACGTGTGAGTTGTCATGATGTGAGGTACATGTGAGGTACCTGAAACAAAGATTGTTTTGCAAAGTAAAATGTTCCTCGCTCGGTCTTCCTGCCTGACCAATGGATCACGGCAATAAAATCCCATAGTCACACATTTTATTCTAAATTGCATGTAAAAAAATAGTCTATTCCTTTCCAAATACTGTGAGCATCTCACTTAACACTTGATTACACGAATAATCAAATCTTTACAAACATCATTTTAAATCATCAACTTCAATTTAGTGAGGAAGTCAATAGAGTCCAAGTCCAGTATCAAATCTAGTACGCAGTACTCTCAACCAATTGCCTCCATCCGGCAAATAAATGGAACCTCCATCCGGTACCCAACTTACACAACACGTCACATTGCCTCCATCCGGCAAATAAGTGGGACCTCCATCCGGTACCCAACTTACTCAACACATCACACTGCCTCCATCCGGCAAATAAGTGGGACCTCCATCCGGTACCCAACTTACTCAACACATCACATTGCCTCCATCCGGCATCATCAGCGACTGCCTACATCTCCATGCATGTCAAAGTCAAAGAACATCGGTCACGGCCCATACATGCTGTGACCTGACTTTAAAATATCGCGACCATGAATAGTGTAAAGCTTAATTCGTTCCCCTAAGCACAACCATGAACCCTGAATTGAGAATATATTATTTAAAAGCCGAGGATCATAGAACTTTACACATTTAAGTATTTTAAGGTTATGATGTAATAAGTCTGCAGCCATGATTACAATCTCAGCTAAAAACACAAAAATCTAATCTTTTCACTGTTATGTAGGTATCTAAGACACAGGTGAAGCGCAATGTGCATTAATCAGGGTATGATTTTAAGATGAAATCAGTTTTCATTGTGTATCAATAATTGTCATGCAACTGACAGCAAAAAATTAAGTACTTAAGTACATAAATGTATAATACGATCTAATCTTTGTCATAAGCTACGATGATCTCTAGTAAATATCCAGGAATAAACTTATTTTGAAATACCTACAACGTAATATCCGTCTTATCTCGAAGATCGGTAGAATAAAGATAATAAAAGGCACCTTAAATAAAACACCAATATGGTTTTATTAATTATTCAATGTCTTCCCTGACAACAACTGAATCTAAATACTCAGCAGGAGCAGAAATGTTTGACTGGAATCGAGCCCATCCAAGGTACCACACAATCGTCATAACATGAGCACAACATCCAACTGTGCGTCGCCATACCAAACAGTTGCAACAATACTCTGCTATACCCTCTCTCCCTGATATATCATTTTCTGTTAAAATATAAAAATAGTATTGCTTTCTTGATATATGTCTGGACTTTATTTTCCCCCGTATCAGAGTATTGTTGCCACTTCCTCTCAAATTGTACTCTGAAGTATCAATGCTATCACTTGTTATTTCTATTGTATACCCGCCATGAAATCTTACGTGCTCCCCATAATATGACCGTGCTTGTCGTATTTGATACGTTCCTAACGCAAAAGGAATTAATTTACTCATTTCCATTCTAGGAAATGTTATTAGGTTATCCCTATCAGCCGTTATACTAATAAAGTTAGATGACCGTCTGTTCATATTTGTTCTTTCAACCAATTGGGACAAATTATTTCCTAAAGAAATCCTTTCCCTGATAATGTTTAACATTTCCCCTGCATCAACTGTAACAACTGTAACATCTTGCACACTACTGTAACCTATGTTTACAAATAAAGAATATTGATTGATTGATTGATTGATCATCTCTATTTCTCAGGCGAACACCAAACCTGTTCAGAAGACTAGCCGCTATTGAAAAATGTTGCATCATATGCGGCACAGTCTTATTAAAATAGTCTTGTCGTAATAATTTAAAATCTCTTTTAAAATATCCATTTGTCACTTCTACCACCCAACGACAAATTGTAACGCATCTACTTCTATTGGCTTGCTCTGTGGTCAGTTGATGTTCGCCTTCTAAAAGAGATTCTGGCATGTAGGCTTTATAATTGCAGTCTTCTAACAGGCTAATAGAGTCTCTGAAACCCCTATCTAAAATAAAGATATCATTAGCTTGGAGATACAATCTGAGAGGAGAATTCTCATTTCTAAATAGAGATGTCATAATCTCAGCATCAGATGTGGTAGCCTTGTATGGCCCAAAACAGTCAACAATATAGCCATCACATGATACCATTAAAAATGGTTTAAGTAGATTTCTATACTTATGTAGCGAGTAAGTATCCTTTTAGGTTTAAAGAAACTTTATTCTCAATAAAAACAATTACATGTCACTTACTTGAGAACAATAACTAACACATAAAAAAAAAACAAATTTAGGTTCGACAACACCATGAACAGAAATACTAATTAAACTTAAGATTAAAACTAATACCTGTCCCATCCAAAGCATTCATTTTTCAAATAATATTTGATTTGCAATCAGGTAATGGCTCAGCTGGATTTTGAATGCATTAAATGAGTGCAGGTTCCTTATGCGTGATGGTATTTTGTTGTATAGCTGTGCTCCCTCAAATGTAAGCATTTTTTTGCCATAGTTGGTCCTAGTTTTTGGTAAAACCAATAAACTTGCTCGCCGAGTGCTTCGTTGACTAACTTGTTTGTGTTGGGTAAGTGTGATATTTGAGTGGATGGTTTTGTTTAGAACTTTTCTGATAAAGATGCATGTGTTATATATATAATTATAGTTGTTTTATGGTCATTATTTTTGTATCGCTGTATATTTTTTTTGTTGCTGTTAGGTATGGGTAATTGAAGAGCATTTTTACCAGTTTATTTTGAGAAATTTGTAGTTGTGACAATTTTGCTTTTGGAGCACTACCCCATACTTCGACCAAGTATAGTAGATGTGGCTTTACTAGGGAATTATAGATAGTGTGTCGCAATCCTTGTGGAACGCATCGAACTAAATTGTGCAGAGCTCCGACTTGTGTCGAGAGCTTGTTTTTTATATAGTCGATATGAGCACTCCACGAAAGGGAGCTGTCTATTCTAAGCCCGAGATATTTTTCGCAAGTTTTTAGTTGTAGCGGCTCATCATTTACTGTAAGTGGGTTGAATGGAGGAATATGTTTGTTTTTTGCCTTATATATTACGTAACATGGACCACGTTTTGGAGGTGTTTATTGTTAGAAGGTTGAACTGAAACCAGGTAAATAGGGCGTTTAAGTCCTCCTGAGCTTGTCAGGTGATGGCATGAATCGAAGACCCAAAGTAGAATAAAGATGTATCGTCGGCATACAAGGTAAAGTGACCGCGTAACTTTATGTCATTTATATTATTTATATATATAAGGAAGAGCAAGGGACCTAAAATTGATCCCTGTGGAATGCCACATGTAACAGGTTTTGCGCCACTTTGATGATTGCCCAGTTTAACCACTTGCGAACGTTTGGTTAGGTATGATTTAAACATTTTTAGAGCATTACCAGTAATATTAATGGATTCTAGTTTCATTAAAAGTAGTTTGTGGGAAACCGTATCGAATGCCTTTTTCAGATCTATGAAAATACCTAAACATATGTTTTTAGAGTCTATGTTGTGTTTAATTTTAGTTACGAGATCAATTGTAGCTGAGGTGGTATTACTTTTTGGTCTGAAACCATACTGAGTTTCAATGATAAAGTTTATAGAGTTTAGGTATGTTTCTAGTCGGTTATGGAGAATTTTTTCTAATATTTTTGAAATTATTGGTAAGACTGAAATAGGACGATAATTACCAGGATCAGTAGCATTACCTGATTTGTAAATAGGTGTTACTTTGGCTATTTTTAGTGTTTCAGGAAAGTTTCCGTCGGCTAGCAGTTTATTAAAGCATTTGCTTAGGTTATATACAATCAGATTTTTGATACATTTTATTGTTTTGGTGTTTATGCCATCTATGCCTGTACTACAGTTTGGGTCAAGGTGTGTAATTATATTAAATATCTCTTTAGTGGAACAAGGATTTAAACTGGACAGCCCTTCCAAGTCTTTAGGGGGAGAAAGAGGTAAAGCGCGTTCGCATTCGTCATGGAATATAGTGGGTATTTCATTCGCTAGTAAGAGTCCTATGGTGGAAAAGTAATCATTAAATATTTGACAAATTTCATTAGGGTTTGTAGTGGTTTTTGAATTAACAACTAGTTTTGAGGGAACACAGCTATGAGTAGGTTTATTATTTGTTAAGGATTTTATTAGATTCCACATTTTTTTAGGTTTTTTGATACATTTAGTAAATGCTTCGTAGTAGTAGGTATTTTTTGTTCTTTTGTTGAAAAACGAGACTCTGTAGCTAAACTGATAGTTTAGCTACAGAGTCTCGTTTTTCAACAAATTCTTCTTTCATTAGTTCATTATTACTGTTTCTTTTAAGTTCCGTCCCCATCAAATTTCTTTCATTGGTTTGTGCTATGATCTCCTTTTTAATCCAGTCTTTTTGTGGGAGATTAAGTATTTTAGTCTTCGTAACTTTGCTTTTTTTTGCACATGACTATCACATTTTCCAAGGTCAGGTAATCGTTATGCGGGTTGTCATATTCAGTTTTCTCCATCAGGTTATATAAGGTTGTGTAATTTATAGCTTCGTATTGAGCTCGTAGTTTTCGAGGAGATTTTACTTTCTTTAGTTCTAAGTACATCTGGTAGTGATCAGACATAGAAGACTTGAATATAGCCATGTGGAAGCTATCGTTCTTTAAGTTTGTGCTGATATGGTCAATAATGCTTTTTTTTGTTTTTGAATCCCTTGTGCAGTATTTTGCGGTTGTTTTGTTCAGTAGTGTATATCCAGCCTCTTTAGTTGTTGATTTGTATTGTTTAGTTTCTTTGTTGGTTTTAGCTAAAAGATCGATGTTAAAATCGCCGAAAACGATTGCTCTTTTTCTTTGTTGTAGCTGGGATTCATATTCGTCAAGGAACTCTTTGTAATTGGTATTACCAGGGTAGTATATTATTCCGATTTCAAAAGCGTGCCTTTCCAAGTGTATCCATAGATAATTATTTCCACCTGAGTACTTAGATTCCGATAGACTGTGTTTTAAATCATTATGGATGAATGCTGATACTCCCCCTCTATAGTTATAATAATGGGTATAATTATCAATTTGCAGTGCCAAAGCTTGGGTTTCAGAACCTATCCAAGTTTCCGTTATTAGAATACCATGTGTGGTTTTAGGTAATGATTTCAGGATGCATTTTAGTTCGTCCAACTTTCCGCTTTTCCGTATACTTCGAGCATTTAGGTACAAAAATCTTAGTCGTGATTGGTGAGAATTAATAGTGCTATAATCGTTTAGTATTTCGTAGGTGTTACAGTTCAGATCGGTGGCTGTTTCGCAACTTATTTGATGTTTTTTGTAGGGTTTTTTATAATTGTTGGTGTACCATGTCTGTATTTTATAGTAAGGTCAGTCTCCCCATCATTTTGGCGGCGTGTTAGTTCTTCCTTCAGACTCTTCAAATATAGTTGCTGTGCCGGAGTTTGGTCCGAGAACATATTTAAATTTTGTGGCAGCTTATCTCTGTTTTGTAGAAGATATTTAGTAGAATCCGAAGTGTTGAAACATACTTTTATGCTACGATGTTTTCCTGGCACGTATTTTCCAATTCTAAAAACCTTTGTGGGTTTTGGAAGATCTTGGCACACCTTAGTTGTAATATCCCAGACTTCTTGTTCGTCTTTAGTCATCCTATCATGCGCGTCGGTAGCAGTTTGTTCTGGTACTCCAACTATGATGATGTTTTTTTCTCTAGCCTTCCGATCTGTGACCTCCTTAATTACTTGTTCGTTCGAGTAAAGTTGATTATCATTTTTAGACGTATCTGGTTGGTAGTTGGTTGATTGCTTGAGAGCACTGAGGTCCGATTCGAGAGATACTATTTTCTGGCCACCCTCCCGGACTTGTTCCTTCAATTGTGACACAGATGAGTTAAGCTCTTTTTGTTCATCTGCGATGTTAGAAGTTGAAGATTTAATCTCATTAATCTGAGTAATGTTTTCGCGAATTAATTGCATTGTTTGCTCGTTAGATACTTTAAGCTCAGATATTTGTGTATTGACTTGTATTAAACTGTCCTGCATTTTATTCATGATCAGTTCATTGGACCCCACATATTTTTCTAGTAATTGGCCAATACGGCTTAGTTCCGATTTAATTTGTTTTGTTTCGTTACTGCATTCACAGTCATGATCGGACAGCGGTTGTTTGCGTTTTTGTTGCCAAATGGTAATAAAAGAATCCACTGCGGTTGCACTTAACTTCAATAGGTCGGGGGAGCTGCGACTTTGTGTGGTGCCTATGGTACAGCTAGCATCATTATCAATAGGTGTCCGTGATGGTGGCGACCTTTGTACACTCATTGTGTAATAGATATAATTCGTATTCAAAAGCAATCAACTTATAATATGATAAGAGTTAAAGAGAAATAAAAACGCTCACTATTTACTAGTAAATGGTAAGGTATTCTGTATTTTTATTAAATCGTAAACTTACTGTTTAGTACACAAATGCAAGGTCTCTGTGCGAGGGAGTCAAAAAATATCCAAGTAGCACTGCACTTTTTCCGCGGAGGTGAGGTCCGTTACGGCCCAAACGGGGAGTCCCTGTGCGAGCGAGATGAAATATGGCCTTCTTAGTTGCGCAGAGGTGAAACCGGTGAGCGCGGGGTGCGCCGACGCCGCAGCAGGCACTGTTTTACTTGAGCGGTATAGTACACAGTGGCGTAATAACGTAATGAACAAATACGGTTTTGAAAGAGTTTTTACTTTATTTTGAGTGCACTATAGGTTAATTTCGAAGGACACTGGTTTAAATATGTTTAGTATAAAAGATAATACGTCTGTTCCGTATGAAGTCGAAACTTAACTTCAATCCTTTTGAAACATGTAATTTGAGCTTTTGTTAATATAAATGTAAGTGCCATCACAAATCAAAATGGCTTGGTTATTATTTTCATTATCATATATTCCATTAGGCAACAGCATATTGTGCTGTAGCAAATTCTCCCTAGAAATATGATTGATTCCAAGATTATTGGGAACAAAGTCTTGCACTAGCAATTCTCTTATACTGTGCATTAACCTTTCAAGGGTGCGACGAGGCACTCCTAAAAGTTTTGATATTCTGTCATCAGATTCTCCAGTTCTCAATTTCATTAACAAAGCGGACAAGCCTAAAATGCCTCTATGAGCTTCTTGGATCCTAGGAACCTCATTTAACAATGAAATAAATTCCTCTTTTGATCTTCCAATCCAATCGAAAAATAAATTGTCATCAATATCTTGAATTGCTTCAATACTGCTTAGGTTGAAATAAGATTTGGATGAATTCACAAATGAGAATACATGCTCTATTTGTTGCACATTAAAAGTACTGATGCTGTTTGGCAAATTGTACAAACTATCCCAGTTATTGCTAAATAAATGTTCCACACAAACTCGTGCCAGTGCTGGTAAGTAAAAATTATTATTACTTAAAACAGTTGCTCTCAAAGAATCAGTAATTATCCGCAAATCTACATTAGTACAGCCAAAGAATAAACAATGAGAAGCAGTGTTTGCAGCCTGTTTGTAGTTTGGTAATACAATTTCTGCTACTGGTTGAACAGGAATTATTGGGATTTCCGCTCTATCTTCCTCAACCTCTATTTGTTGTTCTACACCTTGATCGGTGAGATTCGGTTCTTGTAAAACATTATCATCAGGATTAACAGATCGTGCATCATCAATTTGCTGTGTCCGAAGTGCAGATCGTCTGTATCTCAGCCAACATGGATGACAAACACGATCTGTTGATGTAATCTATAAAAGAAACATCTTGGTATGAAGCACAATATGACACATGGGCTGAATGCATTGATAAATTTGAATGACAGAGCCACTCATGGTATTACAACTAGTACTGACCTGACGTGGTGCAATGCTGGTTTCAATGAGATTGGTAATGTTTCTATCCAAATCAGAGGCATTTTCTTTCAAAATAAGGTCACTCCGTCTTCTTAATATGGAAAGACCACAGAGAACACACACTTGTCTATGGCCTTGGTGAGAGGATCCAGCTGCTTGTTGTGCACCGCTGTTGTCGAGGGCTAATGCTTCATTAACTGAATGCATTGCAATATCCCAACAAGCCTCACAAATGTAATCATTTTCAGTGATCTGAAAAAGAGGAAGTAAATATTACTATAGGAAACCAAAAGAATATCTGCCTAGCTTTTTCCTACTATTTCTATTATTATATTATGGGGTTTAATTATATGAGTAAAGTACTTACGAGTATTGGGGCGATCCAATTGCTGATTAACGATATGACTCTGGTGTCAAGTTCCAAGACAACAAAGCACAACGCGGGGTCAGCTTATACTGGAAATGTGTAGCTTGATGTGTAGCCGTGTGTAGGTACAATGACCCCTTAAATATTTCCTACCGACATACCTAACTACATACCTACCTATATACCGACCTAACTACCTACATTTACTTATAGTAAACGCTCAAAAGTCCAGTACTTACCTACATATCATTTATTTCTGTTGCATTTAGAAATCGAGTTTGGTACTATAGCATTGCTAAAATTCGCGCATTCCTAACATGTTCTTGTAGCTGTATGGGGTAAGCAATGGATTCGCGATCTATGAGGTCTGGGTTCGAATCCTACATTACAATTCTGATTTTTGTTTCTTTGAAACCATAATTATTTGTATTTTAAGCAAACACTTGTTAATGAATAGGGTATTTATATTCTATTCATGCTTATTATTTATTTTTTATGAAGTTAATTGTATTCATTACTTCCAAGTAAAAACTTACAAAAAGTTTTAGTACTGCGTGAGATTTGAACTCACGGCTCACTGATACACGCACACATGTAGCTGCTCGCTAAAGTCATCTTGACTTGACTCATACTAGTAGTCACAATATTAGAACTAGAAGAACCACACACTGATAATTCATGTGTCTCTTGAAAATAGAAGGTCATAAGCATAGAAATATAACGGTCAGCTCAGACCGCGACGTGAAGCAACGCGCACTTTTGAACAATTATCAAACTTATTTTCTTCACCAAAAGGTATAATTTCAGTGCGAGGGTTGAGTGGGTTGGTTTTAGGGTCAATGCCCCACTTCTGCCGTGTCTGTGTCCGCGCGCCATGATCAAGATGCTAATATCGTAGGCAAATGGCCGTCTCCGCGAACTTACGCTTTCGTCCGCATCATTCATGACATGACAACCTAAGATGCAGTTCAGTGGTTTCTTCTAGAAATTTAAGCCAAACTAAAAAGTTTATAAATTATGAAACCACTTACTATATAATTATCAGCACACGTAGGTATTTTATTACCTATATTTGTCTTGAATATCATTATTCATGATAAACAACAAATCGGAAAATATTTCTTGCCTTTACTACGTTATTTTTGCTTTCATATTATCAAAGCGACTGTACTATTTTTCCAGGAAATACATTGCTTCTTCACCACTACCTAAGTGTGTCGCTAAGTGACTGGACAAGCAATGTAAAAATCACAAAACGATACTTTATAGCGGTTGCATCGCGCGCGTAATACAGCCGTTGTAAAGGTAGCTTTCGACAAGCCAGTGATTTCGTGTGAGTACCTGATGAGATAAGGTTTATAATTGATTGTACAGTACGTTCTGATTTATGAATGTGTGTTCGCGACTTCGTATCTATCGGTTTTACTTTTACTGAATTGCATGTATATGTGGTGACGTGGATGGTTATACATATTATTATTATAGATTTAGACAATATTTTATGTCACGACTGCCCCGTTGGTCTAGCGGTCGCAAGCGCTACTGCTGAGCATGAGGTCCCGGGTTCGATTCCTGGGTCGGGCAAAGTGTTATTGCGTTTTTAGGGTTCCGTGTGTCGTTGGAAAGGTCGTTCAAAAATATTGCGAGTGTATGAACACTATTTTTGAATTCATGGATCTGTTTGCGAAATATTAAACTTTGAAGTGCTAATTTTTATTAGAGTCAAGTGTTGAGGCCCCCCTGGCAGGTAAATGGTTGGTTTTGGATATGTGAAAAAAATCACGGCAGTAGTAGGTATATATTATAACGAAATTAAAAGGAAAACTATCACAGCTAAATAGGCTCTACAAGTTAACGAGTAATAATCTACCAACTTAAATTTGCAGTTGCAAAAACAATGTTGTTCATCTACAATGTTGAGTTTGTTCTTGCAATAAATTCATCTCAACTACGGAACCCTTTATTTTGTGTGGTCCGACACGCACTTGGCCGGTTTTTACATCTGGAATTGCTCAGTAGCAGCCCGGAGTCTGGATTTGTGCCTGGTTGATAGCAATAGGCTCGCCCCACGGAGTATAATACTCCGTGGCTCGCCCCTATTACATGGGACTTATCTGGCAAAATGTGAGTGTACTAACTAAAGATACATCTCTGCCTAAACCTTCGGGGAATACAGGCGTGACGTTATGTTAGATTTTATATTTACATTTTTTTTGGTTTAGGTACTTATATTGTAAATTGTTAATTTGTATGTAAATTTTGTCAATGTAAATAAAAAAACTATTTTATAAGTAATTCCACATTTTTAAAAAACTCAACGATATAGCGCCTACGCGCACAATTGAATTGGGCTCTCTGCAGCGAGCTATTCTATAAACGCACATTGATACAATTCGTACGTAAATATTTGCATTAATACACGCAAACGCGCGTAGTCGGTCCATAGCCGGGGCGGAGCAGCGAGCGACACAGCCATCCCGTCTCAATGCTCACGCGCGACTGCCGCCCGCGCCCGCGCAGAGCACCTCTGAACCTCTATCTCTAAGTGGGGTCATTATCTTTGCAAATATTGATTGATTTAAAAACGCTCTTTCAATTTTGTAGTCCTTCTAACCATCAATTTTTCAGTGTAAAAATATTTCCAAACATCAAAGCCGTTTAGAAGTAGTAGGGAATATGAGCCAAAAATAGCGTTTTGGTAAATATTTTTTTAAGGCAAAAGTATTAGTCATACGCAAAAACCCCTTTTCGAAAATGTTGTACGTGAATCTATGACAAACATATATTTTTTTCAGATCTTTTAACCCAGCCGTTAATGAGGAGTAGGCTTTTTAATGTGACCGTTTTACGGTACTAAACGGGACTTAGCGCCTTAACTACCGGTACGGTCGAACACAATACGATCGATGAAAACCCTACTCACGTGGCTTCCCTAACTTACGCTTGCTCATCACCACTGTGATCACCGTCTACTTTGACTGGTACATGACCTAGGTACTGGCATCTTTCTTAAACTATCGTAAGCGTATTTGTAAGCACGGTTAAAATTTAAAGCTTTTAACGTATAGCGATCACCATCCAAAACTTCTTCTACCTTAAGGGCAGGACTCTCAGAATCGACCTATTTTTGATTCAAAACAATCAAATATTATTTGTTTTGATCTGATAAAAATACATGTTGTAGTTTAATAAATATTCTTGATTATTCTATAGTTCAAAACACGATTTCTACAACTTCACTCGATCAAAAAAAATCGAGAAAATTCCCTTTTTTCGCGATTTTTTGATCGTTTTTTTATTTTTACTTGTAGTAGAACCAACTTTTATTCCCGAAAAACATGTCAAAAAATAGGCAATGAAATTACAAAGAATATTGTATGGTTTATTTTTCTCAAAACAGTTTTTTATTGTTTTAACAAGATATTATATAACAAGGTGGCCCGCGCGCTCCGTTTCAGTAGCTGGCCAGGCGTCTTTGAGATAGGACCTGTGTCGCTGTTGCTAGCTTGCTGCGTTCCCCGCAAAATATACGAGAAATTATTGTAATTTTCCGTGTGTGTTAGTTTGATACATCAGTCTGTGTATTATATAGTTTTAGGTTCTAATTTAACTGTAAATATTAGTTTAAGTTGTAAATTTGTAATATAAGAGGTATTTAAGATTAAATAATGGGCAATAAGAACAAAAGGAAGAAAACAATATCCAGGCTACAACTGCGGAAGCTTAAGAAAACAATAAGGTAAGTTTGATTACAATTTTTCTACGTATATTATAACTACCTACTCGTTTTTAATATTACAATTTACAGAAAGAACAGTAGCACAATTACACCAAAGATCATTTTTGCAAATAAAACTTTTTATCTTTGCAGTTCATCGATACCAAGATACAAAGGCGTTGCTACGAATAAGTGCACAGGCGAACGGTAAGTACCTACCCTATAACTCGGTTTTTAGAATGGCGACGACGCGACGGCAGTATTTGCTTCTCGCTCAGGCGCAATAGGTAGGTTCTACTACGTGAGCGTCAGACATGTACCTAGTGTACCTACTGCATCGATTCAACTCGCGCGCCTACTGTAGGTATCTTAGTACAAATTATAATAATAATAATGCAAGGTTGTTGATGTTGTTGTACTTTCACACAAAATAGTGACTAGTGTAGATATCTGTTATCTCTTGACTTACCGACCGACTTATCGACCGACTTACCGACCGACTTACCGACTGACTTACCGGCTGACTTACCGGCTAACTTACCGACTTACTGGCTGACTTCCTGCGGGCAATTACCTGCCATACCAAAATTCTATAGATTATAATGCTTGTTTTTAGGGTTCCATAGTTCCCGGTTTTACATTTTTAAGAAATTTCAATAATTGCTCTGGCTCTGAAAACTGCGCCGCTTGGGCTCCTAATCTTATACCTCGGTCCTCGATGCCATAGACTATACAATCTACAGCATCTTTACCATGAATATTGCAGCGATTAAGTAGGTTAATTTTCGCGTAATAGTATAACTCGGAGGATTCGCCAAATCGTAGTTTCTTATTCAACATCTCTGTTAGTAATTCTCCATAGTTTTGACTAGACGGAAATGTCTCTATTAATTTAGTTTTCCACTCTTCCCAAGAATGCAAGAGAGTAGGCAAACTTTGATACCACGTCTTGGCGATGCCCGTGAGTTTAGGTAACGCGTAATGTATGACTTGTTTTTCTGACCACTCATAAATTTGTCTACATTCTTCGACTTTAGAAATCCATGCATTAATAGTTTGCTCTTTGATCATGGGATCAAACTCAGGTATAACCTGGTTTAGAGACGAAAACCTCTCACTCGAACCGAATTTCGAATACTTCATAATATCTAAGAATGACTCAATCAATAAAGTAGTATTTTGATTGCTTACATCACATCTGCTTCGTTTCGCTTCATTAGTCTCGCCGTCACGATCAGGACTATGCTTCGCTCTGCCGCGTTTCTGATGCCGGTCGCCCCGACACTTGCTGCTCAGTCGGCTGTCGCGCCGGCCTCGTGGTCGGCTTTTGCTGCGACTGCGTGACGCACTCGTCAGTACGCTGCGGCACTCCCTGCTGTGCCTGCTTCGATGCTCACCGGGGTTCTCGTCACTGCAGTCGCTACGGGCACGTCGCTTGGTGCGACGTTTCGAAGTAATGCTGCGCCGGTGCTTGCTCCGATTGCGCCTACTGCATTGGTCATCAGCCTCGCGGCTGCCATCCCGGCAACGCGACGGTGTTCGAACCCGCTCAGGTTCCATTGGTATACTGATAAAGACAAAAAAAACGCATCATTCCCTTTTAATTGGTTGATGTTGAAGCCAAAGCTAAGCATTTGCGTGTAAATTTACCAAACACCAGGGGTCACTAACATTGACAGGGAGTGCCCTAACCAAATGCTACCAATCCAGCAAAGTAGATAGTCACCTAACTTCATCACCGAAAATTATTTTGGCTAATGTTGCTAAAGAGACTATAAAGAGCGCTATCGATATGCAAATCTGTATTTTCTATTAGGGAATAATAAAAATATAATAAAAAGACAATATAAATAGTTCCTTCACGTAACTGCATTACCAGGGGGTACCCTGGCCAAATGTCGCTAGGATCATGAACTACTGCACAAATCATTACATGCTACCACTATCAGGGAGTGCCCTGACCAAGTGCTAACAATAACATTGTCAAGTTGGTAAAGGTTTAACAATGTGAATATAATTCGGGAAGTAAATTCCAACCACACAACCACAATATCGGGGGGGTACCCCGACCAATTGTTGCTGTGATCGTAGAAGACACGAGCTCTTTATCAACATTGTCAGGGAGTGCCCTGACCAAATATTAACAAAATCTCACCCTTACCATCTTTATACTACAATTACCTTTACACATATTTCTTTCTTTTTTTTTTTTTTTAATATCTGTGGGGAAGTGGACGACAAGAAGAGAAAAAAAAAAGGAGAGAAAGAAAAAAAAAACAAAACTTATTTCTTACCTTGTTATCGTTATCCCACTTATGAGTTGTTAGACACCTCAGAAAAACGACAGCTTCAGGATTATATACTTTTATTAATCACTTTATCAACTTCTACAAACTCACAATGAAATCAATTTATCACAATTTCGCATAAAGTAACTTATAATATTTTCCGGTACTCAACACTATTTTTAACTCTCAACGACCAACTGTCAATCAAGCAGAGGTTTTAGCTATAAGAACTACTCGGGTCGGTCATCGGCGATCGAATGGTCGAGCCATAGAGTAAAGTAATATATAGGGTATAGAGAGCCCCCTCGCAGAATTTTTTGAATACCGCTAATGTCAATTGATCGGATAAATAGCGCCATCTATTATCGCCATCCATAAACTTGTGATATGTATAGCTATAGCTAGCTATAGGTGCTACTATGCAATAGTGCTTATACTTTAGCTTCCTTACTAATTTGCTTGTTTTTAATATGACAAAGTTTTACTTAATTTAATTATTCTCTTTATTAAAAAATCATAGTAAAACTTTATCAAATTAAAAACAAGCAAATTAGTAAGGAAGCATCAATTTCAAAAGGTACACAGTGGATACATAGAAAAACAACTAGTCCTTTTTTTTAAACTACTTATTTATTCGTCTTGTGTTTATTTTTATAAGCTTGCGCTGATGTTTTTGTTTCATCCTCACCATGATATGTGATTTTACCAGACAAAATCCGGTTGATTGAACGGCACCAACTATATATAAGCACATGAATAATTGTGTTTTCAAAATAGTTTTTTAATATGTTTTTATGTGTTTCACAACTGAATGGAAAATCAACAAATATGTCGGTGAACATTTTTATTTTATGTTTTAAGTTTTTTTTTTTAGGAACATCTTTTTTTAGTATGTCTGTCACTAAATTTTGAATTTGGACAAAACATTTTTCCATTTCTTTTGATGGGTATATTAAAGAATGTTTACCTTTGTTATATTCTTTGGCCCTTATATATTCATTTGTTTTGCTTTCAGGGTCGCCATACATATCTTTTTTACATGTTTTGCAGCTTTTTGATACATTTTTAATGCATTTCCCCAGGACCCACCCACACACATAATTGCCCTGACCAACATCATTCACATTAGTATTTAAATTGATGAAAGGTACCACAATTTCTTCTTCCACGTTTTCAGAAAATTGTGGTATCTCCTCATCAATGCTATTGGGAATATCAGAAGTTGATGGAATATTTTCTCTAACAAAAAAATCTAGATTCTGCAAGCAGTTATCGTCATCTTTTTCGCAGTTTGCATGCAGAGAATGGGGAGAGTTAAAATTATTTATTAAGAGGGACTTAAAGGCCCCTTCAAAGGCAACTGTGTCTGGTGCTGTATTTCTCGCCCCATAACTTCTGATATTCCCAAAGAAATTCTCTATTGGGTCCTGGTTGAAATTACGTGTTAGCATAGCATCAAATGAATATGTTTGGGACAGCAATATCCATAATTGTTGCATTCCTTTAATTGTGCGTATGAAGTTTTTTATAGATGGTATAGCTTTCGTTTCAATCACACGGATTTTGTTATTTTTGTCCTTAATTTTTTTAATAAATGTTACAGTATTAAATACTTTTATAGCATTCTTCCATAAATCATGGTGTGGACTAGATCGTCGTACACATCCTTTATATATTTTGCCTCCAGGTACATTAAATGTATTAGAATTTAATGAGTCAAAAAGATTGTCCATTAGTGTAGTAAATTTTACCAAATTTTGGCATTCTCCTGGAATGTCTCCTCTTGCCACGAGATGTCCTGCAGTCGTAGCTACGGTGTGACTGAAAATTTGGGCTGCTGATTTCACTCTCATTTTTCTTATTTTGTCGGCATATATGTGCTCATCTGTGACTCTCAGCAGGCATTTCACCTCTCCATACGATTTATCTGCTTCATATGTTTGTATATAGTATTCCCATTTCACTGTTTTTCCGCACTTCTCTTCAAAATCATAGTATTTTAAATCTTTCGTGAGTAAATTGTTTCTTACTCCTTTTAATAAGTGTGGAACATCAAATATAGGGATTAATTTTGTTTTCCCTATTTCAATTATTTCATGCTTCCATTCCTTCGCCTCTCTCAAATATTTTTTTCTTGTAACTTCTACCAGGTCATTTATCACACTGACGTTGACTGTGCTTTGATCGCAAACAGTACATATGACCTTCAATCCCGTACTACGTACATACTTAACAATTTTTTCTAGAATTCGCTTTAGTTGAGCCTTATTCATGGCGTTGGTGAAATAGTATGCGACGGGTTGTTTAAATTTCATTCTCAATCCCTTCACCATGAAGACCAATACATGGTCAGCTATTTTCTTGCCATCAATTGTGAACCCCCTAAGCTGGTCTTTTGCAGCGTTATAATGAATTTGGGGGGAAATTGACATTTCGTCGAAAATTAACGTGCATAACCGGTCTTCTGGACATAACTCCTTGACGGTATTTCTAATTTTTATAAAGATGCATTTATTCAGCCCTGGCTCAACTTCTATTTTAGTCAAAAGTCTTTTCAAAGATTTAGTGGACGGCAATGTAAAATATTTAGCTAAAAGGGGATAGCTTCTTGGACTCTTCTTATATAAAGAAAGTGAGAGCACTTTTTCTTCTAAAGAGAATCTGCGACCAGAAGGCTTCTTGCTTGTCTGAGTGTACTGCATTTTTGTGAAAATTTTTGCTGCTGTTGTCATTTTGTTGGTCAGTTTTTTAAATAAAAAATCTGTAGACATTTTTCCAGCACTGGCTATTCTGGATTGAAGGGTTTTGTTTTTCTTTTGTGATCTGGTCATTCTCGATTGCAAAATTTTAACCTTTCTTCTTGTTGTTCTTAACTGGTTCAACCAGAAAGACGACAACTCCTGCTGCTGATGATTATCTGTAAAACAAAAACACATTTTTTTTAGTCCCAAACTAAGCATACTAGCACTTTTATGCTATGCTAAGTATTTATCTGTTTGTCATTAGCTTTAACAAAATGACGGCCAATTACTGTCCACTTGATTTTTAGTTGCTGAAGTGGTAGATCACCATAGTGTTTCCCTTAAAAGTGCATTGTCTCCTAATCCCCTAACAATCTAAAAAAACTTACTTTTCTTCTTATTTATTGCCTTCTTCTGCAGTCGGCAATAATTGTGTTCTGAAGTTAAAATTCTGGCAGAGTTATCTGTAAGGTGAGAGAAATATTGATTTTGTTAGTGTGTTGTTTTTAGATTTAATTTAGTCTAACTTTATGTATATTTAGAGGCCAGATCTTAGAATAAACCAATGATACGGCCAGCTAAAATTGACCATATCGTTTAAACGTCAATGTTTAAAATGAATCCTTAATTTAGGGTATCCATAGTTAAGGGGTAGTAAAAATTGCTAAGTAATTGCGAACAACTTGGAAGTAGCACTCGCTGGCCGCTGCCGTGGCACCGCTCGCACCACACGCTCGGCTCGCGCGTGGTTTTCACGACGCGGCAGCGGCCGGCGAACGCTACTTCCAAGTTACATCGCTTTCCACCACGTCAGATGTGGCCACGATAATATATTTAAATATATCTACCAATGACATGAATGCTATAAATAATTGGAATTAATATCTAAGTACCTGTCAGTGTCGGTATTAATGTAGCACGGCTGCTTTCTTCATTCATAGGTTCAGGTGCAAGTAAAACTTTCTCTGAAGTACCAACTTCATCAGACTTGCCTGAAAAATAAGAGAATAACGATTTAAGCATAATGCTGAGCACAAGCACTCAGGAAAATCGGGTCATAAATCACCACACAGGTCAGTTCGAGATTTTATAGTCGTTTAGCATCCACGATCCGCACTATTTGCAGTAAAAAACGTACATTGACCCTCAAATGTAAAAAAAACTTATTTTGCTTTTCTTTCATTGCCGTCTTCGATTATAGGGAAATAGACACGTCATTCAAATCTTATTCATTATTTTAAATAAGTTCAATAATATAAATATGTCAAGAAACAAATTCCATTTTTTTGTAATTTTTGATCCATTACTTATAACATAACGCAAACTCGAAACGCGCCATCCTCGAAAATGCCGGAAGTGACCTCAAAAGGTATGTGAATAAATATATTTTCTTAGCAAACTGCTTGAATTCTCACTAAGGTAAGTTTGTAAGTGCGACTTCTGCTTGAATAAAACACAAAAACTTTAATTTATATGAATTGGGGATAAAAAACTTGAAAAACTGATGTAAACACAGAAGAACCGTGACAAATGACGTCACATCCTGACCGCGACAGAAACGGATGTTTGAACTGTAGTAGAAAATTGTTGGAGTTTCATAATTTTTTCCCTATTGGAATAATGTAAGTACCTGTCAGTGTCGGTTTTAATGTAGCAAGGCTGCTTTCTTCATTCACAGGTTCAGGTACAAGTAAAACTTTCTCTGAAGTACCAACTTCATCAGACTTGCCTGAAAAATAAAAGAATATGATTTAAGGGTAATGAATGAATGAATGAATGAAAGATTTATTTATTCATATAATAATCTCTAAATCTAAGTACATTGCCCCACAAAACTGCTTACGCAGTTTAACTGTGAGATCATTGAGTCTCTCTTACAGTAAACATAATATCAGCACATCTATGACCTATATCAATATATACTTAATACCTACACTCACATAGAATCCAACAAATGTTTTTTCAGAATACGTGCAAATTTAACTTTATTTCCTTCTTGTCTGATGTCAGCAGGCAAAGTGTTCAATAAATAGGGAATGCGTTTTTTTAAAGTTCTGTCGCCATAGTAATTACTGACTCTGGGAACATCATATTTACCAGCTGTCATCGACCTGGTAATACACCTGTTAGAAACCAGTGAGTCACTATCTCGCCTGCCATGGTTATTGACTAATAATAGGTACTTGTGTTTAAGGCTAACTGGTAGAATTTTACATATTTTGAATAACCTACTATAGTCTCCTTTACAGCTATTTTTTGTTTTCTTGTTAACCAATAATTTTAGGAATCTAGTTTGAATTGATTCTAATTTCTGAATATTACTTTTGAAAGTCAAACCATAGGAATCAAGAGAATAACTCAATATTGAGTCAACTAATGACATATATAAACATTTTAAGGTGCTGGAGGGAACTTTAAAGCTTAAGTGATAGAATTTACTTAGCAATATTCTAAGCTTACAACAAATGTTGTCAATATGTGAAGACCATGAGAAATTTTCATCAACTTTCATTCCAAGATAGGTGACACTTGCTACTTGTTCTATTGGTTTACAATTACAATTTGTATTATTAATATGCATACAGTCATAGCTATGGGCGAAAATAGAAGGGTATGTTTTATTCAGATGTAAATAAGGGGAATGTATCATCAACAGCTTAGTTTTATCACTATTAAGAACGATACCGTTGTCATGTGACCACTTTACCACTGAGTCTACGTCCTGCTGTACGAGTCGACAGGTGTCAGCGAGGTCGGTGCCGGCGCGCAGCGCACACAGGTCGTCCGCGAACATGTGCGCCGAGCAGTGGCGCAGTACGCCGCACAAGCTGTTCACGTGCAATAAGTAGCACACAGGCCCGCATCCAGACCCCTGCGGCACCCCGCACCCCACCTTCCTCTCGTCACTGTACTCATCACCTATCTTTACTCGGTAGGAGCGTGATGTGAGATAGTCGCGGAACCATTTGTTCAGCGGCTCTCCCACACCACACTCCTCCATGGCGTTCAGTAAGGTCTCAGTTTCGAGGGTATCGAAGGCTTTTTTATAATCAAAGAATACCGCGACTACAAACTTTTTTTCACTTAAATATGTATTAATTTCGTCAGTATATCGAGTAAGGAGAGTATTTGTACTTTTACCTTTTTGGAAACCATGTTGACATTCATTTATTACATTATTCTTCTGCAGATAATTATTCAAACGGTTGATGATAGATTTCTCAATAACTTTATCTACGCTGGATAATATTGATATAGGCCTATAGTTACTATAATTCTTATGATCGCCCTTTTTATATATTGGTCGCACAATGGCTTCTTTTAACATACTAGGAAACACACCATTTTGCACAGACAAGTTGACTAGTTTAGAGATCACGGGGCTAACTGTATCTACCAACATTTTCAGGTCGGACATTCGCACAAGATCGGTACCCGGTGACTTATTTTTATCCATTTGAGTTATTATTCGTTTAACATAGTTACTATCTACGGGTTGCCACCTCATACTTCTGTCCATCTGTCCAACGTAGGTGATTCTAGATAACAACTTAATACTACAAATATGTTTAGTTTTCTCTATATCTTCGGCAAAAATACGAGCAAAGTTATTACATATATTTTTAATAGGTTCGTTAACTCCCATATTTTTTAATATTACTTTATCCAAACATTGCTTTTCATTTCCTAATAAATAATTTATTTTGTCCCATAATTTTTTAATATTATTATTACAATCTAATATGCATTGCCTATCGTACCTATTTTTGTATTTAAAAATTAATTTATGACATCTATTCCTAAATTTTGTGTAATTTAACCGTTTTACCATATTTTTAGGTTCATTACTCCAAATAATAAACAGTTTATCCCTCTCAGAGATCATATTTTTTAACTCACTAGTTATCCAGGGGGTATTATCCCTGTTTGAGTTAGTTTGACTTTTTAATACATAACAACTATTATAGATCTGTTTAAATATATTTCTAAATGCATCGTACAACATTATGGGACATGTAAAAAGCATTAACTCATCAAAATTAACTGATAATAGCTTTTCACGAACAGCACGATTATCAAGCAAATAACGTCGTTGTGAGGTTACGTTAGGCGAGTGAGCAGGACAGGCACGTACACACGAGGAGGCAGAAGCGAGAGCACATGCGCCGTCGCGCTGCCGAACGCCACCGTCCAAACGCACGGCTACCGGAGTGCGTTTCCATTCCACCGCGACCGATATCATATAATGATCAGATATTTTATGCTGGATTACCGCGGAGTTTATTTTTGAATTAGGTGCTCTAATATAAATATGGTCAATGCATGATTCGACTAATACATCAGCTAATATTTCACTACGTGTAACTTTATCGATACATTTTGTGAAACCAAACTCGGCCAAAAGATTTTCGTAGGTAATGACATTTTTATCGTGTTTATGCAGTAGGTTAATATTCATATCGCCACACAATATCACCTTGGAGTTTTGGGGTAAGCTATTCAATAGATTCCTAAGTTCCTCAAAGAACAGAATGATTTTTTCCTGATTATTTATTCGGGGAGGTCTATACAATGCGACGACGTGAATAGGTTCCCCAGAGCAAAAAAGTGTAATGGAAACACACTCCGCAGCACGTGTGGCGACCGGCTGCGCCGCCGCCGGCCCAGAGGCCGCGCGCGCATCTAGCCCCTCCCGCGCGTATACAAGCACACCCCCCCCCCCTTCGCCCCGTTCGTGTAAAGCTATGAACACTGTACCCTTTTATCTTAAATAAGTCTAATAAAGAAAAGTCGATATTGGGTTCTGTAATGACTATAACATCTAACTTATCTAAGTGGTTATTTAATGTAATTAAAAGCTCATTGAAATGTTTTTTTAGAGAACGTATGTTAATATGTACCAGACTAAAGTTTTGATTATACCTCCACGTCACTATCCAATTGTCTATACTGTTCACTATTGACGCATCTATTGTGTTATCACTAATTACGTCGATACCGTCAATTAATGCCGCGAATTCGATAATTGGTTAAAGCACATTAAGACACTTTATTTGAGGACGGTAGGTTCATTTTTTAATAATTTCGTCGAGGTCGCTCTCTGATCTCACCCACACTGACTTATCACCATCATTCTTTTTTGCCAGAATCTTTCCATTGGAGACCCAGACGTACTTCCATAGCCCATGCAGTCGTTTCTTAGTATTCCACAATAACTCCTTGGCAGCTTTAGTAAGATCCTCGTTGATGAACACTATATTTTGCATAGTACCTCCGGTGATAACATCGCAAGTGGACCCCTTCAACTTGCGCCGCTGAGCGAGCCAGGTGTCGCGCTCAATGGCGCCGCCAGTGGTTGCCTTGAAGCCAATCAAGATTGGTGCTGGTTTACCACTGTCGGTACGCTGCTGACGACGACGGCTAACCCACTCAATTTCCGTGCTGCTTACGTTGATGAGTTGCCCAGTTTTGGTCACCACCGCGCGCAGATTCTCTCCCGGCAGCTGTTCCACGCCTACAATCTCAAGGTTATTTTTGCGCGAGGCTTGGTCGTACTCCTGGACCTTCTGATCCAACGCAGAGTTACATTTCTCTAGATATATAATCTTGTTATTTATGTTTGTGACGTTCTTTTTGAGCTCTGTTATTTTTTGCTTAGATTGCTCATGTTCCGCGATAAGTGTATCATATTTATCCGAAAGCATACTCATACTGGTACTTATGGACTCAAGTTGATTTTTCAAGGTAGGTATCCCACTGACCTTTCTCTGGATGTCCTTCAGAATTTTCTCGAAATCCTTTTTTATCTCGTCTTGTTCATCATCATCGGTTCGGGAGTCCAATTCACAATTGTTACAGCAGGTTCTACTGATACCTGCTCGAATGTCCGCGAGAAGTCCTTTAATACACCCTCTATGAAATGTTCCAAAACATGCTTGGCACTGAAAGTGCGATCCATTTTTGGACAACACTTTATTGCACTTAGCGCACTCCATTTGCACAAGAGAATAGTTTTATAGGAAGTAATTTTACACGCAGTAACTATACGCTAACAAATTAGGTAAACACGCAGAGCGCGGGCGTGTCGATTGTGACACGCGCGCACACGTTGCCGTTCCGCGCGAGACTGAGGTATGTACCTGACATAGGAAGGTCGGTTCATAAATAACTACGTAGGTCAGCTCGATATTTTACAGTCGTTTAGCGTGCACGATCCACACTATTCGTAGCGTCGTTTTATTTACCACTAGCTTCCGCCCGCGTTATAAATGTCGATAAAAAGTAGCCTATGTCCTTTCTCAGGCTCTAGACTATCTGTGTACCAAATTTCATTTAAATCGGTTCAGTAGTTTTGGCGTGAAAGCGCGACAGAGTTACTTTTGCATTTATAATTCTTTAAGTAAGGATAATATTAAGGAAGTAAGGATTGCAGTTGTAAGTTTCGACTAGAATCGAAATGGCCAATAACTGTATTGAGCTCAATAACTATAACATTTTCAGTATATTTTATTAAGTTTGGCCCAAACTAAATTATTATTTATTAGTAGGACTGAGGCGTATTTATCGAAAAAGTAAAAATAACAGGATTTTAAAACATGGAGCATAGAACAGATTGTTATAACTAATAACTAAAATACCCTATAAGAGGTGGCGATAATGACCTTTAGAAGGTGCTGATGGCATCTACACTCCTTATACCCTTAAAATGTAAAAAAAACTTACTTTGCTTTCCTTTAACTCCCGTTTTCGGTAGTGGGCAATAAATGTGTCCTGAAGCTATAATTCCAGCATGGTTATCTGTAAGGTGTGAGAAATATTCATGAGAAATATTAATTTGGTTAGTGCATTGTTTTAAGATTTAATTTAATGTTAATGCCCTGAGCTCTTTCAGGGAACATGTTTGCTGTTTTATATGGTTCCGTACCCAAATACTGCATCCCTAATGCTTAGAGCGTCTGTCTGTCTGTCTATCACAAGACTGTTTCTTTAAAAACGTAATAGCTAGCCAGTTGAAATTTTCACAGAAAAAATGTAGCTATGGCGCACTATCATGACAAATTATAAAAATAGTAAAAAGTCCATACCCCGAAATGGGTGGGGTCTTACTTTATTTATGTACGAGCAACATGAATGCAATAAATAATTGGAATTAATTTATGTAAGTACCTGTCAGTGTCGGTTTTAATGTAGCAAGGCTCCTTTGTTCATTTACAGGTTCAGGTGCAAGTAAACTTTTCTCTGAAGTACCAACTTCATCAGACTTGCCTGAAAAATAAAAGAATAATGAAATTATTTATTTTAAAAATAAATTAAAATTTATAATGTCAAAGGATTTTTAATTCGAATTGGGACAAAAATATATAAATGTTTATTTAATTTTTCCACCCCACAGAATAACTACCATAAATATGTTTATAATCATTATAAGACTATAAAATGAACATAAATTGGATTAAAAAATTTCTGATGCATAAAAATAAAAACAACAATAGTCATTTAGCCTACTAATCAACAGTTGTATTATGGGACAATGCATGGTACTGTATTTTTACTTGTTAAACATCATGTTGTATGTCTTGTTACACAAAATTATGCCAAATCATTTTGTCCATTGTGGGAAGGATTTCAGTTAAATTATGCAATATTAGCAAAAAGCAAACTTCAACACCAGCCCAGAAATAATTAATAATGCCATTATTTGTAAATTATATAAATCTCACCAGGAAGATGAAGTGATGGCACAGCTAGAAAATTCAACCGGTTATTACGGTTCCTATCCCTGTCTGTAAAATGGATATCACAGATAACCTTCTTCCTATACAGTTCATAATCAGCTGGAGTATCTAACTTCCCACCAGCTATATGAACCCAAGCCTTGAAACGGTCAGGATTCTTTTCTGGATGTGGAAATTGATGGTAGGAGTTCTCTGAAACAAAAAGAAAGATCACTTTTAATTTTTCTCTTGAAATGTTTAAAGACCTTAAATATTTTTTCCTGAATAATGATGCGTTACAATATTGACATCTTACCCAAGGAGCCCACTAATATTATAAAGCAGACAAGTGCGAGTCGGACTCGCACACAAAGGGTTCCGAACCACAATATTAACACTACTTTTTTTAAATATTTTCTTGACCAGAAATGGGGGGCCTCCTTTAATTCTTATTATTTGTTGACTGGCCATAGAATATTCTGTGAAAATTGCAAAGTCTACCTATTACGGTTCAAAAGGTACTTACAACCCTGTGACAGACAGACGGACAGCGGAGCCTTAGTAATTATCGTAAAAGATGTCTAGTCACACTTGAGTGTGACATCGTTTATGTATATCTAAAAAACTCTGAAGCTCTGTTGATAAAAACTTTGAACAATTAATTTTAATAAGTACAAAAATAAACACGGATAACTGCAGTGGTCCATCCATAATGTAAATCATATTATTATACTGTTTATATACTATTTAGGACAAGTATATAAGTTCACCGGGCATTACGGAAATCTGTGGAGGAGGCAGGATGGCAGAGATATGATGATGATTATACTTACTGTTTGAACATCCCAGTGCACACCGTTTAGGCATGATACAAACAAATCACAAGCGTCTATTATCGCAAAGAAACAGCACAAACGAAGCGTCCGGGTCGCTAAAAAACGATTGCACTAGAATGGCGGAGGAACTAAAAGCTCAACTCACACAATAACTTCGGAAAATTCTTTAACTTCACTACGGAGGAGAGGACTCAACTCAACGCGGATCGGCGGATTAATTTCACGAAGAAAAGCACAAAAATATGGGACGAAAACTACAAACAAGCGCAAACGCAAGGAGCAGTCGCCATATTTGTTGTGACCTGACAATTTGACAATCAATAAAAAATCAATAATTCGCTGTGTTGCTATCGTAATTATTACGCGGCTTGTAATCTACACCAATATTTGCAAATAATTATAATACGTGTTAATAAAATGATTAGTAGTTGAAATTAATATTTATTTAATTTTTTTTTTTGTCACAAATTATATTTGTATCGATGGTGTCGCCATCTGCAGCGACATAAGGTAACCAATTGTTTAGGATGGCGAAAACAGATGTCGCATTTTGAAAAAAATTACCCCAAATCTGCCAATGTATGGAATTGTCCTACCCCTGGGTCGAGCCTTAGCTGTTCCGTAAACACTACGGTTAGTGGGAGGGGTATGGTGTTGCCAACCTCTTAACAGTGTTGCTAGTTAAATGTACACAATACTACTATATTTTGTAACAATTGCAACTAGCGAACAAATAAATAATTTCCCTGAGGTGTTTCTCCATAATATAAGTGAACAAGTTAAAAATCTAATAGATCGTTCACTACAGAAACATACAGCTGTCAAAATTAACTTCGATTTTTTTTCTTTATTTCTTATGTATAAAAATGATCAACAGGAAATGAAATCATTCGCTACGAAAAACATTATCATTCATTTTAATTACGATTTTGATTTAACTTATAAAACAACAGTTGATTCACTGTTAAAAAAAAAATTAAGAATTTCAGGAGAGAGATAGTGGTTGGACATTTTTGCGCAATTCGCATTTAGAAATAAATATTAATAAATATCAACCTCTCGGCGGATCTAAATTTATAACATTGCCAAAATTTATAAAAAATAAAAGAGGTTGTTTGAACATTCGAAACAAAGATGAGTATTGCTTTTTATGGTGTGTTGTGGCTGCCCTGTACCCCACAACCCGACATCCCGATAGAGTTTCGTCTTATCCATACTTCCAGGATGTTATAAATATCGATGATTTGTCATTTCCAATCACATTTTCGGACATAGTTGTCTTTGAGAAAAATAATTCATTACTGAATATATTCGTGTATGGTTTAAAAAATGATAAGACAATCATTGGACCTTTGTATACATCAACGAATAATAAATCTAAGAGTATCCATCTATTGCTTTTAGAAAATAACAGTAATTCTCATTACTGTCTAATCAAAGATTTGTCTCGTCTAGTCAGAAATCAGATGACCAAACACCATGGTAAACTATACGTCTGCGAAACATGCTTATTGTTTTTTCCAAAGCACAGCCAAATTAAATCACACCTGTGTGGGGGAATTGTCACCGTTTTACCAGAACAGGGATCATTTCTAAAATTTAAAAATTATGATAGAAAACATTCCTTTCGTGATATATGCTGATTTCGAAACATTACTCGAACCGATTTCCGGCGATGAATTCAACACCGCAAACACGTCATACTCACAACGCCACGTTCCGAGCGCGTTCGCCTATAATGTAGTATCATCATTTAATGATAGGGTTAACGGATATAGAAGTTATCGCGGAAAAGATTGTGTTTCAAAATTTTTACATTTTCTGACTGAAGATGTTAAAGCAATACATAGAATTCTGTCCAAAAACAAGCCTATGATATACACAGAGGAAGATGCTCGCGATTTTAAACACTCAGATAAGTGCTACATGTGCGAAAATTTACTGTTGACCGATAGAGTAAGGAATCACTGTCATATTACAGGTCAATACCAAGGCGCAGCACATCGACACTGTAATCTGCAACATAAAGTACCAAAATTCGTTCCAATATTTTTTCATAATTTGTCTGGCTACGATTGTCATTTATTTATAAAAAAGTTAGGCGAAATTCCAGGGCAAATTAAAATAATACCCAAGAACAAGGAAAAATATATAGCATTTACAAAGTATATTCCTACTGGTGATAACGAGTATATACAAATAAGGTTTTTAGATTTTTTCAACTTTTTAGGAACAAGTTTAGACAAACTTTCTAAAACATTGCACGTAGAAAATTTTGTTAATCTTCGAACGCATTTTTCTAATGAAAGACAATTTAGTTTGCTGATTCGTAAAGGTGTATATCCGTATGATTATATGACTGATTGGAAATGTTACGAACAAAAATCATTACCACCTAAGTATTGTTTTCATAAGTCTTTGACCAACGAAGATATTAGCGATGAAGATTATAATCATGCTCAGACTGTTTGGGCTGAATTCAACATCACCAACCTCGGCGAGTATACGGATCTATACTTAAAAACAGATGTGCTTTTGTTGACAGACATATTTCAAAATTTTCGAAAAACATGTAAACAATATTACAAACTCGATCCTGCGTTTTACATAACTGCACCGAGTTTATCTTTCGATGCAATGTTGCTAAAAACAGGTGTTCAGTTAGAACTCGTGTCGGACTTGGCTATCGTCAGAATGATTCAAAGCGGTATACGAGAGGGTTTGTGCATGTGTTCCCATCGATACACAAAAGCGAATCACAAATACATGCCAGAATATAATGCATCACAGCCTTCGTCTTTTATAGTATATCTAGATTGTAATAATCTATATGGCTTTAGCATGTGTCAGTATGTAAACAAAGTGCGTGACTGAATTCAATAAAACTTTTGAAAAGAAAACAAAAAATATTTGCCCTAATTTTATTTTTAGTGACTGGGCAACTAGAGGTATTAGGATAAGTAGGGAAAGACTGTACGAGCTGTATGGCCTTAAGCCTTACATTAACACTGGAACTTTCAATATGTATGTTGCTACATATTCCAAAATTTTTCGAAATACCTGCAAGATAGCTAAAGCCCTTTTTATTAGCAACAAGATCAAATCAGCAGAAAATAAAACAAAATCAGTTTGGAAAGTTATAAATAGTGAAACTAATAAGAACAAAATAAGAAACAATGATTACACATTGGACACTTCACGTGGTGCCATAAGTTCTAATTTAGAAGTAGCTCAAGAATTTGTACACTTCTTTACTGACATACCAGCTAAAACGACGGAAGTTTTAAATTCCTCACCCGACGTCTCAATTGATTTATTAAGAGCGAACGTTCCAGTCTGCCCGGTTGAATTTCAATTTAAGCATATAAACCCTATGATAGTTATAAAAGCTTTTCGACAAATCAAAATAAAATTAACCGAAGATCTATGGGGATTATCTATCAAAGTTTGTACATCCATAATCGAGACTATAGCACCATACTTGGCTTTAATATTTAATTTATGTGTGGATCAAGGAGTCTTTCCGGATTTAATGAAATACAGTAAGGTTATACCACTTTTTAAATCTGGAGACAGTAAAGACACCAACAATTATAGACCAGTGTCTGTTCTGCCGGTGTTCAGCAAGGTCTTCGAAAAGGTAATGCTCAATCAAATGCTTAATCATTTTAACACCAACCAAATCTTACACGATCAGCAGTATGGTTTCACCAAAGGACGTTGTACGACTGACGCCGGTGTCACCTTATTAAAACACATTTTTACTGCGTGGGAGGAGGCCCAAGATGCCATAGGAATTTTTTGTGACCTCTCCAAGGCATTTGACTGCGTAAATCACAAAACCTTACTCTTAAAACTTGAGCATTACGGACTAGGTAAACTTGCGCTCAGTTTAGTAAAATCTTATTTAAATGATAGACAACAGCAAGTTCAAATAAATGGTGTCAATTCACTCGGTTTAAATGTAAAAATGGGTGTTCCACAAGGCTCGATATTGGGTCCTTTCCTCTTTTTAGTATATATTAATGATCTACCCCATTTATTAAAAAACCAACCACAAATGGTGTTATTTGCTGACGATACTTCCTTAATTTTTAAAATAAATAGACGTGCATCAAATCTTGACGACGTAAATAACGCCCTACTGCAGGTCCAAAATTGGTTCACTGCTAATAATTTAGTATTAAATGGGAAAAAAACTAAATGCATGAGATTTATTATTATTATTATTTATTTATTGATAAGAAAGGTACATTTTAAGTTTTATAACGTACATAATGTCCAACAAAACTATGCACATAGTTTGTCTGTTGGATCAATATTATTATTCTTTACTTATTATCTGACGAACTAAATTAACAATTACATATAGTAAATATAGTGTATTTTTATTAATTCTAAAATATTATATAGTAGAATTATATAATGTTATGTATGTATAATGCTAATGTAGCGTGTAGGTTTATTAGTAGTATATTCTATTAGTAGCTAGGTATATTAAGTACGTAAGTATGAATATCATAGATCAAACATAAGTATAGATATTAAGAGTACATAGCTTATGTAAAAATAGTAGTTTAGCATGTAAGACAATATAAAGTTAAGGCAGTGTACTAATTAGGTATTTTTTTAGATTTATCTTAAATTTATTTTTCTTTTTTCCGTCTCTGATTTCGTCTGGTAAGTTGTTGAGTATGTAAGGGATACGCTTTTCTAATGTTCGGTCTCCATAGACATTATTTACTCTCGGTACTACATATTTACCAGACGACATCGTTCGGGTCTTATATTTGTTACATACATTTATTAATAATGGATTATGCTCCCGATTACCATGGTTATTAGTTGCGAGTAAGTACTTATGTTTTATGCTGACCGGTAATACTTTACAAATTTTATATAGTTTATAATAATCTTTTTTATGTTTATTTTTAGTTTTTTTATCCACTATTAGTTTTAGGAACCTAACTTGTATATTTTCTAATTTTTCCATGTAAGATTTGAATGTAAGTCCATAGCAATCAAGAGCATAATCGATTATAGATTCCACCATACATGAGTATAACATTTTTAGGGTACTAGTAGGAACTCGATAACTTAGGTGGTAAAATTTACTTAGTATAGTTTTAAGTTTATTGCACAAGAAATCTATGTGTTCTTTCCATGAGAAATGCTCGTCGACTTTAACTCCCAAATAAGTTACACAATTGACTCTCTGGATAGGTTTACAGCTACAATTGACACGGTTACCATGAATGCAATCAAAAGTATGAGTGTATAGTGGTATAGGATTTTCCTTTAGTGGTAAGTATGGTGAATGAATAATGATGTATTGTGTTTTTTCCATATTTAATACTATTCCGTTATCATGAGACCAATTAACTACGGCGTCCACGTCTTGCTGCACCAGCCGACATGTTTCAGCGAGGTCCGTGCCGGCTCGCAAGGCACAGAGGTCGTCCGCGAACATATGCGCCGTGCAATGCTGTAGCACATTACACAGACTATTAACATGCATTAAGTAGCACACGGGACCACTTCCCGAGCCCTGCGGTACCCCGCATCGGACCATTTTTTCATCGCTTAACGTGTCGCTTATCTTGACCCGGTAAGAGCTTTGCTTTACCGAATGTTAAAAGTAGTGATTGTGACATAATATTGAATAGGGAGAAACTAGAATTCGTCGATAAGACTGTTTTCCTGGGGATCACACTCGACTCACTCATTTTAACACCAACCAAATTTTACACGATCAGCAATATGGTTTCACCAAAGGACGTTGTACGACTGACGCCGGTGTCACCTTATTAAAACACATTTTTACAGCGTGGGAGGAGGCCCAAGATTCCATAGGAATCTTTTGTGACCTCTCCAAGGCATTTGACTGCGTAAATCACAAAACCTTACTCTTAAAACTTGAGCATTACGGACTAGGTAAACTTGCGCTCAGTTTAGTAAAATCTTATTTAAATGATAGACAACAGCAAGTTCAAATAAATGGTGTCAATTCACTCGGTTCAAATGTAAAAATGGGTGTTCCACAAGGCTCGATATTGGGTCCTTTCCTCTTTTTAATATATATTAATGATCTACCCCATTTATTAAAAAACCAACCACAAATGGTGTTATTTGCTGACGATACTTCCATTATTTTTAAAATAAATAGACGTGCATCAAATCTTGACGATGTAAATAACGCCCTACTGCAGGTCCAAAATTGGTTCACTGCTAATAATTTAGTATTAAATGGGAAGAAAACTAAATGCATGAGATTTGCTTTACCGAATGTTAAAAGTAGTGATTGTGACATAATATTGAATAGGGAGAAACTAGAATTCGTCGATAAGACTGTTTTCCTGGGGATCACACTCGACTCAAGGCTGCAATGGGGTCCTCATTTAACATCTCTTGCAGGACGGCTAAGTTCAACAGCATATGCTGTGAGGAAAATCCGTCAATTCACTGATGTAGATACCGCGAGACTAGTCTATTTCAGTTACTTTCATAGTATCATGTCTTACGGTATTTTACTATGGGGACGGGCTGCAGATATCGAGTCTATTTTTATTCTGCAGAAAAGAGCTACCAGAGCAATATATGGCCTCCGTATGCGCGATTCTCTAAGAGAACTGTTTAAAGATATTAATATCATGACGGTACCTTGTCAATATATCTACGAAAACATCATGTACGTAAGGAAAAATTTAAGTCTTTTCAGTAAAAGAGGTGAAAAACACAATTATAGGACAAGGAATAGGGACCAATTAGTTCAACCGGGCTTCAGACTGGCTAAAGTAGACTCATCCTTCATGGGGTACTGTTTAAAATGTTACAATAAAATACCTCCCCACATAGTCCAATTGAATGAAACAAAATTTAAATCTTGTATAAAACGCACACTATGCCGCCAAGCATATTATAAATTGGGGGATTACATCACTGACAAAAATGCTTGGCTCAGCGCTGGTCCAGCTCCACAGGGCGCAACAACTAATTGATTAGCATACGAAAATATTGTTGGAGCTGCTGAAGATTGTAAAAACTATCTTTACATTGTATAAATTCAATCTCCTAGTATTGTATAACTGCATAGCACATGTGTGTGAGCACTATGTACTTACCTAAGTACTTTAAAGCTACCATTTACTAGGTACGTCTTTCATTGACTTGAATGTGCCCTGGCGGCTGAAAGCATGTCATGCTCACTTTAATGTCTCGCTGGTGGTGGCGTGTGTGTTGGATCATTAAGTTCCCTTCAAAATGGTTGAGCTGAATGGTGCTGATCCATGCGTCATGTTCGTGAACGGGCGCCATCAGTAGGGACTGGTCATCTCTTAGCTGCCACGGCTTATTTTGATTTATTTTAATTTTTGAATTGTTTTGCATCGTTTTATCTTTTATTTACGGACTCTTTTAACCTGCACGTTTTTCTACATTGTACTCACATGTATGATTCCAACATGAATGATGTAAACAACATATTGTAACAATATTCTGATTTAAAAGAGTGTCCGTGGAGTTTCTTGCCCGTTCTTCTCCATAGGAAACTACTACGCTTTGGAATGGGCATCTAGCTTCATATTTTCTGACTGACCGACCCTTTGACAATTCAAAAGTGCCTGTAATTGGTTTATTTGAAATAAATGCTTTGAGTTTGAGTTTTGAGTTTGAGTTTGACACTTCATTTAGTTTGTACAGTTTGAATTTGCCGCGTAATAACTTTGATGTATAATTTATCTGTGAACTTGTTTGATTCTATGGAGCGCGCTGCCATATTGTATGATGGATACAAAAGATAGATGAAAAGTGAGAATTATATTGTAATTTGAATATTTAAATAATAGTGATTAATAAGAACTGATGAAACAATAGCTTTAAATGTTGTTTCTCTTTGCAGGTAAAATTAGTGATTAATTAAGTAATGTCAAAGAATGTTTTGTAAAACTGTTAAAACTAGTTTAAGTAATAAAATAAAATTTCTCTTTGCAGAGCAACACAATTTTGGTTATAGTTTTACTGTTCACCATAATATCCAAGGATAATTATAAATTAACACATTATAAAACAACATTTCTACAGCTGATTACCAGGAATAATGGAAAAATTAAGATTCGAGTTCATGGTCAAAGCCGGCGAAGATGTGAAAACAAATATTATTTGTGTAACGACAATCACGGATTTAGATGGCCGAACCTTTGCGATCCCAGATAAGTTACAACCTGTAAAATTACATGATGGAATAGTACAGACCGAAATCTTTCAGAAAGTAAAGGCTACATTACAAAAACGGCATGAGATACGACAGGTGTGGATTTCCATCAAGCCGGAGACGAAGGCGCTTTATTGTGATGAAGATGGAAATAAACAATTTATGGGATACCTATTGGAGGAACAAACAAAACCTCAAACTTCTACAACAGGAATTTCAGAAGAATCTCTAGCAAGAATCATGGAAAGCTTCGCTGAAAAAAAGAAAGATTCATCAAAACCTTATAGTATGGGGAAAATGGTAGAAAAAATTGTTATAGAAAAATTCAATAGCAAGATTACTAACGTGTCCCAGTGGATGACTACCTTTGAAGCGGAATGTGTTCGTATAGGAATAGAAGAAGATGTCAAAAAAATTGAAATTTTTAGGTTATTTATAGAAAATTCTTGTTTAGACTGGTATAGTTCCATGCTTATAAAGCATACAATAAATTCAGAATGGGCAGTGTGGAAAAAGAACTTTTGTGAAACATATGCAGATAAGGGTTGGTCACCGGTCAGGTATGCAATGTTATTTAAATACAGACAGGGCTCACTACTGGAGTATGCGTTAAAGAAAGACAGACTACTATTGGAAATAAATAAGTCCATAGATAAACTCACTCTAATTGATCTGATCGCCACCGGATTGCCAAATTTTATTGCAGATAAGATTGATAGGAATAATTTAAAAGAAACTGAAGACTTATTTAATAATTTAAGAAGTGTAGAGCATATGGTAAACAAAAAATCATTCGATAAAAAAATAGGAACGTCCGAAAGTAAAATTAAAGAGAAAAATGTGAAGTCCGTGGTTAGTCCGTGTAAAATTAGTGAAAAAGAGAATAAAGGTATCCGTTACCACCCTGAATCCCAATGTTGGTTCAAAATTAAAAATAATGATAAAATGATACCAAAAAAAGATCAAATAAGGAGTGTCAACAATTCTGAATTAGAGATAGAATTAAATGAAATTGATTCAAAAAACTAATAGTGCCGCCATTAATAAAAATTAAATTACTAATAAATGACACTTTGGAAACATCAGGAATCTATGATTCAGGATCTAATGTGTCCTTAATAAATTCAAGGTTATTATCTTTAAAAAAAATACCTACTTATGATAAAAATGCAGGTTTAAAAACAATTAATGGCGTAAAAAAATCAATAGGAATGGTAACTTTAATTTTTTTTTTAGAAAAGCAGGATATAGATATAGTTTTCACTGCAGTAAATGCGCCATTTTCAAATGGATTGAACGAAAGGTTAAACCAAACGTTGGTTAATAAAACTCGTTGCAAGATTAATGAAAGGAGGGACAAAATTGCTTGGACAACTATTGCTCACGAATGCACTGAAAAATATAACGAAACTGAACATAGTGTAACAGGGTTCTCTCCAAAATATTTATTGGAGGGAAAAAATGTTGACATTCTACCGGATGAACTGAAACAAAATATAACACATAATCATCTATTGCGAGACCGAAAAATTGCCTTAGAAAATAGTATAAAATCCCACAATTATAATAAACAAAGATTTGATAAAAACAGAGAACATTTAGAACTAAAAGTCGGAGATTCTGTATATGTTGAAAACGGAAACCGGTTAAAAACTAGTTTAAGTAATAAAATTAAATTTCTCTTTGCAGAGCAACACAATTTTGGTTATAGTTTTACTGTTCACCATAATATCCAAGGATAATTATAAATTAACACATTATAAGTATTTACCGTATTCTAGTTTTAGATTTCTCAGTGAAAATGAATTAGCTAATTTTCGTGTTGAAAATGTTGAGGATAACGCTGAGTGGAGCTTCATTTTAGAAGTCGATCTTAAGTATCCTGATCATTTACATAATCACCATAATGATTTACCATTTTGTCCTGAGAAATAAATATATATATAATTCATTTATTGCAAAATGAAAACCCCCGAAATGAAATGAAATGTATACCCCCGGGCGGTAAAACAAATAAACTAATTGCAAATCTGTATAATAAGTATAAATATGTGATACATTACGTCCATTTAAAAAAGTGTTTAGAACACGGTTTAATATTACGCAAAGTTCTCAGAGCTATTATTTTCAGACAGAGTCCATATTTAAAACAATACATAGAATTAAACACTCAATTAAGACAGAAGGCAAAAAGTTCCTTCGAACAGGATTTTTTTAAGTTGTTAAATAACAGTGTTTTTGGCAAGACTTTAAAAAATACTGAAAATAGAGTAACCGTTCATTTAGTTAATCAATGGTGCGATCAATCGAATCGAACCAAGAAATTAATATCCGCCGAGAGACTTGTAGCCAACCCCTATTTCCACAGTGCTTCTATTCTATTTGAAGATTTAGTTGCAATACAAATGAAACCTGATCAAATTATTTTAGATAAGCCTATATATATTGGATTCACGGTATTAGAACTTTCTAAGTCACATATGTATAATTTTCATTACAATATTGTACTTCATTACAATAGTTGCCTTTTTATAAAGACCGAGTGCAGTTGTGTTATACAGATACTGATTCATTTGTCTATAAAATATTCACTAATGATTTTTATCATGACTTGAAGTATAATTTTTTGCAGTATTTTGACACGAGTAACTATGACGTTGAAAATTATTTTAAGATACCAATAATGAACAAAAAAGTTCCAGGTCTGTTCAAAGATGAAATGGAAGGAAAATATATATCTGATTTTGTTGGTTTGAGATCAAAACTTTACTCTATTAAAACTCCCAATAAAATCATTAAAAAAGCAAAGGGAGTAAAATCATGCGTAGTAAGGGATTTGAACGTAACATTTTATCAATATATTTTATTTAATGGTGGAATTATCCGTAGAAAAAATGTTATGTTTAAATCAATAAAGCACGAAATATTTACTCGGAGCGTCAACAAAATTGCCTTATCTAGCAATGACGATAAACGATCGATATCTGTAGATCGAATATCAACGCGAGCCTGGGGTCACTCTTCGATTTTAATGAATGAATATATGTTTTTTTAGATTCAGAATGTATTATAATAAATATTATAGTTTTATACTAATTATGTATACCTACCTACATCTACTTATGTTTAAAATAATCTTACTTTAGTTTTAGAAAATATATCTAATTAATGTATGGTAAATATAATTTTGTGTGTATAAATATAAATAAAATGTGAATGATTATAACTAGCCAACTTGTTTATTTTAAGACATCCTCCTTTTTTAAAGTCGGTTAAATAAAATGAAATCAAACCTAGACTCAAGTTTCATCAGACACCTGTATTACTGTGAACCACGTAAATCGTATTATGTACCTATGCAATAAGATTGATTTTCAAAGAGCTAACGTTCAAGTAATACGACCATAACGCTGTTTGTCAGCACATTAATATAATTATTTAAAAACATATGACAGTTCAATACCCTTGGCATGGAGACACAAATGCTTAGTTAGCATTTTTATGGTTATCGCGTTCTAACTTGTTTATTGACGTACTCGTGATAGTTAAAATTATTATTTTTTGGTCATATACTTTATATTACTCACCTGGAGTACTTGTACAATTTTAGAGTGCATCGTTTTTTTATTTGATCTGAGGTGCATCGTAATCATGTCGGTAAGTAAAATATTTTTAACTAATTTTTATTTTTTAGTAACTAACGATTGTGTTTGCAGCAGTGTTAATAATCATAAACATGACACTACATTTATCAGAGGTTGCCCTTACATTTCACCAGTGCCTATTGTCACTAATCTAATCAAAACTCCAGGCTGCTTTTGAGAAATTCCTCCATGGTAAACTAAAAGCGCTTCCGATCGCTATGCTTACGTGAGTGTTTTATATTATTTTTATATTTTGTTCCAGATTTCTGAATCCGATATTGTGTTCAGCCAGTATGCTCAGGATCCTTACGAGGGATTCTCTGAGATGCTTCGCAGCGAACCCGAGCACAGCAAACAAGTCTCGAAAGATAAAAAATCAAAACAACGATGCAGGGAAAAGTCGAAGAAGCAAAATAAAACCAAATCCTTCGTTATGAGTCGACTACAGCGACGAGGTATTAAATTAATAAAAATTTCAGTCATAGATCTCTGTAATAACAATCCTCAAACCATAGACAGTGATAGTGACAGTGAGAACGTTATTATAAATGCTCAATATATTGTTAAAAATGCTATCGACAGTGTTATGGACGAAACTGAGTCTTTAGTTAAGAAAATATCAAAATCTTTAATAGATACTGATTTTTAATAACTGTTTGTGTAAATTAGTTGGTGACGTTAATATACTGTAGGTACTTAGTATTTATATGTTTATCAAGATGTTTTTTATTTATTTTTGTATTAGGTTATATTATTTGGAAAAGTGTGGGGTAAATAAAAAAATAAAAAGCATATTTACCATATCAAAAGACTTTTATTTAAAAACCTAAAAAACCTAAGTAGGTATACATTTTATGTCCATTCTAAATACTTCCTTAAAAAAAGTACATTTTTAAGCGCACAATGCTTTAGGTGTTTATTACAATTAAAATTAGATTTTCCTTCACAGTATTTTTTATGTAAAGCAGAGAAATTAGGACATTGTTCTCTACCAAGGTCTGATACTTTACAATGCTCACAAAGATCCTTTATCCACTTCACCTTCTCCAAACCATTTACAATGATTTCCTTATTTTCTAGATATGGAACGATTATACGTTGAAATTCTCTATAGTCAATGTATCCTTCGTTCCAATAAATACCTCTATTTTTTTCCAACCATTTAACCTGTCTCTTTTCGTCACTTGTTAAGTATTTAAACAACTATGGTGGTTTTATTAAAAATGTTTGCGTATAATCGCGACTAGCAAAAGCTAGTTCTTTTATTATAAAATTATTATACAGGTCTTTAAATCCTTGAACATCTAATATTATGATAGTATTCGGATTCATGATATTATATTTTTCTACAGTATTACTCAGCGGCTTATACTCAATTATACAGTCGTTCAATATAAGACAGTATGTAGAAGTTTGATCTGGTGTGTCCGAATCACTCTCAATTTCCACTCTTACATCCACAATAGGACCTGTCTTTGCATTATCAGCTTGTCTAGAGCAATCGATGACAAATAACGGTGCTAAATCTTTAAATTGTTTCTCACTTAATAAGGGCTCCGGACGACGTCCGTAATAAGACTGTTGAAATCTGATGTTTTGCTCGTATAATAAAGCGATTCTGTTATTCGCGAAACTTACATTGAGGTTTTCATATGGGAAGTAAGTGGAATTTAGGTATACTCTGACATCACGAACATGGCAGTGATCAAACTGGGACATATCAGAACTTGAATTATTTTTTCTATTTGTTTGTAGACCTATAATTATGTATCATGGTTTCTCTATTTGTGAGGAAGTTTTGATAGACCAGGTATGTTTTGTAGTTCTAGGTAAAGCTGGATATTCGTATAGATCCCAATTTCTGAATATCATATGGAGTGCTCGATCTTTTTCTAACAGTTTTAGCAAACTTAGTTTCTCTTTGTCGGACACTTTAACATGCGGTACACGCCAGATGATTTTATTTATCTGAACGTCATCTACAAATTCACCGGTGTTAAGTTTGACAGCATTCAGGTTAGTGTTACTTCGTAGCAATATCAGTTCATGCCTACTATTTATAACGACTTTCTTGAAATCTTCTGCGAAACCGATGATGTTACAGAGTGGTATAGAAGCGGAAAAACTACCCCCATTAGTATTTTTTATACCATCGATATTCCAGCCCCATGCATTAGATATTTTTGATTCACTTTCATTCATTGATATTAACGATTTCATGGTCGTAGTTATGCCAGCATTTTTTATTCTATCAATTTCCACACCATTCAACTCGTATCTTATATCTTGGAACAGGTAAAGTAGAGCATTATTCGTAAAATGAACACTAGTAGCTTTCTCTTTCATATCCTTTTTGCTAACGATAACAGTTCCTTCCAAATACAAGGTGCTAGCTGACGGAAGTATGTACAAGTCCTGTTGGTTAATAGGTATGCGGATTTCATCGTTTCTATTGAAACTAGTTACGTAGGGTTTGTAAGAATGAAATTCGATTCCTTCAACTGTGTTGTCGTTACTCGGAGCGGATAAAACGTCTAAGATATTCATTTTAGTAAACCGATCGCTTTGAGGAATGCCTTGTTTTCTTTAGTTAATTTTATTTTCTTCTTGGGGCGAGCTCTTATTTGGTTGGAAGTTTGAGCGGAACTGATATTTTTGCTTTGTTAATGCACATATTTATTGTAGTCAATCATTTTTTCTTCTGAGATGCAAATACAGCTGCACTTCTTCACCGCGCAAATTTATTAAGCGGTTATTTATATCTAACAGCCTGATATTTATGCAGCTAATGTTGTTTTGGTTAATTGGAAAGTATATTGCGTTTTTCGGGATTTCTATAATCCTATATCCTGGAGGCACGTTGAGTGCAAATTCGTGGATAATGTGACTCGGTTCTTCGTTTGAGTATGAGCCGCTTACAATATCACATTCGATCCTGAACTACCACTGTTGTGCCACTATCACTGTTGTAGGTAAAATGTTGACTGGAAACTGTGACACATGCCATTTATTTGCTTTCAAGATCCGCTTATTAAACCCTAACAAATTCCTGAAAGTGTCTTCTTTTTTAAAATTTATGTCTTTTGTACAATATACAGTAGTTTTTAAAGTATTATTATTGCACTGTAGTTTGATTGATGCATCTTTCATTTCAGATTTTAAATAATCACTAATATCTTGCAATTCATAGGTGCCGTCTGGTATTTCAATAACTTTGTCGGAACCATAATAGAACTTATTATTCGTTTTGTCAATTTTTGGAATAGAATTAAATGTTGAAAAATGCAATAAGGCACACTCATAGTGTCCATATAGTTGCAACGTGTTAGGATAGTAAGTAGATAAAGTTGACGAGTTTCCAGTTATCGATAATGTGAGTACCATCTTGCAAATAAAAGAAAATCATAAGTTTTATACGTTTTTATTCCAAAAAGTCTGCAGATATTCTAAACAGAAGTGTCCACAATTTTCTGTGTTGAATTTTTGATATCTTGTATAATTATAAAAAACATTACAATTCTTAAAATATCGCATTAATTCTATTGGAGGTTTCAAATCTCCAAAGCTATCAAAATATTCACAATAATTGTATACTTTTACATAAGCTACCCAATGTGTTCCGTCGTTCTTAGAATCGTCCAAGTTAACGATACCACATTCAATTCGTTTTGAGGTCCTTGGTAACTGATCCTTCATGTAGACTCCTCGAAAGTAAGGAATGTCGCGTGCATACCTTTGGATGTCTACATTAGTTAGAGCACGATTAGGTAGCTTCATTTTCAGTTTTTTGAAGATTTTATGAATAAACCTTTACCATTTTTATGTGACTTAATGTATAAACCCTGGCCTAACTTTAAAGACTCTATAGCCTTATTATGTCGTTGTGTTTCTCGCAAATTTTGCTGACCTGCTTTGTAAACGTTAACAGTTTTTGCAATACCAGCCGCACCACCAGCTAAAGTTCCTAAAGCTGATAAGCCCGCAAAAAATGGAATTAAAGGTAGAATACCTCCAGTCTTTGGTAAGGGTATTACTCGCGGTACTCGAATTTTCTGAATGTTTGGAAATATTTTTTTGGCTGCTGAGTAAGCAGCGTTAATTAAAGTTTTACTGTGTTTTGATTTCAGTTTCTTTATTTTTGCTCTTATTTTTGATACGAAACTTTTAAACGTGTTAACGCCGGAACCAGATTTCAGTTTGGCTTTCATGACTTTGCTCACTAACCATGAACTAAGTATTTCACCTTTCCCAGCATCGCTCGATTTAAGTCTTTGTTTAGCCATATTTAGTAGTTGTAAATCAGCTTTGTGACGATTGGGTAAGTCTGTATGGTTTGCATATGCAATGTCGTGATGCATACAAGCTTCGTCTAGCTTATTTACACCTCGGTCACCTCGTAGTAAACGTTTCTCGAGTTTTGTTCCCGGACCGCAATAATTGTAACCTGGTAAATGAAGTTCGAACGGTAGATTATTAATTAACGTGTTAACAAGTTTCATCTCCTTGCATTGTCCAAAGTGAAATGAATGAAATAATGCAAAAGTAATTATTATGATAATATAATTATTTTAATCCACTATTGCAGTTTTATCGATCCAACTGTTTTCTTCATTGTTTAGACCCAACCATTTCACAAACATTTTCGTTCCTTTTCTTTTTAATACCTTTTCTATCAAATAAATACCAGGATAGTAAGATTTTTGAAGTTCTTGATCGTAAAAGGGCCCTATCAGAATACCAGCGCTGCGGTATTTATTTATTTAAATATCGCAGCATTATGCTGAGGTAGGAGCCTTTTTGGCCTCGCACAGGTAGCCTAAGTATTTTTGTTAGTTTTAATTTTTCTTTTAATTTAATTTAGGACCTACCTACTTTATATTACTGATTGTTTTTCCTGTGCGTGTCCCAAATAAAATATTTTTCTTTCTTTCTTTCTTTCTTTTCTTTAAAAGGTTCCCAATATTGCTTGCTTTCGCTGATCTTCTATATGATATGTTACTGGTATGGTATGAAACATCTCTGTGGTCCACCGCACTGAAAATACCATGTTCCTAAGAACAGTAGATCCCAGTGAAATAAATTTAATATTGAAAAGCCTTTAAAACAAAAACAGTCATGGAATAGACGAAATACCACCAACCCTAGTCAAACAGTATGCAGATGAGCTGACCCTTCCATTCTACTTGCTAGTCAATCAGTCTTTTGAGGAAGGAAGATTTCCGAACTACCTAAAAAAAGCTATTATAAAGCCAATTCACAAAAAAAGACTCAAAAACCTACCCCTCTAATTACCGCCCTATTGCTCTTTTACCTACAGCCTCGAAAGTATTCGAGAAAGCGATGTGTAATTCGTTTTGCGAAAACATTCTCCATCTAGACAGGACTCAGTGTGACAATAATTTCGGGACATTCCCCGTGCAATAAAGAAGTCTATTATGTCTGGTCGCTTTTTCGGATCTGTTGGCCAGTGCGTTGGTTCTTTTGTTGACAGTGTAATTAGATTTATGCTGTCAATTGACTTTTTGAGTTCCCTTCCGCGCGTTGTGACTAGTCTTGATCCCCAATGAGTGTGCTTTGAATTCCAGGCTCCCCCTGCTATGAAGCGTCCGCCCAAAGTTAAGAAGTACTGGGTGAACATAGTCTCACTGATCTTGTGTTTAGGTGGACAATATACAGAAGATATATTAAAATACCCTGCCTTGTCTTTGATGGCAACAGTAGAAGCTTGTATGTGCTCCGTTCGGTAGCCTGGTAAAGGGTGGTGTTTGATAGTTTTCTTAACAAGAATAGCTGAACCAGCGTGTGATGTACCATCTGGGTGGTTTGTGTTATATATATGTAAACAAAGGGCGTCACACTTCATTTAGTTTGTACAGTTTGAATTTGCCGCGTAATAACTTTGATGTATAATTTATCTGTGAACTTGTTTGATTCTATGGAGCGCGCTGCCATATTGTATGATGGATACAAAAGATAGATGAAAAGTGAGAATTATATTGTAATTTGAATATTTAAATAATAGTGATTAATAAGAACTGATGAAACAATAGCTTTAAATGTTGTTTCTCTTTGCAGGTAAAATTAGTGATTAATTAAGTAATGTCAAAGAATGTTTTGTAAAACTGTTAAAACTAGTTTAAGTAATAAAATAAAATTTCTCTTTGCAGAGCAACACAATTTTGGTTATAGTTTTACTGTTTACCATAATATCCAAGGATAATTATAAATTAACACATTATAAAACAACATTTCTACAGCTGATTACCAGGAATAATGGAAAAATTAAGATTCGAGTTCATGGTCAAAGCCGGCGAAGATGTGAAAACAAATATTATTTGTGTAACGACAATCACGGATTTAGATGGCCGAACCTTTGCGATCCCAGATAAGTTACAACCTGTAAAATTACATGATGGAATAGTACAGACCGAAATCTTTCAGAAAGTAAAGGCTACATTACAAAAACGGCATGAGATACGACAGGTGTGGATTTCCATCAAGCCGGAGACGAAGGCGCTTTATTGTGATGAAGATGGAAATAAACAATTTATGGGATACCTATTGGAGGAACAAACAAAACCTCAAACTTCTACAACAGGAATTTCAGAAGAATCTCTAGCAAGAATCATGGAAAGCTTCGCTGAAAAAAAGAAAGATTCATCAAAACCTTATAGTATGGGGAAAATGGTAGAAAAAATTGTTATAGAAAAATTCAATAGCAAGATTACTAACGTGTCCCTGTGGATGACTACCTTTGAAGCGGAATGTGTTCGTATAAGAATAGAAGGAGATGTCAAAAAAATTGACATTTTTAGGTTATTTATAGAAAATTCTTGTTTAGACTGGTATAGTTCCATGCTTATAAAGCATACAATAAATTCAGAATGGGCAGTGTGGAAAAAGAACTTTTGTGAAACATATGCAGATAAGGGTTGGTCACCGGTCAGGTATGCAATGTTATTTAAATACAGACAGGGCTCACTACTGGAGTATGCGTTAAAGAAAGACAGACTACTATTGGAAATAAATAAGTCCATAGATAAACTCACTCTAATTGATCTGATCGCCACCTGATTGCCAAATTTTATTGCAGATAAGATTGATAGGAATAGTTTAAAAGAAACTGAAGACTTATTTAATAATTTAAGAAGTGTAGAGCATATGGTAAACAAAAAATCATTCGATAAAAAAATAGGAACGTCCGAAAGTAAAATTAAAGAGAAAAATGTGAAGTCCGTGGTTAGTCCGTGTAAAATTTGTGAAAAAAAGAATAAAGGTATCCGTTACCACCCTGAATCCCAATGTTGGTTCAAAATTAAAAATAATGATAAAATTATACCAAAAAAAGATCAAATAAGGAGTGTCAACAATTCTGAATTAGAGATAGAATTAAATGAAATTGATTCAAAAAACTAATAGTGCCGCCATTAATAAAAATTAAATTACTAATAAATGACACTTTGGAAACATCAGGAATCTATGATTCAGGATCTAATGTGTCCTTAATTAATTCAATCTTTAAAAAAAATACCTACTTATGATAAAAATGCAGGTTTAAAAACAATTAATGGCGTAAAACAATCAATAGGAATGGTAACTTTAAAAATTAAAATTTTTGAAATTGAAAAACAGGTTAATATTTTTGTTATAGATGAAGACAATTTCGACTATGATTTCCTAGTTGGGTTAAACTGTATACAACAATTTCATTTAACTCAAAATGAGAATTTAAATATCACCCAAAATGTGCTCAGCAATAATAATAAAGAATACATAAAACATAAAGAAAAGCAACCTATAAACACTAAAGAAATTCCTGGCAGTTCAGGTAGTGACATAGGGAATAAACAAGGTATAGGAAAAAAAGGTGTGGATATTACAAAGAAATGTAAAAATGAAACTATCATTAATGAATATAAAATAAACTTTAATGAAAATTTAGTAGTTGATAATTTTGATATTTCAGTAAATAATTTAGATCATCAGGAAAAATCTGATATTGATAAATTGATATGCAAATATAATTCAGTATTTGCTAAAGACAAATATGATATAGGTACTGTAAAAGGTTATGAAGCCCATATTGATTTGTTGATAGATAAATACTGTACTAAAAGACCGTATAGGTGCTCTATTGAGGATATGAAAGAAATTGAACATCAAATATCACAATTACTAAAAAATAATTTAATCGAGGAGTCATATAGTTTCCTAGTTTCCTCGCATGGTCAACTCGTTGCTCCTGGCTTTTCACATCACGACCTTATATTCCTATCCTATATCCTAAAACCCCCTAAACCTAAACCCACGTTCCAGTACAGGCGTGCCTTTGCTCGCATGAATAATGAGAGGCTTCAACAAGATGCATCCAGTATTGGCTGGTCACCCTTGGAAGCAGCTACTTCTGTAGACGAAAAAGTTAGTTTCTTCAACAACGCGGTGATCAAGCTGTATGACACCCATGCTCCTATCAAGCAAATTAAGTTGAAGCATCCGCCTGCGCCTTGGATGAACAGGGGAGTGCGGATGGCAATGCGACGGAGGGACCGCGCGTTTCGGAAATTTAAAAAGGATCGCTCGGAGGACAACTGGACTTTCTTTAAGTCTGCTAGGAATCGGTGTAATCAGATGATACGCAACGCCAAACGCCGCCACATTCTGGATAATATCACTTCGTCTTCTCCTGCCGATATTTGGAAGTTCCTTGGAACTTTAGGTATCGGCAAATCGCGAAATTCAGATCTTCCTAACACAATTGGATTGGACGATCTAAATCGTCATTTCGCCACTGTTCCCACTCTAGATAGTCTAACCAAATGTCAAACCCTCGACTACCTTGCTCGTCTGACGCGACCCAATATTAACCCTTTTGTCTTCACCCCAGTCGACCCAGGAGAGATCAAAAAGATTATCTTTTCCATTAAATCCAAAGCTGTGATAAAATCAGCCGCCATATGATCGTGACGGCTCTTGACCAACTTCTTCCTGCAATCTCTCACATCATAAACTACTCCCTTTACACCGGTGTTTTCCCTTCCCTGTGGCGTAAAGCCCTTGTCCGGCCCCTTCCTAAGATACCTAACTCCTCTCTTCCTAGTCACTTTCGCCCAATTTCCATCCTTCCCTTTCTGTCTAAGGTGCTCGAGGCCAGTGTCCATAAACAATTCTCCCGCTTTATTCACCACAACTCCCTCATCAGTCCCTTTCAATCCGGTTTCAGGCCCGGGCATAGTACCGTTTCAGCTCTCCTTAAAGTGACTGACGATATTAGGCGGGGAATGGAAGACACCAAAGTTACAGTCTTAGTGTTAATTGACTTCTCCAATGCTTTTAATACCGTCAGCCACGAAGTCCTTTTATCCATTCTTTCCTATCTTATGGTCTCTCCGGAGGTATTGGAATGGTTTTCTTCTTATCTTCGGGGGCGTCAGCAGTCTGTTCATGCTGGAGACTCGTCGTCGAGTTGGTGTGATCTTGCGGCTGGTGTCCCTCAAGGCGGTATATTATCTCCTCTTTTGTTCTCCATTTTTATTAATCTCATTACCACCGTGCTTTCAACTGCGTATCATCTTTATGCTGACGATTTGCAGCTTTACTGCCAGGCAAGCGTTGACAACATTTCCGATGCCATCGAGGAGCTGAACCGGGATTTAGATACGGTTAAAAACTGGTCTGATCGATTTGGGGTGGCGGTTAACCCTACCAAGTGTCAGGCCATCATAGTAGGGAGCCCCTATAACATGAGGAAGCTGAATGGCATAACTGTTCCGCCTGTAATTTTCGACAACTCTGTAATTCCATTTAGCTCGGATGTAAAGGATCTTGGTCTGCATGTCAACACTTGTCTTGACTGGCGAAAGCAGGTCATGTCAGTTAGTAAGAAAGTCACTGGAACGTTGCGGTCGCTCTATCGTTTGAAAAACCTTCTCCCATCGCACATAAAGGCAATGCTTGTACAGTCCCTAATCTTTCCCATAATTGACTATGGTGATGTGTGTTACTATGACCTGAATGCAGATCTCCTGAATAAACTAGATCACCTTCTCAATAATTGCATTCGATTCGTTTTCAATCTTCGTAAATATGACCATGTGTCAGCGCATCGAGTGCTTTTGAAATGGTTACCCATTCGTCAGCGCAGAGAGTTAAGGGCTTTGTCTATGTTGTTTTCTATACTCGACAAACCCACTTCTCCTTCTTACCTGACTTCCCATGTTCAATACTTATGCTCTGCCCATAGTAAAAATCTTCGTTCTACCAACAATCGTCTTCTACGATGTCCTTCTCACCGCTCTGGTTTCATCCACTCTTCTTTCTTCGTCCAAGCGGTTTTTCTTTGGAATGCGCTCCCTCTGGACATCAGGACTGCAACACCCAATACCCATTTTGTCTAGAGTTTATGAGAAATGTATGTACAAACGATTAGTTAGTTTCTGTAATAGATTCAACATTATTAGTGACAAACAATTTGGATTCCAGAAGAACAAATCCACATCGTTGGCAATTTTTTCTCTAATGCAAGCTGTACTTTCAAATATTAACAATAATTTTATGACTACTGGTCTCTTTTTTGATCTGTCGAAAGCATTCGATCTGGTTTCATACGACACATTACTGCAAAAGCTAGAAGCTAATGGGATTAGAGGACCAGCACTCCAATGGTTATCGTCTTACTTAAGTAATAGAAAACAATGTGTCGTTATCAATAAAAAGAACGAACATAATGACATAATATCCTACTCATCGGAATATAAATATAACAAATGTGGCGTTCCACAAGGAAGCGTGCTGGGCCCAATATTATTCCTCATTTATATTAATGACATCACAAAAATAACTGACCATAAATGCATATTATTTGCCGACGACATATCCATTATAGTGACATCTAATAAAAAACATAATACCATTTTAGATCATGAGTTTGACATTAATAACACAATTAACAAATTACTTCATTGGCTTGACATTAATCATTTAAAGATAAATTTAGATAAATCAGTTTACATTCAATTTAATCAATCTAATAATCACAAAAATGACATAAAACTTAATATTGATAAAATCAAAGAAGTAACGCATACAAGATTTTTGGGTGTAATAATAGATAAAGATATAAATTGGAAAGAACACATAGATAATATTAGCACTAAAATAAATAAATTTGTATATGCACTTAAACAAGTCAAAAATGTAACTAACGTAAAAACTGCTGTAATATCTTACCGTGCATACGTTGAATCATTACTACGTTATGGGATTGTAATGTGGGGCAACAGCACCGACTTCCAAAGAGTATTCATCGCTCAAAAAAAGTGCATGAGATCAATTTGTGGACTAAAACCTGATGACTCATGTCAACCAATATTTAGGAAACTTGGTTTGTTACCGTTACCGTCACTTTATATTTACGAAATATGCATGTTTGTAATGAAAAATAAACAATTATTTAAGACTGCAAATGATGTCAATCCTCGGAACAGACGAGATCCGTATAAACTTGTGTTGAATGATCTGCCTCGCCTAACTAAGTATAATAAAAACTGCCTAGCAATGTGTGTGCGCATGTATAATAAAATACCGAGGCAATTTAAAAACTTACATTCAAAATTGTTTAAAGTTCAATTTTACAAATGGATGCTCGAACATAGTTTTTATAGCTTAAAGGAATTTGTTGACAAAAAATTTTGATGTTCTATTCACTAATTGATGGCTCCTTGTCTACTTGCTTAATTTTAAGTATTTTGCATGCTTTGTTATAACCTAGCTAAACATGTTTGTGCTATATAGTATTATTTAACACCCCTTTATACCATGTTTTATGCAAATAAACATATTATCTTATCTTATCTTATCTAACAAGTCGCTTATCCTTTAAAGTGAAGGCACGTGAACATATTCGTAAGAAGTTGGCAGAATCATCCCAGCGTTAATTTGCTGGATTCGTTTTCTCCCCTACCTGTCGTTATTTCTCCCAACTAAGTTTTTTTTTTTTGTTCATATGTATGTATCTATGTATGTATTAATTATTATTCATTATTTTCAAGTTATATGTATTATCTTATATTGCACCTGCCATGTCTGTCTCTGCATCACCCTAAGGTTGACTGGTAGAAAATGCCTCAGGCATTAAGTCCGCCTTTGTACAGTAGTTTTTACTTGTGCATAAAGTTTTTATAAATAAATAAATAAATAAATAAATAAATAAATACATAAATAAATAAATAAATAAATAAATAAATAAATAAATAAATAAATAAATATAGCCCTTTTGCCGCTCCGGTAACACTAGCATTTAAAAAAGAAGAGGGAAGGAGGTCAAGACTTTGTATAGATTTTCGCGAATTAAATAAAATTGTAGTTAATCTAATCGAGGATCTAATGGTTAAAACAAGGAAATGTAAATTTTTTTCAACATTTGATGTAAACTCAGCGTTCTGGTCCATACCTCTTAAAATTGAAGATAGACACAAAACTGCATTTGTTACTCAAGAGGCACACTTTCAATGGACTTGTTTACCTTTTGGTTTAAAAACTTCTCCCGCTATTTTTCAGAGAATTTTGAGTAGCATTATAAGAAAGCATAAACTGTCAAATTTTACTGTCAATTACATTGACGATATTTTAGTATTTTCTGAAACGTTCGAAAAACACATTGAGCACATATCTTTGTTATTGGAAGCAATTTTAAAAGAAGGTTTTAAATTAAAATTCACGAAATGTAACTTTGCACAGGACTCTGTAAAATATCTAGGGCACATAATAAAAAACAATACTGTCACTCCATTAAAAGATAATTTGATTGCCATAAAAGAATTTCCAAATCCAAAAACACAAAAAAACGTCTGACAATTTTTAGGAAAAATTAATTTCTATGGAAAATATGTACCAAATATTTCAATTATACTGGATCCTTAACATAATTTACTAAGAAAAGGAGAAAAATTCGTTTGGTCCGATAAATGTCAAGAATCCTTTGATACTATAAAAAAACTACTTTGCTCAAAACCAATTCTAGCCATCTTTGATCCAGACTTGCCAATACATATTTATACAGATGCTAGCATACAAGGTATAGGTGCGATTTTAAAACAAATTCAACCCAACGGTGATGAAAAGCCTTGTGCATATTTTTCCAAAAAATTAAACGACTCCCAAAAAAAGAAAAAAGCCATATATCTTGAATGTTTGGCAATAAAAGAGGCGGTAAAATACTGGCAACACTGGCTTATAGGAAAAACATTCACGGTTTTTTCAGATCACAAACCTTTAGAAAAAATGAATATTAAAGCCAGAACGGACGAAGAACTGGGAGATTTAACTTATTATTTGTCGCAGTTCAATTTTAAAATAATATATTCTCCGGGCAAATATAATATAGAGGCAAATACTTTAAGCAGAAACCCTGTGTTAGAATCGTATGAAAATCAAGATAATAGTTTAAAAGTAGTGAATTTTGTAAAATTAGAAGACATACGTAATAGAATAGAATAATAGAATAATTTATTTCAGATAATTTAAATCCATATCTTGTTAGTATAAATTAGCAACAATATTAGCTTAAAGTTAAGTTAGTATTGTTAGTACCTATTTATCTAAATGGAAACAACTATAAAAAACCATTCACTACCCTTACCCAGTGTTTTTGAATAGGGCAGTCAAAACGAGCAGCAATGACTTTCAGAATGCCATTCTTAGCACCCCGCAGACGCTGCAGCAGAGAAGCCGATTTTTTGCGAATTATGGCCTTGAAGCCGTCCGTGTGGGCTTCTGCAAACATCCCGGAAGCACTGCAGCGCCACGGTAGCCGTGACAACATTCTGAATGCATTGTTATATTGAACCCGCAGGGTGTCATAAGATCGTCGCGTATAGCTCACCCACAGGCCACTCGAGTAAAAAGATTGACAATAGGCTTTAAATAGCGTTATCTTTACTTGAGTTGTACATCGAGCGAACCTGCGAGCAAGCATGTTACTTCTCACCGCCAACGCCCTGCGTTCCCGCTCAATATCCTCGTCATCCTTGAGGTCACCCGTCACAATATGCCCCAGATATTTAAATTTGTCAACCAGCTTCAGTGCAACGCCATTGAGATATACTGCAGGCACATGGGCAGGTCGATGTTTGCCTGCTTTGAAGATCAGCAGCTTGCTCTTTTTGGAATTGTATTTTAGTCCATGTGCTTCTGCATATAGTTCGCAGATATTAAGCAGCTTCCTCACTGCACTTATCGAGGGACCCAGCGGAACCATGTCATCTGCATAACTAATATTGTTGACACAGGTACCATCGATATAGCATCCGACATGAGTGCTGCTGAGTCTCTCAAGTAGCTGGTTGACGTACAAATTAAACAGAAGAGGTGAACTCAACCCACCCTGTCTGACGCCACATTCCGACCTGTATTCGTCCGACAACGTACCGGCCCATCTCACCTGGTTTTTCTGGTTTGAGTACCAGTATCTGAGTAGGGAGATGGTATCCGCCGGCACACCCGCACCTCCTAGCTTATCCCACAGAAGGTCATATACGACAAGATCAAAAGCTTGCGATAAGTCAAGGAAGCACGCGTATACCGGCGTCTTCCTCTCAGTATAGTACCTGACAGTATGCTTTAAGCTCAGAATGGCACTATCAGTGGACAATCCTGACCTAAAACCAAACTGAGCATCATGTAAGTCCACATGTTGTTCGAGAATGCCATTTAGCACACTGTCAAGTACTTTGGCAGTTACAGTCGCAAGCGAGATGGGCCTATAGTTAGTTTTGTCCGATGAGTCACCCGTCTTATTTTTAACTATCGGTACCACTATTGTACGCATGATCGACTCAGGCAGGTATGAGTGACTTAAGCAGAGATTGAAAAACATCTTCAATACTCTGGGCAGGTGCACACCCGCATACTTAAAATGTTCGATGCTGAGACCATCATGACCAGGTGATTTTCCCCTTTGCATATTTGTAATAGCTCTTGATACATTTTTTACGGAGAATAAAGTGATATTTTGTTTTCTAGTCACGATGGTCCCAGGGTCACTATCAGTACTAAGCAGAGTACTCAAGGACGACTGCACAGTAAATTGTTGCCTGAATAAATCAGCAATTATTTTATGATCAGTTACACCGTCGACGCTCACGGGGAAACCAGTTTTACCATTAAATTTGTTAGTATTTTTCCAAAAATTACTGAAGTCCTTTCTTGCATGGTTTGAGGCAAGAATATCCATTCTTATCTGGTCTTGTCTATCCTGACACCACTTTAATTTAGACTTGAAGATCTTTCGGGTTTCCACCATTTCATTATAAACAATACCGCTAGTCGGTTTTCCCGCTAATAGCCAAATTTGAAATTTAATTCTGGCTTCTCCGTGAGCACCGGCGATATATTTGTTCCAACCCGCAACTTGTCTCTTTCTACCGGATCGTTTTTCAACAAAACTTTGTATAGCAGCTCTGGATAGTACATCAGTTATATTCATATATAGTTTGTCCAGTATTACGTAATGATCCGGGTTACGACAGGATGAATCACAACAATGGTGTAGTTCCATAGGAAAGTCAATGTCACGGAGACCAGAATGACACACGTCATGATATTTATTCATCTGTTCTGGCTGCCTATTTCCCCATACAATACGTTTCTTAACATCATCATTTTTCACATAAGATGTAACTTTTCTATTTAATTTATGAAAATTACACTCTATTAAAAGTGGGAAATGGTCAGACCAATACACATCATGTTGCACCTGTATATTACAAATAGTTGGTAAAGCTGATTGCGTGACAACGCAGTGGTCTAACCACCTCACAGTCCCATGCGCGTCACTACGAAAGGTAAAAGTGTTGGACCGCAGTCCTAAGATATCTATATCTGCACAACACCATTGGTGATCCTTACAAAAATGTTCTAGCTCCTTATAAAATAATTCGTTGGGATGAGCGTTAAAATCCCCTATTAAATAAAATGCCTCGACACCACTATTCTTTTCTACCTCTATAATCGATTGAATCTCACCAAGACATTCGGTAAACATAGGAATATTCTCATGAGAATTAGTAGGCATGTATATACTAAATATTAGTGTAGACCTATGACTCACAGTTACTTTTATCGCCACGATCCGAACATTGTTACACTTTATCACTGACACTGACTGAAATGCACATTTTTTCCACAATATTGCGACACCACCATACGGCCTCCCAGTTAGTAAGCCGGCGGAGGTATCCACTGCAGACGTACCTGTAGCACTGAAGCTGTCGTCGATCGTGTTGAGCAGGTCCAACTCATGTGGCAATAGCCACGTCTCTTGCAGCGCCACTATATCCGCAGACTTGCATAAATTCCTAACACCTTCCATCGATCTTTTAATGGATTTACAATGATAACTTATAATTTTACAGTTATTATAGCTGTCCATTAAATGGTTTATTAGCCTCACCGCTTCTAAAATCAATAAACCGCCTAAACGAAATTCCCGACGGCCATAGCTTATCATCCAAAAATAGATCAATCTTATACTTCACAACAAAGATTTTGTAAGCATTATAATCTCTTTCCTTTCTCATTCTTAACTTGACTAAAGACAGTGACTCACCCGTCTTCTGGAAAACGTAGTCTATAATATCGTCTTCAGATACATCTTCGTGTACATTAGAAATAAGCAAAGGGACTTTGGTTTCCGCTGCCTTAAATTTGTTACTTTCACCTGATTGTATGACTGCAATTCCTCTCTTAGCAATAAGTCTATTCTTCAAATTCTTTTTGTTTTTCACTAACGTCCACTTTTCATCCCTGTTACATTCATCACCATCCTTAGTGACCTGCGCATAAGATTTATTCACGCATACCGGCGGCGGCGGTTGGGTTGACACTAACTCACAGCCGTAATTTTTGCAGGACTGTTTATTAGCTAAACCATTACTCAGCTGATCGTTGTTATTGGGCGCCTGTTCGTTTATCTCACTCATACTAACATTATTAACATACGCAGACTGAGATGGTAATAATGTTTCCATCAATCCCATATTATTGTTAGTCCTTTTGTAAGTATGGCTTAACATTGATGGTGATAACAAAATCGATTCCCGTTGTTCATTAGAGACTTCAGATTGACCTGTTGGTGACTCGTTAGCAAACATTGAGAGCGCCATCGGTCCGCTGTCTTGCATCGATTTGTTTTGCATGTACCCACCACGCTTCGTATTTATATTTCGCTTATCAGTAACCGATGAAGATTCATTACAATCTGATACCAAAATATCTTGTAACTCTTTTTTCGTGACACAATTTTGCTTAATTTTTTTAATCGCTTCTTGCACGACTAAGATTTTTTTGAGCAAGGGAGTGACATCGACGTGATCAAATGTCACCGGGGGTAGTTGTTCCAAATCCCTTGCCACAAAAATTGGTATCTTTTCTGGATCAGTTGCTTTAAACAACACAATGATGTCATCCAAGTTACATTGATTTTTGCCTTGCCGTTTCCTTGTTGTAATCTTTTTTTGTAAAGATTCAAAAAGCAACGATTTGGCAGTCTCAATATCCTCTGAAGTAAAAGCACTTTCACAAATCCTCACAAGGCTCTCTTCGTCCATAACGTCCAGTTTGTTTTGTATAAACGCCAGCACTTCACATATCACGATGCTACAATTCGCACATTTTAATTTATTACAAGACGACATATTTAGCCCTTTCGCACGCCCGGTCATTGACCCACGCACGCTCAATACCGCGGTCAAACGCGGACTGACTAATGATCAAGATAAAAATGAAGATATAAAACAAAATATAAATAAACTCATTTTCAAACATAATATATATTATAAAAAGATAGGAAAAAGTGAAAAGATTGTACTAACTGAGGAGTTTAGTAATAAGATTAAAAAACATATACATCACTTCTACTGTCACATAGCAAAACAACAATGGAAAATAAGATTAAACCCTTTTATCAAGCTAAAAATTTATCGGATAATATAAAAAAAAATTGTGAAAACTGCGATGTCTGTATAAAAATTAAATCTAGAGGAAAATACAAGTTTGGACTAATGTCTCACTTAGGTCCCGCTACCTATCCGTTCGAAATAGTGTCTATAGACACCATAGGGGGATTTGGTGGTGCTCGATCAACCAAAACATATTTGCATCTTCTAGTAGATCACTTCACTCGTTACGCCTATATTTTGACATCCAAAACCCAGAGTGCGAAGGATTTTATAAAACTTGTCCAAAAAGTAACACAAGGTTATAAAATTGACTTGATTCTATCAGATCAATATCCAGGCATAAATTCAAAGGATTTCAATTTTTTTTTAGAAAAGCAGGATATACCTATAGTTTTCACTGCAGTAAATGTGCCATTTTCAAATGGATTGAACGAAAGGTTAAACCAAACGTTGGTTAATAAAATTCGTTGCAAGATTAATGAAAGGAGGGACAAAATTGCTTGGACAACTATTGCTCACGAATGCACTGAAAAATATAACGAAACTGAACATAGTGTAACAGGGTTCTCTCCAAAATATTTATTGGAGGGAAAAAATGTTGACATTCTACCGGATGAACTGAAACAAAATATAACACATAATCATCTATTGCGAGACCGAAAAATTGCCTTAGAAAATAGTGTAAAATCGCACAATTATAATAAACAAAGATTTGATAAAAACAGAGAACATTTGGAACTAAAAGTCGGAGATTCTGTATATGTTGAAAACGGAAACCGGTTAAATCGAAAAAAACTAGATGAATTGAAAATAGGATCCTATCAAATTGTAGAAAAAATATCCAATTCAATTTACAAGGTAAACACGGGTCACAAAAAGTCAGAGTCAAATCTCTTCCATATTACTAAACTTATTCCAGTAGTAGAGTAAAACAGTAATATTTTGTAATTTAGAAGGGGGAGGGGAGATGTAAACAAAGTGCGTGACACTTCATTTAGTTTGTACAGTTTGAATTTGCCGCGTAATAACTTTGATGTATAATTTATCTGTGAACTTGTTTGATTCTATGGAGCGCGCTGCCATATTGTATGATGGATACAAAAGATAGATGAAAAGTGAGAATCATATTGTAATTTGAATATTTAAATAATAGTGATTAATAAGAACTGATGAAACAATAGCTTTAAATGTTGTTTCTCTTTGCAGGTAAAATTAGTGATTAATTAAGTAATGTCAAAGAATGTTTTGTAAAACTGTTAAAACTAGTTTAAGTAATAAAATAAAATTTCTCTTTGCAGAGCAACACAATTTTGGTTATAGTTTTACTGTTCACCATAATATCCAAGGATAATTATAAATTAACACATTATATATATTAAAGCCTGGAACTATTATGGAACTTCGTGATGTGAAATGTGTTTCTGATATCAAAACTATGTCGAGATTGTGTAGCTTTATTAACATTTCTAGCTCTCGCTTGTTGGGAGCGAGTCCATTTATGTTCCATGCTGCTACCTGAAGAGAGCCCATCATGAAAGTTTTCCCATGAGAATTGTTATAAGCCCAATCAGGGAGCTTATCTGTTGGAGAATTTATATTTTTTCACTTTGTTTGATCATTATTTCTTGTATCGAAGATGTAATATTTTCATCTCCATTTTGAGCAGCCAGCTGGGGGCGGTTTAAGATGTGTTCTGTTTTACGACGTAAATAACGCCCTACTGCAGGTCCAAAATTGGTGCACTGCTAATAATTTAGTATTAAATGGGAAAAAAACTAAATGCATGAGATTTGCTTTACCGAATGTTAAAAGTAGTGATTGTGACATAATATTGAATAGGGAGAAACTAGAATTCGTCGATAAGACTGTTTTCCTGGGGATCACACTCGACTCAAGGCTGCAATGGGGTCCTCATTTAACATCTCTTGCAGGACGGATAAGTTCAGCAGCATATGCTGTGAGGAAAATCCGTCAATTCACTGATGTAGATACCGCGAGGCTAGTCTATTTCAGTTACTTTCATAGTATCATGTCTTACGGTATTTAACTATGGGGACGGGCTGCAGATATCGAGTCTATTTTTATTCTGCAGAAAAGAGCAATATATGGCCTCCGTATGCGCGATTCTATAAGGGAACTGTTTAAAGATATTAACATCATGACGGTACCTTGTCAATATATCTACGAAAACATCATGTACGTAAGGAAAAATCTAAGTCTTTTTAGTAAAAGAGGTGAAAAACACAATTATAGGACTAGGAATAGGGACCAATTAGTTCAACCGGGCTTCAGACTGGCTAAAGTAGACTCATCCTTCATGGGGTACTGTTTAAAATGTTACAATAAAATACCTCCCCACATACTCCAACTGAATGAAACAAAATTTAAATCTTGTATAAAACACACACTATGCCGCCAAGCATATTATAAATTGGGGGATTACATCACTGACAGAATGACAAAATGCTTGGCTCAGCGCTGGTCCAGCTCCACAGGGCGCAACAACTAATTGATTAGCATACGAAAATATTGTTGGAGCTGCTGAAGATTGTAAAAAATATCTTTACATTGTATAAATTCAATCTCCTAGTATTGTATAACTGCATAGTACATGTGTGTGAGCACTATGTACTTACCTAAGTACTTTAAAGCTACCATTTACTAGGTACGTCTTTCATTGACTTGAATGTGCCCTGGCGGCTGAAAGCATGTCATGCTCACTTTAATGTCTCGCTGGTGGTGGCGTGTGTGTTGGATCATTAAGTTCCCTTCAAAATGGTTGAGCTGAATGGTGCTGATCCATGCGTCATGTTCGTGAACGGGCGCCATCAGTAGGGACTGGTCATCTCTTAGCTGCCACGGCTTATTTTGATTTATTTTAATTTTTGAATTGTTTTGTATCGTTTTATCTTTTATTTACGGACTCTTTTAACCTGCACGTTTTTCTACATTGTACTCACATGTATGATTCCAACATGAATGATGTAAACAACATATTGTACCAATATTCTGATTTAAAAGAGTGTCCGTGGAGTTTCTTGCCCGTTCTTCTCCATAGGAACCTACTACGCTTTGGAATGGGCAACTAGCTTCATATTTTCTGACTGACCGACCCTTTGACAATTCAAAAGTGCCTGTAATTGGTTTATTTGAAATAAATGATTTGAGTTTGAGTTTGAGTATGACCTCTGCGTACGACTCTTCGGCGATGTTGTCGCTGCTGAAGTTGAAGCTGCCAAACTGGGCGACTCACTTCAAGGCCATTGCAGGGAAGTTGGGCCGGCCTCCTAGCGCTCGTCCCTACGGGATCGGGGTGAGATTCACCCCGGACTCCGAGGAAGAGTACATGCTGGTCCAGAAGTACCTCACTGGCCTGGAAAAGGAGAGCGGAGTCTCCTGGTTCGCGTACTCGCTACCAGCGGACCGAAACATGAAGATCGCCATTCGGGGACTACCAGTGGATACGGACCCGAAGGAGATGGAAGAAGAGCTCCGGGTGTTGGAATACCAGCCGGAGTGTGTGCGCCACATAAAAGGCGCACAGGGACGACCCGGCTGCATGTTCCACGCAATCATAAAGAGGACCCCGGATGCTCGACAAATATACGACACTGACGTATTCTTACTGATGCGCGGTGTCAAGATCGAGGCTTGGCGTGGGAAACGCGGGCCCGCACAATGCCACCGGTGCCAACGGTTCAGGCATAGTTCGCACCAATGTCACCGTCCGCTCGCCTGTGTGCGGTGCGGGGGCGAACACGCGGCACGCGACTGCCCACGCCCACGGGAAAAGCCGGCCACCTGCGTGAACTGCGGGGGGCCACACCCCGCAAACAACATAAAGTGCCCAGTGTTCCTGGAAGAAACCAGGAACAGGCGAGCGGGGAATGCCGCCATCACGAGTCCAAGCCTCTATCTCAGGACGGAGGCGGAAAAGAAATAGGAAGAGAGGGGGGAAGGGTAAGAATCCCCCCCCCCCAGCGACACAGGAAGAAGAAACCCCGGCGGTCGACCCTGCCTACATCGCACAGATTGTGTCGCGATACCAAAACGAAAGCAAGGGCGAACCCACCACTAGCGCCATGACGGCGCAGTGGAGTAGTGGCAAACAAAGAGGGTTCGCCCAAAAGACGCCAGGCGCCGCTCTGATCGCACCTAGCGCCATAAAGACGTTGCGGCAAAATGTCGCAACAAAGTCGGTAGGTGCATCAACACCGAGTAGCGGCACCCACACCAAAGATACTAGTGCGCCGAGTATCGCGCAAAACCGAAAAAGAGAATTCACGGCCTGCGCGATCCAGCTTCTGATGGACCTTATTAGGGCCATTAGGCAGGGACAAGACGTCGAGACAGTCATCTTTGACGGTCTGGCTATCTTAAGTACTTACCTTTTGTAACATTTTTTTGATTTAAAAGAGTGTCCGTGGAGTTTCTTGCCCGTTCTTCTCCATAGATACCTACTACGCTTTGGAATGGGCAACTAGCTTCATATTTCTGACTGACCGACTCCTTGACAATTCAAAAGTGCCTGTAATTGGTTTATTTGAAATAAATGATTTGAGTTTGAGTTTGACCTCTGCGTACGACTCTTCGGCGATGTTGTCGCTGCTGAAGTTGAAGCTGCCAAACTGGGCGACTCACTTCCGGGCCATTGCAGGGAAGTTGGGCCGGCCTCCTAGCGCTCGTCCCTACGGGATTGGGGTGAGATTCATCCCGGACTCCGAGGAAGAGTACATGCTGGTCCAGAAGTACCTCACTGGCCTGGAAAAGGAGAGCGGAGTCTCCTGGTTCGCGTACTCGCTACCAGCGGACCGAAACATGAAGATCGCCATTCGGGGACTACCAGCGGATACGGACCCGAAGGAGATGGAAGAAGAGCTCCGGGTGTTGGAATACCAGCCGGAGTATGTGCGCCACATAAAAGGCGCACAGGGCCGACCCGGCTGCATGTTCCACGCAATCATAAAGAGGACCCCGGATGCTCGACAAATATACGACACTGACGTATTCTTACTGATTCGCGGTGTCAAGATCGAGGCTTGGCGTGGGAAACGCGGGCCCGCACAATGCCACCGGTGCCAACGGTTCAGGCATAGTTCGCACCAATGTCACCGTCCGCTCGCCTGTGTGCGGTGCGGGGGCGAACACGCGGCACGCGACTGCCCACGCCCACGGGAAAAGCCGGCCACCTGCGCGAACTGCGGGGGGCCACACCCCGCAAACAACATAAAGTGCCCAGTGTTCCTGGAAGAAACCAGGAACAGGCGAGCGGGGAATGCCGCCATCACGAGTCCAAGCCTCTATCTCAGGACGGAGGCGGAAAAGAAATAGGAAGAGAGGGGGGAAGGGTAAGAATCCCCCCCCCAGCGACACAGGAAGAAGAAACCCCGGCGGCCGACCCTGCCTACATCGCACAGGATGTGTCGCGATACCAAAACGAAAGCAAGGGCGAACCCACCACTAGCGCCATGGCGGCGCAGTGGAGTAGTGGCAAACAAAGAGGGTTCGCCCAAAAGACGCCAGGCGCCGCTCTGATCGCACCTAGCGCCATAAAGACGTTGCGGCAAAATGTCGCAACAAAGTCGGTAGGTGCATCGACACCGAGTAGCGGCACCCACACCAAAGAAACTAGCGCGCCGAGTATCGCGCAAAACCGAAAAAGAGAATTCACGGCCTGCGCGATCCAGCTTCTGATGGACCTTATTAGGGCCATTAGGCAGGGACAAGACGTCGAGACAGTCATCCTTGACGGTCTGGCTATCTTAAGTACTTACCTTTTGTAACAATTTTTTGATTTAAAAGAGTGTCCGTGGAGTTTCTTGCCCGTTCTTCTCCATAGGTACCTACTACGCTTTGGAATGGGCAACTAGCTTCATATTTCTGACTGACCGACTCCTTGACAATTCAAAAGTGCCTGTAAATGGTTTAATTGAAATAAATGTTTTGAGTTTGAGTTTGTTTGTTGATACCGTGGTCTGGCGGTACTTGTGAGACGGAGAGTCGTCCACCAACAGCTTCCCTCGCCCACCTTCAACTCACTGTACGCGCTGGGCGTGCAGTTGCATGTTGCCGGCGAGGACGTAGACGTCTACGCGTGCTACAAGCCGCCCGCGACTCGCTTAGACCTTCACGAGCTGCAGGCGCTTGTAAGCGGCTCCTCGCACGCGACTATCCTTGCCGGCGACCTGAACTGCAAGCACCTGGCGTGGAACAGCATGCATCTCAACACCGAGGGAAGGCGGCTCTTCGTGGACGCGGAAGCCTTCGGGTACTCGGTGGCCGGACCGGAGATGCCTACCCACTACCCAGATGCAGCCCGGTACATGCCTGACGTACTGGACGTCGTAGTCCACCGAGGGCTACACTGTCAGATCACCCAACAAGTGATAGACGACGAGTTACAATCAGACCACCAGCCTGTACTTGTCGTCTTATCGGGAATGCCGACTTCACTGAAGCCACTAGCGCCACGCCGACGTATTGAATGGACAATCTTCGGAGAGAAGCTAGACACCAACACGTCGACTCGGCCCATCGTTACCTCCGCGGACGTGGACCAGACGGCGGGTGACGTCACTGCTTGCATACAGAGCGCCTTAGAAGCGGCGACAACGACGATGCCGCAGGGGAGAGGGCAAGTGCCGCCCCTGCCAGCTTATATCATGACGATGATCGCCGTAAAGAGGCGTCTACGCAAGCAATGGCAACAGCTTAGATGCCCAACACTAAAAAAGCAGCTAAACCATCTCGCGGAGAGGGTAAAGGCCGAGTTACAGGCACAAACCACCGCGGGCTGGGAGGAACGCATCGACGCGACCACAGACAGCTGGCCGTCGGTGCATAAGCTCTGTCGCCAGCTCTCGAATACCCCAGCCCCGGTACGACTCAATCTACTAAGAAAGTTGAAAAATACGTATAATAGAAACTTAATTGAAGAAGCAGGAAACGGCAGCAAAAAAATATGGCGCCTTATAAAAAATTTCGCTTTTGTATCAAAACAGCATGAATCATCGTCAGAATTATTACAAACGCTCGCCTCGCCGCATATATCAGCAAATCATGTTAACAGTTACTTTATTAATGTGGGTAAAAATCTTGCTGAGCAAATTAAATGTAATCCTAATAGAAATTACAGCATACACGGAAACAGGGCCACTGTGTCATCGCAACATCGTCAACTAACCTCATTTGTTTTACTGGATACAGACAAAAGCGAAGTCGAAAGGGTTATTTTGGGGCTAAAAGAAGTCGGTGCGGTTGGATGGGACGGTATCTCAAATAGTGTGTTACGGAATTTCAGACACATTTTTGTTCCGCCGTTAACTCATATTTTTCAAATTTGCCTTTCTGAAGGCATTTTTCCCGACTATCTGAAAAAAGCTTTAGTCGTCCCAGTGCATAAAGCAGGTGACAAAAAAGAACCTTCAAATTACCGACCCATTTCAATACTTTCATCAACATCTAAAATACTAGAAAAAATAATTAACAATAGGTTAATGAAGTACTAGGCCGGTTCCGGCGACGAAAGTGTAAACACGTATAAGAGAGCTCCGTTAATAGTTACAACTAAACAGTGCAGAAAGTGAAAAACCGATCGCATACTACAGTGAAATCTTCAGAAGATCAAACTAGAAGAGTGCTTCAGCAGAAATTACAGTGAAATAACGAATTATTTGGTGATTCTATTCAAACAAAGTTTAGATCGTTATAACCTCAAAGTTAAGCATACACACCATTATCAAGATTACAGGTAGTGCCAACCAAATCAATCTGTCACTGCCACCTGACAGCGACAGCTGACAACTGCAAAAAGTGTTCCCAACGCAGAAAAAGGATTACTATAAACTCAAGTGTTACCACTTTATAATACCAAATAAACCAGAAAAAATAAAAAAAATAAAAAAATAAACTATGGATAAGCAAATGGAAATTTTACTCTCTAAAATAAACGAAAAGTTTAATGAACAAACAATAACATTAACAACAGCAATAACAAAAAACGTAATGGAGGCCCTAGACGATAAGTTAAAAATATTAACTGAAGAAAACAACAACCTCAAAACTAGAGTCAGTAACTTGGAACAAAAAATATCTTTTTTAGAGAAGGAAAAACGTAGGAATAATCTAGTTTTTTTCGGCATCGAAGAAAAAGGAAAAACAGAGTTAGAGTTGGTGGATTTTGTGAAGGAAATTCTGCAAGATTCGGGAACTCATATAGATAGTCAAGAAATAAGTAACATCCATAGAATCGGGACAAATTATGAAAAGAACCGACCAATAATAATATCTTTAACAACATCTTGGAAAAAACATCTTATCCTGAAAAACAAGCTCAACCTTCCTACAAATGTGTTTGTCAATGAGGATTACCCTAAAGAAGTTCTGGAAATACGCAAACAACTTAAGCCAGAATTAGAAGCGGAGAGAAAAAATGGAAATATAGCGTTCATAAAATACGATAAGCTAATTGTTAAGAAACCAAAGAACTCTAACCGCGAAAAGAGGAAGAGAGAAACACCAACAGGATCCCCAACCACTCCCTCTCCATCTCAGAAAAAGTCAAATACGTTGAATGAAAAAAATGAAATGCAGCCTCCAAGAACAAATAAGGAAGTAGTTAAGCCAAGCATACTTACATTTGTAACGCGTGAAAGATCCGCATCGATGTCAGAGATGCAAAAAAACGAGAAAAGGCCTCCGCGAACCGGAAACAACAAACAGATGGAGCAACAAACATAGACATAAGAAAAACTCAAATGTTTTGTCCCCCAATCCGGCCGGTCACCGTGGGGGAAGTCGACCACCACCCTCCAACATATCAGCCAACAAAATCAAATACCCAAAAAGAGAAACAAAAACGAAGCAGTTTATACATATGTACACTAAACACACGAACCCTGAGAACACCAGAAAGTTTACATGAGCTAGAGTTAGCTATCGAAAACCTGAAGTGGGACGTATTGGGCATAAGCGAGATGCGGAGAACAGGAGAAGGAATAGAAGAGCGAAACAGCTACATTATGTACTTCAAAGGCGAAACCGCCGGACATAGAGGGGTTGGATTCCTGGTAAAGTCAAAATTCAAAAGCCAGATAATTGGTTTTGAAGGAATATCGGACAGGATAGCGTTGATTCATATTAACTTACCAAAATACAGGAAAAAATGAACAGTCATCCAAGTCTACTCGCCGACAGAACAAGCAACAAAAACAGAGATCGACAAATTTTACGACAAACTACGTGAAGCTATCTAAAAATATTCCGGAAACAATCTCGTGCTCATGGGAGACTTCAATGCTCAAGTGGGCGTCCAAATACCCGGAGAAGAGAACATAATAGGGAAATATGGAAGAGGCAAAAGAAGTAAAAATGGAGAAAAACTAGTAGAGTTCCTTCTTGAGCAAAACTTAACACTTCTAAACTCCATGTTCCGTAAAAAACCCAAGAATAAATGGACATGGATATCTCCAGACGGAAAAGTCAAAAACGAAATCGACTACATAATAACGAACAAAGCTATGGTATTTAGTGATACGGAAATAATACAGAAACTAAATTTCAACACAAACCATCGTATGGTACGCAGCTGTCTAAATGAAAGAAGTCCAAAAGCTCCTAGATATCATATGAACAATATGCAAACACCTAACATACAAAGGGACACAGAAAACACGATAGAAGACCTTATGGAAGCCGTTAACTCAGATATGGACCTAAATGAAAAATATAAAAAAATAGAGAACAAGCTTAAAGCACAGGCAGGAAAACAAGCAAACAAGAGTAAAGAAAACTTTTTGAGTGAAAGAACGGTAAAACTAATTGAAGATAAAAAGAACTTGTTATCAAAAAAGGATAAAAAGGAGAACCAAAAAGAAATATCTAAACTTAGCAAACAGATTCGCGAAAATATGAGGAAAGACAGAAAAATCAGAAGAAACAAAACATTAGAGAAGCACATTAATAAAACGGGAGGCACGAAAAAAGCGCTTAAGGAACTTCGTGAAAAGGGGAAAGAATGGATACCAAAGTTAAGAGATAAAGAAAAAGAACTGCCAGCTACTACTCGGAGTTCAATCCAAAATGTAGCAACAAATTATTATCGGTTACTATATTCAAATAAATCAAACTCTAACACACTCAATAGTGGATACAAACAGAAACATGTGACTGAAGATAAAGAAGACATACCAGAAATATTAGTATCGGAAGTAGAAAAAGCTATAAAAAGCCAAAAAATAGAAAAAGCACCCGGCCCCGACAGGATCACAAATGAACTTATGAGAGGGACAATCACAGAACTAAGCCCGCTACTAAGTAAAATCTTTAACGAGATTCTACATACCGGCAGCATTCCTAGTCAATGGGCAGAATCCCATATAATACTTCTTCACAATAAAGGTCCAAAAGACGATATCGGAAATTACAGACCCATATCTCTCATCTCAAATGTATATAAAGTTTTCGCCAAAATTATTCTGGACAGAATATCAATTAAACTCGACGAAAATCAACCTGTGGAACAAGCAGGGTTCAGGAAAGATTTCAGTACAATAGACCATATTCACACTATCAAACAGCTTTTAGAAAAATATAATGAATACAAAAAAACTATTTACATTGCCTTTATAGACTACGCCAAGGCTTTTGACAGCCTCAGACATGAAGTCGTGTGGCAAAGCCTAAAAGAGCAGGGCATCCAAAACACCTACATCAACATTATCCAAAATATGTATAGTGAAAGTAAAGGTAGGATAAGACTGGAATCTACAGGAGATGCTTTTCCAATAAAAAGAGGTGTCGGCAAGGTGACCCACTTTCACCAAAGCTGTTTACAGCAGTGCTAGAACAAATGTTCAGGAAGCTAGATTGGGAGCATCTAGGTCTAAACATAAATGGATCAAGATTAAATCATCTCAGGTTTGCGGATGACCTGGTCCTATTGGAAGAAGATCCGAAACTACTGGAGTCCATGATACAAACCCTAGCAGATAAAAGTAGAGAATTAGGCCTAGAGATGAACTCCAGCAAAACTAAGATGATGACTAATTCAATTCCCGTAGACATAACAGTTAAAGGACAGAAACTGGAATATGTAGAGGAATATGTATATCTCGGCCAGATAATATCGCCTAGTGACCAGATGTCGAAAGAAATAGAAAAAAGAATTGCAACAGGATGGAAAACCTACTGGGCTTTGAAAGAAATTACAAAAAGCAAGGAAATAGGCATTAAAATCAAGAAAAAGACCTTTGATACCTGTATTTTACCCTGCATTACATATGGCTGCGAAACCTGGGCTTTGACAAAACACCATAGGGATAAACTTGCAAGATGTTAGAGAAGTATGGAAAGAAGCATGTTAGGTTTAAAACTAAAAGACAAAGTAAGAAGTACAGACATCGGGCACAAAACGAAATTAACTGATATCCTGGCTCGTATTGATCAAATTAAATGGAGGTGGACTGGACATATGCTCAGGTGTAAAAAGGAGAAATGGAGCAAACAGGTGACAATCTGGTACCCAAGAGATGGCATTAGGAGTCGAGGTCGTAAAAAGAGAAGATGGGAGGATGACCTGAAAATGACTTTAGGTCCGCTCTGGACAAGAGTGGCGGCAGACAGAAAGCAGTGGAAAGAATTGGAGGAGGCCTTTGCCGTGAGGCACACCGAACGGAGAGACCTTTTGTAATTTAATGTAGATTTTATTCATAATTACTTATATTGAATGTGAAAAATTGTCAAAAGTTCGGAATAAAAGCTTTATTATTTAATGAAGTACTTAGAGTCTAAAGCCATCCTTTCGGATAATCAATTTGGTTTTAGACCAAAATTATCCACAACTGATGCTGTGCAAGATATGACCGATTATATATCTCAAGAACTAGATAAAGGTAATCATTCTATTGGTATTTTTCTTGGCCTAGCAAAAGCTTTTGATACCGTGTCTGTTCCTATCTTATTGAACAAGCTCGAGAAAATAGGTATTCGAGGTAAACAGCTTAAGATTTTTGCAGTCTATTTAGACAACCGCTATCAATGTGTGAAGATTGGTAATTTTACTGGCTCAGAACTAAAAAATACTTCTTTTGGAGTTCCGCAAGGAAGTATATTAGGACCAACCTTATTTCTTATTTATATAAATGACCTCTGCAGTCTCAATCTAAATTCGGGGAAAATTATATCTTATGCAGATGATACAGTACTCCTATTCTCCGCAAATACAGTACATGAAGTTTGGTTATGTGCACAGCAAGGTTTCAATATAGTTAATAGATGGTTACAACATAACTTACTGACATTAAATGCTGACAAATCTAAATACATACGCTTTTCTTTACGCAACTCAAAGACATCTGTGAACATTCCAGATATTCATGCGCATGTATGTGACACAGTTGCAAACTCTAAATGCAATTGCCCAACTATCCTTAATACGAAAACTATAAAATATTTTGGAGTAATTATTGATGCTACTCTTACATTTAAAAATCACATTGAACTATTATGCAGTAGAGTCCGTAAATTGATGTTCATATTCAAGAAAATTAGACCTTTTGCTGACTCTAAGGTGATAAAACAGGTATATTATGCTTTGTGTCAATCGATAATTACATATTGTATTACTTCATGGGGAGGAGCGGCTAAAACAGTTTTACTACCACTGGAGCGCGCGCAAAGAGCTGTTTTGAAAGTATCCACATTCCGGCCTATCTTGTTCCCGACCCAACTTTTATATAAATCTTTCAATGTTCTGAAAGTGCGACAGTTATTCATTATGAATACTTTATTAAAACAGCACTCTAAATTGCCATACAATACAGTTGTCACTGATAAAAGACGTAAAGACATCTATATGGATAATTATAGATTAAGGCATTCGTTTATGTATAGATTTTTTATATTCTTAGGCCCATTTTTGTATAATAAAGTAAACAAAATTTTGTCTATGTCTGCATTAAAAACGGTACAATGCAAAAATGTTATTACATCTTGGTTACAAAATTTGTCTTATGATGACACAGAAAAGTTACTGGTTGTTTTAAGTTAAATATTATTTTTAATTAAGTATTGTCCTATCATTAGTCTGTTAAGTTACCCACTAGTTATGTCTACCATCAATTGTAGAAAATTTTATTGTAATTTTGCACTTCTGACACCTGAGATACAGGTTTATCCTAGTTCAAGTCGAACCATTATTTTATACCTACCACTTTAGTATAAGGCTTAATATTGTAAATATGCACTATTTAATTAAATAAATAAATAAATTGAAATTGAAAAATTGACTGCTGTTAGACAGCGGCGGGACGCTAAAGTATGTAGCGGCGGACCGGGCGGAGGTCTTCGCCATCCACCTGGAGCGTCAGTTCCAACGGAACCCGACATGTCGCAGCAGTCGAGAAACACTTAGATGACTACTTCGCGACGCCGATAGCTCACGAAAAGGACCCAATATTCTACTCGCCTGGCGCAGTTAGACGCGCCATCCAAAAGACGAAGCTCCGAAAGGCCCCTGATGCGGACGGTATCACTACCGCAGCGCTGCGCCACTTGCCGTTCCGTGCAGTAGCGGCACTGGCGCGCCTGTTTACAGCGATACTGCGCACCGGGACCTTCCCCGCCTCGTGGAAGGAAGGGCGCGTCATCATGCTGCCCAAGGCGGAAAAGAATATCCTGAAGCCGGAGAGCTATCGGCCGATCACCTTGCTGCCGACAGTCTCCAAGGTGTTCGAGGCCCTCCTGCTGCGACATCTCCTACCACACATCGCGCCGCGTCCGGAGCAGTTCGGGTTCCAGGCAGAACACAGCACGACGACAACCTATTCAGACCTGTGCTCTCGTCCCGCATCCCGGCGCGCGTCAAGCTGGGCATGTACAAGTTGTACGTGCGCCCTATCTTGACGTACGCCGCGCGCCGCCCCGGCGTGGTTCGCCCTCACGAGCGAGGGACACCGCAAGTAGCTCCGCACGCAACAAAACCACGCGTTGCGGACTATCGTTGACGCCCCTCGTTTCGTGAGGAACGATATCATACACCGGGACCTCGGGATTGAGAGCCTGAACGAGTTTGTGCGGGGCCTAGCGAAGGGGATATTCGCGCGTGCCGACGCGTCTGCCTGGCTCCATGTCAGGCAGATCGCACCGCTGCATGCGCGCCCCCCCGACGCAAGACCCCTGCCGCGCGACCTGGCTGCGGACATTGCCCCCTCCACACCGGATTGACGCCTCGAGTGAGCCGCACCCAGGTTACACGCGGCCCACTCGATACAATAAGACTCCACATATGTATCTCCACATACATTTGTTGCGTAGCGTGTTTTAAGTTAATATAGGCATGCTACGTAACTAACACAGACACCCACCACTACACAGACGCTTAAACATAACGCGTGCGGGCGCGACGCGGGCCGCGACGCACGCAGTCACTGAGCGTTGGTATATTACACTACAAGCCGCTCATACACACATATCAGTTTCTCCCTAAAACCGCAAACGGCTAGATCTGTGACCGGGGCGAGGGAAAACTACATCTTACTCTCTAGGAGCGTCGAGTCGGCATGTCTGTCGCTGTTCGTCACCCGCTAGGCCTCCCCCAGGTAACTGGGGGTCTCATCTGGCGGTGACAGACCGCCGAGATGTCGTGAAGAAAGCGGCGCTATAGATATAGCGTCGTGACGCGCCTACAGAAATACACATAGCAATCAATCACACGGACGCGGTAAATTACGCGTCCGACTATTGCCGTTTGCCGTCTTAGGCACACACGGTGACGGTATAGCTTCCGCACGAGTTCAGTTCAGTTCACGAGTTCAGTGTCCGCTGCGCTCTCGGTCTGCTTCAACCTCCCTGGTTGGACTGCTCTGAGAACCAGTACTACGCTAGCGCACGCACGGGTTCCCGCTCCTTGTACTGTACTAGTACAAATTAGACTAAGTCAAAGTTTTCTGTACTTTTGTTTACAATAATTAACAACGTCTACGTTGGTTGAAGTTAATTATAGTAAGTTTGTTTTAACAAACCTGCTACAATCTGGCGCACAACGCGAAGCCAAATCCAGGCAAGAAAATTGAATTAAGTCGTCAAGATGCCCATGTCAGACGAGCAGTTCCAGCAGCTCCTGGACACAATCCTGGCCAATAAACGGGGAAAATTTGCATCATGCAGTTACACGTACGACGGGAAAAAGAACACGGATGCAGTAGAAGCCTTCTTAGCCGCAGCAACCGTTTATAAGTCAGCAGAGAAGATAAGTTACTCAGACGCACTGCAAGGTCTTCCACTATTACTTTGAGAAGAGGCAGCAGTGTGGTGGCAGGGTGTGAAAACCGGTGTGATACGTTGGGAAGATTTCTGCCATAAGCTGCGTCATACGTTTGCTCCAAAGAAATCAGCATTCATAGTTTACTACCAGATTACGCATAAAGTTCAGGAGGCGAGCATCACGACGGAAGCATTTATTGCCAAAGGGCCTTGTTTTCATTGGTTCCTCCTGCGGCTTTCACTGAAACACAGCAAATTGACCTGATCTTCTCACTCATCCGCTTGGAAATAAGAAACCATATGCCATGAGATACAGTGCCAACATTTGAGAAGCTTCTGGAGACGGCACGAGGAATCGAAGAGGCCTTACAGGAATACATGGCTAGTTCGCAGACAGGCAAAACTAGCGAAACCAGGACTCAAGGGAAAAAAGGAAAAGTGGTGCACTTTCTAAAATAAAAAAAAATACGTACAGAGTTCATCGTACTGAAAGAAGCAAGAGACAACCGCACACTACTAGGTGTCGATTACCTGCAAGATGCGGGTATGGTGATCAACATGCCTCAATATACGTGGAACTTCATTGATGAACCTGACTTGCAGTACGAGCTTTAATCGGAAAAGTAAAGAGTAGGTAGTTAGTAGTCATTGCCATCAAAGAAATGATGGATATGCCAAGCCAAGTCAGCGCGATGACCATAACAGACAGTGAGGACGCCGCTAGCATGACCTCTGTCATACCTACACCTCCATCGACCCCTCCTCCAACGATGATGCCTACGGATGAAACAGCAACTCCAACCAAAGATCAACATGCGAGTACAGACTATAAATTGACGCCAATAGACCTGAATACCAAACCTCCAAGCAAGAAGAGACCTCGGGTATTCGATGGGTACTCCCCAAGCTTCATGGATTTCATGATGCGAGATGCTCAAATAAGTGTCCACCGTGAAAACGTCGAGCTATCTCCACAGAGTGCTAATTTCTTTGAAGCCAATAATTGGGACATTTGTATAGACTCGATCGATGTGATGGCACATATAACAACGGACCAGCAGGCGTAGCATGAGCACCGTTTTGTCGACGGAAGAGTAGACAAAAATGACGTTTCCTGTAGACAGTAGACAGTACGAGACGGCAGAAAAATAGAAAGAGACAACTGCACTTTTTACGAAATTCACTCTTTTACATAATTCGACTCGGAATTCTTTGTTTTATCATAGGATTTAAAGGTTGTCAGTGTGATTTTGACAGTAAGGATAGAAAACTTTCTTCCGAAATAGTCTACATATAAAAAGACCTAGACAAAGATCGTTAGAAATGAAAGACAAAATGACAGATTGTAGAAAGATTTCTACGGTGGATGTCAAAAATGAAGAAACGAACTGTCACTTTGTATAGAAAAAGCTATGTCTATTCTTCGTAGAGATAGAAAGCGCCATGCTACGCCTGCAGAGGGAACTAGTCGATCAGCTGCTGGAGAAGAACAACGACGTCTTCAATATGAAGCGAGAACCTACAAAGCTGATTGAACATACAATCAAGACGGTGGATGACAAACCAATCTCAGTCCCTCCATACAGGTTATCACCACCCCGAAGAGAAGCTCTGCACCAGGAGATCAAGGCAATGTTAGCGGATGGCATCATCCAACCATCTGCGTCACCATGGGCGGTGCCTGTAGTGCTGTTACCGAAGCCCAACGGGTGCACACGGTTCTGTATAGACTACCGCCGACTCAATGCGATAACGGTACCCGACCCTTATCCCATGCCAAGGATTGATGATCTCCTTCACGAAGCGAAGCCAACGCCTTTCATGTCGCTATTAGACTTGAAAGCTGGTTACTGGCAGATTGGCGTCCGTAAAGAAGACCAGGACAAGACGGCGTTTATCACCCCTTTTGGCATAATCAAATTTACCCGTATGCCATTTGGGTTAAGGAACGCTCCAGCTACATTCCGGCGTCTCATTGACCGCCTGCGAGTGGGTATCCCTGACGTAAAGCTGTTGGCATACTTAGATGACCTGGCCGTATTTTCTCAAACGTTTGAATGTCACCTGGAAGACTTGCAGAAGGTGTTCGATAAACTGAAAGAATTTGGCCTAACCGCGAATCGAGCGAAGTGCCATTTCTGTTGCCCTACCATCAAATACTTGGGTCACTATATCACGCCGGCAGGTTTGCAAGTGGACCTAGAAAAGACTGCTGCTATCGTAAAGCTTCCCATGCCCCCCAATCAGAAACATTTAATTAGTTTCCTGCAGACGTGCTCGTGGTATAGGAGATTTATTAAAGACTTTGCGAAGATTTCAGAACCCCTGACTCGCTTAACAAAGAAGAATCCTAGTTGGGAGTGGACCGGGGATCAACAAAACACCTACGATGAGTTGAGGAATCACCTAACTTCCGCTCCAATTTTGAGACAAGCTGATGAAACCAAACCCTATGTCATAAAAAGCGACGCAAGCTCGTATGCAATAGGAGCAGTTTTGATCCAGGGGGAGAGCGAAGACGAACATCCTGTTGAGCTAGTCGTCTCCTGACATCAGCTGAACGGAACTATACCACCACCGAAAGAGAGGCGCTTGCTGTGGTTTGGGCGGTAACAAAATTCCGTGGATATATCGAAGGACTTCCAGTCACCGTGATCACAGACCAACAAGCCTTGAAGTGGCTCATGTTATTAAAAACTCCTACTGGCAGGCTAGCAAGGCTACAGTTGCAGGCGTTCGACATTACCATCAAGTATGCTCTTGGTAAAACGAATGTTGTCGCTGATTTCCTCTCCAGACCACCGTGCAATGATGAGACAGTACGAACCTGTGGTATTTGTATAGTAACCATCGATATGCCCCTACGGAGTCCAGCTGAAATCAGAGCTGAGCAGTTAAGAGATGGAAGACTACAACAGATTGTGAAGGACCTAGAAGGTTTGGTCGACGACGAAAAAGCCGTATACGCAACAAGGGTTATCTGTTGAAGAATGGGCTACTTTACCGACATAGTCCTCATTCAGACTCCGAGGAAGCACAATTGGCAGTACCTGAACATGAATGGGCTAATATATTGTCAATATACCATGATAACCCCTTAGCCGGACATTATGTTTCAGAGAAAACCTACCGTCGGATCTCAGAGAGGTATTATTGTATTGGCATTAGGAAGTATATCGAAAGTTATACAAAGAATTGTCTGGAGTGTCAGCGTTACAAATCATCCAATCGGAAACCTGCAGGATTGCTCCAAACCACTATAATGAATCAAAGATTCGAGGCCATATCCTTTGATTTGTTCGGCCCACTACCAACCTCCCCAGACGGCAAAACCTGGATTCTCATCGTGGAAGATGTGGCAACACGCTGGGTGGAACTCTTCGCCTTACATCAGGCTACCGCAGAAAATTGTGCCATGACACTGATTAACGAAGTATTCCTACGCTTCGGTCTGCCTCGCCGAATGACAAGCGATAATGGACCTCAATTCGTCAGCGCCGTCATGCAACAAGTTGCTTTCACATTAAACATCAAGCATGCTTTCACCCCTGTATATCATCCACAGAAAAATCCAGTACAAAGGAAGAACAGGGATTTGAAACCCCAGTTAGCTATCTATGTTCTATCATATAGCTAGAATGTTAGCTATCCATATATCTATCAGTTAGCTATCCATATAGCTAGAATGGCCAGAGCACCTCCCGAGTATTAGGTTTGCGATGAATACCGCGAGCAGCCTATCAACTGGATTCACGCCGGCATTCTTAACCTTTGGCAGGGAACTGAGAACACCGGATGACACATCCCATGATTTCAGGAAGATTTTGCAATCCGAGAATTTTATCCCAGAAATCACCCCAAAGTTGATGCAATTAGCCAATACTCTGCAAAAAGCTCGTGAAATACAGGAACACGGCGAAGAAAGGCGAAAAAAGTACGCTGCTCAACAGCGGCGAGAAGATCCGGGTTACAAACCCGGTGAATTGGTACTTGCTACAACCCACTCATTGAGTAATGCCGCACGGGGTATAAGTAACAAATTTGCACCGAAACGGGACGGACCCTACGTTATCAAGAAGCGTCATGGTCCATCGTCCTACGAAATTGCTGACCCACACAAGCCAGAAGTTGTGGTTGGCGTATATCACTCCTCGGCTTTTGTGCCCTATGCCGGAAAATCATCCACGTTACCAGCCCCTGTACAGCTATTGAGGAAAAGAGGACGACCACGAAAGCAAAAACCGGAGCATGATAGTAAAGAAGGGGAAGCGAAGAAACGCGGAAGACCCAAGAATACGCCTCCAACTGCTGGATCATCGTCGGGCCGACTTCAGACCCAGAGGGGGAGAATGTAACAAAACGTTCCACGGCACACTGGGGGTGGCCTCCCCACGTGCGATCGCCCCACCACTCGGCCCCACCGCTCGCCGCTGACCAGCGCCTATAAAGCACCTCCACCGCCGTGCACGAGTTTAAAAAAAAGAAGCGGGGAGGGAAGGGTAAGAACCCACCCCCGCCTGCGACCCAAGAAGATATCCCGGCGGCCGACACTGCCTACACCGCACAGGTCGTGTCGCAACTAACAACAGTGGGTGAACCTATAACTAGCGCCATGACGGCACAACGGACCATTAAGGTACAAAAAAGGTTCGCCCAAAAGACGCCAGGCGCCGCTCAGGTCGCACCTAGCGCCACAAAGACGTTGCGGCGGAATGTCGCAACAAAGTCGGCAGGTGCAATGCCACAGAGTAGCTGCGCCTATAATAAGAAAACCACAGCGACAACCACAGCGTACAACAAAAATGAGTTCACGACTTGTGCGATTCAGCTGTTGATGGACCTCATCAAGGCCATCAGGCAGGGTCAAGATGTGGAGACAGTCATCCTTGACGGTCTAGCCACTCTGCTTACCCTGTATAATGGATAGACCGTTAAGGATAGTACATTGGAATGCCCGCGGCCTACCGGATAAGGTCGCCCCCCTCCGCCATCTCCTTCGGGAACAAAACATCGACGTGGCGCTTATCAGCGAGACGCTCCTGGGACCTGAGGATAGGGTCAGGTTCCCCGGATACCATGTTTACAGGAAGGATGAGAGGTCGGCTCAGCAAGTCCACTACCGTGGTCTGGCGGTACTAGTGAGACGAAGAGTCGTCCATCAGGAGCTCCCCCTGCCGTCGCTTTGCACGCTGTATGCGCTGGGTGTGCAGTTGCACGTCGCCGGCGAGGACCTCAACATCTACGCATGTTATAAGCCGCCCGCGACCCACCTCGACCTACTTGAGTTACGGGCGCTTGTAAATAGCTCCCCACATGCGACTATCCTTGCCGGCGACCTTAACTGTAAGCACCCGGCGTGGAATAGTATGCAGGCGAACACCGGGGGAAGGCGACTCTTCGCGGACGCGGAAGCCTTCGGGTACTCGGTGGCCGGGCCGGAGACGCCGACTCATTACCCAGATGCAGCCCGGTACATGCCTGATGTGCTGGACGTCGTAGTCCACCGAGGGCTACGCTGCCAGATCACCCAACAAGTGATAGACGACGAGTTACAGTCGGACCATCAACCTGTACTCGTCGTCTTATCGGGTATGCCGACCTCCCTGAAACCACTAGCGCCACGTCGATTAACGGACTGGACAGCCTTCGGAAAGATACTAGACACCACCACGCCTACTCGGCCTATCGTTACCTCCGCGGACGTGGACCAGATGGCGGGCGATGTCACTGCCTGCATTCAAAGCGCCTTAGAAGCGGCGACAACGACGATGCCGCAGGGGAGAGGGCTATTGCCGCCCCTGCCGGCCTACATCACGAAGATGATCGCCGTAAAGAGGCGCCTACGCAAGCAGTGGCAGCAACTAAGATGCCCAACGCTGAAGAGACAGCTCAACCGTCTCGCGGAGAAGGTCAAGGCCGAGCTACAGGCCCACACCGCCGCGGGCTGGGAGGAACGTATAGACGCGACAACAGATAGTTGGCCGTCTATACATAGACTCTGCCGCCAGCTGACAAACACCCCAGCCCCGGTGCGATCACTACTGGATAGCGGCGGGGACCTTAAGTATACGGCGGAGAACCGGGCGGAGGTGTTCGCCATCCACCTGGAGCGTCAGTTCCAGCCGAACCCGACTAGCGAACACGAACATGTCGCAGCAGTCGAGAAACACCTGGGAGACTACTTCGCAACGCCGATAGCTCCCGAGGAGAACCCTATCTTCTTCTCGCCTGGCGCAATAAGACGCGCCATCCTAAAAACGAAGCCTAGAAAGGCCCTCGGTGCGGACGGTATCACCAACACAGCGCTGCGCCACTTGCCGTTCCGTGCAATAGCGGCACTGGCGCGCCTGTTTACGGCGATACTGCGCACCGGGGCCTTCCCCGCCTCATGGAAGGAAGGGCGCGTCATTATGCTGCCCAAGGCGGGAAAGAATATTCTCAAGCCGGAGAGCTATCGGCCGATCACCCTGTTGCCCACGGTCTCCAAGGTGTTCGAGGCCCTCCTGCTGCGACATCTCCTACCCCATATTGAGCCGCGCCCGGAGCAGTTCGGGTTCCGGGCCGAACACAGTACGACGCTCCAGGTGTCGAGGTGGTGCAGTACCACCCAGGGCCGCAGCTACCCTACAACCCGATTCCTATCGGCTTCCCTTCTGAACTTCGGAACAAAACCACTCTATCCTCATTGAAAACTAACACAGTCAGTAGTGTTTAAAATGCCTGTTCTATAATCACAATAGAGGTATTTAATACACCATAAAACTAAAACTATACAAAACGCCCACATTCAATGTTTTGTCATTGTTATCTCCCGACCGCAAAAAAAAATTCTCTAAAATAACTCGGCGGTGCGGGCGGCTTGTCGTTGATTCAAAAATCAAGGCGTCATGACGTCACTTCAGTCACGTGACACCCCGGTTTCATACGGCTCCAGTAACCCGGCCGACAGCGAGTTATACCTACAAACAGTGATCGAAAATTGCTTGCGCGTGAACGAGATGGAGAGATATCGGTTCGGTAGTTTTCGTTGATTTTCGTAATGCGTTCGGCTCGGAGTTCGGACAGGAGACAGGACACGAGGACACTATTAGACGCTAGACATTGTGTGATTGCATGGTTGTGTTTGACGTAATCGCATTATTCATCATTTTATTTTGTTTACACTTGCAGTTAATTCACATTTTGTTGGTATTATTCATTGAAATCATTAGTTTATCAGTACGAGAATCGTAGTAGTAGTATTAGTTTGTTGGTATAAAACAGTGAATAAAGTGTTTTGACTTTAGTGAAAGTGTACGTTGTAATTATGTATTTGGGGTAAGTAGATAGTTAATAAGTTGAAATTTCTTAATAGATTTGAAAAGTTATTAGTACGATCAGTAGGATTAGGATGGCGGCAATAATTCGTCAAGGACTTTCTAATTAACTACAATGTCTTTTGCCCCGCGTGCGGGCCGTCTGGTAGCTTAGTGGTAGCCTATAAATTGTTGTTTAGGATTATTTTCTTTGTGAGGAAACATGCTTTCGTTTTCGTTTCGTTAGGCCGTGCTTGCTCAGATGTAAGTATAAATTACAAACGACGTGATGGTTTTTTCAAACATTCTAATGTTTCCCTTTACGATAAATATGAATGGCTGACTGGCAGTTGTAAATAAAATAAAATATATTGTTTCCCTTGTTTACTTTTCTCAGATTCTAGTAGTTCATGTAATAAAGGGGTTTTTACATTCATAATCTGACGATTTTTCGCTAATTCGTTCGAAGCTCTACACCCGCGCGGCCAATTCCCTCTAGTGGCCGTGAGCGAAAACTCTGAACTGTAAAATGCCACTCCCTAAAAATTTCTCGTTAAACGCGCCCTCTGTTTAATTATTATGTGAATTTTTTTAATGGAGATATCTCGTTCTTGTACTGCCAAAATGCATTGCATTTCTGATATTTTCGTTAGATGGCGTGGTGCTAGAGCGTAGGAGCTTAGTAAAATGTTTGAGCGTGCGTGGTTTGAAAGCGGGCTTTTTGAATGTGAGTTTATAAATAAGTTTGAGAAAAGTAGATCGAAATAGGAATTTAATTAAACGGTCTAATGACACCGTTCTTTTGTTGTGTTTGTTAGGTAAACAAACAAGAAGTAGATTTTCGCGGCCATAAGGTCCGAAGTGACATCATAACAAGTATTATTAACCGGGTTTTTCAAAAAGGAGGAGGTTCTCAATTCGTCAGTATATATATATATATATATTTTTTTTTTTTTTGTTCATTTTTTTGCTCCGGGTTGCCACCCCCGTGAAATCACCCTTCGCCACTGGTACCACCTAACAACTGCGCACAGTAAAAAGGAGTACGCTGTAGCAGTATTCCTCGACATGGAGAAGGCCTTCGACCGTGTGTGGCACGAGGGCCTAATCTATAAGATGGCCACCACCGACGCGCCCCGCTGCGTGGTCAGAGTGGTGTCTAGTTTTCTTTTCAACAGGATCTTCAAAGTGGTGGTCGACGGGGCGCTATCTAGCGCCCGCCCGGTGCGCGCGGGCGTGCCTCAAGGCAGCTGCACGTTACACCGACGACATTCCCGCCACTTCCGACTCGATGCTCGCGCTGTATGCCGACGACGCCGCGTACATTACTACATCGCTTAATGCGAAGTACGCAGCCGTCAAGATGCAGCGCGCCCTCGACTTACTCCCCGAGTGGCTGTCGAAGTGGCGGCTTTCGGTTAACGTGGGTAAGACGCAGGCGCTAATCACAGGATTCGCGCCCCTCCCACCACCTCTGAAACTGCATGGGGCCGACATCGAGTGGTCGCCCCGACTGAAATACCTGGGGGTCACCATCGATCGTCGGTTCACGATGGGGCAACATGTCCGCAACGTAGTCGCGCAGGGTAGGGTTGCCCGCAACCTACTCCGTCCTGTGCTCTCATCCCGCCTCCCGGCGCGCGTCAAATTGGGGGTGCACAAGTTATATGTGCGCCCCATACTGACGTAAGCCGCCCCTGCGTGATTCGCCCTCACGAGCGAGGGACACCGCAAGCAGCTCCGCACGCAGCAAAACCATGCGTTGCGGACCATTGTTGAAGCCCCTCGTTTCGTGAGGAACGACATAATACACCGAGACCTCGGGATTGAGAGCCTGGACGATTTTGTAGGGCGCCTGGCAAAGGGAATGTTTGCGCGCGCCGACGCGTCTGCCTGGCCCCATGTCAGGCAGATAGCACCGTTGCATGCGCGTCCCCCCGACGCTAGACCCCTCCCGCGCGAACTGGCCGCGGACATTGCCCCCTCCACACTGGACTGACGCCTCGAGTGAGCCGCACTCAGGTTACACGCGGATCACTTGATACAACAAGATTTCACATATGTATCTCCACATACATTTGTTGCGTAGCGTGTTTTAAGTTAATATAGGCATGCTACGTAACTAACACAGACACCCATCACTAAACAGACGCCTATACACAACGCGTGCGGGCGCGACGCGGGCCGTGACGCACGCAGTCACTGAGCGGCGGTACATTACACTACAAGCCGCTCATACACACACAACAGTTTCTGTTTCTGTTTAATGTTATTTAGTATAATCGTATAAATGTCATAAGGACGTTTACTCGACGGCATTAGGGCCCATTTTATTCAACTTAAGTTGCTAAGAGTTTCGTGTAACAGTCATATAAATACCTACTTAGTCGCATAGTAGTCATATACACGTCGGCGATTTGACTAAATATCATGTTATGATAGCTGTCGCGGCGTGTATTCGACTTCGGGTCGAGTTATGGTACACAATATGACTTTTATATAATGTAGTCGTTGTGTTATTGTCATTTAAAGATGATGCTCATATTGAACGAAATTATATTGTAACAGATTATATCGCGTTAATTTAATATGGCGGTGTTTTTGACAGCTGAGTTAATATTGCATTTTTTCTTTGTTATTTGAGGTGATAAACCATTTCATCAGTTGTAAACCATTGTGCAATCAAGTTCATCAAAACATGGTCCTTGAAATCAAGGTCAAGATGACCTCTAGTTACTTACGTAATAATTTTGTTTTTTATTTTCTGTTATCATCTCAAACTGTTATTTTTTTTAGATTCTTTATCTATTCATAATACTGCTTGCAAAAATTTATAACAATAGAAACAGTATTTTTAACAGAAATCGTCAAAACATAAGAACAAATAAACTACCACGCACTTTACGATAATATTGTATTATTGTAAATCCTATTGTATTCATCCGTTCACCGTATATAGATAAGTATGTGGTCTGTTTATTCAAGAATCCAAACTACTTTACGTTATCGAACTGCGATAAGTATAACTCAAGATATTGAGGTTTTACCCGGAGCCGCTGACACGCGGCGGGCCTCCGGGGCGCGATGTCGGGCGAGATGCGGGCCCTAAAAGAATTACGCGTTCCAGCAAGGAACCTGAGAGGAGTTAACTAAGTTATAAGTCATGCAAACAAATATTCTATTTTTTTAATATAAATTCTTTGAACTAAGTTAGCTAAGCGTTTGTAATTTTATTACTGATCCCTAAATCAACTGTAATGGCGTAAACATTTACAATGAACACGCAGTTTATAGGTGGGGAAGTTATGTAGTTATCATATAACGCAGTCACTTAATAATATTATTAATAAAATATGTGAAAACGTTAGAGTTTTAAAAGCGCATAAAAAATTTGTTCCAAACCTACCTCACATTAATCAGTAAACAATGACTCGCCAGTAGCCCAACACACAAAGTTGGGCTGGATACTGTGCGGGGCTACAAAGCAGTTTAAATGTCTAGTTACTCTAACAGAGCTAGACAACCTAACAAAATTTTGGGAGATAGAAGATATCCCTTCGGATCCCGAAATAACAACAACAGAGCGATTAAGCAACGGGCGTTATGTGGTGAAGATGCCGATGAACGGTAACTATGAGGAAAACCTTGGTAACTCGAAACCTCAAGCTACAGCATAATTTCTTCATTTAGAAAAGAAAATGACGAGACAAGAACACTTCGCTAAACTATACAAAGAATTCATCCGTGAATACATCGAATTAGGTCACATGAAACCAGTGACAGAATCCGATAGCAGAGTACAAGCCTACCTAACACACCATGGCGTAGTAAGGGAGTGCTCAACAACAACCAAACTACGAGCTGTTTTTAACGCATCAATGAAAACAGACTCCGGGAACAGCCTAAACGACTTGATGGAAAAGGGGCCTAATCTTCAAAAGGACATTCTATACCTGATCATTAAATGGCGAAACTATAAATATGTTGTGTTATGTTTTATATGTGTTGGCGAAAATATACCGTCAAATCCTTATTCATCAAGATCAACAATGTCTTCAAAAAATAATTTGGGAGAGACTCGAAGAGAGAACCACTGAGAGATATGCAGCTGTGTACCCTAACATACGGGACCAAAGTCGCACCATTCATAGCGATGCGCACTCTCCAACAGCTGGCCAAAGATGAAGGCAACGCTTTCCCTCTGGCCCAAAAGGCGCTACTCAACGAATTTTATATGGATGATGCCATCACGGGCCACCATACCATAGAATCAACAAAGCTACTGCAAAAAGAGCTAAGCGAACTACTGAAGAAAGGTTTTACGGAAATGGTCCACGAACGAACCATCTATTCTCAAAGAACTACAGACCAAAGAGAAAAGTAACAACAACGAATTTAACTTCAAGCAACAAGAGTTCAGCAAAACACTTGGACTCGCATGGATGAGAAATCTCACATGCTCCATACCTCAAGGCAGCGTTCTGGGATGCATACTATTTCTAATATATATAAATGACCTCCCAAAAATACTAAATAAACAAACTTCATTACCAGTAATATTCGCCGACGATATCTCCATACTTGTGAAATGTGATAAAATTTCTGATCCAAATGCAATCTTACAAAATACTCTCCAGACGGTAACACTTTGGCTACAAGACCACAATTTAGAAATTAACTGTAATAAAACCAAGATGATCCAATTTAGATCGTACAAAGCCCCCCCTAAGTAATAATGTAATTTTTAATGACACCCCTATAGAATTAGTAACTACATTTAACTTACTCGGTATAAACATCGAACCGTACCAGAGATCCAGGAAATTATCGACCTATATCAGTATTGCCTATACTGTCAAAAATATTAGAAAAAATTATTCACAACCGATTAGAAAAGTATCTTAATTCTATTAACTTCATCACCGATCGACAATATGGATTTAGACCCAGAAGTAATACTACTACAGCCACTATTGATCTCATCACTAAAATTAAACAAAACATAGACAGAAAAAACATAGCCCTGGGCTTTTTTATTGATTTGAAAAAGGCCTTTGATACGGTTAGCCACAAACTACTCCTAAAAAAACTGGAATCAATAAAAATCACGGGAAAAGCTCTAAAAATGCTCGAGTCTTACTTAAAAAATCGTTCACAAGTGGTCAAACTTGGTAATCACCAAAGTGATGCATTACCTATTACATGTGGCGTCCCACAGGGATCTATCCTGGGTCCTTTACTCTTTTTAATATATATAAATAATATAAACGAAATTAAACTACATGGTCACCTTACCTTATACGCCGACGACACTTGTTTATTTTACTTTGGATCTTCCATCCATCACATTATCTCGCAAGCACAAGAAGATTTAAATACCCTATTCGCATGGTTTCAGTTCAATCTTTTAACAATAAATATCTCTAAAACATGTTATATAATATTTAAGGCTAAAAATAAATTAATTCCCTCATATGAACCTCTAACAATAAATGATATCCCGCTACAGCAAAAACCATGCAAAAAATACCTCGGTCTAAGAATGGACAGCTCACTAACGTGGAAAGCTCATATTGATCATATAAAAAGTAAACTCTCGGTACTCTCCGGGTCCCTGCGTAACATTGTTCGTTGTATTCCACCAAAATTGCGGTATACTATTTACAACTCCCTAGTAAAGCCACATCTACTTAATTTAATCGAAATTTGGGGCAGTGCTGCTAAAACAAAATTATCAGAACTTCAAACTACCCAAAATAAAATCATAAAAATTAAATTAAAAATTTAAAAAACCCCCGACAAAAACAAAGCGTCTAAAAAGTAAAAAAATAATATCATAAAAGTTGTAGGTAATATTTTGATCCAAGCGTCGTCGTGTCGGGGGACGGCTAATGCAAACGCCAACACACACTAGGCATAATGAATGTATGCTGTTGTAGAAAGGATAGCTGCTGTTAACTTCCTATTTTCATTAGCCGTCCCCCGACACGACGACGCTTGGATCAAAATATTACCTACAACTTTTATGATTTTATTTTTTTACTTTTTAGACGCTTTGTTTTTGTCGGGGGTTTTTTAAATTTTTAATTTAATTTTATTTCCAGCTTTTTAAATTTTATATTATATCACTAGTAGAAACGCTACGATCAAGACGCAGCTCGCCGAAATCTGCGTAGCTGTACGTTTTTTGCCACAGTGAAGCTTGTTACCTACTAATTCACTCTCATTCATCTTTCCTACTCCATCATCAGACTTTGATCACCATCTATCTGTAACCTATTTGTTGAGACCTTTCCAATGAGTACAAACACGATACCTCTGCTGTAAGTTTTTGAGGGAGTTGGGTATCCTGCAAATTCCAGGTGATGCTGCAGCATCAGCTCAAGGTTACTACATAATTATATTCTTTTCATATTCGGTTATCGCCTTATATAATGCTTTAGTTAGAAGTCAATTAGAATGTAACGCAGTCATTTGGGCTCCGCACGAATCTAAATATAGACTCATGCTGTAGAGAGTACAAAACAAATTTGTGAGGTACTTGTACTTGCGCTTGTATGGTGTATACCCATTTTATCCGCTTATGTACCCAACTTTATTTATTTTGGGCATGGTTGGATATAACGAACTGAGGGTCAGGAGGGATCTCGCACTCATATCGTACATATTCAAGGTACTTAGAGGGAAAGTACATAATGCGAGCATTTTAGGGCACATAGGTTTGTGTGTTCCGGACAGGTACGTGTGGCGACGCCGACAGCCACGGCTGCTGGCGGAACCGCGCGCTCGGACCAATCTATTAAGTGAGGCGCCACTGACGCGTGCGCTCCGCACTCTCAACCTCATAGCTAATGACTCGGACCTATTCTGTTGTTCTCTGAGTGAGTTCACAAAGAATGCTTTATTTGTAATAAGTTACAAAATTTTATAGGATAAGAGTTAGACAAGTACACTATCGCAATAGGTTACCCTGTAATGATAGATGTAAGTTGGAAAAAATAAATAAATATCATTGAAATAAGAGAATTCTAAATTTCCAATCGATTAGACCTGTGGAAGATCACATCCATTCATCAACTAGAAAAGAGCTGATAATTTTCAAACGGCTGAACCGATTTTCTTGAATCATAGCTAAGAACACTCTCGATTAAGTCACCTTTCAAACAAAACCAAAAAAATCAAAATCGGTTCAGCCGTTTGGCAGCTACGATGGCACAGACAGACACACAGATACACAGATACACACGTTAAACTTATAACACCCCTCTTTTTCCGTCGGGGGTTAATTTTTTACTTTTTAGACGCTTTGTTTTTGTCGGGGGTTTTTTAAATTTTTAATTTAATTTTTATTTCCAGCTTTTTAAATTTTATATTATATCACTAGTAGAAACGCTACGATCAAGACGCAGCTCGCCGAAATCTGAGTAGCTGTACGTTTTTTGCCACAGTGAAGCTTGTTACCTACTAATTCACTCTCATTTATCTTTCCTACTCCATCATCAGACTTTGATCACCATCTATCTGTAACCTATTTGTTGAAACCTTTCCAATGAGTACAAACACGATACCTCTGCTGTAAGTTCTTGAGGGAGTTGGGTATCCTGCAAATTCCAGGTGATGCTGCAGCATCAGCTCAAGGTTACTACATATATTCTTTTCATATCATTGAAATAAGAGAATTCTAAATTTCCAATCGATTAGACCTGTGGAAGATGCTCACATCCATTCATCAACTAGAAAAGAGCTGATAATTTTCAAACGGCTGAACCGATTTTCTTGAATCATAGCTAAGAACACTCTCGATTAAGTCACCTTTCAAACAAAACCAAAAAAATCAAAATCGGTTCAGCCGTTTGGCAGCTACGATGGCGCAGACAGACACACAGATACACAGATACACAGATACACACGTTAAACTTATAACACCCCTCTTTTTCCGTCGGGGGTTAAAAATGTAATACGCGAACCGTTCGACGCCGGTGCGACGTTCCCTATGTTCGCGAGGAGAGGATGGGCACACGGGTAGACCATGAACTAGAATAGGACATAGGATACGTTTTATCCCTATATTCCCTCGGGATCGAGACCTACGCGGGTGAAACCGCGGGGCACAGCTAGTAAATGGATAAAACGAATATTAGAACTATTAAAAGTAATAAAACAAATAGGTACCTACAAGGAACACCTGCAAAACTTTCGAGATAACATGGTAATAAAATAGTCATTTCCTACCTTAAAAATATTTTGTAATATTTCGCGAACGTATTTAATGGCCCTTCAATAGAAGGGCCATAAAATACGTTCGTGGTTTTAAGCCGTCCTATTGTTTAACAGGATTTTATTATTTAAACGTTCCCACTAAATAACAATGGTAAACACTTAGATAATGAACGTATTTATATTGCAGTTGCAAGAGTTGCGACAGCAATAAACAAAAAGCTCTGATAACATTGTATGAATTGCGCAAAGTATTGAATGAATGAATGAATGAAATGCACCGACCCCAGCGTGGCTTAACCAGACTCTATAAATCGAATGAACCCCAGGATTTGCACTAGCCCCTGAAGCCTCATGGTTCATGGAGCTACAGAAGCCATTGCATATCGAAGAGTAGACCGGGGGGCGCGGGTAATGGTAGGGATAGACTGTGCCCTTAGGGATAGGGAGGGACTTGCGAGCCTACCGGATATGCATCCTTGAGTAAGCAATGGACTAGTGGAGAGACGGGTAATATTTATCTAAAGATGGGCATCTTTTTACGACTTCGCCACCAGTTGACTTCGTTCGATCTTCACCGTTGAATCCATTGGCGGAGATATTATGCTTCGTTCTCGGCTCTTTTCTAACACCTTGCCGTACTATGCTCCAATTTGCTGTTTTCTAGATCTTCGTCTGAGCTCTCGATGCTGTCCGTTTCAGGTTTCTTGTATATCTCGCTAGCTGCTTTCCTGATCTTGTTTCGGTTTTAGGTTGTCGTTCCATGTGTAAATCGGTCGGCCTACTTTCTTGGATTTGGCCCTGTACTTTATTGCTGCATGTAATAGGTGTGGTTTGCTGCGTCTGTGAACATGTGCGAGATAGCACATCCTGTGGTTCTTGATGCGTTTGGTTACTGTCTTTCCGTCTAAGATTTCATGCATTTTCTTTAGTCTTGGTTTGTTCCTAGCGTGACTAATCAAGTCCCTCATGATGACTCTCTCATATTTCCTCAGTCTTGACCTGTTAGTTTTGGTGATTGTCGATACTTTCAGACCGTATATCATACATGGTACGATCACCATTCTATACATGAGCCTGGCTAGTTGCCAGTCCATCTTTGAGTTTTCTATGAATGGTAATAGTGACTTTGCGTTTCTAGTGGCCTGCTCACATCGTTTTCTGATTGTGCTCCTCCTGTCTAATGTAGATGTTATGTATGTGCCTAGGTATTTAATTTCATCGACTGTATGGTTGTAGCTAGTAGGGGTTTAATGTGGTATACGATTCTTTCTAAGCCTTCTAGGTCATCTGTAATGAAGATGAGATCATCCGCGAATGATAGCACCAGAGGGAGTGAGATTCCATGATCTTGGTCAAGTTTGATTAGTTGGGTTTCTTCTTCGAGGGTTCTGAGGACCTAATCCATGACCAGTGTAAAAAGGCGAGGGGATAACGGGCAACCTTGTTTAACTCCCTTTCCTTTGATGATCCGCCTACTTTGCTGGCCACACCATTTGATGTGTGTTATTTCATTCACGCATACCTTGATTATCCTGTTGGTTACTGTTATGTTCGTCCGTTGTATCAGAATGTCGCGCAGTGCATGAAGGTCGACATTGTCGAAAGCTTTTTCTATGTCTAGAGCGAGTACATAAATTCTTTTTCCTTCACGCCATTCTTCGTCCAGTACCCTTTTCATCGTAAATATGTGGTCGTCTGTAGATCTATTCTTAAAAAGGCTGCTTGATAATTGCCTAATTCTTTTATTATTACATCTAGTGTTTTTAGTACGTAGGAGGCGTAAATTCTGTAACCCGTATTGCAAATTGATATTCGGCGATAATCGTTTGTATCTTTTGGGAAAGTTTTTTTCGGAATTGGTACCTGCATTGTTTCTAGCCATGTGTCGGGTGCTTCGTTCCGTGTCCAGGCTTTGTTCATATGTTGGTGACGGCTTCCTGTAATATTTATGGCATCGCTTTGTATAACTCGATTACCACTTGGTCTGTTCCTGGGACTGTCCCGTTACGCATGCCGTTAATAGCAAGGTAATCGAGTGGTAGAAGGTATCAGTCCGTAGAAATAAGCAGGGGTCAAAAATATTAGAAAATAATCGCAAAAACACAAACACAGCACGCAATGTAGAATCTGCAATAACAATACATTGACATTTGACATAGACAATGACACATTGTCAAAGAAGTAAACGCGTTCCGTTTCAAGTATTTTTTTTGTGAAATCTAATAAAACTGTTTTATCAACATTAATTAAGAAAAAATAATTCTATTAAATGCAACAAATACCAATGAAGACAGTTTTGTATGAATAAAATGTTCCTAATAAGAGCATTTTGTCGTCCATTTCACATGTCTACAAATAGTATGCATGGTGTGGAACGCCTATTATTATATTTATCTTTCTCTATGGTCCATTATGGCGGAAGTTGACAAATGGTACTTCTGAATTCATCTTGCATTACTAAATATTTTGAAATAAAAACTGACGATTTCAGAGAGGTTAAAAACTACGTGTTAATTCATTTGTCTATTTTTATACTATAATATCATTTACTATGTATGTGTATATGGAATGTACTTTTTTGTCCATGTCCTTTAAAAGTAATTACAACGTAAACAAGTAATATTGTGCGTTATACATGCAAACAATAATCAACCCGAGTCATAGCTTCCTCCGACACGGCCGTCCTGACGTATTACACGCCCTCGTGTGATGTTGAAGGCCGTGCATCATCGTTATCTGCAGAAAAGAAAGAGATATTGGTGTTTTATTGTTCGGCCACTCCTGACCAAGGAGATCGTGTACATTTTATCTTCTGCGCAACAACTTTATTTAAGATATTTTCATAAAAAAGGTGCCCTATAATAATAATAAGGCTTTCGTTATTGAATCTGAATCCAGATAGACTCCATGCTGCATACTAAATTAAGTCAGTACTATCGAAACAGCCACCTCGCCGTTTATCACGTTACACATTTTGGATTATTAACAATATCTTAATAGCCACCTCGCCTCTTATTCTACCGATTTCACTTTTCAATGGCCACCTCGCCTCTTATTCTACCGATTTCACCTTTCAATGGCCACCTCGCCTCTCACAAAGCTTGACTAAACCTTGACAACTACTATGCTGCTAGGATATCATAGAAAGAGACTTTATTCGTCACACACACAAACACACACACGCTCTGATAACTAATCATTTTAAACTAAATAAATTTAGTATGAAGATCTTACCATTGCTTGTTCTCTAATCTCTTCTACATCTACCTCAACCTCGTGATCGTCTATGGTTAATAAATTTAAAGGTCTGGCTACTCTACCTATCAACAACGGGCTTGCTTTGGTTACTCTATGAATTGTGCTATTTATGGAAAGTTGGACATCATCTAATGCATCCTGCCAGGACCTACTTGGGCTTGTTTCTACGACGGCGGGCGTGTACTCATTATACGCTCTACTTGACCACTAGCACGACAAGAGCGGGTTGCTATCAAATGTAGTTGAATATTGTGACTGGCACAAAAATCTTTAAAATCTTTGTTCGCAAAACATCTGCCCTGATCTGCGACAAACGCGCGCAGGGGAAAGAGAAATGGATGGATTGAGAGCGCTGATCGCACTATCAGTATTAATTCTTGTGGAGTGGCTGAGTAACACATATTTAGTAAAAGCGTCTACAAGAACAAAAACGTATTCCTTTTGATCATTTTTGCCACTGAGCTTACCTGTGGCGATAATGTGAATTGTATGACAAGGAATATTAGCTTTCGGTATAGGGTGTAACTCTATCTGTTGTTTACCACTTCGCGACTTAGCTACTCTACATGTTATGCAATTTTTGACGAATTTTCGAACGTATTTTGACATATTGGGAAACCAATAATGTTGATATGCCTTTTCTAAGGTTTTATCCCATCCCAAATGGAGAATTGACTCATGAATATGATTTATTTTATTAAAAAGCTCTAGGTACAACTGGTAGCCAAATGTTATGATTGTTCCTTTGATTTTTTCTGTAGAGCACTTTAGATCGCAATTCGTAGATTCCGCAACTCTCTAAGTTCAGATCATCGCTTTCGAGTTTTTTAATAATTTCATTGTATTCGGGGTCTCGTCGTTGTTCCGCATGTAACCAATTAGAAGATAACTCAGCGATATTGACGTGTTTTTCTCCTACATAATGTTCTCTACCTAAACTAGCAGTAAAGTCAAAGTCAAATAATTTATTTCAAATAGGCACATATATGGCACTTTTGAACGTCAAAACAAAGAACTACTACGCCTATGCTTATGCGTGGCTGAGCTACGGCATCATCATGTGGGGATACAGTACAGATGCCCCAACACTATTCACCGTTCAAAAGAAAATTATCCGTATCCTGGTAAATATACAACAGACGGATAGCTGCAAACCCCATTTTATAGAACAAAATATCTTAACTCTGCCTTGTACATACTTGAAATATGCAAATTTGCTCACAAACACCAAGACTTTTACACTAAACGAGAAGACATACAAACAAGGTACACACTCAGACACAAAACACGACTCAACCTACCATCATCCCGCTTGAAAATACATTCTACAAGTCCTCTGGTAATGTCAGTAAAAACATATAATGTGCTACCAGAAACAATAAGAAAAGAAAAAAAAACTCCATTTATTCGTAAATAAATTAAAAAAGTTATTGCTTAAAAAATCTTACTATAGTGTCGATGAATATTTAAGTGATAAGTCTCTAAAACTTGAAAAATAAAGTCTTTTGCAATTTTAATTCTAATGTTAATGTTATGTCTATGTTTTTAGAATAAGTTGTATTGTAATAATGATAAGTCCTCTCCACATTTATTTATTATATCTTTTGCTGTGCCCGACAGGGTCCACGATTGTTACCTACCATGTTTACCACCTAAGCCTACATTGTGGAATGCAATAAAGAATTGAGTATTGAGTATAGAATTGATTCTAGTTGCCCCTTCCAAAAAGTAGTTGAGAGGGCGCTGCTGTGCGTAAACAAACATTCTGCTCCGTACAAATAATTCCTAATAATAGAGAAAGTGAATATTTATTGTCGAAACAGTATTTAAAATAAAGCATTAGTGTCATAAACTGAGTGATATTGAAGTACGTGCATAATACTCAATATAACCGACTAAAAACAGTAAAAAGTGATTGAGGAAAAATAACGACTATAACATTCAAAAGTGATGATGATAAAAGTGATCAGTACTCTTCAATAAACGGATGTATACTGGACTACCTCGGAAAATATAAGGAAAACATCTTTTGAAAAGGTACATAATCTAATAGTATAGACCAATAACATCCAAATAAGATAAATATTCTAAGTCATCCTAACTTCACTTACTGTGGATAAGCACCATCTATCCAACTTAAAAAGAAACTGAAGCAGAAAACCAAAGCTACGAAGAAACTAGCACCATCTGTTGACACGAAACATAACCAGAGACCCATCGATTTCTATAATATAGTACCTACACAACACACCAGGTGTCGCCTCCAGTAGGTTTTCGAAACTACTACGAAAAAATTCTTCAAGAGATGGCGCCATCTACCCTATGTGCAGGATGCCGACTCAAGTTGCCAATAAGAGAAACCCTTATTTGCTCGCTCTGCAAGTGTAGATATGACTTGGAGTGTGCAGGTGTAACAAAAGAGTATTACCAGAAACAAATGACATTGGAACTTAGACACTCCTGGAAGTGCCAGACATGCGTCTGTAAAATACCAAAAACAGGAAATACTGACACCCCCGTAAGATCCCAAAAAAATCATGAATGCGACGACTTAACCACGTCAACAGCGAGCAACAACGTTACAATGAGAAAGAAGACTATAAATTCCAATAATGACACCATTGGCTCTGAAGACCTGAGTTTGTTAGGAGACACTTTTCAGCCAGAGGATATTGACAACAACGAAATGAAAAACTCTTTTACATATGAAAATATAGACTTGTTAAATAACACTCAGAGTAAATTAAACATGCAGAGTTTGAGCGAACTTATTATACTACGTCTGAAAGAAAACAATAAATCTATAATTGAAGAACTACAGAACACAATACAAACAGAGATTAATAGAGCCATAACGGAATTGAAACTAGATTTTGACTCCAAAATGAATACCCTAACTATACAAAACGAACAAAGAAAGCAAGAAATAGAAAACATTGGCATTAAAATACTACAACACACAATACACTTCAATTGGAAAACGAAAAATTGAAAAGAGAAGTAAGGGATTTATCAACTCGGACATTCCAACCAATAAACACACCCGAAAACCACCATCATAAACTAGTACTCTATGGCCTTCCAGAGTATTATCAAGAACCTGACTGTGAACTATATAACAGACTGTTAGATCTATTTCGCGATATAGTCAATGTAGACCTATCAGGTTACATAGAAAACATGTATCGAGTAGGAAGAAAAGGCACAAAGAATAGACCGCTCGTAATAGAATTGCTCAGTAAAAGAATGACCAGGTATATTGTCAGCAGCTTCCAATGTTTCCAGGGAACTGGACTAGGTATTTCAGAGTTTCTAGACGCGAAATCACGAAAGGAAAGGGCTGAATTGAGAGAACAATTATTTAAGGCTAGACAAAACGGACATCACGCAATAATAAGAAACAACCAACTATACATAGATGGAAAATCGGTTAACAAAAAATATCATAACACGAAACCTCAACATGAAGATTCAACTTACCAGGAAAGCGATACGAGAACGATGAGCATCACTAACACATCCCACCAGATAGATATACCAAATGAATCAATTGGTCATACATTTCGTAAACAAAGACCTACCATTTAAAATACTATTTCAGAATTTCCAAAGTCTTAATAATAAACACCACTTACTTGAAGCTTTCATCAACCAAAATTCTACGTACAAAGCAATATGTATCTCGGAAACCTGGCTCTCGGAAGAAAAACTAGAACTAATTAAGATTAGCGGCTATAATAGTGCCTCATCATACTGTCGCAGTACCCGTACAGGTGGCGGTGTCTGTATTCTGCTTCAAGAACATATAGACTATATACATAGAAGTGATATAACAGATAAATCTATAGAATATGTACTAGAGTTATATGCTACTGAATTACCTAATGAAAACTTATTAATTATAACTATGTATTGGAATAGAAGAGAGGAAGAAGTTTTTTATCAACAACTTAAACTTATTCTAAAATATATAAATGATAAATATTCTAAACTAAACGTAATTATAGGAGGTGACTTTAACATTAACATACTAATAGATAACGTTAAATCAAATCAATTCATAAATTTAATGCAGGAATATAAATTTACCCAATTCATAAAAAGCCCAACACGCGTAACGCCAAATACAACTACATGCTTGGATTTAATATTTACAAATTTTAATTTCAGAGATATGTACACAACTGTAGAAGAACTAGGATTTTCAGACCATAATAGTACCATTTTACATTTACACCTGCCCAACCAAACAAAAAGAATCACCTGGTATGTAAAGAAAAGATTTTTCAATCACACAAATATTTTAAAATTTAAGTCAAAATTACAAGAACTAAATTGGAATAATATCATTACTACTGGAAAAGATATGAACAGTAATTATGAGGCTTTTAGTGGCACCCTCATTGAAATTCTAAATCAATGTATGCCATTAAAAAAACTAAAGTTAAAACCAAAATATAAAAAATACTGGCTTACCGTTGGCATAAAAAAATCTTGCAAAAATAAAAGAATATTAAAAATACTAAAAACTAAAACAGACAATGCTATACTAACTCGACATTACAAAAACTATGAAAAAATTCTAAAGAAGACAGTAACGACAGCAAAAAAACTACACTACAAAAATAAAATGACCAAATTTAATAATAAAGTTAAGACAATGTGGAGCATAGTAAATGAACGTACAAATAAAAAAATACCAAGTGGGAAATCTAACATAACCCTTCAAACAAAAAATAGTGTGACTTCTGAACCCAAAGAGGTAGCTAACATATTTAACACTTTTTTCGCTTCTATCGGGGAGGCCACAAACAACTCGACCGGAAAACCAAAAAAATTCTCTCCAGTCGAATGCCCTACAGAAAACTCAATCTTTCTCAGTCCAATTGATCCCTACGAGGTTAATTCATTAATAAAAAACTTAAAAAATAAAAAAAGTCATGGCGTTGACGAACTACCACCTACCTTATTAAGGCAATGTGCAGATGAATTAACATTGCCATTCTTTAAACTATTAAATCAATCATTTGAAGAAGGATCTTTTCCCAATCTTTTAAAGAAAGCCCTCATAAAACCAATCCATAAAAAGAATAATAAAACCGACCCTAATAATTATCGCCCCATTGCCCTCTTACCGACAGCTTCCGAAATATTCGAAAAAGCCATGTGCAATCGTGTATATGCTTTTTGTGAAAAATATCATATATTTAATGACTGCCAAAACGGTTCTCGAAAAAACCGCTCCACTACCTTGGCCGTTTACAAATACATTCAAAAAGCCCTTGATATCATCAATGATAAAAAGTACGCGATAGGACTTTTGCTTGATATGACGAAGGCATACGACAAAGTACAATTCGAAATATTATTAAATAAAATATATAGTATAGGACTCCGCGGCAAATGTTACGACTGGTTTGTATCTTATTTGAAAAATAGGGAACAAGTAGTTGAAATCGAACATTGCAACAATAATACAAATGAAATACAACTAATCAGATCCTACACCAAACAAATCACCGCCTCAATACCGCAAGGAAGCGTAATGGGGTGTTTCTTATTTCTGGTGTATGTAAATGACCTTCCAAAAAATATAAATGAGGAATGTGTCCTGTTTGCGGATGACATATCTATACTTACCTCATGCGAAAATAACACCAATTTAAATGATAAATTAAACTCCATATTAGATTCTACAGTAAATTGGATGACTGAACACAATCTAGAAATAAATTTCAATAAAACTAAAATAATTTCATTTCACCCTCGTCAAAAAACCCCATTATATATTAACTTTAGCGTCAATAATAATAAATTAGACGTAGTTGATAAATTCACCCTACTAGGCTTAGATATTGATACACACATAAATTGGAAGTCTCATATCCAGAAAGTAAGATCAAAAATATCAAAATTTTCATACGCCCTCCGCGAGATCAAAAAAACCACAGACCTAAAAACAGCATTAGTAACGTACTACGCGTATGCCCACGCATGGCTCACATATGGTATCATCTTATGGGGAAACAGTACTGACGCGCCCACGTTACTTACATTACAAAAAAAACTAATTAGGATCTTAGTAAATATTGAAGTCACTGATAGCTGTAAACCCCACTTTCAGGAACTAAAGATCTTGTCCCTACCATGCTTGTATATATTTGAAGTTTGTAAGTTCGTACGTAAATACCCAGATTTCTTTACAAAAAGAGAGGACATACAAAAGAAAATTGTTCTAAGACACAAAAACAGATTAAACTTACCACTATCGCGATTAAAAATGCACTCTGATAGTACGTTTGTCATGTCCATAAAAATTTATAATAAGTTACCCGCAATAATTAAGAATTTAGATAATTATAATATATTTATTAATAAATTAAAAATCTTCCTTGAAAGTAAATGCTACTATAGTATAGGCGAATACTTAGATGATAAATTATAAATATGAAATAAATGACTCGCCATTGTAGGATTAATTAAAGTTACTTTAAATAAAATAAAATATAATAATTCATTATTTACGTAGTAAATAAAAATAATAATAACTAAATACCTTAAATAATTGATAAAACTAATAATAAATAAATTACTGACATAATAAATAAAATTAATAATAAGTACATAAAACAATAATTAATATTTTTAAAAGTAATTAGTTTACAACATTACTAATATTTTTAATAAATACATGTATAAACTCATAGTTTGACTTATTAAACGCCAAGCGTTCTTCCTCCTCTCTCCTACTTTTATCTATGCTGTGCCCGACAGGGTCCATAATTGAGACTGATGTAACTGTTTTTCCCACCAACTGTATACATTATGGTACGCAATAAAGAATTGAGAAATAGTTTTCGTATGGAGAAGAATGGGCAAGAAACTCCACCGTTACTCTTTTAAAAATGTTTTACAATATTTTGTATACATGAATTAAATAATTATATGTGAAGACGATGCACCTACAATAAGATTACTGTACCACAAAAGGTAAAAAGAATTATAAATGGAGCAATAATTAATAAATAAATTACCAGATACATGGTGCTCACATATTTACAGATTGTAAAAGTATACGATATTACAATAGTCCTAACATTATCGCAACAGTATCGCTAACGGTGGAGTTGTTCGCCTCCGGTAAGTGATTTCTCGAGAAAAAGTCAACGTGGGCCATTCTCTTACCCTCCCTGTACTGCATGTCAAAATCGAAAGCCTGGAGGAAAGCCCACCACCGGTGCACTCTAGGGGTTAAGTCAACTTTAGTTCTCGAGGCTATCAGAGAATTGCAGTCAGTAACGACTGTGAAAGTCTTGCCATACAAATAATGGCGGAAGTGCTTAACCGAGTTTACAACTGCTAGTATCTCTAACTCATAAGAGTGGTATCGAGACTCCGCGTGCGTTGTGCTCACCTCAGTATTACAATAATCAATTGAGAGACTATTATCGCTCAACTTTTATAATCTGCGACATAAATATAATATTTTCTTTTTTTTAACTACTACCGTTTATTAGAATAGAATAGAATAGAATAGGTCTTTATTTGCTTAAAATGTAGGTACATAAAAATAAGTTGTTAAAATGTATAATAGGATCCATGTACATTCTGCCTAAATATAGCCTTAATATTGTAATATTAATTATTTATTCAATTGGGTCTGTATCATAATATTTTCATTTTTGTTTTATAATAATTTTACTTGTGTACCCGATATTTGCGCGCCCTACGTGGCAGAATATGATGAGACTATTTATTAATCTAAGACCATGTAATGTACCATATTCCGACAAATAAATGAATTTGAATTCTCGTTGTACAAATTATATAAAATATCTCTGCTTTTTCTAATGCCAGTAGTGGCCCATTCACTAAATTTTGGTTTAAAAGGAGATGGACAAAATTTTCCCTAAGCTGTACATAATTAAAAGTAATACAATTAATTTAATTAAAATAAATGAAGAATTTATAGCAGCTAATATCACTTCATAGCAGTCTCTGAAAAAAATACTAAATTAAAAGAATTTTATGCGATTTTATACGTTTAATTTCACTTTGAAGTATCTTCAATGTTGCCACTTAATAATATCAATGCTTGGAGGAAAAGTTAACTAAACGCACGTAGCAATAATTAAAATATTCGTAACAAATTATTTATGTATTATATTTTTGACGGAAAGTAATCCATCAAACCAAATCAAAAGTCAACATATACATACGGATAGGATATTTTATTTAGATAAAATACAGTAACGTCGTGTATTGTAACATTACTTGACTTAATTACTAGCAACACTCAATGAATCTGTTAAATGTCAAATAACTGTCATTGGCATTTCAAATCTCGTCGCTGTTGCTGCTTTACGGTATTCGTTTGCTTCGTATTTGTGTTATTATTTTATTTCACGTTTATTTTATTGTGTCGTAGCCCCACGCGAGTGCTCCACTAATTATAATAAACAGTGTAATTAAGTAAGGAAAATGGACCTTGTACAATCGTGTGTTAACTGTGGTATCGCTATTAGAGAACGCATCAGGCGGCATGAAACATCATCATTACCCCCTGATATGACTGTTCTTCTATCGGAATGGTTAACTTTGGAGATAAGTTGTCGTATACTAAATCGAAAGGAATTAAGTTGGAATCTTTCTGTACCCAATAATATTTCATGGGTTTAAAATCTTAAGTTTACACCTTAAGTTTCCATTTTAAGTTTACATCTTAAGTTTCCATATTTTACTTTCACAGGTATCACCTCATAGCTGCGTTTGCGGCACCTGCTATGACACGATGACCAGATGTCTTGCAAACAATTCAAGAGAAAGACAACTTGGGCATGTCAATGTTTGTTACGGCTGTGGTAGATCCGTCACACGTGTAAGGAGACACAGTATTTCGGAATCTAGATTTCTAGCCGTAGTTGTATCATCATGGCATCAGCATGTAAGTAAATTATTTTTACAATAGTTAAATATTAAGTATGTAAAAGCATAAGTGGGGAACTGAACTGGGAAAATGTTGATCTTTAAATCCGATCTTTCACCACCTGCTAAACTAAGTTAGTTTGCATAGTTGAGCCAGTTTTTCATACATATTAGCTTAGCTAGTATAGTTTGCGGTGGACGCATATGTATGAAAAACTGGTTCAACTGTGCAAACTAACTGAGTTTAGCTGGCGGTGGACGATCAACTTGAATTCTAAAATATTAGAAGTTCCTGTACTGTACTGTTTACATTATCACAACACATTTTTAAAAATCAGTTACAAATATAATACCATTCAACCTTACCTTGTATATAAACAACTTATCTGTTATTTGTGTACAAACAGTAGTACTATTAGATGTGTAAATGGTTTACAATATTATGGTTTTGTTTTTAGGTAAGAGTGGCCAACTATTTGTGTCATGGTTGTTAAGTGAGAGCTAACAGAGAAGTAGCCCGAAGAAATATTGTTGATGCTGCTAGACTTGAAAATGTGGAAAGAAATCAACCTGTTTAGGAAATTCAAGCACCAATTCCTCCACCACTCCCCCCTGGCCCAGCTATAAATATTGTTGATGCTGCTAGACTTGAAAATGTGGAAGGAAATCAACCTGTTCAGGAAATTCAAGCACCATTTCCTCCACCACTCCCCCCTGGCCCAGCTATAAGGAATGTTCAAGATGTATCTACTATTATCTTACCAAATTATAGACGCTGTGCCAATACATCTAGAAGATGCATATTTGATGGATGCCAGCGCAGTGCTGGTCATTTAGTGCCTACCCTGATTAAGTCAGCATTGCTGTTGAATAATAAACTTTATGTACCTCGAAGTGCGAGAGTATGTGAAGGACATTTACAATCAAATGAATGGGAATTAATATTAGATAACACAAGTTTAACTAATACCTTCACAGCTGTTCAAATTGAAAGTTTATTAGATAATAAACAAGAAGAAAATGTTCTTGATTTTGAAAATATGGAAGCAATGGCTAGTCATGTATGTCACTATTGGACAGGGCGCACTACCCAAAAATTTTTAGAATTGTATGATAGCATACCAATACAGTCTTTTGTTTCCAAAAACTCAAAAACTGCATTAGCAATGCTTTTAATTAAATATAGAACTGGTGACAGTGACGCTAGGATATCTAGTCTTTTTAGAATTCCCAAATCAACTTTACAGTACAAAATGAATCTTGTAGGAACTGCCTAACTAATCACTTTGTTCCTCTTAATCTTGGGGTGTCTCACATATCTCGCCAAGAAGTAGCAGAAAGAAACACTACAATACCTGAAAAGTTATTTGGAAATCCTCAGTCTAATTCAGCTGACAGGTGGGCTATTATACAATGTGATGGTACCTACCTCTATGTGCAAAAAAGTTCTAATTACAAATACCAAAAGAAAACATACAGTCTTCATAAGTATCACAACCTAACAAAACCATTTTTAGTAGTTGGTTGTGATGGACATATTATAGATGTGTTTGGACCGTTTGCTGCAATTCAAACAGATGCAGAAATTATGAACTTTTTAGTTTCTAACGATGGTGGCTTGTATCAATACTTTCGTCAAAATGATGTATTTATTTTAGACCGTGGCTTTAGGGATTCTATTTCTAACTTAGAAGCTCTTGGTTTCACAGTACACAAACCTGAAACCAGAGATGAAGGAGAAAGACAACTAACTACTCTACAAGCTAATAAAAGCAGATGTGTGACACTTTGTAGATGGGTTGTCGAGGTAGTAAACGGCAGGTTTAAGCGTGACTATAAACTGTTTAGAAATGTATTTTTTAACTTAGCTTCTGCACATATGATGGAAGATTTTAGGATTGGTGCTGCCCTTATAAATAAGTTTCACAAAGTTATAGAAAATCCCGAAAATGCTGATGAAATTGCTCATATAGCAATCACAAGGTTAAACTTGCCTAATTATTTGGGTCAGTTTATACACAATTATAATTTAAATAGGAGAAGAGTGTTATTTAGGAGTATTGATGCAAACCTGCCGGCGCTTAATACATTTCCGGAACTAAATACAAATGAGTTGAAACTTATTTCACTAGGTCCTTACCAGGTAAAGCAGGCTCGCTCGTATTATGGCGAACATATCAGAGATCGAGGTATTTATGAAATAGAGATAAGTCCAGAGCTAGAGTTTTCCGAGGAACTTGTAATGCACATAGGAGGTAATCATCCTGTCCTTTTAAGAGGTCGCATTAAATCTAGACATACTTCTAGACGCGAGTATTATTCTTATATAGTTTATGATGAGCACCCCATGGGTCAAGACCAACCTAGAAATGCAATATTAGGTTATTGGTGTAATTGTGTAGCTGGAAACTGGACTGTTGGATGTTGCGCACATATTATGACAATCCTTTGGTACTTGGGATGGGCGAGATACCAAGAAAGTATTGTTCCACCAGCTTCATTTCTGGATAACGTACTTGTAACAATATACCTATGCTAGAAAAAAGTTAAGTAACTGCTGTACCAGTTTTTCCAAGTTATAATATGATATACTAATCACCTAAGATAAATATATACACCTCAACCTATTTAACGTTCAGGAAATTATGAATAAATTGTAAAATCATGATGAAAACTTAGTGAAAAAATCAACTTTTCAAAACTTCATAACTTTATTCCACGACTGCATAGCTTTATGTAACTTATAATTCTTAATGATTGAAGATCTGCCCTATTGAAAGACATAGATTTCATATCTGTACATTCTGGGGTACAGGTCCTAACAATTTTTGGCCATGTCCTTTATTGTTAAATTTTTTACAGGACATGCATTATTGAATTCTTGGCATACTGTAGAAAATAATGTACCATAGTTTATATTGGGGTCTTGTGAATCAAAACAAGCAGTTGAAAGATTGCTAAGGAGATTATTATTAAACCTTTTCAATTTATTTTTAGTGAGTGGTCTTAACTTAATGGATTTTTCTAGGTGTAATCAAATATAGTTAGTAATAGTTTATCTAAGTCAAATGATACTAGTTGACCAGTATGGTCAGACCTGACGCCACTAATTAAAGATGAGTCTTTAATTCTTTTATTTCACAATTTGTAAATACATTGTCAATGCATGAAGCTGAGGTTGCCGTTATTCTAGTCGCTTCATTAAAAACACATTTTAAATTGAATGATTTAAACAAAGATATAAGCTTACATTTATCCAGTGAATTAACTAATAGATCAATATTTAGGTCACCAGAAACAAAAACGAATTTATTATCTTTAAAAAGCTTACCTAGTATATCTTCCATAATGATTAAAAATGATGACAAGTTTGCGGCTGGTGGTCTATAAACACATAAGAAAGTATGGCCCTCAACCTCTGCACGTGCTACCTCACATAAGCAATCAACAGAGCAAGCAGTGATATCCTTCTTTTCCTTATGTCTAAAAGAACTATTACAGAATATCAAGGTACCACCGCCAATTGAGGACCTGTTGTATGCACTGGCAACTGAAAAATTATTTATATTAAACAACATTCTATCTGGTTTTAACCAAGTTTCACAAAAACATAAGATATCCATATGATATTTACCTATTAACAATTCCACGTCTAGAATTTTGCCAGAGAAGCGATTAATATTTTGATGATACAGTAAAACATTCTTACGGTGTTCCCTTGTTTCGCAGATAGAAATTTCATAGAATTTCGTTTCGCAGAAAATGTTTCCCATAATATTTGGTCCTTGTATTTTTATTTCGAATATTATTGTTTTAACGACTATTTACTTGAATGAAACATACTTCACAGAAACACAATTCAATGAAATTTATAATCACCTTTTTTTTACTTAACAAATTTTTCAAACAGTAGAATTATTTTTTAACGAATATTGTTTGTCCGAAAATCATTATCCTTATCACGTTTGGCATAAAACTCAGTAACCATAATGTTAAAAAATTCGGAATTTAGTTTTAAATAATTATCTTTACTTCTAAAACTATTCTGTCATAATATTGAGTAATAAAATAATTTAATCTCCTAATTTTGCATGAACTAAGTCATATGTCCGAAGTATTTTATTAAATAAGGTGTATTTTTCCGAATGTTCTTTATGATAAAATTGTTAGTCCTAGAACATTTGCTAAAATTAGATTTTAGTGACACAAACGAATCGCTGTAAATCCGACTCCACGCAGTCTTGAATGCCCTACCCCTAGAGTGTAATTTAAAATAGCGCTACGCGTAGGCGCGGAGGGGCGAGGCGGCGCGGAGAGCTTGCGTGGAACCGTCAGAGCCCCGCAGCGCCGGAGCCGTGACAGAAACCATGCCTGCTGCCTGTTGCATGCTCGCTTGTATGCTGCATACTTGCTTGCATGCTCGCTTGAATGCTGCATGCTTGCTTGCATGCTGCATGCTCGCTTGAATACTAAAACTATACTACGGTATATAGTGTTACTAATTATAAAATAGAAAGTGACACTCGATGTAATGTTTTTTTGGTAATATGTTTTATATAAACTAAACAATATGTGGCTAAAGAATATTTGATTTGTCATTCTATGAAATGAATAAATAAACATTAAATTTTCTTTATATCAAAAAACATTGATTTAAATTTATTCAAAGTAAATATTCTGCGTATTGATTATTCTATGAAATGAAAATATAAGAAAAATTTTATGTGAAACGAAATTCTATGAAAATGTAGTCTATATAAAATTAAATTAAAAATTTAAAAAACCCCCGACAAAAACAAAGCGTCTAAAAAGTAAAAAAATAATATCATAAAAGTTGTAGGTAATATTTTGATCCAAGCGTCGTCGTGTCGGGGGACGGCTAATGCAAACGCCAACACACACTAGGCATAATGAATGTATGCTGTTGTAGAAAGGATAGCTGCTGTTAACTTCCTATTTTCATTAGCCGTCCCCCGACACGACGACGCTTGGATCAAAATATTACCTACAACTTTTATGATATTATTTTTTTACTTTTTAGACGCTTTGTTTTTGTCGGGGGTTTTTTAAATTTTTAATTTAATTTTATTTCCAGCTTTTTAAATTTTATATTATATCACTAGTAGAAACGCTACGATCAAGACGCAGCTCGCCGAAATCTGCGTAGCTGTACGTTTTTTGCCACAGTGAAGCTTGTTACCTACTAATTCACTCTCATTCATCTTTCCTACTCCATCATCAGACTTTGATCACCATCTATCTGTAACCTATTTGTTGAGACCTTTCCAATGAGTACAAACACGATACCTCTGCTGTAAGTTTTTGAGGGAGTTGGGTATCCTGCAAATTCCAGGTGATGCTGCAGCATCAGCTCAAGGTTACTACATAATTATATTCTTTTCATATTGGGTTATCGCCTTATATAATGCTTTAGTTAGAAGTCAATTAGAATGTAACGCAGTCATTTGGGCTCCGCACGAATCTAAATATAGACTCATGCTGTAGAGAGTACAAAACAAATTTGTGAGGTACTTGTACTTGCGCTTGTATGGTGTATACCCATTTTATCCGCTTATGTACCCAACTTTATTTATTTTGGGTATGGTTGGATATAACGAACTGAGGGTCAGGAGGGATCTCGCACTCATATCGTACATATTCAAGGTACTTAGAGGGAAAGTACATAATGCGAGCATTTTAGGGCACATAGGTTTGTGTGTTCCGGACAGGTACGTGTGGCGACGCCGACAGCCACGGCTGCTGGCGGAACCGCGCGCTCGGACCAATCTATTAAGTGAGGCGCCACTGACGCGTGCGCTCCGCACTCTCAACCTCATAGCTAATGACTCGGACCTATTCTGTTGTTCTCTGAGTGAGTTCACAAAGAATGCTTTATTTGTAATAAGTTACAAAATTTTATAGGATAAGAGTTAGACAAGTACACTATCGCAATAGGTTACCCTGTAATGATAGATGTAAGTTGGAAAAAATAAATAAATATCATTGAAATAAGAGAATTCTAAATTTCCAATCGATTAGACCTGTGGAAGATCACATCCATTCATCAACTAGAAAAGAGCTGATAATTTTCAAACGGCTGAACCGATTTTCTTGAATCATAGCTAAGAACACTCTCGATTAAGTCACCTTTCAAACAAAACCAAAAAAATCAAAATCGGTTCAGCCGTTTGGCAGCTACGATGGCACAGACAGACACACAGATACACAGATACACACGTTAAACTTATAACACCCCTCTTTTTCCGTCGGGGGTTAATTTTTTACTTTTTAGACGCTTTGTTTTTGTCGGGGGTTTTTTAAATTTTTAATTTAATTTTTATTTCCAGCTTTTTAAATTTTATATTATATCACTAGTAGAAACGCTACGATCAAGACGCAGCTCGCCGAAATCTGCGTAGCTGTACGTTTTTTGCCACAGTGAAGCTTGTTACCTACTAATTCACTCTCATTTATCTTTCCTACTCCATCATCAGACTTTGATCACCATCTATCTGTAACCTATTTGTTGAGACCTTTCCAATGAGTACAAACACGATACCTCTGCTGTAAGTTCTTGAGGGAGTTGGGTATCCTGCAAATTCCAGGTGATGCTGCAGCATCAGCTCAAGGTTACTACATATATTCTTTTCATATCATTGAAATAAGAGAATTCTAAATTTCCAATCGATTAGACCTGTGGAAGATGCTCACATCCATTCATCAACTAGAAAAGAGCTGATAATTTTCAAACGGCTGAACCGATTTTCTTGAATCATAGCTAAGAACACTCTCGATTAAGTCACCTTTCAAACAAAACCAAAAAAATCAAAATCGGTTCAGCCGTTTGGCAGCTACGATGGCGCAGACAGACACACAGATACACAGATACACAGATACACACGTTAAACTTATAACACCCCTCTTTTTCCGTCGGGGGTTAAAAAATCAAAATCGGTTCAGCCGTTTGGCAGCTACGATGGCACAGACAGACACACAGATACACAGATACACACGTTAAACTTATAACACCCCTCTTTTTCCGTCGGGGGTTAATTTTTTACTTTTTAGACGCTTTGTTTTTGTCGGGGGTTTTTTAAATTTTTAATTTAATTTTTATTTCCAGCTTTTTAAATTTTATATTATATCACTAGTAGAAACGCTACGATCAAGACGCAGCTCGCCGAAATCTGCGTAGCTGTACGTTTTTTGCCACAGTGAAGCTTGTTACCTACTAATTCACTCTCATTTATCTTTCCTACTCCATCATCAGACTTTGATCACCATCTATCTGTAACCTATTTGTTGAGACCTTTCCAATGAGTACAAACACGATACCTCTGCTGTAAGTTCTTGAGGGAGTTGGGTATCCTGCAAATTCCAGGTGATGCTGCAGCATCAGCTCAAGGTTACTACATATATTCTTTTCATATCATTGAAATAAGAGAATTCTAAATTTCCAATCGATTAGACCTGTGGAAGATGCTCACATCCATTCATCAACTAGAAAAGAGCTGATAATTTTCAAACGGCTGAACCGATTTTCTTGAATCATAGCTAAGAACACTTTCGATTAAGTCACCTTTCAAACAAAACCAAAAAAATCAAAATCGGTTCAGCCGTTTGGCAGCTACGATGGCGCAGACAGACACACAGATACACAGATACACACGTTAAACTTATAACACCCCTCTTTTTCCGTCGGGGGTTAAAAATAGATAATAATTTGAATTTCAAGGAACATATCCATACATTATGCACTAGATTGAATAGCTTCTCATATGCATTGTTTAAACTTAAACAAGTGGTTAGTATTTCTACTGTCCTTACAGCCTACAACGGTTATGTTGCACCTATCCTAAAGCATTGTGTTATTTTTTGGGGTAATTCTACTGACAAAGAAATGGTATTTAAAGCCCAGAAAAAATGTTTACGAGCCATAACTGGTATAAAAGTAACCGACAGTTGCAGACCATTATTTGTAAAATTAAATATTCTTACGTTACCATGTATGTATATATTAGATGTTGTAGCAAATAAACATCATCGTACAGCGCGCCCACGGCGCCCCTACTTCGCATCACTAGACGTCACCGAGGGGCGGGGCGTAGCTCCCCGCTACGCGCCGGCCGCTATATAAGATTTTTTTTTTCCTTTGTGGGTAGACATAGCAATAACATACATTTTTGTGTGCTCTTGATAATTTTTTTTTTTTTTAATAGTTATAAACATTTATTTATGAAATAAATCAGCTTATATTAAATAAGCCCCCCCCACGCCCGCTTTCTATCATCGCTTATCAAGTCTGTACCTGGTTCACTTTCACTGCACACTGAACATGGACACTAAACTTGCTGCCAGTTTGGAGGACCTCGAGCGTTTGTTTGGATCCCACATGCAGGAATATGAATTGAAGTTGCAGCAGGCTACCACTGACACCACATCAGCTACTCCAGACATTGCATCCATCGCTCGTGAGTTTTCTGAGTTTAAGCAGTTTGTGTGTCGGGCACTCTCTACATTGAAAACTCAAATTGAGCTGCTTGCTGCTGGGTTTGATAGGCATGAAACCATCATGCGAAGAAAGGTCCTGCTGTTCCATGGTGTTCCAGAGAAGGATAATGAAAAGACTCTTGATGTGGTCCACAACATCATATCCAACCAAATTAAATTGTCAGAGGTATGTAAGGACAACAATACTATTCATGTTTGTCATAGACTCGGATTCTCACAGCAGAAGGCCCGACCCATACTAGTGCGATTCTTCAAAATGGAGCACCGGCAACTTGTATGGGATAGCAAGAAAGCTCTCAAGGGTACCGGGATCACCATCTCCGAGTTCTTGACTCAAGTCCGGCATCGAGTGTTTGCAGCTGCTCGTAAGCATTTCGGTATGCCAAATTGCTGGTCCATGGAGGGCAAGATTGTTGTTATTTGCCCAGATAAATCCCGCCGGAAGATCGAAACGCCAGGCGAACTCCACGCTCTGATCGCCAAATTTCCATCTTGTGCAGTCGACAACGAGGATTCTGCGCAATCTGAAGAGCCTGGATCTCCTAAAGCCGCAATTTTGGCTACTCCAGCTAAGAGAACGAGGAAGACGCGTCTGCGCAAGTAACTCATTCGTTGTTTTTTGTTTTTTTTTTTTTTCTGTCCATCTACTTCAATGTTTCTTAACTTCACCGCTTTACATGTTAACATTCATCTTGGGTCGGTAGTTAAATAAGTAATTTTCATTTGTCTCACCGCTAATCATTAATTTTACTTTTTATTTATATTACTGCCGGTATTCAGTCGCTTTTGTTGTTTTTTGGCAATGTGACGTACTGACTGGACGATGTGACAGATAGTTGACAGATGTCAGTGTCACTGCTCCTACCCATCCGTCATTGCGTCGCGTTCCATTTTACGTACAGTTCGACATGTGAAAAGTTAAAATTATTGTTGTCGTTTTGTTTTATGTTTATTCTGTTTCTGTTACATTATTGTTTTAACTTATCTGTGTTTCTTTCCAAAAGTTTCCGCCAATAACCCGGCGAGTGGGGGAGGTTTTCTATTCGAAGGAAATCCGTAATTATTAGTGTTTTTAGTATTTAAAATTATTTTACTTTTGTATTCTAGTTAATTTTACTATTATTTTTATATTTATATTATATTTTAGTTATACTCATGGACGATGTAGCTGATCTTAACGACAGCTTCTTCTCGTGCTCTTCTTCTTCTAGTTTTGTTAGTGCGGACAGTGACTCTTCCATACCACTTACTTTGCATGATAAAATCTCTTCTCTTTTCTGCAATGACCCTAAGTGTTCTGTATTTATCCCATGATTGGACGAATCCAATATTGATTGTCTATGTACGCTCGCCAAGGCGGCACGCGATTGGTCGGTTCCCATTTCCGCCAAAAAGCATGATTCGGCGACGTAGCGACTAGCGCGCCATCTAGAAGACGCCGTTGCTCGCGAGTGCCCGCTTGTTCCCGCTTGAACAACATTGAATTGGAGCTCCGTGAGTGAAAATCGCTAAATCAAGGACAAATTAGTGCATTACCGTGTTTTGTACTCGTGCCGTGGACTCTGTGTTCAATATTCCACTCAAAGGAACGACCACACTTGATAAGCGGCCGCAGCGGAGAAAAAGGTGAGTCGTACTTAGATTTTTCTCTGTTGAATTTGTAACCTTGATTGGGAGAACGAGCAGAACTCAGTTCATACAGAACTACCACCACCATCCTAATCTCTTTAAAACCAGCTCGCTTAAATACAGTCCACTCCTTTATCTCACATTCTGGTCCTTCGAGCCGGATTTCTTTTTTTCATTGTTCTAAAATCACGCGTCCAAAATGGCGGAAGATTTAGAACGCAAACGTAAAATTTTAATAGTGAAAAAGGAATATTTATTCACTAAGATTCAAAAGCTTTATGATCATTCTAAAAAGTTGGGAACTGAACCAGAAAAATTGCAATTGTTTACGAAGTTTGAATCCACCATATTTGAATTGTACGAAACAGAAGTGCAAATAAAACCTACTACAAAAATGTCGATTAGTGAACTCGAAACGTTTGACGAAATGTTAATTAAATGTCAATTAACCGCTAAGGAACATTCTAAATCAGAATCTGATTTTTTATCTGCCAGTTCTGCCGCAGATAAAAATGATTTAGTGGTACCCGCGTTACCAAAGATATCTCTATTTCAATTTGATGGTGAAATTGAAAATTGGATAACTTTTTATGATACGTTCTCATCATTGGTTCACGAGAGAAATTTCTCAGATATCGATAAATTCCATTATTTACTTTCATGCGTTAAAGGTCCAGCTTTAAATATTGTTAAAAATCTACCTATTACAGCCGCTAATTACTCATTAGTTTGACAAAGTTTAGTCGATAAATATCACGACCACAGAACACTAGCATGTAGGTATTTCGATAAAATGTTGAACTTTTCTCCGTTAACCAAAGATACGACGTCGAACTTAACTTCATTTATAGAAACCTTTGACCATTCACTTAAAGCGATTCAAGCATTAAAAATTAAGAACTTAGACGATTTCTTATTGTGTCATTTGGCATTACAAAGACTCGACCCTCATACGCGAAAATTATTCGAAGAAAGTAGGGATCAAAAGTTGATACCTACATTTGCGAATCTAGTTGATTTTGTAAACAAACAGATTAAAGTTCTAGAACATACTTTTACAAATAACTCTTCTAATAATGCGTCGAAATCTAGTAATACCCAAAATAAGAACCAAAATAAGTCTGCGTCAAAGTCAGTTCTCAATACAACACGATCTCCGCACAATAATAACAGCCGTAATAATAATAATTTTACTTGTGTGATTTGTAAACAAAATCACATGATTTATAGATGTGATCAATTTCGTAAATTATCAATCGATGAAAGAATGAACCGTGTTCATTCACTAAAACTGTGTCATAATTGTCTTAAATCTGACCATCAGTCTAAGGATTGTAAAAGTACAATGACTTGCGGAGTATGTGCAGCACCGCATCATTACTTATTACATAAAGATAACGTTAGAAAGGATTGCGAGGGAATATCGTCCGTTGCGAACACCCCGACCATGCAGCCGTCTCTTTCACACGCGCAGCAAGCGCTTGTGTCGACTCACTTCGTAAGTGACACAGCTGATTCACCCGTTCAGCAAGCATTGATAAGTAATAACTGCGAATACGGAGTAGTTTTAGGTACTACACTTACGCATGTTATTGATTGTGTTGGTCAATATCAAGACTGCCGTGCAGTCATCGATTCCGGAGCTCAGAGCTCTTTTATAACTACTGAATGTGCTCAGAAGTTAGGATTACAACGTAAAAAATGTCCTTTCACCATTCACGGTATAGGTGGGGGAATAGTAAAAAATCAAGGCATGGTTACTTGTACATTGAAACCAAGAAAGGCGGATAGTCCGACCTTTAGCGTTAATTTAGTGGTCGTTTCAAAGGTTTCCGCTGATATGCCTAATGTACCTTTCACAAAAAATGTTATTAAGGGGCCACCGTATGATGCTCTCAACTACAGTTTGGAGTTCGTGCAAACTTCGTTCGGTGCGCCGCCGTGTATGTGTGCGTGGTGAGATAAGAGATAAGTAGATATTATTATTTGCCATTCATTCTTATCGAGTCGTTCAATCGGCTTTTATATTTATTATTAATAATTAGGTATGTTCATTATTTGCTATATTTTTGTTGACTAATTTGGGGAATCGTTATTGAATGTATAGACTAGTAATGCGTTTTTTGGAAATTTCTTTACCATGTCAATATCTCAAGATATTAGATTACTATCTGCGCCCTTCGATTTCACCCGCGTAAGTCTTGATTCCGTAAGAATATCGGGATAAAAAGTATCCTATGTCCTATTCCAAGTAATGGTCTACCTATGTGCTAAATTTCATCTAAATCCGTTCAGCCGTTATAGCGTGAAAGAGTAACAAACAAATAAATAAACAAACAACCTCACTTTCGAATAGTTTAGAATTTATAATATTACTAGCTGCCCGCTCCGGCTTCGCACGGGTAGCACTAAGTACCTGCCTACCCTACCTACCTACCTAGCCTAAATACCACTTAGGGGTATGAAAAATAGATTACGACCGATTCTTAGACCCACCGAATATACATATAAAATTTCATAACAATCGGTCAAGCCGTTTCGGAGGAGTATGGCAACTAACACTGTGACACGAGTTTTATATATCTACTAGCTGCGCCCCGCGGTTCCACCCGCGTAAGTCTCGATCCCGTGGGAATATCGGGATAAAAACTATCCTACGTATATATATATCTATTATAGTATATTGTATCTATTGGTAAGTTTAAGTACCTACTTATTATTTTGCACCAATGACAACCCCATTTTTTATGTCCACGCAATCACTGTCCATTCTAAGGTTGCCTGGAAGAGATCACAGAAAGCGATAAGGCCGCCCATTGTATGTTTTATAGTTTTAAATTTATTTATTTTCGCAATGTATTTTCTGGTGTACAATAAAGTATATATAAATAAATAAATAAATAATCCAGGTTATAAACTATCTGTTTGCCTTTCATCCAAATCCATTCAGCCGTTTTTACGTGATTGAGTAACAAACACACAAACTTTCACATTTATAATATTAGTAGGATTAGTGATATTATGTATATATATACATATCACTAATCCTACTAATATTATAAATGTTTATACTAGCATCCGCCCGCGGCGTCACCTGCGTGATAAAAAGTAACCTATGTCCTTCCCCGGGCGGCCATCTATCTCCTTGCCAAATTTTATCGTAATCCGTTCAGTGGTTTGGGCGCGAAAAGGTAACATACAGACAGACAGACAGACAGACAGAGTTACTTTCAAGTTTATAATATTATAGTATGGATATAAAGTTAGGATCTCAAGATCTACGCCTCGTAGAGAAAATCTAGTAAGTAGATAGGTACTTACTTCATTCAAATAAGGTACCTACCTAGTACACACGGCTACACATCAAGCTATACATTTCCAGTTTATGCTGATCTCGCATTGTATAGGATTTCCGTACAATGCGAGGTCAGCTTATACTGGAAATGTATAGCTTGATGTGTAGCCGTGTGTACCTATGCATCGTTATCAAGAGTGGCCTTGGAAATCGACAGACGAACGGGCGGCGCTAAAGTTGACCACCCACGGCGCGTAATTATAAATTATTAGGATTAGGATATATTTATTATTATTGTCTTTATTTAAAGTCTGTACAAGTTTATTTATTTTCTTTAGGGTGGGTGGCCTCAACTTTAAAAAACTTAGGCTCTCTTTGTTATTTCAGTAAGTAGGTACTTATTTATTTCTTTTACCTACTAAACTTTAAATATTGTGACTAGGAAAAACTGAATACAAGTCAAATAATAAAAGTGTACATTAGCAAAGTACCTATTAGTAAAAGACAAAACTTTTGTTTAGGTTCTTACTTCAGAGATAATGATAATCCATAATTTAAAAAATATAATTCGAATCGTGATGAAGTCGTGTAGGGTTAAGTAATTATCGACTGAACGAATTATTTACAAAAAATACAATTATCAGAATACATAATGTAGTCTCAAAGATCCACACAAAACACGCAGATTTATAGGATTTGGCTTGTTACCTTATGTTCTACCTGCGAGCCGGGTGCTTGGCACTAAAAGTGTATATAAACTTCAACGACTTTGAACTTTTCATTTTAGTTTTATCAATGTAATGTATATATACTATGTAATAGGAATTTCACAAAAAAGTTCGATCAAAAACCGTACCGAGGCCGAGACCATAAAGCCGCACTTGTCCAAACAAATCACCCTACCCCGGGTACGCTGGACAAACATCACTTTCAAGTGTTGAGTTCTTGATATAATTATGCCGTGTGGCGGTGGCGCACTGCCGCCGCACCGTCGCCGCGCCGCTGCCGGTAGCTTGCACTTTTGCAAGCAGCCGGCGATCAAGTGGAATGGTGCGGCGCGGTCGCGGCGTGGCTGTGGTGCCGTGTCAACAGTTTAGAGGCGCGGCGGCGGCGCTGTCGTGGCGTCGTGTGGACGGGCACTGGCGGTGACGATGACGCGAGTTCCATGATTTTTGTTCACCCAAAAAGTGCTCAACGCGCCTAAAGAAGTTTTCACTTCAAAAATGTCTTTATTTTCTTAGGCTGAGTTTATAAGTAAACAATTAGTAGCTAAAGAGGTACATATATCGTTATAATAGGTACCTATATCATTGGGTAATACTTACTGTGAGATAAGTAAGTACAACCCAAATCCCAACGTCCGGAGTCCATGTCTTCAACCAAATCAAAATCGTAAGAAATATTCCAAGTCCGTAAACAAAACAAAACTTCACTGATAAGATAACAAACACCCCGAAAGAATCCCACACAAACCCCGCGTGTAGTAGAGGCACGTTACGCTCATGTGCCTGTCGGAGCGATACAGGCAGCTACCACGACCACGCACACATTGACACGCGTGAAGCGAATAAAATTCTATTGAATTTTTATGAGAAATTTGGATGTGTTCCGTAATACCAAAAATGATTAATGAAAACGTATTTTTTTTCCAATTCTTTATCGATAATTTGTAACTTGATAATATAGGCTGTGCTTCTGCTGTAACAATATTACAAATATTGTTGTTTATAATACAGAAAAAACAGTATGAAAACATGTCATTTACGCTGTAAAAATGTTCGAAATTCAATTCGCTATAACTTTACTTTAGGTAGGTTTTTGAAAAAAAAAAGGATTTAGAAGCCTATATAAATACTGTCTCAATCCGAATAACAACACAATATGGTGGAAATATTCTCAAATTGCAAATGATTTTGGTATTACGTTTGTATGGAGAATTCATCGGTCACCGTGTTCTTAACGAGTATGACACTTATAACTTAGCGGATCCACTATTTTTCAAGCGTTCGCGAATAGATATTTTGTTAGGTAACGACATAGTTCCAGATATTATCAGAGATAAACCGTTGGTTATTAAGAATGGTATTCCGAGTGTCATTAAAACGGTTTTCGGTTATATTATTAGTGGAAAATTATATCCTACGAATAATAATAATAATTGTTCACAAAATTTTAATTTATCTGTTTCTTATGACGAAGAACAATCCATTGAAAAAACGTTACGCAGTTTTTGGGAAATTGAGGAAGTGCCGTGCACACCATCAATTAATCCTTTGGATCAGTTAGCCGAGGAGATATTTTCTAATGAACATTCGCGAGAGTCGAACGGACAATACGTCGTTCCGCTGCCGTTCGCGCCCGACCACTCGCCGCTCGGTGAAACACGCGCTGCGGCTGAGCGTAGGTTACTGTACACGGAACGCAAACTCGCGCGTACTACGGATTTAAATAACAAGTATAAGGAATTTATGCGGGAATATGAAGTCCTCGGTCATATGGAACTTTATCAGGGTAACAAGCCTAGCAAATACATTATTCCACATCACAGTATTTTGCGACTTAGTAGTACCTCCACTCCGCTACGTGTAGTGTTCGACGCGTCAGCGAAGAGTAGCAATAACGTGTCTTTAAACGATATTTTATTGGTCGGCCCTAAGCTGTATCCGGATATTGCGGCAATCATTTTGAAATTCCGACTATTTGAATTTTGTCTAGTAAGTGATGTTTGTAAAATGTATCGTGCTATCGCCTTAAGAAAAGAAGATCGCTTGTATCAACACATTTTATATCGGGAATCGCCTAACGACCCAATTAAATTATACGAATTAAAAACCGTGACGTACGGACTTCGTTGTTCACCGTTCTTAGCAATTCGGACGCTACTTCAATTAGCGAACGATGAAGGAAAACGTTTTTCTTTCGCTGCTCAGGTCCTCCGTGAGGGTGTTTACATGGACGATATTCTATACTCGTGTAATACTTTTGAGCAAGCTTGCTTAGTACAGGATCAATTAATTGGTATTTTTGAAAGTGCTAATTTCACTTTAAAAAAGTGGATGAGTAACAATGAAAAGTTACTACAACGCGTCCCTTCTGAAAATAGGGAAAATTCCGTAACATTCGTTAAAGATGAAAAAGATAGTACTATTAAGGTTTTAGGACTTAAATGGATTCCAAAATCCGATAATTTTATTTTTTCAGTTAATTTAACAGACAATGAGTCAACCAAACGATCGGTACTAAAATTACTAGCGTCGATTTACGATCCCGTGGGTTTTATCGCACTATGCACATTAGTAGCGAAGCAGATCATGAAAGAGCTGTGGAAACTAGGCATGGGATGGGATGAAAAGTTGCCGGCTAACATAAAAAAATCGTGGCAAACTTTTATTTTTGAACTTCCTCTGTTAAAAGAGTTACGTATCGAACGTCACATGCTATTACCAGGTGAGACAGAATGTGACTTAGTTGGATTTTGTGACGCTTCATTGCATGGCTACGCAGCATGCGTGTATGTGATCAGTCGCGGACAAACACGTGACGTAAAAGTTCGCCTAGTAACCGCCAAATCGAAAGTTTCACCAATAAAACCCGTAACGATTCCTCGTTTGGAATTAATGGGAGCTGTTTTGTTAAGTAAATTAATTAAGTTCGTAGTTGACACATTTACTCGCGTTAAAATTAACAAAATAACAGCTGCCTCAGACTCGACAGTCGTACTGTCGTGGCTTCAAACGGAACCTTATAAACTAAAAACCTTTGTCAGTCATCGCGTTACACAAATTATTGAAGTTTTACCTCCTCATTTTTGGCGGCATGTGTGTAGTGAACATAACTTAGCCGATATTTGTTCTCGCGGAGCGTCTCCGGCACAACTTGTTAGTTGTAATCAACGTTGGCTACGTGGTCCTGATTGGATGTATAAAAATTATAGCGATTGGCCTATGACGGTGTTTGTTAATGAAAGTAATAATAAACTACCGGAATTAAGAGCGTCGGTTAATCTATTGACTGAAAATCAGAATAATGATAATTTCAATGAATCTAAAATAGAATTTTGCGAAAGAATCTTTAAACAATTTTCTTCATTTTCCAAATTGCAAAGATCGTTTGCTTGGATTTTAAGATTTCGACGCAAAAGCAGTGATTTAATCACTACTCGCAAGTCAGGAATTTTATCAACCATCGAATTAGGTGAAGCTTGCGATGAATTAATAAAATTAGTTCAAAATGCTTACTTTGAAGCTGAAATTAAATTAATTAAAAATAAGAAACACGTACCATCCTTGCGAAAGTTGTCTCCATTTATTGAGGTTGATGACTTCCTCAGGGTAGGGGGTCGCATCAGTCATTCCGAACTTCCGTATAATGCTAAACACCCGCGGCTTCTTCCGAAAACTAGTTTATTTACCAAACTATTGATCGATCATTTACATAAAAAATATTTACATGTAGGTCCGCGTACATTACAAAGTATTATCAATGAAAATTTTTGGATATTGTCGGCTCGTCGCGTCATTAGATCTGTTTTATCTAAATGTAAAACATGTTTTAAATGTAAACCGACTTTGCTACAACCCGAAATGGCACCTTTGCCACCAACTCGGTTAATACCTAATAAGGTATTTTCTAACGTCGGAGTTGACCTCGGAGGTCCATTTTTTATTAAAGAAAGCTTACGTCGTAACGCTAAAGTGACGAAAGCGTATTTAGCAATGTTCGTCTGCTTTTCGACAAAAGCAGTACATCTAGAGGTGTTATCTTCTCTCTCCGCCGACTGTTTCCTTGCGTGCTTAGATAGATTCGTAGCGCGTAGAGGGCTATGCGCCGTTCTTTATTCTGACTGTGGCACAAATTTTATTGGCGCAAGTAAACATCTGTCTGAAATCCAAAAGTTCTTGCGTGAGAGTCAAAATGACATTTCCGATGGCTGTTCAAAAAGGCAAGTTGAATGGAAATTTAATGTACCCAGTGCTCCACATATGGGCGGTCTCTGGGAAGCTGGTATAAAGTCAGCAAAATATCACTTAGTACGAAGTGTAGGAGAAAAATCCTTAACGTTTGAGGAACTTTGTACCATATTTTGTAAGGCAGAAGCCATATTAAATTCGCGTCCTTTATGTTCATTACCCGCGAGCGATAATCCCGACGAATTTAATGTTCTAACCGCCGGACACTTTCTCATTGGTCGAAGTTTGACCTCTATACCCGAGTATAACGTTCAAGAGGTGAATATTAATAGAGTGTCACGATGGCAGTATAGTCAGAGATGTTCCCAACTTTTCTGGAAACGATGGAGTCACGAGTATTTAAATACCCTTCAGCAGAGAGCTAAGTGGTTTACATCCTCCTCTAACCCAAAAGTTGGAGATTTAGTTATAATCAAAACTGATAATGTTCCCTCCTGTAATTGGCCTCTCGGCAAAATAGAAACATTACATCCAGGTCCAGACGGAATAGTTCGTTGTGTAACGCTGCGCACCGAAAAAAGTGTCTTACAGAGACCAACCAACAAACTCTGTCCATTACCTTATACCAATTAGATTCAAGCGTCAAAACGTTTTTGTTATAGATAGATATCTAGCTTAGGGTTTATTTTAGGTTTTTTAAACTATTATAGATATTAAGGTAATCTTAGTTTCCTAGAAACCATCATTATGGTTTCGGTAGGGGGTATGTTCTGTATTTATCCCATGATTGGACGAATCCAATATTGATTGTCTATGTACGCTCGCCAAGGCGGCACGCGATTGGTCGGTTCCCATTTCCGCCAAAAAGCATGATTCGGCGACGTAGCGACTAGCGCGCCATCTAGAAGACGCCGTTGCTCGCGAGTGCCCGCTTGTTCCCGCTTGAACAACATTGAATTGGAGCTCCGTGAGTGAAAATCGCTAAATCAAGGACAAATTAGTGCATTACCGTGTTTTGTACTCGTGCCGTGGACTCTGTGTTCAATATTCCACTCAAAGGAACGACCACACTTGATAAGCGGCCGCAGCGGAGAAAAAGGTGAGTCGTACTTAGATTTTTCTCTGTTGAATTTGTAACCTTGATTGGGAGAACGAGCAGAACTCAGTTCATACAGAACTACCACCACCATCCTAATCTCTTTAATACCAGCTCGCTTAAATACAGTCCACTCCTTTATCTCACACTAAGAATCTGCATATAGCTCACATTAATGCTCAGAGTGTTCCTGGTCACTATTCTGACCTTCTGGCATCCTTTAGCAGTGCTCACCTGGATGCTCTCCTGATATCGGAATCCTTTTTGAAGCCATCTCTCCTCTCCAATCAATACTCACTCCCCGGCTTCGTCTTGGTCCGAAATGATAGGACCGGCAAAGGTGGAGGAGGTGTTGCTATATACCTGCGTGCTGACTTACCCTACAGGGTGGTCAGTTCATCTCCTTCTCAGTATTCTGAGTCGGCTGAATACTTGTTTCTGGAACTTAATGTTCATCACACGAAAGTTTTGCTTGCAGTGCTCTACAGTCCTAATCTTCACATTGACTACTTTAATTCTCTCGACTCCACTCTCAGTGATTTATGCCCCATGTATGAGCACGTCATTTTAATGGGTGATTTTAACACGTGCTTGATTAAAAATGACTCTCGCTCCCTTAAACTCCTTTCTCTCTTGTCTTCTTTCAATCTTCAAGTCTTGCCTCTTTCCGCAACTCACTATTTTCCTAATTGCGCACCCTCTTTTCTAGATCTTATGATTGTTTCCTCTCCTAATAATGTTTCTTACCATGGTCAACTCACGGCTACCTTTTCTTACCACGATCTTATCTACCTTTCCTATCGTATCCGTGTTCCCAAGCGTAAGTCCGAATTTTTGTATCTCCGAAATTACAAGAGCATAGACTTGGAGGCTTTGCAGCGTGATGCCGGCGACCTCGACTGGACCCCTTTGGTTGAGATCGAAGACATCGATGATAAGGTGAAGTGTTTTAACGCAATCGTTCTCGACTTATACGATCAGCATGGCCCTATCCGACGTGTCAAAGTTCGACATAACCCTGCACCTTGGATAACGCTGCAAATTAAAGAGCTTATGGCTCGCAGGGATAAAGCTAAGAGCAGATATAAGCGCAGACCTTCAGAGCTGAATCTCTCTTACTACAAAACCTTGCGTAATCGCTGCACTCATTTGTGTCAAGATACTAAGAGACGCTATTTCCACGATCAACTCAATAACCGCAGTTCTTCCGATGTATGGAAATTTCTCAAATCTGTAGGTATAGGCAAGTCTCCTACCAACCAGTGTAAGGATGTGAACCTCAATGATCTCAATAAGCATTTCTCTCTCCTTCCCTTTTCTCTTGATCCGTCTGTCAAAGCTGCGACTCTAGAGAGTCTTGCCCGTTTGCCATTACCACAATGTTCTCACTTTAAGCTTAACGATGTTACTGAGGATGACGTTAAGAAATCTGTACTTGCGATTACTTCTTCAGCAGTCGGTAATGATAAGTTGTGTTCTAGAATGATAACTCTTATCCTGCCCGCGTTACTCCCTGTCCTCACTCATATCTTCAACCACTCATTTTCCGCTTGCTCATTTCCGTCAGTTTGGAAACAGGCTCACATAATACCTTTGCCTAAAACTAACAATCCTACCTTATTAACCCACTTTAGACCTATTTCTATTCTCCCATTTCTCTCCAAAGTTTTTGAGCACATAGTTCATAGACAATTATCATATTTCTTGGCGTCAAATTCAATAATTTCCCCTTTTCAATCCGGTTTTCGCGCGGGTCACAGTACTGTATCCGCGCTTTTGAAAGTAACTGACGACATCCGCTGGGCAATGGAGAATAAGTTCCTTACTGTTCTCGTACTGCTTGACTTTAGTAGCGCCTTCAACTCAGTGGATTTCGACATTCTACTTGGTATCCTCAAATCTATCAATTTCTGTTCTTCCGCTTTAGCCTGGTTCAGTTCTTATCTTCGGGGGCGCTCTCAGTGTGTTCGCCTGGAGGAGTCCTTCTCTGATTGGTGTAGCCTCACTGAGGGTGTTCCTCAGGGTAGCGTTCTCTCTCCTCTTCTTTTTTCAATTTTCATCAACTTTGTTACCAGAGTAATCTCCTCTAGTTTTCATCTTTACGCAGATGACTTGCAGCTCTACCGACACTTTACTGTAGCTGACGCGGGTTCTGCAATTGCTGCTATGAATCGTGACCTGGCTTGCATTAGCGCTTGGGCTAAGTCATTTGGTTTGCAAATTAACCCAACTAAATCTCAAGCCATGATCATAGGTAGCAGATTCGTTCGCAATGCGGTTGATAATACGTCTCTGATGCCTTTATATCTCGATGGTGTTCGCATTGAATATACCGAAACCGCCAAAGATCTGGGTGTAATAATTGACTCCAATCTTTCGTGGCGTGCCCAGGTCAATGAGGTTAGTCGAAAGGTACATTTCTCTTTTCATTCGTTGAAAAGCCTTCAAAGTCTCCTACCCTTGAAGACTAAAATCTCCTTGGCACAAACACTTATCCAGCCGATTATAGATTATGCTGACGCCTGCTACCTGGATGCTACTGAGGAGCTATTAAACAAGCTTGAGCGCTTGCAAAACTTGTGCATTCGCTTCGTTTTCGGTCTGCGAAAGTATGACCATGTTTCTCACCTTCGCAAGGAACTCAAGTGGCTCCCAATCCGCCTTCGCAGGAACACTCGGATTTTATGTCTCCTCTTCAACATTTTACACAACCCGTCTTATCCGTCCTACCTGCGTGAGCGTTTTTCTTACGCTCGTCCTAGTGACGCACCGTGTAGATCACACCTTAGATCCCTCCTTAAATCTCATCCCCATAAAACTAGCTATTATTCTTATTCCTTCTCTGTCCATGCTGTAAGATTGTGGAACTCACTTCCGCCTAGTATTCGTGATTTGAAAACTGTTTCTCTATTTAAACTTCGTGTAAAAGAGCATTATCTTTCCTCTCAACTTTGAGTATTTATTATTATATAGGTACCTATAGTGTATTTATGTTTATATATTTAAGCTTTATGTATTTATTTAAGTATATGTTAATTTTCTTGCGTATATGTGTAGGTATATTTATTATTTTTAGTTAAGACTTCGCATATTCATGTTTTTTCTCTTCTTGTTCTCACACACTATTGTCTACATTTCTTTTTCGTTTCTCCTTTCGCAGGTCTGCTGGAAGAAATTTCTTAAGAAATAAGCAGTACCTTTGTACTCATATTTTAATTATGTCGTATCTTTTGTATTTTACTGTGTGTACATAAATAATAAAATTAATAAATAAGACGAGCGCGCGCGCGATCGGCTCAGAGTGCGACTTAAAGATCCCCACAATCCGCCAGTTCCTAAAACGCCTTTCCAAGCGTTATTTCGATAAAGCCGCCAAACATCGCAACCCTCTGGTTGTCGAGGCCGCTAACTATGCCCCTCTAGGATTAGCAAAGTCCGCCGTCCGAGGCATGCACTTGTAGAGCCAGATGATCCCATAACCCTCCTCCAGGAGAGCAATAGGGCCACCAGTACAGTTCTCAAACACAAACACAGACGCCTACCGTCATTCCAACCTCGCCGCCGAGGTCCAGCACGACCGCGATCCCGATTAAATTCGTCCCCCCGTCCCTTGTCCGATGATGTGCCAGCCCGCGCCGTAGCTGAGCACGTAGCTTTAAATTCCCCGTATAATAATAATGATCCTATATTGATCCAGCCTGTCCCATCTTGCTGTCCTCCCGTCAGTGATGCTATGTACATGTTTTAAAATCATCTGTACTGATTACTGTATAATTACGAAAAATATAGTTGAACAATCGTTTACCATCGTTTTAATCTATTACAATCTGGCGCACAACGTGAGGCTGAATCCAGGGATCAAGTTAGAAAATCTACGAAGACTCCCACATCGGACTTTGAAGATGGCGATGTCCAACGAACAATTCCAGATGTTCCTGCAAACTGTCATGGCTTCCAAGCAGGGAACTTTTGCATCCTGCAACATCACCTACAGTGGACAAAAGGACACGGACGCAGTCGAGGCATTTTTAGCAGCAGCGACCACCTACAAAAATGTGGAAAAGCTGAGTGACTCGGATGCGCTTCAAGGGCTTCCACTCCTTCTACGTGATGAAGCAGCGGTATGGTGGCAAGGCGTGAAAAACGGCGTAGAAAAGTGGGAAGAGTTTTGCAACAAACTGCGCCATACGTTCGCTCCCCGGAGACCAGCGTATATGATTTATCACCAGATCACATACGAGGTCCAGGAGTCTGATGTCACCACGGAAGCATTTATTGCCAAGAAGCGGGCATTATTTGCATCACTACCTCCTCCCGCACCAACTGAAACCCAACAAATGGATTTGGTGTTCGCGCTCATACGGTTGGAAGTACGAAACCGCATGCCGCGAGATACGGTACCTACGGTACGGTAAGCAGGGAACTTTCGGGAAACTTCTAGAAACGGCACGCGGTATCGAAGAAACTCTGCAAGAATATGCACATGGAGCTAAACATACCGAAACATCTACAGCTCAGATGCGAAAAGGAAAGCAGCGATGCACTTTTTGTAAAAACCCGGGACACACGGTGGACGTATGCCGAAAGAAGAAGCGTGTTGAAGGCACAGTCTCGGTGTCGGCAAGAGAGGTTGCTGAAATCCAGACACAGGCACCATCTCCTTCTCAACCAAAATTTTCCTGTTATGGTTGCGGCGCACCAGGGGTATTTAGAAGCAATTGTACCACTTGCAAGAAGTCGTCGCCCATTAAGAAGGAGGACTTGAAGTTTTGTGCTATAGACGTGCATCCAGATGCACTTTCACGACCTGTGGTGTTCGTGGAGGTCGAAGGAATAAAAGGAACCGCCTACATTGACACTTGCGCGAAGATGAGTGTCGCATCGTACTCCTTGTACTTAACGCTGGTCAAATGCGGATGCAAATTCAAGGAACAGCCAGTCAACCTAACGTTAGCTGACGGAGTAACCAAAAGTCAACAAGTGCTAAAGTGCAGAGCCGAGGTTGATTTAATGGGTCGAAAGGTGCATACGACATTCATCGTGTTACCTGGAGCAAAGGAGAACCGCACTCTGTTGGGTGTGGGCTTTCTGCGGGATGCGGGTATGGTCATTAACGTGCCCCAGTACACATGGAATTTCATCGACGAACCAGGAGAACAATACGAGCTATACTCTGAAGAATTTGCCATCTTTGAGACAACTGTCATCAGAGAAATGATGGATTTGCCAAGCCCAATAACTTCGCTTACAATGACAGACAGCGAAGATAGTACAAGTATTGCACCCACTCCACCACCAACACCTCCGCCAACGGAAATACCTGAACCTCCGTCAACACCAAAGAATCAGCCGGTCGATAGTGTGGCATATAAGCTGGCACCGATAGATCTTACCAGTACTCCTCCAACAAAGAAGAAACCACGATTATTCGATGGCCATTCTCCCAGTTTCACGGATTTTATGATACGAGACGCACAGATCAATGTTCACCGGGAAGACATCGAATTATCCCCACAAAGTTCTAGTCTCTTTGACGCAAACAGTTGGGAAATACGAATTGACTCAATTGACATCGAAACACAAATCACGAGCGCGCAGAGGGAGCAGCTGGATAAGCTTCTACAGGAAAACAGGCACGTTTTCAATGCCAAGCGAGAACCAACAAAGCTGATTGAACACTGCATCAGAACCACAGACGATAAGCCAATCTCGGTCCCACCATACAGACTCTCACCGCCTCGTAAAGAAGCTCTGCAGCGTGAGATCAACCCTATGCTGGCAGATGGTATTATTGAACCCTCATCGTCCCCATGGGCCGCGCCTGTAGTTCTTGTACCAAAGCCCAACGGGAACATCCGACTCTGCGTGGATTATCGACTCTTACCCGATTCCTCGGATTGATGACCTCTTGCATGAAGCCAAGCCAACCCCATACATGTCTCTATTAGATTTGAAAGCAGGCTATTGGCAAGTGGGAGTGCACAAACAAGACCAAGAAAAGACTGCATTCATAACGCCGTTCGGCATATTCAATTTTACTCGCATGCCGTTCGGTCTACGTAATGCTCCAGCCACCTTTCAGCGATTGATTGATCGGATGCGAGTGGGCCTGCCTGATGTGAAGCTCCTCGCATATTTAGATGACCTGGTCATATTGTCACCGTCATTTCAAATACACCTCGAAGATCTGCAAAAAGTTTTCGATAGGCTTGCAGAATTTGGCCTAACGGTAAATCGAGAGAAATTTCGCTTTTGCTGCACAATCATTAAATACCTAGGCCACTATATTACGCCGGAAGGACTGCAAGTGGATTCTGAGAAAACAGCTGCGATCACGAAGCTTTCCACTTCGCAAACCCTAAAACATCTAGTAAGCTTTCTACAAATGTGTTCCTGGTATCGGCGATTTATCTAAAACTTCGCGAAGGTTGCGGAACCCCTCACGCGTCTAACGAAAAACAACGCTAAGTGGGAATGGTCAGAGGACCAGCAGAATGCCTACCACGAACTGAAAAACCGCTTGACTTCCGCACCAATACTCAGACAGGCCGATGAGACCAAACCCTACATAATTAAAAGTGACGCAAGCTCTTATGCGATCGGAGCAATATTGATCCAGGGGGAGGGAGAAGACGAGTACCCCGTCGAGTTCGCTAGTCGTCTCCTGACATCAGCCGAACGTAATTACTCTACCACAGAACGGGAGGCGCTTGCTGTCGTTTGGGCCGTAACCAAGTTCCGTGGTTATATTGATGGTCTCCCCGTTACCATAGTAACAGATCATCAAGCCTTGAAGTGGCTTATGTCATTGAAAACGCCGACAGGAAGACTTGCAAGATGGGCACTACTATTGCAAGCATTTGACATAACAATCAAATACGCTCCTGGCAGAACAAACACTGTCGCCGACTGTCTTTCTAGACTACCCTGTAACGAAGAAACGCTGCAGGCATGTGACGTCTGCACAGTGACCGTAGACATGCCTCTACGTAGTACAGCTGAAATTAGAGAAGAACAGTTAAAGGACGAAAGATTAAGATCGATTGTGAAGGATTTGGAAGGAACAGACAACGATGAGAAGGCAGTATATTGGAGCAATAAGGGATATCTACTAAATAACGGAATACTGTATCGCCACAGTCCCCATTCAGACGCTGACGAAGCACAACTAGTGGTACCAGAACACGAATGGGCTAACGTACTGGCCACATATCATGATGACCCTTTAGCAGGCCATTACGGTCCGGATAAAACTTATCGGCGGATCAGTTCGCGATATTATTGGACTGGAATGAGGAAATTTATTGATGGCTATACGAAGAATTGTTTAGAATGTCAACGATACAACTCATCTAATCAGAAACCGGCGGGACTACTTCAAACTACCGTGATGAGCCAAAGATTTGAAGTCATATCTTTTGATCTATTTGGACCATTGCCAGCATCCCCGGATGGGAAAACATGGATCCTCATTGTGGAAGATGTGGCAACTCGTTGGGTGGAACTGTTCGACCTACAAAAAGCCACTGCGGAGACCTGCGCTATGACGCATATCAACTTGGTGTTCCTTCGCTATGGACTTCCTCGACGTATGATAAGTGATAACGGACCTTAGTTTGTTAGCTCCATCATGCAACAAGTCGTTTATTCACTAAATATCAAACATGCATTCACACCCGTATACCATCCGGAAACCAATCCCGTAGAAAGAAAGAACAGAGATCTGAAGCCCCAGCTAGCGATCCTAGTCAAAGATAAACACAGAAACTGGCCAGAACACCTTCCTAGTATCCGATTCTCAATGAACACAGCGAACAGTCTCTCGACAGGATTTACTCCGGCCTACTTGACTTTCGGGAGAGAACTTAGAACGCCAGATGATACATCTCACGATTTTCGGAAGATTCTACAATCTGAGAATTTCATACCTGAAATCACACCAAAGCTAATACAAATAGCTAATAATTTACAAAAGGCTCGAGAAATACAAGAGCAATCTGAAGAGAGACGCAAGAAATATGCGGACCAACGCCGGCGAGAGAATCCGAGTTACAATCCTGGTGATCTCGTACTCGTCACACTGCATTTTCTGAGTAATGCCACTAAAGGTGTGAGTAGTAAATTCGCGCCGCGACGTGATGGACCTTACATCATTAAAAAACAACATGGTCCGTCATCCTATGAACTCGCCGATCCCAAGAAACCTGAGGTTGTGATTGGAGTGTATCACTCCTCCGCTTTGGTACCCTATAATGGAAATTGTCCTGAGCTGCCAGACCCCGTACAGCCTATCAGAAAGAGAGGGCGGCCACGAAAACAACAACCCGAGCTTGTGGGTAGCGAGGTACAAGTAAGGAAGCGCGGCAGACCCAAGACTAACTCTTCTGATCCTGGATCATCGTCGGGACGACTTCAGATCCAGAGGGGGAGTTTGTAGCAAATAAACATCATCGTACAGCGCGCACACGGCGCCCCTACTTCGCATCACTAGACGTCACCGAGGGGCGGGGCGTAGCTCCCCGCTACGCGCCGGCCGCTATATAAGACGAGCGCGCGCGCGCAGTGCGGTACGAGTGCTCTCCCGATTCCGGATCCAAGCGTTCCTGAATATCAAGACTTCATAGTGTTATACTTTGTTATTTATAGTAAAATATTATATATATTTTATTATTTATAGCAAAATTATAACGACTATCTTCAGCTACTTGCTGTGTGCCTTTTTCAAGGCACAGCTTGTAAAGGTTTCGATAACAGTTACCCGTCATACAAACGTACGTCGTGTTGTTGGCCCCTTCTGGGTAAAACCACAGTTTCGTGGTCCTCGGTGGATACCTATACGGTGCCAACGAAGCCGAGGGGGTGTTGACCCAAACGCACCCGCCGATCCCCTTCAGGGTGAGGCAGAAAGTTGGACGGGTCCCAGTGTTCGGCCTTGGGGGGTCTCCTAGTCGGCATTGGTGACAGTTTTCCTTCCACAGCAACACACCTGTTGTGGTCGGGTGTCTCTACCCCGACACAACAGACCCTGTTAGGACCCCGTTGCACAAATAAGATAGGCAACGGGCAAAAGGAAGCTTAGGGCTCACCTTAGGTACTCAACCTCCCTGTCTATACCCGACAGGGAGGGTTTACACATCCCCGGGCATCCCTCCCGGGGAGTGAGAGTTAGGATTTATGTTAGGAGATAGTAGGTAATTAGTACTAGATAGACATAGAGAGATGGATCCTTTAATTAGGAAACTTTTCTCTATCATCCTTAGGCTATTAGCCGAGCCCACTGCGGAAGAAAAGGCCGCTATTAGGAAAGAGATAGACGAGCTAGCGCCGCTACTCGATCCCAAGCCCAGTCCTTCTGACTCTAACATCGCTGACTTCAGCGATGTTATTCCCCAATCCCAGTCTCTTCCAGCTATAGAGCTGGAAGACTCCTTTATTAGGTCCCCCAGTCTGGCCTTCAGCCCGGCATTCAGCCCAGCGGTAGAGTCAATGGACACTACCGAGCCGGCCGCTTCCTCAAAGCGAGCCGCTACGCCCTTCAACTATGCCTCAGACACTGAGAATGCCTCCGCTCCTTCCTCTTCCTCCCATTCCGAGGACGACGGGTTTACCCCAGTCTCAGGAAAGGGGAGCAAAAGGAAGAAGAAGAGGCAAACATCCAGTCAGGCAAACAAAGTCATCGCCGTCGATGACGTAATTTCCCCCACCCCTACCCCCGTAGCGCAAGTAGCCGGTATAGCGCCTAGTAGCGCTACCGTTGCGACAGTAGCTTCCCCCTCCACCTCCCCCGCCGCGACCGATGCACAAGTTGCACCCGCCGTCCCTATCACCTCGGGCACTAGAAAGCCCCGTCCCCCACCCCCCGTGTTCCTTCAGGACAAGGGGAAGTGGACAGATGTGTCCAAATGGTGTGTCGAAAAGAAAATCGGCTTCACCAACGCCAAGTCTACCCTACAGGGTATTAAAATCTCTGTCCCGACCGCGAACGATTATCGCGAGTTAACTAAGCTTCTGCGAGCTAGAGGAATCTCATTCCACACCTTCTCGCTCCCAGAAGAAAAACAGATTAGGGTCGTTATAAAACGTATCCCTAAGGAAATAGCCCCCGCCGACATAAAAGCCGACCTTCAGTCGCAAAATGTCCCCGTGGACGAAGTGCACCGCATGCACCGCTCGCGTGACGGTGAAGCATACGACATGCTACTTGTCGTGTGCTCTCCAGTAGAGGGGCATCACCCCATTTTCAACATCAGGTCCCTCTGTAACCTTACCGGTTTTATAATAGAGAAACCCCGTAAAAACGGGAATATAGGGCAATGCCACCATTGCCAGCTCTATGGCCATTCGCAAAAGCACTGCCATGCGACCCCCAGGTGCGTAAAGTGCCTGGGAGAGCACGGCACTGCCGATTGCACGCGTCCTAAGGACCGTTCCCTCTGCCTCAGCCCTCCCAGCTGTGTGCTATGTGGCCAAGAAGGGCACCCAGCCAATTACCGTGGCTGTCCCAAAGCCCCTAAATCAAGTTCTCCCAAGCTTAATAAGCGTGCTGACAATCGTCAGTATAGGGAATTCCCTCCCATTCCTTCCTCTCAAATTCCAGAGAGACTTAGCCCTCAGCGCCCCAGTCCCTGGAATATGCTGCAACACCAGCAATCATTCCCCAAGTTAGCCTCCGCGAAACCCCCTGCCCCCCACACCCCCCTCTACTCTCTCATGGACCCGCGTATCCGTGCCCACCCCCCAGCGCACCTCGCGCCCCCCGCGCATTTTGCACCCCCCCCTCCCCCCGCACCCCCCGCGCCCTCCGCGCCTCTCGCAAAACGCGCTCCCGCGCCAGCTAACTCTCGCCCTGCTCCCACTTCTGTGGCTCCCCAAAACCCTAACGTAGGTAAAGATCCCTTTAACGTGTTAGCATCCACGTTCATGATCTTTTACTCCCCCCGCGCTATCAGAATGGCCGCCGAAATCCAGGCAGCCAGGGATAGATGCGATCTAGCTCAGATCCAAGTGATCTACAACGCGTACTCGGACGTTACGCAAGCCCTAATTTCCCTCGCTAATCCAACTCATAATGGATAAAGCCATCTTAGCTAGGTTTAAACCCCGATCCCTCAGGCTAGGTATCTTCAATGCCAATGGCATCAACGGTCAACGAGATGAGATCTCTCTCTTCCTCCGCGACCATCAATTAGATATTCTCCTTGTTCAGGAAACGTTCCTCAAACCTAGTAACCGCAATCCCTCCATAGCCAACTATCGTATAGTCCGTAACGATAGAACGCGTTGCCACAAGGGCGGAACCCTCATTTATTATAAAAAGGAACTTTATTGTATCCCTATGGACCCTCCCACCCTCTCTCGTTTAGAAGTCTCTATATGCCGTCTAGGCATGTCAGGTCACGAACCGATCACTCTAGTGTCGGCTTACCTCCCCCCCCAGAGTGCCGCTGAGGACTTTCAGTCCCTCTCGGACGACCTCTCTGCCCTATTAGGCCTTAGTAATTCCGCTATAATAGCAGGCGATTTCAATGCCAAACATCCCGCGTGGAATAGTTCCACTACCTCCACTAGAGGGCGACACTTGTTCGACCTCTCTTCCTCCAAGAACTTTGATGTCATCGCTCCGATGACTCCCACTCACTTCCCCCACGACCCCAATCATACCCCCGACGTACTCGACCTGGCGCTCCTTAAGAACGTCAGCCTACGTCTAGACTCGATAGAAACGGTAGACGAGCTTAACTCTGACCACCGTCCAATACTTATAAGACTGGCCCCCCGCATAGGTCTCCCGGACGACGCCTCCCAATCTCCCCTAGCCACCAAAAGGGTAACGGACTGGAAGAAAGTAAGCGAAAAGCTGAAATCCAACACGTCCCCCCAACTAGATTCTATCCCCGATAAGTTTGACTCTACCGCGGACACGACGGCCGCGATCGACTCACTTACTGATCACGTACAATCTGTTTTGAACGAATGTTCAAAGGAGGCTCCGGCGACGGACGACCGTCGCTGGAGGCTCCCACAGGAAGTGCGTGATCTGATAACTGAGAAGAACGCGTCTGTCCGTGCGTACACCACCTTTCCCTGCTCCGCTAACAAAGCTCATATGCGCTATTTACAGAGAACTGTAAAGAAACGTGTACAAGAGCTGCGTAACGCGGGTTGGGATAAGATGTTGAGCGACCTAGAGCCAACTCATCTAGCATTCTGGGACCTTCAGAGGAAACTCAAGTCCCCGCAGGAAGCCGCCATGCCCCCCCTAGTACGTCCCGATAAATCCATCGCTTTTGAGGATTTAGAAAAGGCAGAATGCCTAGCAGACAGCCTAGAGGCTCAATGCTCCCCCAGCTCTCTACCAGTAGACCAAGCTCACCTCCATGAGGTAGACGCGGAAGTCGAACGTAGAACCTCACTTCCCCCCGTAGAAGACCCTGATGACCCCTTGCCCCCCGTCACCCCAGACGAGGTGCACGGGATCATCAAGGATCTTAAAAATCGTAAAGCCCCCGGTTCAGACGGAATCACCAATAGGGTGGTTCAATTGTTTCCCGCCCATCTTATAATGCTATTGACCACCATCTTCAATGGTGCTCTGAGCAATAATATCTTCCCCCAAGCGTGGAAAGAAGCCACCGTCATTGGTATCCCGAAGCCCGGCAAGCCCAGGTCGGACCCTTCGAGTTACCGCCCAATCAGTCTGCTCAAGGTTCTCGGCAAAATCTACGAGAGGCTTATTTATAAGCGTCTCAGAGACTATGCAGAGACCAAGGGCCTCATCCCCAACGAGCAGTTCGGCTTTCGAACTCAGCACTCTAGCGTGCATCAGGTACACCGGATCATCGAACACATAAGCTTTGGTTTCCAACGCAGTGAGGTGACCGGTGCGGTATTCTTCGATATAGCGAAAGCTTTCGACAAAGTCTGGCACAATGGCTTGTTATACAAGTTATACCAACTCGGAGTGCCTGACCGTCTCGTGCTCATCATTCGAGACTTTCTGTCGAACCGCACCTTTCGCTACCGTATCGAAGGTGCCCTCTCCTCTCCCCGACCCATACGAGCCGGAGTCCCTCAGGGCTCCGTGCTGTCTCCCCTCATTTTCACTCTGTTCACCGGCGACATTCCCAAAAGTAAAAAGGCGCAGTTGGCTCTGTTCGCAGACGATACGGCCATTTACTCGAGGGGGCGTCGACCCGATCAGATTCGCCTAGCTCTCCAGGCAGCGGTCGACAAGCTCGGCGCCTGGTTTCGAAAATGGCGAATCGAAGTAAATCCAGATAAAAGTCAAGCGGTTCTCTTCCAGAAATCGCGTAATCGTTTTAGAGCCCCCGCCCCCAGTCCGCTCACCATGTTTGGCAAGCCGATCCCTTGGGAGAAGCGAGCTAAATATCTAGGTGTAACGCTGGACGATAAACTCTCGTTTCAAGAGCACATAAAGCAGGTGCGCTCGCGTGCCGCTTTCGCTCTAGGTAGACTCCACTCCGTCCTGAATGCACGTAGCAAATTGTCACTCAAGTGCAAATTGCGTACCTACACGGCGTGCATTCGTCCCATCATGACCTATGCGGGGTCCGTCTTTGCTCACGCAAAGCCCCACTACATCCATAGGATGCAAACCCTACAGAACCGTTTCCTACGTAAAATCACGTCAGCCCCCTGGTTCGTTCGTAACGAGATCCTCCATCTCGACTTAAAGATCCCCACAATCCGCCAGTTCCTAAAACGCCTTCCCAAGCGTTACTTCGATAAAGCCGCCAAACATCGCAACCCTCTGGTTGTCGAGGCCGCTAACTATGCCCCCTCTAGGATTAGCAAAGTCCGCCGTCCGAGGCATGCACTCGTAGAGCCAGACGATCCCATAACCCTCCTCCAGGAGAGCAATAGGGCCACCAGTACAGTTCTGAAACACAAAAACAGACGCCTACCGTCATTCCGACCTCGCCGCCGAGGTCCAGCACGACCGCGATCCCGATTAAATTCGTCCCCCCGTCCCTTGTCCGATGATGTGCCAGCCCGCGCCGTAGCTGAGCACGTAGCTTTAAATTCCCCATATAATAATAATAATGATACTATATTGATCCAGCCTGTCCCATCTTGCTGTCCTCCCGTCAGTGACGCCCTAAGCCGAGGTTCGTACCCCACAGGGGGTGCCCTTAGCGAGCGTTCACTTAGTTTTAATTTAGAATAGTCATATGCCCCTGGCTGGAGGCCCTGAGTGTAGTAGCTTAAGGCAGCCACAGGAAAGTCCGGTTAAATAGTTACGATTTTCATCTAAAATCAACTATGAGATGCCCTAGTTTAAAAAAAAAAAAAAAACGGTCGGCTCAGACCCAATCAGTCTGCTCAAGGTTCTCGGCAAAATCTACGAGAGGCTTATTTATAAGCGTCTCAGAGACTATGCAGAGACCAAGGGCCTCATCCCCAACGAGCAGTTCGGCTTTCGAACTCAGCACTCTAGCGTGCATCAGGTACACCGGATCATCGAACACATAAGCTTTGGTTTCCAACGCAGTGAGTTGACCGGTGCGGTATTCTTCGATATAGCGAAAGCTTTCGACAAAGTCTGGCACAATGGCTTGTTATACAAGTTGTATCAACTCGGAGTGCCAGACCGTCTCGTGCTCATCATTCGAGACTTTCTGTCGAACCGCACCTTTCGCTACCGTATCGAAGGTGCCCTCTCTTCCCCCCGACCCATTCCAGCAGGAGTCCCTCAGGGCTCCGTGCTGTCCCCCCTCATTTTCACTTTGTTCACCGGCGACATTCCCAAGAGTAAAAAGGCGCAGTTGGCTCTGTTCGCAGACGATACGGCCATTTACGCGAGGGGGCGTCGACCCGATCAGATTCGCCTAGCTCTCTAGGCAGCGGTCGACAAGCTCGGCGCCTGGTTTCGAAAGTGGCGAATCGAAGTAAATCCCGATAAAAGTCAAGCGGTTCTCTTCCAGAAATCGCGTAATCATTTTAGAGCCCCCGTCCCCAGTCCGCTCACCATGTTTGGCAAGCCGATCCCTTGGGAGAAGCGAGCTAAATATCTAGGTGTAACGCTGGACGATAAACTCTCATTTCAAGAGCACATAAAGCAGGTGCGCTCGCGTGCCGCTTTCGCTCTAGGTAGACTCCACTCCGTTCTGAATGCACGAAGCAAATTGTCACTCAAGAGCAAATTGCGTACCTACACGGCGTGCATTCGTCCCATCATGACCTATGCGGGGTCCGTCTTTGCTCACGCAAAGCCCCACTACATCCATAGGATGCAAACCCTACAGAACCGTTTCCTACGTAAAATCACGTCAGCCCCCTGGTTCGTTCGTAACGAGATCCTCCATCTCGACTTAAAGATCCCCACAATCCGCCAGTTCCTAAAACGCCTTTCCAAGCGTTACTTCGATAAAGCCGCCAAACATCGCAACCCTCTGGTTGTCGAGGCCGCTAACTATGCCCCCTCTAGGATTAGCAAAGTCCGCCGTCCGAGGCATGCACTCGTAGAGCCAGACGATCCCATAACCCTCCTCCAGGAGAGCAATAGGGCCACCAGTACAGTTCTGAAACACAAAAACAGACGCCTACCGTCATTCCGACCTCGCCGCCGAGGTCCAGCACGACCGCGATCCCGATTAAATTCGTCCCCCCGTCCCTTGTCCGATGATGTGCCAGCCCGCGCCGTAGCTGAGCACGTAGCTTTAAATTCCCCATATAATAAAAATAATGATCCTATATTGATCCAGCCTGTCCCATCTTGCTGTCCTCCCGTCAGTGACGCCCTAAGCCGAGGTTCGTACCCCACAGGGGGTGCCCTTAGCGAGCGTTCACTTAGTTTTCATTTAGAATAGTCATATGCCCCTGGCTGGAGGCCCTGAGTGTAGTAGCTTAAGGCAGCCACAGGAAAGTCCGGTTAAATAGTTACGATTTTCATCTAAAATCAACTATGAGATGCCCTAGTTTAAAAAAAAAAAAAAACGATCGGCTCAGACCCAATCAGTCTGCTCAAGGTTCTCGGCAAAATCTACGAGAGGCTTATTTATAAGCGTCTCAGAGACTATGCAGAGACCAAGGGCCTTATCCCCAACGAGCAGTTCGGCTTTCGAACTCAGCACTCTAGCGTGCATCAGGTACACCGGATCATCGAACACATAAGCTTTGGTTTCCAACGCAGTGAGGTGACCGGTGCGGTATTCTTCGATATAGCGAAAGCTTTCGACAAAGTCTGGCACAATGGCTTGTTATACAAGTTGTATCAACTCGGAGTGCCAGACCGTCTCGTGCTCATCATTCGAGACTTTCTGTCGAACCGCACCTTTCGCTACCGTATTGAAGGTGCCCTCTCTTCCCCCCGACCCATTCGAGCAGGAGTCCCTCAGGGCTCCGTGCTGTCCCCCCTCATTTTCACTTTGTTCACCGGCGACATTCCCAAGAGTAAAAAGGCGCAGTTGGCTCTGTTCGCAGACGATACGGCCATTTACGCGAGGGGGCGTCGACCCGATCAGATTCGCCTAGCTCTCCAGGCAGCGGTCGACAAGCTCGGCGCCTGGTTTCGAAAGTGGCGAATCGAAGTAAATCCCGATAAAAGTCAAGCGGTTCTCTTCCAGAAATCGCGTAATCGTTTTAGAGCCCCCGTCCCCAGTCCGCTCACCATGTTTGGCAAGCCGATCCCTTGGGAGAAGCGAGCTAAATATCTAGGTGTAACGCTGGACGATAAACTCTCATTTCAAGAGCACATAAAGCAGGTGCGCTCGCGTGCCGCTTTCGCTCTAGGTAGACTCCACTCCGTTCTGAATGCACGAAGCAAATTGTCACTCAAGAGCAAATTGCGTACCTACACGGCGTGCATTCGTCCCATCATGACCTATGCGGGGTCCGTCTTTGCTCACGCAAAGCCCCACTACATCCATAGGATGCAAACCCTACAGAACCGTTTCCTACGTAAAATCACGTCAGCCCCCTGGTTCGTTCGTAACGAGATCCTCCATCTCGACTTAAAGATTCCCACAATCCGCCAGTTCCTAAAACGCCTTCCCAAGCGTTATTTCGATAGAGCCGCCAAACATCGCAACCCTCTGGTTGTCGAGGCCGCTAACTATGCCCCTCTAGGATTAGCAAAGTCCGCCGTCCGAGGCATGCACTTGTAGAGCCAGACGATCCCATAACCCTCCTCCAGGAGAGCAATAGGGCCACCAGTACAGTTCTAAAACACAAACACAGACGCCTACCGTCATTCCGACCTCGCCGCCGAGGTCCAGCACGACCGCGATCCCGATTAAATTCGTCCCCCCAGCCCTTGTCCGATGATGTGCCAGCCCGCGCCGTAGCTGAGCACGTAGCTTTAAATTTCCCGTATAATAATAATGATCCTATATTGATCCAGCCTGTCCCATCTTGCTGTCCTCCCGTCAGTGACGCCCTAAGCTGAGGTTCGTACCCCACAGGGGGTGCCCTTAGCGAGCGTTCACTTAGTTTTAATTTAGATTAGTCATATGCCCCTGGCTGGAGGCCCTGAGTGTAGTAGCTTAAGGCAGCCACAGGAATGTCCGGTTAAATAGTTACGATTTTCATCTAAAATCAACTATGAGATGCCCTAGACAAAAAAAAAAAAAAACGATCGGCTCAGAGTGTGTTCACTGCGCTCTTGGACTGCTTCTACCTCACTGGTCGGACAGCTCTAAGAACTAGTTGACGCATCTTTTATTACTACGCATAGTGTGAACATGTTTTAAAATCATCTGTACTGATTACTGTATAATTACGAAAAATATAGTTGAACAATCGTTTACCATCGTTTTAATCTATTACAATGTCATAATGTTTGTTAAAAAAAAATTACACCTGTTTAATAAATTACATAGCCAAAGATACACAATACACAATATATGTTTACCAATCAATAAAACAATGTTATTAAATAAAAGTATTTTATGTATGGCTCCTCGAATATATAACCATTTGCCTAACTCACTGTTGCAGATAAACGACATTAATTTATTTAAAATGAATATCAAAACATTATTTGGTAAAGCGTATTATTCTGTTGGTGAATATTTACAGGATAAACTGATATAATATTGCGATGTAATTATGTGCTTATTTTCTTGTTATCTTATTTTATTGTTTTAATTGTATTATTTTTTTTCAAATTTATGTGTTTTGTAAAGGACAATGCCCATTTTCTTAGAAGCTTTGGGCCCCCAAAAAAGATTGTCGTGTCACGGTTTTTATTTTTAACCCCCGACGGAAAAAGAGGGGTGTTATAAGTTTAACGTGTGTATCTGTGTATCTGTGTGTCTGTCTGCGCCATCGTAGCTGCCAAACGGCTGAACCGATTTTGATTTTTTTGGTTTTGTTTGAAAGGTGACTTAATCGAGAGTGTTCTTAGCTATGATTCAAGAAAATCGGTTCAGCCGTTTGAAAATTATCAGCTCTTTTCTAGTTGATGAATGGATGTGAGCATCTTCCACAGGTCTAATCGATTGGAAATTTAGAATTCTCTTATTTCAATGATATGAAAAGAATATATGTAGTAACCTTGAGCTGATGCTGCAGCATCACCTGGAATTTGCAGGATACCCAACTCCCTCAAGAACTTACCGCAGAGGTATCGTGTTTGTACTCATTGGAAAGGTCTCAACAAATAGGTTACAGATAGATGGTGATCAAAGTCTGATGATGGAGTAGGAAAGATAAATGAGAGTGAATTAGTAGGTAACAAGCTTCACTGTGGCAAAAAACGTACAGCTACGCAGATTTCGGCGAGCTGCGTCTTGATCGTAGCGTTTCTACTAGTGATATAATATAAAATTTAAAAAGCTGGAAATAAAAATTAAATTAAAAATTTAAAAAACCCCCGACAAAAACAAAGCGTCTAAAAAGTAAAAAATTAACCCCCGACGGAAAAAGAGGGGTGTTATAAGTTTAACGTGTGTATCTGTGTATCTGTGTGTCTGTCTGTGCCATCGTAGCTGCCAAACGGCTGAACCGATTTTGATTTTTTTGGTTTTGTTTGAAAGGTGACTTAATCGAGAGTGTTCTTAGCTATGATTCAAGAAAATCGGTTCAGCCGTTTGAAAATTATCAGCTCTTTTCTAGTTGATGAATGGATGTGATCTTCCACAGGTCTAATCGATTGGAAATTTAGAATTCTCTTATTTCAATGATATTTATTTATTTTTTCCAACTTACATCTATCATTACAGGGTAACCTATTGCGATAGTGTACTTGTCTAACTCTTATCCTATAAAATTTTGTAACTTATTACAAATAAAGCATTCTTTGTGAACTCACTCAGAGAACAACAGAATAGGTCCGAGTCATTAGCTATGAGGTTGAGAGTGCGGAGCGCACGCGTCAGTGGCGCCTCACTTAATAGATTGGTCCGAGCGCGCGGTTCCGCCAGCAGCCGTGGCTGTCGGCGTCGCCACACGTACCTGTCCGGAACACACAAACCTATGTGCCCTAAAATGCTCGCATTATGTACTTTCCCTCTAAGTACCTTGAATATGTACGATATGAGTGCGAGATCCCTCCTGACCCTCAGTTCGTTATATCCAACCATACCCAAAATAAATAAAGTTGGGTACATAAGCGGATAAAATGGGTATACACCATACAAGCGCAAGTACAAGTACCTCACAAATTTGTTTTGTACTCTCTCCAGCATGAGTCTATATTTAGATTCGTGCGGAGCCCAAATGACTGCGTTACATTCTAATTGACTTCTAACTAAAGCATTATATAAGGCGATAACCGAATATGAAAAGAATATAATTATGTAGTAACCTTGAGCTGATGCTGCAGCATCACCTGGAATTTGCAGGATACCCAACTCCCTCAAAAACTTACAGCAGAGGTATCGTGTTTGTACTCATTGGAAAGGTCTCAACAAATAGGTTACAGATAGATGGTGATCAAAGTCTGATGATGGAGTAGGAAAGATGAATGAGAGTGAATTAGTAGGTAACAAGCTTCACTGTGGCAAAAAACGTACAGCTACGCAGATTTCGGCGAGCTGCGTCTTGATCGTAGCGTTTCTACTAGTGATATAATATAAAATTTAAAAAGCTGGAAATAAAATTAAATTAAAAATTTAAAAAACCCCCGACAAAAACAAAGCGTCTAAAAAGTAAAAAAATAATATCATAAAAGTTGTAGGTAATATTTTGATCCAAGCGTCGTCGTGTCGGGGGACGGCTAATGAAAATAGGAAGTTAACAGCAGCTATCCTTTCTACAACAGCATACATTCATTATGCCTAGTGTGTGTTGGCGTTTGCATTAGCCGTCCCCCGACACGACGACGCTTGGATCAAAATATTACCTACAACTTTTATGATATTATTTTTTTACTTTTTAGACGCTTTGTTTTTGACGGGGGTTTTATAAATTTTTAATTTTATTTTGTAGATAAAGAAATATATTTTCATAATCTGCAAACGATTTCTGTTTATTCACCCTGGTTAAAGAGTAATCAATTTTTATAGGTTGCTGAAATTGAGGTTATGAAAATTAAATTCTTCAAGATTTTATTTCTTCTGAATGGACAATTATGTACCATTCTAGTTGATATATTATGGTTAATGTTAATGGGGTCGCCTTTCCTATGCAGTGGACATTTAAAGGTTAATATGAGGATGATGATTCCTGACAGGCGACAGACAGAGAGCAGTGGTGGCCCAGTGGTAACGGCCGCAACTTACGATTTGTAGGTCGTAGGTTCGAACCCTGACAGACGCTTTACTTTGTATAAATTATTTCATCACCACTGCTCTCAGAACAGTGAAGGAAAACATTGTGAGGAATCCAGTGTGACCTAGAACCAAAAACTCGAAGACAGTCTGAGCCCGCGTGGTGGATTACGGTCCACTCCTTCTCACAGAGAGGAGGTCTGTGTCCCAGCAGTGGGAACATTATAGGTTGATTATGATTCCAGACAATAGGCCTCACTATCGCTTTCTCTCGCTAGAGACACTACTCTCTAGCCCTCTCCTTCTAGTAAGTATCGAAAAAGACGACTAAAAGCTTTGGAAGTAGCCTCTTAACTACTACTCAGTGTTGTATAAAATAAGTAATCATTATAATAAAACAGGTTTATGAAAAAAAAACAAAAACAAATAAATAAAACATTTATTCTTCATAGAATATATTATCCAGAAATTGAGCTGGGGTGCTTATATCATTAAAACGGCCCCAGCTGAAATACCACAATACAGTCATGGTATGTGCGCAACACCCTACAGTACGATTTCCCAATAAGCAATTGCAATAATAAGCGATGATTCTCTCTAAAGAATTTGCCCTATTTTGTTCTCTACTTATCAGTAAATATGTATACCCTATACCCTGCTGCTCACATGTCGTGATTTAATTCTGGCCCTAACTAAATAATTATTATGACCTAATATTAAGGGCAAATCTTCTTCTATTAATTCATTGCTTATTTCTACACTGTAGGTACCATTTACTCGCACATGCTCCCCATAATAGGACCGTGCCTGTTTTAATTGGTAGGATCCTAATGCAAATCTTCTTAAATCGCTTAATGTTAGTCTTGGGAAATTATCTAGATGGGGAGCACTGCTGTTAATGCTTTGGAAAATCGTACGTCTTCTGTTTATATGTTCCCTTTGAATAAATTCTGATAAATAATTGACTGTGTTCAATCTTGCTTGGGCAATATTAAGAAACTCCACAGCATCGGGCGTATCGTCAATTGTGGGATGGAATTTATTCAAGAGGGAACAAGCTATTTTAAAATCAGCCATAAGGTGACTTGACGCTCTATTAAAATATTCCTGACGAAATAATTTATAATCTCTTTTAATTCTCCCATTCACAACCTCTACCACCCAACGACACATTGTTATACATCTGGACTTATTAGCCTGGACAGTGGTTAATTGATGCTCATTTTCTAATAATGATTCAGGCATATGAGTCTTATAATTGTAAGTTTCTAATTCAGGAATCACATCCCTAAACCCTCTATCCAAAATGAAGACATCATGGGGTCTAAAAAATGAGCGCATAGGACCATTTTCATTATGAAACATAGCACTCATAATTGATGAATAATTTTGGGTTGCTTCATATGTTCCTGCACACTCTAAAATATGCCCATCACAGCAAACAAATAAAAATGGTTTTACAAGATTAGCATATTTGTGTAGACTGTAGATTCGTTTTTGATATAAATAATTACTGCTGCTTTGGACGTAAACATATGTACCATCACATATTACAATAGCAGGCTTAATATTTGAAGCCATATTGGCATCCCCAAAAAAACTCTCTGGTATGATTCTATTGCGCGATGCTACATTTTGGATAGACATGTGATTGATACCTAAATGTCTAGGAACAAACTGTACATCTAAACAATTTCTTACGATATTCATTTTTCTTTCCAAAGTGGATCTTGGTATTTTAAACAAGGTTGACAGTCTTTGATTGCTGTCACCTGTTCTGAGTTTGACCAAAAATATGCTGACAGCAACAGAAGGGTTTGCAAAATGATCATATAACAATGGAATACAATTTAAAAGCTCATTAAATTGCTCTGCATTAAGTCCCAACCAATAATGGTATAAATGTGGATCCATTGAGTTTATGTCACTGAAGTCTAACTGTCTTTCAGCAGCTTTTTCTAGTTTAGAAAATATGTCATCAACTTGAAATCCAGTAAAATCCGAATATGGGGTCTCTAGTTCCTCCCAATGATTACTGTACAAATGATATTCACAGATTCTAGCTGTAAAAGGAATGTATATTTTGTACTGAAATAATAAAACTTCCTTTATAGTAACCGGTACTAAAAGACGATCAGTTCTCTCACATCCAACAAATAGGCAATGACGTGAACTAGCAAATACTCGTTTATACTTAAGAGAATTAATTTTAGATACTGTTTGGGGCAATATTTGTCCCTGTGGTGGTGAAACAGGCAGTGGCAGTGGAGGTGGTTCAGGAATTACAGCATCCGAGATATCCATTCCTATATTTTCAAAATCCACAGACTCCAGTGCAGGTCTGTTAATATCACGAAGTGCCTGTCTTTGTATATCTCTTGTTGCAGCCTCCCAACAAGCACGACAAACTCTTTTCAAATGTATGACCTAAAAAATAATAAATTATTGTTTATTGTTATACTGACAAAAACTTTGTTCCTAATAAAAATAATACCAACAATTTAATGCAGTAGGTAATTCTGCCAAGTTAATAACACTTACGTGATGTGCTGGAGTCCATCTTAAAATAAAGGTCCTTTGAGGGCAGTCTTGGGAAACTCTATGAGTTCTGCAACTTGCTATAGAAATGCCACATCCAAAACATATGTTTAGATGTCCAAGAGGCGGGGATACCTCAATTAGAGATGGAGTTGTGTTTGATAGTATACGCTCTTGCAGTAACAAAAAACATTCAAGGCACAGGATATCCTCGGATGATACCTGAAAAATAAAAAAATAACTGAATTTACCTACCTTTGTAAGTTATAATATCTATGTTCACTATTACAATAGGTACATATTCACTTATTGGTTGTACCGATTTTTTGTACAAACTCACGCAATGTTTACCTGCACAATATACTCTTTACATACACCCAATTATTTAGTACCAGTCTTAATACATAGATATAAATACCTATAATGATAATTACACCATTCACTTTAGTACACATTTTTATACATTTTCAATGTTACATAGTGAACAGTAATGTTTTGTAGCAACCACTGATATAACATTTATGCACATTTATTATAATATCAGCTTTTAAGGTAGACATTTACAGCTGAATATAGGCCTCCTCGGTCAGTGGGTCGTCTTAGGATAGGAAATATAAACTTACCGGTGTAGGTGATACCCAGGACCGTAGAAGGATGAGCATTTGTTCGTCTAAATCTTCAATAGGTCGTCTACGAAGATTAGGCGCCAAACGAAGGGAACAATTTACACATCGTCGTGAGAGTGGACGGTGTTGTTAAAACTAGAGTCAATTCGCTCACTTAACAATAAAACAGGAGTCCGATATCTCACAAAAAAAAAAAAAACACGAAAACACGTTAGCATTGAATCGTAACGTAGATCACAGAAGTAATAAATACGGAGGAATGTAATTCAACTCGACGCAAAACAAACAGCACTCACGAAACGAATAAACGTTAAACGGCTATTGATTTGACAGATAGATAGATCCACGATAGATCTCTGACATCTGACACCATGAGTGGTGTTGCCAGGTATAATTATTTGTTAATCGACTTTCGATACCTATCGATTTTTCAAAGTTACAGTACAGTAGTGTATTTTTTAGGTCATTCAGTTTTTTTTTTTTTTCCTATCCTACTAATAATAGGTTACTATCCTAATAGGTTACTAAATATATCAGCGTCTATTGTATTTTATAGACATACTCAACAATATCTTACTCGTACAATATTAGCCTACCCAAAATATTATTCCCCAAGTTATAGGGAAAAACTTTAACAACTGACAACCCTTTTTACACACACATAGATAAAAAGGTGGCTTCACTTTTGCTGTACGGCGTGCTCTGTCTTTCCTTTTTTGTTGGTCTGAGCCTATTTACTACTTAGGTATTCTTTTGGTTTGAGGCTTATTTAGTCAATTGGGTATTTGTATTGTATGTTTGAGAATTTTTGGGTAGGTATTGTGTTCATTTTATTTGTAGATCAGGTTTGTCTTTTCAGTTTATTAGTAAGTGGAGTATAAATGTTATTGCGTTGATTTTTAATTTGATTTTGGAAACGTTTTAAACACGACTGTACCATGCGAGGGGTCGCTCGCACACACGTACAACTTTCATTCATGCGCGATCGCAGCCTACGCCGTTTACTTTCTCCTATTTTGGCTATTATTAGTTTTACGCACGGGCCGTAGGATGGATAGTTTTCATGATTTTTGAAGGAAATTCTGAACCTGTACAATCTCAATGGTACTAAGCAAATATTCTCGGGTATGGCTTCTGTTCCACTTACACAACATACCTTATTATGCTCGAGACGTAAAAAATGTCATCCGGTATACATATTATCACGAATCCTACTAATATTATAAATGTGAAAGTTTGTGTGTTTGTTACTCAATAACGCAAAAACGGCTGAATGGATTTGGATGAAAGGCAAACAGATAGTTTATAACCTGTGTGACGTTGCAAATTGACATCTTAGGCGACATCTAGCGGTGGAGCTAGGTAGCTCCAGAGTTTCTCAATACTGGAGACAGAGCGTTGTTTTTGGGTTTCGATAATTAATTAGATGTTAATTAAGGAATTAAAATTTATTAACATACGGATGAAATCACCCAAATTTTATAGTCATGCAATGTCCAATAAAATTACAATTTAATTCTTATGATATGGTTTCGGAAGTGGATTGTCACTTGTCAAAGAATTCGGTTTTTAGTCTGTGGAGAGAACTTTCTCGAAGGTCGATATCGAGGAGTCAGGTCTTTGGTCCTGCGTGTGTGACGAGAAGGGTGTTCCTTCCCGATCCTGGTGACGCTACGCAATGATGGAGTTTTAACAGGTATGTTATTCGAGAGGCACCAGTTCTGTGATGATTAGACTGTGTTCGGCCAATAATCTTATTGGAAATATATCAGAGATGTTGTTTCAGTAGCCGAACCTGTCTGGCTTTTTATGCTAGCCTGAACTGATGCGAACGTGAAAGACGTGACGCCCTGGTGCCGTCCCGTGGTCTGGTGAAATAGCAGTTAGTCCCGACTAGTGGCGGGCAGTGTGCTGGGTTGACCCGGGCTTTGGCAGTTTTGAGGTTAGATCCTACGAGTGCTGGCAGTGTGGCCATCCCCGTATATTGGAAGGCCTTACCATCCGGTAGCTCGTCCAGGAAAGTGTCGCCGCTCCAGGTAACGATTAGCGTCACCGTTTTCATTACGGATCCCGTAGGCCGCGTGTACGTGGGAACCCAGAGTTTTCTCTGTGGTTCCATGCCAAGGGACTTGATTCCGTCAACTGACGTCAACTGAGAGTCCGTCGTGAACAGAGGGACAGTTAACACCTGCAAGTTTGTAGTAGACCCTTTGAGAGTGATACCCAGGTGACCATTTTGAAGGTCATTTCCAAGTGATTTAGGCTTATGTGTAGTAAACTAGGTTATAAACCAGTTGTTCTAAATTTCATGTGTTAGGTTGTGTCTCAGGGTGCTTTGCCCCTAATGTTATAATTTCTCTTATGAGCACAACCATATTTAAGGTCACTTATTATTCGATTGAGCTAGAAGTTGTTAAGCGTTCATCTCACGGATCCTCACAAGCGACCTTGAGCTTGTTGATATTTAATCTCATGCTTGTATTTCTCCTAACACACCTTGTTACGGAGACGGGGTGTGTTAGAGGCTAATACCAGGTTAAAGGTTGGGAAAGTTCTAGTGTTTTAGTGGCTTGCCACAATTCTTGTAAACCTGTGTTATATAATTACAATAAACTTTGTAAAAAAGGTAATGGTTTAATTGGTTCTTTCCCTATTTATATATACCCAATAAATTTACTTTAGCACGGCAGGAAGCCGGGTGACAGTTGGCGCCCAATTGGTATATAATTATATGATTATATAAGGTGAACAATTAATAACGGTATCACTCTCTCACTCAATACGTTCAGTTGACGGAATGTCGTATTAGTTTAAGGCTAGTTTTTAAGTTTTAAGTTTCAAGTGGTCAACGCACCACAATCAGAACACATTTTCTATTGTTTGAACCGTTAAGGTGTAGATGTGTATTTATGTCATTAACCAATTTTGTTTATTTGATCAGCACAGAGGCTGGACAAGTTGTTTGTGGTAAATTTTAATATTTAATTACCTATGTTGCAAATGTTGTTATAAAGGTTAATGACTAAGTCATCTTTTGAACTAGGAAAGTATAGAAGTTTGTGAATTATAAGATTACACTCTTGGTTTAAATGATAAGTATAATTGGACTTTTGCTAAAAGAACTGTTTATAATAAGTTAATTCTTGTTTGTAAAACATTGCAAAACTTATTTGTTTGAAATTCACATTTGAAAATACAACTTTGTAGCTCATATTGGTTTGTGAGGTTATTCAAGGACACAATAACAGTATCAATAATTATCATTTTTTCTTTTGGTTGTGCATTACAGGGACATATAACTTAGTTTATGAATACATAGTAACTATGACTTCATTGGAAAGCATAGAAGATTTATGACAACTGGTTGGTTACCTAAAAGATAGTCTTTATAGATCAAATCAGGATTCCCAAATAACTATTAGAGTTGTGTTACAGTCACTGGAATACAACAACAACATTTGTTTTCATTCATTGTGAAATAACTTTTAATTCACATTGACTTTGTCACGGTGACGTTTGAGGTTAAGTCTTGGTACGTTCGGAAACGTGAATCAGAATAGTGACATTTAGTGAAGGAAAACATTGCCTCACATTAAGTAATAGTAAATTCTTTATTTCACTAGAAGTTAAAACATTATTAAAATGGATTTAGGAAAAGTATATTTTCATTCCCTTCTAAGGGACGAATTGGTGTATGAGGTTGCAATTCGTGCGGAAACTCCAGCGGATACAGTTATGAAGCTTCGGAAACAACTCAAAACACTCAGCTTAGGTTTCAGCCCCTCCGAATTTGTGGATGAAGAGTTGGACGCCGGTAAGGAATTAGTTGCAATCCAGGATAAGCTTAAGGAGTTGCAGACCAAGGTGGAAAATGCTGAGAAAACTCGGGATAGCCATAGTCTTGCTCGTGCTAGGGCTTTGTATTGCCATTTATACCATCGCTTGCAAAGGCTTCTTTGTACTGAAGCGAGGGAATGTGTCTTACAGGAGAAACTTCGGAACATCATGAAGGGTTATGGGACTACACTCGACAAATTATTTGGTCGGTCAGACATTGAAAAGTCACAGCCTGAGGTTGAAGATAATAACACTCAGTATGAAGTTAGTAAGAATATTTGTAAATGGAATGTCACTTTTGATGGCAAGTCATGCCCATTTTTGTTTTTAGATTCAATCGCAGAGCGTGCTAACGCATTTAAAGTTGGGGATTCTGTGTTGTTTGATTCGGCTTTTGCTTTCTTTAAGGGTGATGCTTTGATTTGGTATAGGAGTGCGAAATGTCAGGCAAATACTTGGAAGGAGTTAGCAGATCTGCTCCTTAGCGAATTTCATGCCATTGACTATGAGGATAATTTGTTAGACGAAGCCAAGAAACGGATTCAGGGTACTGATGAACCAATCCACATGTATTTCGCCGTCATGAATGGATTATTTTCGCGTTTAAAAACACCTCTAACCGAAAAAGAAATGATTAAAATCCTGAAAAGGAACGTCAAGCCTTCGATATCAAGAGGTTTAGTATTGGTAAAGCCGGACTCAGTAGCGGAACTAAAAGATATTTGTCGTCTACTAGAGGCGGAAGATATTAAATCAAATAATATTGCTAAATCCCAGTCAAAATCGGAAACCACAGAACACAAACCAAAAATAGCCAGTGTAGATCAAAACTATTATAGGAAACCACAACCAAAGGACAAACCAAATCCACAATCCTCAGGGAAGGAGATTAAATGTTTTAAATGTGGAAAGTTAGGGTTCACTAAAAGGACTTGTCCAAGTTGTAGAAGCGAACCAAAGGCAATAAAATGCTTCAAGTGTGGAAAGTTAGGGTTCACTAATAAATCATGTCCAGATTGCAAGAGTGTACCAAATGTTCCAAAAAACTAGTTCCAACGGTCTGTCACCAACCACCAGGAACGGTCGATCCAGGTGAATGGAAATCTTGGTTAGAATGTGTTTCTAATTTTTACAAATATAACAAATCAGTGACAGCACTGTTTAAGCCAGACAGGGGAAAAGATATTCGGCCATATTTAAGTGTAAATTTATATGATGTAGCATTATACGGTTTATTAGATTCAGGGGCAGACATTTCAATTATAGGTAATGGAGCTCATGAAAAGTTTATTAACTTGGGCTATTCTTTAGACACCTCAAGTGAGTTTAAGGAAAAGGTACTGGTAGCAAATGGTTCCGAAAGTAGTCCTATAGGTATTTTAAGGTTACCAATAACTTTTAATGGTATAACTAGGATTATTAATTTTTATGTGATACCTACTATCACATCCAATGTTATATTCGGTGTGGATTTTTGGATAGCTTTCAGTTTGATGCCTCAAATGTTTAAACATATTAGTTATATTGAGACACCAAAACAATTTATACAGTTCAATAGTAATCCAAGTAAAATATTTGCAAATTCAATAGAGTCATTTGATAATTTGAGTCCAGAACAGAAAACAATCGCAGAATTAATAGTTCAACAATTTTATGATATCTCTTTTGAGACTGAAGGTTTGGGTAGAACACATTTAGTTAAACATGTAATAGACACAGATGATGCGTTACCCATTAAGTGCAGACCTTATCCAATGTCACCGGAAAAGCAAAAGGAACTACATAAGGAATTGGACTACATGTTAAAGCTCGATGTGGTAGTACCTAGTGAGAGTCCATGGAATAATCCAGTCCTTATGGTTCCAAAGTCAGATGGTACATTGCGGTTCTGTCTTGACTGTAGAAAGTTAAATGCGGTTACAAAAGGGGACGCTTATGCAATACCTTATATACCACAAATCTTGGATAGTCTCAAAAACGCTAAATATATTAGTTCTGTAGATTTTAAATCTAGTTTTTGGCAAATACCGCTGGATGCAGCCTCACAGGAGAAAACCAGCTTCACTGTTCCTGGTAGAGGACTTTTTAAATTTAAAGTTATGCCATTTGGACTTTGCGGAGCTCCTGCTCGACAGCAAAGATTAATGGATAGGTTGTTTGGTCATCCGTTTTGTAGCGATATTACCAAAGGGTTAATATTCTGTTACGTTGATGACATTTGCATAGTATCAGAGGACTTAGATACTCATATTCTTCTGTTAAAAAGGCTTCAAGAACGAATTAAGAGTGCCAATTTAACGATAAATTTTGCAAAAAGTAAATTCTTTAGGAAATCCTTAAAATACTTGGGCTATGTGGTGGATGAGTGTGGATTAAGGACTGATCCAGATAAGGTGCGCGCTATTTTAGACTTTCCAGTACCAGGGACTTCGAAAGAGGTAAAAATGTTCTTAGGAACTTGTTCTTGGTACCGCAGATTTATTAGAAATTTTGCTTCTATCGCAGCGCCCTTGAATGCACTTACCAGTACCAAAATAAAATTTAAATGGAACCCAGAAGCAGACGAAGCATTTAATACTTTAAAAAATATATTAGTATCAGCTCCAGTTTTAGCCTGCCCTGACTTTGAAAAACCGTTTTCAGTTCACTGCGATGCATCTGGTTTTGGCATAGGTGGTATGTTAACCCAGAATATAGACGGGCATGACCATCCTATTGCCTATATTAGTAGATCCCTCAGTAAAACCGAGCGTAATTATAGTGCAACAGAACGTGAAGCATTAGCTGTAATTTATGCAGTAGAAAAATTTGAACCATATTTGGGTAGTAGGCATTTTACAGTTATCACAGACCATGCTTCACTTAGATGGTTTAAAAATTTGGAGAACCCAACTGGTCGCTTAGCTCGCTGGGGTTGTCGGTTATCTCAGTATAATTATACCATCGAGCATAGGAAGGGTAAGGACAATGTCGTACCGGACGCTTTATCAAGGTTAATCAAGGTTGAGGCTGTAAATACTACCATTACGCCCATACCGACTGGTGATGAATGGTATGATAAGATTATGACCGGTTGTTCGACTTGCGGGAAAAATTACCCTAACTATCGCATAGACAGGGGTGTTCTGTATAGGTACAGTAAGGGCAAATATGCGCTGACGCAAGAATTTGACTGGAAGGAGGTAGTTCCCAAATCACTGCGTTCACAGGTCATGACAGAAAACCATGTACCTCCTACTTCAGGTCACCAAGGGGTTTTTAAGACACACCGAAGGTTAAGTTTGAGGTATTTTTGGCCAGGAATGTACCGTGACGTAGTTGAGTTCATTAAGGGTTGTAGTGAGTGTTCGGCTTACAAACATAAGACTACCCCAACACCAGGTCTCATGGGTCAGCCAAAGCAATGTTATAGACCATTTCAAGCTGTATCTATAGATTTAGTTGGTCCTCTACCAAAATCACGCTCGGGATTCGTTCATTTACTGGTAGTAGCTTGTTGTTTTTCAAAATATACGTTATTGTTTCCACTACGCCGTGCGACTAGTGCTTTAGTAGCAAAAAACTTTGAGAATTATGTTCTTCTCGCTCACGGGATTCCTGAAACCGTAATTACCGATAATGGGGTTCAATTCATGGGATCAGAATTTCGTAGCCTATTAAAGAAGTACAACATACCTCGAGTGCAATATGGGCCTAGGTACGCTCCACAAGTTAACATGGTAGAAAGGTACAATAAAACGGTAATGACAGCTGTGTCGGCTTATGTAAAAGAAGACCATAGGACATGGGATTTAAATTTGACCAAAATTCAGTTTGCTTTAAATAGTGCAGTGAATGAAACTACAGGATTTACTCCATTTTTTTTAGTCCATGCCCGTGAACCTATTATAAATGGCACGTTTTATAAAGACACAGACGACTGCGATTATGAAGTAGCTATGCCTCGTGAAGAGTACGCAGGTGAATTAGGAGTCCTTAAGGATATTTTTGAAAAGGTGCGTTCTAATATAGTAAAGGCTCATGCCACTAACGCGAAATACTACAACTTGCGTAGGCGCCACGTCACTTTACGCGAAGGTCAGCTGGTTTGGCGTAAAACTTACATCCAAAGTGACGCGGACAAGTATAAGGCATCTAAGTTGGCTCCTAAATATCAGCAGTGCATTGTAGGTAAAGTGCTCTCGCCCTTAGTTTATGAGCTTGTAGGGTTAAATGGTAAACCATTAGGCAGTTGGCACATAAAGGATATTAAAATTTACTAAAATAATCCATTGTTCCATTTTTTTTATCACACAGTCGTCTTGATAGTGTCTATTGGCATTAATTTACAATGGATAGATCAAATAGTTCTGTCTATATATTTTTTTATGGAGCGGGTAGTAACTCCTAAAATAGGCCTTTACTTATTTCTGTCTTTACCGAGATAGTAGCATCGGTAAGATATTTGTTATGGAGCGGTTAGTAACTCCTAAAATAGGCCTTTACTGAGTTTTGTCTTTACCGAGATTGATGCATCGCCGGTAAGATTTTGTTATGGAGCGGGTTGTAACTCCTAAAATAAGCCTTTACTTATTTCTGTCTTCACCGATATTTTTGCATTGGTAAGATATTTGTTATGGAGCGGGTTGTAACTCCTAAAATAGGCCTTTACTTAGTTTTGTCTTCACCGATATTTTCCCATTGGTAAGATATTTGTTATGGAGCGGGTTGTAACTCCTTAAATAGGCCTTTACTTAGTTTTGTCTTCACCGATATTTTTGCATTGGTAAGATATTTGTTATGGAGCGGGTTGTAACTCCTAAAATAAGCCTTTACTTAGTTTTGTCTTCACCGAGATAGCATTATGGTATCGGTGAGTTTTTTTTTATATTTGATAGCACAAAGTTGTTTATCAGATTCGAAGCCAGCTTCAGTTAGATAGCACTAGTTGCTTATCGCATTTTGAGCGGCCGGTGACTCATAAAATAAGCCATTCACCATTGTTTTCCGAAGGTTTACTTCTGGGAAGGTTGAATACGTCCTGCCTGGTGAGTTGTATGGACATTTATTGTCCAATTTATTATGTATCTGCTCGCAGAACATATTCTCCAGGAGGATCGTTATGTTTTTTGGTAACAATGCAGAGTTCCACTGGTACACAGACGGAATTCGGGGGTAATGTAAGGGGTGACTTCCTGCGATATGGATGCAGGTTGCTACTGATTGAAAGAGAGGTAAGATTAGGGATGTATGACAGATTGGGGGGGGATTATGCCCGGTTTGTAGGAAGTTCGTAGGTAGAATATGGTTCCTGGCAGTATGGTTTATTTTGGATTGATTTTTGCTTATGATAGGACATATAAAAATATTAACATTTTTTTTTTTAGTCCCCTCTTGCTTCTAACCATACAGTTTAGAAGTAGTTTAGCACTCTTCCGCTCTAGTTTATTTTGAGAATTAGTAGATTCATTTTTTGTGTTTTAACACCGAGGGCGGTGTGCGGTTTTTTCGCATAGCGAAAACCTTTTTTGTGGGAAGAGGGGCATTGTGACGTTGCAAATTGACATCTTAGGCGACATCTAGCGGTGGAGCTAGGTAGCTCCAGAGTTTCTCAATACTGGAGACAGAGCGTTGTTTTTGGGTTTCGATAATTAATTAGATGTTAATTAAGGAATTAAAATTTATTAACATACGGATGAAATCACCCAAATTTTATAGTCATGCAATGTCCAATAAAATTACAATTTAATTCTTATGATATGGTTTCGGAAGTGGATTGTCACTTGTCAAAGAATTCGGTTTTTAGTCTGTGGAGAGAACTTTCTCGAAGGTCGATATCGAGGAGTCAGGTCTTTGGTCCTGCGTGTGTGACGAGAAGGGTGTTCCTTCCCGATCCTGGTGACGCTACGCAATGATGGAGTTTTAACAGGTATGTTATTCGAGAGGCACCAGTTCTGTGATGATTAGACTGTGTTCGGCCAATAATCTTATTGGAAATATATCAGAGATGTTGTTTCAGTAGCCGAACCTGTCTGGCTTTTTATGCTAGCCTGAACTGATGCGAACGTGAAAGACGTGACGCCCTGGTGCCGTCCCGTGGTCTGGTGAAATAGCAGTTAGTCCCGACTAGTGGCGGGCAGTGTGCTGGGTTGACCCGGGCTTTGGCAGTTTTGAGGTTAGATCCTACGAGTGCTGGCAGTGTGGCCATCCCCGTATATTGGAAGGCCTTACCATCCGGTAGCTCGTCCAGGAAAGTGTCGCCGCTCCAGGTAACGATTAGCGTCACCGTTTTCATTACGGATCCCGTAGGCCGCGTGTACGTGGGAACCCAGAGTTTTCTCTGTGTGCCAAGGGACTTGATTCCGTCAACTGACGTCAACTGAGAGTCCGTCGTGAACAGAGGGACAGTTAACACCTGCAAGTTTGTAGTAGACCCTTTGAGAGTGATACCCAGGTGACCATTTTGAAGGTCATTTCCAAGTGATTTAGGCTTATGTGTAGTAAACTAGGTTATAAACCAGTTGTTCTAAATTTCATGTGTTAGGTTGTGTCTCAGGGTGCTTTGCCCCTAATGTTATAATTTCTCTTATGAGCACAACCATATTTAAGGTCACTTATTATTCGATTGAGCTAGAAGTTGTTAAGCGTTCATCTCACGGATCCTCACAAGCGACCTTGAGCTTGTTGATATTTAATCTCATGCTTGTATTTCTCCTAACACACCTTGTTACGGAGACGGGGTGTGTTAGAGGCTAATACCAGGTTAAAGGTTGGGAAAGTTCTAGTGTTTTAGTGGCTTGCCACAATTCTTGTAAACCTGTGTTATATAATTACAATAAACTTTGTAAAAAAGGTAATGGTTTAATTGGTTCTTTCCCTATTTATATATACCCAATAAATTTACTTTAGCACGGCAGGAAGCCGGGTGACACCTGGATTAACACTTAGGATAGTTTTTATCCCGACATTCCCACGGGATCGAGACATACGCGGGTGAAACCGCGGGGCGCAGCTAGTAGATATATAAAAACTCGTGTCACAGTGTTAGTTGCCATACTCCTCCGAAACGGCTTGACCGATTGTTATGAAATTTTATATGTATATTCGGTGGGTCTAAGAATCGGTCGTAATTTATTTTTCATACCCCTAAGTGGTAGGTAGGTAGGTACCTAGGTAGGTAGGCTAGGTAGGTAGACAGGTAAGGTAGGCAGGTACTTACTTAGTGCTACCCGTGCGAAGCCGGAGCGGGCAGCTAGTAATATTATGAATTCGAAACTATTCGAAAGTGAGTTTGTTTGTTTATTTATTTGTTTGTTACTCTTTCACGCTACAACGGCTGAACGGATTTAGGTAGATGAAATTTAGCACATGGGTAGATCATTACTTGGAATAGGACATAGGATACTTTTTATCCCGATATTCTTACGGAATTGAGACTTACGCGGGTGAAATCGATGGGCGCAGATAGTAATCTAATATCTTGAGATATTGATATGGTAAAGAAATTTCCAAAAAACGCATTACTAGTCTGTACATTCACTAACGATTCCCCAAATTAGTCAACAAAAATATAGCAAATAATGAACATACCTAATTATTAATAATAAATATAAAAGCCGATTGAACGACACGATAAGAATGAATGGCAAGTACTTACAGCCTGTACAGCTAATAATATCTACTTATCTCTTATCTCTCCACGCACACATACACGGCGGCGCACCTATTCCCTTGTCAAACAAAGATAGCAATATTCCGAACGAAGTTTGCACGAACTCCAAATTGTAGTTGAGAGCATCATACGGTGGCCCCTTAAGAAGGTAGGAGGGTAAGACAGTTAGCAAGAAAAAATAAATAAAAACATAAGAAAAGTTTTTTAGAAAAGATAATGAAAAAATATGGAGGTACTTATAAGAAAATAGGGAGCTAATTAATGTATTCTGGGGCTTAACACAATTTTTATTGTTAAAGAAAAGACTTAAATTACCATTTATGGTAGTAATAATTATTCAACTACCTAGCTAATTTCCACTAGGTAAGTAAGTAAGTAAGTAAATCATTTATTTGCGTAAAACATGGTATACATTGATGTTAATATTATTAGTAATGTTATGGACATGAGATTATGTATATCAATAAAGTTTCATAATTTCGACAATTCAATTAGTTTTAATTAATACTTAGTATTACATATAGCAATTTAGGGATAAGTATGTGTGCAGTAAAGTTTGAAGTGTATGTTTTATGTCTGGGGCAAATGTTTTCGTCGTCGATTTTGCTTCCACAATTTGTCAAGCAAAAAGAGACATAAACGGAGCCCGTGTGTCCAGTACACACGGGCCCCGTTTATGTCAGTCCTATACATTTTTGCCTTTTCTATCATCGTTATCGCTGATAGAATGTCACTTTGTCTAGGCCCTCTGTTCGATAGGTACTTGCTAAACCATGCGTTCATGGGGGCCCCTTATATGGTTTAAGAACTTTATTGTTCCTCATTTAGAATTAACAATAATTCACTTACTGAGAAACTAAGTTTACATAAAATGTTTACGAGCGTACAAAGATGACGTTCAAAGTAAATTTATAATAACAAATGGGAAGGTAGTGATAAAAAAAGAAGTAAATTACAACTAATCACCAACCAAGTAAACACGGATCTAAAGTAAAAGTAGATGTATTACTAGATGTGGCATGTATGGCAGCGTACTGACTAAATAAGGTATGCTTGTTTGCTAAAGATAGTATTTTTATATTATTATTGTTATTGACACAATATATGTGATTTAAGTTGGTTTTTAAAACAAGTAATGCTTTTTGCTTCTTTTATTTTCATAGGTATTTTATTGTACATGTTAACACCTTCAAATTCAATATTTCTTTTCCCGTAATTAACTGTTCTGGGAGGACGTGTTACTAAGTAATTGGAGTTTCGTAGTTTAATTTTTTATACTTGATGTTTTTTTGTGAAATTTAGTGTTGTATGAATATCTTTATGTAATATTTTGCGTATTAGTATACATGTGTAGTATTTATATGTTTGGGAAATGTTCATTATTTTTGTATCTTTATATATTTTCTGAGTTGACGTCCGATATTTGAAATTAAATAATATTTTGATTAATCTATTTTGTGCTGTTTGTAATATTTCTAGATTAGATTTAGCTGCGGTCCCCCAGATTTCTATTAGGTAGTCTATATGCGGTTTAACTAAGGAATTATAAATTATGTATCGAACTTTCCGAGGAAGGCATTTGTTTATATTGTGAAGAGCTCCAGTAAGTGATAAGAGTTTACGTCTGATTTTCTCTATATGAGGCTTCCAACTCAAGTAGTTATCTAAAATTAAACCTAAATATTTCTCTTTAGTTTTCCGTTGGATTATTTGATGATTTATTTTAAGTTGTATATTATCGCTTATTTTTTTATTTTTGGGTGCTATCACAACATAGTTCGTTTTTCTAGTATTAATAGTAAGGAGATTAGATTGAAACCAGTCATTAAGTGAATTTAGATCGTTGTATATAAGGTATCACAGCTTCGATTGAATGCCCAAAATAGAAAAGACTTGTATCATCTGCATAAAGCGAGATGTCTCCTTTAAGGCCAATCTGGGATATGCTATTAATATAAATTAGGAACAACAGTGGTCCCAGAATTGATCCTTGAGGTACACCGAAACTGACAGAATGAGAACTACTTTGGTATTGACCTATTTTGACAATTTGCTTACGATTTTGTAGGTATGACTAAAAAATTTGTAGCGCTTTGCCTGTGATACCAATGCGAGACAGTTTTAGTAATAACAAATCGGGACTAATTGTATCAAAAGCTTTTTTGAGTTCGATGAAAATACCTAAAACTGTCTGCTTTTGATCGATTTTGTTTTTTATTTTGGTTATTAGATCAATAGTTGCTGAGAGAGTATTCGAATGAGGTCGAAATCCATATTGTGTTAGGTATAAAAAGTTTTTTGATTTAAGAAAAGTTTCCAAACGGTTATATAAGTTATATAAGATCTCGAAAATTTTTGAGATAACGGAAGGACAGATATAGGACGGTAGTTACAAGGATCAGACTTACTTCCAGACTTGTAAATAGGGATAACTTTGGCAATTTTTAGGTCATCGGGAAAAATGCCTTGATCCAAACAAAGATTTATACATGCTGTAAGTTCATTAGCAATTAAAGTTTTAACACATATTATAGATTTTGTACTTATGCCATCAATGCCAGAACTAGTATTTGGATCTAAAGCGTCAATGATTTTAATAACTTCATCGTGGTTGCCGGTATAAGACAATTAAGTTCCGTTGAGTCACTTGCTGCAGGTTCTTTAACTAGGTTTCCGTTTAACTTATCAGTAATGAGATTAGCTAGTGATGACCCAATAGTTGAAAAGTAAGAGTTGAACCTTTCACATATTTCCTTTTGATCTGTTATAGTGCCATTTTCAGTCTCGAGTTTTTCTGGTCCAGTCCTTTCTCTAATTTTATTTTTGGATAGATCATTTACTAGTTTCCACATTTTCCGAGGTTTTGTCATATTGTCCTTAAAACATTTATAATAATATGTATTTTTCGTCTTTTGTATATTATACGCTACTCTAGCTTTTGTTTTCTCAAATTCCGATTTTAATGTCGTGTCAGATGTATTTGATTTACATTTTTGCCATAATATGTTCCGATCGTTAATATCATGTATAATTTCTTTTTTTATCCAATCTTGTCGTGGAAGGTTCAAAACTTTTATTTTAGAAATTTTGCTCTTAGATAAACAGGATTGTAGTTTGTTAGCCAATCTCTCATAAAAGGGTTCTTCAACGTTTGTGTTATTTATAATGTCTTCAAAACACTTGTATAGTTTAGGGTAATCTAATGCCATGTATTCCACTTTGATAAGTGGGGGAGGGGCATACTGTTTAATTTCTAATAATGTTTGCTTATGGTCGGACATCGCAGATTCAATCATGACGATATGAAAGTTATTTTCCTGTAGGTTGGACGAGACATGATCTAGTATGGTTTTGGTTGAGGTAGTTTCTCGGGTACAATATTTGCGATTAATTTTGTTTAAAATCTTGAAGTTACTTTCTTTCAGTGTGTTCCTGTAGTTACGAATTGCGCGGTCTGGGCTCAGCAAGTCTAGGTTAAAATCGCCAAATACTATTGCTCTCTTCTTCTTTTGCAATTGTTGTGAATAAATCTCAAGAAAGTTGTTCATATTGCATTTGTCAGGTTTATATATGGCACCAATGCTCAGGGAGAACTTTTTTACATAAATCCAGAGATAATGAGTATCGTCTACACAAAGTTCTTCTATAAGATGGTGTTTTAGATTGTTGTGGACAAATATTGAGACTCCGCCTCCTCTTTTATTTTGCCTAAAGTTATAGTAGTGCGTGTAGCATGGGATTTGTAGTTTTTTTACCTCATCATCACCTTTGATCCATGTCTCAACAAGTACAATAATGTGTGTGGTTGCTTGTAAAGTTGCGATAATACCTACATTTTAACTCATCGAATTTACCTGGTTTAACTATACTACGAGCATTGACATAGAAACATTTCAGGGACTTCTTTGTTAGGACTATATCAGAGTAATTATTCGTAATTTGGTATGTTATTCTCTCCGAACAGTAAGTTAGTTTTTTGGAATTGTTATGAGTAGACTTATGCTACATTCATTCATAGCTTGCAACAAGCCGTCGTGGTCTAATGTATCAAACGCTTTTTTGAAGTCTATAAATATAACCATAACTACCTTTTTTTCATCAAGACGATTATTGACTTCATCTGTGAATTTCTCTAACGCAGTTGCCGTACTTCTATTGACTCTAAAACCGTGTTGGACATCGTTTAAAATACTATTATTTTCCAAAAAACTAGTTATTTGTTTGACTATAATTTTTTCGACTATTTTATTTACCGTATTTAGAATTGCTATAGGTCTATAATTCCCATAATCTTGATGAGATCCCTGTTTATATATTGGCCTGACAATGGACTTTTTAAGTTCAACCGGATATTGCGAGTTTTGAACACTTATATTAATAAAATAAGCTATTACTGGACTAATTTGTTATTTTATTTGTTTTTGATCCCAAAAATCTTATTAAATCTAGCGAGTGTTTACAAACAGAAGATAGGGCCTCGTCCCCTGTTTTTCGCGTACTTTCCCTTCCCGATCTAAGATAAGTAGTTGCTAGACTACTTGTAATTGTTCTAAATATTATTAATTAGTCACTAATCCTTATCCCTTTCATATAGTTATAAGTTGAATATTGTTTATCATCTTGTAAATCTCATCTCCATCTTTACCCTACTAACCCCTATCTTTGCCCCGGGAGTATGTACGGGTCAACCACCGTACAGTACGTTTACCTGGGTCATCATTATTGCGCCACCCGCTCAGTATGTTTCCATCATTTATATTATTGCACTTACACAGCAATAGTTCAGTACGTAATTCGGCGACATACCGTGCGCGTGACTCATAATCCCATATCGTTCACCATACTATAAATTAATCTTAATCTTATATTTGTGGAAACAGACAATACAGTGAATTTATTAATCTTAAACTGACTTTCATCTCTTATCTCATCCTATATCTCTATCTTAACCCAACCCCGAACAATAGGCAACGGGCCAAAGCAAGCTAAGGGCTCACCAGTAGGTACTCACCTCCCTGTCTATACCCGGCAGGGAGGATCACACACCCCCGTGCAAGTCCACCCGGGGAGTTAGGTGTTAGGGCAAATGTTAGGTTCCCCCAACATTCCCTCCCACTAGCATGTCTTCCCTCCCGACTATGGGGAGCGCCTCCAACAGGACGGTGCTCCTCATAATGGAGTGCCTCAAGACCATCCTAGAAAAGGAAGGTCTTGTGGCCAAATATGCTGAAGAGGTCGCCGACCTAGATCGGGCCATCTTCAGAGAGTCCATGGCCATCGCTGATTTCAGCGATGCCCTAGTTAATCCCTCCTCTCCTGAGAGCCCGCTCAGTCCAGACATGGACATTGATGTTCCCGCTCCTCCAAAGCGGGCCGACACCCCCATGCCCGCTTCCTCAAAGCGAGCAGCCACCCCATTCCCCCCCCCCCCCATTCAGATTCTGAGGCTAACCTCTCCTCTTCTTCCCACACGGACGATGAAGGCTTCTTGCCCGTCACCGGGAAGGGCAATAAGAGGAAGAAGAAGAAGCAGAGCACCACCCAGGCCACCAAAGTGGTCGCGGTCGAGGAACCCGCTTCTGGCCTCAGTTCACCAACTCCCCCCGCGGTGCTCACCCCCATCGCCCTCCCCCTGACCCCCCTGACCCCCGCTTCATCCTCTCCGCAGGATGCCCCCATGTCCCCGGTCCCTACTACTTCTGGCACCCAGAAGAGGAAGATCCCCCCCCCTCCCCCTGTCTTCATCCAGGACAAGGGAAAGTGGACCGACATATCCAAATGGTGCTGCGATCAAAAGATCGCATACACCAACGCCCGAAATACCCAACAGGGTATCAAAGTGACCATCCCGACGTCGAAAGACTATCGGGAGCTCACTAGACTCCTCCGTTCCAGAGGTGTGGCGTTCCACACGTTCTCTCTCCCTGAGGAGAAACAAACACGCGTAGTGATCAAGAGGATCCCACGCGTAATCCCCACACAGGATATTAAGGATGATCTTCTGTCACAGGGCATCCCCGTCGACGAGGTGCATCGCATGCACCGCGCTCGCAGCGGAGAAGCCTTCGACATGATCCTTGTGGTCTGTCCCCCTACCGAGTCCCGCCTCAACCCGATCTTCAATGTCAAAGCCATCTGTAATCTGATGGGCTTTGACATTGAAAAACCACATAAGAACGCCACCGTTGGGCATTGCCACCGGTGCCAGTTATACGAGCACTCACAGAAGCACTGCTATGCAAATCCCAGGTGCGTCAAGTGCCTGGGTGAGCATGGCACTGCCGAGTGTACTCACCCTAAAGACCGCGCACTCTGCACTGAGCCGCCCAGCTGTGTGCTATGCGGCCAGACTGGGCACCCTGCAAACTACAGAGGCTGCCCGAAAGCCCCCAAGGCTGCTCCCTCCAAACTGGCAAAGCGCTCTGACGCTCGCCAGCAGAGGGAAGCTCCTTCTGCCTACAAGGCCCCCTCCGCTCAAATCCCAGAGAGACTTAGCCCCCAAAGGCCTAGCCCTTGGAACCAACTTGATCACCAGCAGGCTTTCCCTGCACTGGGTAACCCCAAACCCCAAAACCCCCCCTCACGCATCCCCCCTCTGATGGATCCCCGTATCCGCGCTCCCGCGCCTCTAATCCAACCGTTACCTACTCCGGTAGCAGCGCGCCCTCCTCTCCCTCCCCCGGCGCAACCTCTTGATCCCTTCAGTGTGATCACTACATCTTTTATGACCTTTTTCTCCCCTCGCGCTAGGCAAATGGCCAACGAGATCGTTGCTGCCAGGAATGCCAACGATGTGTGCAGGATTCCCCAAATCTTCAATGCGTACCCTGAAATTACGCAAGCCATGACCTCCCTCGTTAACCAACCTACCCCCCATTATGGATAAAACACCCTTAGCCAGGTTTAAACCCCGATCCCTAAACTTAGGTTTCTTCAATGCCAATGGCATACTTGGTCAAAGAGATAAGATCGCGGAATTCCTCCGCGACCATCACATAGACATCCTCTTAGTACAGGATACGTTCCTTAAACCCCATAAGCGTAACCCATCCATAGCGAACTATTGCATAGTTCGCAATGATAGGACTCGCTGTCACAAGGGCGGCACCCTTATTTATTACAAAAAGGAGCTCTATTGCATTCCAATGGACCCTCATACCCTCTCTCAGCTAGAAGTCTCTGTTTGCCGTCTAGGCATGACTGGCCATCAGCCTATCACCCTAGTCTCCGCTTACCTCCCTCCCCCTTCCCCCGCAACAGAGAATCCCCAGGAGATCTCCAACGATCTTACCACCCTACTAGGCTTGAGCGACTCCGTTATCATAGCGGGCGACCTGAACGCTAAACATCCGTCTTGGAATAGTACCAGGACCTCCACCAGAGGGCGACTCTTATTCGACCTCTCAAATACCCTGACTTTTGACGTCATCGCCCCGATGACTCCCACCCACTTTCCCCACGACCCCAACCATACCCCAGATGTCCTAGACACGGCGCTCCTTAAGAACGTCAGCCTTAGGCTAAACTCCATCGAAACGGTGCAAGAGCTTTCCTATGATCACCGCCCAGTAGTCATGAAACTGGCCCCCCGTATAGGTCTTCCTGACCCCACTCAGCCCCCTGCCACCAAGAAGGTCACGGACTGGAGGAAAGTAGGCGAATTGCTGAAATCCAACACGTCGCCCCAATTGGACTCTATACCCGAACAGTTCGATTCTGTCGCGGACACGATGGCCGCAATCGACTCGCTCACGGATCACGTACAATCGGTCTTGAACGACTGTTCAAGGCAAGTTCCAGTGGTGGACGACCACCCCTCAAATTGCCGACCGATGTACGTGACCTGATGATGGAGAAGAACGCGGCCACTCGTGCTTACAGCAACTTTCCTTGCTCCGCTAACAAATCTCACATGCGTTACTTACAACGTAAAGTAAGGAATCGCATAGCTGAGCTGCGTGAAGCGGGCTGGGATAAGATGCTAAGCGATCTCGAACCCACCCACTTAGCTTTCTGGCAACTCCAGAGGAACCTTCAGTCCCAACAGAGCGCTGCCATGCCCCCACTTGTTCGCCCCGATAAGAACATTGCCTTCGATGACATCGACAAGGCCGAGTGCCTAGCCGACAGTCTCGAAGCTCAATGCTCACCCAGCTTACTGCCAGTAGACCAAGCTCATCTCACTGAGATCGACGCTGAAGTCGAACGCACAGTATCACTTCCCCCCGTAGAAGACCCTGATGACCCACTGCCCCCCGTCACCCCTGACGAGGTGCACGAGATCATCAAAGGTCTTAAGAACCGCAAATTCCCAGGTTCAGATGGACTCACTAATAGAGTGATCCAACTATTCCCAGCCCACCTGATTATGCTTTTGACCATCATCTTCAATGGTGCTCTCAACAATAATATCTTTCCCCAGGCATGGAAGGAAGCCACCGTTATAGGTATCCCCAAACTCGGCAAGCCCAGATCCGAGCCCTCCAGCTACCGCCCCATCAGTTTCCTCAGGGTACTCGGCAAAATTTACGAGAGGCTTATTTATAAGCGACTTAGAGATTTTGCTGAGACCAAGGGCCTCATACCGCACGAACAGTTTGGGTTCCGCACCCAACACTGTAGCATCCATCAGGCCCACCGCATTGTCGAGCATATAAGCGAAAGCTTCATGCGAGGCTCATTAGTCGGTGCGGTCTTCTTCGACATAGCGAAGGCTTTTGACAAAGTCTGGCACAACGGCTTATTATATAAGCTGTACCAACTCGGGGTGCCTGACCGTCTCGTGCTCATCACACGAGATTTTCTGTCAAATCGCACCTTCCACTATCGCATAGAGGGTGCCATATCCTCCCCCCGTCCCATACGTGCAGGTGTCCCCCAGGGCTCTGTCATCTCCCCACTCATCTTCACGCTGTTCACCAGCGATATCCCAAAGAGTAAAAAGGCACAGTTGGCTCTGTTCGCAGACGATACGGCCATCTACTCCAAGGGTCGTAGCCCCGATGCGATTCGCCGCACCCTCCAGGCCTCTGTCGACAAGCTCGGCGAATGGTTCAGGAAGTGGCGAATCGAAGTCAATCCCGACAAAAGTCAGGCGGTATTATTCTCCAAACCACGGATGTTCCCCCCCCTCCCCGAGCCCCTTACCATGTTCGGCAAGCAGATCCCTTGGGGAAAGCGAGCCAAATACCTAGGTGTCGTCCTAGACAACCACCTTACCTTCCAAGAGCACATAAAGCAGGTCCGTTCGCGGGCCGCTTTCGCTCTAGCTAGGCTTCATTCCGTCCTACACGCACGTAGCAAATTGTCACTTAGGTGCAAATTGCGTATCTACACGGCGTGTATCCGTCCCATTATGACTTATGCCTGTGCCGTCTTTGCCCACGCTAGGCCCCGCCATATCCATAGGTTGCAAGCCCTCCAAAACCGTTTCCTCCGTAGAGCTACGGGTGCATCCTATTATGTCCGTAACGAGGCCCTCCACCTCGACCTTAAAATCCCCACAATAGTCCAGTTCATGAAACGCCTTTCCAAACGTTTCTTTGACTCCGCCGCCAAACATCGCAACCTTCTGGTTGTCGAGGCGGCCAACTATACCCCCTCCCGCATTAGCCGTACCCGCCGTCCCAGGCACGCTCTTACCGACCCCGACGACCCCATAACTCTCCTACAGGAGAGCAATAGGGCAACTAGTACGGTTCTTAAAACCAGACGCCGCCCGTCCTTCCGACCTCGCCGCCGAGGTCCCCCGCGACCGCGACCCCGATCCGATACTACTCCTCCCCGACTCTTGCTCGACGCTCAAACACCAGCCCGGGCTGATGTAGAGCCGTCAGTAGTTTTAAACTCCCCGATCCAGCCTGTCCCGACTTGCTGCCCTCCCCCCAGCGACGCCCTAAGCCGAGGTCCGTACCCCACAGGGGGTGCCCTTAGCGACCAGTCGCTTAGTTTAAGTTAGTTTTTAGTTTTTATGCCCCTGGCTTGAGGCTTTAAGTTAGTAGCTTAGAGCATCTCCGCAGGAAAGTCCGGTTGAGTAGCAAATACCCCATGCTGATGCATGAGATGCCATTCAAAAAAAAAAAAAAAAATCATATTCAGTTTCCATCAATAGTCTTCATCAGTCAGACAAAAGTCTTCCTGTGCGCAACATCTCCGTCGCGAAATAGTGTCTCCGCCTCGTGTTGCTCATAGCTCGCGCTCCGCCCTTATAAACTTAGCATAGTAGTGTTTTCAGTATTTTTATAGTAGTCTTGTTATGTTTTTCAATCGACATTCCGTCTCGAGTTATAAATAAGTGCTAAGACTGATTATTGTGTTTAATGTAATTGTGTTTCGTGTAAAGTGTTTTCGCAAGAAATATACCCTGCTTTCACTCAACCGTTTGCTACCTGTACTGCTTAGGGAAGCAGTACAGGTAGCAAACTGCGACGTCAGTTCCTGCCCCTGTGATCCCACTGGCTGGCCCCGGTCGTGTGATCGACCATCGTGAAGTCGCCACGCCAGTGAGATCGGTGAGCATACAGAAGACAAGGTCCACGACGAGCCACGTCTCCTCGAGGAGCGGCCAGAAAAGTGCCGACTTCCTCCGGAGGAGGGTAGAATGCGAGGCTGAGAAGGAGCTAGTGCGATTGAAGGAGAACCTAATCCAGAAGAAGCTGGAAGCTGATCTAGCCGAGATCGACGCCGCCGCCGACGAAGAATCAAGTGATGGTGAAACAACAACGCGTCGAGTCGAAGACTGGGTAACAGAGACGACGCCTGTTGTGAATAATGAAGTGCCCGCACCCGCCGAGTCTCGCGATCCGCCGCCGCGACAAGTGTCCGTGTCCGCGAATGTAATCGAGCCGCCGCTCGATACAACGCCTGCGCCCAGGCGTCGGTACATTTTCGTAACAGTACGTACCGCACTATGCCCGCCGCGACGGCTAGTGCTTCGCGAGCGCCGCTTAGGGACGCGCCGCGTAGGGATGCGCCCGACTATGAAAACACGTTCGCTGACGACACCGAAAGAAATAGATCGCGGGACAGGAAGATAGACCAGCTGGCGGACGCTATCACAAATCTAGCACGTCCGCGGCCGGTACCTAGGCAAGCATACGAGCTGCCCTACTTCAACGGTGACCCAGCGGAGTGGCTGTCATACAAGAATATGTACCATGAAACGACAGCCCTGTATAACTTCAAGCCGCACGAGAACCTAGCTCGACTGAAGACATCTCTACAAGGAGAAGCGAAGCTAAATCCAGCGGATATCATGAAAACTTTGGATGAAGAATTCGGTCATCCTAACTTAGTGCTTGAGTGAGCCCTACGTAAAGTGCGTGCGTTACCTAAGGTAACAGAAAGTGGTCGTGAACTTAGAAAGTTCTCAACGACAGTGCGTATTTGTGTATCACTGTTAAGGAGTGTTCGAGCAAATGGATATTTAAATAACCCGCAACTGGTAAGCGAACTTTTAACTAAACTCACTCCTATTCAACGTGCTCAATATGGTGACTTCGCTATGGGCATGGCAGCCAATCAAAGCATCGGCGTTCGAGTGTCGCCGAGCCTAGAAATATTTGCTGAATTCTTGAGTCACCTAGCCCGTGCCACTTCATATTATGTACAGATGAACCTTGACACGCCCACAACAACACAAAGTAACTTTAAGCCACGAGGCAATGTTCAAATCATTAATAAACAGTTTAGAAATGTTCAACGATTACATGTGACAGCTGAGAACGAGCAACAGGCTAAAGTTGAACCTGAGAAATGTACGTTGTGTGGCGCTATGGATAAACTCCCTAGATGTGATAAGTTCGCAGAATTAAATACAAACGAACGATGGGAGCACATCAAGAAACATAAACTGTGTTTTAAATGCATTTTAAAGAAACATAATAAGAATTTCTGTCGCGCTAGTAAATGTTCTTCATGTAACTATGCACACCACACACTATTGCACGCTGAAAGGGCAAAGCCAGAGAGCATCACTAATGTTAGTGACTATACAGGCAAAGCATTATTAAAAATTATACCTGTATGTGTGAATATAGAAGGCAAAGATAAGCCGTGTTACGCATTATTGGACGACGGGGCCACAGTGTTATTAATCGACGACTCGCTAGTAGAAAATGTCAAAGGTCAGCAAGTACCGTTAGTACTACAAAGCGCGCGCGGTCAAGAGATTACGGACGAAACGTCGCGCGTTATAAATGTGTCGGTGCGCGGGCCGAGCGGGCAATCGTATAAAGTGAACTGTCGTACGTTGAAGCGACTGGACTTGCCCGTGCAAACAGTGCCAGCCGCCGTGATGGCGGAGCAGGCTCACCTTCGCCACTTGGGCTGCGAAGAGATGCCCGGCCGCTGCTGTTGCTGGGGCAGGACAACTGGGAGTTGGGGTGCGTGGTTAGTTGTCAGAATTCCTCCTCGTGTGCCTATTGGCTGCCGGTCCCTCTCGATACGTCTGGAGGGAACAGCAGCTGCTGGGCCGGTGCACCCCGGGCGCGGCAGTATCCTTCCTCGAGAAATGAGAAGAAATACTTATTCCTCGGGAAATGTTACTGTCGTGGCTAATATTCTGACATGGGAGGGGGGGTCCAATTTGGACCACGCTGTTCCGCGTGACCCTCTGCAAAACAGGGCACAGCGGAGGAGCAAGGGCGGGCTTGGTGTGCACTCACCCTGCCTCCGAGCAGACAGAGAAGGATGTGTCCTCCACTGTCTCCGCCGATCTCGTAATGCCCTCAATCTCCGCCTCATCAACTCAGATGTAGAAATAGCTCAGGAATTTGAAAACTTTTTTGGTAATATTCCCGTTAAAACTACTGAAGCTTTAAATTCTTCACCCGCGCTTTCTGCTGCCTTACTTAGAAAGAATGTAAAGGCATGCCCTTTGGAGTTTAGGTTTCAGTATACAAACCCCCAAGCGGTTATAAAAGCTTTAAAAGATCTTAAAATTAAATCAACAGAAGATCTATGGGGAATGTCTGTAAAAGTCTGTAGGTCTATCATCGAAACCATTGCGCCTTATTTAGCTTTCTTATTTAACACCAGTGTAGACCAAGGAGTCTTTCCGGATCTCATGAAACACAGTAAAGTAGTTCCTTTGTTCAAATCCGGTGATAGTAAGGAACCCAACAATTATAGGCCTGTGTCAATTCTGCCAGTTCTCAGCAAAGAGTTTGAAAAGTTGATGCTTAATCAAATGTTACGTCACTTTAATAAAAATTCCATCTTTCATGAACAACAGTATGGTTTCACCAAAGGGCGTTGTACCACTGACGCCGGTGTCTCCCTGATAAAGAACATTTTCAATGCCTGGGAAGAAGCACAAGATGCCATTGGAATCTTTTGCGACCTCTCGAAGGCGTTCGATTGCGTCGACCATGAGACACTTCTGCTGAAACTAGAGCACTATGGGATTAGGAATACAGCTCTTGATTTACTAAGATCATATCTGAAAGATAGAAAAGTTAAAGTTCAAGTAAACGGCGTAAACTCATTGGGGTCTGAAATGGCAATGGGCGTTCCTCAAGGTTCGATATTGGGTCCATTCCTCTTTTTAGTTTACATTAATGATTTACCCCAATTACTACTAAATCAACCGAAGATGGTGTTATTTGCAGATGACACATCATAGATTTTTTAAATAAACCGATGGTCGCAAAATCTTGACGACATGAATAACGCTATTCTTCAGGTCCAAGATTGGTTTACGGTTAATAATTTGGTACTAAATAAAAAAAAAACCAAATGCATTCGATTTAAATTACCTAATGTTAGAAGTAGCGAATGTAACATCATATTGAATGGAGAAAAACTGGAATTTATTAATCAAACAGTTTTTCTGGGAATCACGCTAGGCGAGAAATTACAATGGGGACCCCATATAACATATCTTGCGGGGCGGTTAAGCTCGGCCGCTTATGCTGTTAGAAAGATAAGACAGTTAACAGATGTAGAAACCGCTCGTTTGGTCTATTTCAGTTACTTCCACAGCATTATGTCGTATGGCATTTTACTGTGGGGTCGGGCTGCTGACATTGAATCCATCTTTGTTTTGCAAAAGAGTCTATGTCGCCGCGAATCTGTCAGGGAACTATTTAAAAGGATTAATATTATGACGGTACCTTGCCAATTCATTTATGAGAATATTATGTATGTAAGAAAAAATCTAAATCTTTTTAATAAAATAAGTGATAGACATAATTTTAACACTAGAAATAAAGATAAAATAGATCAACCATTTTTCAGATTAGCTAAAGTACAAACATCTTTTATGGGGTACTGCGTTAAATGCTATAATAAAATACCTAGTGATATATTGCAATTAAATGAAAGAAAATTTAAAACTCATATTAAAAGTACACTTTGTAAACAAGCATATTACAAATTAGAGGATTATATCCAAGATAAGAATGCTTGGAAACATGCTGGTCTTGCTGCATAGGACAAATTCGAGGCTGGACAAAATCAAACTGGTTGCTAATCTAGTTGTAAAATTTATTATTTTTATATCATCGATTTTTTTACATTTTATGATAATTAATCTCACACACTGTCCTATTAGTATTACTTGCAAGTTTGTAGGAATATTGTGTTATCGTACGTATACTTTAATGTTTGTAAATATGTGAGCACCATGTATCTATCACATACTTAATTTATTTATTTGTCATTGCTCCATTTTTAATTTTTAATTCTTTTTACCTATTTTAATTGTATTCTCGGTGCATCGTCTTCACATGTAATTATATAATTGATGTATACCAAATATTGTAAAACATTTTTTTAAAAGAGTAACGGTGGAGTTTCTTGCCCATTCTTCTCCATACGAAAACTACCTTTTGGAAGGGGCAACTAGAATCAGTTCTATTTCTATGTATTTGACGTTCAAAAGTGCCTTTAATGTGCCTACTTGAAATAAATTATTTGACTTTGACTTTAATCCCATCATCGAAGTGTCGTGGATCACGTTTCGCGGCTTCAAGGGACCGAGGGTCTTGGCTTAACCGCCCGGACCGTGAGGTAGAAAACCTCTATAAAAAGTTACCCTGAATCTCAAGTGGCGGCGCACTGCGAGGGGATGTATGGCTGACGGGTGTTCTTATGGAACAATCAGTCGTTAGTGCGACCCTCGCCAGGGTACCTGCAGACCCTCTGGCGAGTAATAAATAATTAAAATCTGCTTATCCGGGTACAGGGGTCTCTGCCCGGATGGACGTTTATTTCCCCCATACTCGTGGGAACAATATGGAAAAAAAAATTAAAAAGATTGTGAAGAAGGCGGATGCAGTGTCAGACTCTGGCACTGCGTCACAAAAGACGGGAGCAGTCGCTCCAACGGAGCCATGTGTGCTCCTAGAGAGGGTGTGTTTGTCGGAGTCGGAGGGCACACCGCAAGCAGTTGCGGCCACTTCCTCCAAGTTTAGGGGGAAGCGTACGCGCGGCTGTCAGTCGGAAGCGGGTTCGGCGGGTCAGTCCTCCAGTGAGGAGCACCTGCCGGCCACCAAGATGCCGACAGCCAGGAGAGGCAAAGGACGCGGGACTAAAAGTCCGGCAGCGTCGCGTGACATCCGGGGCCGCTTCTTGAAGCACCCTGATACGCCGATGGTCAGCGATTCGGATCGCGCCTCACCCGCGGTCTCAATTGAAGACCTTAGAGGGGTCACCGTCGCTCTTGTGGGCACAAAGGCGGAGGCCAATGCCGCGAAACGTGCCCAAAGCAGAGCGGTCGCGGCCGATGAGGTGGCCGAAATGGCCCGTCAGGCCTGAGAGCGGCGGTCCGCCCTTGGGGAGAGCCTGACAGCAGAGGATCTCAGCCGCCAGGTGATGGACGGCGTGGACATTGTGCTGAAGGTTGCCACCAAGTCCGGCAACCTGAAGGGATCGTTTACGCGCGCCCTAAAAGAGGCGGCAGAGGGGATCAGGGAGGCGGTGGAGGTTCTCCATGACAGCACGACCTCGGAGGAGACGGCGAGGCTGTGGACGGAGAACAGCCGTCTTCGAGCCGAGCTGGAGGACCTCAAGCGGCAGGTTGCCGCTCTGCAAAGTGGGCAGCAGCAGGCAGCTCCCTTGTCGGCCCCCGCACCTGCGGCGCCACCAACTCAAGTTCCGATTCTCGCCACCCTCTCTATGTCGTAGTCCGACAAGGACTACGACATAGAGAGGGTGGCGAGAATCTGTATGGTGCAGTGTGGGGGCATGGTGAGCGCCCGCCTGCAGGCAGTTGAGTCTCGGCTACCCCCAGCTAAGTCCCTCCGGCCCCCGCTTGCGGCGGATAAGCGGAGGATGGAAGAGTCTTCGAGGGCGGAGGAAGGCAAGGAGTCCGCGGCAGGACCTGGGAGGCCTGTGAGTGGATAGGGTGCGTCCGCGCCACTTGTCCGGATATCTCAGCCCCCAGTGGCCGCTTCTCCCACCCATGTCGTGGTGGGTGGAGGGGGCCGCCGCAAAAAGAAGACGGCGGGTGCGATCGCGCCCATTACCCAAGAGGTCACGCTCCCGGCGACCGCGCCTCCCACCCACGTGACGGTGGGGGAGAGCGCCGCCGCGGTAGGAAGGCGGCGGGTGCGGTCGCGCCCCCTACCTCCCAAGAGGCCCCGCTCCCGGCGACCGCACCTCCCACCCGGGAGGCCTGGACGACCGTGGTGAAGAGAGGGCGGAAGAAGAGGGCGCCGCAGCCGACACCTCCACAGATACCGACTCGACCAGAGGGCAAGAGGCCACCCAGGGTCACTACCCCACGCTCTGAGGCTGTAGTTATCACACTGCAGACCGAAGCCGTAAGCAGGGGGGTGACCTACAAGTCGGTCCTGGCGGAGATGAAGCAGAAGCTTCAATTTAGCGAGTTTGGCACCCCGGCTGGTTTCGTCTTCAGGACGGCAGCCACGGGTGCCAAGATGCTTCAAGTGTCGGGTGCCACAAGGCAGGAGAGGGCGGACAAGTTGGCCGCCAAACTCCGGGAAGTCATCAAGCCAGAGGACGCCCGAGTGTCCAGACCCAAGGTCACGGGTGAATTGCGCGTGGAGGGGCTGGACGACTCGGTGACCCCGGATGAAGTAGTGGCGGCCATTGCCAAAAACGGAGGGTGTCCCCCAGAAAGTGTGGTGGCGGGCGAAATTCGCAGCGGTGCGGACGGGCTGGGCACTGTTTGGGTGCAGTGCCCGGTCGCGGCTGCAAATAAAGCCGCAGATAGCGGGCGGCTGCTGGTGGGCTGGGTGTCTGCCAGGGTCAAACTCCTGCCAAAACGGGCTGTGCAGTGCTTCCGGTGCCTAGAAAAGGGGCACGTCCGGGCGCAGTGCACTGCACAAATCGACCGCAGCGAACTTTGTTTCCGCTGCGGTCGACCCGGCCACAAGGCGGCCCAGTGCTCCGGAGCGCCAAACTGCAGCCTTTGCGCAGCTGCAGGGAAACGCTCGGAGCACAGACTTGGTGGGAAGGCCTGTAAGGCACCCAAGTCAAAGAAGAGGAGGTCTGGGGCTGCCGGAGAAACTGCGCCACTCCCGCAGCCCGACTCCCAACCCAGGGAAGGAGGAGCCGAGGAAATGGAATGCCATTAATGGCACAATTCCGTTTCCTCCAGGCGAACATCAACCACGCCGCCAGAGCTCAGGATCTATTACTCCAGAGCATGGCGGAGTGGTTGATCAACGTGGCTGTGGTCACCGAGCCGTATTTTGTCGCCCCCCGCGATAACTGGGCAGGGGACCTAGATGGTTTGGTGGCCATCATTGGCGGGACTCCAGACAGTCCGTCCCGAGGACACGGTTGGGTGGCCGTCCACGTGGACGGCATAGTCACAATTGGGGCGTATTTCTCCCCCAATAAGAGTCTCGCTGACTTCGAGGAGTTCCTTGTCGAACAAGGTGCCGTCATGAGCCGGTTCTACCCTCGCCCGGTGCTGTTGCTCGGGGATCCAAACCGTCCAGATCCGAAACTCCTTACTTTGCCTTGTATGTACATCTACGAGACAGCAGTATTCGCAAAATCAAACGTGCACTTATTTCAAACTCTTAGATCGAAACGTCGCAATAGAGAAATATATGCTATTCCACACAAGACTGCGCTTTACTCAAAAAGCTTTTTAGGAATGGCACCCAAGTTATATAATAAGTTACCCAATTGTATAAAAGGTCTTGACAGCATACACCATTTCAAAAAGGCTCTTCTTAATTTATTAGGCCAAAAAGCTTACTACACAGTCAATGAGTACCTAGAAGACAAATTGTAATTTAATGACATTTTATTTATTTCCATTTTATTTGTCAATAACTTAATTGTTTTATTTAATCTATTTAATTTTAATGTACTATTATCTGCTTAAATTTATTGTTATTTTAATTAATTAATTATTGTTATAGTTGAGTTCATTATTAATTTGACTGTCTTTATTATGTTTTTACCAATTATTCATTAAAAATTATAATTAGAAATATTTGTACGCCGTTGACGGCAAGACATAGCGCTCATTTATTAATATTGACATCTGTATTTTTGTTTACCTATGTTCTACAAATAAAATATTTGAATTTGAATTTTGAATTTAATCTCAATGCCAAGTCTGCGGCGTGGGGATCCCCGATCACCGATCCTAGGGGTGAGGTGTTGGAGGAGTTGGCGATCGAGACCGGCCTGACCGTCCTGAATCGGGGCTCGGTGTACACGTGCGTGCGGCAGCGGGGCGGGTCCATAGTGGACGTGTCGTTCGCAAGCTCCGCTGTTGCGGGCCGTGTGCGCGACTGGCGAGTTGCTGTAGAGGTGGAGACGCTGTCGGACCATCGATATATTCGATTTGACGTCTCCACCCAGAATGCGGGCGGCGGTCGCCCGTCAGCCCCGCAAGTGGACGGTCCTCATTGGTCGTACAAGCGTATCGACAGAGAGCTTCTCGAGGAAGCCGCAATCCTCCAGGCCTGGGTCAGGGAGTCAATGACGAACGAACCTGTCGACGTCGAAGCGGAGGCGCTGTGGTTCCACGGGGCGATGACGCAAATTTGCGACGCGTCTATGCCCCGTGTCACCCAACCTACAAGGCGCCAGCTGTACTGGTGGTCCGCCGTCATCGCGCAATTGCGCGTGACGTGCGTGGAGGTGAGACGCCAGTACACCCGATACCGAAGGAGACGTCGTCGGGTTCCGGAGGAAGAGGCCGCGCCGTATGAGGTGTACCGCGCGGCCAAGGAGGCTCTGTGGCTGGCTGTCGGCGAGACTAAGACTCGAGCTAGGAAGGAGATGTTGTCGGCTCTCGACGTGAATCCGTGGGGGCGCCCTTATCGTGCGGTTCGAGGGAAACTTCGTGCCTGGGCGCCCCCACTCACTGAGAGTCTGCAACCTCAGCTGCTGCAGGAAGTGGTCGCAGCGCTCTTCCCTGCTAGAGAAGAGCATGTACCGCCGCCGATGGCTTTGTCCACAGCCACAGAGTCAACGGATGAGGAGGACGTCAGCGCCCCAGAGGTGACACAAGCAGAGATGAGGGCGGCGATAATGCGGTTTCGGGCCAAGACCGTTGCCCCGGGGCTTGACGGGGTTCCCGGCATCGCGCTCGCCCTCGCTCTGAAAGAGCTAGAGCCCCAGCTGAGAGGACTCTACTCAGCGTGTCTTGAGCAGGGCCAATTCCCTAGTGAGTGGAAAAAGGGTCGTTTGGTCCTGCTCAGGAAGGCAGGGCGCTCAGTGGACTCGCCGTCCGCATACCGGCCCATAGTGCTTATTGTTAGATTTATGCTTTAGATTATTGCTGCCCGCCTCGCCGGCCACTTGCACAGAGAGGGGCCGGATCTGGACGATAGCCAGTTCGGCTTTCGGCATGGGCGCTCCACTGTGGACGCCATAATGCGAGTAAGAGTCCTGGCGGAGGAAGCAGTGTCGCGGGGCGGGGTGATGTTGGCGGTGTCCTTGGATATCTCCAACGCTTTCAACACCCTGCCCTGGAGGTGTATTCGGGAGGCGCTGTGTTACCACAGGATGCCCCCGTACCTCCGCCGCATCGTTGGGGCTTATTAAGCGGAAAGGTGTGTCACCTACAGGGGACGCGACGGCGGAGGCCGGCGCGACATGTCGTGCGGTGTTCCACAGGGTTCGGTCGTTGGCCCACCCCTGTGGAACATTAGGTACGACTGGGTGCTGAGAGGCGAGCTCCAGCCGGGTGTGGCCCTGGTGTGTTACGCGGATGACACGCTGGTCACGGCCCGGGGAAGCTCGTACAGGGAGGCAGCGTTGCTGGCGACCTCTGCGGTCTCAGAGGTCGTAGGCCGAATACGGCGTTTGGGCCTGGAGGTGGCCCTCAACAAGTCGGAGGCCATGGTCTTTCACGGCCCCCGGCGGGCGCCGCCGCCGGGATCACATATTGTGGTCGGGGGGACTCCGATTGCTGTCGAGTCCACCATGAAGTACTTGGGATTGGTGCTCGACAGCCATTGGGACTTTGGCCCCCATTTCCGGCGTCTGGCGCTCAAGTTGATGGGCGCGGCGGGCGCGTTCGCAACGCTGCTTCCCAATTTGGGGGGCCCGAGCACTGCTTGTAGGAGATTGTACCTGGGGGTCTTGCGATCCATGGCCCTGTACGGGGCCCCGGTGTGGGCCTCTGACCTGACGGCCGGCAGCATCGCGATGCTGCGTAAACCGCAGAGGGCGATGGCCGTCAGGTCTATCAGGGGGTATCGCACAGTCTCCTACGAGGCGGCTTGTGCACTGGCCGGGTCGCCACCCTGGGACCTAGAGGCGAGGGTCTTCGCGTCACTGTACCGGTGGCGTGAGGGAGTGCGGATGCGGGGCGGTGGACCGATGCAGCGAGAGATCGATCTGCGTCGGTCTCAGCTCCGCGAGGTCCTGGTGGCGGTGTGGCGGGAGAGGCTATTGCGCCCTTCCGCCGGTCTCGCTACCATCGAGGCGATCCGACCAGTGCTCGAGGAATGGCCCGAGAGGAGGCACGGCTCCCTGTCATTTAGGGCGACGCAGGTGTTCTGGGGGCATGGTTGTTTCGGGAAGTACCTGTGTCGCATAAACAGGGAGCCGGACGCTCGGTGTCATCACTGCGTCCATTGTCTGGAGGACACGGCGCGGCATACGCTGGTAGAGTGTGCCGCATGGGAGAAGCCGCGCCGTGCCCTCGTGACAGAAGTGGGAACCGACCTGTCGCTGCCGGCCGTCGCTCGCGCGATGATGGGAAGCGCAGAGTCGTGGGATGCGGTGATCTCCTTTTGTGAAACGGTCATCTCACAGAAGGAGGCTGCGGAGAGGTTGAGGGAGGTCGAGACCACTCTCCCGACCCGCAGCAGACGTACCAGGCGTCGGCGGAGGGCGGACAACGCCCTCTTCCAGCCCCCCTAAACGGCTCCAGAGGGACGGTGGACTTGGGGACGTCCGCCGCCCCCCCGTATAACTGGACCCGAGGCGGTGGCGCGTAGTGTTCCACGCGCGCCCCTATTGGCGTTGCGGAGGGAGTACACCTCACTCCCCCCGCAGACTTGAAGTACACCTCACTCCCCCCGCAGACTTGAGGAGGCCCGCAGAGGCAGGCCGGCACTAGCCGAGGATCGTGGAAGGCGCACTAGTTCCCATGATCCCCGGTGCAAGTGTGGGAAAGGAACACCGAGGTGGTATTTAGTCAATAAGAGTCTGACAGACCCCTCCGCCCGCCCCAGGGCGGAGGATATCCATGAGGATTTTCCACCCCGGCAACAAAAAAAAAAAAAAAAGGACAACTGGGAGTTGCTTGTCAGCCAGGACACCCGCCGAGGAAAATCAGGTAAGCCGGTTGCCTCTTTGACTAGTCTAGGCTGGGTAGTGCACGGACCTTTAGGTATCAGTCACACAGACCAATCTGTAAATTGTGTTGTCGATAATAAAAATGATTTGCATGACATGGTCAAGAAACAGCTCGAATTAGAGCTATAGGAATTTCAGAGGTGCCTCGGACGCACCAAGATATTGAATGGGCAAAACATATAATTAATACTACCAGCCGTCAAACAGATAGCGGCGCCTGGGAAGTAGGTTTACTGTGGCGTCGCGACGACCCACAGCTGCCCGACAATTATAGACACGCGCGTCAGCGACTAGCGGGAATCAAACGTCGCTTAAATAAAGACGCAGTGTATGCTACGGCCTATAAGGCACAGATAGATAGATTGCTAGCAGAGGGCTACGCTAGCAAGGTAGAGGGCGCGGTCAATTATGAACCCGTATGGTACCTACCTCATTTCGGGGTAACGAATCCAAACAAACCGGGGAAATTAAGATTAGTATTTGATGCCGCAGCAACCTACAATGGTACGACTTTAAATGAAAATTTATTAGCCGGGCCTGACCTACTCAATTCTTTGCTAGGTGTATTGTTTAAATTTAGACTGGGCCCAATAGGATACACCGGGGACATTGCCGATATGTTTCTCCGGGTAAAAATACGAGAGCAAGATAAGGGCGCACAGCTTTTCTTGTGGAACGCGACCGGCGGTAGGGATCCGGAAATTTACGTCATGAATTCAATGATTTTCGGTGCTGTGTCGTCTCCCACATCAGCCATTTACATTTTAAATAAAAATGCGGAACAATTTAAAATATCACACCCCGAGGCAGTAGCGGCCATAAAAACAAAGCATTACATGGACGACTACCTCGACAGCTCGTGGTCTGCCGCGCAAGCCGGAAAGCTAATTGAGGAAGTGACCCACATCCACGCCAAGGGCGGGTTCAATATAAGGGGGTGGGTCACCAACTCTCAAGAGCTGCGCGACCGACTGCAAGTCGAAATGCCTGACCGAGTGTCACTCGAAAAGGGTGATAGTACGTAGAACGAACGTTAGGTATGATATGGTCGCCAAGCAAAGATAATTTGGCATTCGACCTATCATTTAAACGGCTGCCTAGGGCCATTGTAGAAGGTGAGGTAATACCCACCAAAAGAGAATTTTTACGTTTCATTATGTCAATCTTTGACCCTTTAGGTTTCTTATATCCGTGTGTCATACAATCACGAATTTTAATGAAAAGGGTATGGCACACAGGCATCCAATGGGATGAAAGGCTTCAAGAAGCAGAGGCTAAAGTGTGGTTCGAGTGGCTGCATAAGCTGCCGATCTTAAATGACGTAACTATACCCCGCTGGTACGGCCTAAGGCCGGAGGGGATAGAGCTCCATGTCTTCGGTGACGCGAGCGAATCCGCATACGCAGCGGTAGCGTATTTGGCGGAAACGAATTTAAACGGGGATAGGGACGTGGCCATAGTCATAGGAAAAGCCAGAGTGGCGCCACAAAAACTAGTGTCCGTCCCGCGCCTAGAATTGCAGGCCGCTGTGTTGGCATGTAGACTAGCCGACACAGTGGCAAAAGAAATAGGTATACCAATTGACCGCAAGTATTTATAGACGGACAGCAAAACCGTCATAAAATGGATCAACTCAGATGCGTTAGACTTTCAAAGGTTCGTGTCACACCGTCTCGCTGAGATAGACAAAAGGTCAAGTAGAGCCGACTGGCACTGGGTTCCCTCGGCGATGAACTCCGCTGATAAAGCCACCCGAACGGATTGGCCCAATTACTGTGACGAGTGGCTGTCGGGGCCCTCGTTTCTTCGCTCTCCATAGGAGCAGTGGCCGACAAGCGTCGACACCGACGCGGTGGCTGAGGCCACATTGGAGCGGGTACATCTACTACACGCAGCGGCGGCGCTGGGCGAACCATGGCTACACTACGAGCGACTGCCAACGTAGAAGCGCGCCTTGTACTGAAACTGGCACAGGCGGAGAGCTACGGGGCTGACATCAGGGCCCTGCGGGAGGGACGCTCGCTGCCCAATGACAGCAAACTACGGACCCTCAACCCCATGCTGTTCGAGGATGGGCTGGTGAGAGTACGCGGCAGGCTGGGGGCCTGCAGCGAGCTCACCTTCGGAGAGCGCCATCCCATAATCCTAGATGGGAAACACCCTCTCACGCGCCGTCTAATTTATGATTATCACACGGCGGCTTTGCACGCCAATCAGGAATCTGTAGTTAACAGGGTTCGAGAGAAGTTCTGGGTCACCAATCTGCGGTCGACCGTCAAGGCCGTCACCTCGAGCTGCCAACGGTGCCGCCTGGAGAAGGCCAAGCCGGTGACACCGAAAATGGGTGATCTCCCGGCCGCGAGGCTGGAGGTGACCAGAAGAGCCTTCGTACACTGTGGGGTCGATTACTTTGGCCCCATGGAGGTCGCCATCGGTCGGCGCAGGGAAAAGAGGTGGGGCGTGCTATTCACGTGCCTCACTACCCGCGCCGTCCACCTGGAGCTGGCGGCTTCGCTGAGTTCAGATTCAACCATCCTCGCCCTGCGACGCCTCATTGCGCGACGCGGGCGGCCCTCAGACATGTACTCTGACCGGGGCACTAACTTCGTCGGCGCACACGCCGAACTGCGCGCAGCTTTGCGCGACATGGACCACGCCAAAGTGGAAAGTGAAGCCACAGGCCGCGGCATCGGGTGGCATTTTAACCCCCCGGCATCCCCACACATGGGAGGGTGCTGGGAGCGACTGGTGCGCTCTGTCAAAAACGCACTCAAAGCGACGCTCCGAGAGCGCGCTCCCCGCGAGGAGGTACTCTACACCCTCCTCACCGAGGCCGAGCTCACTATAAATAGCCGGCTTCTCACCTACATCAGCAACGATGTTGAGCACCCTGTGGTACTAACCCCCTGCCATCTCCTGCTGGGCACTGCCGCGGGAGATGCTCCCTGTACGCGGGGCCACGCCATCGAAGTCGACTCCCGCCGCATGTGGCGACGGGTGAACGTGCTGGCCGACCTCTTCTGGAGGTGTTTGCTACGAGAGTATCTGCCGACGCTCCAACAACGGCAAAAGTGGAACGACGATGTGCCGAACATTAAAGTGGGTGATGTAGTGATAATAGTGGACCAAAGGGGTCGTTAAAAGTGTGTATCCGGGAGCGGACTCTGTAATTCGAGTGGTAGACGTTAGAACTAATCATGGGGTCCTGCGTCGGCCCGTAGTTAAAGTCGTTGTGCTTCCCACTAACGGGGATGTAATCGGTTGAACCCTCTTACAGGGGGTGGGATTGTTAAGAAGCACAGCGATTTTACATATAATCTTAAGTAATAAAGCACATAAAGTGCCATTTTAGATAAGATACATAAGGAAGCTAGGAAAATGAGCCTAGTCAAGTACTCTAGTACGATTCTTGTAAGAGATTGTAACTCATTTTATCCTTAATAAGTCATGTAGTACTTAAACCCCTCGAGGTACATACATTTAGATTGCTTGGTAATGTTAGTTAAACATGAATACATTAGGGGACATTATGTATATAACAAAAACCTAACGCTATGTACGGTTTTTAAAGAATTCCATTGTATTATTATGTAGCAGAAATGTAAACAGTACTATATACATACAGATAAGGAATCCCTTGGCCAACAAGCCCCTCGCCCCTCCTTCACCCTTGACCGACACAACTGCGCAATACCCCGCAGACACCCGAACCCCTTTTTTACATTATGGTATACGGGAGAATGTATTGAAGCTATTCAGCTCCTATTTGCATAACAGACGTCAGTACATAGAAATGAAGTCGGTTTTGGATGGAGAAGAAAAAAAACATAAATCCAACCTAGTCACGGTTTTCCGAGGTGTCCCTCAGGGCTCCGTTCTGGGCCCAATTTTCTTCATCCTATTCCTAAATGACTTGATTGAATTTATAAAAAAACGATTAATTGACACAACACTCATTATTTTTGCTGATGACACTAATGCAATAGTTTCTGCAGATACCATAAGTAATTTAGAATCCATGATTAATACTACCTTAAAAGCTTTTGAAAACTGGTTTAGTACTAATAATTTAAAACTTAATGTGAATAAAACAAAATGTGTATTATTCAAAACAACGGTACGAAATAACGCTAGTCTTCAGGTTGTATCTAGTGGTAACAATGTCGAAGTAGTAGATAATGTTAAATTCCTCGGAGTCCACATTGACGCGTTATTAAACTGGAAGGTTGAGATATTGTCTATGCAGAAGTCAATTAGCTCTGCATGCTATGCAATCAGAAGTCTCAGGGATGAACTCACTGTGGCCCAACTTAGGATGGTATACTTTGCTTTGGTTGAGTCAAGGCTCAGATATAGTATTGAGTTTTGGGGCAATAGCTACAAGTGCAATGTCCACTCGGCATTTGTAATTCAAAAAAGATCCTTGAGGACGATGCTCCGCATGAAACAGACAGAATCGTGCAGGGATCACTTCATCAGACTTAACATATTAACAGTGCCATGTCTGTATATTCTAGTTTTGTTAACAAACTTTGTTAAAAATTTGCACGAGACTGATGAAGATAGACAAGCTAGAGATAGTACTCGTAGGAAAGACTTACCTTCCACAATCCAACCGAAATTGAACGTGGTTCATCACAGTCCCAGAGTTCAATCGGTCTTTTTATACAATAAGTTGCCGATTGAACTCAAAAGCATTAGCAGCAATAGCTTATTTAAAAACAAATTAAAGACATATTTATTGAGGAAGGGCTATTACAGTATCGATGAGTTCATAGATGACAAGCGACTTGTGCATATGTGTTAAATGTATAAGTGTATCTCGATGTAAAATCATATTCACACAGGATTCGCTCAGTGGCCGATCCACTGGTCCGCGCGGAAGTTTACTGCTATACGTGTGGACTCAATCCACACGTATAGCAGTAAACTTCCGCGCGGACCGCATATTTTAAATCCGTTTTCTCTGTGTGTGTACAGGAGACCGTCGGTGCCTGTGCAGACACAGAGAAAGCAGCCCCGGGCTGCCCGGCGCGTACGCGTCGTCGCGGTCGCGGAGGGCCACGACACCTACGATGCCGAAACCCGGCAAGCACGGCTCGCTCGGCCGCGATGCCGGGGCCGAGGAGGTGCGACCGGCGTTGGACCGGGCACTGTCGTTGCCTAATTTAGGCGACGTATTGCCCGGTGCGCCATCGGCCGGACCACCACCGAGACCCACCAAAAGTGGGAAGAAGAAGGGAGGGGGGGGATCGGGGACCGCTGTTGCCGCCGGCACACCGACGTCATCGGCGCCTGCGCGCGTTGCGCCAACGCCGTCGACGAGCCGTCAGCACGCGGTCTCCATCCGCCCAGCCGCTTTTCGCCCGGTGCCCATACAGGCCCCGGGACCTGCAGCGACACGACCCGGCTGCGTATTCCACGCAATCCTGAAAAGGACCCCGGACGTCCGTCAAATATATGACAACGACGTTTTCATGATGATGCGCGGTGTCAAAATAGAGGCTTGGCGTGGGTGATGCCAGCGGTTTCGCCACAGCTCGCACCAATGCCACCGCCCGCTCGCTTGTGTGCGATGCGGCGGCGGGCACGCGGCACGCGACTGGAAGAACCGGCTACATGCGCCAACTGCGGGGGGCCGCACCCCGCAAACAACATTAGATGCCAAGTGTTCCTGGATGAGATCAGGAACAGGCGAGTGGGGACAGCCGCCATCACGGCTAGACGCCGGACACAAGCGGTCACGGAAAGGCCGCAAGTGTCGCCAGAGGCCAACGCCACGACGCTGATGGCGGCGGCCAATGCACCCACGGAGCGAATCCAAGCCTCAACCTCAGGGCGGAGGCGAAGGAGGAACAGAAAGAGAGGGGGTAAGGGTAAGAATCCCCCCCCCCCCCAGCGACACAGGAGGAAAATATCCCGTCGGCCGACCCTGCCTACACTGCACAGGTCGAGGCGCGATACAAAAACAAAAAGGGCGAACCTACCACTAGCGCCACGATGGCGCAGCGGAGCAGTGGAGAAACAAAAAGGTTCGCCCACAAGACGCCAGGCACCGCTCCGGTAGCACCTAGCGCCACAAAGACGTTGCGGCGGAATGTCGCAACAAAGTCGGCAGGTGCAATGCCACAGAGCAGCGGCGCCCAAAACAAATTATCCAGTACGGCAACCACAGCCTACAATAAAAATGAATTTACGACCTGTGCCATACAATTGTTGATGGACCTTATAAAGGCCATCAGGCAGGGTCAAGATATAGAGACGGTCATCCTTGACGGTCTGGCCACATTACTAACCTTGTATAATGGCTAGACCGTTAAGGGTGATTCACTGGAACGCCCGCGGCCTACGGGATAAGGTCGCACCCCTTCGCCATCTCCTTCGGGAACAAGACGTCGACGTGGCGCTACTCAACGAGACGCACCTGGGACCTGAGGATAGGGTCAGGTTCCCAGGTTACCACGTATATAGGAAGGATGAGAGGTCGGCTCAACACGTCCGATACCGTGGTCTGGCGGTACTCGTGAGACGGAGAGTCGTCCACCAACTGCTTCCCTCGCCCACCCTCAACTCACTGTACGCGCTGGGCGTCGAAGTCCACCAAGGGCTACACTGTCAGATCACGCAGCAAGTGATAGACGACGAGTTACAATCGGACCACCAGCCCGTGCTCGTCGTCTTATCGGGAATGCCGACCTCATTGAAGCCACTAGCGCCACGCCGACGTATTGACTGGACAATCTTCGGAGAGAAGCTAGACACAAACACGCCCACTCGGCCCATCGTTACCTCCGCGGACGTGGACCAGACGGCGGGTGACGTCACTGCTTGCATCCAGAGCGCCTTGGAAGCGGCGACAACGACAATGCCGCAGGGGGGAGGGCAATTGCCGCCCCTGCCGGCCTACATCACGACGATGATCGCCGTAAAGAGGCGTCTACGCAAGCAGTGGCAACAGCTTAGATGCCCTACTTTAAAGAGACAGCTAAACCGTCTCGCGGAGAAGGTAAAGGCCGAGTTGCAGGCACACACCGCCGCGGGCTGGGAGGAACGCATCGACGCGACCACAGACGACTGGCCGTCGGTGCACAAGGGGGTTAACGTGGGTAAAACGCAGGCGCTTGTCACCGGCTTCGCGCCCCTCCCACCACCTCTGAGACTGCAAGGAGCCGACATCGAGTGGTCGCCCCGGGTAAAATACCTGGGTGTCACCATCGATCGTCGGCTCACGATGGGGCAACATGTCCGCAACATTGTCGCGCAGGGTAAGGTCGCCCGCTACCTGCTCAAACCTGTGCTCTCATCCTGCATCCCGGCGCGCATCAAATTGGGCGTGTACAAGCTGTACGTGCGCCCAATATTGACGTACGCCGCCCCGGCGTGGTTCGCCCTCACGAGCGAGGGACACCGCAAGCAGCTCCGCACGCAACAGAACTTTGCGTTGCGGACTATCGTAGACGCCCCTCGTTTCGTGAGGAACGACATCATCCACCGGGATCTCGGGATCGAGAGCCTGGATGAGTTTGTGCGGCGCCTAGCGAAGGGGATGTTCGCGCGTGCCGACGCGTCTGTCTGGCCCCATGTCAGGCAGATTGCGCCCTTGCATGCGCGCCCCCCCGACGCTAGACCCCTCCCGCGCGACCTAGCTGCGGACACTGCCCCCACATTACCGGATTGACGCCTCGAGTGAGCCGCTCCCAGGTTACACGCGGCTCACCCGACACAAAATGACTCCACATGTGTACTCACACATAGGTTGCGTAGCGTGTGCTAAGTTAATATAGGCATGCTACGTAACTAACACAGACACCCACCATTACACAGACGCCTAAATATAACGCGTGCGGGCGCAACGCGGGCCGCGACGCACGCAGCCACTGAGCGGCGGTACATTTCACTACAAGCCGCTCACACATACATAACAGTTTCTCCCTCAAACCGCAAACGGCTAACCTGTGACCGGGGCGAGGGAAAACTACACCTTTACTCTGTAGGAGCGTCGAGTCGGCATCTCTGTCGCTGGTCGTCACCCGCTAAGCCTCCCCCAGGCAACTGGGGGTCTCACCTGGCGGTGACAGACCACCGAGATGTCGTGAAGAAAGCGGCGCTATAGACATAGCGTCGTGGCGCGCCTACAGAAATACACATAGCAATCAATATAATAAATTTACGCGTCCGACTATTTGCCGAATGCCGTAGTAGGCGAACAAAGTGACGGGCCCGCAGTTGCGGGCCACGGTAAAGCTTCCGCGGGCAAGGGGCGTAGCCCCGACCCCGCATGCCACGCCCCCCTTACGGGGACGTAGCGACATCCAGTCCGTCATATTCACACTCGGCGCGCGGCAGCGATAGCGGACGGACGTGTTTGTGGTTCGAGTGCTCCCGATTCCGGCTCTGTGGTTCCTGCTCTCAAGATTTCGTCGCACCTCGTGACGATCTTCTATAGTCCTATTTTTAATAGTGACTATCTTCAGCTACTAGCTGTGTGCCTTTTTCAAGGCACAGCTAGTATAGTATTTCTATTAATAGTTATAGTCGATTAAACGGTCGTCGGGTTATTTTGTCAGGGAAAAACCACAGTTTCGTGGTCCTCGGTGGATACCATACGGTGCCAACGAAGCCGAGTGGGGTGTTGACCCAAACGCACCCGTCGATCCCCATCAGGGTGAGGCAGAAAGTTGGACGGGTCCCAGTGTTCGGCCTTGGGGGGTCTCCTAGTCGGCATTGGTGACAGTTTTCCTTTCACAGCTACACACCTGGTGTCGGTTGGGTGTGTCTACCCCTTCGCACCAGACCCTGTTAGGACCCCGTTGCACAAATAAGATAGGCAACGGGCCAAAGCAAGCTTAGGGCTCACCAGTAGGTACTCACCTCCTTGTCTATTGTCACCCGGCTTCCTGCCGTGCTAAAGTAAATTTATTAGGTATATATAAATAGGGAAAGAACCAATTAAACCATTACCTTTTTTACAAAGTTTATTGTAATTATATAACACAGGTTTACAAAAATTTCCCAACCTTTAACCTGGTATTAGCCTCTAACACACCCCGTCTCCGTAACAAGGTGTGTTAGGAGAAATACAAGCATGAGATTAAATATCAACAAGCTCAAGGTCGCTTGTGAGGATCCGTGAGATGAACGCTTAGCAACTTCTAGCTCAATCGAATAATCAGTGACCTTAAATATGGTTGTGCTCAAAAGAGGAATTATAACATTTGGGGCAAAGCACCCTGAGACACAACCTAACACATGAAATTTAGAACAACTGGTTTATAACCTAGTTTACTACACATAGGCCTAAATCACTTGGAAATGACCTTCAAAATGGTCACCTGGGTATCATTCACTCAAAGGGTCTACTACAAACTTGCAGGTGTTAACTGTCCCTCTGTTCACGATGGACTCTCAGTTGACGTCAGTTGACGGAATCAAGTCCCTTGGCATGGAACCACAGAGAAAACTCTGGGTTCCCACGTACACGCGGCCTACGGGATCCGTAGGAAAACGATGACGCTAATCGTTACCTGGAGCGGCGACACTTTCCTGGACAAGCTACCGGATGGTAAGGCCTTCCAATATACGGGGATGGCCACACTGCCAGCACTCGTAGGATCTAACCTCAAATCTGCCAAAGCCCGGGTCAACCAGCACACTGCCCGCCACTAGTCGGGACTAACTGCTATTTCACCAGACCACGGGACGGCACCAGGGCGTCACGTCCTTCACGTTCGCATCAGTTCAGGCTAGCATAAAAAGCCAGACAGGTTCGGCTACTGAAACAACATCTCTGATATATTTCCAATAAGATTATTTGCCAAACACAGTCTAATCATCACAGAACTGGTGCCTCTCGAATAACATACCTGTTAAAACTCCATCATTGCGTAGCGTCACCAGGATCGGGAAGGAACACCCTTCTCGTCACACACGCAGGACCAAAGACCTGACTCCTCGATATCGACCTTCGAGAAAGTTCTAACCACAGACTAAAAACCGAATTCTTTGACAAGTGACAATCCACTTCCGAAACCATATCATAAGAATTAAATTTAATTTATTGGACATTGCATGACTATAAAATTTGGGTGATTACATCTGAATTTTAATATATTTTAATTCCTTAATTAACATCTAATTAATTATCCAAACCTAAAAACAACGATCCGTCTCCAGTATTGAGAAACTCTGGAGCTACCTAGCTCCACCGCTAGATGTCGCCTAAGATGTCAATTTGCAACGTCACACTATACCCGGCAGGGAGGGTCACACACCCCTGGGCAAGTCCACCCGGGGAGTTAGGTGTTAGGGCAAATGTTAGGTTCCCCCAACATTCCCTCCCACTAGCATGGCTTCCCTCCCGACTATGGGGAGCGCCTCCAACAGGACGGTGCTCCTCATAATGGAGTGCCTCAAGACCATCCTTGAAAAGGAAGGTCTAGAGGCCAAATATGCTGAAGAGGTCGCCGCCCTAGATCGGGCCATCTTCAGAGAGTCCCAGGCCATCGCTGATTTCAGCGATGCCCTAGTCAGTCCCTCTTCTCCCGAGAGCCCGCTCAGTCCAGACATGGACATTGATGTTCCCGCTCCCCCAAAGCGGGCGGACACTCCCATGCCCGCTTCCTCAAAGCGAGCAGCCACCTCATTCCCCCCCCCCTCCCCACTCAGACACCGAGGCTAACCTCTCCTCTTCTTCCCACACGGACGACGAAGGCTTCTTGCCCGTCACCGGGAAGGGAAATAAGAGGAAGAAGAAGAAGCAGAGCACCTCCCAGGCCACCAAGGTGGTCGCGGTCGAGGAACCCGCTTCTGGCCTCAGTTCACCAACTCCCCCCGCGGTGCTCACCCCCACCGCCCTGACCCCCGCTTCATCCTCCCCGCAGGATGCCCCCATGTCCCCGGTCCCTACTACTTCTGGCACCCAGAAGAGGAAGATCCCCCCCCTCCCCCCGTCTTCATCCAAGACAAGGGAAAGTGGACCGATATCTCCAAATGGTGCTGCGATCAAAAGATCGCATACACCAATGCCCGTAATACCCAACAGGGTATCAAAGTGACCATCCCGACGTCGAAAGACTACCGGGAGCTCACTAGACTCCTCCGTTCCAGAGGCGTGGCATTCCACACCTTCTCTCTCCCTGAGGAGAAACAAACTCGCGTGGTGATCAAAAGGATCCCACGAGAAATCCCCGCCCAAGACATTAAAGAGGATCTTTTGTCACAGGGCATCCCAGTCGACGAGGTGCATCGCATGCACCGCGCTCGCAGCGGCGAAGCCTTCGACATGATCCTTGTGGTCTATCCCCCAACCAAATCCCGCCTCCACCCGATCTTCAATGTCAAAGCCATCTGCAATCTGATGGGCTTTGACATAGAAAAGCCCCATAAGAACGCCACCGTTGGGCAGTGCCACCGGTGCCAGTTATACGGGCACTCACAAAAGCACTGCTACGCAAAAACCAGGTGCGTCAAGTGCCTGGGCGAGCACGGCACTGCTGAGTGTACTCGCCCCAAAGACCGCGCACTCTGCACTGAGCCGCCTAGCTGTGTGCTATGCGGCCAAACAGGGCACCCTGGTAACTACAGAGGCTGCCCGAAAGCCCTCAAGGCTGCTCCCTCCAAACTGGCCAAGCGCTCTGACGCTCGCCAGCAGAGGGAGGCTCCCTCTGCCTACAAGGCCCCCTCCGCCCAAATCCCAGAGAGGCTTAGCCCCCAAAGGCCTAGCCCCAATAAGACCATTGCCTTCGATGACATCGACAAGGCCGAGTGCCTAGCCGACAGTCTCGAAGCTCAATGCTCACCCAGCTTACTGCCAGTAGACCAAGCTCATCTCACTGAGATCAACGCTGAAGTCGAACGCAGAGTATCTCTTCCCCCCGTAGAAGACCCTTGTAACGGCTAGGGCTTTGCAGGTAGGCTGCGCAGGCCGTTAACGGATAGGTAGGTAGGTAGGTAGTGTAGAGAGAGGAATGAAACCAGCTGGGTAGTTTGATACATATAATAGGTAGTAGATCCACAGCTAGGTCGCGGGTAAGGTCACTGATCTTTCCGAGCACTCACACACTTAGGTAGGTAGAAGGGTACCGTCCTTGGTCATCCGTTGTAGTAAGAAGGGGCCTGCCAGCGCAGGCTCAGCGGGAAAAGTAGGGCCGGCACGGGTTGGAGACACGTGGCCGACGAGGAGGCCTGTCAGCACAGGCCTGCAGGTGGTACACGGCGTTAGGCCGCAGGTAGCTCGCGGCGGTAGACCGCAGGTAGATCACGGCGGTAGGCCGCAGGTAGGCCAGGCCTCGGCAAGGACTCGGTAGCGGGCATTGGCAGCATGCCAACGCGTCCTGTCCTTAGCCGGGAAGTAGTAGCCGGGGTGTAGAATCCGGGATGTAGAAGCCGAGGTGTAGAAGAGCCCGTACGTAGAACCGGGATGTAGAATCGACGTGTAGAAGCCGGGATGTAGAAGCCGGGACGTAGAAGCCGGGATGTAGAATTGCCGTGTAGAAGCCGGTACGTAGAACCCTGAAAGCGCGTTAGGAAGCGCATGTCAGATGCGGTGCAGATATCAGCAAGCCGCGTGCGATGTGCTAGCCTCGTTAGCGACCAAGAACGGTATGGGAAGCAGGATAGGTAAGCATAATACATCGCAGCGGCTTACAGGCAGAGATAGAGTGCAATCACAGCGTGGCAGGATGACAGATGATTTTAGGTTATGTTGTGACAAGCCATGCTTAGAGAGCATAACCATTGCGGATGGCACAAGGAGCACACAGTACAGTATAATAGGTATAATAATAATGGGGAACTCACCCTAGACTCGGGGCACATGGTAAATCTAGGGGTTCTACATAACGAACCGCTAGTATGGCTGGTTACAGATGAAATGAATGAGTAGTCTGTCAAGTAGTGTTGAGCATGTAATTTAGTGTTGTGCTCAACCACTTAGTAACATACTAACTACTCGACTAAGTTCAGGTGTGAAGCCACAACGTTACACCCTGCCCCCCGTCACCCCTGACGAGGTGCACGAGATCATCAAAGGTCTTAAGAACCGCAAAGCCCCCGGCTCAGATGGACTCACTAATAGAGTGATCCAACTATTCCCAGCCCACCTGATTATGCTTTTGACCATCATCTTCAATGGTGCTCTCAACAATAATATCTTCCCCCAGGCATGGAAGGAAGCCCCCGTTATAGGCATCCCCAAACTCGGCAAGCCCAGATCCGAGCCTTCCAGCTACCGCCCCATCAGTTTACTCAGGGTACTCGACAAAATCTACGAGAGGCTTATTTATAAGTGACTTAGAGATTTTGCTGAGACCAAGGGCCTCATACCGCACGAACAGTTTGGGTTCCGCACCCAACACTGTAGCATCCACCAGGCCCACCGCATTGTCGAGCATATAAGCGAAAGCTTCATGCGAGGCTCATTAGTCGGTGCGGTCTTCTTCGACATAGCGAAGGCTTTTGACAAAGTCTGGCACAACGGCTTATTATATAAGCTGTACCAACTCGGGGTGCCTGACCGTCTCGTGCTCATCATACGAGACTTTCTGTCAAATCGTACCTTCCGCTATCGCATAGAGGGTGCCATATCCTCCCCCCGCCCCATACGTGCAGGTGCCCCCAGGGCTCTGTCATCTCCCCACTCATCTTCACGCTGTTCACCAGCGATATCCCAAAAAGTAAGAAGACGCAGTTGGCTCTGTTCGCAGACGATACGGCCATCTACTCCAAGGGTCGTAGCCCCGATGCGATTCGCCGCACTCTCCAGGCCTCAGTCGACAAGCTCGGCGAATGGTTCAGGAAGTGGCGAATCGAAGTCAATCCCGACAAAAGTCAGGCGGTATTATTCTCCAAACCACGGATGTTCCCCCCCCTCCCCGAGCCCCTTACCATGTTCGGCAAGCAGATCCCTTGGGGAAAGCGAGCCAAATACCTAGGTGTCGTCCTAGACAATCACCTTACCTTCCAAGAGCACATAAAGCAGGTCCGTTCGCGGGCCGCTTTCGCTCTAGCTAGGCTTCATTCCGTCCTCCACGCTCGTAGCAAATTGTCACTTAGGTGCAAATTGCGTATCTACACGGCGTGTATCCGTCCCATCATGACTTATGCCTGTGCCGTCTTTGCCCACGCTAGGCCCCTCCATATCCATAGGTTGCAAGCCCTCCAAAACCGTTTCCTCCGTAGAGCTACGGGTGCCCCCTATTATGTCCGTAACGAGGCCCTCCACCTCGACCTTAAAATCCCCACAATAGTCCAGTTCATGAAACGCCTTTCCAAGCGTTTCTTTGACTCTGCCGCCAAACATCGCAACCCTCTGGTTGTCGAAGCGGCTAACTATACCCCCTCCCGCATTAGTCGTACCCGCCGTCCCAGGCACGCTCTTACCGACCCCGACGACCCCATAACTCTCCTACAGGAGAGCAATAGGGCAACTAGTACGGTTCTTAAAACCAGACGCCGCCCGTCCTTCCGACCTCGCCGTCGAGGTCCCCCGCGACCGCGACCCCGATCTGATACTACTCCTCCCCGACTCTTGCTCGACGCTCAAACACCAGCTCGGGCTGATGTTCCTGTCCCGACTTGCTGCCCTCCCCCCAGCGACGCCCTAAGCCGAGGTCCGTACCCCACAGGGGGTGCCCTTAGCGAGCAGTCGCTTAGTTGAAGTTAGTATTTAGTTTTTATGCCCCTGGCTGGAGGCTTTAAGTTAGTAGCTTAGAGCATCTCCGCAGGAAAGTCCGGTTGAGTAGCAAATACCCCTAGTGGTAACCCTACGAGATGCCATTTATAAAAAAAAAAATCATATTCAGTTTCTATCAATAGTCTTCATCATTCAGACAAAAGTCTATCTGAGAGCAACATCTCCGTCGCGAAATAGTGTCTCCGCCTCGTGTTGCTCATAGCTCGCGCTCCGCCCTTATAAACTTAGCATAGACTAGCTGTGCCTGCGACTTCGTTCGCATGGATGTCGGAAAACAATAATATGTCGCTTAGAAAAGTTGTACCTTCATTTAAAAAGGGGGAATCTTTCGACCAGGCCTGGTGATTTTTCCTAGTAAGAAACTGCCAAAAAACTTGTGTTTTTATTTAAGAAAATGCTTCTCTATATAAAATATTAGCGGTGGAACCACCTGGAGCGTACACAAAAAAGTTGCTAAGGTTGAGCAACCCTAGCAACTTTTTTGTGACGCGAAAGAGCTAAATAAAGTTGGCCGTGGGAAAAGCAACCAATACTAAGATCCACCCCCGCAACGGATAATGTCTGGCCCTGAGCTTTGTTAATGGTCATGGCGTAACACAGGCTGACGGGGAATTGCACACGCTTGCATTGTACGAAGCCAAGAGGGGGTGCCTCAGCCCGTACTGAGAGACAGGGAGGTTGAGCGGATGGCGCCAGCGATAGAAGCCCCGCACCCCGCGGAGCAAGTGAGTTTGGAGTATGGAAGCCTGGTAGACGAGGAACAATATAGTAACCACAGCAATTTTGCTGTGCGGATTTTCACCGACGGCAGCAAGATTGAGGGCAAAGTCGGAGCGGCGCTATCCTTGTGGTATAGCATCACCGAAACGAAGGCCCTCAAGCTTGCTTTGCCGTCCTACTGTACTGTCTACCAGGCCGAATCCTGGCTCTGCAAAGAGCAGCGAGGGAAGTGCTCAAGCGCAGTTAGATAGATAGATTTATTTATTCGCATAGAATGTAGGTAATTACAATTAGGTGTTACAATATTTTTGAATCCTTATACACAATAACTTAGGATAGGTACTATAAATTATTACATTTACTTACAGCTATTTAATTACTTAATTTTCAACAATATTTATGTCTGTAACTGATTAGATAATTTAATTTACAATTTTAAATAAATGATTATTATTAATATTATATTATAAACATTCTAAATAAGTCCTTAAAACTAAATAATCTTGTCATTTAAAAAAATCTGATACAGAGTAATAGCATTTTAGAATTAGTAATTTTTTAAGGTGCTTTTTAAATCTTCTCAAAGGTTGCTCTTTAATCATTTTTGGTACATGGTTATAAATAAAAGGAGCCATGCACATAACACTCTTTCTCAATAATGCAGTTTTAAATCCACCTATGTATAACTTATCTTGTATTGAGTTCTGAAACTTGTAGTCCTGGTTCTAGTATTTTTCATAGTCAGGAATAAGTGATCATTTGTTGGAACAAATCGTCGCTGCGCCTGACAAGTTCCATAAGGGATTTTTGTAAGGTTTTGGGAAACAACAAAAAACGTGTTATTGAATAAACAAACGGAAACACTGCAAAATTATTAATGCAGTATCACAGACATTTATTTGAGACATATTAGGCATTCAAAATTCGCCACAAATATTAGTTATTTAAGGAGCTAGAATTTTTTTTTGCCAAAAACTGCACATAACTGGTTTAGAACCGTCTAAAAAAATAACGTATGTGCATTATTGCACATGAAGGATTTGGCAATGTGACACTTTTTGTTATTTTAAGGTTTTCCATTATGTGATCCTGAGGGTTTCTTCGGGAGGTTCCTGTTTCGGATAAGGCGGGAGGAAACGCCCGGGTGTCACCACTGTGAGGATCGCCCGGAGGACACGGTGGAGCATACGGTGGAGGTCTGCCCTGCTTGGGCGGAGCCCCGCCGTGTCCTCTTGGAGGCGATTGGCGGCGGTGACCTCTCGCGTCCAGCTCTGATCCAGGCCATGGTACGGAGCGAGAGGGCATGGGAAGCAGTCACCTCCTTCTGCGAAGCAGTAATGCTCGCAAAGGAGGAGGTGGAACGCGTGAGGGAGAGGCAAAGTTTGCGCCCTCACGCCCCTAACCGCCGCCGTTGGAGACGCCCTGGGCGTCGGGAATCCCAGGCGGATTCCCGGCCACCATAAGCGCGGGCTTGTGGACGGCGAGCAATGGGTAGCTTGCCGTCCGATAAGGACCAGGCCCGGGTCGATGGCGCGTCGTGTTCCACGCGCGCCTCAAAGAAATGTCAGCACAATTGGCGGGGTCCGCTAGGACCGATGCCTGCCAGGGTTCGGGTTAGTCCGAAAGGGATACCGGGACCTTGGCAACAGGCAACTGAAGAAACACGGGTGGGTTTTAGTCAGTAAAAGTCTGTCACGCCTTTCCGCTCCGCCTAGAGCGGGAGAAGTCATTGGATGATTTCCCACCCTTAAAAAAAAAAAAAGGGTTTCTTAGATTACAAACTAAAATAAAATTATTAGGAACTTAGAACTATAAAATAGTCAGTCTGTTTATATTAATTTCCGTGTGGTGCCGGACTTAACGAATAGGACTACCCTATTTCTTCCTGCGGGTGTCGTAAAATGCGTCTAAGGGACTAAGTAGAGAATGGGCAGCAGCGTTCTCTATGCATTTTTAAATATCATCAGTTATAGAGACCATGTATGAGGATATTTCTAGAGCTATGCATGGCTCTAAAACTCACTTCACCGTTGGTAGGGGGGACTTCAACGTGAAACTGGGCCAACGAAGCCATGATGAGTTGCAACTGGGTCAATTTGGAGTTGTACGTCGGAACCACAGGGGTCACCTACTGGCCAGTTTTATGGAGAAGGAAGGCCTCTATGATGATTTCCCTCTTCAGAAAATGAGAGCACAGAAAGTGAACCGGCAAAGCCGTGATGGTGCAACAAAAAATGAGATTGACTTCATTGTATAGACGAAGAAGCAAGTTCTCAATGATGTATCTGAGATCATTGCGGTGAAAACCGGACGTGGTCACCGCATGGTAAGAGGCATATTGAACTTAAATACCAAGCTGGAAAGATCTCGACAAATTAAGTCTACGCTCCGCTCAGCACCGATCCAAGTCCAAAACCTCGAGAGCTATCAGCTTGAACTTCAATATCGTTTCAAGTGCTTAGGGAGCTCCGTGAATGATTATAACGATGGGTTTCTGGAAACTGTCCATACACCCAACCGTATGGACACTTTCCACGTTTTAGGTTTTTCTAAGATCTTCAAGACCCGTCGTGAAAAGTGAAACAAGAAGTGCATTGATCCTACTATACAGCTCAAGGAGGAGAGTCGCGAGATGTTCCTGCAAACTTCGCACTCAAGTACTCAGCTCAATAAACGGATCTCTTAAGTCCTTGAAAAGCAACCTTGCAGACCGCATTAAGGAATCAATCGATCGGAATAAAGACTTCAAGTTCTTTGCAAGAGATCTGCCTGTTGGGCAGAGCCAGCTTGCGGAACTGAAGACCGATGATCCTAGGATCGTATCCGCCAAACCTGAGCTGTTGAGAGAGATCGAGAGGTTCTATGGACAGTTATAAACGTTAACAAGTAAGCCCGTTACGAATCTGGCAAACGATCCAAGAGCTAGATTGACCTGACACTTTATCGAGACTTCCCGTACGACAGATTGTACGAGATTAGGATGGCTCTGAAGCAGCTCAAAAACAATAAGGTGATGACGGAATTACGGCCGAACTCCTAATGGCCGGCGGAAAACCCATTCAGAAGTTGTTTGATTCCGTCATATTCGAAGGCAAAATGCCACAGACATGGAACGCCTGCTGATACTTTTCTTTAAAAAGGCGACATAATCCTTAAGAATTATAGGCCCTGCTCACTTTTGAGCCATGTCTATAACCTGTTTTCAAGAGTCATCACGGACAAGACAAAGGCCATGTTAAATGCCCATGTAACACCCCGTCTCATTTAGATCGGAGAGATTACACTCGAAGTTTTGAACGAGTATGTTTACATAGTACAAACTGTCCAGTTAGATAGGTCCAACTTCGAGAAAGAGGTTAATCGTTGAATCCAACTCGGCTGACCAGCGTTCGGGAAGTTACGCAATATCTTCTCTTCCCACATACCGCAGTGTCTCAAGACGAAAGTCTTTGACCAGTGTGTGTTGCCAGTGATGATCTATGGCACTGATACGTGATCACTCACAATGGGCCTTATTAGAAGGCTAAAAGTCACCCAAAGAGGGCTATGCTTGGAGTTTCCTTACGTGATCAAATCAGAAATGAAGAGATCCGCAAGAGAATCAGGGTAACCGAAATAGTCCGGCGAAGAATTGTCAGACTTAAATTTCAAAAGACCGGGCACATTGCTCGCAGAACAGATGGCCGATGGGGCCGAAAGGTTCTGGATTGGCGACCGCGTACCGGAAGACGTAGTGTTGAAAGACCACGAGGTGGACTGTGACGTTGCAAATTGACATCTTAGGCGACATCTAGCGGTGGAGCTAGGTAGCTCCAGAGTTTCTCAATACTGGAGACAGAGCGTTGTTTTTGGGTTTCGATAATTAATTAGATGTTAATTAAGGAATTAAAATTTATTAACATTCAGTTGTAATCACCCAAATTTTATAGTCATGCAATGTCCAATAAATTAAATTTAATTCTTATGATAGAATTTCGGAAGTGGATTGTCACTTGTCAAAGAATTCGGTTTTTAGTCTGTGGTTAGAACTTTCTCGAAGGTCGATATCGAGGAGTCAGGTCTTTGGTCCTGCGTGTGTGACGAGAAGGGTGTTCCTTCCCGATCCTGGTGACGCTACGCAATGATGGAGTTTTAACAGGTATGTTATTCGAGAGGCACCAGTTCTGTGATGATTAGACTGTGTTCGGCAAATAATCTTATTGGAAATATATCAGAGATGTTGTTTCAGTAGCCGAACCTGTCTGGCTTTTTATGCTAGCCTGAACTGATGCGAACGTGAAGGACGTGACGCCCTGGTGCCGTCCCGTGGTCTGGTGAAATAGCAGTTAGTCCCGACTAGTGGCGGGCAGTGTGCTGGTTGACCCGGGCTTTAGCAGATTTGAGGTTAGATCCTACGAGTGCTGGCAGTGTGGCCATCCCCGTATATTGGAAGGCCTTACCATCCGGTAGCTCGTCCAGGAAAGTGTCACCGCTCCAGGTAACGATTAGCGTCATCGTTTTCCTACGGATCCCGTAGGCCGCGTGTACGTGGGAACCCAGAGTTTTCTCTGTGGTTCCATGCCAAGGGACTTGATTCCGTCAACTGACGTCAACTGAGAGTCCATCGTGAACAGAGGGACAGTTAACACCTGCAAGTTTGTAGTAGACCCTTTGAGTGAGTGATACCCAGGTGACCATTTTGAAGGTCATTTCCAAGTGATTTAGGCCTATGTGTAGTAAACTAGGTTATAAACCAGTTGTTCTAAATTTCATGTGTTAGGTTGTGTCTCAGGGGCTTTCCCCAAATGTTATAATTCCTCTTATGAGCACAACCATATTTAAGGTCACTGATTATTCGATTGAGCTAGAAGTTGCTAAGCGTTCATCTCACGGATCCTCACAAGCGACCTTGAGCTTGTTGATATTTAATCTCATGCTTGTATTTCTCCTAACACACCTTGTTACGGAGACGGGGTGTGTTAGAGGCTAATACCAGGTTAAAGGTTGGGAAAGTTCTAGCGTTTTAGTGGCTTGCCACAATTTTTGTAAATCTGTGTTATATAATTACAATAAACTTTGTAAAAAAGGTAATGGTTTAATTGGTTCTTTCCCTATTTATATATACCTAATAAATTTACTTTAGCACGGCAGGAAGCCGGGTGACAGTTGGCGCCCAATTGGTATATAATTATATGATTATATAAGGTGAACAATTAATAACGGTATCACTCTCTCACTCAATACGTTCAGTTGACGGAATGTCGTATTAGTTTAAGGCTAGTTTTTAAGTTTTAAGTGGTCAACGCACCACAATCAGAACACATTTTCTATTGTTTGAACCGTTAAGGTGTAGATGTGTATTTATGTCATTAATCTATTTTGTTTATTTGATCAGCACAGAGGCTGGACAAGTTGTTTGTGGTAAATTTTAATATTTAATTACCTATGTTGCAAATGTTGTTATAAAGGTTAATGACTAAGTCATCTTTTGAACTAGGAAAGTATAGAAGTTTGTGAATTATAAGATTACACTCTTGGTTTAAATGATAAGTATAATTGGACTTTTGGTAAAAGAACTGTTTATAATAAGTTAATTCTTGTTTGTAAAACATTGCAAAACTTATTTGTTTGAAATTCACATTTGAAAATACAACTTTGTAGCTCATATTGGTTTGTGAGGTTATTCAAGGACACAATAACAGTATCAATAACTATAATTTTTTCTTTTGGTTGTGCATTACAGGGAAATATAAATTAGTTTATGAATAAATAGTAACTATGACTTTATTGGAAAGCATAGAAAATTTATGACAACTGGTTGGTTACCTAAACGATAGTCTTTATAGATCAAATCAGGATTCTCAAATAACTATTAGAGTTGTATTACAGTCACTGGAATACAACAACAACATTTGTTTACATTCATTGTGAAATAACTTTTAATTCACATTGACTTTGTCACGGTGACGTTTGAGGTTAAGTCTTGGTACGTTCGGAAACGTGAATCAGAATAGTGACATTTAGTGAAGGAAAACATTGCCTCACATTAAATAATAGTAAATTCTTTATTTCTCAAGAAGTTAAAACATATTAAAATGGATTTAGAGAAAGTATACTTTCATTCCCTTCTACGGGACGAATTGGTGTATGAGGTTGCAATTCATGTGGAAACACCAGAGGATACAGTTATGAAGCTTCGGAAACAACTCAAAACACTCAGCTTAGGTTTCAGCCCCTCCGAATTTGTGGATGAAGAGTTGGACGCCGGTAAGGAATTAGTTGCAATCCAGGATAAGCTTAAGGAGTTGCAGACCAAGGTGGAAAGTGCTGAGAAAACTCGGGATAGCCATAGTCTTGCTCGTGCTAGAGCTTTGTATTGTCATTTATACCATCGCTTGCAAAGGCTTCTTTGTACTGAAGCAAGGGAATGTGTCTTACAGGAGAAACTTCGGAACATCATGAAGGGTTATGGGACTACACTCGACAAATTATTTGGTCGGTCAGACACTGAAAAGTCACAGCCTGAGGTTGAAGATAATAATACTCAGTATACTGTTGGTAAGAATATTTGTAAATGGAATGTCACTTTTGATGGCAAGTCATGCCCATTTTTGTTTTTAGATTCAATCGCAGAGCGTGCTAACGCATTTAAAGTAGGGGATTCTGTGTTGTTTGATTCGGCTTTTGCTTTCTTTAAGGGTGATGCTTTGATTTGGTATAGGAGTGCGAAATGTCAGGCAAATACTTGGAAGGAGTTAGCAGATCTGCTCCTTAGCGAATTTCATGCCATTGACTATGAGGATAATTTGTTAGACGAGGCCAAGAAACGGATTCAGGGTACTGATGAACCAATCCACATGTATTTTGCCGTCATGAATGGATTATTTTCGCGTTTAAAAACACCACTAACCGAAAAGGAAAAGATTAAAATCCTGAAAAGGAACGTCAAGCCTTCGATATCAAGAGGTTTAGTATTGGTAAAGCCGGACTCAGAAGCGGAACTAAAAGATATTTGTCGTCTACTAGAGGCGGAAGATATTAAATCGAATAATTTTGCTAAATCCCAGTCAAAATCGGAAACCACAGAACACAAACCAAAAATAGCCAGTTTAGATCACCGTGTCAATAAAAACGATTATAGGAAACCACAACCAAAGGACAAACCAAATCCACAATCCTCAGGGAAGGAGATTAAATTTTTTAAATGTGGAAAGTTAGGGTTCACTAAAAGGACTTGTCCAAGTTGTAGAAGCGAACCAAAGGCAATAAAATGCTTCAAGTGTGGAAAGTTAGGGTTCACTAATAAATCATGTCCTGATTGCAAGAGTGTACCAAATGTTCCAAAAAACTAGTTCCAACGGTCTGTCACCAACCACCAGGAACGGTCGATCCAGGTGAATGGAAATCTTGGTTAGAATGTGTTTCTAATTTTTACAAATATAACAAATCAGTGACAGCACTGTTTAAGCCAGACAGGGGAAAAGATATTCGGCCATATTTAAGTGTAAATTTATATGATGTAGCATTATACGGTTTATTAGATTCAGGGGCAGACATTTCAATTATAGGTAATGGAGCTCATGAAAAGTTTATTAACTTGGGCTATTCTTTAGACACCTCAAGTGAGTTTAAGGAAAAGGTACTGGTAGCAAATGGTTCCGAAAGTAGTCCTATAGGTATTTTAAGGTTACCAATTACTTTTAATGGTATAACTAGGATTATTAATTTTTATGTGATACCTACTATCACATCCAATGTTATATTCGGTGTGGATTTTTGGATAGCTTTCAGTTTGATGCCTCAAATGTTTAAACATATTAGTTATATTGAGACACCAAAACAATTTATACAGTTCAATAGTAATCCAAGTAAAACATTTGCAAATTCAATAGAGTCATTTGATAATTTGAGTCCAGAACAGAAAACAATCTCAGAATTAATAGTTCAACAATTTTATGATATCGATGGTGGAAAGGTAAAATGGCTAAAGCGCCAAAACGTGAAATCTCAAGAATGAATTTTAAAGGTTTTTTTTTGCGAAAAAAATTCGTAGAAAATTTTCTAATGGAAATATTTCTGAGTTACTTATATTTTCATGAATCATATTTTTTTTCCTGTAATATGTATTATAAATAGTTTCTATAAAACCTTTATTTTAGGAGATAGTTGTCGCTTTAGCAAAAAAAAATCGAAATTAAAAAAGTTCCAGTAAGCAAAAATTGCTAATATCCAAAAAACTTGCGTATAACATATAATTAATTACGCTTACTGTCAGAATTACAATTATTTAGCATGCTGAAATTTGTTAATGCACTTAATAATATCATAGAGTGAAAAAAAATAATTCTAACGAGCTGTTCATTTGAAATAAAGTTGCTAACGTTGAACTAAAACTAGCTGAAGAGCGAATAAATTGATGGATGTATAATGGGAATGAGGCGTAACTTCTAAAACTCGTCTTTTTCTTTTATTTTCATTTAAAATATTGATTATTGCTAGTGTACAGTTTTTGTCAATAGATTATTTAGATTATGAGGCGTTAGCATCAATCTGTAACCTCAATCAATGTGTACTACCTACTATTAGGTCCGGAATATTAGCGGGAAGACTAATTAATTAATATTTAGCAAAAAATAAAGGAAATTATTTTATTAGCCAACTGGAATCAAGTCAAATAACGTAGGTAATTAGATAGGTTAAGTAGAGTTACTAATTATCTACTAAAATCAAAAAACCAATGTTTATCATGGTTAGTACCACTAAATATTCAATGTAAGTAATTAGTTATAAGTTTTAACAAATAAATCAACATTTAATAGACAATAAATGATCATTTTTAACCCCCGACGGAATAAGAGGGGTGTTATTGGCACTAAGATTCTGAAACTCAAAAGAATTCTGTGCTTATTGTGCCATCTTCTTTCCATCTTCTCACACACAACAACATCGTGTTACAAATTTAACAAAATGGTCCTTAGAACACATACACATTTGAAGGATGATGCCAGCAAATGTATGGAAGCTGGTACCCGCTACAATAAGAATAAAGGAAACATCATTAGAAAGATATTAATATTGAATAATTCAGTTCAAGAATTTCAATGGCCTTTGTCCGATCGTAGTAATACAGGGTAGAAGTTGTGACGCCGTGTTGTAGCTATAGAAATACGGTCTTAGGAGACTGTCCTTAACATCAACAGTACTTGCTAGCTGTATTAATAGATATTGGAAAAATGGCACATTCAGCTAAAAAATTGTTAATTCTTACACCTTATTTTTATGATGGCAATCGATGCAGTTTCGAATAATGATTCAAAGACTCTTTTGGATCAACTGAGGTCAGAGTACTTAGAAATGTCACAAATCACTTTTCCCATAAGTAAGTACCTACATTTCATAGTGATCGATCATCTTACCCCCGATCTTTTACGACGTTTGCTATTAATTATTTTAAATAAGGCGTTCATCATCTATCTAGTCTTTTCCTAACTACGTAAGGATTATCTTTGAATCTAACTGGATACAGTTGAATACCAGTATTTTACATGGAGCGATTTACTATGTGACCTCTACAATACAGGCACTGGGATACTCCTTGATAAGCTGGACGTTCGACTTTCAGGCTTCTGACTACCCGATACGACTGTCAAAGATCTACTGTGTTAAATGTTAGTATGTGCTCAAATACATATAACTTAGATAACTTGTTTATCAGTGTGATAGCTCGGGAAATTCAACTCGAACCTCAAACCTAAAAGCTCTTCTACTATTCAAACGAAACAGGTAACAATAACAAACCCCTTAGGAGATAGCCGGAGTCAACAAGAAAGACTGAACTATCCTAACCTAACCTGACCGAAGGCGGAGTCCAGAATGCGAATAGCTAAACAGTTGCATAACAGTAAGAAACAAAGTAAAAATAATAGTAAAAAATTAAATTAAAAATTTAAAAAACCCCCGACAAAAACAAAGCGTCTAAAAAGTAAAAAAATAATATCATAAAAGTTGTAGGTAATATTTTGATCCAAGCGTCGTCGTGTCGGGGGACGGCTAATGCAAACGCCAACACACACTAGGCATAATGAATGTATGCTGTTGTAGAAAGGATAGCTGCTGTTAACTTCCTATTTTCATTAGCCGTCCCCCGACACGACGACGCTTGGATCAAAATATTACCTACAACTTTTATGATATTATTTTTTTACTTTTTAGACGCTTTGTTTTTGTCGGGGGTTTTTTAAATTTTTAATTTAATTTTATTTCCAGCTTTTTAAATTTTATATTATATCACTAGTAGAAACGCTACGATCAAGACGCAGCTCGCCGAAATCTGCGTAGCTGTACGTTTTTTGCCACAGTGAAGCTTGTTACCTACTAATTCACTCTCATTCATCTTTCCTACTCCATCATCAGACTTTGATCACCATCTATCTGTAACCTATTTGTTGAGACCTTTCCAATGAGTACAAACACGATACCTCTGCTGTAAGTTTTTGAGGGAGTTGGGTATCCTGCAAATTCCAGGTGATGCTGCAGCATCAGCTCAAGGTTACTACATAATTATATTCTTTTCATATTCGGTTATCGCCTTATATAATGCTTTAGTTAGAAGTCAATTAGAATGTAACGCAGTCATTTGGGCTCCGCACGAATCTAAATATAGACTCATGCTGGAGAGAGTACAAAACAAATTTGTGAGGTACTTGTACTTGCGCTTGTATGGTGTATACCCATTTTATCCGCTTATGTACCCAACTTTATTTATTTTGGGTATGGTTGGATATAACGAACTGAGGGTCAGGAGGGATCTCGCACTCATATCGTACATATTCAAGGTACTTAGAGGGAAAGTACATAATGCGAGCATTTTAGGGCACATAGGTTTGTGTGTTCCGGACAGGTACGTGTGGCGACGCCGACAGCCACGGCTGCTGGCGGAACCGCGCGCTCGGACCAATCTATTAAGTGAGGCGCCACTGACGCGTGCGCTCCGCACTCTCAACCTCATAGCTAATGACTCGGACCTATTCTGTTGTTCTCTGAGTGAGTTCACAAAGAATGCTTTATTTGTAATAAGTTACAAAATTTTATAGGATAAGAGTTAGACAAGTACACTATCGCAATAGGTTACCCTGTAATGATAGATGTAAGTTGGAAAAAATAAATAAATATCATTGAAATAAGAGAATTCTAAATTTCCAATCGATTAGACCTGTGGAAGATCACATCCATTCATCAACTAGAAAAGAGCTGATAATTTTCAAACGGCTGAACCGATTTTCTTGAATCATAGCTAAGAACACTCTCGATTAAGTCACCTTTCAAACAAAACCAAAAAAATCAAAATCGGTTCAGCCGTTTGGCAGCTACGATGGCACAGACAGACACACAGATACACAGATACACACGTTAAACTTATAACACCCCTCTTTTTCCGTCGGGGGTTAATTTTTTACTTTTTAGACGCTTTGTTTTTGTCGGGGGTTTTTTAAATTTTTAATTTAATTTTTATTTCCAGCTTTTTAAATTTTATATTATATCACTAGTAGAAACGCTACGATCAAGACGCAGCTCGCCGAAATCTGCGTAGCTGTACGTTTTTTGCCACAGTGAAGCTTGTTACCTACTAATTCACTCTCATTTATCTTTCCTACTCCATCATCAGACTTTGATCACCATCTATCTGTAACCTATTTGTTGAGACCTTTCCAATGAGTACAAACACGATACCTCTGCTGTAAGTTCTTGAGGGAGTTGGGTATCCTGCAAATTCCAGGTGATGCTGCAGCATCAGCTCAAGGTTACTACATATATTCTTTTCATATCATTGAAATAAGAGAATTCTAAATTTCCAATCGATTAGACCTGTGGAAGATGCTCACATCCATTCATCAACTAGAAAAGAGCTGATAATTTTCAAACGGCTAAACCGATTTTCTTGAATCATAGCTAAGAACACTCTCGATTAAGTCACCTTTCAAACAAAACCAAAAAAATCAAAATCGGTTCAGCCGTTTGGCAGCTACGATGGCGCAGACAGACACACAGATACACAGATACACAGATACACACGTTAAACTTATAACACCCCTCTTTTTCCGTCGGGGGTTGATAACACCCCTCTTTTTCCGTCGGGGGTTAAAAAGAGCTATCATGGCTATTGGAGGGGTACCAAAATGGGCATTATCTTTTAAATAACAGAATTTTAACTGCTTTATACTCTTAGTACTCATATACGTGAGCAGCACTTTGCCAACGACTGAGGCAACTGCAGCCGTCTGCCCCGTTGACGTTGCTAGAAATCACTAATATTCTAAGTTACACGCAAGAACAAAGACTTATGATTAGATTTGCAATGCTAACAAAATTTATTTACGAAGTACACTTACTTTAAATTAAGCAAGTTTTTAGTTCTAAAATCAATACCTTCTTACATTAAAGCATGTACTACTGACTAATATACAATTTTACATAATATTTGGAATCTAAAACATTTCTGAACTATCGTTCTATACGAATATATTTACGAGCACGATTGCTAAAGCGCCAAAGCCCTAAATATAACAGAAACGACTTTTGCTAAACTGCCACACAAGTAATAATGTAATGCAGGTAAAACTACTAATAATACATGAAATAGAGAAACGCAAAAATGCTAAAACATTGTCAAACATGAATGTACAGTGAGCACAATCACTAAAGCGACATAAACTTCAGAATCATCAAAAAAACGTCGCTTTAAACCATGACTACATGAAATAAGCAACAAAATTTGTACTGCTAAAGCGCCAAAAAAGTGCTCAAATCGACGCGAAAGGTAGACCAATCGACGCAGAAAAAAAAGTCATATAACTCAATATCGACCAAAATGGCGCTTTAGCCATTTTACCTTTCCACCATCGATATCTCTTTTGAGACTAAAGGTTTGGGTAGAACACAGTTAGTTAAACATGTAATAGACACAGATGATGCGTTACCCATTAAGTGCAGACCTTATCCAATGTCACCGGAAAAGCAAAAGGAACTACATAAGGAATTGGACTACATGTTGAAGCTCGATGTGGTAGTACCTAGTGAGAGTCCATGGAATAATCCAGTCCTTATGGTTCCAAAGTCAGATGGTACATTGCGGTTCTGTCTTGACTGTAGGAAGTTAAATGCGGTTACAAAAGGGGACGCTTATGCAATACCTTATATACCACAAATCTTGGATAGTCTCAAAAACGCTAAATATATTAGTTCTGTAGATTTTAAATCTAGTTTTTGGCAAATACCGCTGGATGCAGCCTCACAGGAGAAAACCAGCTTCACTGTTCCTGGTAGAGGACTTTTTAAATTTAACGTTATGCCATTTGGACTTTGCGGAGCTCCAGCTCGACAGCAAAGATTAATGGATAGGTTGTTTGGTCATCCGTTTTGTAGCGATATTACCAAAGGGTTAATATTCTGTTACGTTGATGACATCTGCATAGTATCAGAGGACTTAGATACTCATATTCTTCTGTTAAAAAGGCTTCATGAACGAATTAAGAGTGCCAATTTAACGATAAATTTTGCAAAAAGTAAATTCTTTAGGAAATCCTTAAAATACTTGGGCTATGTGGTGGATGAGTGTAGATTGAGGACTGATCCAGATAAGGTGCGCGCTATTTTAGACTTTCTAGTACCAGGGACTTCGAAAGAGGTAAAAATGTTCTTAGGAACTTGTTCTTGGTACCGCAGATTTATAAGAAATTTTGCTTCTATTGCAGCGCCCTTGAATGCACTTACCAGTACCAAAATAAAATTTAAATGGAACCCAGAAGCAGACGAAGCATTTAATACTTTAAAAAATATATTAGTATCAGCTCCAGTTTTAGCTTGCCCTGACTTTGAAAAACCGTTTTCAGTTCACTGCGATAAATCTGGTTTTGGCATAGGTGGTATGTTAACCCAGAATATTGACGGGCATGACCATCCTATTGCCTATATTAGTAGATCCCTCAGTAAAACCGAGCGTAATTATAGTGCCGTGAAGCATTAGCTGTAATTTATGCAGTAGAAAAATTTGAACCATATTTGGGTAGTAGGCATTTTACAGTTATCACAGACCATGCTTCACTTAGATGGTTTAAAAATTTGGAGAACCCAACTGGTCGCTTAGCTCGCTGGGGTTGTCGGTTATCCCAGTATAATTATACCATCGAGCATAGGAAGGGTAAGGACAATGTCGTACCGGACGCTTTATCAAGGTTACTCAAGGTTGAGGCTGTAAATACTACCATTACGCCCATACCGACTGGTGATGAATGGTATGATAAGATTATGACCGGTTGTTCGACTTGCGGGAAAAATTACCCTAACTACCGCATAGACAGGGGTGTTCTGTATAGGTACAGTAAGGGCAAATATGCGCTGACGCAAGAATTTGACTGGAAAGAGGTAGTTCCCAAATCACTGCGTTCACAGGTCATGACAGAAAACCATGTACCTCCTACTTCAGGTCACCAAGGGATTTTTAAGACACACCGAAGGTTAAGTTTGAGGTATTTTTGGCCAGGAATGTACCGTGACGTAGTTGAGTTCATTAAGGGTTGTAGTGAGTGTTCGGCTTACAAACATAAGACTACCCCAACACCAGGTCTCATGGGTCAGCCAAAGCAATGTTATAGACCATTTCAAGGTGTATATATAGATTTAGTTGGTCCTCTACCAAAATCACGCTCGGGATTCGTTCATTTACTGGTAGTAGCTTGTTGTTTTTCAAAATATACGTTATTGTTTCCACTACGCCGTGCGACTAGTGCTTTAGTAGCAAAAAACTTTGAGAATTATGTTCTTCTCGCTCACGGGATTCCTGAAACCGTAATTACCGATAATGGGGTTCAATTCACGGGATCAGAATTTCGTAGCCTATTAAAGAAGTACAACATACCTCGAGTGCATTATGGGCCTAGGTACGCTCCACAAGTTAACATGGTAGAAAGGTACAATAAAACGGTAATGACAGCTGTGTCGGCTTATGTAAAAGAAGACCATAGGACATGGGATCTAAATTTGACCAAAATTCAGTTTGCTTTAAATAGTGCAGTGAATGAAACTACAGGATTTACTCCATTTTTTTTAGTCCATGCCCGTGAACCCATTATAAATGGCACGTTTTATAAAGACACAGACGACTGCGATTATGAAGTAGCTATGCCTTGTGAAGAGTACGCAGGTGAATTAGGAGTCCTTAAGGATATTTTTGAAAAGGTGCGTTCTAATATAGTGAAGGCTCATGCCACTAACGCGAAATACTACAACTTGCGTAGGCGCCACGTCACTTTACGCGAAGGTCAGCTGGTTTGGCGTAAAACTTACATCCAAAGTGACGCGGACAAGTATAAGGCATCTAAGTTGGCTCCTAAATATCAGCAGTGCATTGTAGGTAGAGTGCTCTCGCCCTTAGTTTATGAGCTTGTAGGGTTAAATGGTAAACCATTAGTCAGTTGGCACATAAAGGATATTAAAATTTACTAAAATAATCCAATGTTGCCCATTTTTTTTTTATCACACAGTCGTCTTGATAGTGTCTATTGGCATTAATTTACAATGGATAGATCAAATAGTTCTGTCTATATATTTTTTTATGGAGCGGGTAGTAACTCCTAAAATAGGCCTTTACTTATTTCTGTCTTTACCGAGATAGTAGCATCGGTAAGATATTTGTTATGGAGCGGGTTGTAACTCCTAAAATAGGCCTTTACTTATTTCTGTCTTACCGAGATAGTAGCAACGGTAAGATATTTGTTATGGAAGATATTTGTTATGTTTAAAATAAGGTTTTAGAAATAATAGACACTTGTTCATGTACTTACGTTTTGTAATTATTCTTCAACACAGTAAATCAAAAGAAACTTCACAACTCGCTAGGTATCCTTTAAAATCACAACCAGAGCTTTAGTGCTCGTAACACGACGTCTTAAGCACGACTGAGCTCGCAGGACTGGCACGACATTCAAAGTGGCCTTTTTCCACTCTTCTCATCCCCGCCATTGACCGGCAATGCGCTGTGATCGTCGTGCCATCCACGAACTCAGCCGGTACTACAATAGTCAAATCAATACTTTTAGTATTAAAACAGATTTAATTTAACATAGATAATTGCATAAAATAAGATATAATTTACTATTGATAACAGTCGGCCATCCAAGGTACATAATACGGCCTCGTGTAAAGAAAGCACAAACAAAATACTTTGAATATACCTAAAATTATTATTAATCAAATTAATACATTGCAATAGTAGCACATCATCATTGTGGAGTACCTATTATAACAAGTTTAAGTAATAACATTTTTTTTTTTTTTTTTTTAATAATTGTTATTTTATCAATGTTGACTATTACTCACAAATTAAGAATAATAAGATATTAACTCACAAATCAATAATTTGGGCATTATTTCATGGCCCCTATAATTAATAACGAGCGTTATTTCATGGCTCGATGTACAATATACGGGCATTATTTCATGGCCCATTTTGAATTTCTGGCATTATTTCATGGCCAGAGTTGACCTCAGTAGACATTATTTCATGGTCTAAGGGTCTTAGAGATTGTGTGCAGTAAAGGGCATTATTTCATGGCCTAGATACTGAAAAGCTAAAAATGAAAAGTACAAGTGTATAATTAGGTTATTCGCTATCATTGCCAGACGATTCGTCATGTGGTCTATTAAAGTTCATCCAGGCCTTAATCTTGTCACTTGCAACAACTGTCGAATAAGGCCGGTTAGATTTTCGTGTGAGGGGAGTATCCTCAATTTGATACCGATCGTAATCATAAATTTTAGTAATTCTATAGGGTCCCTGAAACTTCGGAATAAGTTTTTTACTATTTCCTGTAGCTGGGACTTGACGTTCGACCCTTACAAGATCACCTACTTTATATTTTGGAACTGGGCAGTGCTTTGCGTCATAAGCCTTTTTTTGCGACTGTTGATAGGAACTGACATGAGAGTTGATTTCTTCTCTAATTTGTGATAGGTCTTGGCCGTTAGAAGAACTAGGTAAGTCGTCTGACAGTTCGGATACAATTCTACAGTCACTTGGACCCGATGGTCTAATGCCGAACAGAGCCTCTGACGGTGTTCGATTTATGCCCTTGTTGAATGTATTATTCATGCCCCACTGAACATCAGGTAGATGCTCATCCCATTTAATATCAGGTGAACCAACACACTTTGTAGTCAAAGCATCAACGAGTGTCCTATTATAGCGTTCTACCTGACCATTGGCTCTTGGGGTAGAAACAGCATTCAATACGTGTTTAATGTTCTTTTCGATCATAAACTTCTTAAAGTTCTCGCTAGTAAACGAGGTTCCACGATCCGTTATGACCCTTTTTGGAACACCAAACAACCCAAAATACTCCCGGAATACCTTTATGCAGGTAGAAGTTTTTGTGTTCCTTACGGGTTTTAAATAAATATACCGGGTAAATGCATCAATCAGAGCTAGGATGTACATGTTTCCTCTCGCACTGCGTACAAAGGGGCCAACATGATCTGCGTGGATGGTGTCAAAAGGAATATCTACCTTTGGTATAGGATGTAAAGTACCAGGTTTCTTCCCTCCAGAAGCTTTTGAATATGCGCATTCTAAACAAGAACCAACATATCTCTTTACGAAGTTACGCATTTTCGCAAACCAATAAGTCGCTTTGATACGTTCCAGAGTTTTGTCAAGTGCAAAGTGGCCTATATCGTCGTGATTTTGTTTAACAATCTGCCATCTTACCCCCTTCGGCACGACCCACCTATCGCCGTCACTAGTTACCCTATAGAGCCTATCGTTCTTCAACTTAAAATTTGATTTGATGTCAACTACGTCATCAAACTGAGGATCTTTTAGAATTCCAACGATCCTTTGAACTTCACTATCTGCGCCTTGGACTGTAGCTAACCAATCGCAATCACTAACGACCATAACATCATGAGCCTGCTGCATAGGGTTTCGGCTGAGTGCATCGACATGAGCCATTCTATGCCCGGCCCTATACTCGATGCAAAAACTATATTCCTGCATCTGTTCCCACCACCTAGCGACTCGTGGGATCATATCTCTCTTTTGAAAGGTGGCACGGAGAGAGTTGCAGTCGGTTATAACTTTAAAAGGGGCGGAATTTCTGTAAGGAAGAAACTACTGCAAGCGTCTCTAAGTCGTATGACGAGTAGTTTTGTTCCTCAGGCGTTGTCTGCCTACTAAAATAAGCGATTGGCCTAAACACATTGTCCTTATCCTTTTGCAACAAAATACCTGCCACTCCAATCTTACAAGCGTCCGTATGGAGCTGGGTATCAGCCTTCGGATTGTATAGAGCTAAAGTGGGACGTTGTACGAGCTCTTTTTGTAAACAACGGAATGCGTTTTCCTGATCCGCACCCCATGACCATTTGGAGTCCTTTTTCAAGAGTTGTGTAAGAGGCTTTGCAATAACCGAAAAATTTTGGACAAATCTGCGGAAGAAACTAGACAGGCCAAGAAACTGGCGAACATTATGTTGGCTCTGTGGAATTGGGAAGAGTTTCACAGCCTCTATTTTCCTCTCGCCAGGACGAATGCCACTAGCAGAAATTTTAAAACCCAGGTATTCGACCGAGCTACAGAAAAAGAAGCATTTAGGGAGTTTTAATGTGAGGCCTGCATTGGCGAACAGGCGCAACACTGATTCTAATCTCGACATTCCTTCATTGACATCCTTTGAGGGAATAATCACGTCATCTAAGTAGGCCAGAGCTTCCTTATGTCGCAATGACCCAAGGATTTGGTTCATAATACGTTGGAAGGTAGCCGGGGCATTTGCAAGACCGAATGGCATACGATTGAATTCGTAATGACCATCCGGTGTTACGAACCCAGTTTTATGTTTGTCTGCTTCCCGGATTGGTATCTGGTAATACCCTGAAGCTAGGTCCAGAGTCGTGCAGTAATGATTACCGGAAAGAACATCCAGTTGATCGTCAATCAGTGGCATGGGGTAGTAGTCCCGGACAGTCTTTTTATTAAGGGCACGATAATCTATGCATAAACGAAGTTCGCCAGACTTCTTTCTAACCACTACAATAGGACTGGCGTAACATGATGTAGACGGTCTTACGATATCATTCTCCAATAATTCAGAAACAATTCCCCTAACCTTCTCCTTTTCGCTGATCGACAAGCGATAGGGTCTATAGACAACGCCCAACAAACATTTTTGTCATATAATCAAACTTTTATATGACCTTAAGTCTTTTTAAAGTTATTTTATAGTCATTATTTTAACTCTTCGTCATGTACTGGTGTATTATATGTCCGAATAGTCATAAACATTTTTTGTCGTATAATAATGTCATATGACGTTATTTCGACATTTATAAAACTTACTTATACAACTTTTCGTCCTCTAAACGTTTTCGTAGTATAAACGTCATAAAACTGTACATTTTGTCATATAATTACCTTTTAAACATCTGCTAAACGATAATAATTGTATACACGTAGTATTTGTTACCATTATATATAAGTCGAATAAGTATTACGAGTGCGACCTGTATACATCCTAAAGTATCACAAACATGATAATACGACCGCTACTTAATTAATACTCATATTAAAGGTTTATAATTACCTTGTATACAATTTTCGCGTACTTTAATACAAAGTAATAGAGCTCAAGCTGAGAGTGAGCAAAATAAGAAAGGTTCCGTATCACATTTAAATGCAAATTTAACTAATCAATTTAACCAAAATACTACAAGTGTGCCCCGCAGTTCATTTTCCAAAGTTCAGGACTTTTGTTGATTTTTCGAAGTTGAAGTCATCAGAAAATGAAGATAATGTTGATAAAGAAGACACTTCAACCAACAATGATGACTTCAGAGACGATTAAAAAAGTGGGCTATTGATTTTAATATTCCACAAGTTGCATTAAAGCCAAATAAATCTATATGAAGGAGGTAATAAAAAAAGGCGGTCAAGTCAGGTCAAGTCTTTTTTTTTTTTTTTTTTTTGGTTTGGCAGGAGTGGGAAATCCTCATGGACGCCCAGACTGACTCACTAATGAGCCAGTCTGGGCAGTGCCGGACTTTTACCGGCTAAAACCACACTCCTGCCCTTGCTCAGTGTCCCTCTGACATTATCAGAGCCCTTACTTTCACAAGTTATAATTATTATTTCTATGATTTTTGCACATAGTAAAACTTCACTGACAATTCGGGATTCCTGTGGTATGACCACCAACAATAACATGGATAAGTCCAAATTTTTAACACTCGACTGACCAAAACCAAATTTTTCTCATTTAATACTATTTTATATTTTTACCCATTCTTTAAGTTGTATTTTATTCTTATTTTTCTTACTTTTATAATTATTTTTATGCCTTTACCAATTTTTATGATACATAAACTATATGTATACTTACTATACACTTAGTATCATACTTTCTTATTCTATTTTATTTCTTTTACTGACTATGGATGCTATTTTGGAACTCTTCTCTTTTTTTTCCGTTGATTAGGTTAGGAAGATTTTGGGCAACCAATGCGACGGCGAGTTGCTGCTCTGCTTCAAAACGCGTCTTAGCGGTGATGGGGCACTCCAGCAATATGTGTAGCACTGTCTCTTCCACTCCAGGTTCACAGGCGCACGAAGGATTCTCTTTACACTTGAAGCGTTTCAGGTATGCAGAGAATCCCCCGTGCCCCGTCAGTATTTGTGTGGTCAAGCTAGTTGGAGCCATTTTGCGCACCACGCCATATGCCATCACCGCGTCAGGGAAGAAATGCTTGGTGCCCGACGCTGTGTCACCCGACCTATATCTCCCGTTCCACTCGTCAAGCGTTTCCGACCGGATTCTTCCCTTGACGAATGACACGGGACACAAGTCGTAGTCCGGCTTCTTCTTCGATCCCAGGGCGGCTTCCTTCGCGAGCTGGTCGGCTCTCTCGTTTCCCTCCAAACCTGCGTGGGCCTTGATCCAGAACAAGGAGACACTCTTGTTCTGGAGCTTGCAGCGTCGAATAGTGTCCCTTGTTCCCACGGCCAAAGGGTGGGGGGAACTTACATTGATCACCGACTGAAGAGCCACCATGGAGTCGCTGAAGATGCCGAACGTGGCTTCACTGCGCTGGAGCACTTCCCTCGCTGCTCTTTGTAGAGCCAGGAGTTCGGCCTGGTAGACGGTACAGTAGGACGGCAAGGCAAGCTTGAGGGCCTTAGTTTCGGTGGTGCTATTCCACAAGGATAGCGCCGCTCCGACTTTGCCCTCAATCTTGCTGCCGTCGGTGAAAATCCGCACAGCAAAATTGCTGTGGTTATGGTATTGTTCCTCGTCTACCAGGCTACCATACTCCAAGCTCACTTGCTCTGCGGGGTGCGGGGCTTCTATCGCTGGAGCCATCCGCTCAACCTCCCTGTCTCCCAGTACGGGCTGAGGTACTCCCCTCTTGGCTCCGTACAATGCAGCTGCTTCCCGAATACGGAGGTCGAGTGGGAGTATCCCAGCCAGCACCAGTGCCGAGTTCAGGGAGACCGTGCGGTAGGCTCTGCACAGCTTTTGTGCAAACCCCCTTTGGACGACATTTAGCTGCTTCTTGACCCCCAACTTGTTGGCGGCCGGTGCCCATGCGCTTGCGGCGTACAGCACAGTCGGCTCCACTGCTGCAGTGTATATTGCCCTTATCACCTCCGGGTGCAAACCCCAACTGACCCGGGCTGCCCTGGCCAGCTGCTTGTACATAGCTATCGCCTTTTTACAGATGATAGCTATGTGTTTGTTGAAGGTGAGTTTCGCGTCTATAACTAGCCCTAATATTTTAACATCTTGGGACATTCCAATGTCAATCCCCCCCATGCTCAAGCGCGGTGTGTCATACTTCAGCCTCCGCGTTAGCACCATCGCACAGGTTTTGTGCGGCGCGAATTTTAGCCGATTTCTGACACCCCACGCCCGAACATGTTCGAGAGCGGCATTGGCTTGTCCCTCGATTTCTTGTGCTGTATCGCCACAGAACACCAAGACCACATCGTCGGCAAATGCCTGACAGATGTCGCCCCTACTCTCCAGCTGTTTCAGGAGCGGGTCAAGAAGCAGATTCCAAAATATGGGCCCCCCTATAGATCCCTGGACGCATCCCTGGCTGGTCTGTCTCCTGCTCTCCTCCCCGGCGTACCTCACTGTGACCACCCTGTCACTGAGGTAGCTGCTGACTACCCGTCTCAAATTTACCGGACACTTTTCCTCAGCCAATCGTACCTTAATGGCAGGCCACCAAGCGCTGTCAAAAGCTCCCTCAATATCCAGCGACACAAGCGTAACAATCTTCTTCTGTCCCAGCTGTGTGCGGATGTACTGCACGAGAGTATAGAGGGAGTCTTCTGTACTTTTTTGGGGCATAAAGCCGTATTGGCGAGTACTGATCCTGGGCAGCAAGTAAAATTTGAGACGGGCAACCAGCATCTTCTCGTACACTTTCCCTAGGACAGACAATAGCCCAATCGGCCTGTACGACTTTGGTACGGTGTACGAGTCCTTGCCCGGCTTTCTGAGCACAACCACCGTAGCTTCCTTCCAGATCTTCGGGAAGTGGTGGTGCGCCAGGCATTTGTTCAGCAGTGCCAGGAAGAAGTGAGGGTCACAATTTATGGCCTGAGTGCAGATATCGGCCGTGAAGCCGTCGGCTCCCGGGGCCTTTTTAGGATTGAACGACACCATGGATCTGTTTAGCTCGCTTTGGGTAAACGGTGGGTCATGTCTTTCACCATGGCTCCATGCGTTTACCGTCTCTGCCAGTTGTCGGGTTTGGCGATGATCCATGTTGTCTTCTTCCTCTTGGTCCTCGGGATAAAACGTCTCGGCCAACAGCCTCACTGAGCCTTTAGCGTCGAGTGTCTCCCCTTCCTTCTGCAGCGGCAGATCTTCCTCTCTCTTTGATGTTCTCCCCATTATTCTATAAATCCCTTCCCAGACCCCCTCTCTGTCCTGCTTCCCACAAAACTCCTTCCAGCTCTCCGTTTGGGCTCTCATCACCGCAGTCTCATAATCTTCCTTTGCCTTTAGGTACAGGCTGACAACCATCGCTCTTCGGACTGGCGCTGCGTTTCTGACCCTCACTTTTTTAGTGGCGACCAGCCTCTTCATCTCCGCGAGTTTCTCGGACCACCACGGCATGGTAAGTGTTTCTGTGGTATTTTTATGTGGTATTGTGTCTCTACATGTGTCGGTAATGGATTGTGTGTATGTGTTTTTAATTGTTTCTAATTGGTCTATTGTGTGTATGTTCGACAACTCCACTAGGGTTAACTTTTAGTCCAGCATAATCTGGGACAGTTTCTCATGAAACTGCCTCCAGTTTGCTTTTTTGGTATTATATACCCTAGTGGTCCGTTGGATTGCTGTTCCTTTTGATTTTAAAAGATGAATGCTGAAGGCTATGCCGTTGTGGTCGGAACTCGTGAGACCCTCCTCGATCTGCCAGCCGTCCACCAGGTCGAGCATGTCCTCCGAACAGGCCGTCACGTCTATGTGGCTGCTGTACCTCACCCCACCTCTCACAGTGTCGAAGGTCGGGACGTCTCCTGTGTTAAGGATCTGCAAACCTAACTCCCCCAGTGTTCCACACATCTGCTCCCCTCTCGGATCTTCGTTGCTGCTACCCCACCAAGTACTTTTCGCGTTTGCGTCCCCTCCAATTACCAACCTGTTAGAACCCGTGGTCCGTTCTATCCGTTTGAGATGCTCCAGGTATAGCTCCATGGGCTTATCCGGTTCAAAGTAGAAGGTTACCAGCGTGATCGTCCAGGCTCTAGTTCGGACTCCCACCACAACGATGTGGTTTGTGGTGAGTTGTGGGTACTGAAAGATATCTAAATCTTTGTCGAAGACGGCTATTGCCGCCTTTACAGTCCCTTCTCCTCCCTCAGAGCTTTGGAAGACCCTTACGCCCCGGTAACTCTTCATCCTTCTCACCCCACCCACGTAAGGCTCCTGGAGCATTGCTACGGAGACGTTGCGCTTGTCAGCTTCCAGCAAGAGCTCATTCGTTGCTAGCTGACTCCGTTGCAGGTTGGTCTGAATCATTTTGTACTTGGTGGTGGTCGTAGGGACAACTTTAGCAATATGCTACTGATGCTCGGGCCAATGCGTCCCACTTCCTCCGCACTGGGCATTCGCTACTGAACACGTTGTGTTCACTGTTGACCATTTTGGCTCTGGTACAGTTTATGCAAGCCGCCGCTTCGCCAATCTGCCTATCTGGGCAGTTGGCCCTGACATGTGGGCCGCCGCAGTGGCTGCAAAGGTCGGCTGCCTCTTTGCAGAAGCGTTTGCCATGGCCGTATCCCAAGCAGCGGGTACACTGTACCAGGGGTGACTGGTCTTCGACGCGCACTCTCTGGAGGTCAATCCTGAGTTTTCCTCCCTCAATCGCTCTCCTCCAGATCGTGGGAGAGACGCTCAGCACAACGTGGTTCATGTGAGGGTTCCTCGTCTTTATCCTATATTTAATTATAGTATTTCCTTCCTCATCTCCGAGGTCATGAAAGATCTCCCGGTTCTGATTCTTAAGGGCTTTGAGTACTTCCTCGTCACTGTGTACCAGCAAAACGTCCTTCAGGGTCTCTGTACGTCACTTCCTCGACGACTAGGTTCTCTCCAGCTGCTTCCAGTCTCTCTTTTATTTTTCTCCTTTCCTCTTTAGTCAGGTCAAGTCAGGTCAAGTCAGGTCAAGTCAGGTCAAGTCAGGTCAAGTCAGGTCAAGTCAGGTCAAGTCAGGTCAAGTCAGGTCAAGTCAGGTCAAGTCAGGTCAAGTCAGGTCAAGTCAGGTCAAGTCAGGTCAAGTCAGGTCAAGTCAGGTCAAGTCAGGTCAAGTCAGGTCAAGTCAGGTCAAGTCAGGTCAAGTCAGGTCAAGTCAGGTCAAGTCAGGTCAAGTCAGGTCAAGTCAGGTCAAGTCAGGTCAAGTCAGGTCAAGTCAGGTCAAGTCAGGTCAAGTCAGGTCAAGTCAGGTCAAGTCAGGTCAAGTCAGGTCAAGTCAGGTCAAGTCAGGTCAAGTCAGGTCAAGTCAGGTCAAGTCAGGTCAAGTCAGGTCAAGTCAGGTCAAGTCAGGTCAAGTCAGGTCAAGTCAGGTCAAGTCAGGTCACGTCAGGTCAAGTCAAGGCATTTTAAACGGTTTTTATCCATTTGTATTAACCAGTCAGGTCAAGTCAGGTCTGTCAGTGATTAATGATAACATTACCACAGATATTATAATACTACACAGATAACATTACTATGTAGTTGAAAGAAAAAATTGTTTCATTTTTTTAATTATCCCAGGAACGTAATTAACATTTCAAGTTTTCCATTTCAAATGTGCGCATATCATTTCAATGAGGTCCATCTTTGATAAAAACTTATCAACATCCGCATAATTAGAGATCACTGTGGGGTTTACCTAAAACAAAAATATTATTTAGACTTAACCGCTTGAGTCCTAATGATGCACGCGATGCATCAATCGGAAATATCCTTCAAGCCCCACTGATGAATAAAATGCATCAGTCGATGCCACGCAACTTAGGTCTCTATTTCTACTGAAATACGGGTTAATAGTGTCTATGGGCAGTAGCACTCTAGAGTTGGATGATATTCACGTCAAATTAATCTACTAAATGCTTAATCTGTGCATGGAACGTTTGACAGTGTCATCTGTCAGAGCGCCTGCGCGGGTGTGCGCGGACGGTCTCCGTGCATATTTTAATAATTATTTCGTGTTTTTACTGCCGTAATCGTCGTGAAGTGATATTAAATCAAATTAATAATAGTTTATACATCGTGTGTGATAATAATATTACCAAAATACATAAGTTGAGTGTGCAAAATTAGCGTATCAAAAAAATGCCGTGAAAGTACTGAGTGTGGTGGTGATTATGTGAATAGTGTTTGTTTTATGATGTTTACAGCGTGGGAAGCTACTATAAAATATTAATTAGTGTAATTGAATCAATTTGTAAGTGATTTTCACTACTATAACGTCATAATAACAACATTTTGTCGTCGAAACACGGTCCTTGAAATCAAGGTCAAGATGACCTCTAGTTACGTAATAATTTTGTTTTTTATTTTCTGTTATTATCTCAAACTGTTATTTTTTTTAGATTCGTTATCTATTCATAATACTGCCTGTAAAATTTTATAACAATAGAAACAGTATTTTTAACAGAAATCGTCAAAACATAAGAACAAATAAATTACCACGCACTTTACGATAATATTGTAAATCCTATTGTATTCATCCGTTCACCGTATATAGATAAGTATGTGGTCTGTTTATTCAAGAATCCAAATTACTTTACGTTATCGAGCTACGATAAGTAGTAACTCAAGATATTGAGGTTTTACCCGGAGCCGCTGACACGCGGCGGGCCTCCGGGGCGCGATGTCGGGCGAGCAGCGGGCCCTAAAAGAATTACGCGTTCCAGCAAGGAACCTGAGTTAACTAAGTTATAAGTCACGCAAACAAATATTCTATTTTTTTAATATAAATTCTTTGAACTAAGTTAGCTAAGCGTTTTTAATTTTATCACTGATCCCTAAATCAACTGTAATGGCGTAAACATTTACAATGAACACGCAGTTTATAGGTCGGGAAGTTATGTAGTTGTCATATAACGCAGTCACTTAATAAAATTATTAATAAAATATGTGAATACGTTAGAGTTTTAAAAGCGCATAAAAAAATTGTTCCAAACCTACCTCACATTAATCAGTAAACTTGATTGCACAATGGTTTACGACTGATGAAATGGTTTTATCACCTCAAATAACAAAGAAAAAATGCAATATTAACTCGGCTGTCAAAAACACCGCCATATTAAATTAACGTGATATAATCTGTTACAATATAATTTCGTTCAATATGAGCATCATCTTTAAATGACAATAACACAACGATTACATTATATAAAAGTCGTATTGTGTACCATAAGTCGACCCGAAGTCGAATACACGCCGCGACAGCTATCATTACATGATATTTAGTCAAATCGCCGACGTGTATATGACTACTATGCGACTAAGTAGGTATTTATATGACTGTTACACGAAACTCTTAGCAACTTAAGTTGAATTAAATGGGCCCTAATGCCGTAGAGTAAACGTCCTTATAACATTTATACGATTATACTGAATAACATTAAGTTGCCACCAAAACGTCTACTCAACGTCGTAAATGTTTGTTGGGCGGGTTCGTTGTCTTGGAGATCTATAGTCATATGACCAGCCGTGGTGTTTCCTAGTTCAGATAAATTGAAAGCAAAACAGGATCGATACTTCCAGGGTTGCGGGTTACTTCCAGGGTTGCGGGTTAGTCCAGGGTTGCGGGTTAGTTCCAGGGTTGAGGGTTAGTCCAGGGTTGCGGGTTAGTCCGAAAGGGATACCGGGACCTTTGGCAACAGGCAACTGAAGGAACACGGGCGGGTTTTAGTCAGTAAAAGTCTGACACGCCCTTCCGCTCCACCCAGAGCGGGAGAAGTCATTGGATGATTTCCCACCCTCAAAAAAAAAAAAAAAAAAAAAAGGATCGATACTTATTCAGTAAATTGAGCAGTTGGATTTTATGCTCGGTAGCAAGTCCGTCTTCCAGATTTAAATCGGCTTCAGTAATAGATTTAAAATCATTGCCGACAGTTGTATTTCCTGTAATATTTCCTGGTCTTGCTTTGATGCTTCCATAATTTCTTCCAGTGATACCGCTATTGGCCTGCTTCCTTCAACAACTTGATGTATATAGTTCTCCGACTTGTCCTGTGATGTTTTATTTAATTTACACAATCTTGATAAACTATCTGCTATATTTTCTTTGCCAGGCTTGTATATTACTTTAAATGTATATGCTTGAAGGCGTAGTATCCATCTTTCTATCCTTGCGCATGGTTTTGATTTAGGACCGAATATAACCTCAAGTGGTTTATGGTCGGTCACTAATTCAAATTCTTTTCCAAACAGAAAAACATAAAAATGTTCCACAGCCCAGACCAGAGCTAAGGCTTCTTTTTCTGTCTGGCAATATCGCCTTTCACAGTCTGTTAGTGTCCGGTGACCATATGCTATAATGCGAGGTCCATGATCATTAATTTGAACTAATACTCCACCTAGTCCTACCGGACTGGCATCTGCTATTACTATAGTCCGATCTTTGACGTCATAGTATCCTAGAGTAGGAATATTAGACAAGGCTAATTTTAATTTATTAAATGCAAATTCCTGTTTACTACCCCAAAGACTTTTTAATTCTGTAGTTTTGCTATGTTTCTTCCTAAGCAGTTCTTTTAATGGTTCCGTAGTTGTTGCCAAATTTGGAATCCATTTTCCAACATAATTTATTAATCCCAAGAAGCTCTGAAGCTCACCTATATTCATAGGAGGACGAAATTCTTGAATGGTTGTCACGTACTTATCTAATGGTTTTACACCTACGTGTGATAATTCGTGTCCTAAAAATTGAACTTTTTCTTCCCTGAATATGCACTTGTCCTTTCTCAGTACTACATTATTTTCTTCTAGAGTTTTTATTACTATTTCTAATCTTTGGTCGTGTTCTTCCAAATCCTTTCCATATACTAAAATGTCATCTATAAAGTTTATAGAACCATTACATCTCAGTAACATCCGTTCTAGGGTTTTTTGAAGAATTTCTGGGGCACAGGATATTCCAAACATTAGTCTTTTGTATCTGAACAGGCCTTTACTTGTAATGAAGGTTGTAATGTGTCGAGAATCGGGATGTAATTCAATCTGATGAAAAGCATCTTTTATATCCAGTTTTGAAAAGTACTTCGCACTTTTCATTTTTTGTAGTAGCTTGTTCATAGTGGGCAATGGGTGATTTTCACGTAGAATCGCTTTATTGGCTCGCCTCATGTCTACGCAAATGCGAACATCTCCGGTATTTTTCAAAACCGGCACTATTGGCGATACCCATCTCGAGGATCCTTGAACTTCTTCAATAATGTCTTTCTCCAGTAGTTCTTTTATTTTTTTATCAACTTTTTCTTCCAGTGGAATCGGGATCCTTCTTAATGGTTGAGAAACTGGTTGTACTGTCTCGTCGATTGGTACCTCCACTAAAACATCCTTGAATTTCGGAAACTCTGTCTTAGTTTCCATTTGGTCGATTTCTAATCCGATTTTAAGTACACCCATAGCCATGGCAGTTTCTTTCCCAAGCAGATCTCTAGTTCCATCAGCGATGACGTAAAAAGTTGCATTTTCTGATCTATCTGCGATTTTTATATTTGCGTCGAATGATCCTATTAGGTCAAGGGGTTTTTTACTCCCATAACCATAAAAAGTTTTATTACAACTGGATGTTTGGTTACTAACCTGTACCTTATTTTGTTTTATATTGTCCAAGGTTTTGTTTGTGATCAAGTTGCATTTACACCCAGAGTCTACTAACATTTTAACCTTCATTCCGCCAATATGGCAATCTAATATACTATCATCATCGATTTTGAACACATATTGTATGTCTTTGGACTCTGTTTGATCTATCTGGTTTGTATCATTCCTTCTGTTATCTCTTTTCATTTTTTTATTTTCATTTTGTTTGTTGTTGTTTCCCTCATATTTCCTTTTATCAGCTCTATTACGTGTCATTGTCCTGCAAAATTGTCTAAAATGTCCCTTTAGCCCACATTTGTGGCAATCTTTTTCTTTTGCTGGGCATTTGCTGTCTTGAGACGCGTGTCCTGAGCTCCCACATCTTCCACATCCTGATTTTCCTTTCCACTTCGACTTACAGCTTCAAGAGTATTTGCTTCAAAAATTATATTTGTTAGTGTTATTGCGTCTCCTGTTTGTAGAATTCTTTTTCTAAGCTCTTTAGAAGAACACTTTTCTGTAATTTGATCGATTATTTGATCGTCTTTGTCCTTAAACTGACATTTGTCTGCTTGTTGTCTAAGCCGTACTAGGAATTTTTCAAACTTTTCATTTGCCTCTTGTTTGATCAATCGAAAAAGGTGACGTTCATAGATCTTACTCTGTTTAGGTAGAAAATATGCGTCGAGTTTGGTGATAGCCGCTTTGAAGACATCTACGCCATCTGCTGGTGATACATTTTCATCTGGTATATTATAAAATATTTCCTGCAATTCGAGTCCACCAAAATGTAGTAGCGAAGCACGTTTCTTCTCACTACTCTCCGATGCCAGCAGCTTCCAGGTAGATCAAGAGTGCCCGCTTCCAGCGTTCCCATCTTGTTCCTACTGATGAAGGTTCCCCTTCACAATCAAATTTCTCTAACGTGAGTTGAGAACTCATGTTATTAATTAATTACCTGGAACCAATAAATTAGGGATTTGCACTAATCTGCAAAGTTACAATATTTGTCAATTTAATGACCAGTATGTACATAAAAAGTACCACTACTGCTGACCATAATATATATATTTTTTTTATATTTGTCAATTTAATGACCAGTATGTACATAAAAAGTACCACTACTGCTGACCATAATATATATATATTTTTATATTTGTCAATTTAATGACCAGTAGATATTTCTGCTGCTATTACCGTCATTATCTAATGACTTGTCAATTTAATGACCAGTAGGTATTTTCTACTGCTATTACTGTCATTCTCTAATGACTTGTAAATTTAATGACCAGTAGGTATTTTCTACTGCTATTACTGTCATTCTCTGATGACTTGTAAATTTAATGACCAGTAGGTATATTCTACTGCTATTACTATTATTATATTTATATTATTTATATTATTTATTATATTATTTATCAAAAAACTTCGAAACGCGCTCCGCAACAGCTAGATGCTGTCCCAAGTTTTTTCATTCGCAAAATTAATTGTCAGTAGTTAATTCACATGTTTTTCCGTTAAAACTCAAGTATAACAAAGTGGCAATCTTTTGTTGTATTGCACGGTTAATCACCAAGTGTTTAAAGACAATAACTTAATATCGTAATAATAGTTAAAAGTGCAGTATCATAGTGTCTGTTTCGCGAGTGCAGGGAACTCTCGCGGTTGTGCGTACGGCATAAACCGCGAAGTCCTGTGTGCACGCATTCATCGCTGGACGGTCAGTGCTACCAACATCCCGACGACGCACTTAGCGTAAGCGTTGCGTTCCAGGTAACGAATACGGTACGGTCCAGTTACAAAATAAATAAGCAGCATTGAGACTGGTGGCGCCACCCCGATCACATTATCATTGAAAAACTTCACTTACGACACTGCTAACTACGTGCACCATCTATAACAATAATTATGCCACGCACTGTTCGTACTCCTCCAAAGCCGACAGACGTTGGAACTGTACCGCGTGTTCAATCTGAACCGGATATGGAAAAAGCACTATTAGACACTCCTAGCACCTCTACTGTTAATCCTCGACAGCAGAAACGACCGCGTATAGATAGCCCAACTTCTAAAGCGGATGTGAATCTTTCTTCTGATGCGATGCTGGAGACCATTCGCCACGAAATAAAATCAGCAGTGGCAGCCGAAATATCGGCATCCCTAAAAGCGTGTATCTCTACGGAATTTTGCGAATTAAAAGAAGCCCTAGGACTCATAAAGAAACTTGAAACGTCGGTTGAATTTATGAGCAACAAGTTCGACCAAATGAAGAGTGAAATCGACAGCTGCAGAGACACGAACATACAAATGCAAAAGGAAAACGAGCTACTCAAAAAGTCTATGTCAGATCTTTCTATACGAGTTAATTTGCTTGAACAAAATTCACGCCAACAAAATGTAGAAGTAAACGGAGTGCCGGAGAACAAATCTGAGAACCTAGTTAAAACTGTAATGCAACTTGGAAGCGCGGTCTCCAGCACCATAAAAGAGGCGGATATTGTATCGGCTGTGCGTGTCCGAAAATTAGATCCGCAAAACAAGAATCCCAGAACCGTGATCGTTAAGCTGAATAGCATATCTGCACGAGATGAAATGTTAACATCTGTAATGAACTTTAATAAAGAGCATCCTGAAGATAAGCTGAACTCGAGTCTGTTAGGCTATGGTGGCCCAAAAAAGCCAGTATTCGTATCCGAACACCTCTCTCCTCTTAATAAGGAAATTCACGCAGCAACCAGAAAAGCAGCACGAGACAAAGGCTACAAGTATGTATGGGTGCGCGATGGACGTATCTTGATCCGTAAAGCTGATGGGATACCAGCTAAGCAACTACGCAGCCTTGAAGCAGTCGCTCAGCTGTAATCAGACTGGAAAAAAAAAAAAAAAACCCTACATAAAACCCTGTACTAAACTCTCGCATTCAATATTTACTATCAAAACTTTAGAGGAATGAAAACCAAATTAAACAATATTATGCTAAACGCACAAAATAACGTCTACGACATCATTATAGGGACCGAAACATGGTTAGATGACAGCGTCAACGACGGCGAAATATTCGACTGCAGGTAAAATATCTACCGCAGAGACCGAGCCTCGACAAATGCAAGGAAAAAAAAGGGTGGGGGTATACTAATAGCTGTCCTGAAGTCTATCGGGTCCGTTCGCATGTCACAATTTGAGACGGACTCAGAGAACTTATGGATAAGCCTAAAGATCATAAGTGGGGAAAAGATCCAACGCCTGAACATCTGTGCTGTTTACCTACCACCGCCTGTACAGCAAACAACACTCGACTTGTTCCTAGACAAAGTCACCTCAGTTATCGACACAATGGGAAATCTAACTTTAATAGCTGGCGACTTCAATCTCGGATCCATTGAATGGAATCTGGACGTAACCGAAAATCAAAACACATCTATGTCACCAAGTAACTACAATACCCCACTAGGTTACTCGTTTATAGACTGCTTGTCCCTAAATAATATTGAACAATTGAACCCAGTAAAAAATCAACTAGGCAAATCCCTTGACCTAATTTTGTGTAACTTTCCTGGAGGATTCGTTCATGAATGTAGAACTCCCTTGTCGACTGTAGATTCTCATCATCCACCACTAGAGATAGTTATAAGTAATATGTCATTTACTTCACTTAAATGTAAACGCTCCGCAAAATACAATTACCGAAAAGCGAACTATACCTTGTTGAATGAGCAAATAAGACAGATCAATTGGACTACATGCTTGTCCGAGTGCAAAGATGTCAATGCAATGGTAGAAGTACTATACAAGCATCTCCATAATATAACTGACGAGATCGTGCCAAAAACGAAAGTCTCACAAAATAGGTACCCCCCTTGGTTTCCAAGGGCTCTTATTGGACTTCTAAACGAAAAGGAAAAGCTTAGGGTGCGGTTTAAAAAATATAATAATCCCCGCGATAAGTACGAATACAGATTGTTAAGTGAAAGAGCCAATATGATGATCAAAAGTAGCTACAAAGACTACGTTGGGAGAATAGAGAAGAGCATATCACATAATCCTAAAGTTTTTTGGACATTTGTCAAGGCAAAAAAATCGAAGTCTAATGACATACCGTCTGAGATGAAACTAAATAATCAGATAGCCACTACCGGGGACGATGTCTGCGAGCTCTTTGCTGCCCAAAAAACAATACAGGCTTCATTACTGAAAGATCACAAGTATCCCCAAAATAGCTTAAGTAGGGTCGCATTCTCCGAAAAACATATAGTTAGAGTCCTTAAAAAACTTAATGTATGCAAGGGTCCAGGACCAGATGGTTTTCCACCAATATTTGTTAAGAACTGTGCATGCAGCTTGGCCCTACCACTTAAAATCATTTTGAACCACTCAATCGAAACAGCACGATGTGACGTTGCAAATTGACATCTTAGGCGACATCTAGCGGTGGAGCTAGGTAGCTCCAGAGTTTCTCAATACTGGAGACAGAGCGTTGTTTTTGGGTTTCGATAATTAATTAGATGTTAATTAAGGAATTAAAATTTATTAACATACGGATGAAATCACCCAAATTTTATAGTCATGCAATGTCCAATAAAATTACAATTTAATTCTTATGATATGGTTTCGGAAGTGGATTGTCACTTGTCAAAGAATTCGGTTTTTAGTCTGTGGTTAGAACTTTCTCGAAGGTCGATATCGAGGAGTCAGGTCTTTGGTCCTGCGTGTGTGACGAGAAGGGTGTTCCTTCCCGATCCTGGTGACGCTACGCAATGATGGAGTTATAACAGGTATGTTATTCGAGAGGCACCAGTTCTGTGATGATGAGACTGTGTTCGGCCAATAATCTTATTGGAAATATATCAGAGATGTTGTTTCAGTAGCCGAACCTGTCTGGCTTTTTATGCTAGCCTGAACTGATGCGAACGTGAAGGACGTGACGCCCTGGTGCCGTCCCGTGGTCTGGTGAAATAGCAGTTAGTCCCGACTAGTGGCGGGCAGTGTGCTGGGTTGACCCGGGCTTTGGCAGTTTTGAGGTTAGATCCTACGAGTGCTGGCAGTGTGGCCATCCCCGTATATTGGAAGGCCTTACCATCTGGTAGCTCGTCCAGGAAAGTGTCGCCGCTCCAGGTAACGATTAGCGTCATCGTTTTCCTTACGGATCCCGTAGGCCGCGTGTACGTGGGAACCCAGAGTTTTCTCTGTGGTTCCATGCCAAGGGACTTGATTCCGTCAACTGACGTCAACTGAGAGTCCGTCGTGAACAGAGGGACAGTTAACACCTGCAAGTTTGTAGTAGACCCTTTGAGAGTGATACCCAGGTGACCATTTTGAAGGTCATTTCCAAGTGATTTAGGCTTATGTGTAGTAAACTAGGTTATAAACCAGTTGTTCTAAATTTCATGTGTTAGGTTGTGTCTCAGGGTGCTTTGCCCCTAATGTTATAATTTCTCTTATGAGCACAACCATATTTAAGGTCACTTATTATTCGATTGAGCTAGAAGTTGTTAAGCGTTCATCTCACGGATCCTCACAAGCGACCTTGAGCTTGTTGATATTTAATCTCATGCTTGTATTTCTCCTAACACACCTTGTTACGGAGACGGGGTGTGTTAGAGGCTAATACCAGGTTAAAGGTTGGGAAAGTTCTAGTGTTTTAGTGGCTTGCCACAATTTTTGTAAACCTGTGTTATGTAATTACAATAAACTTTGTAAAAAAGGTAATGGTTTAATTGGTTCTTTCCCTATTTATATATACCCAATAAATTTACTTTAGCACGGCAGGAAGCCGGGTGACAGTTGGCGCCCAATTGGTATATAATTATATGATTATATAAGGTGAACAATTAATAACGGTATCACTCTCTCACTCAATACGTTCAGTTGACGGAATGTCGTATTAGTTTAAGGCTAGTTTTTAAGTTTTAAGTTTCAAGTGGTCAACGCACCACAATCAGAACACATTTTCTATTGTTTGAACCGTTAAGGTGTAGATGTGTATTTATGTCATTAACCTATTTTGTTTATTTGATCAGCACAGAGGCTGGACAAGTTGTTTGTGGTAAATTTTAATATTTAATTACCTATGTTGCAAATGTTGTTATAAAGGTTAATGACTAAGTCATCTTTTGAACTAGCAAAGTATAGAGGTTTGTGAATTATAAGATTACACTCTTGGTTTAAATGATAAGTTTAATTGAACTTTTGGTAAAAGAACTGTTTATAATAAGTTAATTCTTGTTTGTAAAACATTGCAAAACTTATTTGTTTGAAATTCACATTTGAAAATACAACTTTGTAGCTCATATTGGTTTGTGAGGTTATTCAAGGACACAATAACATTATCAATAACTATCATTTTTTCTTTGGTTGTACATTATTGGGAACTATAACTTACTTTATGAGTAAATAGTAACTATGATTTTATTGGAAAGCATAAAAGATTTATGACAACTGGTTGGTTACCTAAAAGATAGTCTATATACATCAAATCAGGATTCCCAAATAACTATTACAGTTGTGTTACAGTCACTGGAATACAACAACAACATTTGTTTTCATTCATTGTGAAATAACTTTTAAATCACATTGACATTGTCACGGTGACGTTTGAGGTTAAGTCTTGGTACGTTCGGAAACGTGAATCGGAATAGTGACATTTAGTGAAGGAAAACATTGCCTCACATTAAATAATAGAATAGTAAATTCTTTATTTCTCTAGAAGTTAAAACATTATTAAAATGGATTTAGAGAAACTATATTTTCATTCCCTTCTACGGGACGACCCTTAGTTTATGAGCTTGTAGGGTTAAATGGTAAACCATTAGGCAGTTGGCACATAAAGGATATTAAAATTTACTAAAATAATCCAATGTTGCCCATTTTTTTAATTTTTTATTTCACAGTCGTCTTGATAGTGTCTATTGGCATTAATTTACAAATATAACAAATCAGTGACAGCACTGTTTAAGCCAGACAGGGGAAAAGATATTTGTTATGGAGCGGTTAGTAACTCCTAAAATAGGCCTTTACTGAGTTTTGTCTTTACCGAGATTGATGCATCGTCAGTAAGATATTTGTTATGGAGCGGGTTGTAACTCCTAAAATAGGCCTTTACTTATTTCTGTCTTTACCGAGATAGTAGCATCGGTAAGATATTTGTTATGGAGCGGGTTGTAACTCCTAAAATAGGCCTTTACTTATTTCTGTCTTTACCGAGATAGTAGCATCGGTAAGATATTTGTTATGGAGCGGGTTGTAACTCCTAAAATAGGCCTTTACTTATTTCTGTCTTTACCGAGATAGTAGCATCGGTAAGATATTTGTTATGGAGCGGGTTGTAACTCCTAAAATAGGCCTTTACTTATTTCTGTCTTACCGAGATAGTAGCAACGGTAAGATATTTGTTATGGAGCGGGTTGTAACTCCTAAAATAAGCCTTTACTTAGTTTTGTCTTCACCGATATTTTTCCATTGGTAAGATATTTGTTATGGAGCGGGTTGTAACTCCTAAAATAGGCCTTTACTTATTTCTGTCTTCACCGATATTTTAGCATTGGTAAGATATTTGTTATGGAGCGGGTTGTAACTCCTAAAATAAGCCTTTACTTAGTTTTGTCTTCACCGAGATAGCATTATGGTATCGGTGAGTTTTTTTTTTATATTTGATAGCACAAAGTTGTTTATCAGATTCGAAGCCAGCTTCAGTTAGATAGCACTAGTTGCTTATCGCATTTTGAGCGGCCGGTGACTCATAAAATAAGCCATTCACCATTGTTTTCCGAAGGTTTACTTCTGGGAAGGTTGAATACGTCCTGCCTGGTGAGTTGTATGGACATTTATTGTCCAATTTATTATGTATCTGCTCGCAGAACATATTCTCCAGGAGGATCGTTATGTTTTTTGGTAACAATGCAGAGTTCCACTGGTACACAGACGGAATTCGGGGGTAATGTAAGGGGTGACTTCCTGCGATATGGATGCAGGTTGCTACTGATTGAAAGAGAGGTAAGATTAGGGATGTATGACAGATTGGGGGGGGATTATGCCCGGTTTGTAGGAAGTTCGTAGGTAGAATATGGTTCCTGGCAGTATGGTTTTATTTTGGATTGATTTTTGCTTATGATATGAAATATAAAAATATTAACATTTTTTTTTTAGTCCCCTCTTGCTTCTAACCTTACAGTTTAGAAGTAGGTTAGCACTCTTCCGCTCTAGTTTATTTTGAGAATTAGTAGATTCATTTTTAGTGTTTTAACACCGAGGGCGGTGTGCGGTTTTTCGCGTAGCGAAAACCTTTTTTGTGGGAAGAGGGGCATTGTGACGTTGCAAATTGACATCTTAGGCGACATCTAGCGGTGGAGCTAGGTAGCTCCAGAGTTTCTCAATACTGGAGACAGAGCGTTGTTTTTGGGTTTCGATAATTAATTAGATGTTAATTAAGGAATTAAAATTTATTAACATACGGATGAAATCACCCAAATTTTATAGTCATGCAATGTCCAATAAAATTACAATTTAATTCTTATGATATGGTTTCGGAAGTGGATTGTCACTTGTCAAAGAATTCGGTTTTTAGTCTGTGGTTAGAACTTTCTCGAAGGTCGATATCGAGGAGTCAGGTCTTTGGTCCTGCGTGTGTGACGAGAAGGGTGTTCCTTCCCGATCCTGGTGACGCTACGCAATGATGGAGTTATAACAGGTATGTTATTCGAGAGGCACCAGTTCTGTGATGATGAGACTGTGTTCGGCCAATAATCTTATTGGAAATATATCAGAGATGTTGTTTCAGTAGCCGAACCTGTCTGGCTTTTTATGCTAGCCTGAACTGATGCGAACGTGAAGGACGTGACGCCCTGGTGCCGTCCCGTGGTCTGGTGAAATAGCAGTTAGTCCCGACTAGTGGCGGGCAGTGTGCTGGGTTGACCCGGGCTTTGGCAGTTTTGAGGTTAGATCCTACGAGTGCTGGCAGTGTGGCCATCCCCGTATATTGGAAGGCCTTACCATCCGGTAGCTCGTCCAGGAAAGTGTCGCCGCTCCAGGTAACGATTAGCGTCATCGTTTTCCTTACGGATCCCGTAGGCCGCGTGTACGTGGGAACCCAGAGTTTTCTCTGTGGTTCCATGCCAAGGGACTTGATTCCGTCAACTGACGTCAACTGAGAGTCCGTCGTGAACAGAGGGACAGTTAACACCTGCAAGTTTGTAGTAGACCCTTTGAGAGTGATACCCAGGTGACCATTTTGAAGGTCATTTCCAAGTGATTTAGGCTTATGTGTAGTAAACTAGGTTATAAACCAGTTGTTCTAAATTTCATGTGTTAGGTTGTGTCTCAGGGTGCTTTGCCCCTAATGTTATAATTTCTCTTATGAGCACAACCATATTTAAGGTCACTTATTATTCGATTGAGCTAGAAGTTGTTAAGCGTTCATCTCACGGATCCTCACAAGCGACCTTGAGCTTGTTGATATTTAATCTCATGCTTGTATTTCTCCTAACACACCTTGTTACGGAGACGGGGTGTGTTAGAGGCTAATACCAGGTTAAAGGTTGGGAAAGTTCTAGTGTTTTAGTGGCTTGCCACAATTTTTGTAAACCTGTGTTATGTAATTACAATAAACTTTGTAAAAAAGGTAATGGTTTAATTGGTTCTTTCCCTATTTATATATACCCAATAAATTTACTTTAGCACGGCAGGAAGCCGGGTGACAACGATTCCCTTCTGAATGGAAAAATGCCAATGTAGTGCCTATCTTCAAAAAAGGTGAAGCAAACAACATTAGAAACTATCGGCCAATATCTATCTTATCTGTGTTCTCGAAGGTCTTTGAATCCCTCATGTGTCCTATTCTAACATCTCACTTTAAAACAGAGCTGGCTTCCCAACAACATGGATTCTGCACACAAAGATCCACCGCGACTAATCTAACTCTTTATGTCAATGATCTCAGCAAACTTATCGACTCTCGCACACAAGTTGATTCCATCTACACAGACTTTAGCAGTGCCTTTGACAAGGTCGACCACCAGATCCTACTGCAGAAGCTTTCTAACCTCGGCATATTCGGCCAGCTGCTCCAATGGTTCGAATCTTATCTGACTGACAGAAAACAAAAGGTCGTAGTAAAGGGACATCAGTCTTCATTTTATTACTCTACTTCCGGAGTTCCACAAGGCTCCCATATGGGTCCGATATTGTTCCTGGTATTCGTCAACGACATTGTGAACTGCATCAAACACAGTGAATGTTCACTCTTTGCAGACGATGTCAAGTTCTACAGGCAAATAAATTCACCCAGAGATATATCCTTGCTTCAAGAGGATCTAAACTCAGTGCAGGACTGGTGTGTAAAGAACAGGATGACTCTTAACGCTGAAAAGTGTCAACACATGACCTTCACCAAAAAGCGAAATACCCTTCCATCCTCGTACTCGCTGAATGGTCTAACGCTGCAGAAGGTTGACACAATTCGTGATCTGGGAGTCTGCCTTGACAGTCAGCTCACTTTCATTCCCCACATAGACAATATTGTCAAAAAGGCAACTAGAATTTTAGGATTTCTGAAGCGTATCTGCCGCGACTTTAAGTCTATTCGCACCCTGAAGCTTCTCTACTTCACCCTCGTCAGAAGTGTACTGGATTATACATCGCAGGTGTGGAATCCTACCTATCAGGTCCATATAGATCGAGTTTATCGTGTCCAAAAAGGCTTCATTAGGTACCTGCGTTATAAATCGAGCAGCTGCCTCAACACAACTAATTACTCTGAAATGTTGAGTCACTTCAACCTCACATCCCTCGAAAACCGCAGAAAGATTATGGATCAGATTATGCTCTTTAAAATTGTCAATGGATTGATTCATGTTCCACAACTGCTGAAAGACATAAATGTATCTGTTCCCCGTAGTAGTCAACCCAGGTCCGACCGCAAACTAGATGTGTTTGCACCACTTACAGCTCGAACCAACCTCGGGCGATCAGCGCCATTGAACCGTTTCGTGGGGACGTATAACGAAAACCACACTCGCACCAATTGCATTGACATCTTTTCCAACACACTGGCTCAATTTCGCAGTAATCTTTTACGGCAACTCGTAATTGCCAATTGCTGACATTTGATTTTGTTTGATTCCATTTTTCATAATATTGTTCTGCATTTTATCTTATTGATTCCTACATGTTAATATCATCTTAATTACCTGCTAAAATTTAATTCATTGATTGTATTTTTATTGTTTTATTTGATCTCATTATTATTAATTTATTTGATTTTATTAATTTTAAGTTTTGTATTGATTTTATCATTTCTATTCTTACCACTTTTATTAAAATTAGGCAAACTCTGTAAGTGCTGTGCACACCTTTAAGTGACAAGTTCGCTGTAGTTTATAAGTTATAATAAGATATGCTCTCTGTAAATGTTTTTGTGATCTGGTCGTTGGAGTGCCATAATAAATAAATAAATAAATAAATAAATTACTGTCATTCTCTGATGACTTGTCAATTTAATGACCAGTAGGTATATTTCTACTGCTATTCACATTTATGTGCTCTTTGATTCATTATTTAGAACTAATCATGTAGCACAAATCAAATAACTAAGCATGAGGTCCCGGGTTCAACTCCCAGGTCGGCAGCGCCAATCAGTTTCTTCATCAAGAACCTCCCAACAACAGGCCGGAGTCCGAACTGGCGGTGACAAATTCACTTACGCATCCATAACATTTGCCAGGCTATATTATGTTATTCAGTGATAATATCTACCTACCCATTTTACTGATGAAAGGATATATATATATATTTTTTTTTTTTCCAACAATTCTTTTTGACTTTATTCATTACGAACAAAAAATTCAAATTCAAACACAAAATACAACTCACGGTTTTTTCTCCTCGTCGCCAATGTAAAATATGCTTATTTATTAATAACAATAGTTGACTCGCCAACGCACCACCGCTCAGGCCGACAGTCCGACAACGACTGACGTCCCCATTTTTTTTTTTTTTTTTTTTATAAATGGCATCTCATAGTTTTACCACTAAGGTATTAACTACTTAACCGGACAGTCCTGCGGAGATGCTCTAAGCTAACTTAAAGCCTCCAGCCAGGGGCATAAAAACTAAAACTAACTAAAACTAAGCGACTGCTCGCTAAGGGCACCCCCTGCGGGGTACGGACCTCGGCTTAGGGCGTCGCTGGAGGGAGGGCAGCAAGTCGGGACTGGCTGGATCGGGGAGTTTAAAACTACTGACGGCGCTACGTCAGCCCGGGCTGGCGTCGGGTCGTCGAGCAAGGGTCGGGGAGGAGAAGTTAGATCGGGTTGGGGTCTGCGAACAGAGCCAACTGCGCCTTTTTACTCTTCGGGATATCGCTAGTGAACAGCGTGAAGATGAGCGGGGAGATGACAGAACCCTGAGGGACACCTGCACGAATGGGTCGGGGGGAGGACAGGGCGCCCTCTATGCGGCGCTACGTCAGCCCGGGCTGGCGTCGGGTCGTCGAGCAAGGGTCGGGGAGGAGAAGTTAGATCGGGTTGGGGTCGCGGTCGCGAACGCGGAGGACCTCGACGGCGAGGTCGGAATGTCGGGCGACGTTTGGTTTTAAGAACCGTACTGGTGGCCCTACTGCTCTCCTGGAGGAGAGTTATGGGGTCGTCGGGGTCGGTCAGTGCGTGCCTCGGACGGCGAGTACGACTAATGCGAGAGGGGGTATAGTTGGCCGCCGCCACAACCAGGGGGTTGCGGTGCTTGGCGGCAGAGTCAAAGAAACGCTTGGAAAGGCGTTTCATGAATTGGGCTATGGTGGGGATTTTAAGGTCGAGGTGGAGGGCCTCGTTTCGGACGTAATATGGGGCACCCGTAGCGTTACGGAGGAATCGGTTTTGGAGGGTTTGTAATCTATGAATGTGATGGGGTCCAGCGTGGGCAAATACGACACATGCATATGTCATGATCGGGCGGATGCACGCCGTGTAAATGCGCAATTTGCACCTAAGTGACAATTTGCTTTTTGCATTTAGGATGGAGTGGAGCCTACCTAGAGCGAAAGCGGCCCGCGAGCGGACCTGCTTTATGTGCTCTTTGAAATTAAGGTGATTATCGAGGACGACGCCTAAGTATTTGGCTTGCTTCTCCCAAGGGATCAGCTTGCCGAACATGGTGAGGGGCTCGGGGAGGGGGGGGAGCTTCCGCGGCTTGGAGAATAGTACCGCCTGACTTTTGTCGGGATTGACTTCGATTCGCCACTTCCTGAACCATTCGCCGAGCTTGTCGACTGAGGCCTGGAGAGTGTGGCGAATCGCATCGGGGCTACGGCCCTTGGAGTAGATGGCCGTATCGTCTGCGAACAGAGCCAACTGCGCCTTTTTACTCTTCGGGATATCGCTGGTGAATAGCGTGAAGATGAGCGGGGAGATGACAGAACCCTGAGGGACACCTGCACGAATGGGTCGGGGGGAGGACAGGGCGCCCTCTATGCGGTAGCGGAAGGTGCGGTTCGACAGAAAGTCTCGTAAGATGAGCACGAGACGATCAGGCACACCGAGTTGGTACAGCTTGTATATTAAGCCGTTGTGCCAGACTTTGTCAAAAGCCTTCGCTATATCGAAGAAGACCGCACCGACTAATGAGCCTCGCATGAAGCTTTCGCTTATATGCTCGACTATGCGGTGGGCCTGGTGGATACTACAGTGTTGGGTGCGGAACCCGAACTGTTCATTCGGTATGAGGCCCTTGGTCTCGGCAAAGTCTCTGAGACGCTTATAAATAAGCCTCTCGTAGATCTTTCCGAGTACCTTGAGCAGACTGATGGGGCGGTAGCTAGAGGGCTCGCTCTTGGGCTTGCCGGGCTTTGGGATACCTATGACCGTGGCTTCCTTCCACGTTTGGGGGAAAATGTTGTTGTTGAGAGCACCATTGAAGATGATGGTCAACAGCATTATCAGGTGGGCGGGGAATAGTTGGACCACTCTATTAGTGAGACCATCTGAACCGGGGGCTTTGCGGGTTTTAAGACCCTTGATGATCTCGTGCACCTCGTCAGGGGTGACGGAGGGCAATGGATCGTCAGGGTCCTCTACGGGGGGTTGAGCGAGTCTGCGTTCGACTTCAGCGTCTATCTCAGTGAGATGCGCTTGGTCTACTGGCAATAAGCTGGGTTAGCATTGAGCCTCGAGACTGTCGGCTAGGCATTCGGCCTTGTCGGCGTCGTCGAAAGCTATGGTCTTATCGGGGCGGACTAGTGGGGGCATGGCGGCGCTCTGTTGGGACCGGAGTTTCCTCTGGAGCTGCCAGAAAGCTAGGTGAGTCGGTTCTAGGTCGCTGAGCATCCTATCCCAGCCCGCTTCACGCAGCTCAGCGATGCGAGAACTTACTTTACGTTGTAAGTAACGCATATGAGATTTGTTTGCGGGGCAGGGGAAGTTGCTGTAGGCACGGGTGGCCGCGTTCTTCTCGGTCATCAGATCACGTACATCGGCCGGCAACTTGAAGCGGAGGTTATCCTCCGCTGGAACTTGCCTTGAACAATCGTTCAAAACCGGTTGTACGTGATCCGTGAGTGAGTCGATCGCGGCCATTGTGTCTGCGGCAGAGTCGAACTGCTCGGGGATTGAGTCTAGCTGGGGGGACGTGTTGAATTTCAGCAGTTCGCCTACTTTCCTCCAGTCCGTTACCTTCATGGTGGCCGGGGGCTGAGTGGGGTCGGGGAGACCTATGCGGGGGGCCAGTTTCATGACAACTGGACGGTGGTCAGAGGTAAGCTCTTGCACCGTTTCTATAGAGTTTAGCCTAAGGTTAACGTTCTTAAGGAGCGCCGTGTCTAGGACATCTGGGGTATGGTTGGGGTCATGGGGAAAGTGAGTGGGAGTCATCGGGGCGATGACGTCAAAGTTCAGGGTATTGGAGAGGTCAAATAAGAGTCGACCTCTGGCGGAGGACCTGGTACTATTCCAAGCCGGATGCTTGGCATTGAGATCGCCCGCTATAATAACGGAGTCACTCATGCCTAGTAAGGAAGAGAGATCGTTGGAGATCTCTTGGGGATTCTCTGTTGCTGGGGTGTGGGGAGGGATGTAGGCAGAGACTAGGGTGATCGGCTGATGGCCGGAGCAGGAAGCGGCTGGATGAGAGGCGCTGGAGCGCGAATGCGGGGGTCCATGAGTGGGGGGATGCGGGAGGGGGGGGGGGGTTGGGGTTTGGGAGTACCCATGGAGGGGAAAGCCTGCTGGTGTTGCAGTTGATTCCAGGGGCTAGGCCTCTGGGGGCTGAGCCTTGCTGGAATTTGGGCGGAGGGGGCCTTGTAGGCCGAGGGAGTTTCCCTCTGCTGACGAGCGTCAGAGCGCTTTGCCAGCTTGGAGGAGGGAGCCTTGGGGGCTTTGGGGCAGCCTCTGTAATTCGCGGGATGCCCTGTCTGCCCGCAGAGCACGCAACTGGGAGGCTCCGTGCAGAGCGAGCGGTCTTTCGGGCGAGTGCAGTCCGCAGTGCCATGCTCACCCAGGCACTTGACGCACCTGGGCTTAGCATAGCAATGCTTCTGCGAGTGCCCGTAAAGTTGACATCGGTGGCATTGCCCGATTGTCGAATTTTTATGTGGCTTTTCAATGTCAAAGCCAGTCAGGTTGCAGATGGCTTTGACATTGAATATCGGGTGGATGCGGGCCTCGGTGGGGGGACATACCACGAGGACGATGTCGAATGCCTCGCCACTTCGGGCACGGTGCATGCGGTGGACTTCGTCGACAGGGATGCCCTGTAACATTAAGTCATCCTTAATGTCGGTGGATGGGATTTCGCGTGGAATCCTTTTGATCACCACGCGAGTCTGTTTTTCCTCGGGGAGGGAGAAGGTGTGGAACGCCACACCTCTGGAACGGAGGAGTCGAGTGATGTCCCGATAGTCTTTCGACGTCGGGATGGTCACCTTGATACCCTGTTGGGTATTGCGGGCGCTGGTGTATGCGATCTTTTGATCGCAGCACCATCTGGAGATATCAGTCCACTTCGCCTTGTCCTGAATATAGACAGGGGGAGGGGGGGGGATCTTCTTCTTCTGGGTGCCAGAAGTAGAAGGAGCGGGGGACATGGGGGCATCCTGACTCGAGGATGGAGCGGGGGTAAGAGGGGTCAGGGGGAGGGCGGTGGGGGTGAGTACCGCGGGGGGGGTGGGGGGAATGGGGGAGCTAGGGCCAGAGGTAAGTTGCTCGACCGCGGCCACCTTGGTGGCCTGGGTGGTGCTCTGCTTCTTCTTCTTCCTCTTGTTCCCCTTCCCGGTGACGGGCACGAAGCCTTCGTCATCGGTATGGGAGGAAGAGGAGGAAGAGTGATTGGCCTCAGAATCGGACTGAGACAGCTGTGGGATAGTGGGGAAGGGGGTGACCGCCCGCTTTGAAGAAGCAGGTATTGGGGTATCGGGCCGCCTCTGAGAAGCGGGCTCGTCGACGTCCATGTCCCTGGAGGGAACGGTCGGACTGAGCGGGCTCTCAGGGGCGAGTGGGGCTACTAAGACATCGCTGAAGTCAGCGATGGCAATGTCGGGGAAGATGGCGCGATGGAGCTTTGTGAGCTCCTCGGCATATTTTACCTCTAGACTTTCCTTTTTCAGGATAGTCGTGAGGCAATCGAGAATTAGGAGCACCGACCTTGCGGTGGTGTCCGTCTTCGGATCTATAACAATCGACATAGTTAAATGTCGGGGGAGCCTAACATTCCCTAAACCTATCTCCCCGGATGGACTTGTCCGGGGATGTGTGACCCTCCCTGCCGGGTATAGACAGGGAGGTGAGTACCTACTGGTGAGCCCTAAGCTTGCTTTGGCCCGTTGCCTGTCTTATTTGTGCAACGGGGTCCTAACATGGGTCTGGTGCGAAGGGGTAGACACACCCAACCGACACCAGGTGTGTAGCTGTTGAAGGAAAACTGTCACCAATGCCGACTAGGAGACCCCCCAAGGCCGAACACTGGGACCCGTCCAACTGACTGCCTCACCCTGATGGGGATCGGCGGGTGTGATTGGGTCAACACCCCACTCGGCTTCGTTGGCACCGTATGGTATCCACCGAGGACCACGAAACTGTGGTTTTTCCCTGAAGGGGACAAAATAACCCGACGACCGTTTAATCGACTATGACTGTTAATAGAAATACTATACTAGTTGTGCCTTGAAAAAGGCACACAACTAGCGGCTGAAGATAGTCACTATATAAATATAGTACTATGTAGATCGTCGCGAGGTGCGACGAAATCTTGATAACAGGAACCACAGAGCCGGAATCGGGAGCACTCGAACCACAAACACGTCCGTCCGCTACCGCTGCCGCGCGCCGAGTGTGTGACGTCCCCACCATTCGGACCGGTATTTATAACCGAGCGACGTGCACGCCCGAGGCAACGTAACAATACTGTTATCGGAGTGTAGCGTGATATATTGATATCTACATACACTACACTCATCAATCACTACAATTCGTTAAATGAGACACAACGGACAATCTCATTGAAATTACTGGGTAACGGTGATATTATGTCACCGATAAAATACAATATTTTTAATAATAATTTTACTTACCGATATGATTAGGCGCCTTGCGATTTCATTAACAGAAATGTTTTGCTCATGCAAAACAATAATCTGAGCTTTTTGAAATATTGTTAAATGATGCATAGTCTCAGTTAATCAATTTATCACAATCACAAACTTCGTAAAAGTGCAAAAGAAGGAGTGTAGGTGTAGTTGCTAATGCGAACTGACTCATACTTAAGTTCACAATTGAAGGTAGGAATATATTTTTAAAGCGGATAGTTAGCTTCTAAACTGGCAAATAATTTTAAGTAGGCGAGAAACTTGTAGATTCTCAAACCGGTCAGAATATCACTTTATCAGTTAGTATATTAAATTCTAAGTTACAAAAACAATATTTAAGTATAACCTTGGATTGAACTCTAGCGGTCTTATTACAAAAAACTGCAAAAGTACTGGTTTAAACCAAGACTAAAAGGTCTAGGATTGTTACGGTAATAAAGCTAGTACTAGGTTTAAAACATGTTACGATTACAAAACGAAGACTATTCGAGGATCAGTTAGTACCAAAGAAGGTCCATGGTTCAAATAATGTCCATAGATAAAAAACAAAAATACCATTCTTTCATTCGTTCACGCAGGCTTTATTTGAAGCAACGTTCTGTTTCTCTAAATGTTGATATTATAATAACACTTGAAATGCTTAAATAATTATTTATCAACTTTAAAATATGTCATAAATTGTTCTTTCTTTATGTTACAATGTATTGAACAAGCACAACTTGTACTTTTGACGCGCTTTTTATAATCAAGTTGTCATATTTTTTAACACCTCTAGCGTGAACTGGAGCGACTTACATTCGGCGGCGGCGCGCGTAATTTGAGACGAATGCGATGTGTTGCGTTCTTTAAAATAAATAAATAATTATTTGTATTCATTGTTTTTGACAATACTTTACTGTTATACACGTGGTTTGTTCGTGAGCACAGAATACAATTCTATATAGTTCGTGAGTTACTTGTGCTTGGTTAAGTCGTGAGCTACATTATTAAATGGAACAACAAAAGAAAAAAAGGGGTGAAAACTGGAGTTCTGAAGAAAAAGTAATACGTGGAATTTTTAATTATTATCAGGTATGTAATGCTTTGTATCCTTTTATTTCGACTACGAACTTAACGCGAATATTCTAATCATTATAGGAAATATTACGCCACCTAATTGCTCAATCAGCTCACATTATTGAAGACAAGTCAACGAAAACCTCTGTAAACATGCAGAAAATAAAAGAGTGGAAGAATATACAGATTAAGTAAGTACTTATTGCTTTTGTTAAGTCCGATATTCTTTACGTAAAATATTTAGCATATTTATTATTTTTAGATTCAATGAGATAGTGGGTAAAGGAGAACGGCAAGCGTGTTTCATACACGCTTGCCACACGCTTGCCGTTCTCCTTTACCTTTTGTACACCTAAAAAAACTCGTGTTTAGTCACTAAATATTTACATTTAATAGGTAAAAATATTACACAATTGAGGCTTTTATTTGTACTTATATGCATTTTTAAGAAGTGAGGTTATGTTTTATTTTGTATCCCATACAATCGCCATCGGCGGGCCGGGTGCAATAATTTATGATCATTAGAATAACAATAAGTCTTTATCGACTTAATAGTGGTTTCTAGAGTGAGGTAATTGATAGTTGAGTTTTTGGTTGAGTTGACCATAATAAAATAACTTCTATGTTCCTTTAAATCTTTAAAACTACTTTTCATATAAGGCCAAATTGTCAGGTGGCTAGCTTAGCAAATAGCGACTGAAATCGTCACCAAAATCAAAAAATGGTTCAGCGGTTTATGCATGAAAACGAAAGACAGAATTAATCTCACATTTATAATATTATTATGGAACTTGGCTCAAGCCTGACTTCACTACTTGAGTAGGTAATAGGTAGGATAGGTAATATACTCGGAATAAATTAAACAATAATTCTCAAATCATATCGACGGTGGAAAGGTAAAATGGCTAAAGCGCCATTTTGGTCGATATTGAGTTATATATATCACTGAACTGGATTTTTTTTTCTGCGTCGATTGGTCTACCTTTCGCGTCGATTTGAGCACTTTTTTGGCGCTTTAGCAGTACAAATTTTGTTGCTTGTTTCATGTAGTCATGGTTTAAAGCGACGTTTTTTGATGATTATGAAGTTTATGTCGCTTTAGTGATTGTGCTCACTGTACATCCATGTTTGACAATGTTTTAGCATTTTTGCGTTTCTCTACATTATTACTTGTGTGGCAGTTTAGCAAAAGTCGTTTCTGTTTTATTTAGCGCTTTGGCGCTTTAGCAATAGTGCTCGTAAATATTTTCGTATAGAACGATGGTTCAGAGTTGTTTTAGATTCCAAATATTATTTAAAATTGTATATTAGTCAGTAGTACAGGCTTTAATGTAAGAAGGTATTGATTTTAGAATTAAAAACTTGCTTAATTTAAAGTAAGTGTACTTCGTAAATAAATTTTGTTAGCATTGCAAATCTAATCATAAGTCTTTGTTCTTGCGTGTAACTTAGAATATTAGTGATTTCTAGCAACGTCAACGGGGTAGACGGCTGCAGGTGCCTCTGTCGTTGGCAAAGTGCTGCTCGCGTATATGAGTACTAAGAGTATAAAGCAGTTAAAAATCTGTGATTTAAAAGATAATGCCCATTTTAAAGATGATGCCCATTTTGGTACCTCTCCAATAGCCATGATAGCTCTTTTTACTATTATTTTTACTTTGTTTCTTACTGTTATGCAACTGTTTAGCTATTCGCATTCTGGACTCCGCCTTTGATCAGGTTAGGTTAAGATAGTTCAGTCTTTCTTTTTGACTCCGGCTATCTCTTATGGGGTTTGTTATTGTTACCTGTTTCGTTTGAATAGTAGAAGAGCTTTTAGGTTTGAGGTTTGAGTTGGATTTCCCGAGCTATCACACTGATAAACAAGTGATCTATGTTATATGTATTTGGGCACATACTAACATTTAACACAGTAGATCTTTGACAGTCGTATCGGGTAGTCAGAAGCCCGAAAGTCGAACATCCAGCTTATCAAGGAGTATCCCAGTGCCTGTATTGTAGATCGTAGTAAATCGCTCCATGTAAAATACTGGTATTCAACTACATCCAGTTAGTTTCAAAGATAATCCTTACGTAGTTGGGAAAAGACTAGCTAGATGATGAACGCCTTATTTAAAATAATTAATAGCAAACGTCGTAAAAGATCGGGGATAAGATGATCGATCACTATGAAATGTAGGTACTTGGGAATGTGGGAAAATTGATTTGTGACATTTCTAAGTACTCTTACCTCAGTTGGTCCAAAAGAGTCTTTGAATCCTTATTCGAAACTGCATCGATTGCCATCATAAAAATAAGGTGTAAGAATTAACGATTTTTTAGCTGAATGTGCCATTTTTCCAATATCTATTAATACAGCAGCTAGCAAGTACTCTAGATGTTAAGGACAGTCTCCTAAGACCGTATTTCTATACACGGCGTCACAACTTCTACCCTGTATTACTACGATCGGACAAAGGCATTGAAATTCTTGAACTGAATTATCAATATTAATATCTTTCTAATGATGTATCCTTTATTCTTATTGTAGCGGGTACCAGCTTCCATACATTTCCTGGCATCATCCTTCAATTGTGTATGTATTCTAAGGACTATTTTGTTAAATTGTAACACGATGTTGTTGTGTGTGAGAAGATGGCAAGAAGATGGTACAATAAGCACAGAATTATTTTGAGTTTCAGAATCTTAGTGCCAATAACACCCCTCTTATTCCGTCGGGGGTTAAAAATGATCATTTATTACCTATTAAATGTTGATTTATTTGTTAAAACTTATAACTAATTGAATATAACATTGAATATTTAGTGGTACCTACTAACCATGATAAACAATGGTTTTTTGATTTTAGTAGATAATTAGTAACTCTTCTTAACCTATCTAATTACCTACGTTATTTGACTTGATTCCAGTTGGCTAATAAAATAATTTCCTTTATTTTTTGCTAAATATTAATTAATTAGTCTTCCCGCTAATATTCTGGACCTAATAGTAGGTAGTACACATTGATTGAGGTTACAGTTTGATGCTAACGCCTCATAATCTAAATAATCTATTGAAAAAAACTGTACACTAGCAATAATCAATATTTTAAATGAAAATAAAAGAAAAAGACGAGTTTTAGAAACTACGCCTCATTCCCCTTATACATCTATCAATTTATTCGCTCTTGAGCTAGTTGTAGTTCAACGTTAGCAACTTTATTTCAAATGAACAGCTCGTTAGAATTCTTTTTTTTCACTCTATGATATTATTAAGTGCATTAGCAAATTTCAGATTGCTAAATAATTGTAATTCTGACAGTAAGCGTAATTAATTATATGTTATACGCAAGTTTTTTGGATATTAGCAATTTTTGCTTACTGGAACTTTTTTAATTTCGATTTTTTTTTGCTAAAGCGACACCTATCTCCTAAAATAAAGGTTTTATAGAAACCATTTATAATACACATTACAGGAAAAAAACAGGAGAAATATTTCCATTAGAAAATATTCTACGAATTTTTTTCGCAAAAAAAAAACTTTAAAATTCATTCCTGAGATTTCACGTTTTGGCGCTTTAGCCATTTTACCTTTCCACCATCGATATAATGAATTTATTTTATTCAGCAGATCTACCTTCTACATTCTTATAATAACCTCATCTAGGAAGGGAGCTGGTCGGGTCATACCCTCATGGCGAGCATACCCTAGGTACCAGATGACACTCATAACATGTGAGCAGCACCCTACAGTTCTAAGCCCCACAATGCAGTTGCAACAATAACTTGTTATTGCTTCCCGCCCATTCATATTTCTTTCTATTACAATAAAAACAAAGTACGTCTTTCCTGATGAATGGCGAGATTTTATTTTTGCTCAAAGCAACAAAGGATTTGTTCCCTCCAATTCAGGTATTTGGTCTCGACTCACTTCCAAGGTGTATATGCCATGAAATCTGAAGTGCTCACCTACATATGACCGTGCCTGTCTAATCTGATAGGTGCCACAAGCAAAAAGAATTAATTCGTCCATAGATAATGTTGGGAATACCATGGTTGTGCCATCAATAGGACTAAATATTGCACTGCGTCTGTTTAAGTTTAGTTCTGAAACTAAATCAGCAATCGTATTTTGGAGGAACATACGTTCATGTATAATATTGACAAAGGCCTCTGCATTGGGAGAGTCTGTGAATTGCGTGGCAAATGCGTTAAGTAGCGCAGCAGCTATTTTAAAATCGTTCATTAAGTGTGGACAGGCGCGATTAAAATATTCGTGACGGAATATTTTAAAGTCTCTTTTGAAACGGCCATTCACAGCTTCAATCACCCATCTATTTATGGTCACACAGCGTGACCTGTTCGCTTCAAGGGTGGTCAACTGTGAGTGACCATCTTCTTTGGTTTCTGGCATATGGCCTATATAGCCTTTATCGTGCAATGCATCCATGCAATCCCGAAACCCGCGATCTACGATAAAAATATCATTTTCATTATAGAAATTATTAAAATCCGGATCATCTAACAATTCACGCATTATTGTCGCATCATTTGTGGTGGCACTATATGGTCCTCGAACATCAATGATGTATCCGTTACAACAGCACAAAATGAATGGTTTGACCAAATTCCTGTATTTATGGAGGGAAAATATGTATCCTTTTGAAATAAATAGTTTGAACTCTTCTGAGTGTACAAATATGTTGCATCTGCAATGGTAATAGCTGGTTTTTGCTGTGGTGGGACATTAGGGTCACAGAAAATACCATCAGCAACGATAGAATTTTTTGCTGCCACTTGCTCCCTTGTCATGTGGCCAAATCCTATATTTCGGGGCACATAGTCCCGTAATATAATATTTCTGGCCACAGACATTAATGTTTCCAAAGTTCTTCGGGGAACTTGAAAAAGACAGGCTAACCTGTCTCCAGAGTCTCCTGTTCTTAATTTGCACAAAAGTGCTGTCAATGCAAAACTACCCCGATGCATAATGTGCGTATATGCGTTTCATCCAAAATCTGTAGGTGTTGCCTCTTTGTGAAACCTATAAAATACAGGACTTGATGATCAGGGTAGTTTTGAAAATTTTCATAATTCACATTATTTAAGCCTTCCATTAATATAAATACAATTTCTTCAATGTAGTCGGCTCTAAATGTATCCAGGCTATATTCTGCCGAGTACAAACTCTCATATTGCTCATTTTCTAAATGTTGTCTGCAGATACGTGCACCTCTTGGTATAAAATAATTATAATGTAGCAATACGCGGCGTCGAGTGTCTTCTGGTATAGAATGTCGCTCTAGCCCACTGCATTCTTGAAAAATGCAATGCGCTGGTGTTTCAGCTGCTCGTCTCATATTAGGCAATGAAATAAATTGAGGTTGCTGAACAACATCATTCTCATTTACATTTATTTGAGGATACTCTATTTCTTGTGCACGTCCCCAGCATGCACGACAGAGTTCATTTAAAGGTGGCATCTGTAAAAAAAAATAGTCTGAATCTCAACAGGTAAGTATGTGATGTTATACCTAAATACAAGTGCATGTAATACTTAATGATATATACTTTAAAATCCACGTAATGTTAACATAAAAAAGATAAACATTAACACTTTACCTGCTGGTTTTCCATCAAGTGGGAAATCGTTTCCATTATCCTCTGTTCTTCCGTGGCAGATGTTTGTCTCATAATAGCAAGCAAAGTATTTCCACATAGAAAACAGGTTGCGTTTGGATCAGGTTCACTTTGCACAATTGGATTTGTAGACTGGTTGTCTGCCTGTGGTGGGACCGGTGGTACATCCCTAGTTCTTGAGGCTCGAAGCCAACATGGTATACAAGCCTCGTCATTTTGGGTGAGCTAAAATCAGATGAAATCATGATAATTCCTGGCAGTCTGAGACCATTTACAATACTACATGTAATTAGTATGGTGACATTAACTTCCTATAACCATACTGCAGGCCGTTAAAAAATATTTTTATAAATAGAAAAGATAAGAACTATAATTATGCTACCTGCTGTGGTTGGATCCATTGAGATATAACATTGGATATTCTTTGTTGTTCTTCATTTGCTCCATCAACTAAAATTCTTCGTCTATTAATCCTTAATATAGATCGTCCACATATAATACAGACATGTTGATGACCAACTTGTCTTCTGGGTATATTATCAGAGGATGTTGACCCGTGTGTTGCTAGTTGCCAGCAAGCATGGCAAATATGGTCCGATGGTGTCATCTGGAAATAGACAATTAAAATAAGCTCAAGTTATTTATCTTATCTACAATATATTTCATGTGTAGGCAGTGTAGGGATGATGTTGAATTGACAGATTGTACTTTTTAACCCCCGACGGAAAAAGAGGGGTGTTATAATTAACCCCCGACGGAAAAAGAGGGGTGTTATAAGTTTATTAACCCCCGACGGAAAAAGAGGGGTGTTATTAACCCCCGACGGAAAAAGAGGGGTGTTATAAGTTTAACGTGTGTATCTGTGTGTCTGTGTATCTGTGTATCTGTGTGTCTGTCTGCGCCATCGTAGCTGCCAAATGGCTGAACCGATTTTGACTTTTTTGGTTTTGTTTGAAAGGTAACTTAATCGAGAGTGTTCTTAGCTATGATTCAAGAAAATCGGTTCAGCCGTTTGAAGATTATCAGCTCTTTTCTAGTTGATGAATGGATGTGAGCATCTTTCACAGGTCTAATCGATTGGAAATTTAGAATTCTCTTATTTCAATGATATGAAAAGAATATAGTAACCTTGAGCTGATGCTTCAGCATCACCTGGAATTTGCAGGATACCCAACTCCCTCACCAACTTACAGTAGAGGTATCGTGTTTGGACTCATTGGAAAGGTCTCAACAAATAAGTTACAGATAGATAGTGATCAGAGTCTGATGATGGAGTAGGAAAGATAAATGAGAGTAAATTAGTAACAAGCTTCACTGTGGCAAAAATACGTACAGCTACGCAGATTTCAGCGAGGTGCGTGTTGATCGTAGCGTCTCTACTAATAATATAATATAAAACTTAAAAAGCTGGAAATAAAAATTAAATTTAATATTTAAAAAACCCCCGACAAAAACAAAGCATCTAAAAAGTAATAAAATAATATTTAATTGCCCTTTAAGTTTAACATAAAAGTTGTAGGTAATATTTTGATCCAAGCTTCGTCGTGTCGGGGGACGGCTAATGAAAATAGGAAGTTAACAGCAGCTATCCTTTCTACAACAGCATACATTCATTATTCCTAGTATGTGTTGGCGTTTGTAGTAGCCGTCTCCCGACACGACGACGCTTGGATCAAAATATTACCTACAACTTTTATGTTAAACTTAAAGGGCAATTAAATATTATTTTATTACTTTTTAGATGCTTTGTTTTTGTCGGGGGTTTTTTAAATTTTGTTAAACCTAATTATCCATTGACATATATTCTACCGATAGATCTACAAGAACGTACATGGAAAATATTTGACCACCTACTGTTATAAAGTTCGCTGCAGCGGTAAGCCAGCATTAAGTGTTTAACCAAACTATTCAAGCATACAGCACTAGTCTGCTTAAAGAGTATAATTTTGATGTGACGAAAACATTCAATATGATGTGCTGGCTGTGCCTGTACGGTTGTGCAATTCAGTTTGACAAATTGAGTGTTCGGAACGCGTCATCTAGTACATAGTGTCACATGTATATCAATGTAATGATTATATTATGTTTAGTGTTCTTATTTTAACTGGACATTTGATATAATATGTAGTTACATTACAGTTTTATACACCGTGGCCTATAACCAATGTGAAGAGTAAGAAGTCATTATGTCACATTTTCACATGTTACACAGTAGTGAAATACCTATTATAATAGTATTATACCTCTCTAGGATATGTCCATAGCCGAATAGTGTTCACCAGAACATCACTCTCATCTGTCAGGGCGTGCCGCCTGATGCGACTCAAACGAACGTTACAATTAATGCATTGAACATTCGGCATTGTTGTCACAAAATGATAAAACACTTCACAAACAACTCTGCGCCTGAGCAAAAAAGTGTCCTTATCACTAAGCAAGACGCTTAGTGATAAGGACACTTTTTTGTGCAACAATAATAAAAACGTCCTTTCGCGAAACAATCACTTTCGTATACGGAGGAGCAGAGGGCTCAACTCAACGTAGATATATGGTAGGTAGCTAATGTTTCGAAGAGCAAGATGCACATGAAACACAGCAAGACACAACCACACAATCAACAGCAGAACGCCATTAAAAGTAAAACCATTTAACAAGATATCGTGACAAGCTGTCATCTGTCAAAGTATTTTTTTTAAATATTGTATTTGTATATCGATTGATGAGGGCAATCGATTTAAGAAACAAAAATATGATTTTGTTTTATTTTACAAGAATCGGTTAATAACTAAAATCTTACATTAGTGCTGATTAATAATTAATTATCTATTCTGATATATTATAACAGTAAAAAGACGCTAGTTATTCGTTTGAAAGCTTTAACGATTTATTAATCGATTTAGTCTATGCATTACATCCATTCCAGCTGCGTTTTGTTGTCATTTTTTTTCCGTTTTGTTCTATGTTACATTAATTAAGGTTTTTTTACTATTCCCAACTTTTAAAAATGTTTAGGCTTTCGAAAAATTAACCATTTTAGTTGTTTATTAAATTGTTTAAATGTGAACCCAACACAAACATTTTAAGAGGTGTACATCAGCTGCCGTTTTCCTTTCGATCGGATGCAGAATTAAAGTTGGCTTGGAAAAGAATGAAGTTATCCGCTAAATCCAACGTATCCACACATAGGAGGAACAAACAAAGACAGGTGGTGGCGAAAAACCACCATCACCTTCTCCTGAAGACTTGGAAATAATGGCAATTGCTCCTCACGACTTTGTCATTGAAGTTAATGACTACGATAGTGATGCATTGGTAAGTAAAACTTCATAAAATAGGTCATATAACATTTAATTTAAAATTGATTGATTTTAGATATTTTACATTATTTATGTATGAGGTGCTCTGTCTGCTTTTAGAGCATGCAATTTACAATTCAAAATTATGTTACATGGTTAAAAATTATAGGTAATACTTTCGATATGTATATTTAATAAAATAAATATAATTACATAGTTATTCAAATTCAATGTAATTTAGTAATTTGTACTACAAAGTCGTTTTATAATTTTGCATGACTTATAATAACAAACACCTGTGTATTTTATTGATATTCCTTTCAAGTATAAAATACCTAATTCAATTATAGACTAAATACCGCAGTCTGCATTAAAACATGTCAAGTAAATTTATTTATTTTAGAATCCAGTTCCCGTGCCTACAACTGCTCAAGAAATATTCACTGAACCTAGACCTGGTCCTAGTTTTGAATTTAAAGAAACTGAAAAATACGAAGCAATACATGAGGATGAGGAAAATCCAGAACAGCATATTATTGTGGATTTGCAAGGTAAATAATAGTTATCATAAGTACGTACTGCTAATATTATCACGCCTTAACGGCTGCACGAATTTGGATGAAATTATGCACTTATGTATCCCAAAAATACTTTCCTGCGGGATCATTTTAATGTTCTTTTGTCCTTCGAAGTTGCGGGCAAAAGTTAGTATAGTATAATTACAATCCAATATGTTACACAAGTTTGTTTCAATTTTTCCCATATTTAATTTGATTAAACCAATCCAACCACAGATAAAGAAAGCACCAGAATGATGTTAATAAAGAACAAAGAGACTGTTAAAACAAGAACCACAACAAAAAAAAGGAATAAGAGCTTGGAAAATAGGTATATGTAGAAACCTACTATAATTATGAGATTAAACGAACTTACCTGTAAGTGAAGTTCTATCTCAATTATACGAAGCTCCTTGTCCGAGACGGTTGAACAGTGTAGTCTACGATTCTTCGTGCTCCGGCGCCGCCACAATATTTAAAGCTCCCATCCAAAGCAAAAACTCTGCGTATTTCCGAACGAACCTGTCAACTTCATTTCGTTTAAAGCACATTTCATGAACAACAAAGATTTCTATAATATTATGTATGTTAGGGAGGGTAGAATTTTACATTGGGAGGGAGTCCCGTCTCGGACAAGGAGCTTCGTATAATTGAGATAGAACTTCACTTATAGGTAAGTTCGTTTAATCTCATAATTATACTCTCTCCTTGTCCGAGACGGTTGAACAGTGTAGATGTTTAAAGTTAAGTTGTGAATGAAAGGCTGTTGTAATAAAAAACAGTTATTATTTGAAAACAACAAAAAATTAATCTTAAAGGAACGAATACAAATATTGGTACTATGTTCTAGGTACAGTATTGCAAACAGCATTACTAAAAGCTAGGGGGTCTTCCGTTACAGGTCGATTATAAAACCTAGCAAAGGTTGAGGATGTCCCTGACCATCCTGCCGTTTTTCTTATGAGATCTATGCTAAGGCCAGCCCTACTTGCCGCTGAAGTAGAAGCATGCCTAGTACTGTGTGCTGTAAATATATTTGTATCTATACCCGCCTCACTCAATGTCATTTTTATCCATCTGCTTAGAGATTGAGAAGAGGCACTATGGTATGGTTTTTTGTATGTAATTATTAGTTTATCTATTTCTTTTCTAATATTTTTAGTAACATTTAAATAAGACCTTATTGTGTGTACAGGGCAAATTTCTAATTTACTAGTATAGCATTTTAAATGTAAACAGGGTTGAAGTGAACTTTTACTTGAAGTTTTAATATTGTCAGGTACTTTTATTTGTACTCCATTTGCTGAAAATGTAATATTTTTAATTTTTATTAGTGATAGTGTTTGAACTCTATGTCCTGATGTTAATGCTAGAATTGTTACTAGTTTTCTTGTTAAAATATCCAATGATAAACTTTCATTTGGGTACTTGGTTGCTAAATAATCCAGTACCATACCCGGATCCCAAGTAACACTATATTTCGGGTTGGGAGGCTTCAGCCTGAATACCCCTTTGAAAAATCTTTTTAATCTATCATCTGAATTAATTTTTGGTCCCATTAAAATAGAGAGAGCAGATCTAGTGGTATTTAATGAACCATAAGACATTCCCTTATGAAAGTTGTCACTAAGAAATTTTAATACAAAAGGTATAGATCTTTGATAAGGTTCAATGTTATGAGTGTTACAGAACTCCCACCATGACTTAAGACAACAGTTGTATTGTTTGATTGTGTTGTTTGAAAGGGAATTTAGCATTATCTCAAGAGCCGAGTTCGGAGTTCCACGCCTTACAAATGCTTCGCTGATAACAGCCTTGCAGCCAGGGTAAGTTGCTGATGCAGGGGATGTGGTTCCCTGTAAGGGGAAGTCAAAGGAAACTTGTTAGGTGGGAAAATAAGTAAATCTTTGACTAGAAGTGGTTCAATGAGCGGAAACCACGGCTGAGAAGGCCAATATGGGAAGACTAAAATGCCCTCAGCTCTATCTGTTATTATTTTATTGACACATTTTAAGATTAGAGAAAAAGGTTGGAAAGCATAAAAGAAAAAAACATTCCAGTTCAAAGTGAATGCATCAACTGCTATAGCTTCTGGGTCTCTCCTCCATGAAACGAATCTTTCACATTTGTTATTTATTCTAGACGCGAATAAATCAATATCAGGTTCCCCTAAAGTTCCTCTAATTTTTTCAAAACATGTCAGCGATAACTCCCATTCAATATTTAATTTCCGAGACTCAGCATCTGCTTCGAAGTTGTCTTTAGTATTAATATATGATGCGAAAATCCAAATGTTCTTTTTCTCACACCATTGCCATAGTTCCCTTGTAATATCATTAAGGCGTTTAAACTGTACACCCCCCATCTTGTTTATATAGGCTACAGCTATTGTATTATCCACTCTGAGTAATATTTCACAATTTTGAAAATCGTTAGCAAAGCACTGAAGCCCTAGAAAAGCAGCTTTTAATTCCAAATAGTTTATGTGAAACTCCAATTCTCTGGAAGACCAAGACCCAGAAGCCTTTTTTCCTTCACAGATAGCACCCCAACCAGTACGAGATGCATCAGTATGAATTTCCAGTTGGAATGTGTACTGTTTAATTGAGTTCTTTCTGTCTATATTTTCTATTCACCACTGTAACTCAGGATAAATATTTTTTCTAAGAGACATTTTTTCATCATAATTTTCATTGGAATCTTGTAATGCTAAGTACTTTTCTCTTTCTACCAACTTTGTGTATACCCAGCCATAAGGAACAGCAGGACATATTGAAGTTAGGGAACCTAAGAGTTGAGAAAAATCTCTAATTTTACAATATTTTTTTTTTTAATTTGAAGCTATGCAGATTTTTAAGAATAGAAATTTGTTTTTCTTTAGGTACTGAAATTGATAGATCCCTGGAATCTAGAGTAAATCCTAAATAATCACATACTTGACTAGGTTTTAAGATACTTTTTTCATAATTTACAACAAATCCCAAGTTCTGAAATAATTTGCATGCTGAGTAAACATTTTGAACACATACATTTTTGCAATTATTAATGTATAGACTGTCATCTAAGTAATATGTCATTATTATATCTTTATCTCTAAGGTATGTCACAATGGGTTTCATAATCTTAGTGAATACTAATGGAGCAGAGCATAATCTAAAGGGTAAGCAATTGAATTGGTATAATTTGCCTTCAAAGTTAAATCTAAGATATTTTTTGGAATGGTCAGAAATGGGGATAGAGAAATAAGCATCTTTTAAATCAATTTTAGTCATGTAACTAGAATCTAGTTCTAGAATCCTCTAATTTAAAATGTTGGGTGTTTATGTACTTATTGAGTCCTTTTAAATTAAGTATAAACCTGTATGTCCCATTTGGTTTTGATACAACAAAAAATGGGGATACATATTGATTATTTGTATGTGAACTTTTAGAAATGGCACCTAAGGCCAAAAGTTTTTTAATTTCTTCTTGAATAACAATCTGAAGAGAGAAACAAATCTATCATTTTCTGACCATTGTTGTACATGGGCTTCATTTGGAGGTGGAATATAAGCAAAAGGTATTTTGTAGCCATTAATCCACTGCAAGATAACTGGATCATTTGTAATTTTTGTCCAATTTAAATAAAAAAATCTAGTTTTTCCTGCATGTACCTCTAATTGTGACGCTGTTTGCGTGGTCCCCCACGCAAACAGCGCGACCGCTTCCTCTGCTGTGTCTGCCTCTTCTTGTATTGTCTCGGGTATGGCTTTGATGGCTGTCGGTTCTGGTACTGCCCGCTGCGAGGTTTTTGTTGAGACGGCAGCGGGCTTCTGAAGTTTTTCTGTTTTTGTTTTATCTGGGCCCCAGTTTTTTGAATCATTTGGGCCATTTTAATTTTTTCCGTACAAGCACTACCAAATAGCATCTCGTCAGACTTCTCGTTCTTTATGGCATCTTTTATCAGTAGACTGGTGCCTGCGAGAGCGAAGTATTTTCTTGACATCAAATCTTGATGGTATATGTCTGTAGTGATTTTTGCAGCATCACTTAGGTATTCGATTAGTTGTTTTGAGTTAAAAATTCCCTTCATGACACTTGTCATAGCTTTTCCCATGGCTGTTAAAAATTTTCCAGTTAGTTTTTGCCTTATTATCAGTCTATTGTCTCTTTTTATAGAGGTTTCCGACATGATAGCCTTTATCTCGGGATTTAGGGAAGGTGCTGCACATGTGTGTGAGCACTATGTACTTACCTAAGTACGTTAAAGCTACCATTTACTAGGTACGTCTTTCATTGACTTGAATGTGCCCTGGCGGCTGAAAGCATGTTATGCTCACTTTAATGTCTCGCTGGTGGTGGCGTGTGTGTTGGATCATTAAGTTCCCTTCAAAATGGTTGAGCTGAATGGTGCTGATCCATGCGTCATGTTCGTGAACGGGCGCCATCAGTAGGGACTGGTCATCTATTAGCTGCCACGGCTTATTTTGATTTATTTTAATTTTTCAATTGTTTTGTATCGTTTTATCTTTTATTTACGGACTCTTTTAACCTGCACGTTTTTCTACATTGTACTCACATGTATGATTCCATAAATCCATTCCATTGAATGATGTAAACAACATATTGTAACAATATTCTGATTTAAAAGAGTGTCCGTGGAGTTTCTTGCCCGTTCTTCTCCATAGGAACCTACTAGGCTTTGGAATGGGCAACTAGCTTCATATTTTCTGACTGACCGACCCTTTGACAATTCAAAAGTGCCTGTAATTGGTTTATTTGAAATAAATGCTTTGAGTTTGAGTTTGAGTTTTGATTGAAATTTTCTGGATCAGGATATTTATTAATGATTTCTTCTCTGGTTTCCTTTTTTAAACCTTCTCTCACAATGTTTTGCCATCTTAATGCTAACTGTGGATGTATTGGCTCACTTATCTCATTGGTGACTGCACCTTCAGGACCCAAGGCCAGAAGAAGTTCTTCAACCACTTCTTCATCATCTGAAAGTTTTATATGCAGTGTAAGCCAAAAATAGACTCCGGTCAAATATGTATTTTTTTTGATGAAGAATTAAAAAGAAAAATATGCCACATGTCTATCCTCTATGTCAGCTATACTCTAAGTGTGTTCCGCGGAACCCTAGGGTTCCGTGATACCTCTGTCGGGGTTCCGTAAGAATTTAGAAAAAAAAATCAAAACACCTCTCTCTGGTCGCTCCGCGGCTGCGCGGACTCCGCGGCCGCGCGGACTCCGCGGCCGCGCGGAGACAAAACGCTATGAACGTTATTTATTTATTTATTTGTATTTGTAGAAACATGTGTTACAATAGCTGGTACAATATCTCATAAGTTTGGTATCAACAATTTTATACTTGTACAACCCGTTCGCTCTAAGTTTGCCGTTCTGTGGAATGCGCGTACCCTCCCCCACGTGACAACAAAACTTATAATGTGTCATAGTTTTACCCAAATATTACAATTTTTATTGTTACAATTAAATAAAAAATATTTTTATATTATGTTTTGCTGACGCTACTTTTCGAACGTCATACCTATCGCCAGCGGCAAACTTAAAACGAGCGGGTAGTATACTTGTGAGCGCGTAGTCTCTTTGATAAAAGCCGCCTCTGAATTAGACGCTACAGTTGTCAACAAGCGACTTTCGACTCTAACTTCAAAGGATAAAGTCGATATTGTTTACAACGCAATTTTTAAATTTCTGTTTTTATTTTTGCTTTTTGTTTATCAAAGGTGCCGACTCGAGTATTTTCGAGAATATTTGAGATCGAGTCTAGGACTACGTATAAAAGCGTCGCCCGTCGTCAGTTGACGATTAGCGTTCGGAGCGATAAGTTACTGCCTACTTACAAGCTCGCTAGCGAGAAACTAGTGTTCATTGTTTTACTGCCTGCTGTATTCTGTTGTCTCAGTTTTTTACATTTCTTCACCGTAGGTGTTAACTTCATGGACTGTATTTTATTATTAAAACAGCTTGCTGTTAACACAATATTATATTTCTTCACTTTTACAAATTTACACGCCTCATGTCGGGCCAACGGGTGGAAACGGAAGAGAGCGATTTTACAGCTATTTTTACACAGGTAAAAAATGTGACATCTTGTGTTGCCATGAACATACTGCCGCCCCAGGCAAACAAACAGTATCTACTTAATTAAAGCAGTATATAATGTATTTAAGTTTCTAATGTATCTATCATAACTTTAGGTAAGTATGCAATATTATACATGTAATAACACAATACTTATTATAATTACACCATAATAACAGGTACATGTTCTTTATGATACTATTTGTTGACTGCGTAACTAATTTTTATAATTAAATATAGAAATTGTACACACATCTAGGCATCCAGCTTATTTTAACATAGACACATCTTAATTATTAGAAAATTACTTTTCTTAAATATAGAAATGGAACACACATCTAGGCATCTAGCTTAAATTAACATAACACATCTTAATTTATTAGAAAATTACTTTTCAATAGGAAATACACTTATGCTTGCAATTACCTAGTATATAACTTACCACATTTAGGTATAAGTATAGTTGAATAAACATAAACAAATTACTTTTCTTTTAATTAACATTAACAAAATTACCCTTTTTTTTTTTAAATTAACATAAACAAAATTATTTTTCAATAGGTAGTACACTTATGCTTTGCAATGACCTAGTGTATAATTTACCATTAGCAGTTTTTAGCTGCAAGGCCCGAACCTTGCCATCATTTCCAGGAAATACATTCACTACACGTGCCATAGGCCACGCCAAAGGAGGAACATTAGATTCTCTAATAAGTACAAGTGCACCTACAGTTACATTAGGCATAGATTGACACCATTTATTTCTATTCTGTAAAGTATTTAAATAATATTTATACCAAGCTTTCCAAAATCTTTGTTGTAATTGTATACATTGTTGCCAGAACCCCAGTCTATTTGCTGTGGTTTCAGAATTATCTACTTCAGGGTACATAGTTAGGGCTGTACCTATAAGAAAATGGCCGGGAGTCAGGTAACAGTAATCATTGACATCTTCAGAGAGAGGTAAAATAGGGCGCGAATTAAGCACGGCCTCTATCTGACATAAAACAGTGTGTAACTGCTCATAAGTTAATACAGCGTCTAATACAATCCTTTTCAAATGGTACTTCATACTTTTCACAGCCGCTTCTGCAAGCCCTGCAAATACCGGTGCATAACTAGGCGTAAAATGAAACTTAATGCCTTCTTTCGCGGCATAAGCTTGCACAAGCGTCTGGTGATCAGCAGAACTATTAAGCTTGTACAGCTCAGCTAGCTGGTTCCTTGCCCCACGAAAACAACCACCGTTATCGCAAAATACGTCGCTGGGCAAACCACGTCTACTGATGAACCTTTTGAAAGACGCTAGGAATGCATCAGTTGTCAAATCTGAAGTCAACTCTAAGTGAATTGCCTTTGTGACAAAACATACATATATGCATACGTAACCTTTACCGACTATAGCTTTTCTTACACGCGAATTCTTGACTTGGATTGGCCCAGCGAAGTCCATGCCTACTTTTTGAAATGGTCTGCATGATGTCACACGGTGTTGAGGCAAGGATCCCATTAATTGCTTCGCTGCACCAGCTTTGAGCCTAAAACAAACCAAGCATTTATGAGTAACTTTTTTTACTTGTCGCATGCCATTAATTAGCCAGTATTTCTGATTTAAGTTAGCTAGGAGTGACTTAGGTCCAGCATGCAACAACCTTACATGTTCACTCTGTATGATAAGTTCTGTTATTCGAGATTCTCGAGGTAGAATGATAGGATGTTTTTGCGCAATCGGTATATCCGAATTGTCTAAACGGCCGCCTACCCTGATCAGGCCATCTGTATCCATGAATGGATGTAGGTTTTGTAGTGGCCCTCGCACGGAGTTACCTTTCCGCAACGAGTCTATCCCTTCACAATAATGTGTTGATTGTTCGTGCTTGATTATTGAATGCAATGCATGTTGCAACTCATTAGGACTGAGAGTGCCTTTAAGTTTTGTATTATCTTTTAAGTTTCGACAAAACCTTTGCACATATGCAATTACCCTCGTCATCTTTCCTATGTCTGAATATTTATTTATTATTTGAAATATATTTTGCTGCATACCTGCTGCCAACACAATCTTATCCGGAAGAGTGGTCGTGGACTTCGCCTTCATTTCAGGTAAGTTTTCAGGTAAGTCTAACTTTTCAGTATCAAAGTTGTACCTCGATTGCAGAAACTTCGGTCCCTCCCACCAAAGGGCGCATGTTGGAAGCTCCTGAGGGCTGATACCCCTACTAATCAAATCAGCAGGGTTCTCTGCAGAAGGTACATACAGCCAGCGCCATCTACCGGTTTTTAGCTGTATTACTCCCACTCTGTTCGATACATAAGCCTGTAGTTTACAAAGTTCAGTTTGAATCCAAGCTAAAGTTATTTTGGAGTCGGTGAATAGGTAGACCTCATCAATTTGAATATTTTTATGTAAAGTATCATAAACTCGCTCCATTAAAATGGATAGAAGCAATGCAGCATTAAGCTCCAGCCTGGGTATCGTTAATGCGTTCGCACGTGGGTTTACTCGCGACTTCGAACAGAGTAAGGATAATTCAGCCCTACCTGTTTTGTCGACCACGCGTAGGTATATGCAGCACCCGTACCCCGTCGTGCTGGAGGCATCCGCGAAGCCAATCAGCTGCACTGCTGCTGCGCCGATAGTTGGGATGTGTCGGCCTAAATTGATAGGATGCATGGCAGCTAAGCTTCTAGAAAATTGAAGCCACTCGTCGACCAGCTCATTAGGTATATGTTCATCCCATCCAATATTATGCGACCATATTTTTTGAATGATACTTTTGGCCTTAATTACAATCGGACCAGCAAAACCCATGGGATCATAGAACTTTGATATATAGCTAAGAACTCCCCTTTTTGTCATTATATTTTCATCAAATGGTTCTGGGCTGTTTATTTTAAAACAATCCTTTTGAACATCAAGTGTAAGCCCCAAAGCTTTCATATTATAGTTGCCCTTCTCAAGGTCAAGCTCGCTGAATTGTTGTTCAACCTCTGGTATGTCAGAGAGAACAGAAGGTGTGTTAGAAGCCCACTTATGCAAACTAAAGCTCCCATAGCTTAACATTTCACATAACTGCCGTTTAGCTTCAAGCAATTTATGCAAATCGGAACACGAATAAATTACGTCATCAACGTACATACAATTTTTAACTATAAATGATGCTAGCGGTAGCTCATGCTCATGCCTTTGTGCAAGCTCAAGTAAACAGCGCGTTGCCAAATAGCTTGAAGACTTCACACCATAAGTGACAGTGTCAAGACGCATACATTTTATAACCTGACTAGGGTCGTCACGCCAGAGAATGTTCTGGAGCGAAGTGTGTTCCGGGTTTACCAGTATATTGCGGAACATTTTCTTAATATCTGAACTCAAAGTGAATTCTCCAAATCGAAATAACAAAACAATATCAAATAATTCTTTCTGTACTGTAGGCCCATTCAATAAAATATCGTTCAATGAGATCCTTTTACTAGTTTTCATGGAAGCATCATACACAACCCTAGTACGAGTGCTTTTGCTTTGCTCATTTATAACCGCATGATGTGGCATAAAATAAATAGGATCTTCATAGAAATTGTAAGAGCCAATATCAACAAAGTGCCCATGACCAAGCTCTATGTACTCATCTATGAACTTTTGATAATCAGTAAGTAAATTAATGTTGGTTCGCAGTCTTTTTTCCAGACTGAGAAACCTGTGTAAAGCTAGGTTAAATGAATTCCCTAGAGTCTCATTTATTTTGCAGGTTTCTAGCTTCAAAGGTAAATCAACAGTGAATTTTTTATTTTCAAGTTTTACTGAATTTATAAAGATATTTTCAGTTAATGTTTGCTCTGAATCCCTTTCTACTAGCAACTCCGGAACGCTCTCCACCTCCCAAAGCTTCCTGACACTGTCACTTACGTCAGTTTCGCACTTTGTACAAATTAGAGATACAACCTGATTTTTCATGATGCTAGATGCCATTGCTCCGGCAATGACATGGCCAAACTTCGTGTTTATGATGCCTGGATATGAAGATTGCTGCTGGTCACTCAGATCACTGCATGCATGCAAGCGTTGAGGTTCCTCAAGCGGCAGGAGGACCTGGATAAATATATCAGCACCAATTAGCATATTTATTTCCGAAGGTTGGTTAAAAGTTGTATCTGCCAAAGTGATACCAGCAGGGATTTGTATACCTTCTAAGCTGACTGGTGATTGAGGTAAGTTACAAGTGATTTTATCTACTACATGACAGTTAACTAGAGTATTAAATTGGGATGTCAAAGAATTTACTTTTAATGGAATACAATAGCTGACTTTGTTCTGGCTTTCTGTCACACCAATGAGGTTAATATCATTTCGCTCAGGAGTATATCCTAAGACCTTCACTGCCTTTGTAGTGATCAGCGATACCTGAGAACCTGAGTCTAGTATGCACTTTACATGCACTTCTCGTCCATCTTTTGCAAACGGCTTTACCCGTGCTGTAGGAATTAAAATATTATTAGAAAGGCCTCCGGATAGGAGGACCACTGGACCTGGACTGACTTCCTCATCGAGATGCAGCAGCGTATTATGAGTTTTCTTGCACTGCCCACACCTAAAGTGGTATTTACATTTGCCAGGGTGTGAATTTAAACATATGTTGCATAAAGTTTTTTCTTTTGCAAAGGAGACTCTCTCCTTGCTAGACTGTAATTTAAATTTTGGACATGAGTATAATTTATGATCTGAACACTTACAGTAGAGGCACTCCATTGCTGTCTTGGCTGTTGCTGCTAGAGCTACCTTACTCTTTCCTGGTGGCATGGTAGCACCCGGCCGCTTTCCACCTTCTGCTTGCTCTGTGCGGATATCAGTGTTCTCTAAAGCAAGGGCTCGCCTGTCCAAATATGCTAAAAAATCCTCAACAGTAGGGTCCACCTCTTGATCTCGCTCCAGCTGATAGGACCGGGAGCTGTAGAGGTCCAGCTTGCGCACCAAGATGCCCAGTAGGATAGGGTCCCAAGCTTCCACCTCTGCTTTCATATTGTGCAGAGCGCTTAGCGTCTGCCTCACTACAGAAACAAAATTCCTAATCTCGTTAGCATTAGGGAACTTGGTAAACTTGTCCAAGTCTAGGAGAGTGTTTACATGCTCATTTACAATCTTATACTTGTTATAAAATCGCTTGTCTAATAATTGTAAGGCATTGTCATAACTTTCACTGACAAGAGGAAGATTACTAATTAATTCGAAAGGACGGCCCTGGAGGAATGATCGCAGGTAATACAATTTTTGGACGTTATCTAAGGATGGGTCGCTGTGGATTACAGATTTGAATATCTCTCTAAAGTTTACATAATCAGAATATTTGCCTGTAAAATTAGGTATATTGATATGAGGTAATCTAGTTCTAGAAACGACACTGTTACCTGACTCCGAGGTTTTCCCTTCCTTTTGTGTACCTTTTAACTTTATGTTTTCATTTAACACAGTCAGACAATGGAAATACTTGTTTTCCATGTCCCCAACATTTTCCATGTCGGACGAATCTAATGTCAAAATATCCTTGTTGTAATTTTCGTATTCTTTAAAAGCAGCTAATAATCTATCCCTCTTAGTTATCAGCGCTTCAACTGAGCTTATATTTAATTCGTTCGACTCGGCCACAAAAGAATGTAATCTGGTGATTGTACCTTTAGAATATCCCCTGCTTACTCGCCACTTTTTCAATAAGTCATCCATCTTATCAGCACAGCTTAATTAACAGCTTAACACAACAAAATTGACAGACTGTATTACAATAATGACTAGGTTTAAAACACTAGTAACCGCTTCAAAACAAAATTGCAGTAAAAATGTTATTTTCGGAGAACTTCAACTCAGGCGTCTTTGTCGTTTGTCGCGCAGAATAAGATGGCCGCTAGGGTGCGCGCACGTTGTGGACGCTGCCCGCCGAACTCCAGTAGTACCAACCTCACCGCACTTTTGCACCAATCCAATGCCAGCGGACCGGATCACGACGCCGCGTTCCAATAATGCAATTATCGAATTATCGCAAGTCTTGTATTGTACTATATAAAAATGTACTCTGTGAGAGTACTCGCCGTGTACTAATATTATAACAAGACTTGTATAGCTTGTATGCTCCACGTTCGCCGTTTTCTGCGTCGCGTGGCCTCGCAGCAACTCGCTGAATGTACTCGCCGTGTACTTACAATAATAGCAGCAAGTCTTATAAAACTTGTAGGTATGCACAGGCTTGTGTGCTCCACCTTCGCCACCTTATGTTGCGCCGCGTGTTCTCGCAGCGAATATCGCCGATTGTGCTCGCCGTGAAGATTGTTTTCGTTGCAAACTGCCGACGGCTCGAAATGACCAATGTTAACTTCGTGGACTGTATTTTATTATTAAAACAGCTTGCTGTTAACACAATATTACATTTCTTCACTTTTACAAATTTACACGCCTCATGTCGGGCCAACGGGTGGAAACGGAAGAGAGCGATTTTACAGCTATTTTTACACAGGTAAAAAATGTGACATCTTGTGTTGCCATGAACAGTAGGTACTAAATTTAGTCTCTTATACGCAGTAACGATTGTGGATTATTTAAACCCCACTATCCTGACGTGTAACATTATAAATAAAGAAGAATGGAACGTTGGCTTAAAGGTGTTAAACGTGTTGCAACAACATCTTCTAATGACGCTGAATGTTCAAAAGCAGTGCGCGCGGAGAATATAGCAATCACCGATTCAGAAGATGATGCCACGACGTCAAGCTCGACGGTTTCAAAGACGAAAAGAAGGAAGTATGATGAATCTTATATCAGTTTCGGATTTGTTGATTCCAACGGCTCACCTCTCTGCATGCTCTGTAGTAAACTGCTTCCTAATAGTTCCATGGCACCTGCCAAATTGCGCCGACATTTAGAAACTATACACCCCGAGTCTAAAGACAAGAATAAAGAATTTTTTGTTCGCAAAAAAGATCAGTTATTAGAAAGTCAAAAAAATATGATGCATGTAACACAAACTATCAACGAAAAGGCCACGGAGGCATCATATTTAGTTAGCTATCGCATTGCACAAGCAGGTGAAGCGCATACTATCGCTGAGAAATTAATAAAACCATGTGTCAAAAAAATCAATCTGCCTAGCCTTTTCCCAACTATGTTGGGGTCGGCTTCCAGTCTAACCGGATGCAGCTGAATACCAGTATTTTACATGGAGCGACTACCTATCTGACCTCCACAACCCAGTAACTGGGTAATACGATATCCCTTGGTTAGACTGGTTGTCAGACTTTCGTGCTTCTGACGACTCGTAACGACTGTCAAAGATCCACAAATGACAGCCGGGACCAACGGCTTAACGTGCTTTCCGAGGCACGGAGGAGTCTCGATATGTGATAAAACCATGTGTATTAGACATAACAAAATGTATGCTCGATGAAAAATCTGCAAAGCATCTTTCTACTGTTCCGCTATCAAACGATACTGTTTCACGACGAATCCATGATCTGGCAAGCTACGTCAAACAAGAACTAGTTACACGTCTACAAAATACACGATTCGCCTTGCAAATGGACGAGTCGACTGATGTCGCTGGTTTGGCTATCCTGCTGGTTATTGTGAGATATCCATATAAAAGTTCTTTTGAAGAAGACATGCTTATGTGTTCATCGCTGCTTACAAACACTACCGGGGAAGAAATTTTTAATAAAATAAATATATTTTTTGAAGAAAATAATCTCAGTTGGAACAATTGCATTGACATTTGTACAGATGGGGCCAAGGCGATGACAGGTAAAACAGCAGGAGCAGTGTCACGAATTAAAAATAAAGCGCGTAATTGTAGTTCCAGTCATTGTATTCTGCATAGACAAGCACTTGTGATGAAGCAAATGCCGTCAAATCTAAAATTAGTTATGGATGAAGCGGTAAAAATAATTAATTTTATCAAATCACGACCACTACAATCCCGATTGTTCTCATTATTGTGTGAAGATTATGGCAGCAAACATAAAACACTGCTGCTCCATACAGAAGTGCGATGGCTGTCTCGGAGTAAAACTTTAACAAGGCTATTTGAACTTAGAGCCGAGTTACAAATGTTTCTTTCAGCAGATACTTCTTTTAATTTGAAGGACCGTTTGTATGATAAAACTTGGTTGTTCCGATTGTCTTTTATGGCGGATATCTTTCAAAAACTTAACGAATTGAATTTATCGTTGCAAGGTAAACAGACAACAGTGTTTTAGGCCTATAATAAAATAACTGCTTTTAAAAGAAAATTAGATTTTTGGATCATTTGCATTGGTAAGAAAGAAATAGAAAGCTTTACGTTACTCAGTGAGTTTGTTAGCGAAAACGACTCAGTAATGTTTGAAGATGATGTGTTTGAATTGGTCCAATATCTCAGTTCGATGCGCGCATCTTTTGAAAAGTATTTTCCCGAAGAACACAATACAAAAATTAAAGTGAATTCATGGATTCATAATCCTTTTTTACCCAACTTGGAAAAGCCTGAAAACATGTCAAACGAGATATATGAATCTCTTTTAGAAATGTCATCAGACACAAGTATGGAGTCACTGTTCAAAACGACGCCTCTCAATGATTTTTGGTGCAGAATCCAAGATGAATATGCAATGCTTGGCCAAATGGCTCTGGATATTCTGCTCCCGTTCCCAACTACATATTTGTGCGAAACAGGATTCTCTACCTACGCAGCCACGAAAACAAAATATCGCAATAGACTGGACGCCGAAGCTGATATGAGACTCCATGTATGCGCTGCTGAATGGGTCGCACACACCTTGGGTGATAGCTTGAAATGATAAGTCACGGATAGCCAAAGATGATGGTTTACTGAATATATTTAACTATCAAGTAACTATTGCTATACGAATGTTGTTTGAATGAGTACAGGTGACTGTGAACGCTGATTGTGTACTGTCGCGTTACACTATGATTTGTGTAAGGCGACGGAAAAGTGCTGATCTATGCAATGCGCGCGTGCCATGTACGATACATGACTCGTACATATTCCCGGGCGAGAGAGATGCCAGTGGATGATGAGAATGATTTTACAGAGTGCATAAATGCTAAATTTATAAATTTGACCCAAGTTACAATACATGAATTATATCTATTATTAGACATAACTTAACATTAGTCACTGTCACCAGACACCGGTGCCGCGAATGCCGGAGGTGTCCTCTTGTGGCGCTTGATGCTACTGAGTAAGCTTGAAAAGTTTCTTAATTCAACCGCCTCTTCTCGTGGCTGTTTCGAGTCTCGAGTGCGTGGCGTCGGATCGACGACGGGGGCCGTGGGCTGCGTCTCGGAGTCCGACTGTAAGTTGGCACTCCTCTGCCGCCGACGGCAAATCCATCGACACAGATAAACTGCGACTGCTAGTACAGCGCCCGACAATAACACGTAGATTGCTGAATATTGATGGATATCGTGGCTTGAAATTCCTGAGTTCAAGGCGTTTTCTGATTTCATCTGCTCGATCTGTTTTTTGATGTACCGCAATGAGGTTTCGTGATCAGTGATGTTGATTTCAAGTTGTGGCAAGGTGACGTTGATGATGTGGTTGATAGGTGCGATTTGAGGTGATTTCAAGTCAACCGCAGTTTTTATTTCTGAGTATCCCTATTTGTGTGAAAAAACCGTAAAGTCTTCTCCTTTAATTACGCAATCTAAATCTAGTGTTATGACCCCGGCTTTAGTGATTTGTATTGCGGTAATCTGATGCTCGCATATGACGTGAAGTGCACACTGCCCGCAACAATAATAAAGGTAAGTATTTATTTTGTTCAATTCCATCCAATTTATTGCGGCATGCTGCTATATTTGTAAGACATCTGTTTGTGCCCTTATCTTTCATACACATGCTGTCTTCTGACTTAAATTGAAAAGTTTTCGAGAGTGGCAGAGGCGAGTAGACTCGTCGTACTGGACATATTGTTGTATGTCTCTCGCCGTCATTGCCAGATAGGTGTCTTTGCGTAAGTTAATCGCAATGTAATCTGATATCGGCACGACGGCGACTGTAGTGTTTCCATGTTGTTGTGGTATTGATGTGAGTTGATATAGGTCGTAACTCTCTCTGTTGACCAGTGGTATTCGAATTTCAAATATGAGGTACTGCTCTGTTACCCTTGTTTTGACCTTCAGAAGGTGGTATATTTTTGGTAGTTCAGTCTGTATGTTTTCTATCGGTAAGGATAACTCTCGCGATAATTGGCCTGAGATTATGCTGAGTTGGTCTCGTAATTGCTTCGGCGATAGTAAATGGACGCTGAACATTCCATGATGGATGTCTGTTATTGTGTCGATTATTGTGTCTTGAATGGATTTTAGCTTTGTGAGCATATTTGTCGCTATGATGGTGGACAGTGCTAGGTCACTCATAACTTCTTGTTCTTGCAAATTTTTGTTCAACATATTGGTGACCTTCGTTAAATTGTTTAAATGTTGATTGATGGCCTTGTGCTGCCGATTGATTGACTCTTCAGTTCTCTTGAGTAGATTGTATTCTGCTTCTACTACTGAGGTCTGGTTTTTCCACAAGAGTGCCAAGTGCTTTTCATTTCCTTTTATAAGCGAAATATCTTGCTTGTATTGATCAGCGAAACGTTGATCTAAAACTCCAAATGAGCTGTTGGCAACGTAACCCACACCGTCGATGAGGCCTCGCCGCCGTCGTGTTCGCTCTTCGAAGTGCTGATTCAGTAGCATTCCATTGTAGTACTTCAGTTCGTCATGAGAGTGACGTAGCTGCAGTAGGATAATGTCACATAGTGCTTTGTTCGTTCCTCCATCACATACGCTGTTTATTTGTCTGAGGTATTTGACGAAGGTTGCCGAACCGTCCCAATAAGGGTTCATGTCGTAATACACAATGAGTTTCCATTCGTCGCGAATGAACTGCATGTTTGAGATTCGGTCAAAATAGAGTGCTTTGTGTATTGGTGTCAAAGTATATGAAGATGCTGACTGTTCGTGGCCGAAGACGGATGTCATGTAGAGAAATAGTGTAACGAGAGTTGCTATCAGATTAGACGCCGTTCCAGGTCGTCGTTTCGATTGGTTGTCTTTGGTTTTGGCATTTTGGCTGTCTGACAATTTCCCTGCCTGCTCGTTTGATGTAGTTGATTTGGGGTCAGATACCAGCACTGACAGTTTAATCACTGGGCGCTTAAGGTACCCATTTTTTGTTTTCAGGGTGACAACCCTGACCAATCCATCGGTACCGGGATGAATCTCAGTGACTCTGCCTAGAGCCCATCTTCCCGCGGGGTGGTTAGGCTCATGAATGATGACAACGTCATCTACTCGAACATTTTTATGAGGTCTCTTCCATTTACTTCTTGTGGTGAGTACCGCGAGATACTCGGATTGCCACCTCTTCCAAATATCTTCGAAAATTTTCTGTGTTCGATTCCACCTTGTTCTTTCATCTTGTTCGGTGTCTAAAATAGTCAGTATGGGGCCGCTACTCAAAAAGTGTGAAGGAGTCAGATAATTCAAATCATCTGGGTCCTCTGTAAGTGCGCAAAGCGGCCGACTGTTGAGACATGCTTCGAGTTGAGCCAGTAAAGTACTGTATTCCTCGAACGTGAGCTTTTGTTCGCCAACTACACGTCGAAGATGATGCTTCAGACTTTTTACCGCTGCTTCCCATAGGCCTCCTGCGTTTGGCCAGGTGGGGGCATTAAAATGCCACAGTATTCCCAACTCATTGATCTCTGTATAAAATTCGTCGTTGAATGTTTTGCGCAGTTCTGCCAATTCTTGCTGAAGTTTTTTGTTTGCCCCAACAAAATTGGTGCCATTGTCGCTGTGGATATGATGAGGTTTGCCCCGACGTGATGACATGCATTTTAGAGCTGCTAAAAATGCAGATGAGCTCAAGTCTGATACGAGTTCGAGGTGCACAGCTTTGGTCACCATGCACACGAACACTGCGATGTATCCCTTGTTTGTCTTGACTCCACGCCCTTTATTGAGTTTCACGTCAACGTAACCTGTGAAGTCAACGCCGGTGTGCTGGAAAGGACGTGAAGGATTGCTCCGAGATTCAGGTAAGTCCCCCATCATTTGCTTTTGTATGTCAGCTTTATGTTTCTTACACGTAATGCATGCATGTAAGCGCTTTTTTACAGCTCTGTTACCGCCTAATATCCAGTAGTTTTGTCTGATATTTGCAAGTGTCGTCCGAGCCCCAGCATGAAACGTGCGGCGGTGGGCTTGGTCGATAATAAGCTCAGTAACGTGGCTGCTATGTGGTATGATCAATGGATGCTTCATATCTTCGTCAATATTCGCATGCTTGAGTCTGCCTCCCACTCTCAAAAGTCCATCCTTGTCTAAAAATGGGTTGAGGCACAAAGTTTTACTTTTGTTATGTACTTGCTCCTGTTTTCGCAGCTTGCTTATTTCTTCAGAAAATTGCGTTTCTTGTATATATTCTATAATCATATGTTTTGCGTTTTCTAATTCATTTCCGTTCAGGTAAGCAGATGGCTCGCTATGACGTCGTATGATACGTAACACCCATGCTAGCACGCGTACTGCACGTGTCAGATTACTGTTTCTGTGTAGTATGGATTCTATGACATCATCGTTTTGAGGTTGACGAACTGTGACGTTGCTTTGTTTTGATCTTCGCTCCTCTTTATCCGTGACGTAGACGCTTTTCTCATCTACTGATGACTCATCGAATCCAGGGAGAAATTGCGGGCCGCTCCACCACAGATTATGTTGCTTCAATTGCTCTGTTGTGATGCCACGGCTGGCACAATCAGCTGGGTTTTCAGCTGATTTTATGTAATGCCAATTGTCTGAAGGTATGATGTCTTTGATTTGTTTGACTCTGTTCGCTACGAATGGTGTCCAACGGTTGATGTTGCCTTGAATCCATCCTAGAACTGCAGTGGAGTCACTCCAACCAAAAACTTAGATTTTTCGTCCGGTAATGGCTTTCTGTATTTTTCTCATAAGTGTTGTAAGTAGATGCGCCCCACACAGCTCTAGACGTGGTAAAGTGAGTTTTTTGTCCTCTGGTACAAGCCTTGTTTTTGCAGCGACGAGTGTGATGTTGGTATCAAGTTTACAGTACACGACACATGCGTATGCTTTCATTGATGCATCGCAGAAGTCGTGCAGTTGAATTGTGTCATGCTCTCCTATTTGTTACCATCTTTGAATTTTAAACTGGCCGATGTTTTGTAGATCTGTTTTAATTTTTTCCCACTCGTTGCTTATTTCAACCGGAAGCTGGTCGTCCCATTTAATGTTAGACAGCCAAACTTGCTTGAATAAAAGTTTTAATTTCGTTGTAATCGGAGTTAACCAACCGAGTGGATCAAATATCTGATAGTAATGTACGTTTTGTATGTTTTTCTGTTGGTTTTGTTTTGCTTATTTTTAGCTCGAACGAGAATGTATCTTCATTGGGGTTCCATTTCAGCCCGAGTGTCTTTGTTGATTCTGCTTGCTTAAAATCGAATGATGGTTGATTCGACGACGCTCTGCTGACGTTTTGAAGTAATTCTTCGTTGTTACCGGACCATTTACGTAAGTTGAAACCTCCCGACTGTAACAACTCGATCAAATCTCCTTGCAGTTGTTTGGCTGACGACAACGTGAAGCTTCCACTTACAAGGTCATCCATATAGAATTCTTCTTGCAACGCTTGTGCTGCCCTGCTGTGCTGATACTTGTGGCCTTCATCAGCTGCCAACTGTTTCAAAGTCATCATAGCTAAGAATGGCGCTGCTTTCATGCCGTAAGTGACTGTCGTGAGCTGATATTCGCGTAAACGTTGGTCAGGACAGTTCCTCCATAGTATCTTCTGATATGTTTGATGTTCAGTGTTGCAAAGTATCTGTCGATACATTTTTTCTATATCCGCTGTATACGCGAACTGATATTGCCTCCATCGCAAGATCAATGACATGAGGTCTTGCTGTAAGTTCGGGCCACGCTTCATGAGGTCGTTCAAAGTATAGCCTGTGGATGTTTTCGCCGATGCGTTGAATACTACTCTTAACGCCGTAGTTGTGGAATCGGCTCGCTGAACACAATGGTGAGGTAAGTAGCAAGTCGGTGTCACGTTACTAGTACACTCGACCATATGATTCAGTGCTTGATATTCATTAATGAACTGTCTGTATGCTTCTGCTAAGTGTGACTGTTTGCAAAATTTTCTCTCAAGTTGCCTGAATTGTGCCAAAGCGATGGGTTTCGTAGATCCTAGCTTTTCTTGAAAGTTTGTTTCGAACGGTAGCTCAACAATGTAACGACCTTGTTCGTTACGAGTTGTTGTGTTCTTGTAGTGCTGCAAACAATCCAGATCATCCTGTGAGACTCCCGAGTTTTCTGCTATGTCTTCTACTGTCCAAAACTGTTGAATGTCTTCGATGTTGTTCATCACAACGTTGCATTGAAATGTTGTTTGCACGTTTCCACATAGAATCCAGCCCAAACGTGTTCGCTGTGCGACTGGTTGTGATTTTTCGTGCCTGATGATACCTTCTTGGATTATGTTTGAGTATATCTCAGCCCCAAGTAAAATGTCTACAGGACGACTCTCATAAAAATCTGGATCAGCCAACGTGATATTTTCTATAAATGTCCATGCTTTTGGTTTCGTGAATGTCTTATTAGGCAAATTATTGATCAAATTGCGCATAATGAAAACATCGGTGTCAAATTTATAATCACCGTGAATGGCTCTGCACGTGATTCTTATGACCCCTTTGCAATTATTTTCTTTCGCCCCGACACCGAATATGACACCTTTGCAGCGGCTACGCGGTAATCGTAGTTTTTGCGCTGCTTTTTCCGTTATCAGGGATGTTTGTGAACCCTGATCAAGGAGCGCTCGCAAAGTTATCAGGGACCCATCGTAGGCTTGTACTTTGATCAATGCTGTGGTAAGCAGAGTTTCTGATACATCTTCTTGTGACATTTGATTGCTGCTGTCACTTGTTGTTTTCTTGCTTTCAGTGCCTGCTGCTGTTTGCTGCACTGAATTGCTGTTTGATTTCTGTCCACCCACTTTGCCGTAAGCGTCGTGAAGCAATGTATTATGATCTGAGTTGCAGACGCGGCATGTTTTTCTTGACATACATTCCTTGCTATTCGTATGTACGTTTAGGCAGTTTTTACATAAATTGTATTTCGCAACTGCCTTCCGTTTTGCGTCAGGCTGTAATTCGAGAAATGTTTTGCACGAAAACAACCTGTGCTCTTGATTGCAATGTGGACAGTTTGTTGAACTTTCATTGTCTTTTGTCAACGAATTTGACTTGTACTTATTATTTTTATTCTGATTTGCGCTGAATGCTTTATAAGAATGAAATTTCTTGTTTGTCTGTGCAGGCTCCGACTGAGATGTTTTTGCTGTTTCTGGCGGCGAGATGATTCCCATGATGTAAATTTTCCTTCTAGAAAATCCAGAAAATCTGCTATGTTGGGTAGCTCACGCGGCTCCGCCAGTGACTCTAAGTAGTCATTATAAGTCACCGTATCCAACTTTTGTGAAAGCAAGTGTACCAATATTGGATCCCACGATGACGTGTCTACACCAAGGTTCTTGATCGCATTGATACATTCTTTTGTCGTATCGTGGAGTTTTTTGACTGATGCTGCTGATAAATGTTGAGTGATAGGAACACTGAGCAATGAATTGAGATGTGACGTGAGGATCAGTTTCCTGTTGTTGTATCTGCGGTTGAGGATCTCCCATGCAGTCTCATAATTTTCCGAGCTGATCGGTAGATGCTGAATGAGTTTCTCGGCTTCGCCTTTCACTTTGCTTTTGAGAAACTGCATTCTCTGTGCGTTAGAAAGAGATGGACTAGAATGGATGGTTTCAACAAATAAGTCTTTGAATGCTGTCCAGTGTTCGTAGTTACCACTAAAGGTTGGAATTTCGATTTTCGGTGTCGACCTTTCTCGGTGAGTAACTGACCACATTTTGGAGTTGATGGTTGCTTTCATTTTGTTGTAAACGAGTTCGCACGTGTTGTAAGACATCTCATATTGCATGTCGGCTTCATTGGGCAAGCTGTCGAGATCCCAATAAAGTGAATCAACTGCTTTCCACCTTGACTCTAACACCTTTAAAGCGTCTTCAAACTGCCAATTTTCTTTGAGGAGGTCCACGTTGATGTTTGATGTGGTTCTTTGGAACGCTTTGATATTGCTCCTTTGTTTGCGTAGCATCGCATCTGTTTTGCTGTTACTCGCGATCTCCGCTATTTCCGGCACCTTTATTGAAAGCGGTGATTGGTTACCGCGTTCCGCTCCATCTGCACCTTGCTCTTGAAGGAGTTTTGGCTCCGATGACTGCGAGGTCGACGGTGCCAGCTCGAAAGTTAAGGCTGACGGCTTTAATACGGGTGAAGCTGGTTTTTGCTCTTGAGTTAAATACTTGATAAAGAACTCCCTAGTGCTTCTGTAAAATTGTCTTGTCTGTTCATGGGAATCTTGCACAAAGTATTGATGAGAAGGATCTTCGCGCTCGCGGATTTTCTCGTGGTTATTCTGGAATTTTGCCCAATACTTGTCGAGAAGGTCTATTTTCCTCTGCACACTGTCTGGAGTTTTACGGCTTCCTCCGTCTTTTTTGAAATTGATCAGAAGTTTATGCATTACCTCCATGACTTGATATTGAGTTTGAATAACTCCCTCCATGATGGAAAAATTTATGCTAAATACTACGAGTCACCAAATCTGTCCCTGACGATACTGTTGATGTGCTTCGGTAATCTCTTGTATCTGCTGTTGCCACTGCTGGTGCAATGATCTCCGCGGTGCACCTCCTCTGTCCAGGTGCTTTCCCTGTTGAGCTGGTGAGATGCTGCTTCTGGTCTGCCAGCCCAACCGAATCGCCCCCGCACAAACGAATGCGGAACACTTATAAACTTGAGGCTCGAAGGACCAAAAAGATGTATGCGCTGCGGAATGGGTCGCACACACCTTGGGTGATAGCTTGAAATGATAAGTCACGGATAGCCAAAGATGATGGTTTACTGAATATATTTAATTATCAAGTAACTATTGCTATACGAATGTTGTTTGAATGAGTACAGGTGACTGTGAACGCTGATTGTGTACTGTCGCGTTACACAATGATTTGTGTAAGGCGACGGAAAAGTGCTGATCTATGCAATGCGCGCGTGCCATGTACGATACATGACTCGTACACTCCAACTTTCTTCCATCAAACCTGATATTAAATTAAATTGCGTTGGTATTCATGGCTCTTTGTTGAGGTGGTTTGAGAGTTATTTAATTAATCGTTCTCAAATAGTTGCCTTGGCGGGTTATGAATCTATACCTTTTTCTCCTGGCTCTGGTGTTCCACAGGGCTCTAAGTTGGGTCCTTTGTTGTTTTTGGTATTTTTGAATGATCTGTTAGATTTAATAAATTGCGATTGTTTAGCCTACGCTGATGATTTAAAAATATACTGTAGGATATCGGACCTGAGTGATTGCGCGAAGCTTCAAAGAGATCTTGATGTCCTTCAGAAATGGTGTTTGAACAACAGAATGACGCTCAATGTTAAAAAATGTCAGACTATTACATTCACGAATAAAGTGAATTACGTAAAATTTGATTATCATATTGATGGATCGGTACTGAGCAGAGTGTCGGTCATCCGTGACCTAGGGATACTCTTCGATACATCCCTATCTTTCCGTGATCATGTAGATAGTATAGTGTCTAAGGCTAAAAGAATGCTTGGCTTTATAATCCGTATGTCGAAACCTTTTCGTAATTGTAGCAGCATTATTTTACTTTACAACGCACTAGTGAGGAGCTCCCTGGAATATTGTCCCACTATTTGGTCTCCCTATTATTCAACTTATACTAATAATGTTGAATCTGTTCAGGCCCGTTTTGTGAGGTATTTATGTATAAAGAATGGGATACGAAAAGCTATACCTGATTACAATGACAGGTTAAGGCACTTTAATATGATTAGCTTAAAAGAAAGACGTGACCATTCTGACTTACTAATACTTCATAAAATTATAAACGGTTCCATTGATGCACAATTGATCAACTATTTTAACTTTAGGTCTAGCCAACGTAGTAAGCGTCATCATCGTATTTTTGTGTTACCTACATCCACTTTGAATACTACATTTAATAGCCCCCTCACACGTATGGCAAGGCAATATAATGATAGGTCCAACTTGTCGGATTGCCCTATTGATATTTTCTCCATGAGTTTCGCTTCGTACAGACGCTCCCTATTTAAACAGTACGATGAGTGTTCGTCTGTCTAGCTCTAATTGGTTTGATTTATAGTGTTCTAGATTAAGGTCTACTAAACACACTTTTTGAATGTTCTCCTTTGTCTCTAATTTTTCACACGTCAATGTCATGCATACCTGTTATTTGCATGGTTACTGAAATGCCTATTTTAGATGCTAATTAATTGAATTGTAAGTGACTGTGCTGTTGGTGTGCTTATCATAAATAAATAAATAAATAAATAAATAAATAAATATCAACCAATTGATGAAAAATAAAAAACAGTTTCATACCTCCCACTAGTTAGATTTTTTCTTTTTTAATGTTTTCTATTGTTGTCCTTGCCAAGTGGTGAAGTAAATAATAATTAGTAACTGTTACATTGTACTTTTATTATGCTGATTAATAAAAAATACACTTATAAAAACAATTGTTTTATTGTAGGGTTCCATCAAGTATTTTGCTTCCCAAAAGGGTTCCGTCATTTAAAAAGTTTGAGAACCACTGCTCTAAGTGATAGCTCTGAAGTGTAATTAATAATGCAAAATAGTATGTCTATCCTCTGTATGTGATAGCTCACTATTTAATTTTAATACCCGCTATAGTGGTAGCTCTTAGGTCAGTATACCGACGTACCACCCATGCGTTTGAAGCTAAAATACCTATTTGAATATTATGTATGTTATGTACCTGAGATCGCCAAAGGCATGTCCACATTAGATGTTGAGGGTTCCACGGATACGGCCCTCTGTCTAGAAGGGGAATCCGTTGGTGTAGAACCTCCCTCTTCTGTTTCTTCGTTCTTCTTCAATCGTTTCTGCCATTTCTTCAATTTCTGTCTGATTTTTTCAGTTCTTTCTTCTTTATTTTTCCGTTTTCCCATTGTATCACACTTAATATCTTGTCGTAAGTGAGAAAACAAAAGGAGCAACTTGTCGAAAACGAAACGCGTAGTTTGAAATTTTTAAGAAAATAAAATTTTTCAGTTTGACACTTCGATTGACAGACAAAAACGCGGTAGTTATCCGATCTGTCATAAAGCTGAAACCGGTAAAACACTAGACACAACAACCATAGACATAATATCCTTAAAACTGGTGCTAGATTATATCTAATTTTCTAGTATTTATCTTCACTTTTAAATACTTTAATAACTTACCGGGATTGTCTTTGATAGAAGTAATGACAACACGAACGTTATTCTCACTTACCAATAATTACACTTTTTCCGACTTTTCTGTCGTTGGGATACTATTGTAAACAGATGTAAGGTAGAGTAGACTAATTGTATCACTGTAAAAAACATTTTTTAATACTAAAACCTCAGTAATTACACCAAAAAACTATTTATATTTGCGGAGGCGCAGTGACAGCGCCGTGCACAAAAACCGTAATGAAGTTGACAGGTTCGTTCGGAAATACGCAGAGTTTTTGCTTTGGATGGGAGCTTTAAATATTGTGGCGGCGCCGGAGCACGAAGAATCGTAGACTACACTGTTCAACCGTCTCGGACAAGGAGAGAGTATAATACATAATACAATACTCCTCCCCCTCCTATACAATGCGTGGGGGACGGGTACATACTTTTATTATCCTAATATTACTTGTACATGTTAAAAATAAAGTTCCTCACAATATTCTATTTGATTTTACAGAAGTGAAGCAGTGCGACATTCAATTATACAAAGTAATACACATTTTAAAAGAAAACAGCTAGAAATTATGGAAGTGGAACACTCATATAACATTAAAATTGCAGAATTAAAAATTAAAAAAATAGAATTAGAAATAGCTTTATTGGAAAGTAAGAAACACACCAACACTGAAGAATAAAATGTAAGTAGATTTTTTATTCTATATCCACTTATGGCCGATTCCTATTTTATGGACCTTTAACTCTAGTATGTTTACCAATCATGAAGCACAGACCTTGTGTAGTTCCTTCCCCAACAAGTCAAAAAGGTTCCCTTGCTGATATGTGAAATTATTATGTTCAGGTAATAATAAACAGGCAAATATTTAATAATAGATTATTGAATTATTTTTGTGGATTGCTGTAATACTGTGTCATAGTGGCTTCCCAAACAAGTAACCAAAGGTTCAGTTTAAATTATAAACATGTTTGTAAATATCCTGATATGTGAAATTATTGTTTTCAGGTACTTATTTGCTGCAAATATTTAATAATAGATTCATTTAATTAAAATACATACTTATTAAATACCTACTTATTTATAAAAAAAAAATTAATACTAAAAATGAGTTTCAATAAACTGCCTTTCCTAATATTTCCCCTTACAGAAGTGGGAATATAACTTTGAACTATAGGTTCCCTAGATGAAGATTGCTCTATGTTATCTTCCTCGCCAGGAAACAGGTCTTCCCTCATGTCGATGGCAATATTGTGGAGGACAGCACAAGCAACAATTGTTTTTTTTGCTGTTTCAATTCTTCTAAACATGCCTCTTAACAGGAAACGAAACCGTTGCTTTAATAATCCAAAACACCTTTCCACCGTGTTCCGGGTACGGATATGGCTGCTATTATACCTCTCTTCTTGTGGTGTTGTGGGGTTAAGCAGTGGTGTAAATAAATATGGAGTGCAAGGATAGCCACTGTCACCCAATAATATTCCAGAGAATGCGCCAGCCTCAAACCTCTGTTTTAATCGACTTTCGCGGAATATTCTGGAGTCATGTACACTGCCACGCCATCTGGTAACTATGTCCATGATTTTCAGGTCAGCATCACAAACCACCTGAAAAGTGATTGCTTATTAACTTAAATTCCTCTCCATTTTTTTTAATATTATATAACATTGGTATTTAATATAATCAAATAATTTATTATCTACCTATTGTATCAAGCATTTTGGGATTTGTTTGTCAATAAAATTGAGACAATCACCACTTAAAATATATTTTTTTAATTTACCTGTACATTGACTGAAGAAAATCCTTTTCTATTTATATATAATTGACCCCCATCAGCATCTACTTTCTTTACTCTTATATGAGTACAGTCTATTGCCCCAATTACTGTAGGAAAATTAGCAATTCTGCGGAATTTCCGAATGTTTTCTTCCTGTTCATTTAAAGTGATGGGCATTTTAATGAATCTTCGGGACATCCGTGACAAAATGTCCGCTACCTTTTTACATGTTTTGCTGACAACTGGCTGAGACACACCATGTAAATCAGCTGTATCGTCTTGAATCTACGAATAAAACAATAATATTAGTTTATTTGGATTTTGTCTAATGTTAGGTTAGCATTGACCAAGGTTACATACTTCATGGCGAGCCCAGTTGCGTAATGCGCAAACCACTTGCAGTTCAGGACTCAATGGGCATCCTCGAGAGTCGTGGGATAAATCCTCACGTAAAAGGTCCACTATTTTTCCACCAAAACGTTTTGTGAACCTATACTTGTATCTGAAATCTTCGTCACTCAATTCGAACGGATTCACACGATGACGACGTATGTAAGATCGCTGAGACGTCTCCAGCATAACCAAATCTTCTAAATCTTCCAAATCCACTAAGTCGATCATGTTAATATCCATTTTTTTTGAGATTTTTATTTAAAATAACACACCAAGCAATCGCAATCTGATAGAATCAAGTCAATTTTATAATCTTGTGTTACTTTTTGGACAAGTTTTATAAAATCCTTCGCACTCTGGGTTTTGGATGTCAAAATATAGGCGTAACGAGTGATCTACTAGAAGATTCAAATATGTTTTGGTTGATCGAGCACCACCAAATCCCCCTATGGTGTCTATAGACACTATTTCGAACGGATAGGTAGCGGGAGCTAAGTGAGATATTAGTCCAAACTTGTATTTTCCTCTAGATTTATTTTTTATACAGACATCGCAGTTTTCACAATTTTTTTTTATATTATCCGATAAATTTTTAGCTTGATAAAAGGGTTTAATCTTATTTTCCATTGTTGTTTTGCTATGTGACAGTAGTAGTGATGTACATGTTTTTTAATCTTTTTACTAAACTCCTCAGTTAGTACAATCTTTTCACTTTTTCCTATCTTTTTATAATATATATTATAGTCTTGCAAACTAGATGGCAAGTTATTTTTTAAAAAGCAAAAATTCACAGCTACTACACAAATGTAATTTAACAAGCAACAATATTATCAAAATAAATGTCGGTCGCTACGACGTCTTGATGGTCCGATGGCTCTCGAGCGAAAAGGGCGCGCGGTGTGACCGCGCTCCCTTATAAACGGATTGGTTTCTTGAATGTTGCCAGATTCACAACACGGCCTCTCCTGACAGGAGGCCGTCCCGGTCGCCTTCATGATGTCTTCAGTTCTAGTGGTCGGTCTCCAACACAGGCTTGGAGAGCCCTACATCTGCTGGAAGCCTCTCAGGTTCGACGAGAAGCTGCAGTGGCTCAGGCTCGACGTGAAGCTGCAGTGGCTCAGGCTCGACTTGAAGCTGTGGTGGCTCAGGCTCGACCTGAAGCTGCAGTGGTTCAGCCTCGACGTGAAGTTGCAGAGGCTCAGGCTCGACTTGAAGCTGTGGTGGCTCAGGCTCGACCTGAAGCTGCAGTGGCTCAGGCTCGACGAGATGCCGCGACGGCTTAGCCTGGGTCCCGGAGGTACTGGATTGTGGCTGGAAGACAGACTGGTCGGCTGGCGAGTTTAACTCTGCGGTAGCAAGTGTAGACTCCTCATCTTCATGGTCTGCCTCTGCACAGGACATTAAAACATGTGCTCTAGGCACAGTGCTACGCACGCACTAAGCTATCGAGATAGACGCACGACGTGAAGCTTGTCCCGATAAATGAGCGGGTTAGTCATATATCAAAACGCATCTTGATATTCAGCTAAGAAAAAGCCCCTCAGTGTGGCATAACTTAGCAGAGTCAGAGGCTAGCCGTGAGGCGTACTCGTAACTCGATTTGGTCAGGATAGAGGCACTACGTGAAGCTTATCCCGACACAATACAAACACATATGAAGCTTCATATATAAAAGAGGCATGAAGCACTCACCATCAAAGTAGGCAGCACATACTTCAGGAGTCCACTCTCCACGCCAAGGAACCATGTACTCCGCAGCCGCCTGCGTGTACTTCCCATACGAGCCGGCCAGGAGTTGGAGCTCGTAGCGCCCTTGTGGCAGCGTCTTCACTATGCGATAAGGACCACGCATACAGGAGTCCAACTTTCCGGTCGATTGAGCCTGCTTTCGCACAAAAACCAAACCGTTTAGTTCAAAAGCTCGGGGACGCTTCCTCCCTTGATTTACGTAAGCATCTTGCTGGTGCTGATTCTGCCTAAGTCATTCCGCTGCTGTCTGTCTACTCATTTCGCGTAGGCTCTCTCTATTTGGACTGGAACCCTCGTACGCAACATCACGTACCAAACTTCTTATAAGCGGAGTTGCTGCTTCAATACCCGCCAGCAGATTGAGGGCGGAACATTGCGTAGTTCGGTGCTTGGTGATATTCAGTACCAACTGAATTTTCCAAATAACAGTCGACCATGCGTTTTGTCGATAGTTAGTTTCGACACGTATCATATTTAAAACCGTTCGACAATAACGCTCAACTTGTCCATTAGATTGGTGCATCTCAGGCGTTATAAAGTGCGCATCACAACCCATACTTTTAACCCAATTAAGAAATTCAGCGCTTTGAAACATGCGGCCTCTGTCGGCTACTATTAATTTAGGGGTTCCAAATAGGGATATCACATTGTTAAAATGCTGCTTTAACTCATTTGCATCCTGCCGATACATAGGGTAAAGGAGACAAAACTTGGAAAATGCATCAATAACTATTAAGACATGACGGTACCCATCGGCTTCAGGAAGAGGTCCCAAGGCATCCATGTGAATGGTTTCAAAGGGTAAGTCTGGCTTTTCCCAAGAACAAATAGGTTGGAATGGGGCTCGTGCGAGTTTCTTATGCGCAATGCACACTAGGCAATGTGAAATATATTTTAAAACAAAATTCCGCAAACCAGGGAACCAAAAGTGGTTTGTAATTAAATCTACCGTTTTATAAACCCCAACATGATTATGTTCGTCGTGAAACACACGAAGGAGACTAAGCCGATGTCCTTTGGGGATATAACAAAGGAAACGGGAAGATTCGCCAGTAGGGGAATACTTTACGTAAAGGACCTCGTTCTTGACGATATAACGCGTGGCATCCAGTTGCCCGTCATTGACTCTTTGTATAAGGCCCTGAGTTTCATCGTCGGCAGCCTGTGCAATCCGTGCCCAATTCAGAGGTTTCTGAATTGTACACAGATTGACAGGGTTCCAACTCAGATAATCAGCATGGGACATAAGTGTGCCTTTGCGGTAATCCAGGCCAAAATCAAAATCTTGAAGGTAGACCCACCATCGGGCTACCCTGGGTAATAAATCTCTCTTGCGCTGTGTGAGTTTCAACGCATTACAGTCTGTAACAACGGTGAAACGCACACCCACAAGATAAGGTCTGAAATGCTGTAAGGCTTTAACCACAGCGAGGGTTTCTAATTCGTACGAGTGATACCTATTTTCCGCACCTTGTGTAAGCCTGCTGAAGTAGGCAACCACTCGCTTGTGACTGATATCGTGCACTTGAAACAGGACAGCTCCGTAACCAATGGAACTAGCATCCGTGTGAACTTCTATCGGCAAGGAAGGGTCATATGTCGCTAGGACAGGTTCATTAGTGCGACATTCAACTATTTCTTTACGAGCGGCTTGATGTTCTTTTCCCCAACTAAATTCTATCCCTTTCTTAGTAAGACCAGCGATGCAAGCAACCCTCTGAGCGAAATTTGGTATATACCTACGAAAGTAGCTAGCTAAGCCCAGAAACTGGCGGACTTGTCTCACGTTTTTGGGTTCAGGGGAATCAATCAGAGCCTTTATCTTGCTGGGGCTCGGTCGTACCTGACCTTGGCTAATTCTACGTCCTAAATACTCAATTTCAGTGGTTAAAAAGGAACATTTTTTCAAATTGACAGAAAACCCAGATTCTGTTAAAGCTCTAAGTACCTGGTACAATAGATCGAAACCCTGGTCAATTTTCTGGCTCAAAAGCAGGACATCATCTATGCAGACAAGTACATCACCAGAATCGATAAATTTGCGCAATGTTTTTGAGATAATCCGTTGATACACCACCGGAGCATTTGCCAATCCATAGGGCATTTTCAGATATTCAAAATGGCCCTCTGGCGTAACAAATTCGGTCAGTGGAACAGACTCCTCATGGAGAAGAATTTGATGAAAACCAGTTGCCATATCGAGGCTGGTGAAGTACTTATTACGTCCCAATCGGTCTATGTAATTGTCGATTCGCGGCAGTGGAAAACGATCCTTAACTGTGACTTCATTTAACTTACGGAAATCTACACACATCCTATCCGATCCGTCTTTCTTTTTAACCAAAAGAATTGGGCTTGCATAGTCGGATTCCGATTCGCGGATAACACCTTTGGTGGTCAAATCTTTAATTATTTCACGAACACGAAGTGCTTCTGCTTGGGACATTCGGTATGGCCGGTAGTTGACGGGAGTATTGTTGCTCAGTCTAATAGTCATACACCCTGTATTGACAGTCGATGTCGCGGTACCAGTTATGAAGTATGCAGAAAACTCATTTATCATATTGAGTAAGCGTTTTAACTGATCACCTACGAGAGGTGTGTTAATTGGTATTGGCTCATCGTACTGAACAGTCATCACATCTGCCACACTGTCTACCTTTCTAGTAAGTGATTGAAAATTCCGCGTGCGAATATACCGAACACCCTCCCTATTGAGCACGTCGGTTCCCACAATAATTGGTGTATTCATATACTCAGGTGCCACGACAAATAAATCTACTTCAAGCGTTAAGCCATCGAACTCAATCGGTAAAGTGACATATGAAGTGCTTTCGATTTCTTGACTTCCCAATCCCCGTAGTACACGAAATGCTGGTTTGTGCGCGCAATTGAAATGTTTTAGCAACGACGATGATATAAGCGATATGGTTGACCCACTATCGATTAACACATGCAAGGGTATACCCTGAATAACGGCTACTACGACATCATTATTGTGGGTAATCTTATTTTCTAGACAAAGATTTACGTTATTTTTGTTTCGTGACTCAGATTTATGTTTTGCGAAACAGTTATCTACTTTGTGGCCAGGTTTTTTGCAAAAAGAACACGGTTCAGATTTTAACGGCACGAACACTGTTTTGGAGGCGGAATTATTTGAACCACCGGGATTCAAACTCTCACTTGAATCGATCTTAGCTTTCTTATTGCAAGCAGCCTGTTTATGTCCGACGACGCCACATGAAAAGCACTTACCCTCCTCAAGCCTACGCTTTCTAATACCATTACTCGCATGATTACTTCTAAAAGAATTATTTTGTGAGGTAGATCGTAAGCTTTGTGTCTTAGAAGTAGACGGTTTTACATAAATCGACAAAAATTCAACTATGTTGTTCGGTAACAACTTAGCATTAGTAGCTGATGCTCTAATGTGAGGGTCCACAATACCACGAACAACAATCGCAGAAATAAGCTCGTCACTGAGTCCGCGCACTATGCGTAATCGAAGTAACGAGCGTCGGGCGTAATCCGCATACGTAGAGTAATTATCCGAATTTGTGCTCATTACGTCGAATAAAATATTTGCAATGTCTGGCGTTTTTGGACACAAAGGCGTAAATTCCTTTTTGAAATTACTCCACGTACGATCAATCGTAACCCACTCGCGTAACCACGTACGAGCATCACCCTTTAAACAATTGCCTATTCGCGAAAGACATTCATGATCGTGTGACTGTACCTAAATTACCCTAGGCTGATAAAATTTTTCGTTTTTCCTAATTATGCTAATATTAGTGTTTTAGGTCGGTTTCCCCGTAGGGGAAAGAACAGTGCCCCGCCGAATCCGCACTGTTCTGTAGGGCTCGTCCCAGACTTGGTCACCCTCCCACCGAGATAAGAAATGAACTCCCATAACTTAAACTGTCCCTTCCGAATTGGCTAGGGGACAGGGGGGATGCAAGGAAGTTAATATTGGGAATTCACGGTTAGTAAACATAAGTATAAAAGTAATATAATATTATGAAGCTAAGAAGACGAGAGGGTAATCAAAAGTCTATAATATATAAATGTTGGAACGCCAGCGTCTCTCCTCCCGCAGGTGAACACCCATATCTGCAATACAGCCTTGATTATGTGGAGGAGGTATAGGAATCGTTACGCTCGCGCTTTAAAATCATTAATTATAGCTACATCAATTTGTCTGTCTACAATATGCCCAATTCAGTGAGACTGGGAACCGTTTCACAACGTTTGCCTCATTGTACGTGTTCTGTTAGGCCTAACGCATAGAACCTCTGAGGACACTAATACGATTCTAACGGAACACGTTCCCTAAGCACCATATAAATGTCTTATTCAATCCTATAACAGAGTACTGCGAAGCCCAACTGTTATTGAGCAAGACAAGTATTGAGTAGTTCTAATCGCGTACTTATTGTTGTGTAAGACACACTCTCCCTTTCAGCGGCCTAACCCCTTTTTAATAGGATAACTCAAAACTAGCGCAAGCGCACCGTAGACTCAGTCTCTAGCAGAACACATTACGATCGAACTTAGTGAACGCCGAAGTGGTAATTCGTCACTTCACATTTCTTTAATCTTCCCCATTTAGAGGATGCTTTCAATGTACTAGGCAGCCGTGCGATCGTCCTTTGACTGGCAGCGGGGCTTTTCAATCTGGGCATCTCAATAGCGTGTCTCGATAAACAGTGTCGATTTAGTAATAGTCCTACAGAACGGACGGGGTGGTTTTATCGAGACACGGGTACTAGCGTTCCTTAGAACGAACTATCAATTCAGTTTGTGATACTTAGTGAAGCCTAACCCTCTCCCGAGAAATGCGCGATCACAAAGTCTCACGCAAAGTGTTCTGTGGCGAGACCTTTTTGGATACAGATATCATCACTAACGTTTGGTTGCTTTATAATGCAATTACAAGTCGACCTTATAGCCTAGCTTGTTTTAAATGAGCTGTGAGTATTTATGGTTCTGCCTTCCAAGTGTGGTGTGTCAGCTCAAGGTCAATAGTAGTCAAAGGTCAGGAGCGCTAATGCTCAGTGTCTAGTATGGTGGAAGGCCATCACCATTTCCCTATAACCAAATGCAAGTGACAACTATCTGCCAAGGTGCGGATTAGGAGGTGACACGCAATACACAAGAAATTAACGTGAATTATATAATACGATAAGTACTAAATAAGAGTAATTTCGCCATTCTGGAATAAATGTCCATTGATAACTCGACAGCGATATCATCTAACTGTTACTTATAAATAAAAATATATAATTTAATTTATAAGAGATAAGTTTGTAACTACGACGTACACACTACTACTAGAGATAAAAGTTAATTAAACTTGACGCTTACCAAATAATTCCTTAGAGAATTAGATTACCATTCACTTACTGAATACTGCACAATTTACCAGTTTCGCCACGTAGCTTCTTCTTCCGACCAGCCACGACCGCGTCCCGGTCACACCAACAAACACACACACATACTACGTTAAATACTAGATTACTCTAAACTGGGCTTTAACTCAACTATATTTAAATTAATAACTAATACTCGCTATCTTACGACAACCCACTCGAACATGACCTTTTGGTATTCACCAAGCCTCCTAACTTAACTAGCTTAGATACGGACGTCCGTACCCTATCGAGGTCTAAAACCCAGTGTCGTTCTGGACTTCAAAATCAGCCCTCAATTCCTAAAACACCACGTTCAGCCAGCGCGTCTTCCCACAGTTTTGCAGAATAGATTTATTGCCGTTTTTGTACAATTTCTCAATTGTTTTAAAAGGGTCCGTTTGGGTATTGCCTGGGCTCGGTTTATGGTTACCATATGTGCGACTAGTATTGTCCTAAGATTAGAAATCGGATATTTTAAGTCGTTTCTAAAGAATTTGTTGAATTATTGCCTTCGACCTTTTCGTGGCACTTGTCCATAGCTTGTTTCCCATAAAATTGAGAATTGATGTCTTCCTAAGAGGCACGAACTATGTGCTTGTTTTAAAATAAATATAATATTTTGTTATTAACTAGGGATAGGTGACAGACAGTCACATTCCCCCCTCTGAAAATCAGACGCGTGACGCAGTACAGCGTATGAGCTTTCAAAATAGGATGAACTCTGCCTTTGAATGAAAGTGTTTTAGAATAAATACCCATAGGTACGCTACGCTCACAATGGTGCTGCTATGTTAACCTAATCAAATAATTAATTATAATTGCTCCAGTTAGAACATGAATCCAATAAGATCCCAATAAGTTGCAATGTCTGCTATAATCTGTTACTGTTTCGCATCTTCAATCGTTACTATAATTTCTTCATAATATTTGAATTTATTCTTGTTGAAAATACTCTTGTCCTATACAAATCACACTACCGCGCTTCAAGTAAGTTCAGAAGACCTGTGCATGCTTATAATGTAGTTTTACATACCAGGGTCTCTTTAAAGAGTATTTGTGTTATCGTGGCACGCTACCTACAGTGCTCCCTCGTTCTAAACTCAGTCTATCGTAGTTGCCGCTGGAAAGAGGCCTCTCCTTATGCACCTCAATGCTGAGTCGGCTTGGTCAACTGCCCGCAGTCGTATCCAGTAACTGAAATAGTCCGCACATAAACATATTAGATTTTATTCCAATTGGGCACCCCCCTCTGATTCCAAGAGGTTAGAGCAGTTTTGAAATCCAATAAGAGTTGGAAAACTATACTGATTAGAAAATTTAGGAATCCTAGACTGTCCAAACAATTGTTGGCTTATTAGCACACAATGCTGTTAAATACCCCTCAGATTATAAAAATGTTGACAAGAACATTCTATGGTATATTCGAACTGATAACTATAGAAGTAGGTACCAAAGTCCTAAAACATAAACCTATAAAATTGTATTTTGTGAGATAACAAAAATCATGCCACGTAGATATGAGTAACTGAGGTGTCTAATAAAAGTGAAACTTAGCTTCGTAACACGAGCCACGCTACAGCCACTGCTGTTGAAGTCAGCCGATTGCAGCTGATTTTGCAGAAACTTTTTAGGAAACGCAACGCACAAACAAGGTTTTGCCATAGCGTAGTCGCGGCCAAGTGACGACTTAAACATCCTGGAATTTGAAATAAGGCCACACGAGTATCTATTCAATTTATATGACATACGCCTGCTGATTGCAGAGTTAGAAAGATTTGTTTACTTCTCCTCTTTCATTTTTTGTTTCTTTTATAAAAATCACAGTTGGTGATACTTTAGCCTATTAGCTAATAAGTAATTTAATTCAACTTAAACTACTAGGTAACTTTAAAATTAAGAAATCGTCCATTAACGTATTTCATATTCACACTGCAGTCTTGGTAAATTAATAGTCATTTTATAAGCATTACGCTTCTTAGGTCTTAGTTACTAATAATATTAGGTTTACCCATAATAAGGGTGTGTCTTATACCTAAGCTCACTCCACACACACACACACTCATAAATCTCAACTGAACAAACTTATATCATATTGACAAACTGTCACTTACAAAACTCACGTTTGCAGGGAGTCGAACCCTTATTTACGTTAGCAAAGGAACCCAAACAACAATCATACCATAACCTACTTAAAATTACATCCGTGCATCTGGGAATCGAACCCACTATCAATAGCATCGGATTCAAAGCCCTAAAATCAACTACCATGCGGGAATTGAACCCACAAGCCGTGACACAGGAATCCAAGCACTTATAAACCAATACATCAGGCGGGAATCGAACCCAAGATTCGTTTACAATGAATCTAAGCACATCAACTAACAAATTATGCGGGAATTGAACCCACTCCCAATAGTTGAAGAATTCAACCACCATTATCAAACCATAACTTAAATTAAACATATTTTAAGTTGTTGTAGCCGTTGGTAACTCTTGCCGTCTCTTATAATTAATAGAACCATAAAATTACGTTGTGTTGTTTTTGTAGTAACCCATAAGTTGTTCTTTCTCGTTGCACTGAAGTGAATCAGTACATTTAATGACGAGAATCCTGGTCACGGCACCACATGTGACTGTACCTAGGTTACCCTAGGCTGATAAAATTTTTCGTTTTTCCTAATTATGCTAATATTAGTGTTTTAGGTCGGTTTCCCCGTAGGGGAAAGAACAGTGCCCCGCCGAATCCGCACTGTTCTGTAGGGCTCGTCCCAGACTTGGTCACCCTCCCACCGAGATAAGAAATGAACTCCCATAACTTAAACTGTCCCTTCCGAATTGGCTAGGGGACAGGGGGGATGCAAGGAAGTTAATATTGGGAATTCACGGTTAGTAAACATAAGTATAAAAGTAATATAATATTATGAAGCTAAGAAGACGAGAGGGTAATCAAAAGTCTATAATATATAAATGTTGGAACGCCAGCGTCTCTCCTCCCGCAGGTGAACACCCATATCTGCAATACAGCCTTGATTATGTGGAGGAGGTATAGGAATCGTTACGCTCGCGCTTTAAAATCATTAATTATAGCTACATCAATTTGTCTGTCTACAATATGCCCAATTCAGTGAGACTGGGAACCGTTTCACAACGTTTGCCTCATTGTACGTGTTCTGTTAGGCCTAACGCATAGAACCTCTGAGGACACTAATACGATTCTAACGGAACACGTTCCCTAAGCACCATATAAATGTCTTATTCAATCCTATAACAGAGTACTGCGAAGCCCAACTGTTATTGAGCAAGACAAGTATTGAGTAGTTCTAATCGCGTACTTATTGTTGTGTAAGACACACTCTCCCTTTCAGCGGCCTAACCCCTTTTTAATAGGATAACTCAAAACTAGCGCAAGCGCACCGTAGACTCAGTCTCTAGCAGAACACATTACGATCGAACTTAGTGAACGCCGAAGTGGTAATTCGTCACTTCACATTTCTTTAATCTTCCCCATTTAGAGGATGCTTTCAATGTACTAGGCAGCCGTGCGATCGTCCTTTGACTGGCAGCGGGGCTTTTCAATCTGGGCATCTCAATAGCGTGTCTCGATAAACAGTGTCGATTTAGTAATAGTCCTACAGAACGGACGGGGTGGTTTTATCGAGACACGGGTACTAGCGTTCCTTAGAACGAACTATCAATTCAGTTTGTGATACTTAGTGAAGCCTAACCCTCTCCCGAGAAATGCGCGATCACAAAGTCTCACGCAAAGTGTTCTGTGGCGAGACCTTTTTGGATACAGATATCATCACTAACGTTTGGTTGCTTTATAATGCAATTACAAGTCGACCTTATAGCCTAGCTTGTTTTAAATGAGCTGTGAGTATTTATGGTTCTGCCTTCCAAGTGTGGTGTGTCAGCTCAAGGTCAATAGTAGTCAAAGGTCAGGAGCGCTAATGCTCAGTGTCTAGTATGGTGGAAGGCCATCACCATTTCCCTATAACCAAATGCAAGTGACAACTATCTGCCAAGGTGCGGATTAGGAGGTGACACGCAATACACAAGAAATTAACGTGAATTATATAATACGATAAGTACTAAATAAGAGTAATTTCGCCATTCTGGAATAAATGTCCATTGATAACTCGACAGCGATATCATCTAACTGTTACTTATAAATAAAAATATATAATTTAATTTATAAGAGATAAGTTTGTAACTACGACGTACACACTACTACTAGAGATAAAAGTTAATTAAACTTGACGCTTACCAAATAATTCCTTAGAGAATTAGATTACCATTCACTTACTGAATACTGCACAATTTACCAGTTTCGCCACGTAGCTTCTTCTTCCGACCAGCCACGACCGCGTCCCGGTCACACCAACAAACACACACACATACTACGTTAAATACTAGATTACTCTAAACTGGGCTTTAACTCAACTATATTTAAATTAATAACTAATACTCGCTATCTTACGACAACCCACTCGAACATGACCTTTTGGTATTCACCAAGCCTCCTAACTTAACTAGCTTAGATACGGACGTCCGTACCCTATCGAGGTCTAAAACCCAGTGTCGTTCTGGACTTCAAAATCAGCCCTCAATTCCTAAAACACCACGTTCAGCCAGCGCGTCTTCCCACAGTTTTGCAGAATAGATTTATTGCCGTTTTTGTACAATTTCTCAATTGTTTTAAAAGGGTCCGTTTGGGTATTGCCTGGGCTCGGTTTATGGTTACCATATGTGCGACTAGTATTGTCCTAAGATTAGAAATCGGATATTTTAAGTCGTTTCTAAAGAATTTGTTGAATTATTGCCTTCGACCTTTTCGTGGCACTTGTCCATAGCTTGTTTCCCATAAAATTGAGAATTGATGTCTTCCTAAGAGGCACGAACTATGTGCTTGTTTTAAAATAAATATAATATTTTGTTATTAACTAGGGATAGGTGACAGACAGTCACAATCGCTCCAATTATTTAATAGTTTTGCCCGATCAACTTCGTCACACCAATCACTAATATTATTGAAACTAGGATCGAAGCTAGAAATAAAAAAATGTTGGTCAGATCTAACCCGGTTATTGATGGAACGGATCGCGTCCACTATGCGGTCCGTTGCGGTGATATCACTAACTGCACCGGCGTGTTCCAACAAGGACTCTGCCGTATGACCGGTACGGAGCATGCTGGACGGCACAGATGGCAGGGGTGGCGTACGTGACCGCGGCGCGCGCGCAGATCGCCCCAGCAACGGCGATACGACATGTTCGGCGTGGCGCCGCGTTGGCGGGGTCGTCTGGCGCCGTGCTGGCGGCGGCGACGCGACACGCTCGGAACGCGGTGTTTCATGTGGAAATACCCTCCGTTTGCGCGAGCGTTTCGGCTGTGCAAACGATGCTTGATCTTCTAACACCTTCAAACGCGCTCGCATGACCTGTAGTTCCCGCTGTAGGTCACTCTCCGGGGTCTGCGTACGATCCCGAAGTCTGCTATGTCGCTTACCTGGGTCACGGCTGTGGCGACGACTTCGACAGCGAACCGACATTTTTTATTTTTTTTATTTAAGTACAAACCCAATGAACAAAAACAGAAATTGGATCGAATCCCACTTCTGATCTTGCAAACTAGATGGCAAGTTATTTTTTAAAAAGCAAAAATTCACAGCTACTACACAAATGTAATTTAACAAGCAACAATATTATCAAAATAAATGTCGGTCGCTACGACGTCTTGATGGTCCGATGGCTCTCGAGCGAAAAGGGCGCGCGGTGTGACCGCGCTCCCTTATAAACGGATTGGTTTCTTGAATGTTGCCAGATTCACAACAATAGTTAATTGATTCAGGCGTGACTTTGCAATTATAGGCTAAGTTCATACTAACACTATATGGATCTCTGAAGTTAGTATGAACATAGCCTATAATTCATAATCATAATAATCATAATTCATAATCATTTATTTGCAATAAGTATTGGTACAGTGTTGGTCTTAAAGTCAGTAATAAGTTCCTAATACATAATCAGACATATGACATGCAAAACATAACAATGTATTAAATTAATATAATATTTATGTCCAATGGCATGATTTAAATGTTTCCATTATTAATTAATTTTACAATACATTCATTATTAATAATTATAATCATCACATTAATTTAATTTATTATTTAATATTATTTAAAAATTCATTTATAGAATAAAACCGTTTTCCAGCAGCCATAATTTCAATTTTATAAAAATATTACTTTGTATTTTTTTATTAAAAATAAGTACTTTGGTATTATGTTATAAATCAGTCCACACGTATGATTATAGTTCTTTTTATACATAGAAGTCTTTGGTGCCCTAGGCAGAACTATTCTATCTGGATCTCTTACTTTTCGAGGGCAACGGTCATGAGCCTTTTTAAACAGGTCAAAGTGCCGTCGGACAAATTTAGCACATTCTAGGGTATATAAACTGGGTAATGTAAAGAGTTTAAATTTTAGGAACAATGGTTTGCAAGATTCCCATGGTGGAATGTCACAAATCGCTCGAATGCATTTTTTTTTTTTGTACCCTTTTTTTTTTTTTGGGTGGGAAATCATCAAATGACTTCTCCCGCTCTGGGCGGAGCGGAAGGGTGTGTCAGACTCTTACTGACTAAAACCCACCCGTGTTCCTTCAGTTGCCTGTTGCCAGGGTCCTGGTATCCCTTTCGGACTATTCCGCAACCCTGGCAGGCATCGGTCCTAACAGACCCCGTCAGGTGTGCTGACATCTCTTTGAGGCGCACGTGAAACACGACGCGCCATCGACCCGGGCCTGGTCCTTATCGGACGGCGAGCTACCCATTGCTCGCCGTCCGCAAGCCCGCGCCTATGGTGGCCGGGAATCCGCCTGGGATTCCCGACGTCCAGGGTGTCTCCAGCGGCAGCGATTAGGGGCGTGAGGGCGCAGGCCTTGCCTCTCCCTCACGCGTTCCGCCTCCTCCTTTGCGAGCATCACTGCTTCGCAGAAGGAGGTGACCGCCTCCCATGCCCTCTCGTTCCGTACCATGGCCTGGACCAGGGCCGGACGCGAGAGGTCAGTGCCGCCAATCGCCTCCATGAGGACACGGTGGTGCTCCGCCCAAGCAGGGCACATCTCCACCGTATGCTCCACCGTGTCCTCCGGACGATCCGCACAGTGGTGACACCCGGGCGTTTACTCCCGCCTAATCCTACACAGGTACCTCCCGAAGCTGCCATGTCCGGTGAGGACCTGCGTCAGGCGGAAGGTGAGGACGCCGTGGCGCCTCTCCAGCCACTCCTCAAACAGGGGACTTATCGCCGCAATTGTGGCGTGCCCAGCACTGGGTTACGACAATCGCACTCTCCATGCCGCCATGAGATCCTGCCGGAGCTCTGTCCGCTGTGCCGCGATTTCTCGCGGCAGCGGGGTTACGCCCCGGCGCTTCATCTCCTCGCGCCACTCCCAGATGTGCGCGAGGACCTTCGCCTCCAGATCCCATGGCGGTAATCCGGCAAGGAGGCTCGCCGCCTCACGAGAGACCGTGCGGTATCCCCGGGCCAGCCGAATGGCCATGACCCTTTGGGACGCGTTCAACCGGCGAGCTGGCCGCAGCCTAATGGAACGCGCCCACACCGGTGCCCCGTAAAGGGCCATGGACCGCACGACCCCCGCGTAGAGCCTCCGGCAGGAGGCGTTTGGCCCCCCAAGATTAGGCAGGAGCCGCCCCAAGGTAGCCCCGGCCCGGTCCAGCCTGGGAGCCAAACGACGGAAGTGCTCCACGAAGTTCCACCGGCTGTCGAGGACGAGTCCTAGATACTTCATCGTCGACTCGACGCCGATGTGAACCCCTCCTACCGTTATTTGGGAACCCGACAGTGGCGCGTTCCGAGGACCATGAAAACACATAACCTCGGACTTGTGCAAGGCTTTTTTTGTACCCTAAAGGCTTTATCTGCGTCTGTTGAGTTACCCCATAATATAAGGCCATATTGTAAAGTCAATGCAACGCAACCATGATACGCAGTCAACATCGTACTCTGAGACGAGGTTTTTCGCAGTGTGTAGAGGACATAAACGAATTTATTTAATTTGTTGCATACTTTTTCTACGTGTGGTTTCCAGGAGAAATAGCCTTCCAATGCAACTCCCAGAAAGATAGTTTCCTCTGCCTCTAATAGAGGTTGTCCATTATAATTAATGTTAAGTTTTTCTCGCTTACGTTCATACTTCCTAAATTGTACAATTTTTGTTTTATTTATATTTACATGCAAATTATTAGATCTTAACCAAGAAATTGTTGATTTAATTGTATTATTAATGTCAATTCTGTAATTATTTATGTCAGTATTAATTGGTGATGTCATAATAATGGAAATGTCATCTGCAAATAATGTGCATGGATTGGATGTATGTTCAAGAAGATCATTAATATATAAAGGGGGTCCCAAAACGCTCCCTTGTGGTACACCGTTGAATTTTGAAAGAGACCTAATTCCCTCCAGTTCTTTATTCTCAGTCATACTTGGAATCTCAACGCATTGCTTTCTACCCAGTAGGTAAGTTTCAAACCAACTAAGGGCCGGACTACGAATGCCATATCGTTCTAACTTCGAAAGTAGCAATCTATGAGACATGAAGTCAAAAGCTTTCGACATATCGAAGCAGATAACAGATACCCGGTTACCTACGTCTACCTATGTCTACTTCATCAATTATATTTTTTACAAGATTGAAGCATGCAAGAACATGCAAGAACAATACGGGTTTCAAAAAAGGAAATCGACCACCGATTTCCTTTTTTGAAACCCGTATTGTTCTTTCTTAAGAATCTGATGTTTCCCAATAAATTCTAAGAGACGGTTGTAGTAGTGTGATGTAGTAGTTGTAAGCTATATAATAGGGTTCTATTATGAAATATAGTCAGTGTATTCTCGAAGCTCACTCGTTTCATTACTCTCCACAACACCCAACCTTACATGGCGACCCTGCCTAAAACATAAGTCGGCACGGGGCCGAGCGCGTGTGCTCCTTATACGGACAAAATATTTCAAACAATCAGTGCAAAGTTGTTGTGGTCTTTACAATGGAAAAAAGAACGTCTGAATACCCGGCGCGTATAACACGTCTATTCGTTACATATCATTGCACGTCGTTGTTGGTGAAAAATGGGCGGTACTAGTTCCAAAGAAGAAGTGGTGATTGCACAGACAGCTGGAGTCGGCAGCAATACGGCTCGTACAGCTTCAGGAGACCACGAACGTTATTCTCGTGATTATATGTACCGTTTTAACAGTTGGATTGCTGGTGGTGATGTACAAGCTGTATAACCATTGCCATAAGAAGAAGATACAGCGTTGTGTAAATGAGATGACATTGAAGCGGTACTCCAGTGTCTTGCGTAGATAACAGACATACTTGGGTGCTGCACCACAAGCTGACAAGGCCAAGGAATTTGACGTATAGCTACGGCGGTGGTATAGCGGATAGTATCTTCACGGCGGCGCGCTATTCATAGTGGTATGGTATGCAGTAGTGTCAGGTTAGTGTGAAAATCTAAGTGTAGTGATGTGATCGGTCCTATGTCAGTGGCGTACTAGTAAGTAGATAGAGGTAATAACATTTTATGTTAAGAGCTATATAATGTTAGTACGTATTTCTTTATTTTAAGAGTACCATATTACGTAACATTAGGTATTATGTGCATTGGACAAGGTTTTGGTAGTGTGTTTAATCAGTGTTCGCAACAATATGTTATTAATAATTGTTTACCCGGTGCCAGTGTTAGCCATTTAATAAGTAGTATTAGATTGACAAAAATAAACCCCAGTTCTACTGTTATATTATTGTATGGGGATAGTTTAAAAGTAAGAAAAAAGGACATAATTGAATGTGTCCTTTTGATGTTACATCTTAATGAGACCAATAATTGTAAATTTATTTTCTGTGCTTTGCCTTATTCTCAATATTTGTCTGATGAGCAAAATAGGTACATTTATAATTTAAATATGTTAATTTATAATAGGACATGTCGTCACAGTGACGCTATTTTATATTTTGATTGTAATCAATTTATTACTGATTACAAACTGACTAACTATAGAATGTATTTGCCAGCTAGTAGTAGGAGACAAATTGCTAATCTTTTAGCATATAATATACACAGTGACACTGGTACTTGTAGGGTACCATCGACTACTGTTAGTAGTGGTACTAACACTAACTTTGATACGCCTTGTAGTTTAAACTATTAGGTGCGACAACGGGTGAGCCGCATACTTTGAATGTTGTACATCAAAATATGCAGGGTCTGTCCGGCAAAGAGCTAGAGTTAAGTTTATTTATGGAGAACTATGATGTTCAGGTGTTATGTTTAACTGAACACTGGTTGAAAGAACATGAAGTAGTGTTTATCAATGATGATAATTTTACTGTACAAAGTGCGTTTGTAAGGAAAAGCGCTATTCGCGGTGGCTCTTTAGTTCTTGTTTCAAACAAGTTGAAATGTAAACAACGTTTTGATTTAGTTAATCTCTCTATCGAGCGCACTATTGAGTTGTCTTGTGTTGAACTCGAGCGATACATTATAATTTGTGTTTATAGACCCCCCTCTGGTGATTTTATTCGTTTCGAATCCGTAATGGAGGATTCACTTAATAGGTTAAAAGCAAGTAATAAAAGTATTATTTTATGTGGAGATTTTAATGTTAATATTTTAGATGTTACTCCATTAAGTATTAGACTTCTTAATCTATTTAGGTCTTATAATTTAATTAACTTGTTTTTTGAACCTACTAGGATCACGGCATCTTCGTCAACTTGTCTTGATAATATATTTAGTGATTGTGATGCCAAAAATAAATTAGTGTTAAGTGACTTAACGTCTGACCACTGTGGTTTATTATCTAGCTTCCCCATGCCATTAAATAAAAAGCCGCATAAAATAGAATGCAGGCCTTATACAGCTAGTCGTTGCAATAAGTTTAAAAATAGTATAGCTCATAAAATTACTCCATCTATAGTAGAACACGAGAATCCTAATGAAATATATGGAGCCCTTTTTGATGTTGTGCAAAAAGAGTACCTATCAACTTTCAAGACCAAAACTATTAACTTTAATGGCACCTCCGTTGGTTTTAACCAATGGGCCACTCCGGGTATTTATAAAAGTAGAGCGAGACTATACGAGTTGTATATTGATACTCCTTTCTTAGAATATGTCAAAAATTATTCAAAATTATTTAAAAAGGTTTGTGCTTTTGCTAAATCTAAATTTTTAAGCGATACAATTAAAAATTCCAATAATAAAGTAAAAATCACTTGGAAAATTATTAACAATGAAACGGGTAAATCGGTTAAACAAGATAAACAACTTGAGATTATGGTTGACCACAAATTAGTTAATAAAGCAGCTGACGTAGCTGAGGCATTTAATGAGTTTTTTGCCAACATTCCTATAACTACGACTCGCTCCTTAAATTCGTCCCCGTCTAAAGCTGAGAACCTTTTGCACGGTAGTGTGTCTAAAAGTAGTCGCTTATTTAGCTTCGAACATGTAACGCCTCGTGATGTAGTTAATGTTTTTAACACACTCAAGTCTAAAAACACTGGTGATTACTGGGGCATCTCCATTAAACTTTTAAGTAATATAATAGACATTGTAGCCCCCTATCTTCAAGCATAAAACCGAAAGAGATTATTCATCTTTTATTATCGGAGTAGCAGAGGGAGTGTATGAAGAATTGTGTAAACCGGAAGTATGGCCCGTGAACGCGGAGTTTGCCGAATGGATTTGGTTTCGGAGATACACAAATAAGAGAGACAATGGAAAATAAAACGATTAATATTTACTATCAAAATGCAAGAGGACTGCGTACAAAAGTAAATATTTTCTGTAAAAACATAGAAGCGATAGAAGCAGATTTATTTGCAATTACCGAAACGGGTTGCAATGATTCTATACATAACGCGGAGTTGGTGCCACAAAACTATAGTATTCTGCGATGTGACCGGGCGGATGGGCGTAAGCAAGGCGGCGCGCTCTGGGTGGAGCGGAAGGGCGTGTCAGACTTTTACTGACTAAAACCCACCCGTGTTCCTTCAGTTGCCTGTTGCCAAGGTCCCGGTATCCCTTTCGGACTAACCCGCAACCCTGGCAGGCATCGGTCCTAGCGGACCCCGCCAATTATGCTGACATCTCTTTGAGGCGCGCGTGGAACACGACGCGCCATCGACCCGGGCCTGGTCCTGATCGGACGGCGAGCTACCCATTGCTCGCCGTCCGCAAGCCCGCGCCTATGGTGGCCGGGAATCCGCCTGGGATTCCCGACGCCCAGGGCGTCTCCAGCGGCAGTTACGCTACCTGAGAATAATGTCGTAATCGATAGATGTACCTTCGAAATGGTTTGTGCAACCGTACATAAAGGTAACAAGTATTTGTTTTTATGTTGTGTTCTTTACATACCTCCAAATAGTAATGAGAATGAATATATGTTATTGTTGAGGCTATTAGAACAATTATGTGTCCAATATAAAGAGGTTGTTATAATAGGTGATTTCAACTTATACTCTTGTGATGTAAACATAAATAATTATTACGAATATTTTATATCTTTTTGTGAACTTACGCAGAAAAATAAGGTACCAAATTGTAATAATAGGCAGTTAGATTTAGTGCTGTGTTCGTTGAGTATGGGTGAGAGTGTGTGTGTCAGGGAGGCAGATGAAGCGATAGTGCCAATAGATACGTACCACCCGCCGCTAGACATTACGGTACCGCGTATAAGCAAACGCTCAGCTGTTAGTGGTTGTACTTTTAAAGACATACCTGTAAATATGCAAGAAAACGATTCTTGGCCACAGTGGAATTTTTATAAAGCGGATTACAGTAAGTTGTATAATATGATAATGTATCAGGCCTGGTCGCCTATGTATAACATAAGCGAGCCAGAGGAGTGTGTGAGTTATTTCTATGATATTATGAATGGTATTATTGATGATTGCGTTCCCAGCAAAATGCGACGTAGCCGTGTTAGTTCAAGGTACCATTACCCTGAGTGGTACACGGCAGATATTATTCGCGACATAAAATTAAAAGCACTTTTTCATAAGAAGTACAAAATTAGTGGATTAACGAGTGATTACGAAATGTTTTCTCAGTATAGAGCTAAGGTTAAAATGTTAATAGAATTGGCACACGACAAACACCTTGAGAATGTGCAATACAATCTCGCAAAGGATCCTAAATCCTTCTGGAATTATGTAAGGAGCAAAAAGGGTATGGTGAACCGTAAAAATATCACAAAAAATGGTCAAATATTATCGGATACCGAATGTGTACACGAATTTGCAAATTTTTTCAAGTCCGTGTACAGTCCCCTGAAAGCAAAACTAGACGTACAAGCCGCCGTGGCCGAGAGTAACACAAGTAGTTCCCGAATACATATAGAGAGTATTGATAGCACCCAGGTAAGGGAGGCGCTAACTAAACTTAAACCTAAGCGTTCAGCGGGACCAGATGGCATCCCACCATTTATTTTTAGAGATTGCAGGGATTATTTAACACAACCGCTGGTATACGTATATGATGTATGTTTTGAGCAGTCATACTTTCCGGAACGCTGGAAAACTACGCGAGTAATACCAGTACCTAAGGGCGAAGCAGGGAGTGAAGTTAGTGGATATAGGCCGGTGGCGGTGTTGTCGGTACCAGCAAAGGTGTTTGAGTCCGTTGTCCATCATGGTGTCTTGAACCAGGTTTCAGTCGCGTTGTCTGACTCACAGCATGGGTTCAGGCCGGGTCGTAGCACGACTACAAATCTGCTGAATTTTATGGCATATGTGGTTCCTAGCGTTGATTTGGGAGTGCAGGTCGATGCTGCATACTTTGATTTTAAAAAAGCCTTTGATTTAGTAGATAATGACATTTTATTGACAAAGCTTGCGGCAGTCGGATGCACTCCTAAATTGCTGAAATTCTTCGCTGATCATATGAGTAACAGAAAGCAGTATGTAGAATATGCTGGGTACAGATCTGAGCCCTATTTTACGAGGTCAGGCGTAAGTCAGGGCAGTAATTTGGGACCATTCCAATTTATAGTGATGGTGAATGACTTGCCCGAGGTCGTCAAGAATGCCAAGTGCCTGTTGTTTGCTGACGATTTAAAATTGCTACTCTCTGTGAAAGAACAAAAGGACTTTGTGCGCTTACAGGAAGACATAGACAGGGTTGTGGAATGGGGAAAGAAGAATAAGTTGGTGTTTAATACGTCAAAGTGTTCGGCAATAACTTTTAGTAGGATGAAAATGCCCAAGAAATATGATTATAGAGTGGACAACACGTTATTGAAAAGAACAGAAACGGTGCGTGATTTAGGAGTACGCCTTGACTCGGACCTGGCATTTCGTAATCACATCGTAAATGTTTGTAAAAAAGCCTACAGGAGCCTAGGGTTCGTCCTAAGAAGAGCTGAGGGTTTTACAAGCATCGCTGCGCTAACTTCTTTGTATAATGCATTGGTAAGAAGTCAGCTCGAATGTAACGCAATCATATGGGCTCCGCATGAAGCTAAATACAGTCTCATGCTGGAGCGTATACAAAATAAATTTACTAGGTTTCTGTATTTAAGGTTATATGGTGTATATCCATTTTATCCATTGATGTATCCAACCTTGTTTGTTATAGGCATGGTGGGATACAATAAATTGGAAACAAGGAGGGACATAGCTCTTGCTACCTATATTTTTAAATTATTGCGTGGCAAGACTTCAAACCCGGGTATATTAAAAGAAATAAACCTGTGTGTACCCGACAATTATGTATTACGAAGGCGACGGCCACGTCTATTGGCGGTTCCCAGTAGTAGGACCAATCTACTGAGTAAAGCCCCTATAACGCGTACCTTGCGTATACTTAATGACGTAGCAGACAGCATAGATCTTTTTACTTGTTCTCTGGGTGAGTTCACGAAAATCACTATGTTCAGAATATGTTATGAATATGATAAATAATAAAACTGTAATTGTAGCCACACTATTGAATTAGGACAATCCTGTAATGATAGTGATGATGAGTTGCTAAATAAATAAATAAATAAATCTTGCTGTTACTTTTAATAAATGTGTTGATCTAGGAACTTTTCCTGACCTCATGAAGAGTAGTAAAGTCATACCATTATTTAAGTCAGGTAGTAAAAATGACGTTGGCAATTTCAGACCTATTTCTATCCTACCTGCATTTAGCAAAATATTTGAAAAGTTAATTCTCAAGCAGTTACTAAGACATTTTAATTTAAATAGCCTCCTTCATAATGAACAATATGGCTTTACTAAAGGTCGTTCGACTACAGATGCGGGTGTTGCTCTGCTGAAACACATATTTAATGCATGGGAGAACTCGCAAAATGCTATTGGGGTTTTCTGTGATCTCTCCAAAGCCTTTGATTGCGTGCACCATGACACGCTTTTGCGTAAACTTCGTCATTACGGTGTGCAAAACGAAGCTCTGAACGTTATAAATTCTTATTTACAGAATAGGTTCCAATGTGTAGATGTTAATGGTGTGAAATCTTCTGGGCTACCAGTTCAGTTAGGTGTACCTCAAGGCTCCATACTGGGTCCATTCTTGTTCTTAGTGTATATCAATGACTTACCATTCTATTTAAAGGGTGTCTGTGAAGTTGTACTGTTTGCAGATGATACCTCTCTTATTTTTAAAGTAGACAGGAATAGGCAAGATTTTGACGATGTAAACAGTGCACTCTCAATGGTAACGGATTGGTTTACGACAAATAACCTAGTTCTCAATGCCAAGAAAACGAAATGTGTAAAGTTTGCCTTACCGAATGTCAGAAATCTAGGACCCAACATCGTCTTAGATAAAGAAGTGCTTGAAACTGTAAACTCGGCAGTTTTTCTGGGGATAACAGTAGATGCCAAACTTCAGTGGGGCCCACATATATCGAGCGTAGCGGGGAGGCTCAGTTCGGCCGCTTACGCCGTCAGAAAAGTAAGACAATACACTGACGTTGATACTGCTCGGGTAGTCTATTTTAGTTATTTTCATAGCGTTATGTCCTACGGTATTCTGCTCTGGGGTACAGCTGCTGATATTCAAAATATATTTGTCCTACAAAAACGAGCTGTTCGAGCAATTTACCAGCTAGGTGCCAGAGTTTCTCTGAGAGACTTTTTTAAAGATATTGGTATTCTCACGGTGGCATCACAATTCATCCTCGCCAACATCTTATATATTAGGCAAAATATACACTTATACACTAAAAACAGTGATATTCACAATGTTAACACTAGGAATAAGGGCAAACTACGAGTTCCCTTTCACCGGCTTCATAAGGTTCATAACTCATTTGTTGGGCTTGGTATAACCTTTTATAACAAGCTACCCTCTCCTTTGCTAGATTTGCCTTATAATGCGTTTAAAGCTAAAGTAAAATGCAACCTTTGTTCAAAGGCTTACTACTCCATTAACGACTACTTAAATGATAAGAGTAGTTGGTTGCTGTGATTAACTCAAGACAATGTTTATGTTCTTTCTCTAGAATTAGCTTACCCACTGACAGGTTATATGAGTTCATATAAATTTTTTATTATATTTATTTGGACTGTACTTATAGTCAATTTTATTTTAATATTGATTTTAATTTAATTTATTGATGACTCATTACAATGTTTTCTATATGAGTTGTATTGCAATATGTGGTTAGCTAGCGACCTCGACAATGGATAATTATTATTTTTGCCTGAGCAACCGGCAGCAGGTTCGTCATGCTCCCTTAGATGTCACTGCTTGCGGTAGCGTCGGAGGTCGGGTTGTCTCCTTCCCTCAAATATGGCGAGGGGGGTAATGGCTGATCTTTGCGTTATGCTCGTGAACGGGTGCTGCTTGTGGTGACTGGTCGTCTTGCTGATCTCGGTTTTGTTACTGTTATTTTGTTAATGTTATTAGTAATTCATTTTTATTTATTTACTTCGATGGTCCTAGTTTATCATTTATAGTTTATCATATGTAAGCGGGCACGCCCTTTGTGCCTAGAGGCTTTTATTTAGTTAATTTATGTTTATGTTTATATTAACTACTTATTTCTGCTTGAGTAGGTACATATAGTTCTCGTTTTTTTTTTTATATTATTCTTTTTTTTTTTTTTTTTTGTTGGTATATTGGCGTGTGCTAGCTGACATATGGCTAATTAGATTTATGTTTTATGTTGCGTAATAATGTAAATGATTTTGCAAACTTTTGTATAGAATCAAATTTTTCTAACTGAACAGACAGCTGTGCTGCTGGGGAGTTTGTTGCGCCACTTCTTCTTCCCAGCTAAAGCAGTAGGAAGTGGTGAAGGGTGGGCGTTTTGGGGGGACTGTCTTATGTAATTTTGACGTTCGAAAAGTGCTGATTCTCAGCCTAGTTTGAATAAATGACTTTTGATTTTTTGATTTTGATTTTGTTTCTCACGATAAAATTGCAATTTGACAGAAAGGTTTTCAATCATTACGGTTTAATTTGTCGTAAGTATCATAAAATAGTTATACACCTGTAAGGACATGTAGTTAAGGTTTAATTTTGATATGAAGTATTGCTGAAATGGTATTTTTTATGTATATAACCAATCAATTTCGATCTTATAATTACATTCGCTCCAGTATCTTTCAGTGATCCACTTACCTTTTTCGTTACATATTACGTCATCCTACAACTATAAAATGTGAGTAAGTACTACTAAGTTTATTGAATATTTTAATGTGTAATCGGTACTCAGCTACGGACCTGGTTTCTGCCTGCCGGCTGGTGTTACTATCAACATCATACCATCCATGTCATCTTCTAGCGAGCTATATTCCATCTGAATATTTTAATGTTTAATCGGTACTCAGCTACGGACCTGGTTTCTGCCTGCCAGCTGGTGTTACTATCACCATCATACCATCCATGTCATCTTCTAGCGAGCTATATATCATTGAAACTTTCCTCTTCATAATTATTGAGGTTGCATATAGAATTAATCTTAGTGTATTCTATTTCAGGTCTGACTCGGAATCGGAATACCAATCACCACGGTCCACAGCTACAGTAGTCGAGGTGATAAAAAAACAGCCAAAGAAAAAGGCGGTGAAGCGCAAACACCAGAAAGCACCGCCCACCCGTCAAACTCTAAGTCAAGGTAATTTATATTACTGCTTGTATGTTTAGTTGTTTGTTGAGTATAATAATTCAATTTAAATGTTATGTGCACTGGTACATTAAGGTTAGGACACTTGGAATAGTTACTTCATTAGGTATTCTTATTGAAATTATTATATCCAAATATATACCACGTTTATCGCGTCTATCACGCTTTGTATTCCCCATAGGATTCAGCAGAGGTGTATCACCTTAATTTCTTTAGTTAAGAAATAAATGTAATTTATTATAAATTAAAATATGTGTAATTGTTTACAGTAAAAGACGCAGCTTGAGCTCGGACCTCTTTGGTCTGGAGGACGTACAGAAGACGACGACCTCAAGCGGGGACTTCGGTTCATCGCTCATCAGCCGTGTCGCCAACGGTAAAGTACGTTGAGCGGCAGACCTTAGGGGAGACTTCTACGTGGAAGTCAAGGTTTATGCGAAAGACGAAGTTGCCTCCACCCCCAAGGAAGAACGGTGGAAAAAAGCCCAGGTCGTTTTAAAAGCACAGTTAGATCGTAACACTCCCCAATGGGATGGGCTGCAAATGTTTATGAGAGCAACTCACGAATTGTTTGACAAATCCGAGGCTGTCTTTTACAGCGATAGTATAAATTAAAAAAAAAAAAATGTAGTTGTAAATTGTTGGGGACACCAAATTAATTGTATCGTTATTGCAGAATCTAATAGTATGTAAATCTAAACCTATTTTAGCATACAAAATTAACTGACGTAATAATTATCTAAAATGCCTTTCTGTACCGTTTGTAACACCTCTGTTGAGCGCAGTCACTGGACAGGTCATCTACGTAGTACTAATCATAAAAACAAAAATATTTCGCATTTTTGCGAAGGTGTTGAAATAATCCATTCTGCATTTAACTTATTTTTAACTATTTTTTACTTATTTTTTAACTTATTTTTATTGTGTAACCGTCGCGGTTGCGTCGCCTATTTTAAACTAATTAGAAATAAGTTTTTTTCTCATATAAGTGAATGTAATTCTTTTTGAGAAATAAAGTTCTTAAACCTATTTCGGAATCGTATAGCTTGTTATAGAATTGTTGATCCGTCTGAGAATTATTCTCTAGAATCATTTTTTTATAATATTCAGAACAAAATTAAAACGTTAATTGATATGTCTCTTAAAGAACACACTTGTTTAAAAGTTAACTTCGAATATTTCGCTTTGTTTTTAATGGTTAAAAATGATTCTCAGGAGATGAAATCATTTGCCACAAAAAACTTTACTTTGCATCAGAATTATGAATTGGATTCATTATTGGCTCAAGTCAAAAACACTTTAACAAAAAAGATAGAAGAATTTCAGGACCGAGACAGTGGATGGACGTTCTTGAACAATTCCCATTTGGAAATTAATGTTAACAAATATCAACCTTTGCGCGGTTCAGGTTTTGTCGAATTACCTGTATCAATAAAATCGAAAAAAGCATGTATTAATATCCGCAATAATGATGAGTATTGTTTTTTATGGCACTAGTTTAGAAAAGTTGGTTAGTACCATGAAAAAACAAGACTTCAAGCAATTAAAATCTTATTTTCCTAATAAAACACAATTTAACCTACTCACCCGTAAAGGAGTGTATCCCTATGACTATATGTCTCAATGGGGTCGATATAAAGAAAAATGTTTGCCGTCAAAAAAATGTTTTTTTAACTCTTTGATTAATGAGTCAATTACTGACGAAGACTATGAACACGCTCGTTCCGTTTGGTCAGTATTTAATATTCGAAACATGGGTATGTACACCAATTTATATCTTAAAACAGACGTTCTGTTGCTAACAGATGTATTTGAAAATTTTCGAAAAACTTGTAAACGACATTACAATCTCGATCCCGCGTTCTATCTTACAGCACCAAGTCTATCTTTTGATGCAATGCTTTTAAAAACAGGAGTTCAATTAGAATTAATTAGCGATGTAGAAATTTTTAGAATGATACAACAAGGTATTCGTGGAGGTGTTTGTATGTGTTCCAAAAGACATGCAAAAGCCAATCATAAATATTTAGATAACTACGATCCAACCCGTCCAAATTCATTTATCATTTATTTGGACTGTAACAATTTATACGGTTACAGCATGTGTCAATCCCTGCCCTATTCCGGTTTTAAAATAGACAGGAAATATATTTTTTACAAACGAATTTGACAGACATCAGTGATACCTCGGAAAACGGCTACATTCTTGAAGTTGATTTAATATATCCGGAAAAATTGCACAATGAACACAATGATTTTCCATTTTGTCCAGAAAACTGCATACCACCTGGTGGTAAAAATAAAAAACTAATACCGAATTTGTTTGACAAATATCACTATGTAATTCATTACGTTCATTTAAAAAAATGCTTACAATACGGTTTAGGGGAGAGTGTGTATGAAAGAGCCAAGCTTTGAAAGAGCCGATGCGATTATCTTCCACTTAACAAAATCTTACCATAATTCAATTGTACTCTTTGTATGGCAACACTGGACAGCTGCCACCCACAGACATTTGACAATTCTACAAAATCAAATTGCGTCGTAGGACTGAATTGAAAATTTTGAAGGCAAAATGTAAGTATTTTTGGGTTTACTTAAGTTTTTTTGACAAGAAGTGTAAAGCATAGGTTGACAAAACGAATATGTTTTATTGTTATGCATATAGTTGACATTATTTTACACAAATATTATTGTTATGATGTTATGGTAAATTGGCTGTAATTTGAGGTTATATGTTTTAATACAAAATGTTTTGAAAGAGCCATTGTCGAGTCTTTGAAAGAGCCGGCTCTTTCATGACACGAAAACTGGCTCTTTCAATATACTACTAGCTTTTAGTTTAACATTGCCCTCTTTTTTATACCTATTTAATACTGTTAATCTTTCAGACTAGAAAAACATGTCTTTGCGAGCCTCAGTACCGAAAAAACGGCAACGACCCACAACTGCAGTAATAGAAGAGGCTGTACGAGAAGTGATTGCAGAAAATCAATCCATAAATAAAACAGCATTAACATTTGGTATATCAAGAGCCTATTTGGCGAAAATTATTAAGAAGGCTAAGAATTCTGAGGTGGAGTACGTGCATCGCCCAAATATAGGTAACAAACGCATTTTTTCTAAAGTTCAAGAAGACTTATTGGTTTCATATCTTAAAACTGCATCTAAAATGTGTCACGGTTTGACGAAAAAACAAACAAGAGAATTAGCTTTCCAGTATGCAGAGGCAAATGCTATCTGTCCAGAAAAATGGAATAATGACAAAATTGCATCTGTGGAATGGCTCCGAGGCTTCATGTCAAGACACAAAGACTTGTCAGTCAGAAAACCTGAGAGCACTTCTTTATCCAGGGCGACAAGTTTTAATAAGACGAATGTTGGCATATTCTTTGAAAAGCTGACCAGCATTTACGAAAAGTATAATTTCCCACCACACATGATCTTTAATACAGATGAAACAGGATGCAGCACTGTTTCAGCCCCACCTAAAATCATCGCTGAAAAAGGCTCCAAACAAATTGGGCAGGTTACTTCAGCCGAGCGTGGTACGCTCGTAACCACTCTGTTTTTTATTAATGCTGCAGGTGGCACTATACCCCCTGTCTTTATCTTTCCACGTGTGAATTATAAAGACCATATGTTAAATAATGGGCCTTCAGGAGCACTAGGTTTAGCACATGTTTCAGGCTGGATGACTGAGAATAATTTCATGAAGGCTATGGAACATTTTGTGATTCATGTTAAACCATCAGAAGAAAATCCAGCATTGATTTTATTGGATAACCATGCCTCCCATGTTAATCTCCGTGTAATAGAATGCCAGACAAAATTTTATAAAAATGCTGACTTTTCCACCTCACTGCAGTCATAGGCTACAGCCTCTGGACGTCACGGTATATGGGCCATTCAAAACCAGATATCGAATAGCTATGAATGAGTGGATGCTTTCGAATCCTGGTAAAACTGTTACTATCTACCAAGTTGCGCAGTTTGCTAGAGATGCTTATTTAGCAGCTTTTAGTCTGCAAAATGTGACTCAAGGATTCATCAAAACTGGCATTTATCCTTTGAATTCTAATACATTTTCCGATGATGATTTTCTTGCATCATACGTGACCGACAGACCTAATCCAGTTTCTCTTGATGATTCTACGCCGGAAAACGTGAGACCAAGAACACCAGAGTGCAGCACTTTTCATATTAACACTTCAGAAGCTCCTGGAATTCTAAATGTCGGATCCATACCCACAGATAGTTTGATTGACAACATCCCATTGCTAGAAAGTTTACAGCCATCAACATCAGTATTACAACAAATTGCAAGTCCTGAAGTTGTAAGACCTTTCCTAAAATCAGGACCCAGAAAAAAAACTAAGCCTAACAATCGTAAAATGTCTTCAGCTATAATCACAGATACTCCTGAAAAAAACCAGATAGAAGAAAAAGAAGGTAAAGCCAAATCTAGAAAACCTATTGTTAAGAAAATGACTACAAAACAAAATATAAGAAAACTAAATTCTAAAAAACAGGATGATTCCAGTGACACTAGCATTAACATATCTTTGCACGATGATACATCATTAACAAGCTCAGATGACGAAATAAATTTATTAGAATTCAAGAAACAGAATAATTTACAGCAAGATAAAAATAATTGTATTGTGTGTAATGGACACTATTCTCAGAGCAAAGAAGAATGGTACCAGTGCAAAATATGTGAAGGGTGGACACATGAGTCTTGTGGTCACAAAGGAGTGATTAATTTCTTCTGCCAAAAATGTTTTTAATTGTTTTGTCATAGTTTTATAAAAGTATTATTAATGATTAAGATTATTGTAAGATGATTATTTGAGACTGATCAAAAGCTGTGATTTTTACTTACGTTTAATTATGATTATAATATTAAGTTTATATAATATTAAGTTTACGTTTAATTATGATTATAATATTATAATTAAGAGATATTAAAATTGTTAAAAACTAGTTTGTTTGTACAAAGTGGAATCTGGCTCTTTCATAGCACACGGTAGCTCTTTCATTGACAGGCTGTTTTGAAAGAGCCAATTTCCCATTTTTTTAAAGTAGCTATATTTCAGGTTTCTTACATTGTTACCATTTTTTTTTAATTTCAGTACCATAACTATTAAACTGATTATTGAAAAAAAGTATTTTTATTTAAAAACAATCAGCCTAAAATGATTTTATTTAATACTTTTTAAAACTGGCTCTTTCATGCACACTCTCCCCTAATATTGAGAAGGATCCATCGCGTTATTATGTTTAAGCAAAGTTGTTTTTTAAAGCAATATATTGATATTAACACTCAGTTACGTCAAAAAGCAGAGTCAACGTTTGAACAAGATTTTTTCAAATTATTAAACAATAGTATTTTTGGAAAAACCTTAGAAAATAATGAAAATCGAATAGATGTTAAGTTAGTAAACAAGTGGTGTGTCTCAAACAATAAAACAAAAAAGACTAATTGTGCTGAGAAATTGATAGCTAGTCCATATTTTCACAGCGCCTCTGTATTTTTTGATGATCTAGTAGCAATCCAAATGAAGCCTTTGCGTGTTATACTTAATAAACCAATATACATAGGGTTCACAGTATTAGAATTATCTAAAACGCATATGTACGATTTTCACTACTCTATCATGAAACCTTTTTATGGTAATGGAATTGAATTGTGCTATACTGACACAGATAGTCTAATCTACGATGTACAGAGTAATAACGTTTATAAAGATTTCAAGCTCAATTTTTTAAAATATTTCGATACCTCTAATAATGACTTAAACAATGAATTTGATTTGCCTATTATTAATAAGAAGATTCCAGGACTTTTTAAGGACGAAATGGGGGGCAAAGTTGTCAAAGAATTTGTAGGACTGCGCTCAAAGCTTTATTGTATTAAAACCTTATACAAAACAATTAAAAAAGCCAAAGGTACAAAAAAATGTGTAACGAAAAATTTAAGTATGTTTGATTATAAAAATGTTTTATACAATTGCAATGTTATTCGCAAAAAAAATGTATTGTTTAGGTCAATAAAACATGAAATATTCACTCAGAATGTAAATAAAATAGCACTTTCAAGCAATGATGATAAACGGTTGCTATCATCAGATAAAGTATCTACTTTAGCTTGGGGTAGTGCAAATATATTTATGTCATGCATTACCATAATTTTAGATGTAATTAGGAACCTGCAGTAGTTACGTGTTACATTTAAAACATAAATTTGATTGTAAAACTATGTTATTCTAATTGGAAAGTTAGATAATCTTACAACCTACCTAATATCATACTTACTATTATAAAAAGTTTGTGAGGATAGGTGGCTGGATGTTTGTTACTCTTATAGTGTGAAATGTAATATTGTTTTTTTCGCGGGTAGGTGTAAATAAGTTAACATGCAACTTCGTCAATCTATTTTAATTAAATTATTATTAAGTATTTTTAATTGCTTCCAAGTTCAATATTTGTTGTATATACCATTAAATAAGCAGCACTTACATTGGTGAAACATTCAGTGTAACGGAAGCACTTAATACAACACCACCTGCCAGCTTCTCACTAGTATTGTCTGAGTCACAAAAAGTTCACTGCACACTTCATCATGTCATCTCAACTGGATGATATCCAATCGGCCCAGAAGAACCTCGAGGAGTGCTTCCTTAAGAAGATGGGTGAGCTTGAGGCACAGATCCAATGTGCTGGCCCCGCAAAGGACACCGTAGCAAAGATTGCAGAAGAGTTCCGGTCATTTCGTGAGCTTATGTTCAGCGTGCTGGGACTTCTTAGGAAGCAAATCATGGAGCGTTCTAATGCGGTTGATGGATTGGAGACGAGATCTCGTCGGAAAGCTTTCATTTTCACTGGGTTTGCTGAAGCGGACAAAGAAGATTGCAAGGCTCTTGTTTTGGACCTTCTGAAGGGCAAACTGGCTCTGCCTGACATCACTGCATCGTCCATCAAAGTGTGCCACAGACTTGGAACATCACGCAAGGGACCAACTACTAGCAGGCCTATATTGGTAAGGTTCTCCAATGTTGACCTCAAATCCACTGTCTGGAAGGCAAAGTCTGCACTGAAGGGTTCTAAAGTCACAGTCAAGGAGTTCTTGACTAGGTCCAGGCAAACTGTTTTCAGCAGAGCGCGCCTGCACTTCGGAATGTCGGCATGCTGGACTCAGGACGGAGTTATCATCATTAGGTCCCCAGATGGAACACGGCATAAGATTTGGTCTTTGGAGGAACTTAATCCCTTATTGGCTAAGTACCCTAAGACCCAATCATCAGTTGGTGCTGGAGGCAAGGCTGATAGTGGAGTGCGAAAAATCTAAGTGTTTGCAACCAATTGGTACGTACCAATTGGTTCTTTAACTATTCACTTTTTTGTACTTGGGACGTCAGTTCACGTAAATGTCATTGTGCACGTCTACCTGCTAACTAATTTTCTCACTTTCACCTCAAAATTACTATAAAATCATTCTGTTGGTAATTTGTAATTGTTTTTGGATTTTCATCGTCAACTGTCACTACTATTGTCATACTGTCTGTCATTGTCATCTGTCAATCTTGATTTGTCCTAAATTTTGACGTTCCATTTGCTTTGTGTTTGCGTTCCGTTTTTGCTCATCAATCTTTGTCATGTATCGTTTTGTTCTTTGCTTTTTCATAATATTTGTTTATGTTTGTGATACTGTATCCTCTTCCAAATAGATGTTTTTTATTTTTATTTATTGCTACAGACTACTGTGAAGTGGTACACGGATCTTCTGGCACTCGATTATCTTTTCATGACGAGTTAAAACAATACGCGTTAGTTCCGATTTTGGCCACGCACCAAAAGATCCGTGTACAACTATACTATACTGGTGCTTCTGGTGGGTGGTGCACTGATAGTGGTGTTGCACCAAGGTGAAAGTCCTAGTCATATTTTTTTTGTATATTTATTAGTTATATATATTATTTTTATTTGTACGTTATGTTATCTGATGATGATTCTTTTTACTCTGCTATTGATTCCTCTAGCTCATCCGCTAATGTAAGTTTTAACTCCTTAACTGACACCCTTGGTGACTTTGTGCGTCGAAGCTTCAGTCAACAGAAAGGTCATTTGTTTAATGTCTGCCATATAAATGCCCAAAGTGTCCCAAGTCACTTCAGTGATCTGTTAGGCACCTTTACCGACGCAAATGCCCATGCCGTTCTGGTTTCTGAGAGTTGGCTCAAACCTCAACTTCTCTCCACCACCTACTCCTTCCCAGGTTTCACTCTTATCCGCAATGATAGAATTGGAAAGGGAGGGGGTGGTGTAGCTATCTATCTTCGTAGCGATTTCCCATACAAAGTCATTGCCACATCTCCCTCACAATACCATGCTTCTGCTGAGTACCTCTTTTTGGAGGTCTGCGTCGAAGGCGTCAAGACCCTTCTTGGTGTTGTTTATTGTCCACCTGCCGTTGACTATTTTTCTAATCTTGAATTGGCGCTGGAATCCGTAGGGTCTGAGTATGCACATTGCGTCATCATGGGCGATTTCAACACTGACCTTGCTCACCACAACCCCCGATCCCGTAAACTCCTTCACATCATTGAGTCCGTTAGTCTCTATATACTTTCCCTGCAACCTACCCATTTCAATATCTCAGGCGATGACACTTGGCTGGATTTAATCCTCACATCCACTCCCTCCCTTGTTTTCTCTCATGGTCAATGTGCCGCTCCTGGATTTTCCCATCATGACCTCATTTTCCTCTCGTATATCCTAAAACTACCTAAACCTGTCCCGAAAGTTCTGCACATGCGTTGTTTTGCACGCATGGACGTTGAGAAGCTTCGTCAGGATGCGTCAGACCTGAGTTGGGAACACCTGGCAGCGGCGACAGCTGTAGACGAAAAACTGTGCATTTTTGATCGAACGGTCCTTGCTCTCTACGACAAACACGCTCCTGTCAAGAGGATTAAACTACGGCGTCCACCTGCTCCTTGGATGACGTCAGGGGTTCGAATGGCGATGAGGCGCAGGGATCGGGCCTTCCGTAAATATAAAAAGGATCGCAGTGATGAAAATCGGAACTTTTACAAAGCTGCTAGAAATCGGTGTAATCAGATGATACGCAACGCTAAACGCCGCCATATTCTCGAGAACATATCTTCTTCTTCACCTGCTGATATCTGGAAGTTCCTTGGTACTCTCGGTATCGGCAGACCACGTCATGTGGATTTTCCTAATACAATTGGCCTTGATGATATCAACCGTCACTTCACAACCACTTGTCATTTGGATTCGCAAATGTTGTCCCAGACGGTCGATTACATTACTGGCCTATAATAATAAATAATAAAATAAATAAAAATAAAAATAAAATGCCTTTTATTTCTTGTTACAAATATAGGTTAAAAATAAGTTTTACAATTAAAAAGAAAAAAATAAATAAACATCAAAACAGTTTGCATGCATGTATTAATTAATTAGGTGCTTTATTCTTTTAGGTGCTTTATTTTTATGGGTACAAGAACCCCTCTCAACGGAGGGTAAAGGCCTCCTCCAAAGATGACCATTTTTCTCTGTCTTCAGCTTCTCGCATCCAGTGTGTGCCTGCTATTTTTATAACATCGTCTGTCTAGCGCGTATTCGGCCTACCTCTTTTCCTCTGGCCCGATGGTCCTAGCCATGACGTTGTCGTTTTGGTCCAGCGATTATCACTGAGTCTGGCTACGTGTCCAGCCCATCGCCATTTTAGCTTCTGTGAGTAACTGAGTGCGTCGATAACTTTAGTTTTCTGTCTTATGGCGGTATGGCGGATTTTTTGTATCTTCTTGATTTTCAGGATGCTTCTCTCCATACTACTCTCATACTCTCCATACTACATACTCTCATTTTCTTCCAATCATCAGCAAACACATCACATTCAGGGTCGGTAGTCAGTAGGGCGTTTAGCATCCTTAGGGTTCGACATACCGGGGATTGAGCTCTAGCAACAGATGAAGATAGCGGTAGTGCGAACAGGTTATGACGGCGGCTTTGACGGTGCCCAAGGTATTTGTCGGGCACAAATAGGCAGCAGAAAAGTCCGTGGAGCTCAGGGCAGTCAATTAGACCGTTTAGGGTTTTACAGGCAATCGTGAGCTGATCAAAGCCCCTTCTTACCTCCAACGAATTGAAACCCAACACCCCTAGAAGATAGTTCGTTGGGTACATGAATGGATAGTGATGGTACAGCCTTTGGTACAAAAATCTCAAGAAGGTTTTCTGAACTTTCTCAAGCATCAGTGTCTGTGACGCAGTATGTGGATGCCAGACACAGGCGCTGGACTCGAATTTACTCCGAACCAAAGTGGTGTATAGGAGTTTAATAATACTGGGATTGCGAAAGTCACGAGCGTTCCTCAAAACAAATCCCAAACGCCTGAAGGATTCCTTTGCAAGGGCAGACACGTGGTCTCTAAATGTCAGACTGCGGTCGAAAGCCACTCCTAAGTCCTTAACGCTGGTGACACGAGTGATCACTATACCCTCCAAACTATAATCGAATTTTATTGGTCTCAACCCTCGACCATAAGTCATAACGCTGCATTTACTAATATTAAACAACAACTTGTTCGCAATGCTCCACTCATAGACGGTATTGATATCTTTTTGTAGGAGTTCGCAATCCACCTCTGTTCTGATTTGCGCAGCTAGCTTTAGATCGTCGGCATATAGTAGACATTTTGCGAATCGAATCTTACAAATTAGGTCATTGATCATGATCAGAAACAGAGGCGGCCCCAATATGGATCCCTGACTCACGCCCGAGCGAGTGTAATAAGCCTTCGACTCAAAGCAGCCATGCCGGACGAACTGTTTGCGATCCCGTAGGTAGTCGGCGAAGAAGTTAAGAAGACCGGATGAGATGCCCGTAGCTCCCAACTTTGCCAAAAGCACATCGTTGTCCACCTTGTCGAACGCCTTCCGGAAATCAAAATACAGAGTGTCGACCTGCCTACCGGATTCCAGGCTACTTGATATGAAGTCAACATGAACCAGTAGATTTGAGTTCACGGAGCGACCAGGTCGAAAACCATGTTGAGCATCAGAAATATACATATTGGTTTGTTTATAGATAACAGAGTGAAGTATATGTTCAAAGACCTTTGCAATGGTTGATAAAATAGCGATGGGTCTGTGTTCCTCGACAGATGTTTTGTCACTGGTTTTAGGGATAGGAGTGACGCGTGAAGTCTTCCACATCTCCGGATACACGCCCGACTGAAGAGCTAGATTAAAAACATGACATAAAGGGGCTGCTAATATGCTGCTACATCCTTTAACGATATATGCAGGGATGTTATCCGGGCCGATCGAGCTGCAGGGTTTGAGTTTGGAAATACCCCCAACCACGTCCGGAGGGACTAATACGGGCAGGGGAAAATTACCTCCCTCACTATTCACCGTGCTTGATTTCGGGTTCAATTTCTGGTGTGTCCGGCAGAAATACGCTGGAAAAATACTCAGCATATGCCTCAGCAGCTTCGACATCTGAATAGACCCTGCCATCGAGCACAACGTCCGGCTCAAACCCACCCCTAGATCGCAGGCTTGAAATGTGCTGCCGGAACAGTTTTGGATTCTTGCCTAGGCTGTTTTCCACATTAGAACAATGCAATCTATATGCCTCCTCGGTTCTCACTTTTAATTCCGACCGTAGTGCGCTAAACTGAGCATATGTAGCATCACACCGGGATTGCTTCCGTTTATTATGGAGTTTTGATTTGCGTCGAGTGTCGCTTACGATATCCCTAGTAAACCAGACTGGGTACCGCTTATTACCAGAGGTCCTTCTCGTCTTCTTTGGAATAGAGGAATCAAATATATCATACATTAGATTATAAAACTTACAAGCAGCGGTGGACGCGCCATTGCAGCGAAAAACGTCTTGCCATGGAGCAGAGCGAACAAGATCGAACAATAATGTGTAGTCACCTTTACAAAAGTTCCAGTCCTTACTACAGTCAATATTGCTAGGGTCAAGTTTTTCATTTACCTTACGCCTTGGGATAGGAACAATATCCAACGGCGGGTGATACAGATCAATCGGAACCAGTTCCGTACCCTCGAAATACTCACAGTTTACAGCAGCGCCCTCCCGAGCCAACACTACATCTAACTTACTGCCACGCATATTCATCACCTCATTCATCTCTACCAGTCTACAAAAGCTTAGAAAATAAGAGTAGTAATTATTAACATTTACTGACGCACTTTTAAGATTAAGGTTGCCTAAAATAATAATAGTTCCCTTCAAACTGTGAATAATGTCCTCGACCTTGCAAAACCACGCCAGGTAATCCTCGTCAGTTGCACTAGGTTTGACGTAAACAACACACACATATGTATTTAGGCCATAAATTGTGATCTTAGCCCACAAATCTTCGCCGCAGGCGGTTTCAAATTCATGTAGCCTATTCACGGTGACCCCAGGCCGCGCAGCCAGCTGCACACCACCACCCGCGGTCACCCTGTCTCGTCGAAGAGTACGCCAATCTCCAACCGATATTTCTGAGTCCTCCACTGAATTATCCAGGTTGGTCTCGGTAACGGCTATCAGATCATGCTCAAACAGTAATAAGCTTGACCTCCATGTAGGTAGCTTGGTTTTGAGCCCACGCACATTTTGGTACATTAAGCGCAGATAGACGTTGCGATCCGTACAACCACAAGAGGCGGCAGCGGCAAGTACGCAATAGGGCTTATTGGGTCTCATCGCTTCGGGCACGAAAATTACGGTGCCATGGTTTGACGCAAATATCCTCTGCCCAATTTTCAGGAGCCACAACTTGATGAGCCAATTTTGAGGGTACACCCAGCTTGAAGGATGCGTATTTACCACGGGATTTGAGGACTTCTACCGTACAAGCATCTGTTCCACAAATTGTAGTCAGGTGATCACGTACCTGACTATCAGATGTGCCCTGCTTAACGTAGAAGAGGTGCAGGTATCTCTATCTTTCAGAGGCTTCTAGCTTGGTGGTACCGGGTGCTGCTGTTCCACGCAACACATTACTGAGTGAACGTTGGGAGTGTCTGTGTCGAACTTCCGTCCAACCATCTTTTTCTGCGTCGCCCATCGAGATGTCAACTATAGCGGCTGCCACCGGCACGACGACACGGGGTTTCGAACAATCCCGCAGACTTGCCTCGGGATTCTCCCGATCAACATCCTCCGCCCCCTTTAGACGCGATCTCCAAGGGATCGGTGACCTTCCCGCCTACTTTTGATGTAGCCGCACGACGTTGAGTAACTTCAGTGTTCGAGCGGGGAAATTTTTGTTGCCCATGCTTAACCGTATCCTTCCCACTCGTTTTCACTTGGGGAGTAGCTATACTAGTTTTAGGCTCGAGCTCCGTTGTGGTTTTTCGGATTATCACACATTGGTTTCTAATTTCAGAGACATCCTTAACCAGGGCGGATATCATTTTGTCCTGCTCAGTTTTCCATGCTGACAACTTAAGATCGAAGTCGGCCTTCCAGGAAGCCAACATTTTCAGTATTTCACTCTGCACTTCACGACATGCACATGAGTTGTGGATAGCGGAGTTATTGGGCGAGTCGTCGATGCGTGGCCGCTTGCCCCTGAATGTAACATTATCATCAGGCTTCTCGCAACTAGAAGCCGATGCTATGTCAGGAACTGTTTGCGATTGTCCTGGTCCCCCCATTTTCGGGGATGTAGGCGGTGTACGATGCACCTTAGGCATATCTAAGTCACGCGTGAATCGTCCTCTCAGAGGCAGAGTGAATTAGGTAGGAAGTAATGCGCCGTCTTCGTTACTTAGTCTTTGGTGCGAGCGCTCGCATACGTCACTGGGCGTAGCCGCGCGCAGATATGACACTTATGCGGTCCGCGTAACCACGACGGTCGCATGCACTGTGCGTAGAGTGTCTTGTCACTCACTCACCGTTTGACTAGTTCAGATTTAAAATTTAAAACGGTTCACACTGGTTCACACCAAAAAATCGTTCCAAATTAGCACTTATTATAACTTTTAGACAAAAATTACACTTGTATGTAGAATAGTCAATAACTTTGTACACTGTTGTTTCGAAATAAGTCCAGATTTGAATTATTTTAGTATTTTAGCAAAGAGCAAAAACATACGTAAACTTGAACGTTCGGCCGTCAGGGCAAAGGATGAGTGATGTTGACCCTTTTCTCTACTTCTAGTTCGTTGTTGCGTGGATTAAATGAGATTTGTTTTCCCAGGTAAATATAAGTATCAGCATACGATAGCGGTCGATTTCTGAGATAAATAGGTATTTTAGTATGATTCGTCATGACGTTTGTTTTATCTAAATTGATTTCCAAGCCTACTTTACGACTTTCTTCATGTAAAGAGTTTATCATCAGTTGTAGTTGGGTTGTGCTTTCTGATAGCAGGACTATATCATCCGCAAATCTGAGATGGCTCAGGTAGCGTCCGTTTATGTTTATGCCCACTTTTTCCCAGTTTAGTTTGCCGATGATATACTCCAGCACCGCTATGAAGATTGTTGGAGAGATTGGGTCTCCTTGCCTCACACCTCTTTTTATTTGGCCTAGCCAGTCCAATAATAGAACCATTTCACCTCTCTCCGGTCACCTTAGACGAAGTTAAAAAGATCATCCTGTCTATAAAATCTAAGGCTGTGGGCTGTGACGGCATCAGTCGTAGTATGGTCGTGTGGATACTTGATATCCTTCTCAAAGTCAAAGTCAAATAATTTATTTCAAATAGGCACATAATATGGCACTTTTGAACGTCAAACAAAGAAATAGAATTGATTCTAGTTGCCCCTTCCAAAAGGTAGTTTTCGTATGGAGAAGAATGGGCAAGAAACTCCACCGTTACTCTTTTAAAAATCTCCCTCCGATTACCCACATTATCAACTTTTCTCTTGATTCCGGACAATTCCCATCCTTGTGGCGTAAGGCGTATGTACGCCCACTCCCTAAAATTTCAAATCCCTCCTTACCCAGTCACTTCCGACCCATTTCCATTCTCCCGTTCCTGTCTAAAGTGCTTGAAGCCTGCGTACACAAGCAGTTTGCGGGGTTTGTTCACCGGAACAACCTTGTTAGCTCTTTTCAGTCTGGATTCAGGCCTGGGCACAGTACAGCTTTCGCTCTCCTTAAAGTGACTGGCGACGTTAGAGAAGCGATGGAGGATACCAAGGTTACCGTTTTGGTATTAATTGATTTCTCCAATGCCTTTAACGCCGTCAGCCACGATATTCTCCTTTCTATCCTCTCTCATCTTATGGTTTCGTCCGAGGCTCTGGAATGGTTCTCTTCTTATCTTCGGGGACGTCAGCAGTCGGTTCGCGTTGATGAGAGCTCTTCGAGTTGGCGCGACCTGGATGCTGGTGTTTCACAAGGCGTTATTCTTTCTCCATTGTTGTTTTCCATCTTCATTAATTTTATAACTCACTGTCTTCGGTGTTCGTATCATCTTTATGCCGATGATCTTCAATTATATACAGCTGAGCGGGTTGAAGGTTTGTCAGACGCTATAGCAGATGTAAACCGAGATTTAGATGCCATCAAAAAGTGGTCTGATAGTTTTGGGGTGTCAGTAAACCCCTCAAAGTGTCAGGCCATTGTAATTGGGAGCTCACGCATGATGAGTAGGGTGACGCTCAGCTCTCTTCCTCCTCTAATCTTCAATGGCACTGTCATCCCCATTACCTCTACTGTGAAGGATCTCGGTTTGCATCTGGACTCAACGCTTAGGTGGCAACGCCAGGTCTCTAGTGTTAGTCAAAGGGTCAGCGGTACTCTGCGATCCCTGTATCGTCTGAGGAACTTTTTGCCCGCTAAGACGAAAACTGTGCTTGTGCAGACTTTAATTTTCCCCGTCATCGACTATGGTGACGTGTGCTACTTTGACTTGAATGCAGTTTTGCTGGACAAGCTTGACAGACTACTCAAAAACTGTATCCGGTTCATATTCAACCTTAGGAAATATGACCATGTGTCGAGCTATAGGTCTGAGCTCAAATGGATGTCCATTCGCCAAAGAAGAAGTTTGCGTGCTTTGACCACGCTTTACTCCGTTCTCAACTCTCCCACTCCTCCTTCTTATCTTGTGTCTCACTTCCAATATCTGTGTTCTTCACACACTAAGTCTCTGCGTTCTTCTAACAATCTTCTCCTACTCTGTCCTTCTCATACTTCTGACTTTGTTCATTCTTCTTTTCATATTCAGTCCATTCTTCTTTGGAATGCGCTTCCTCTTGATATCAGGACGGCCACCAGTCGTTATGCATTTAAGCGGAAACTGCGGAGTTTTTTTCAAAATAAATAGAGTAGAGTCATGTCATCACCTCTCACCCTTGAATTTGTATGTTTTATATATATATATAGTATTTATTATAGTAAATATGTATGTAAGTATATGTATCATAAGTTTATAGCTTATTTATGTACTGTAAATCTGTTTTTATCCATAATGCAATACGATATATTATATATTTTTTCTCTTTGTTCCTCTCAATTAGAGCACCCGCCATCTAATCTCTTCACCACCCTTGGTTGACTGGTAGAGAATGCCTCAGGCATTAAGTCCGCCTTTGTACCTTTTTTTTTGTGCGAAAAGTTTAAATAAATAAATAAATAAATTGTTGTGTATGTAATTCTAAAATTTGTGTATTCTTGGTGTCCCTACTAGTTAGTTCCAAATTAATTTTAGTAAAATATCTGTATTATATGTATATTAATTTACTTAAATAAACTATATGTATGTTCATAATAATAATCTGTTTCATTTCCATTCCTGATGACGAACCGCATTGCGCTGACTGCATTGTGTAATATAACACTGATCAGGTGCGCGCGTGTTAGGAATATGTAGCATTATATAAAATTAATCTTCGATTTAATTCATGATCTAAACTTTCGCAGTATTTCTAGATGAACAATCAATTACAAACGAAACCTGTGATCTGTGAGTTGGTCTAAATAAATACAAAAACATTGACTTTTACCTAAAATTTAATGATAACAGAATTATATTGTACTTAAAATATATCCTTGATTTTATATTCTATTTCGATGTTTATGTTGTTCTATATTAATGGTTTTTATTGTGACTTAAAAGACTACTATCAAAAACAGCGATTCTAGACGAAAAGTAGGTCATCAAACTTATGTTATGATTGGTGGTTTTTGAATAAACAACACAAATGTTTATTTATTTAGAGTTTCAATAAATGATTAAGTTCTAATTAATATGATATTATAATGTTAATTAAGATTTTATATTGTAATTCAAAAGTCACAAGTAGTTTCAAACGATTCTCCTAACTTTAAGTGGATTTCAATAACTTATCTGATTTTGCTTTTCGATATCAAATAAGTAAATACTAAATTGCTAAATTACCGTATTAAGTGTTAAAATGGTTCCACTATTTGTTCATTGTTAACTATGTTAGAGATTATTAAACAATAATCTATGACAATCTGCGATAAGTTAAAAAATGGCGGCAATGTTAGAGGTACTTGATTAGTATTGGGAGAATATAAAATACGTGTACCCGCCAATTCGGGACCTTTTTTGGGATACAACTGTGGTGAAAGATGGACTTCCTATTGTGTTCACGTAAGTTAATTGATCATATTTCTTGATTATTGCTGATAGCTATGTTTTTCTTTATCTGTTATAATATGTCTTGTGTTAAATGTAATGAGGAAATATTCATGTTCTGTTTCTTCCCGTTGATAAGTTGCTATAACTTTGAGAAACAGTCCCAGAGAATAATGTGATAACAATGATTTATGCTAAAGTAAATATGTGTTGATCCAATACTTTAAAATACCTAGATTCGGAACGGACAACTAGTTTTCTCATTACCGTATTTAACCGACAAGCCTAATCAATAAATGCCTAGTCTTGTATTTCTGTGCTTTTCTTCATAAAACCCTTTCCTTAAACACCATATAGAGATACATACAACATTTTGACACTCGAAACCTTACTAAATAGGGGAATATCCTATAAATATACATGTAGTATTAATTCTGCTTCATCCATCTTCTGACAACAGAAGTGGGATAGGGCTCTGGCTTACATAATGGATTTCTAATGAATTTTATTTTTCTATTTTCATGAACAATGTTGGAGCTATCGGGATCTTCTGGAAGCTGTTGGTGTCTGCGGGCCGCTAAGCTAACTCGCAACTAGACGATGAAATCGCGCTGCCGCATGCCGCAGTTGACATCGGGACTGCGGAGCTGCAAGCTGCTGTTCTATCATCACAACTGCGGAGCTGCAAGCTGCTGGTCTATCATCACAACTGCGGAGCTGCAAGCTGCTGGTCTATCATCACAACTGCGGAGCTGCAAGTAACTGGTCGAGCATCACAACTGCGGACCTGCAAGCTGTTGGTCAAGCATCGAGTCTACAGAACCTCGAGCTGCTATACGAGTATCGGGAACCTTTCCAGCAATAAGAAGCGGCAAAATTCGGTAAGGCCCCTCAGAAGTTCTTCTTAAGTTAAAACGAAATACCTACATTTAATGAAGATTATAAAATTGGAAGATTTTTGTGTAATAGTTTTAGATAACTATATTATATAGTTAAGCTTGGTTTATAAAAGATGAAAATTAGTGTTATAACTTATAACTATGTTAAATACTTGATAATAATTAGTTCAAATAATATAAATGAATATGATGCAGGGGTGGACAAAAGGTAATATCATGGTCATTGCAGATATTAAGCTGTGTTGCTTATAAATTTAGTTTTGAATGTAGGGTAACCTCATCTCACTATAAAAGTAAGAATTCAAAGTTGGTAAATGAAAGTAAATAAAATATTATTTGTTCTTTTTGATCTAATATGGTTGAAATGATGAATTTCTAAAATCGTTGTTAAATGAACGTGGCAAACCAGGATTTTTAGCAGGGTTTAAGCTTTACTTCAGATTTCTTCTGTTCTATATTGCTCAGTGCTTAGTATAAACAAAAACATTACCCTCCTTCTGGGGACAAACGCAGACCTTTGCATCAAATAAAATAAAAAATACCCATACCTTCCCATATGGTTCATTTGATTACACAGGTTGGTTCTCAACATTAGTCGAAGGACAAAAATTTATGGAATTTCTGTATAATGTACCAGTGTTTTCGGAACTCCTTAATAATTGATACAGATCGGAGCACTAATTTCAATACTAACCAAATTAGGTCTTTGTTTAATTAATGGCAAATTAATCACCTTTATGATAACTACAAGTACCCCTATACGTAACTGTCGATTACTTATTTTTACCCTGTGTTGTCCCACTGCAGGGCAAAAACTCTGTCTCTTTTCCACTCCTCTCTGTTTTGGCCAAACTAATTCAAAACTGGTATGCAAAGATATAAACTTAGGACTTACCTATAATTTTATGCTCACTACAGAATAATAAGTCAGACTGGCCGAGAGGTATATGGAAAGTTCAATTATCTCTAAATTTCACAAAATCAGCTGATTTTCTCCCTTGCGATTACTGATAGGTCGTAATGCAAACATAACATTATTGTGTACAGACAAGATTAAATTATATATTGCTAATCCAATAATGTGGAACACACTATTGATGTTCATGCAGAACGAAACTTGGCCATGGAAAGACTTACCAAGTTGCTGAACGTTTCAAGAAAGGTTTTGATTCCCTAGACGTTATACTATAGACTATGATATTGTAATAGTTTGTGTTAACCAAAATCATAGACGCCATGATAAATTAAGTTAAAAAAAATGATAGATTTGCCTTAAAAGGAAAAGTAACTTTACAAGATATAACAATTGCAAAAGAAAAACTAAGAAAATGGGTAGGCAAGTGGGTTGATCAGAACATTTCTATTAAAAGTGATTTAGAAAAAGAAAAAGTGATTAGAATACATTTTTGTAATTATTAAAACTTTATTGTTCTTGTTCTTTTGTCATTTTTGATTTTATTTTGATGAATGATGTAACTCGCCATAGCATTATATATCATTTTTTCCTTCTTTTTGTACCGTGTTAGATTGGTTAATAATTTTAGATAAATTGTCAAAAAAATTAAGAAATGTTTTGGCTAGCTATTGATTTTATATTAATTATTATTTGATCCACAAAATGCAAGTATTCACCTTAATAAAATTTGGTAATGCTGTTGATAGATTCTAGTACTCACTAAGATGAGACTGAGAATTGGATAGGTACAAATGTGGTAAATGAAACATTGTCTAGATTCTGGTGCTCACATACGATGAGGCTAAGAATGGGTTGCAAGTTGTCACAAAGATGAAACTGGCAATAGTTAATAAGATTCTGGTGCTCACATAGGATGAGGCTAAGAATGGGTTGCATGTTGTCACAAAGATGAAACTGGCATCAAATATGTAAGATTCTGGTGCTTACGTACGATGAGGCTAAGAATGAAGATAGCTTGTTACGATTCTAGTAGTCACAAAGATGATACTGAGAATTGGATGAATGTGTTCACAAAGATACTTGTTAGATTTTAATGCACTTACAATATCAAAGCATCTATGCTTTGATATTGTAAGTACTTTGAGAGCAAAGTATCAGTCAGTATGGCCGTGTTAGATTCCTCATATGTATAGTACAAGACTGTTTGTTGATATTGTAAAACGCAATTCGCAATGTTTACTATAAAAAGACAAATCAGCTGTCATTATGACAGATGGCATTGATTTAGTTACGTTCCGTTTTAAAACTTTATTCATTCCATTCTCATTGTAAATTAATAGTTTTTGAAACAAGAGTTTTGATTTAAAATACCTGTATCACTGAATTAATATTTTCAGCCTTGTAAGTTGCAATAAAAATATTGCGACCTAAAAGACTAGTTTCGGTACAAAATTTATGAATAGATAGTACTAATTCTTTTAAATTTTCTGTTAGTTTCCAAGAATTTTTACAATTTATTATTATTATTTTCATTTTATTTATCACTATTCTTTTTTTTTATTTAGTAAAAAAGATTTCGTTTTGTTATCTTGAAAGTACATCAACATTTTAAATCGGTTGTTGAATTGGTTTTCTTTTATTTGATTATCTTTGTATATGTTATCAAACAGTATATCAGTGTGGATAGGAATGTGATATAAAAGATAGTTGTGAATATACATGTGGTATCACAGTGGATATCAGTCTGGATAGGAATGTGATATCAAAATGGGTATCGTTGTGGATAATATTATTATGATATCAAAGAGGATATCGGTGTGAATAAGGATGTGATATTAAATTGGATATCAGTCTGGATAGGAAATAAATATCAAAGAGGATATCGGTGTGAATATGGATGTGATATTAAAGTGGATATCAGTCTGGATAGGAATATGATAACAAAGACGATATCGGTGTGAATATGGATGTGATATCAAAGTGAATAGTCTGGATAGGAATATAATATCAAAGAGAATATCAGTGTAGATAGTGATGTGATAATCAAGGAGGATATCAGTGTGGATAGCAATGTTATACCAAAGAGGCCATTAATGTGGTTAGGTAAAATTAATGTAGATAGAAATATTGTCAGCCTGACTTGAACCAATGTTTGTAATCCATAATTGAACAATAATGATTGCTCATTATGTTGTGTTAATGTACCTATGTACTTCGGGACGAAGCACAGATCAGAATGGCCGTGTCAGGAATATGTAGCATTATATAAAATTAATCTTCGATTTAATTCATAATCTAAACTTTCGCAGTATTTCTAGATGAACAATCAATTACAAACGAAACCTGTGATCTGTGAGTTGGTCTAAATAAATACAAAAACATTGACTTTTACCTAAAATTTAATGATAACAGAATTATATTGTACTTAAAATATATCCTTGATTTTATATTCTATTTCGATGTTTATGTTGTTCTATATTAATGGTTTTTATTGTGACTTAAAAGACTACTATCAAAAACAGCGATTCTAGACGAAAAGTAGGTCATCAAACTTATGTTATGATTGGTGGTTTTTGAATAAACAACACAAATGTTTATTTATTTAGAGTTTCAATAAATGATTAAGTTCTAATTAATATGATATTATAATGTTAATTAAGATTTTATATTGTAATTCAAAAGTCACAAGTAGTTTCAAACGATTCTCCTAACTTTAAGTGGATTTCAATAACTTATCTGATTTTGCTTTTCGATATCAAATAAGTAAATACTAAATTGCTAAATTACCGTATTAAGTTTTAAATGGTTCCACTATTTAAGATTTCTTCATTGTTAACTATGTTAGAGATTATTAAACAATAATCTATGACAATCTGCGATTGGTTAAAAATGGCGGCAATGTTAGAGGTACTTGATTAGTATTGGGAGAATATAAAATACGTGTACCCGCCAATTCGGGACCTTTTTGGGATACAACTGTGGTGAAAGATGGACTTCCTATTGTGTTCACGTAAGTTAATTGATCATATTTCTTGATTATTGCTGATAGCTATGTTTTTCTTTATTTGTTATATTATGTCTTGTGTTAAATGTAATTAGGGAATATTCATGTTCTGTTTCTTCCCGTTGATAAGTTGCTATAACTTTGAGAAACAGTCCCAGAGAATAATGTGATAACAATGATTTATGCTAAAGTAAATATGTGTTGATCCAATACTTTAAAATTAGCTGCCATGGAGTTTCTTGTCCTTCTTCTCCATGATGACCTAGATTCGGAACGGACAACTAGTTTTCTCATTACCGTATTTAACCGACAAGCCTAATCAATAAATGCCTAGTCTTGTCTTTCTGTGCTTTTCTTCATAAAACCCTTTCCTTAAACACCACATAGAGATACATACAACATTTTGACACTCGAAACCTTACTAAATAGGGGAATATCCTATAAATATACATGTAGTATTAATTCTGCTTCATCCATCTTCTGACACGCGCATGTCTCTTCATGTCGCGCCCATCAGGTTGAACTTGTTGAAACATGAAATTGATTCATATCGCAAGGTTTTATGTAGTTTGCATTTCATAATAATATGATATGTACATACATCAAGGCGGTCAGCCGGAGCAGTCATATCACGTCGAATAAAAACGAAACGAATTGTAAGTATTGTACAAGTACACATCTACTTATAACGTTATTTCATTATGTTGTTTTATGCAATTATAATTAATTATTATTTCATTTGTTTCAGATCATGTGTGATTCTCCAGATATTATCGACTTCTCACAATACGCTCAAGGTTTTCCGATTCCGAGTTTAAGCTGGCATATCCCGGATTTCCCAGAACAACAAAGACCTATCAACAAGGAGCCTAGAGCAAGACAAGACTTCGGACCTGCCAACAAGAAACCTAGAACAAGACGGGAGTGTCTAAAACAGAAGTCATCTCTGCCTACATGTCAATCATTTGTCATAAACAATGAGAAGAAAAAAGGTTTACGACTGATCCAGGTACAAGTGTTGGATATCAGTGAACAACGAGAACCTGCAAGTGACAATGAGGATGTGGTAATGTTAAGTGCGCAGTATGTAGTGACTGAATCGGTGGACCATGTTATGGAGGAGACGCAATCGTTAATTAATAAAATATAAAAAAAACTTTGTGGGGACGGTTACTATTAATCGGTATCATTATTTTGTAAGTACCTACTTTGTAAGTAGTTTTGTAAGATTTTTAGTAATAAGCAATCATAAATTATGTTAGTAATATTATAGTTATTAGGGTATATTATTATTACGTATGTATAACATTTTCTTATTTGTTTTCTTTTTCTTTAGTGTTTAAACATCTTAGGTTTTTATGTTGTGTAAGTTTTGAATGTATAAATTATAAAAAATAAGTAAAAAAGAAGAAAAATACAAATATGTAAGTTTCGTTGTAGTTTGTTTAATCGAGTTGGGATAATGTTCATGCATCACAAGTTTGTAAGTTAATTATGTAGGTACATTAGAAAACAGTTACTATTATTTTTGTGGTAGGTAGTTATAATTAGTTTGTAATAATTGTAAATAATGTAAAAAATTTAATAAAAATATATTCTTTTAGTATTTAAATTATGTTTTATTTTGTATAACTTATTTATACTCGAACTCTAAATTAGCTTAGTTATTAATTTGCTTTCAGATTTTTTTTTATTATTTATAATTATTTAATATAATTCGTTTAAAATCATGGTATATTAATTTGATATTTGTAATAAAATTGATAAGAAATATCATTTTTGCTGCAGCTAATTTAAAGTTTGTTATGTAGGTTACCCTGATTATATTAAATAAAACACTCTTAAGTAGATAGACATTTTTTTAATTAACTGTTTAACACAATAATAATTAAAATAAATTAAATACAGACATATTGTTATCAACATACCACTTTCTAATACACACCGCATTACTTAAAGTGCAATTCATTTTATGGTTCACACAATTTAAATCAGTTTTATTTTTACAGAACTTTTTTTTTAACGTCGCTAAATTAGGACATTCCTTCTCACCTTTGTCGATCACTTCACAGCTTGCACATAAGTCTTTAATCCACATAATCTTTTCCAAACCCTTTGTGATAATTTTTTTTATTTTCTAAATATGGTAAAATAACACGTTGAAACTCTTTGTAGTCTATGTACCCCTCACTCCAGTAAATTCCTCGATTTCTTTCTAACCACCTCACCTGCTTTTTTTCTTCTTGTGTTAGATAATGAAATGAATATGGTGGTTTTACCAAGAACGTCTGAGTATGATCCTTACTCGCAATGGTCAATTCTTTAACTATAAAATCATTTGTAGAATCTTTAAATCCTTGGAGTTCCACTATAATGGTATCCGCCTTCATGATATCTTCTTAACAATGTTACTTAATGGTTTGTATTCAACAATGCAATCGTTCAGAATGAGACAGTATGCTGAAGTTTGATCTGGTATCTCTGAATCACTCTCAATTTCTACTCTCACATCCACAACTGGACCTGTCTTTAGATTATCCGCTTGTCTAGAGCAATCGACTACAAACAGCGGTGCTAAATCTCTAAATTGTTTCTCGCTTAGTATGGGCTCCGAGCGACGTCCGTAATACGACTGTTGAAATCTGGTGTATTGCTCGTATAATAAAGCAATTCTATTATTACTAAAACTCACATTTAAGTTTTCATATGGGAAATACGTTGAATTGAGATACACTCTAACGTCTCGAATATGACAGTGATCGAATTGAGACATGTCAGAACTTGCATTGTTTTTTCTATTTGTCTGTAGACCAATAATAATGTATCTTGGTTTTTCTATTTGAGATGAAGTTTTGATAGACCAGGTATGTTTTTTGTAGTTTTGGGCAAAGCTGGATATTCGTATAGATCCCAATTTCTGTATATCATTTGAAGTGGACGATCTTTTTCTAATATTTTTAACAACCCAATTTTTTCTTTATCTGATACTTTAACATGCGGTATGCGCCATATGATTTTGTTGATCTGAACATCATCCACTACTTCGCCAGTATTAAGTTTTACAGCGTTTAAATAAGTGTTACTTCGTAACAATATCAATTCATGTCTACTATTTATCACGACTTTTTTAAAATCTTCAGCAAAACCGAGGAGGTTACGAAGTGGTATAGAAGCAGAAAATCTTCCTCCATTTATATTTTTTATACCATCAATATTCCAGCCCCAGGCATTAGAAATTTTTGATTCACTTTCGTTTATTGAAATTAGTGATTTCATGGTTGTTGTTATACCTGCATTTTTTATTTTATCAATCTCCACTCCATTTAGCTCATACCTAATGTTTTGGAACAAGTAGAGTAGAGCATTGTTCGTAAAATTGACACTAGTAGCTTTGTCTTTCGTATCTTTTTTGCTAACGATAACAGTTCCTTCCAAATAAAGGGTGCTAGCTGATGGTAATATGTACAAGTCCTGTTGGTTGATAGGTATGCGGATTTCATCGTTCCTGTTGAAACTTGTTACATAGGGCTTGTAGGAATGAAATTCGATTCCTTCTATAGTATTATCGTAAGTCGGAGCGGATAACACGTCTAAGATATTCATTTTAGCAATCTGATCGCTCTAAGGAATGCTTTATGGTCTTTAGTTAATTTTATTTTCTTCTTAGAGAGAGTTCTTATTTGATAAGTAGCTGGAGTAGAACTGATATTCTTTATTAGTTGAGACACATTTTTATTGTAGTCGATCATTTTTTTCTTCTAAGATGCAGATATACCTGCACTTCTTCACCGCGTAAATTGATTAATCGTTTGTTTATATGTAACAGTCTAATATGTATGCAGCTTATGTTGTTCTGATTGATTGGAAAGTATATTGCGTTCTTCGGGATTTCTATGATCCTGTATCCAGGTGGCACATTAAGTGCAAATTCGTGAATAATATGACTTGGTTCACCGTTTAAATATGAACCGCTTACAATATCACATTCAATCCTGACTACGGTCGTAGGTAGAATGTTGACTGGAGACTGTGACACATGCCATTTATTTGCTTTCAAGATTTGTTTGTTAAATCCTAATAGTCTTCTTTGGTAAAATTAATATCTTTTGAACAGAATATAGTAGTTTTTAAAGTATTATTATTGCACCGCAGTTTGATCGCTGCATCTTTTATTTCGGATTTTAAATAATCACTGATATCTTGCAATTCATAAGTGCCTTCCGGTATTTCAATAACTTCATTAAAACCATAATAGAACTTATTATTACTTTTATCAATGTTTGGAATAGAATTAAATGTTGAAAAGTGTAATAAAGCACACTCATACTCTCCATCTAGTTGCAAAGTATTAGGATAGTATGTAGTTAACACTGACGAGTCTCCAGTTATAGACAAAGTGAGTGACATCTTGCAAATGATTGAAATGAAAGAAAAGCATATATTTTATAATACATTTTTATTCCAAAAAGTCCAAAAATAATTTAAACATAAATGACCACAATTGACTGCGTTAAATTTTTGATATCTTGTATAGTTATAAAACACATTACAATTTTTGAAATATTGCATCAATTCCATCGGAGGTTTTAAATTCCCATAGCTATCAAAGTATGTGCAGTGATTGTATACTTTAGCATAAGCTACCCAATGCGTTTCTTCGTTCTTAGAATCATCTAAGTTAACTATACCACATTCAATGCGTTTCGGCTTCCGAGGCAGTCGATCCTTCATGTAGACCCCACGAAAATATGGGATGTCTCTTGAATACTCTCGGATGTCTACATTAGTTAGAGGGCGATTGGGTAGCATATTTTCCAGTTTTTTGAAGATGTTATAAACAATCCTTTACCGCTTTTATACGGCTTAATGTATAAACCCTTGCCCAACACTAAAGCCTCCATAGCTTTATTATGTCGTTCTGTTTCTTGCAAATTTTGTTTGCTTGCTTTATAATCATTGACGGTTTTTGCAATACCCGCTGCACCACCAGCTAAAGTTCCTAAAGCCGATAAACCAGCGAAAATGGGAATTAAAGGTAGAACTCCTCCAGTCTTTGGTATGGGTATTACTCGCGGTACTCGAATTCGATGATGAATATTTGGAAATAACTTTTTTGCTGTTAAGTAAGCTGCTTTTATTAAAGTCTTATTATTTTTGCATTTGAGTTTCTTAATTTTTGATTTTATTTTTGAAACGAAGCTTTTAAATGTTTTAATACCGGATCCAGACTTTAGTTTCGCTTTCATAACTTTGTTTACTAGCCAAGAGCTTAGTTTTTCACCTTTCCCTGCATTTTTTTATTTAAGTCTTTGTTTAGCCATGTTAAGCAGTTGTAAATCGGCTTTGTGGCAATTTAATAAGTCTGTATGGTTTGTATACGCAATGTCGTGTTGCATGCAAGCTTAGTCTAGCGTATTTATGCTTCGGTCACCTCAAGCTAAGCGTTTGTGAAGTTTGGTTCCTGGTCCGCAATAATTGTATCCTGGCAAATGAACTTCGAATGGTAGATTATTAATTATGGTGTTAACTAGTCCACTCCCTTGCATCACTCAAATTATAATGATATGATTTCAAATTAAAAATGGTTATATAATATCTTAGTCCATTATTGCAGCTTTTTCAATCCAACTGTTTTCTGTACTGTTTAGACCTAACCATTTGACATACAATTTATTTCCTTTCTTTTTCAAAACTTTTTCTATCAAATAAACATCGGGATGGATAGATCTTTGCAATTCTTGTTCGTAAAAAGATCCTAATATGTTTTGCTTTCGTTGATCTTCTATGTAATATGTCACTGGTAAGGTTTTATTTACCTTTTTTACAATAAATAATTCAGTTGACCAATTAGGAGTGTAGCCTTTCTCAAAATGATGTTTGTATTTACTTATACGAACACAGTCACCAACTTTGAATTTAGGCTTCCACTGAACTAAATCATGTTTGTTTATTTTTTCAATATTTTCTTTAATTACTTGTTCATTACATTTCTTCACATCAACTGGTTTAAATTGAATAGTGCGATGTTTTGTGTTGTTATATCTCTTTAATGTATCTTCCAATGGTATAACTAACCACTTATAGTTTCCATTGAGACTAAAACATTTATATAATTTATTTTTTACAGTTCTAATTAGTCTCTCTACAATTGATGATTTTTTAGTAGAAAACGATGAGTAATGGTTAATGTTGTGCTTTTTCATAAGCGTTTGAAAAGTGATGTTATAAAATTCTGTCCCCATATCAGTTTGTAAGTTAACAGGATTATTACGACTACTAAGCAGTATACGTTCGAATGCACGAGCAACATCAAATTAATTTTTTGATTTTATCGGTTCAGCCCAGGCATACTTTGAGAAGCAGTCAATCACCACTAAGATGAAATTGTAACCTTTATTATACTTTTTTAGGCTTTGCATGTCAATCAATAATTCGTGGATTCCTTTCAGAATAACAGAACGTCTAAGAAAATTTCTTCGTGCCGCTTTGTGTATTTCATTTACAATTTGTTGCTTTACCATTACGGAGTTTTTCGAAGTAATTTATCTACCTCTGCTTTAGTATAAAACTTATCTTGCAAATGAGTTGAAACCTCAGGGAACCCTGCTTTTAAAGTAGCTTGAACTGTACCCTTTGCATCTTTCATGATTTGAGAACGCAATGTTCCAATCAGATTATTAAATTCTTTAAACATATTAGCATTCAATTGATCTACATAATCCTTGTTCACAGCCAGATTATTTAATTCTTTTAATGTGTTAGCATTCAATCGATCTACATAATCCTTGTTCACAGCTTCGTCTGCTTCTTCTGGAAATCGAATTCCTTTCAGTCTTGATGTTTTTAAATCAAAATCTCCGTTTTCTGATTTTAGCAATGCATTCTCATTAAACTCAATTAACTCTGATAAACGCATTCTTTTGTGAATGTAGTGTCCGAATTTGTCTACGTTCATATTTAAGGTGTATTGTATTGAGAGGCCGATAGTAAAATAAAGACATTTTTCAATATTTATTTATTTATAACTTTACTTTCACGCAATTCTCAATGATAGAAGTTATTTCATTATCTAATCCTGTGTTGCCAGCACCTCTAGACGCAATTAATAATTTCAACCTTTCCACTAATTCATTAGGATTATCCCAGTACACAAAATCTACGTTTTTTCTCCACTTTTTTAATAACGGTAGACCCTTTCCCTGAACTGAATTCTTCAGTTTAAAAAGAGGTTTAATAACTTGCAAATATTTTTGTCCTCCATTACTTTTTATTGGCTTAATTGGCTCATAGTCCCGACGATGTGCATTTGTAACAAGTAGCATCAACTTATAATTTTGCATATCACTATTTGTAACCAGGCTTAAGTCTACATCTTTCTTCAGCAACAACTGTTTTAAACCAGGTGTATTTCGGTATTTACTTCCAGCTACGGTTATGTATTGATCGTTGATCGTTATGCAAGCAGAACCTAACATCATTTTCCCGCGGTCTGCTCTAACCCCAAATGGAATATCTACCAACGCTTCTGAAGATACTGACCGGGATGACGTATCACGATCTTGATTCCTTTCAACTACTGATTCATAAGAAGAGTCACTGTTGATATCGGATTCATATTTGTCTTCATCACCATTATTATCATTACTTCCTGTGCTACCAGTTCCTTCTTTCTGCGAAGTTTCGTTAATAAACGGATCATCAGCAAAATCATCACTAGCAGGCAGGAGAGGAGTTTACTTACTAGCATTAGCAATTATGTTGAGAGGTTCTGTTACTGGTTTGAAAATAGATTCCAGTGCTTGTTTATTGTTAATCTCTGCATCTCTCATTTTTCGTACTTTTATCTTTACAGCTTCTGCCGCATCAACAATTTGTCGTTTCAATGATTTTTCCATATTAGTAAAATAGGTAGTAATTGGCTTAGCGTCGTAAGGTGAATAATAATGTCAGACAGGTAATATATATGTATTCGTGTTCTTAATCAAAGACTACAAACGTGTCAAATTTACTTCTATAACATCCTTTGTTTTTAGAAAAATATTTATTAATTACAACATAATTGAAAGGTATACTCCATATTTTTGAACACATTTCACGAAAATCAATCCATGTCATGTCAGTGTTGACGTGTTCTTCATAAACATGTCTCATATTTCTTTTATCTTGTTTGAAAAGTACGATTAGGTCTGCGTTGTCTCTTATTAACTGCTTAGGGATTTTACTATACGTCTGATTTAGATAAAAACAATCGATGAACTTGTGTCTCCCCATAGCAAAATAATCCCGCATACTACTTTGATTTTCACAAGCAACATCGTCAAATACAATTACAGAATTCGGTTTTGCGGTCTGAACACTCAATACCTGCTCATTTTCATGATATTTCTGAAATGAAACGCCTGGTACTCGTTGCAAGACTTCTTCTAAAAAAACGTACTTGGGTTGTTGCAAGGTTTTCGAATAAACATAGACATTTTGACATCTTAAACCATTCTCGTGTATAAGAAGACCAATTAATAAATTCGTTTTTCCACAATTTGACGGCCCGCAAATGATGCATCGTACCGATTTAGGTAATACTTCTCCATGACGAAAACCAGTCTCTTGAGAATTAACACAAAGTTTGTTGACATTTAACGATTGTGGTTGTTTTACAAATTTCATGATGACTGTTTGAAACGGTTATATTAATATTGAGTCAATTCATGTATTACATTGATATTTATAACTCATTGTCGCTAGCTGGAACAAATTTACGAGCAACCGCGCCAAACTGATATAGGCGCCGAACCAGTATTTTAATCCACTATGAAAGATTTCTACTCCACCTTCCGTTCCATCGGGTGGAATAGGCGCCGAACCAGTATTTTACTGTATGTAGAATTTCGTTTATATTATTGGGCATTCTACTCCACCGAGAGTGACGAAGCGAACGGATTGAGCCGATGGAACGGAAGGTGGAGTAGAATGCCCAATAATATCCTACTACCAACGCCTGTTGTTGTTCACCACCGAATCGAATCTGCGGAGGTTAAGTGAATCAGAAATGTGGTTTGTCGATGGTACGCTTTTTTCTATTCACTGCATAGTAGGAACTCGTGATTGTAGACGCATAAGATTGCAGAAGAATCATATATTGTTTTTTTTTCTCAACTGAAAGAATATTCTGCTGAATTTAACATTGAGTTGAATCCAGGGCAAATCATGTTGGATTTTGAACAAGCTATAATAAATACTATTTGAATCGAATTTCCAAACACAATTCAAAGTGCTTATTTGTTTCACTTAGGTCAAAGTATATGGAGAAAAATTCAAGCTTGTGGTTTAAGTGCACGATATGGTGCAGATAGTAATTTTGCGGTACAAATGCGATGCTATATAGCGTTTGCCTATCTACCTGCGGAAGATATACCAAATATCTTCAGACAATTTAAAGATACTCTCTTCCCCGAAGAAGCCGAAGAAGTTACTAATTATTTTGAAGAGTACTATGTTATAGGACGACTGATAGCCGCAACATAGATGACAAAATTCAAGTTTTACGCTTACAACCAGTTTTTCCACCGAGCCTATGGTCTATAGAAAGAAATAACAACTTGTTCCTTCCACGTACTCAAAATAGTGTAGAAGCCTGGCATCGCCGCTGGAATTCTTTGTCAGAAAATAAGAGACTTGGACTGTATGGATGTATACGAAAACTTATTGCGGAGCAAAGTGTCACGGAACAAAAAATCGAGAAGATTTTGGGTAATTTATCTCAGACACCAACCAAAAAAAAATATGTGACGCGATACGACAGTGTGTGTACCGTGTTGCTTACATATACAGATGTACAGACTGTATCGTATTCAATGAAATACGATTCTTAACGCGCCTATCCAGTTTAGTAACCATATAGTACATGTGAGTACCATGTAGTTATAATGTTATTACGATTTGTCACACTCAAATGGTTGAGTTTGAGATTGCATTACGCTCGCGTCATGTTCGTGTACGAGGGCCGTCAGTTGAGACTGTCTCCTAACTGAAAGGGCTATCTCTGATCTCATATATAGAAGCAATAAGAATAATGTACCCAGAATTTTGTAATATCTTGATTTTAAAAAAGAGTAATCGTGGAGTTTCTTGCCCGTTCTTCTCAATAGATTTCTACATTTTGGAATGGGTTCAACTTTCTGACTAACTGAAGACTCTTTGGAAATTCAAAAGTGCCCGTAATTGCCTAGTTGGTTTAAAAGAAATTAATACTTTAAGTTTGACTTTACCTACTTCATACCATCATGTCATGGCTAGTGGAAATTTCAATAATTTTTCCCTAGTTTGTATTTAGTATAACTTATTCATATTCTGGCGAGAAAAATGTTTCTCAAACAGTGTATAAGTTTTAGTGTATAACGTGTAAATAATTATGAGTCGAGTGTTAGATTTTAGAGGATAATTCACTTGCATGCATGAGGACATGCACGATGTCAGGATGGTCGAGTATTAGGTATCAATTTATTAGTACTAATTTGTTGGATATTGCACTGGCAACACTGAAATATTCGATATGTTAAAATGGCGCGACAGCCGACAACGGCCTTCTGGGTCGGGCGCTCATGACGGTAGGACGTGTTAGTGGCTGTGTCGGTTTAAAATATGGATTGGTATGGAATGCTTGGAGAACTACTGTAAATTAAGGTAACCTATTAGTTTTATCGTAAATATTGGAATATTAAATAAATAGTGATATTATGTGGGGAATAGGAGATGTGATTGTATTGTAGTAAATTTGATGTTAGCAAATAAATATAAATGAATGACAAAATATTTTGGTGTTTCATCTTATTTCCATAATACCTGAAATACTGTAAATAATGTAGTTACAATAGACAGTTAGAGATTATGATATTGGGGTAACGACTTTGAGATCCATTTAGGAATTAGTTATGGGTGGTTTTGATTACAGATGTTACCACTAAAAATAAACAACATACTAACAAATTTCTATGTCGTTTGGTGACAATACTTTAAATATTGTATTTTTGAAAATAATTAACCACACAACGAAAACGATAAATATTTATGGAAAATGGCGCGCTGGTTTTGTTTTTCCATAGGTGTAAATAAAGGCACTGGTAAAACTGTTAGACAGCCTATACAAAAAAATATGATTAGAAAAAGAAAAAAAAAATACAAAAAAAAATACTATAACTAAACATACCACCCACGAACATACCACCGGTGACGTTACAAGGAACACCTTTGAAAGTCGTCAGTCAATTTAAATACCTCGGTCATGTGGTCACGAATTCTCTCACAGATGACCAGGATATAGATAGGGAGCGCAAGGCGTTGACAGCCCGATTTCATCGGGCTGCCAACGCCCTGTAACGCCAACGCAATGCTTGCCCGCAGGTTTGCGCGGTGCACTGGTGAGGTAAAACTGACGCTCTTCAGAGCCTACTGCCAGTCGTTTTACTCGTGCAGCTTGTGGGTTAGGTATACGCAGAAGGCTTACAACGCTCTGCGCGTTCAGTATAATAATGCGCTGAGAATTTTGTTGGGGCTGCCTCGGTTTTGCAGTGCATCGGGCATGTTTGCGGAAGCGCGAGTAGATGACTTTCATGCCATCATGCGCAAACGGTGTGAATCGATGTTGCGGCGATTCAGGGGTAGCCCTAACAACATTTTAGCTACACTGGCGGACAAGGTCGATGGACCATTTATCAAGCTCTGGGCTGGCAGACATGTGCGCGCATATGTTCATGTAGCTAACTAGTTTATAAGTTATATCGTATCTTTAAGTTATTATGTTCTACTAACACTGTATGGATCTTTTGGTTTGAATTAAAGATTTGAATTTGAATTAAATGTACTATGGCGGAGTCAAATCTATTTATTATTATTAACCCTCTTCTCCCCTACGTGAAATTGACATTTTTAATATAATAACCACACAACAAAAAAGTTAACAAATATTTATGGAAAATGGCGGCTGCTTTTGTTTTTTCCGCTAGCAATGCGCGCGTGGGTGTAAATTAAGGAACTGATAATACCGCTGAACAGCCTTTAAAAAAATATAATAATTTTAAATACATAATACGCAAATGGGGTTAGGGTAGTGAACAATATAGACGGAAAGAACTGCGGGTCAAGTGGTCTGCGCGCGTGCCACCCGCGGTCTTACCGGAAAAAAGCGCAAGTCTCTGCTCGGGTGTAAATAGAGAATGCTCATTTATTAGTAGGATAGTTCATACAAATGCAATGTATAGTATCCCACAGACGTCAAAAAAATCCCATGGTCTTTTTTTTACCATAAATAACCGCCACTGGTTTGCTTATGGCATCAGTCGATGCCACGCAACTTAGATCTCTATTTCTACTGAAATACGGGTTAATAGTGTCTATGGGCAGTAGCACTCTAGAGTTGGATGATATTCACGTCAAATTAATCGACTAAATGCTTAATCTGTGCATGGAACACCACTAAAAAATAATATTTAAAAAATAAAAATTGACGTTTGACAGTATCATCTATCAGAGCGCCTGCGCGTGTGTGCACGGACGGCATCCGTGCATATTTTAATAATTATTTCGTGTTTTTACTGCCGTAATCGACGTGAAGTGATATTAAATCAAATTAATAATAGTTTATACGTCGTGTGTGATAATAATATTACCAAAATACATAAGTTGAGTGTGAAAAATTAGCGTATCAAAAAAATGCCGTGAAAGTACTGAGTGTGGTGGTGATTATGTGAATAGTGTTTGTTTTATGATGTTTAAAGCGTGGTAAGCTACTATAAAATATTAATTAGTGTAATTGAATCAATTTGTTAGTGATTTTCACTACTATTATATAACGACATAATAACAACATTTTGTCGTCAAAGCACGGTCCTTGAAATCAAGGTCAAGATGACCTCTAGTTACGTAATAATTTTGTTTTTTATTTTATGTTATTATCTCAAACTGTTATTTTTTTTAGATTCGTTATCTATTCATAATACTGCCTGCAAAATTTTATTACAAAATCAGTATTTTTAACAGAAATCGTCAAAACATAAGTACCACAAATAAACTACCACGCACTTTACGATAATATTGTATTATCGTATATCCTATTGTATTCATCCGTTCACCGTATATAGATAAGTATGTCGTCTGTTTATACAAGAATCCAAATTACTTTACGTTATCGAGTTGCGATAAGGATAACTCAAGATATTGAGGTTTTACCCGGAGCCGCTGATACGCGACGGGCCCCTTTTTTTTTGTGGGTGGGAAATCATCCAATGACTTCTCCCGCTCTGGGCGGTGCGGAAGGACGTGTCAGACTTTTACTGACTAAAACCCATCCGTGTTCCTTCAGGTGCCTGTTGCCAAGGTCCCGGTATCCCTTTCGGACTAACCCGCAACCCTGGCAGGCATCGGTCCTAGCGGACCCCGCCAATTGTGCGGACATCTTTTTGAGGCGCGCGTGGAACACGACGCGTCATCGACCCGGGCCTGGTCCTAATCGGATGGCGACCTACCCATTGCTCGCCGTCCGCAAGCCCGCTCCTATGGTGGCCGGGAATCCGCCTGGGATTCCCGACGCCCAGGGCGTCTCCAACGACGGCGGTTAGGGGCGTGAGGGCGCAAACTTTGCCTCTCCCTAACGCGTTCCACCTCCTCCTTCGTGAGCATTACTGCTTCGCAGAAGGAGGTGACTGCTTTCTATGCCCTCTCGCTCCATACCATGGTCTGGACCAGAGCCGGACGCGAGAGGTCACCGCCGCCAATCACAAAATTTCACATCACACACACTCACCCCACACACCACAAAACACTCACCTACATCCTCTCTTGCATGTATTTTTAATTTTAATTTTACTTTATTCCATTATTTTTATTTTGTATACCAATTTTATGAGCAATATTGTAATATAATTGTAATGTATGAGATTCTTATTTAATATTATATGCGAAATTGCGAATCAGATCGTCTCCAGTACGACATAATAATGTAAAACTTTCTTTAAGGGGCCTGGTGACCTGACATACAGGTTTTGAAAAAAAACTTAGTTTAGGCACCAGTCTTCCACAAATTAATTATAAATTTGTCTCTGTAGACTATTTAATTACTTTCTCTGTAATTTGTGGTAAGAAAATAAATAAATAAAAAATAAATAAACAATCGCCTCCAAGAGGACACGGCGGGGCTCCGCCCAAGAAGGGCAGATCTCCACCGTATGCTCCACCGTGTCCTCCGGGCGATCCGCACAGTGGTGACACCCGGGCGTTTCCTCCCGCCTTATCCGAAACAGGAACCTCCAGAAGCAACCGTGTCCGGTGAGGACCTGCGTCAGGTGGAAGGTGAGGACGACGTGGCGCCTCTCTAGCCACCCCTCAAAGCGGGGACTTATCGCCGCAATTGTGGCATGCCCAGCACTGGGTTGCGACAGTCGCACTCTCCATGCCGCCATGAGATCCTGCCGGAGCTCTGTCCGCTGTGCCGCGATTTCTCGCGGCAGCGGAGTTACACCCCGGCGCTTCATCTCCTCGCGCCCCTCCCACATGTGCGCGAGGACTTTCGCCTCTAGATTCCATGGCGGTAATCCAGCAAGGAGGCTCGCTGCCTCACGGGAGACTGTGCGGTATCCCCGGGCCAGCCGAATGGCCATGACCATTTGGGACGCGTTTAACCGGCGGGCTGGCCGCAGCCTAAGGGAACGCGCCCACACCGGTGCCCCATAAAGGGCCATGGACTGCACGACCCCTGCGTAGAGCCTCCGGCAGGAGGTGTTTGGACCCCCCAGATTAGGCAAGAGCTGCCCCAAGGCAGCTCCAGCCTGGTCCAGCCTGGGAGCCAAACGTCGGAAATGCTCCACGAAGTTCCACCGGCTGTCGAGGACGAGTCCTAGGTACTTCATCGTCGACTCGACGCCGATGTGAACCCCTCCTACCGTTATTTGGGAACCCGACGATGGTGCGTTCCGAGGACCATGAAAACACATGACCTCGGACTTGTGCAAGGCCACCTCGAGTCCCAGTTGCCGGATTCTATCGACGATTGTCGCAACCCCGCGCGTCGCTAGTTCGGCCGCCACCTGGTGCGACCTCCCCTGCGCCAGGACCAGCGTGTTGTCATCGTAGTAAACTACACTGACGCCACTGGGGAGGTCGGCGCGCAGCACCCAGTCGTAACCGATGTCCCACAGATGCGGCCCCAGGACCGATCCCTGTGGGACACCGCACGACATCTCTCGCCGGTTCCACACTCCCTGATGACTGGGGTAGATAACGGCCCTGTCCGTCAAATAGTCTCGACCACACGACAGAGGTAGGTCGGCATCCGGTGGTACCGGAGTGCCTCCCTTATGCAACTCCAGGGACGCGACGGGCCCCCGGGGCGCGATGTCGGGCGAGCAGCGGGCCCTAAAGGAATTACGCGTTCCAGCGTCAGACCCGAGCGGTTAAAATTAAAATATGCTTTAGAGCGCTTGTCTTTGGTAAAAAGCTTCACCAACAACAATTTCTATTCGATACAAATTCCATGCTGCCATGATAGTGTACTTACTAATTCCATACTGCCACGTCATTACTCCGACTAGTAAATAGTAATCTGTGGCGCACATTACCGCACTAGTGCGGTAATATAAAGTAAAAGCACGCTTCCATAATACATTGCATTATGAACCTAAAAGCGGTTCAATAAGACCCACTTTACGAGCAAGTGTGTTGAAAAAAATATTAATTAATAATGGCACTGTAACAGTCTTTTAGTAGTAATTAAAATTAAATCTCAAAGCCTTTGTTTCATGTTTCATCACAGTCTTCTACTTCTAAACTATTCGTAAGATCAGTCGAGGAATCATTGATGTGAAGGTTTTGCCGAAACGGTAATCTGTTTTTTGGTATTATTTTGGACAGTGTGGAAAGAATAGCAGATTTTCTTGCTTCTGTTATACCCCTTGGAAGAATGTTTTTGATAGGATCACGAATTGACAATGAATTTAGGTATTTAACTTTTATTAACTCAATTTCGTGTATCATTCCACCATAATCTGCCTTCACAAACATGTTACTTTTATTTCTGTGTACCTCCACAGTAACAATATCTTTTAAATATACTCTGTTTGTGCTCTTATCTCTTTGGTCGTAGCGTGATGTTATATAGCCTATAACCTTCCTCGATAAATGTACTATCCAACACAAAATGAATTTTTCAATTCCAACCAGTAGTTCCTGAGATTATTGCGTTCAAACAAACAAACAAACTCTTCAGCTTTATAAATATATATTAGTATAGATAGATTAGTATAGATATTTTTTAATGTTCACTTTTTGTGTATGACCCTACTGCGTTTCTTACTAGTATGTACAGGTATACTGCATTCTAACTTGGTACTAAATACGTGATTACTGCATTTTAATCTGGTGTATGCTCATTGCTGCATTCATACTAACAATATCAGATACTTTCACTTGAAATGCTGCATTTTTAGGTTTCCGTACCCAAAGGGTAAAACGGGACCCTATTACTAAGGCTCCGCTGTCTGTTTGTCTGTCTGTCTGTCTGTCCGTCTGTCACAAGGCTGTATCTCATGAACCGTGATAGCTAGACAGTTGACATTCACAGATGATGTATATCTGTTGCCGCTATTACAAAAAATACTAAAAACAAAAATAAAATAAATATTTAAGGGGGCTCACATACAACAAACATGATTTTTTTGCGCGATATTGAAAACAACAACAGGTAGACGCTTGAAATATTCACAGAATATTTAGTTACATATTCAGTTTAAAAATAAATAATTAAATTAAAATAAAACAAATATTTAAGGGGGGCTCCGATACAACAAACGTCATTTTTTTGCTGTTTTTATAGATAATGGTACGGAACCCTTTGTGCGCGAGTTCGACTCGCACTTGGCCGGTTTTACTTATTATTTCACGATATTCCAGACACAAAAAAAAAAAAAAAACCTGTGGCGTTACAAGTCTGTCATTTTTGACAAAAACGGAAAATCGTAAAAATGTCGATTACTGCATTTGCTATTAGGAGGGCAGAATGGACAGCTACGGTTGTATTATTCAGCGTAAGTATGGCAAGTAATGGCAGCAAAGTATATTCCCTAAATAAATTTGTTAGAGCATATAGTAAATTGGAAAATCCTTCTTCACTATTGTCATTGTCAACGTGACCATTATAGGCCGACTCATAACAAACACTAATATCAACTTTGCGATTATTGTATGTGATATTAGGTAAAAGCTCAGTTGCAGCCAAATACTCGATATGTGCTTCTCCGAGATTGGGGTTAGGCCGCGCCGCAATACAGTCTATAATATTTATCTAGTCTAGTCTATAATATCCTACCAATAACATATAATCTATGTCGCTTTTGCACCATTTATTAGGATTGATCAGAAAAAATGCCACACTAGCAACAGTTACAATTCCTGTGCATTGCCAACCATGAGAATCTGGACTAAATCATTCATTGCCCTGATGAAAAGAACCGTGTAATATAGATACATTGTCACTCAAGGCAGTATACTTATTTGTAGGTACAGATGACCGTTCCGCAGTTGGTTCCTCATTGGCATCGGGTTCATCAGCAATCTGTGTTATCGTAGAAATATCGATAACGGTAGGAAAATGTAAACGCACATCTTTATAGAGTGCATTATTCCTTAAGAGCCACTGCAGGGCTTATTGAAGTTTACCCATGTCTATTTGAAACTCTCTAGAACGCTCTACATTTTCAAGACTTTCTACTACTAGCACAGATCCAGCTTGATTAGGTTCAAGCGGAAGTTGCTCCGCCAGTCCGACCATATCTTGAGGAAAAATAATTGCCTGCCCTTTGCACCAGTCTTGACTCTGTAATTACATCACATGATACCGCGGTACTTTTTGGAATAAGTCGTCTTACTCTGGACACCCTTGTTTTATTTCTATCTGAGATATTTTTGGGAAGTTGTACAAAGTGGTCCTTCGAAACTGGATGAAGGATTGGTGTGCATTGTCTTTGTTGTGGTGGAGTCAGGTTGAATGGTCAACCTACTGCTGCGAGTGTACAGCGCGACTAATTGCGAGCAGCATCGGCGGATCATATAAAGTTGGCGCCTCAGCGTATATGCACGGTTCGTGTTGGCGTGAGCAGCAGCTGCGGTGCGGGGGAGAGTACCCCGCATATCATTGCGACGAGCTACGTAAAAGTGAGTGACAGTGAAGTAAAGTGGTACGAGGATAATCTGTGAGTACTATCAGTGACTAAATAAAATTAATACATTGAGACTTAACAATTACAAGCAAATTTAGACCTTATTAACTTTATAAAAATTTAACCAACAATTTGGACTTAGAAACTTTAACGTGTGCATGGACTTGGAATAATCTCAAGAAAAAGTGAACTACGGGGGAACCTATGCCCGATTTTGCAGCGAAGTTTATTAAGTTCAAAGACTTGTGATTTTTTACGTGTTGTTCTCGAACTTAGCATAGCGTTCCGGAACAGTTGAAAAGACTTTATCTATATTCAAGATGGAAGCTTTGAGTAATTTACAGTTTAATTCACATTCTACTATCAGTAAAGCAAGGTCTAACTTTAAGAAGTCACATAAGCAGCGAATTACCAGTTCATACATAGAAACTAGATTAGAAAATTTAGAAGCTAGCTGGTCAGCGTTTTCAGAAACTCATATCAAACTTGTATCATCGGTTAAATCTATTGAATTCGAAAAATTTGATTATAATATAAAACATGTATATGAGACTACGGAAGAATTATTTACTGATTATAAAGCAGAGTTGAGGGAAGCATTGAAGAAAATGGTAAATTCGGATAGTTCAGGTAAAGGGCCTGAATCTTCTGCGAAGGGTTCTAAAGAGATGTGTTCTGTAAAATTACCAAAGATTGAGTTGCCTATGTTTAACGGAAGTTATTCTGAGTGGATTAGTTTTAGAGATTTATTTAAATCCTTAATACACAATAATGGTCTACTAGACGATGTTCAGAAACTGCATTATTTGAAATCACTTTTATCTGGAGAGGTTGAAGGTCTTTTACGGCACATTCCTATTACTAGTAGTAATTATGCAACCTGTTGGACTAAATTAGAGGATCGATATAATAATAAAAAATATTTCGCGAATTATATAATTAAACGTTTTATAAGTCAAAAAAATATTGTAACCGAATCCTCCAACGTAGTTAAGGAGTTATTAGACACTTCTAACGAATGTTTACATGCTTTGAAAAATTTAGGCATTGGGATATTATAGTTATTAATGTATTAAGTTTAAAGCTAGACACTGAGTCACGTAAACAATGGGAAATAAAAATTAGTGATTGTTCAGACGACTTGCCTACAATGAATCAGTTCAAATCTTTTCTTGGACAAAGATTTCGATCTTTGGAATTTTTAGACAATAAAGGTCCACGTCATCAATCCAATCACAATGTGCCAGTCAAGTCGCTCCATATGTCAACTACATTGTGTATTTGTTGTCAAGATAACTACAAGCTTGCTAATTGTAAAAAGTTCGCCGGTCTCGATATTGATAAGCGTCGTAATTTTGTCCAAACAAATGGTTTATGCTACAAATGTCTAGGGGCCAATCACTCCGTATATGCATGCCGCCAGTCCACCAGATGTCATATATGGAAAAAGAAGCATCATAGTCTTCTTCATCAAGTCACAGTTATTGAAAGCAAAAAATAACCCTAAGGCCACGTGGAAGGCAATCAAAAATATCACTAATAGTTATCACGTTAAACAATCGCCTGGTGTGCCGTTAAAATTGAAACCAGATCCGGCTGCCTCTATTAATAACGTTAATGATTTCTTTGTGAATATCGGTAAGAACCTTGCGACAAAATTCAGCTCTCACAGTCTCTATACCGCCTCAATCTCTTCCCCATCTCCACTAAAATCAATGGTCATTCCCTTAGTTGACGAAGATCAGGTTATAGGTATAATTCAGAGTTTGCGCAGTGAGTGTGCAGTTGGCTGGGACAGCATACCTGCCAAAATTTTTCGCCAATCCAGTAGGTCTCTCGCTCCTATAATAACTCACATCTGTAACTGTGCTATAAATTCGGGAACTTTTCCTAAATCTTTTAAGCGTGCAGTAGTGCACCCTATATACAAGGCTGGGGCAAGAGAAGATGTCTCCAATTATCGACCTATATCTGTTCTCAGCACTTTCTCCAAAATCCTTGAACGTATTCTTAATAATTCCCTGACTAAATTCCTTGAAAAAAAAAAATATTTTATCGCCAAAACAATACGGATTTTGAACAGGTATCTCAACCGAGGATGCGGTGCTGGACTTTGTTAACAGTTTTGTGGATAAACTGGATAATCGCTTTAAATGCTACGGAATCTTTCTAGACCTCACTAAGGCTTTCGATACCGTTTCAATCCCTAGACTGGTGGCCAAAATGGAACACTTGGGAATACGTGGTTTGGCTCTAGATATTTTTAAAAGTTACCTGAGTGGCCGTAGTCAATGCGTAAAAATTGAAGACATTATTAGTAAAGAGGAACCGGTTTGCTATGGTATACCACAAGGCAGTATTTTAGGGCCCACCCTCTTTCAAATTTACATCAATGACCTCTGCCAATTACCTACCTACCATTGTCATATATTCACTTACGCTAATGATATAAGTCCTAGAACGCCTTGTCCACAGTCAGCTTAGTGCTTTTCTTTTTAAGAACAGTCTGCTGAATCCTTTCCAATCTGGTTTTCGTCCTGGTCACAGCACCGCTACAGCCTTAGTTAACGTCACTGATGACATGCGGTTAGGCATGGAAGGAGGAAATCTGACGGTTCTTTGCCTACTAGATTTTAGTAACGCATTTAACACTGTGGATTTCGATATCCTGCTTGGCATGCTTCGCTCGCTTAACATATCTCCAACGGCGATTGACTGGTTTCGTAGTTACCTGTATGGCCGCCGGCAACGTGTATGCATAGAAGAGTCTTGCTCTTCTTGGTGTTGTACTTCTGCTGGTGTACCTCAGGGTGGCGTTTTATCTCCTTTACTTTTCGCAATTTTTATAAATTCAATTTCCAAAAAACTTCTTTCTTCCTACCTTTATGCAGATGATTTGCAAATTTATAAACAAGCTGCCCTTTCGGATTTGGCCAATGCAATTAATTGCATAAACAAGGATTTGGATTCAATTTGCGAGTGGAGTGAGGCACATGGGTTGCAGGTTAATCCATCAAAGACTCAGGTTATTGTTGTTGGCAGCTCAAGGATGATCCCCAAAATAAACTGGTTGCAACTTCCCCAAGTTCAATTTAACGGAACTGCTATTCCTGTTAGTGAAAAGGTTAAGAACCTCGGAGTTTGGGTTGACAAACATCTTTCTTGGGGTCCCCAGCTACAGGATGTAAGCCGCAAAATTTTTGCATCTGGTAAGTCCCTGAGGCGATTGCGGAACTTTCTTCCAACTGCCACTAAAACTGCGCTTGCACAATCCCTTTTACTTCCCATCCTTGACTATGCTGATGTCAGTTATCTTGATCTCACTGAGGCACAACTAGATAAACTTGAGCGACTTCAAAACTTTTGCATAAGATTTATATTTGGCTTGCGCAAATATGATCATATTTCTGAATTTCGTACAAAGCTCAAGTGGCTTCCCATACGTCTACGCCGGAATTCTCATGTCTTGTTTCAGCTTTACATTATTCTGTTCAATCCTACAACCCCCTCTTATCTTAAAGAACGGTTCAAGTTCCTTCATGACACACATAATAGATATCTGAGGTCATCGGAAAACTTGAGACTAGAAATGCCGATGCATTCGACCAGTTTTTATGACAAGTCTTTTACAGTTCAAGCAGTACGGTTATGGAATGCCTTGCTCGTGTCGATAAAGCGTGCTCAAACTTTGTCCACTTTTAAAATTCTGGTAAAAAAACACTTCCTCTCTCCTTAAACATCGTCATTAAATATAGCTCTTTCCTCCTGTTTCATGTTTATTATTGTATTGTTTATATATATATATATATTTATATAGATATATTTATATAGATAAGTATATGCTTTATGTATGTATGTATTTATTGTATATGTAAATGGTACACCACTGACTACCTGCAGTATGATCTCTCCTTCGCGCTTTAATCCATCCAAAGGTTGTCTGTAAAAGATCACTCTTAGCGATAAGACCACCCATTGTGTCACCCTATGTTAAATTTCTACATTTGTATCTGTATTTTTTATGGTGTACATAATAAAGAGTATTCTATCTATCTATCTATCTATGATACAGCACTCCTAATTTATGACAGAGACTGGTCCAAGGCGACTGATAGAGTTGAATCCTCATTGCGTAGTATAATGAGCTGGCTAAGCAAAAACATGCTGACACTGAATATTGCAAAAACAAAAGTCATACAGTTCTGTCCATCAAACTGCCCTAAGCCTCCAACTACTACAGATATAATACCACATGTATGAACGGATCCTACGCAATGTAAATGTATTAGCCTCACTTTGGTACCTCACATCAAATATCTAGGAGTACTTATAGACGAAAAACTCGACTGGCGAACGCACATAGACGCTTTATATTCCAGGCTTCGTAAGCTTATTTATTTGTTTAAAGATTTACGACATTCCGCGGACAAGGAGACAGCAACAATGGTCTACCGCTCGTTATGCGAGTCTATAATTACCTACTGCATTCCGGTATGGGGAGGGACGTTTAAAACAGCTATGCTTAGAGCGGAACGGGTGCAACGGGCGATACTTAAAGTGATGTCCTTCAAAAAACAAATCTATCCCACTAGAAAGTTGTACTCGGAAGCCCAAGTGCTTACTGTTCGACAATTATATATACTCCGTACTGTACTACGTAGACACACTATGTTGCCAATAAGCTCAGATGCAATAAGTAGACGCACGTGTTTTCCAGTCTGCAAAGTAGCCAAATGTCGCACGGCTCTCACGTCCAGACACTTTTGTGCGTTAAGTTCAAGGATCTACAACCGGGTTAATAAATCCATCTCGATTTATAAGCTTACGTTATATAAGGTAAAACAAATTTAAGGACCTTGGCTTCAGTCCTTAAGTTATGACGACACTGAGAAGTTAATTTTATCAGTACCATAAAATACGTGTAGAGTTAGCTAAAAACAGTAAGTAAGTAATTCGCTCACCATCTCACATACACACACTCACACACCAACACCCACACACACACTCACACACCAACACCCACACACACACTCACACACCCACATACAAACACGTGCAATCACACGCCCGCTTTGTTTCTTTTTATTATTGTTTAGTTATACTGTCTCAATACCAGCTTGTGTTACTTATTATTGTATTTTATTACATAAAAATTGAAATGTGTATTGATGTATTGGCGGAGGACACTGATTCCTGTAACACAGGTTCGCCTAGCACTGGAGTCAGGGGCTTCACATGTATTGCTGGAATATTTTTATGTCAATAAAAGTTTATTTATTTATTTCATCTCAAGAATGTCTCCAAATCAGTTGGTGATAGTAACAAAACTGATCAAGTTGCAGAAAGCAGCGTTTCTGCTGATACCACTTCAACCCAGAGTAATTCCACTAATATTGTAAGTTGTTTTGCTAATAGTCGAGGCGAAAGTACTCGCGTCATCGTACCGGTGGCACGATGCAGCGACACATAGAGCTGCATCGGTCTCAGCTTTGCGAGGTCCTGGTGGCGGAATGGCGGGACAGGTTTTCACGCCCTACCGTCGGCCTCGACATCATCGAGGCGGTCCGGCCGGTGCTCGAGCACTGGCTCGGGAGGTGGCACGGCATCCTGTCGTTTCGGGTGACGCAGGTGCTCTCGGGGCATGGTTGCTTCGGGAAGTACCTGTGTCGCATAAACAGGGAGCCGGACGCTCGGTGCCACCACTGCGCCGACTGCCGGGAGGACACTGCGCGGCATACGCTGGCAGAGTGTGCCGCTTGGGAGGAGCCGCGCCGAGCCCTCATCTCAGAGGTAGGCAGTGACTTGTCGCTGTCGGCCGTAGTGAATGCCATGGTCGGCAGCGAGGAGTCCTGGGACGCGGTGGTTTCCTACTGCGAGACAGTCGTCTCGCAGAAGGAGGCTGCGGAAAGGGAGAGGGAGATCTCGTCCACTCACCCGGCCCGCAGCAGGCGCACCGGGCGTAGGCGGAGGGCGGATAACGCCCTCTTCCAGCCCTCCTAAATGGGTCCAGGGGCAACAGACTCGGGGACGTCCGTCGCCCCCCACACATCAGGACCCGAGGTGGCAGCGCGTAGTGTTCCACGCGCGCCCCTCTTAGACGTCACGGGGGGAGTCAAACATCTCACTCCCCCCCCCTGACCCGAGAAGGCCCGCAGTGGCGGGCAAATAAGGTTCCCTTTCATAGGATTTTTGAAAAATAAAATATTTTATTTGATAGTTTCAAGTATACAGTTTTGTCGAGTACATTAAAACATTTAATAAATTAATAGTGACGGGTTTTTTTTTCGAATCTATACCTTAAAAAACGACTTTGTATATTTCAAATGTATGAAAATGGAATTAGTTTTCCTCATAACTTTTTTCTGTCTTGGATTGTAAAGCTGAAACTTTTAGGTATTGTTGCCGAGCCTATAATAAAGCTAGCCAATCTTTGACCTTGACCCCAAACTTCCCCGTTCAAAAGATATGAATGAATTAAAAACGCATATTTGGACGATGTTTTAACACTCGGTAATGTACCTCAAAAATAAGTTTTATTTTATTTTTTTACCCAGTATTGATCCTTGATAGACAAAATACCTATGTGACTATGGATCTTGACGAAAAACATCCTTAGTCAAAACGTATGAATTCATTTAAATTATCAAAAATATAAATTTTTGATAATTTGGTCATGGTAAAAATGGTTAGAATAGAATAGAATATTTATTTGCACAGAATGTAGGTATTTACAATAAGACGGTTACAATATATTAAAGAATCCTTGTACATTCTACCATTTTGGCATGCAAACATTGGTGTAGTTCATCATGAACTTACAAACATTGATCATCTAAAATTTATCAGCTAGAAAATCCGATACAGAATAGTAGCATTTATTTAATAACAGTAATGTTAGCTTCTTTTTAAAACTTGTTACTGGTTCCTCTCTAACAGAATTAGGAATGTGGTTAAAAATAACCGGTGCCATACTAAAAACACTTTTCCTCAACAAAGCAGTCCTATATCCACCTGTGCGTAACAAGTTTTGGTATTGAGATCGCAAAGTTACATCTCGGTATCTGCTTTCCGATAGAGTTAAAAATAGGTGTTGATTGCATTTAACAAAAAGAGCAACTTCTAAAATGTAAAGGCACGGAAATGTCAATAAGTTATGAATTTTAAAAATTGGAACACAGCTGTCAGTAACTTTCAAACAAAATATTGCTCGTAGGCAGCGTTTTTGGGCTTTAAAAATACTCTCTCTTTCGGTACAATTGCCCCAATATATAATACCAAACCTTAAAATGGAAACGACAAGACTATGATAAGCTAGTAATACTGTTTTGATATTACAGATTGCTTCTGCCTGTGCCTTTCATGTCAGTTGACTGTCAATTAATTTTCCAAGAAATTTTGTAACATCTACTCTCTCGACATTTTGGCTATTATAATTAATATTTAGATCATGGATACGAAGTCTCTGGTAAAAATGCATTATCTTTGTTTTTTGTATTTTTATTCGTAAGTTATTACAATTTAGCAAATTTATTATAATTTTAATAGTGTGATTTATGTCATTTTCATCTTTATGGTCGCATTTTAAGAGTGCTGTACTATCGTCGGCAAACAGTACCATGGGATGGTGGATTTGGCGTGGGAGGTCGTTAATGTAGATTAAGAATAACAAAAGCCCAAGGACGCTTCCCTGTGGTACACCAAATTTGATTTCTCTGTTGGAGGACACGTATTTTATTTCTAATTTAGTCTTGGCGCATATTTTGTAAATTTCTGTCATTTGTTTGCGACCGGATAAATATGTTTTTATTAGGTTCAGGATATTACCTCGAATACCATAGGCATGAAGTTTTTGGAGTAGTATGTTATGGTTGACAAAATCGAAGGCTTTTGACATATCTGTATATATAGCACATATAGGCGTTTTTTTATCAACATTTGACATGATAGTATTCAATAGGTCAAAAATTGCCATGTTTATATTCCTATTTTTCCTGAACCCGTATTGCTCATGGCAAAGTATATTAAATTTGGTCAGGAAAGATGAAATTGCTTCATATATGACCTTTTCTATTATTTTAGAGAAAACTGGAATTAAGGCTATCGGCCTGTAGTTCGACATATCGTCTTTACTGTTCTTTTTATGAATTGGTTTTACAATTGCAATTTTTAATTTATCAGGAAATGTTCCTGATATTATGCTAACATTAATAATATGGGTTAAAGGGCCAACTATACTATTAGTAATAGATTTTATGACTTGAGTGGAAATCCCGTCATAACCAAAGCTCTTTTTGTGTTTTAGTGATTTAATTATTCTCATCACGTCTTGAGGTATGACTGGTGGCACAAATATTGAGTTTGGGTTATGGTCTATTTTCGTAGCGCCGTGCATTGGGTTATTAGGAATATTAGTAATTTGGTCAATGAAAAAATGATTGAAAGACTCTGCTATTTCTTTCGGATCCGTTATTATCTGCCGTCTGGTTGTCGCAACATTGTATTCAGTTACTTAGAATTCCTGAATTACCTACCTATATGTTTGTCAAATTAGACTGCCTCACTTAACAATAGTCACCACCTACCCTCAATTCCCATTGTTATTGCGCAGGTGTGACCAAACATTTCGGTTTTGGTAATTAGGGTGATTAAATTCATTGTTTATCAAATAATCAAATAATGGAAACATACTCGTACTTAACAACAACACACATCACTACACTGCGTGCATTTACCATTTTTCTTCGAATTTTGTTGTTATTCTAGGTAAATGACTGTATGTCATGAAAGATCAAACAATGATTCCGGTTAATGAATTAGAGTTCAGGTTTTGCTTATTAGGGTAATTAGATTCCTTGTATGTCAAATAGTGGGAACATATGTAGGTACTTAAGTGCACTTAATTAGACAATCATTTCCGGAAATGGATTAGAGTTCTATTCTAAATGAAAGTAGTATAAATACTGATAGCACCTTTACTTAATTTCACTTATCATTACTGATTCGTTCTCTAACGTTCTACTTGCACTAATTTATTGTTTGAGTTGCTCACTATGGAGGGAATTACGTCAAATCTCGATATATTTGTATTCATGAAGCAAAATTCTTTTAAAGTGGTTATGTTGTTACAAAAAGTGTTAACTTCCGTGAACATTTCTCTATCTGAAGAGGAAAATACAAAGCTTAAATCATGTTGTGCTACATATACGAGTAACCTTAAGCGAAAATGGAAATCAGCTCATATGACAACAGATATTTTTTTTTAAAGTTTGCAAATTGGTTAGACTCAGAAGTTAAATGGCCAGACTTTCTCCTATAAACATTGATCAATTTAGAACTGAAGATCCAAGGTGTATTGAGATGACATATGAAGATGCCTCAACAAGTGTTTCTACAGTAACAGCACCTAGTACATCAACAGAGTTAGCTGTGCCCCGTACTGTGTCTGTGTCGACGTCAACCACTACAATTACTCCTCGGAAAGAATTTGCTGACCTAAATCCACTTCAAAAAAGAAGACAAACTGAAGATCTTCTAGCTAAAAATGATTTTGATACACTAGCTTATGCTCTTGTAATGAAAGCTGGTGAAAATAAAAATCTAACGGACTTTGCAGAATTAGTGAAGCATTTAATTAAACATCCAAAGGATGCATCGATGCTTCGAGCCTGTCTGAATTCAACGAAACGAATTTTACCCGTTGATAAGGCACTTGGTATGTCAACATCACTAAAGTTGTCAAAATGGCAATATATTAAACTGAGGCAGACAACAAAAGACATGGGATGTGATATTTTTCCATCATATGATGTTTTACAGAATGAGAAGAAAAAGTGCTACGTAGAAAAAGAAGACATGGTGATAACTGATACTGAAACCAAAATTAAACTACAGTCAGTTTTAGACATTACGGTCAAGAGACTGTTCAAAACTCTGGCAACTGAAGTTACTGGCAGTAATTTGACTCTAGTCAGTAAATGGGGATTTGACGGTGCATCTGGATACAGTAACTAAAAACAAAAAATGGAAGGTGATGATTCCAGCATCTTCATGTGTTCATTTGTTCTGTTGAAAATGGTGAAAGATGATACTGATGAAGTGATATGGGAAAATCCTAAACCGTCTTCAAATTTTTATTATCGGCCAATTTATTTCAAATTCGCAAAAGAAAATGATTTGAATATTAAAGAAGAAATGGTGTCAATTGAAACAGAAATTGATGCTCTACGGCCAATTGTTGACACCAGCTACATATGACCATGATCGATGGCAAGATAACCTCACATCTATCAGATACCTCCACAGCGACATGCGATATCTGTAAAGCGACACCGAAAGAGATGAATAATATCGACATGGTAACACAGAGAAGCCATTCTGTCGACATGTTTAAGTTTGGTCTGTCTTCCCTTCATGCACGTATTAGATGCATGGAATGCATCTTGCACATTGCTTACCGCCTCGACTTCAAGAAATGGCAAGCTAAAGGAGATAATTTAAAATTACAATTGGCCAACAAAAAAAAATATTTTCAAGAACGATTTCCGGATGAAATGGGGCTGCTTGTGGATGTAGTAAATCAAGGTGCAGGAACTACCAATGATGGAAATACTGCCAGAAGATTTTTTGCTAATCCCGAAGTGACTGCGCAGATCACGTGTGTTGATAAAGAACTCATTAGAAGATTTGGAGTGATTCTTCAGGTAATCTCATGTGGAGAGTTTGTAGACGTGGAAAAGTTCCGGCAATATTGTGCTACAACAACTCATACATATGTTAGGCTCTATGCATGGTATTATATGCCCTCAAGTGTGCTTATATTACTCATGCATGGTGCCGACATAATTGAGTACAATAATTTTATTCCAATCGGTAAACTTTCTGAAGAGGCATCGGAAGCTCTCAATAAAGATTGAAAAAAATTAAGAACCTTCCACTCGCGGAAAACTAGCAGAATTGCAACAAATGAGGATATTATCCATAATTTGCTGATATCTTCAGACCCATATCTGTCTAGTGTCAGACCTAAGATAAGGCAACTTTGTGCTAATCTTCTATCAGATGAAGCCAAAATGTTGTTATTATTACCTTCTAGTTCAGATAATAAAGAAAATATAGACTGTAGATATAGGCGACCTGTCTGACTGTGACATTGACTAATTTAATTGTGATACAACTCAACTCATATTGATATATTGATTTCATATTTGAAATTACTATTAATATTGTTATGTTTTTGCTAATTACTAAATGTGTACTGCTTGCTAATGTAACCAAGATGTAAAATCTAAATATTTTTACATATATTTACGAGAAACCCTTAGATCTTAAGACTATATGTTAGTTACGTATATTTCATTCATTCATATCGCATTATTTGTTGTGTAAATTCAAATATTAATTTATTCATATGTTATGAATAAGGAGGTTTTTCGTCAAGATCCGTAGTCATATAGGTATGTTGTCTATCAGGGATCAACACTGGGTAAAAAAAAAAAAAAAAAAAACTTATTTTTGAGGTACATTACCGAGTGTTAAAACATCGTCCAAATATGCATTTTTAATTCATTCGTATCTTTTGAATGGGGAAGTTCGGGGTCAAGTTCAAAGGTCAGGTAGCTTTGCTATGGGCTCGACAACAATACCTAAAAGTTTCAGCTTTACAATCCAAGACAGAAAAAAGTTATGAGGAAAACTAATTCCATTTTCATACATTTGAAATATACAAAGTCGTTTTTTAAGGTATAGATTCGAAAAAAAAACCCGTCACTATTAATTTATTAAATGTTTTAATGTACTCGACAAAACTGTATACTTGAAACTGTCCAATAAAATATTTTATTTTTCAAAAATCCTATGAAAGGGAACCTTGTTTTCCCGTCCACTGTGCGGCACCAGTCGGGGGTTGCGGAAGATTTTTACGTTCCCGCGACCCCCGGCGTAGGTGTGAGTCGGAACACTGGGGTGGTTTTTAGGCAGTAAGAGTCGGACAGACCCCTCCGCCCGCCCCAGGGTGGAGGACATCCATGAGGATTTTCCACCCCGGAAAAAAAAAAAGGGGTCTCAGGCTTCCTTTGTGACGGAAACCGCGGTCCAGCTCGGTAACGCGTCCGCACGCGTTATATTAGATGTCTGTGTAGTAGTGGGAGTCTGTGATTAGTTACGTGGCATGCCTATATTAACCTAGCACACGCCACGCAACAGATGTATGTGTACATCTGTGGAGTCTTACTGTGTCGGGTGAGCCGCGTGTAACCTGGGTGCGGCTCACTCGAGGCGTCAGTCCAGTGTGGAGGGGGCAATGTCCGCAGCCAGGTCGCGGGGCAGGTGTTTCGCGTCGGGGGGGCGCGCATGCAGCGGTGCGATGTGCCTGACATGGGGCCAGGCAGACGCGTCGGCAAGCGCGAACATCCCCTTCGCTAGGCCCCAAACTCGTCCAGGCTCTCAATCCAGAGGTCCCGGTGGATGATATCGTTCCTCACGAAACGAGGGGTGTCTACGATGGTCCGCAACGCATAATTTTGTTGCGTGCAGAGCTGCTTGCGGTGTCCCTCGCTCGTGAGGGCGAACCACGCCGGGGCGGCGTACGTCAAGATAGGGCGCCCGTACAACTTGTACACGCCCAACTTGACGCGCGCTGGGAGGCGGGATGAGAGCACAGGTCGGAGCAGGTTGCGGGCAACCCTACCCTGCACGACAACGTTGCGGACATGCGTTGCCCCATCGTGAGCCGACGGTCGATGGTGACACCCAGTTACTTCACCCGGGGTGACCACTCGATGTCGGCTCCGTGTAGTTTCAAAGGTGGTGGGAGGGGCGCGAAACCGGTGATCAGCGCCTGCGTTTTACCCACGTTAACCGAAACCCGCCACTTCGACAGCCACTCGGGGAGTAAGTCGAGGGCGCGCTGCATCTTGACGGCCGCGTACTTCGCATTTAGCGATGTAGTAATGTACGCGGCGTCGTCGGCATACAGCGCGAGCATCGAGCGCGAGTTCCAGGTATGCTGGAAGAGATTTCTTTAGAAATAAGCATTGCCTCTGTATGAATTTTTCTGTTCCTTTCTTCTTTTCTTTATTTATATGTGTGTGCATAAATGGTTAAATAAATAAATAAATAACACGCCGGCGACACGCAGCTGCCTTGGGGCACGCCCGCGCGCACGGGGCGGGCGTTAGATAGCGCTCCGTCGACCACCACCCTGAAAGTCCTGTGGGAGAGAAAGCTAGACACCACTTTGACAACGCGGCGGGGCGCGTCTGTGGTGGCCATCTTATGTATTAGGCCCTCGTGCCACACACGGTCGAAGGCCTTCTCCATGTCGAGGAATACTGCAACTGCGTATTCCTTCTTGTTTGATGCAGTTGTGAGGTGGTGCAGTACCTTCGACAACTGGAGCGTCGTGCTATGATCTGCCCAAAACCCGAATCGTTCCGGACGCGGAGCTATGTGGGGCTGGAGATGTCGCAGCAGGTGGGCCTCGAACACCTTGGAGACCGTGGCAACAGGGTGATCGGCCGATAGCTCTCCGGCTTCAGGATATTCTTTCCCGCCTTGGGCAGCATAATGACGCGCCCTTCCCTCCACGAGGCGGGGAAGGTCCCGGTGCGCAGTATCGCTGTAAACAGGCGCGCCAGTGCCACTACTGCACGGAACGGCAAGTGGGGCAGCGCTGCGTTAGTGATATCGTCCGCACCGGGGGCCTTTCGTAGCTTCGTTCTTTGGATGGCGCGTCTTACTACGCCAGGCGAGAAGAATATAGGATCTTCTTCGGGAGCTATCGGCGTCGCGAAGTAGTCTCCCAGGTGTTTCTCGACTACTGCGACATGTTCGTGGTCGCTGGTCGGGTTCGGTTGGAACAGACGCTCCAGGTGTATGGCGAAGACCTCCACCCGGTCCTCTGCTACGTACTTGCGCGCCCCGCCGCTATCTAACAGCGGTCGTACCGGAGCTGGGGTATTCGTCAGTTGACGGCAAAGCTTATGCACCGACGGCCAACTGTCTGTGGTCGCGTCGATGCGTTCCTCCCAACCCGCGGCGGTGTGTGCCTGTAACTCGGCCTTTACCTTTTCCACGAGACGGTTTAGCTGCTTCTTAAGTGTCGGGCATCTGAGCTGTTGCCACTGCTTGCGTAGGCGCCTCTTCACGGCGATCATCTTTGTGATGTAGGCCGGCAGGGGCGGCACTCGTCCTCTCCCCTGCGGCATAGTCGTTGTCACCGCTTCTAAGGCGCTCTGTATGCAAGCAGTGACGTCACCCGTCATATGGTCCACGTCCGCGGAGGTAAAGATGAGTCGTGTTGGTGTCTAGCTTCTCTCCAAAAATTGTCTAGTCAATACGTCGACTTGGTGCTAGTGGCTTCAGTGAGGTCGGCATTCCCGATGACGAGTACGGGTTGGTGATCCGATTGTAACTCGTCGTCTATCACTTGTTGAGTGATCTGGCAGTGCAGCCCTCGGTGGACTTCGACGTCCAGTACGTCTGGCATGTACCGAGCTGCGTCTGGGTAGTGGGTAGGCGTCTCTGGCCCGACCACCGAGTACCCGAAGGCTTCCGCGTCCGCGAAGAGCCGCCTTCCCTCGGTGTTCGGGTGCATGCAAATTTACAGTTTTTACCTTTACAAAGGAGTTTGGTTTCTCAGAATGATTACGCGAGAGAATCTGCGTGAGCCATAGTTTTGCCTTCTTTATAAATTTTATCAAAATTATACGATTGTAGTATAGCCCAACATCTGTGAACCCTTGGTGTTAAATCCTTTTTTGAATGAGAGGCTTTTAAAGCATTACAATCAGTAAAAACCGTAAATTTACGACCGTATAGATAGTGGCGGAAATGTTCCACGGACTTAACTACTGCCAATATCTCAAGCTCATAGGAGTGATAACGACTTTCTGCATCATTTGTCTTGTGACTAAAGTAGGCAATTACGTGTGGAAGATGATTTTTCCTTTGAATAAGGACGGCACCATACCCGTCACTGCTAGCATCAGTGTGGAGTTTGATAGGTAACAAGGGATCAAAAATTTTTAAAACAGGCTCTGTCGTTAAACAATTTATAATTTCTCTGTGAATCTCTTCATGTTCCGAAGTCCAAACAATTTTACCTTTTGTTAGAGTTGTCAGGGGGTATAAGAGTTTCATTAATTTAGAAAAATTGGGAATAAATTTTCGAAAGTATTTTGCTAAACCAATAAATTGTCTATCTTGGGTAACAGTTCCAGGTACAGGAATATCTTTCAAAGCTTGAATTTTACGTGGGTTTGGTCGAATTTCTCCGGATGATATTACAAAGCCCAAATATTCAATTTTAGTTTTCATAAGCGAGCACTTTTTGAAGTTAAATGAAAAACCAGCTACAAATAAAGTATTTTGCAATTTGTCAAGACAGAGTAACCCTTCTTCCACGGTGAGTGATGCAGAAAGTACGTCATCCATATAAACGAATTTTACTGTCATTCAAAGGTTTTAGCGCAGTATTTATGGCCCTTTGGAAAACCTGTGGTGCATTTCTTAAGCTAAAAGACATGATCAGGTATTAAAATTGTGCACATGGTGAAACAAATGCGGTTTTCTCTATTGAGTCTTCATGAACTCTTATCTGGTGAAAACCAGAAGCCATGTCGATGTAAGAAAAGAAATTGGCTCCATACAACTTATCGATCTGATCATTAATCAATGGTAGAGGATAGCTATCTGGACGCGTGTTACTGTTAAGCTCTCTGTAATCGACACACATACGATCACTGCCGTCTTTTTTCGTAATTAACAGAATGGGGCTTGCAAATGGCGAAGAACTTTCCCAAATAATGTTGGCATCTAACAGTTCTTGAACTTTTTCATTTACTATTTTTAATTCAATAGGGGATAACCTATAAGGTCACCTGTGAATAGTCTTATTTGGGTCAATCAGGTCGATTTTAAGATCACCGGTTTTTATACGGGTGATTGGAAGCTTTTCAATAAAATCAGACAAATATTTTGCTACTATTTGGATTAAACTTTCTTTATCCCTTCCCAAAAGATCTGTATCAACCAATGTGAGATCCGTAGATTCTTTAAATGCTGAGCAAGAACTGATAAGTTTGGTTTTGGTAAGGGTCAAATCATTATCGCAAACTTTAACTGAAATGCCGTGTTCTAAAATATCGCGACCTAATAGTATTTCTTCACTAAGGCATTCATCTGGTAATACATGTTAAGTTATTTCAAGCAAGTGGTTTTGTACAATCGTTGGACATTTTATCTGTAATAGGCACGTTACTTTACTCACACCTATGCCTTTTAGGATCACTTGTTCATGAAATTGTTCACCGTTAACAAGATTACAATTACTTTGCTTCATAAGGCTACATTCTGAACCAGAGTCAAATATAAAAGGAAAATCTGTACCACTTATCTCTAATACTCCACGGGCTGCTCTGGAACACAAGTTTACTTGCTTGGTGCTGGTGCTCGGTGTGGAGTCTTCCTTCCTTCAGCGCTTGGGGCAGGCGTTGGCCGAGTGTCCCTGCTCACTTAGCATGGAGCAGCTGGTTTCGGTTTTCTTGCTCTTTGGGATATCGTTGGTGAACAGCGTGAAGATGAGTGGGGAGATGACGGAGCCCTGAGGGACACCTGCACGAATGGGTCAGGGGGAGGACAGGGCACCCTCTATGCGATAGCGAAAGGTGCGATTTGACAGAAAGTCCCGTATGATGAGCACGAGACGGTCAGGCACCCTAAGTTGGTTTATTTATTTATTTATTTATTTATTTATTTGCTAACATGTAAAACACTGGTTAGTAGGCATGCATTAAAATTTCATGACACAGTATTAAGACATGCACCCTGTAAGGGCACTGCAAATGATTAAATTACATAATATTGATTCTAATTATTACAATTCATTACGTTAAACTAAACATTAATTAATTAATTATTACATTTTATTTCAAATAAATCATTATAAGTACTTCTTTCTCTCTTTTTAGTCATATAGGCCTAAGCATAATTATTGTGGAGTATAAAGTCATTTATTATTTCACATATAGGTACGTCAAGCATATTGATACACGGTCAGTCGATTCACAATTTGTCAGTTTTAAATTCCTCAACAGTATAGTAGCCTTTCTTTATGAATAGAGATTTCAACTGTTTCGAGAAAATTGAGTCTTTTGGTAGGGATTTTAAACTTTCCGGAAGTTTATTTAGGGCAGAACTCTCAGAATCGACCTATTTTTGATTCAAAATTAAACAATCAAATATTATTTGTTTTGATCTGATAAAAATACATGTTATAGTTTAATAAATATTCTTGATTATTCTATAGTTCAAAACACGATTTATACAACTTCACTCGATCAAAAACAATCGAGAAAACTCCCTTTTTTCGCGATTTTTTGATCGTTTTTTTATTTTTACTTGTAGTAGAACCAACTTTTACTCCCGAAAAACATGTCAAAAAATAGGCAATGAAATTACGAAGAATATTGTATGGTTTATTTTTCTCAAAACAGTTTTTTATTGTTTTAACAAGATGTTATATAACAAGGTGGCCCGCGCGCTTCGTTTCAGTAGCCGACCAGGCGTCTTTGAGGTAGGACCTGTGTCGCTGTTGCTAGCTCGCTGCGTTCCCCGCAAAATATACGAGAAATTATTGTTATTTTCCGTGTGTGTTAGTTTTAAAAATCAGTCTGTATAAACAATAAGGTGAGTTTGATTATAATTTTTCTACGTATATTATAACTACCTACTCGATTTTAATATTACAGTTTACAGAAAGAACAGTAGCACAACTACACCAAAGATCATTTTTGCAAATAAAACTTTTTATCTTTGGAGTTGAACTGACCAACAACTCGACTTTTTTAATGGGATTTAGAATGGCGACGCGACGATGCGACGGCAGAATTTGCTTCTCGCTCAGGCGCAATAGGTAGATTCTATTACGTGAGCGTCAGCATGTACCTAGTGTACCTACTGCATCAATTCAACTCGCGCGCCTACTGTAGGTATCTATTGTACAAATTATAATAATAATGCAAGGTTGTTGATGTTGTTGTACTTTCACACAAAATAGTGACTAGATATCTGTTATCTCATAATATACCGACTGACTTACCGGCTGCGGCTGACTTACCGGCTGCGGCTGACTTACCGACTGCGGCTGACTTACCGACTTACTGGCTGACTTCCTGCGGGAAATTGCCTGTCATACCAAAATTCTATAGATTATAATGCTTGTTTTTAGGGTTCCATACCCAAAGGGTAAAACGGGACCCTATTACTAAAGCTCCGCTGTCTGCCTGTCTGTCTGTCTGTCTGTCTGTCATCAGGCTGTATCTCATGAACCGTGATAGCTAGACAGTTGAAATTTTCACAGGTGATGTATATCTGTAGCCGTTATAACAACAAATACTAAAAACCAGAATAAAATAAATATTTAAGGGTACGTTTGTTGTATGGGAGCCCATACAACAAACGTGAGTTTTTTGCTCGATATTGAAAACAACAACAGGTGAATGCTTGAAATATTCACAGAATATTTAGTTACATATTCACTTTCAAAATAAATAATTAAATTAAAATAAAACAAATAGTTAAGCGTGGCTCCCATACAACAAACGTGATTTTTTGCCGTTTTTATAGATAATGGTATGGAACCCTTTGTGCGCGAGTCCGACTCGCATTTGGCCGGTTTTCTCTTTTCAGTTATGTTTTTGCAATCGTGTTTTTTGTTTTTTTAAATAATTTGTTTTTATACTTCGTTTTTTAGTGTTCCGTACCCAAAGGATAAAACGGGACCCTATTACTAAGGCTCTGCAGTCTGTCTGTCTGTCCGTCTGTCACCAGGCTGTATCTCATGAATCGTGATACCTAGACAGTTGAAATTTTCACAGATGATGTATTTCTTTCACGCTATAACAACAAATATATAAAAAAATATATACTAAAAACCACAATAAAATAAATATTTAAGGGGGCTCAATATACGTACGCCATACAATAAACGTAATTTTTTTTGCCGTTTTTATAGATAATGGTACGGAACCCTTCGTGCGCGAGTCCGACTTGCACTTGGCCGGTTCTTTTCACTCTGGTCTGAACTGTGTAAAAAATTACATCTTGGCCGGTTTTATTATTATAAGTAAGCGTATTGCGGTAGTCAGCGTAAGCGTAGTGCGGAAGCGCTGTAACAGTCATGAAAGAAAAGGAAACTGTTAGTGACATTAAAAAAAAGCAATGGTAGGTAGGTAATAAAATAAATTGTGTTGCTTATATTTCCCTAAAAACGAAACACCCGAAACATTAACATGAATTCCGTAAAACAAAGTTAATTGTACTTACTGCTACAATTTTATACTGTGACGCAAAAGTTTTGCACAGCGGGGTCAGCGAGTTCATTTAAACTACGTGTTCGCGCGACTGGCTCGCAGGGATTGAGGTAGTGCTAAATGCCTACTACGCACGAATATGGTGGCCTTAAATATGTATATTAGCTAGTCTTGAGTATGGGCTTTTCCCGATAACTTTTAAGTTTGTGATGGGTAGTATTAATCTATTCTTGTTCCGTCGGTTATAGTTTTCATTTACCTCGATATTAGATTTGAAGAGGTGCCTATTTTTTCTAACAAATATACAACTTTGCAGTATGTATATTGCTGGTAGTGTAAGAATTTGTTGCTTGATAAAGTGTGGCCTACAACTCTCTCGTTGGTCTATGTTCATTAGTATTCTGATACATTTCTTTTGCTGGATGAACAGATCCAAAAAGTCAGTACTTTCTCCCCAAAGAATAATACCATAATTTAGCCAGGAGTAGGCGTACGCATAATAGGCAGATAAGGCGGTTTTATAGTCTGTTTTGCATTTCAATATGCTTAGTGCATATATAAATTGGGACAGTTTTGCTCTTGTGGTTTCTATATGTTTCTTCCAATTTAGATTTGTGTCCAGTGTTAGGCCTAAAAGTGTAAAATTCGTTATTTCTTTTAATTTTGTTTGTTGGGTTAGTGTATTTAAATTTAGTGGGGTTCTTTGGTAAGTTCTGAATTGGCATATTTTAGTTTTAGTTAAGTTTATTTCTAAGTTATGTTCTTTTAACCATTGCTCAGTTTCTGTGAAAGTTTTTATAATTGCTAGATGATCAACGGTTGCGGGCGTTTTAAATAATAGAGAGAGAGACATCATCAGCGAACAAAATACACGACGAACTTATCTTTTTTGGCAAGTCATTTATATACAATATAAATAAGGTACATCCTAAAACACTTCCTTGGGGTATTGAAGCATTAAAGGTAGTCATATCTGATCGTCATGCTGTACGTTTCCTGGTGAATGCTATCGAAATATTCTAATTCTACGAATTGTACCCTGTCTTGTAGATAAGATTTAAACCAATTAAAAGCTTGCCCTCTAATACCCGATCCGTAAAGTTTTTGTAATAAAATTTTATGTGACACCTTGTCATACGCCTTGGTCATGTCTAGGAATAGTCCAATAGCGTACTTTCGTTCGTTAATGCAACTGTAAATTTCCTGTACATAGTTATATACCGCTAATGTAGTTGAAAATTTTTTCCTAAAACCGAATTGATTTTTGTCTAAAATGTCATATTTTTCCAAAAATTTACTGACACGATTTGCCATTGCTTTTTCGAAAATTTTTGAGATAAATATAAATAAATAATAAATCTTTATTTACCAAAACAGTATACACAATTTTTTACATTTTTAGGAACATGGCTAAGTGGGCCAGAGCAAAACGACTCTGACTTCTAAACTAGGGATAACCTGTTTCTTAGAAATCAGTATGCCTTCGAAATTATGTGCGCATAAGCCAATAAAATTATAATATTACCTGGATATGACACAAGGTATACAAATAAATAAAAAGTAATTATTACAGAACAATGTAAGCCAATCCAGGGCGAAAGATTATTGATAAAAAAAAAAAAACATAAAAAAGGAGAATTAAAAAAAAGAAAGATGTTTTTTAATTGGTTTTGAGTTATAGGTGTGTGTGTGTGTGTGTGTGTGTGTGAGTGTGTGTGTGTGTATGTGTGTGAGAGAGTATGGGTGGTATGTGTTTGTATATAAGAATGAGTGTGAGCGAAATATTTATTAACTTATGGGTGTTTATACTTGTTCATATGGAATTTAGGTTGGAATAGCTTCCCATCAGAAGATTCTCTGTCTTGGGATAATCGAGTTTTAAAAGATGTTCTTGTAAGGCGGATTTACAGTGATATGTAGTTGAATGAAAAATTTTTAATACTTTGTTCAACTGGTTGTAAATTTTCGAACTGTTGATATAGTAGTGTCGTTTAGCGAAAGATGTTTTACACGGTTGCAGGGTAAAGACTGTGTGTTTGACTCTGCCAGTTGGCTCTGATAGTGGGCGCGTAGAGTGCTTACGGAGCACGGTCAGGAGAATATACAACTTTCTTACTGTCAGTACTTTTGATTCCGCATATAACTGTACTGTTGGATATCTCAGTGGTCGACAGAGAAGAACCTTCAGTACAGCTCTTTGCGCTCGTTCCAGTCGGAAGAAGACGTTTTCAGTGGCTCCACCCCAGGCTGGAATACAGTACGCTAAGATTGATTGGCATAATGCAAAGTACACAGCTTTTAGTGTATCCGCGTCAGCAGAATTACGCAATTTTTTAAAAACATATGTCAGTTTGCGAACTCTACTCACAAGTGTGTCGATGTGTTTATGCCAATTCAGATGTTGATTGTTGGCGGTGGGGCAGTCACAGAAAGACGAGGACGCGCACGAGTGAGCTTTCAGAGTATAAGATGCTGGTGGACAAAAACTTGATCTAATGGCGAACGGCATGTAAAACGTTTTACTTACGTTCACCGTTAGTAAGTTACTGCTAAGCCACTCCATAACGCGCGTCAGCGCCTTCTCTGCGTTATGATAACATTGGGCCCAGTCTTTTCCGTCAACTAAAAGGGAGGTGTCATCTGCATAAGAGATTATTTTACAGCTATGGATCGGTAACTGACATAGCTCGTTGATATATATCAGGAAAAGAGTGGGGCCCAGAATGCTACCCTGTGGTACACCGTACGTTATTGGACGCACATCACTATCATTCTGCCCGACTCTAACAATTTGCGTACGACATCTCAAGTAGTCTCGAAACATTTCCAACACTACACCCCGGATTCCTATACCCTCCATTTTTTTCAGTAATTCAGGCGCAGAGACGGTGTCAAAAGCCTTAGATAAGTAAGGTTAGAACAACTTTATTTCTCATAAAGAATTGCATACATAATTCACTTACTGAGAAACAATATTTAAAACTAAGAATAATAATTTAGTGCGCACAGATGTACGATTATAAAATAACAAAAAACAAAGAAAAGAAAAAAAGTGGGTAAACAGATAATTAACATAAACTTGATCGTTACGAGTTATAGGTAAACAAACATGGATGTATGAAGTTGATTTTTACTAGATGTGGCATTGATGGCATAATCTGTTAGCAAGTTTATTTTATTAGGCTATTTTATTTTTAGTTGAATGTTCTATTTAAGTATACATTTTGGGTACATACATAGTTTATAAACCATTTTGGCCATTGGATTTTATTTGGTTTTGTTTAATTTAAGGTATTACTAATGTGTATTCTTAATTTAGAGGTATGTATAGTTAATCTATATCCCAATGTGTGTATGTTATTTATGTTAATATATATATATATACACATATACACCGCTGTATTTTTTTTTTTTTTCTATTGTTCTCTTATGTGTATGTATTAATTGTGTGAGTTCTTACTAGCCTTTTGAACCGGGCATAACTCTGTTCTTCTTTTATTACTGATGGTAATTTATTATAAATTGTAACACCCTCATATTCCAAATTTCGTCTTCCATAGTTTGTTCTAGGAGGGCGGGTGACTAAGTAACTAGCACGTCTCAAGGTAATCTTTCGCGTTTGTTTCTTTGTTACCAATCTTATGTTGGAATGGATTTCCTTATTTAATATTTTACGTATTAGTATACATGTATAGTATATGTATGTTTGTTTTATATTCATTATTTTTGTTTCCTTGTATATCTTTTCAGTTGGTGTTCGAAATTTATAGTTAAATAAAATTTTAATTAATCTATTCTGAACTCGTTGAATTGGATCTATGTTAGACATCGCTGCAGTACCCCAGATTTCAATGAGGTAGTCGATATGAGGCTTTACCAGAGAATTATAGATGAGATAACGCACTTTTCGAGGGAGACAGTTTGTTATGTTGCGTAGTGCCCCTGTAAGTGAACTTAGTTTAAGTTTAATTTTTTCTAGATGTGGCTTCCAAGTTAGATTACTATCCAAGATAAGTCCGAGATATTTTTCTTTAGGTTTTCGTTCGAGTAGCTGGCCGTCTATTTTAAGTTCGAAAATATCATTTATTTTTTTATTTTTTGCTGCAAACATTACATAATTTGTTTTTGTTATATTAATAGTTAAAAGGTTTGACTGAAACCACTCATTTAACAGATTAAGATCATTCTGTGCGTTGGCTATTATAGCTTCGACTGAGTGTCCAAAGTAAAAGAGACTTGTGTCGTCAGCATAAAGGGAGATGTCTCCTTTGAGACCCAATTTACTGATACTATTAATATAAATAAGGAACAAGAGGGGGCCCAATATTGATCCCTGGGGGACGCCAAAATTCAGGACACAGGGATTGCTTTCATATTTGCCTATTCTTACTATTTGTTTACGGTTCTCCATATATGATTTAAAAATTTCAAGTGCTTTGCCTGTAACACCTGTGAGTTCTAGTTTCTGTAATAGTTTGCCATGACTGATAGTGTCAAAGGCTTTTTTAAGATCAATAAATATACCTAAGACAACTTGTTTTTGATCAATTTTATTTTTAATTTTGGTTACGAGGTCAATTGTAGCAGCGAGAGTATTTGATTGAGCTCTAAATCCATACTGTTTATGGTAAAAGAAACCTTTTGAATTAAGGAATGACTCTAATCGGTTATAAAGAATCTTCTCAAAAATTTTAGAAATCACCGGGAGAACCGATATAGGGCGGTAATTACACGGGTCAAGTTTACTTCCGGATTTATGAATCGGTACAACTTTTGCAACTTTTAAATCATTGGGGAAAATACCTCTTGCCATATAGTAGTTAACGCAGACTGTTAGTTCCGTAGCAATAATGTCTTTTACGCATTTAATTGATTTTGTGCTTATACCATCAATGCCAGATGCAGTATTACAGTCCAAATTTTTAATTATGGCAATAACTTCCTTGGTAGTTGCTGGTTTCAGAAACTGCAATTCTGTTTTATCTGATAATCTACAATCTTCTAGAGTTTGACTTATTTTTTTGGAAATTTTTTGGAAATTATATTTGCTAGGGTTGAGCCAATAGTCGAAAAATATAAGTTAAAACTTTCACATATTTCTTTTTGGTCCGTAATAGTACCAGCTGCCGTTTCAAGTTTGTCCGGTCCAGTTCTGTCATGCAGTTTGTTTTTCGACAAATCGTTTATTAGTTGCCACATTTTTCGTGGTTTACTAGCGTTTTCTTCAAACCTCTTTAAGTAATAATCACTTTTCGCTTTCCTTATGTTGTGTGCTACTCTGGCTTTTATATGTTCATACTCTGCTTTTAATTCCGTGTTCATCACATTTGTTTTATATCCTTGCCATAGTATATTCTTGTTATTTATCTCTTGCAATAGCTCTTTGTTAATCCAATCTTGCCGCGGGGGATTCAAAAGTTTAAATGTTGTAATTCTGCACTTATTTAAACAAGATTGTAATTTGCCTGCCAATTTATCATACTCTACGTCTTCATGATTTTTAGGATATTCATCCAGGCATCGATAGAGTTTACTGTAGTCAACTGCGTTGTATTTCTGTCTTATAATAGGTGGTGGTTGGTATTGCTTTATCTCTAAAAGTATTTGTTTGTGGTCAGACATTGAGGATTCCATAGTGACAAAATGAAAACTATTTTCACTTAGGTTACAAGAAACATGGTCTAACATTGTCTTGGTTGAGGTTGTTTCGCGTGTACAATGTTTTGGATTTATTTTATTCAGGATTTTGTAGTTGTTCTCTCTTAAAGTGTTCTTATATTTGCGTGTCGCTAAGTCCGGATTGAGTAAGTCTAGGTTGTAATCGCCAAAGACTATTGCTCGTTTCAATTTAATAAGTATATCGCTCGTTTCAATTTAATAGTAATAATTCAATAAAGATACCTAGACATTTATGTTTGTTATCAAGGGTCTTTACAGCGTGCTCGGTCAATGCTAGAACGGCATCTTCGGTACTCATTCCTTTACGAAAACCAAATTGGTTGGGTGATAAAAAACTATTAACGTTGAGAAAGGAGAGGAGACTTTTGTTTAAGATTCGTTCTAGTATCTTTGACATGGCGGAGAGGACCGAGATAGGTCTATAATTGTTAACATCGTCTCTGCGTCCCGATTTATGAATAGGGTGAACCACTGCTCGTTTAAAGACTGCTGGGAATACACCTGATGAAATGGCCAGATTACAAACATGCGTAATGATGGGAACCAGCACTGCCCTGGTGGCCCTAATTATGTTTAAAGGGATGCCATCCCAGCCGGTAGCGGAATCGAGCTTAAGGGTCAAAATTATGCCTTCGACGTCCATTTCTGTGGTTTCTAGGAGAACCATAGAACCACTTGATTGAGTAGACACAACAATAGGTGTAGGGGATATAGGCTTTATTTTGGATGCAAGACTTTTACCGATACCAGCAAAGTAGTCATTAACTATGTTAAGTGAGAGGCGTGGAGAATCGGAAAGATTTAACAGTTCGCCTGGAGGAGTAGAAATTGTACTAATATCAGCTACTTTTTTGATTACGTCCCAAGTTGCCTTTATATTATTTTTAGCTTTGGAGAATTCATCTTTCTCATACGCGCGTTTGAGTTTTCTTAATAACGAGTTGCAGTGATTTCGATAGCGGTTATATGTAATTCGCAAAATTTCATTGTCACTACTTTTTTTTAATTTGGCGTGCATGCGGTCACGGTTACGAATACACCTTAGTAAACCTGGTGTGATCCAGGGCTTAAGGGTTCTTTGTTTTTTGGGTATTTTACATTGGTAAGTATTGTCCTTAATTATGGTAGAGAGTGTTCCTACTAACTCTTCCGCGGCACTGTCTGCATCTGTTATCTTTAGAATGGGGGACCAGTCATTGCCGTTTATGGTTTCTATAATTGCATTTCGATTTAATTTGCATTTCGTATGAGGTAGGTTACGATCCTTATTATTGGCTTGCAGAAATAGTAATAGGGGTTCATGGTCTGTGATGGACGATTGAATGACGATTGCTGTGGCGGATAGATTAGTTTTTAGAAGAATATGGTCAAGGCAATTAGAAACACGCGTGGGATACAAGTGTGCCGGAAGAAGACCGTGTGCAGCGGCACAGGATAGGTATTCGTCTGAATTGGTGTCATTATTGCCATTCTTGATGTCGATATTAATATCGCCGATCAGGACAACCGATTGAGTAGAGAGCGTGAGGACTTTGTCCAAACTATCGATAAAGTTGGTTATGTATTTATAAGAAGGAGAACGATAAATAGCTATTATTGAGATAGATTCTATGGTACAGATAAGACAGTTGGCGTCGGCGAAATTGGGTTCTTTTACTTCATGTTTAATGGATGATTTAATATAAATAGCGCATCCGTCATTTTGGTTAAAAGTATTATTGGTATAGTAGGAGGTATAACCATCTAGGGTAGGTAGGTGAGATACTTTGCTTAGCCAACATTCGGATAGGACAATAACGTCACAGTGAAAGCCTAAAAGTTTCATTAACACAGATATTTCATCAAATTTTTTTTGAATGCTCCGAATATTTAGGTGTAGTATCTTTAACCCCCTGTTTGGACAAGTAATACACTGCAAGCACGTTTCAGGCACACATTTATATGATTTGGCAACACTGAGTGAATCTAATTCGTCGTCTAGGATATTGGGGTTGGCCATTTCTTACAAATGTATAAAAACCGAAAAAGGAGGCATTCGCATATGAGAAAGAGATTGGTCAGGGAAGGACATATAAAAATGTGTCCTTGCATAGATAATATAAAACGCTCATGTGTAGAATAAAGAAAAAACTTACGTGTGTAGTTGTGAGTGTGAGATGCTGAACTTATGGTAAAAAATAAACAAAGACTATAGAATGAACTTAATATTATTATGATTATAGAGAGTCATTGAATCACTACCATATCACGCAGAGTCTGCTCCGATTTTATGAGTATCTGTCTATCGCCTTCAGCTTTTCTTAAAAAAACATTTTCATTACTGGTCCAGCAGAACTTAAATTCTTTTAGCTTAGCGAATTGCCTCGCGGCGAAGAACAGCTTTCTGATAGTCGGAGGGAGATATTCGGCAACATATATTGGGCAACGATCGCCAGCGGTACCAATGGTATGGGTGCTTAGACGTTCCTCTTTGCTCAATTTCTTATTAAAATTTCGAACTGATGTGAGGAGTTCGAGTTTAGTCTGTACGCTCGTGAATTCAGTAACTATCGGCCTAGTGGATCCCGATTTTCCAGGGAGCCTGTATGTCCCGTATGTTCATGGTATTGATGGGTACGTTTACTGCAGTTCCAATTTTAGTAACGATGTTGGTTAATTCTGCCATAGTTTCTTTCTCCTTCGAGGGAGGAACATTGCGGATCTCAACAGTGGATGAACGCGAGGATAGCTGTAGATCTTGCATTTTAGCTTCCAGCGTTTGAATGCTATTGTTATAAGCAGTTTTCTCTTTTTTTAAAATCTCCATTTGTTTCAATATGTCGTCGTATTGTTTACTGATAAAACTGACAGTCTTCTCAATCTCCATATTTGATTTCTGGATAGAAGTATTTTGAGATTTTAATTCAGCTATTTCAGAAGCCAGTTTTGTCATAGATGAGGCCTGACCATCCAGTATTTGTTTAAAATGGGACTCGTGTTCATTTTTCCACTTCTTAAGCATTTGGAGAACCTCATGTTTGAAGTCCCGCAGCTCCTCGTTGGTAGGTAATGTCTCCACTCGAGGTGATGACTCACCTCGAGGTGAAGATGACTCCCCGCGAGGACGCTTGTGTCTTGAAGAGGTATTTACATTTCCGTGTGGGCTACTGGAAAGCGACTGCGGTATGTCTGAATCCGAGGATACTTGCGCTAAATTCTTGTCAGCCGCAGGCGGAGACCGCTGTAAGCGTGACATTATATTTGGTGCGTGCCGACGTCGAACGTAAGTTTTAGTACTACTGTACTCGATATTAAGTGCGCGTACTGACTTAAACGAGACGACCCAAGGTCACAGTCGGTGCAACCGCAAGCGCTCGAGCGGGACAGCAATTATGACCACTGTCTTTGTCCAGCGCGGGGGCGTGGCCAGCCGGGCGAGCGCGATGCGGTATGGAAGTTATGATTAAAATTAATTACTTGTATATAGATAGTGGGTAACAGAGCAATAGGCCTATAATTACTAGGATTTTCTGAATTTCCTCCTTTTTTCGCAATTGGGCGTATTTTCGCAATTTTAAGTTTTTCTGGGAATCGTCCCTCTTCAAAAGAAATATTTATTAGTTTAGTGAGAGGCGATGTTAGCTCCTTTGCGCATTTTTTAACTAATAGCGGCGGTATATCGTCCACTCCAAAGCTGCGTTTATTTTTCATACCACGTATAATTTTAAAGACCTCTCGCTCGGTTACCGGTTCTATGTACATGGAGTTTATTGCGGGCGTATGCACCGAATGTAACGATGGCCCGCACGGCGCTGGCGCCACTGCTCTCGTACTTCTGTTATATGTAAAAATATTAAATAATCATTAAATGCGGTACAAACTTGTTGCGGTGATTTTATTTTTAAGTTATTCAATCTTAAGGTAATGTTTTTAAGATTTGATTTAGTTTTATTAGGTTTAGTAATGTTATTGATTAATGACCACATAGTTTTAGTTTTATTTTTTGAGGCATTCATCTCTTTTATGTAATTAAGTTTTTTTGAAGTTTTAATGCATCTTTTTAACATTTTCGAGTATACTTTGTAGAGTTTTTTTAAATATGGCGCTATTGAGGTGATTTGCGATAATTCTAGTTAATGTTTTATTTTTGCATGATTTTTTAGTCCCTTTGTAAGATAATTGTTAGGTTTATTAAGCATTCTTTTCATCCGTTTTTTTGGTATGTATTTATTCAAATTAGATTGTAAAATGTCATGAAATTTATTATAAGTTTTATTTATGTCAAAGTTTTGATAAAAAATGTCTTTCCAGTTTATTTTATTTAATGCTGATTGGAAATTTGCTAAATTAATATTGTTAAAGACTCTTTTAGTAACGTAGGGCGTTTTAAGGTTTTGCGTTTCCTTGTTCCTAAGGCTGTATATTAAGCTATTGTGATCTGAGATACCATTATTTTTAACAGTTATTTGAAATTCTGTGCTACTATTATTTGTAAATAAAAGATCTATACAAGTCGATGTTGATTTTGCGATTCTTGTGGGAGTTTTGATGATTTGATGTAGATTTAGTTCTGTCATGATATTGTTAAGTTTCTGGTATTCCTTTGCTTTCTTAAAATAATCAAAGTTAAAATCTCCGGTAATTATGAGGCATTTGTTTTTAAACTTTAGTGCAATGAGCTTCAGAAGTTTATTTAAAAAGTTAAAGAACTGTTCTATATTTCGATCTGGCCTGTATACAAGAATAATAATTAGTTTTGGTGACTTAATTTCTATGGCACAGCATTCAACAACATATTCAACGGATAGATTGGTAATGTCGGGTAGTTCTTTGCAGTTCAATCCTGTTCGCGTCAGAATGGCGGCTCCACCGCCCCGGTGGTTTTGTCGACAGAAGGCCGAACTGAACTCATATCCACTGACTGTAATCAATTCTTTTTGATGATTTCTAATCCACGTCTCGGTAAGGCAGACTACATTATAAGGTTCATTGTCTAATATACTCTCAAGAATATGAGTCTTGTTTTTGAGACTTTGCACGTTTTGTATATATATTTTAAAGTCGAAAAGTATGGTCTTCGGGTTGTTTGTGACTTACATCACCGTGGCTGATTCTACGCGTTGGGGTAGCGGATGTGGTTGTAACGGGTGTGGTTTGTGGTGCAGTCAGGGTGTGGCTCATGAATGTGTTTTCAGATGGGTTTACATTGCTTCTTCGCGACAGATTTCGTTCTTCTCTATATTTTCTTTTTTCTTTTAGTTCATCCAAATCGAGATATTCTGAAACATGGAGTCCTTGCTCTTTCAAAAATTTTGCCTGTGCTATGATATACTTTGTCATTCTTTTACTGACGAGCTCTATTTGTATTGGACGTTTTAGCCCATTTCTTCCTATGCGGTGTAATTCTTCAACATAACCAGTTAGGTCAATGCTCAACGTATCCTGGAATGCGTAAATTATTCTATCCTCAAGATCTCTTTCAGTTTCCCGATAGTACTCATTTAGGCCGTAGATAACAAATCTTTTTGTGTTGTCGTCTTTTCGCGTACCTTGGTTTTGCAGTTTTTCTATTTCTTTCTTGAGTTTGTCGTTTTCAATTTCCAGTTTCCGTATCTTTTCGTTTACGTTTACTATGCTAGTGTGACTGTACCTAAATTACCCTAGGCTGATAAAATTTTCGTTTTTCCTAATTATGCTAATATTAGTGTTTTAGGTCGGTTTCCCCGTAGGGGAAAGAACAGTGCCCCGCCGAATCCGCACTGTTCTGTAGGGCTCGTCCCAGACTTAGTCACCCTCCCACCGACATAAGAAATGAATTCCCATAACCTAAACTGTCCCTTCCGAAATGGCTAGGGGCAGGGGGGATGCAAGGAAGTTAATATTGGGAATTCACAGTTAGTAAACATAAGTATAATAGTAATATAATATTATGAAGCTAAGAAGACGAGAGGGTAATCAAAAGTCTAGAATACATAAATGTTGGAACGCCAGCGTCTCTCCTCCCGCAGGCGAGCACCTATATCTGCAATACAGCCTTGATTATGTGGAAGACGTATAGGAATCGTTACGCTCGCGCTTTAAAATCATTAATTATAGCTACTTTAATTTGTCTACAATATGCCCAATTCGGTGAGACCGGGAACCGTTTCACAACGTTTGTCTCATTGTACGTGTTCTGTTAGACCTAACGCATAGAACCTCTGAGGACACTAATACGATTCTAACGGAACACGTTCCCTAAGCACCATATAAATGTCTTATTCAATCCTATAACAGAGTACTGCGAAGCCCAACTGTTATTGAGCAAGACAAGTATTGAGTAGTTCTAATCGCGTACTTATTATTGTGTAAGACACCCTTACAGCGGTCTAACCCCTTTTTAATAAGATAATTCAAAACTAGCGCAAGCGCACCGTAGACTCAGTCTCTAGCAGAACACATTACGATCGAACTTAGTGAACGCCGAAGTGGTAATTCGTCACTTCACATTTCTTTAATCTTCCCCATTTAGAGGATGCTTTCAATGTACTAGGCAGCCGTGCGATCGTCCTTTGACTGGCAGCGGGGCTTTTCAATCTGGGCATCACTATAGCGTGTCTCAATAAATAGTGTCGATTCAGTAATAGGCCTACAAACAGCCGGGTGTGGTTTTATCGAGACACGGTTACTAGCGTTCCTTAGAACGAACTATCAATTCAGTTTAGGGAAGTATATGATGCCTACCCCACTCCCGAAATGCGCGTCAGTAAGCCTCACGCAAAGTGTTCTGTGGCGAGACCTTTTTGGATACAGAAATCATCACTAACGTTTGGTTGTGTTATAATGCAATCACAAGTTGGGCTTATAGCCTAGCTTGTTTTAAATGAGCTGTGAGTATTTATGGTTCTGCCTTCCAAATGTGGTGCGTCAGCTCGAGGTCAATAGTAGTCAACAGTCAGGAGGGTTAGTGCTCAGTGTCAAATATGGTGGAAGGCCATCACCATCTCCCTATAACCAACTGCAAGTGACAATTATCTGCCAAGGTACGGATCAGGAGATCGACACGTAATACACGAGAAAATAACGTGAATTATAAAATACGATAAGTACTAAATATATTTATCTACGCCATTCTGGAATAAATGATCATTAATAGCTCGACAGCGGTATCACATAGCTGTTACCTATAAATAACAATATAATTTAACTTATAAGAGATAAGTTTGTAACTACGACGTACACACTACTACTAGAGATAAAGTTAATTTAAGTTAACACTTACCAAATAATTCCTTGGAGAGAATTAGATTACCACTCACTTACAAAATACTGCACAATTTACCAGTCGCCTCAGACATAGCTCCTACTTCCGACCAGCTACGACCGCGTCCCGGTCACACCAACAAACACACACACATAGGTACTACGTTAAATACTAGATTAGTCTAAACTGGGCTTTAACCCAACTATATTTAACTTAATAACTAATACTCGCTATCTTACGACAGCCCACTCGGACATGGCCTCTTGGTATTCACCAAGCTACCTAACTTAACTAGCTTAGGCACGGACGTCCGTACCCTATCGAGGTCTAAAACCAAGTGTCATTCTGGACTTCTAAATCAGCCCTCTATTCCTAAAATACCACGTTCAGCCAGCGCGTCTTCCCATAGTTTCGCAGAATAGATTTATTGCCGTTTTTGTACAATTTCTCAATTGTTTTAAAAGGGTCCGTTTGGGTATTGCCTGGGCTCGGTTTATGGTTACCATATGTGCAACTAGTATTGTCCTAAGATTAGAAATCGGATATTTTAAGTCGTTTCTTAAGAATTTGTTGAATTATTGCCTTCGACCTTTTCGTGGCACTTGTCCATAGCTTGTTTCCCATAAAATAGAGAATTGATGTGTTCCTAAGTGGCCCGAGTCATGTGCTAGTTTTAAAATAAATATAATATTTTGTTATTCATTAAGAGTAAGTGACAGACAGTCACACTAGTATTTATTGAGGTCTGTTCCAAGTGTAAGGCTTCTGTTGTTTGGGTAACTTTTGACTGTAGTTTGTGGATTGCTATATTTATTTCACTCTGTACTGTGCCTTTTATTTCGTTTAATATTGCTGTTTTATTATTTTCAAGCTTTTCATCTAACAGTTGGCTTATTTGTAGTAAAGTAATAGAGTGTGTTGTTTGTGAGCTCAAATGTGCGTTTGGTGGACTCATAGGAGAGATACTCCTCCTGGTATGGCCTAGTATACTGTGATCGTCTTCAATATGTTCGTCAATAGACATTGTAGTGTCGTTTAGCGTAGGCATCGGTTGGCTACGGACGGGAGTATCATCATTTCTAATCTGTTTTTTTAAGTTTGCACATGACGGGCAGCTCCAGGACATTGTTAATTTGTGTTTGTTTTCCATATAAAAAGATGTCGTTATGTTTACGCATCGATAGTGGTAAACATGTTTACAAATGAAACAACGTAGTAATTCACCGAGTGCTATTTGTTGTTTACATGCTTCGCAATTCATTTTGTATCGTCGTTTATTTTCAATTTATCTTAAATATTTTTTTCGTAAATAATGTGACGTTCAACTTAGCTCGGTGATTATTACTTTTAGAACAGCAAGATTTCGGAGAAACAAACTCAAAAAATCTTTATTATGTCTGACCGTGGTTCGAACTCGAGACAATGATGTCTCAATCACGTCATACAACCATTGGGCCAGTTGGTCTTGTATACTCCAAGCGAAAATTAGGTGTGCTTTCGTATTGATGAGAGTTTATGGATTTAGGGTACGGTGGGTAATCGGGTTTTTTAAATAGTACAATAACCGTCCCAATTTTTTATATTTTTTATTCACTATTAATTTGATTAACTATCAATTAATTAATTGACTCACTTGGATTTTAATGTTGTTTATTGCCACATAAACAATGAACATGCAGGTGGTTTCTCTGCACTACAATCCTCGGTTATTGTTGATTGGTTTTTTTGCGTATTGTCACTGATGTTGTTGGTGGTTTGTGGATTAAGAGTTTTGTTTTTGTTTTAATTTCACAGTTTATTTATAAGACTCGTAGATAACACTTTCACGAAGTTATTAGTTGTTGTTTTAACTGGTGCACTTAGTTTTGATTACTTATACGCACTAATAGTATTTTTAAAAGATATTTTATAACACAGCGTTTGATTTTACGTTAGGCTAGACGCAGCGCCATCTACCGTGGTTCAGCTTATATAATAAGCCGTTGTGCCAGACTTTGTCACAAGCCTTTGCTATGTCGAAGAAGACCGCACCGACTAATGAGCCTCGCATAAAGCTTTCGCTTATATGCTCGACAGTGCGGTGGGCCTGATGGATGCTGCTACAGTGTTGGGTACGGAACCCAAACTGTTCATTTGGTATGAGGCCCTTGGTCTCAGCAAAATCTCTGAGTTGCTTATAAATAAGCCTCTCGTAAATTTTTCCGAGTACCCTGAGCAGACTGATGGGGCGGTAGCTAGAGGGCTTGGACCTGGGCTTGCCGAGAGTTTGTGGATACCTATAACGGTGGCTTCCTTCCATGCCCGGGGAAAGATATTTGTGCACGATGCCCTAAGGTCACCTCGCTCGTGGGCGCAAGTGGCGGCGCTACCTTGTCGTAAAAAACAGTGTAAAAACTATAAAACAGTGATTTGTGATAAACAGTGTAGTGAAAAAGACCCCTTCTGGGCACAGTGGCGCAAGTAGCGGAGGAGCTACAGTGTGATTCTAGTAAGAAAATGATAAAATTGTGAGTGTTTTTACTAAGTCTTATAAGAGTCTAGTTTGAATTTGTGCAATATTTAATATTCTAGTTTGAATCTTGTTAGTATGTAAAGAGTATGTAAAGAATAAGCCTTCTAAAGTAAAGTAAACTCAATATGCGAAAGACTTAGAAAAATTCTATGTATGAAAAATTACGTAACTTAAAAATGTACTTTTTTGTTAATTAAGATATTTAAATTCTGTTAATTGTGTTGTGTAGATATGTACTCAAAACCATTTTGTGCGTTGAAAGCTTGTAAATCGGCCTAACCGATAGAAAGATATAAGCATAAGAAAATACGAAAATTGTAACCTTAATTAACTTCTGATCTAATTAGTCTAATTAGATTCCTATAAGAAATTAACATGTAGTATTATGTACCTGATGAGATTTAGAGCATTTTTTAGTAAGAAAACATGTGTAAAAATGCTAGAAATAAGGATTATGTATAAATTGTTAATTATCTAACTTTAGTTAATTGTAATAGCTTAAGTACCTCAAATAAATCATCGTACACCCTTGTGTTTCATTACCTTATAAGAATATAATAGTTTAAGGTATGTAAAATAGATATTTGATAAATAAATAAAGGAATGAGAGTAGCGGGGGTGAGGTAAGGGAAGCGACGGGGGAGGGGATAGCCGTTTTAGTATAAAAGGCGGGCCGCTCCGCCCGACCGACACACTCCGATCCCAGCGCTCAACAAGACAACATCTCTGCCGAAGCTCCCTAAACCTCGCCGCCGTTCACCTCCAGAATATTATTTTTACTTCGTGTTATTTTTTAATCTTCGAACCTCAAGCTATCCCCAACAATATTGTTGTCAAGAGCACCATTGAAGATGATGGTCAAAAGCATAATCAGATGGGCTAGGAATAGTTGGATTACTCTATTAGTGAGTCCATCTGAGCCTGGGGCTTTGCGGTTTTTAAGACCTTTAATGATTTCGTGCATCTCGTCAGGGGTGACGGGGGGCAGTGGATCGTCAGGGTCTTCTACGGGGGGAAGGGAAACTCTGCGTTCGACTTCAGCGTCAATCTCAGTGAGATGAGCTTGGTCTACTGGCAGTAAGTAGTTGACACAGTCTCTGTTCCCAAACTTATCTCTTAATTGGAACTCCTAGGGGTACGTGGAAATACCCTCAAAATTTTCAAGGACTACCTTAACAACCGGATCCAACGAGTAAAAATTTGAGAGTATATAAGTGAAGAAGTATCGACCACTTACGGTGTACCTCAGGGAAGCATTTTAGGCCCCACCCTCTTGCTAATATACGTCAATGAGTTGTGCAGAATGACCATCCTCAACTCCAAGATCATTGCTTATGCAGACGATACCGCAGTCATAGTCCACGGACCAACTTGGGATAGCGTTAAGCGCTACGCAGAAGCGGTAATATCAACTATAGTGAAATGGCTCAACCTAAACTTGCTTACCCTAAACTGCGACAAAACATCGTACATTCCCTTCGCTATCCGGCGTAACAACTTGCCCGACAAATCCTTCTCCATAACAGCGCACACCTGCTCCAAACAATCCCCACAATGCTTACGTCCAACGCTTGTAAGAACCGATAATGTGAAATATCTGGGTGTCCAAATAGACGGAGGATTACGATGGGACAAACAGGTTGACGCCGTTTCCACTAGATGTTTGAAGCTTTTGCATATTTTCAAATCCCATAGGGACTCGGCTGCGCCTGATACCTTGAAGATGGTGTACTATGCCTTATGCCAATCCATCATTGGATATTGCATTGCAGTATGGGGTGGTGCAAATAAAACCAGTCTTCTGAGGAGCGCAGAGAGCCGTACTGAAGGTGATGTCGCGCAAACCTTATCGTTATCCCACTACGCAATTATACGCTGATTCTAAGGTACTTTCAGTGCGCTAGCTTTTTGTACTGCGGTCTACTGTAAGAAGACACGCAAGCGTTCCCCCAACTGACCCAAAGAAAAGGAAAAAACTACCCTTAAGTACCCCTCACAAAACCGCCTTCGCTCAACACCAATACTATACATTAAGTACATACATATGTATATAAACAAGTTCACAAAAACCTAAAGATTGTCGATCTCAATAAATATGAATTAAAATCAAAATTGATGGAATGGCTACTGGAACAGGACTATCTACGAACAGAATCCTTACTTAAATACGTCTCTTAACTACCTACATAACCCCAATCACACACAACACACCACACACACACACACACACACACAAACACATACACACCCTCACACACACACCCCCTCACACTCACACCCTCACACAAAAACACATACACATCACTTATAAAATACATACTGTTACTTAAATTAGTTTATTTTTATTTTTTATTCAGTCGCTCAGGTAGATCGACGGAGTCCACTTTATACTTATAGCATCACTTTTTAAGCTGAATCACTGACTCTCAAGATACAGGTTTCCTAGTTTGAGAGGCAGGGTTTTCCATAATATTGTGTACAGTTCTTGGATTATACCCAAGTAGCAAAATTCTCCTATATTAATGGACTTATAAGAATAAACGTCATATAGGAATCTAATAGACGTTTTGACTAAGGCAGTGTTCTTACAACAGCATTTAAAAGAGGATTTGCGCTACAAGTACATACGATCCTATAACTAATTTTATAAACGTTTACAGGATTACTTTATAAGATTCTTACTAGAACTTGCAGTCTTATAAGCGCATGTTATAAAATGAATCAGGAAAGTGTCGCTTTTCGTCCTATAAACACCTTTAATATGATTGTTTGCTCTTGTTAACGTCTTGATTCATTCTTCTATAGGACATGCACTTCTATAGACGTCTTAGATATAAAATAAATAATAAAAAATTAAATTAAATTTATTCAAGTTAAAAAGTAAAAATAAGATTTACATTAATTATAAACGAGGTAACTTTAATTCTAGCTGTAATATAGACCTGCCTGATCTAGGTTTGTGAAAACTTGTGTTTCAGGCCATCAATTTACATCAAAATTTTAAAAGGAACACAACAATTTTATTAGATTCTAAATTAAAAAGGAGACATAATTATTTTCAATGACTTAAACAGTAGGTAACTATTTTGTATATTATTTTAAAACTAGATTAAGTAAAATATATTATGTTTAAGCAATTTACCAAATAATATTAAATTAAATAAAGAGGAGACTATTATTAATTAGGTTAAGGAAGAGACTTATGTTGGAGTAGGTAGATGGAAATTTTATTTTAATATTTCTAATTGTTTTTCCGTGTCTGCATAATTGAGTTTTGCCAAATATTCCTGTACTAGTTAAAAAGTAACACCTAATATAGCTTAAACTATAAATCTTTAGCACTCTGTTAAACTGGTTATACAAGTAGGGTCCCAAAAATAAATAAAAACGACGAGCAAAAGCATGTTTAGTCTGAGTGTTAGCACAAACCAAATCTTTTCTTCTCCTATCTGAAGACAACATCCAACACACTGAACTTTTTTTTAACCCAGTACGGGTTAAAAAAAAGTTCAGTGTGTTGGAATAGAACTATATTCAAAACAAATAACTGACGTACTGTTAGCACCTTACATGCCATATAAAGCTGGTGTGTTGGAAATCTAAATGGACGAAAAGTAGCAACTTTTAAAACTGCTCTTTGGGCGCGTTCTAGGTGCAGTAAAATGGATTTAGCGGCACCACCCCAAGACGTTATGCAGTAGGTAAGAATAGATTGACATAAAGCCAAATAAACCTGTCTAATTAATTTAAAGTCGGCAATGTTACGTAGATTTTTGAAAATGTACATTAGTTTACGCACTCTGTTGCATAATAAATCGATGTGTTTGCGGAAATTCAGGTTTGTGTCAATCGTGACGCCTAGATATTTGATATGGTCGGTTTTAGCTAAAGTGGGACAAGTACATGCAATGTCAGCAAAATGAAAATCACAATTGTTATGCGCTTGAATGTTAGGATTAGTAAGTGTTGGATTAGTGTTTCTCATTGTAAATAATAGGTACTTGGTTTTATCTGTATTTAATGTTAAGAGATTTTTATGAAGCCAATTAGACACGGTATTAAAACCATTCTGAGCTACTTCATAGACCTCGGCCTTTGATTTAGCTGCAAACAGTAGAGCTGTGTCATCCGCGTATGACATAATTACAAACTGCACAGGTCATTTATATAAATTAAAAACAAAGTAGGACCCAAAATACTACCTTGTGGGATTCCGTAACAGCTATTCTTAACTTCAGAACTCATGCACTGACCTATTTTTACACACTGATGGCGGTCGGTAAGGTAATCAGATAATAGTTCGAATTGTGTTCCCCGTATTCCCAGCATTTCCAGCTTGTTCAATAGCAAAGTACAAGAAATTGTGTCAAAAGCTTTGGCAAGGTCTAAAAATATCCCTATCGTGTGCATGCCGTTATCCAGGTTTGTGCTTATAAAATTTGTCAGCTGCTGTAGGTCAAGGATATTATAGGATCGATTTGTCTTAGTCGTGAGTTATAATGGATTGTTAGCACCAAACTAGCATGCCCTCCGATTTTTATAGGTAAGATTCTACATAAATGTGTCCTACATTTGCTACTACTAGAGTAATCATCCATTTTGCTTTCATTTTGTGGTTTGTTTGAGAAAACAAGAGAAAATAGAAATGGATTTAAACAAATGGAAAAGATTTAAGCGTAGTGGCAGTTATCGAAGAAGAGTTTCGAAAAAGTACGTTGAAATGAAATCGGGATCAGATAACCGGTCGATACTTTTATTGAAGAAAAGCGAGTCTCGTGAAGTTTGTGATGGTTCCGTACAAAGTAAAATAAAATTAGACCTAGAAGACTGGGAAGATAATTATTCTGATATTTGTTATAATCAAGAAGATAGTGAAAATAAAAGCGGAAGCAGTGATAGTGAATTTAATGATGACTATATTACTGATTTTGAAAAAAATAATGAATTGCGGGAGAATTTAAAACAGTGGGGTATTAAGAATAATATATCACATTCAGCATTATCTGAACTTTTTGTAATTTTAAATAAAATAATAAAATATGCTTTACCTATGGATGCCCGCACTGTCCTTACAACTAACAATAATAAAATATACGTTATTACTGTGGGCACAGGACATTACTGGCATAACAGTTTAATAGAACAGTTAAGAAAGGTTTTAGCAATTGTAGTTCAAATACCAAATGCTATTTCCCTTAATATAAATATCGACGGACTACCGATTTACAACAGTTCGAGATAACAATTCTGGCCAATACTATGTATTATTTTCGAAATACCAAAGTTATCTCCACTGATCATTGGTAGGTATACACTTGTTCATTTTTTTTATTGTAGTTTTCTTAGACATTACTTATTGTGATAGATACACACAAGTTACTTTCCTAATTTTAGTACCTATCTGTATGTTTTAGGTATTTATGCGGGGACCAGTAAACCATCCAATTTGAATGCTTATCTAAATTCTTTGGTAACCGAACTAAAAGAACTGGAAAGCGGGTTGGTAGTCAAAACTAAAACTGGGAACGATATGACAGTCACAGTTAAAATCAGAGCTTTCATTTGTGACTCTCCGGCTAGAGCATTAATCAAAGGTATCTTAATATAATTGTGTATTAAAATCTAGAATTATATAATGAAGAAAGCGTTTAAATGAATATGAAAACTATTTGTAGGCATATAATGTTTTATATTCATATGAAAAGAAACGATTAGTATCTTATTTAGCTGGGGCAGGGGGACACTTGACCCTAACAAAAATTTGCACTTTAAAGCTTAATTTCGCAAACGGATCCCTGGATCCAAAAAATGGTTTTCATAAACTCTATTTTTTTTTTGAATTACCTTTCCAAGAACACCCCAATCGATGGGAAAGGCGAGAAAAAAAAATTGTTTCATGGTTTTTTTACCACTTTGTCGACGTGATTTATATGTGGGTATACATATAAATCACGTCGACAAAGTGGACATACCATATTACAGCTTTCTAGTACTTAGCAACAGTCTCTGAGCTAAGCCGCGGACAGACAGACAGACGGACATGGCGAAACTATAAGGGTTCCTGGTTGACTACGAAACCCTAAAAATATAGGTTTGTAGGTACTTGTCTTAAAATAAAATAATATATCTGTTTCTAGGTGTTGCCAATTTCAACAGCAAGCATGGCTGTTTGAAATGTACAGTTGTGGGTGAGTACTTACATAAATCTCATACTGTAACGTTTCCTAGATATGACTGTCCAAAAAGAAATGACAAAGACTTCAGAGCAAAAAAATATGAAGAACATCATAAACATGATTCACCACTATTACAATTAAAAATCGATATGATAGAAGATTTTCCTGTAGCCGACTCACTTCACCTAATAGATCTTGGTTTGATGAAGAGATTACTTTTGGGTTGGAGAGATGGCAATTTCGGTAAATACCTTACCAAGTAGAGTGTTCGAGATATTGGAAAGATTAATAGATTTTTATCTCAGTGTAAAATGCCCTCAGAAATACATTTATTTATTTATTTAAATAGAACGGCCGAAGCCAATTACACTATTTAATATAATTTGAGATAAAATAAAATTGATTCAACTCAGTCATGCATTCTTCTCACAAAACTTCAAGATCAGACCAGAGATCAGAGATCAGAGATCTACATAGATCAGTAAGGACAATCGACGCGTTAGCACACTGGAAGGGCTCCGAATACCGTAGTTTTCTTTATCATAATTCTGAAATATTTATTGAACTCTGACGCTTATTTTAATTTTCTCAACTTTTATTGTGCAATCAGAATTTGCTCGAATGAAAAACATTTCCAGTTTTTACGAATTGCAGAACGAATGTTAGAATATTTTATAGGAAACTTTAAAATGTATTACGGAAAGGATTACATTACTAGCAACATTCACAATTTGAGTCGTTGTAGACGAAGTGAGAAAATTCGGGAAACTGCACAGTTTTAATGCTTATCCATTCGAAAATAAATTGCAAACTAAAAAATATGATCAGACATGGAAATAAACCACTACAAAAAATTGCCAGAAGACTAAATGAACGATTGCCAATAGAGATAGAAAATCTTCATGAAGATCTACTGATAAAATATTCATTTGTGAAAAAATGTCAGCGGAAGGGTGGATTAAAACATGTTCTTCACTTTGAATCATACGTGTTATCAACACAAAAAGAAAACAAGTGGTTTTTAAGTGACCAAGATCATGTTGTTGAGCTAAATTCAATATGTTTTGAAGAAAATATTGGAAGCAAGGAGATTCTATTAAATCGACATCGCATTACAAACATCCAGGAGGTGTTTGATGAACCCCTGAAATCCTCGTTCTAAGATATCTATAAATGTGATTGTAATCATATTAACAAAATTGAAGCTCTATACGGAGTGACCAATGTAAAATGTAAACTAGTGTGTGTTGAGTATAACTCTGAATTGTTTTTCATACCTTTATTACATACTCTGTGATGTAGAATATGTTATGTAATATTTTAAATGGGAGCAAAGACAATAAACAACAGTATTTTAATTATTTCTCTTTAATTATAACAATCAACATACTTTTATGTAAATTATTTGAAGTCACAAATGACATAACAATGTTTTAATATCTTAAGAACATGAAATAGAAATTGAACGCACAATCATTACTCTTAACAATTACAAAATATAAGGTGCAAGTAAAAGTATCGGTACAACTTTATGGAATGACTCAACCCATCATACTCACTTTTACCAAGGAAACGACATTAAATTCGCAAAAAAAACTGGCCTCTACGTTCAGCACCTTAATTGCGTAATGTACGATCGATCAGAATTGGAATCGGTTTTGGATTAGACATTAGTTTCAAACCGATTCCAGTTGATCATGTATTACGCAATTAGGGTACTGTTCTAAGAACTCTAATCGCGAATTCATTATAGGTTTCTTGATAAAAGTTGTTAAAATTAAAATTAAAAAATTAAATTAAATTTATTCAAGTTAAAAAGTAAAAATAAGATTTACATTAATTATAAACGAGGTAACTTTAATTCTAGCTGTAATATAGACCTGCCTGATCTAGGTTTGTGAAAACCTGTGTTTCAGGCCATCAATTTACATCAAAATTTTAAAAGGAACACAACAATTTTATTAGATTCTAAATTAAAAAGGAGACATAATTATTTTCAATGACTTAAACAGTAGGTAACTATTGTTGAATATATATTGTGTATAATGGGCTAAGTCATCCCCTTATTAAGTTATACTTACCAATACTTTTACTTACACTCAGTATATCAGTTACTTGAAGAATTTGTTGCCTCCCGTCCAGCTGATTTCTTTAAGAAGGGCATCAATAAACTGCCACTGCGTTGGCAAAGATGCATTGATTGCATGGGTGATTACTTCCATTAATACAAATAAAAAATGCATGAAAAAAATTCGTTTAAATTTTTTCATACAAAACGGCAATTTCATAGGTAAAGACCTAATATAAAAAACGAAATACACGATCAGAGATAGCCCTTTCAGTTAGGAGACAGTCTCAACTGACGGCCCTCGTACACGAACATAACGCGTGCGTAATGCAATCTCAAACTCAACCATTTGAGTGTGACAAATCGTAATAACATTATAACTACATGGTACTCACATGTACTATAAGGTTACTAAACTGGATAGGCGCGTTAAGAATCGTATTTGATTGAATACGATACAGTCTGTATATCTGTATGTGTAAGCAACACGGTACACACACTGTCGTATCGCGTCACATATTTGCGCGTATCGTGCTCGTTCTACAAGAAACAAAAAAACTTCCGTCACTTTTGCTAGAAACGGTCACACACACGCATCATGCGCGTGACCTTGGCCCGTTTATGACATTACTTAATTCGGGTAAATCTAATATGTTCTGGTAGCAGTGAGCGTCTTGCGTTGGACTGTGAAGCAGATTGCTGAGGTTCTAATCTCGTTTAACGCAGGGCGATTTTTCGCAAATATTTTTATTCTTGTTTGCAATTATAATAATATTCTTATGAATTGCTGCCTTTTTTATTAATTTTGTTATTGCAATAAAGGGTTTAGAATAAAAAAATGCGTGATGAGTGATGATAAGAAATATAAAATATATTTATTCCTTCCAAGTATGTATTTATTTCACATAAATTTTATGCCTTCTGATATTTCATCAAGCTTTGGTAATACATAATTCGTCATACGTGAAGTTTCAACTTGTTGTAATAAAATGAGATTTTGTGGTTCTTCCGAAACGGGTATGGTTATAACATTTGGCATGACTTCTTCACTGATAAGAACAGATTGTTGCTTGACGAAATATTCGTATGACGTAGACTGTTCTATTATATCATCAGAAATCTTGTTGTTATAGTTCTGAAACAAAGGCATGGTTTACAAATTTACATTAAGCAAACTGATAAGTAGGATAGTGATCCTAACAATCTCAACAAAGTAGATACCTACTCAATGATAAGACAGTTTGTAACTACTGATACTTCAACTGAACGAGACGAAATTCAAAACTTGTATAAAACGCACACTATGCAGGCAGGCATATTATAAGTTGGAGGATTACATTTCTGATAAAAATGCTTGGCTTAATGCTGGTCCTGCTCCACTACCACAACTAACTAATTAACATTCGAAAATAATGTTGGAGCTGCTGAAGATTGTAAGACCATCTTTGCATTGTATAAACTCAATTTCCTTTGTATTATATAATTGCATAGCACAGGTGTGAGTACTATGTACTATTGAGCCATTTACCGAGTAATTTGTCTTTAATTGACTTGAATGTGCCCTGGCGGCTGGGAATGTCATGCTCACTCAAATGTCTCGCTGATGGTGGCGCGTGTGTTGGATCATTTAGCTCCCTTCAAAATGGTTGAGCTGAATGGTGCTGATCCATGCGTCATGTTCGTGAACGGGCGCCGTCAGTTGTGACTGGTCATCTCTTAGCTGCCATGGCTTATTTTAATTTTTGATTTTTTTTATGTTATAATTGCGGACGCTTTTTACATTGTTCTCACATGTATAATTTCAACATGAATGATGTAACCAATATTTTGTAACAATTTTTTGATTTAAAAAAGTGTCCGTGGAGTTTCTTGCCCGTTCTTCTCCATAGGTACCTACTACGCTTTGGAATGGGCAACTAGCTTCATATTACTGACTGACCGACTCCTTGACAATTCAAAAGTGCCTGCAAATGGTTTAATTGAAATAAATGCTTTGAGTTTGAGTTTGAGTTTGAGTTTGTACGTAACATTCAAAGGGAACAAAAATCATAACCCTCATTTTTGCTTCGCCGTAGTCGAGTAAAAATAAATAAACCATGAGTAGACAAGGCTTCTCAAGTTGCGATTTAGTACGTAAGTGTGTAAATATACTATTGGGTCTATATTACTATATTGAGCGATACTTAATCAAGACTAGAAATTTGTATCGTATTTTTACAGACTGTGTGTTTCAACCAACCTTAGAGCATTCTTCGGCCATATCATTGAAATTGCTTCTCACGTATTTAAATTGCCTTGTACTCGGACTTTGAAACTGAGCCCGACCTATGTTTATATCGGGCTCAGTTTCAGTGTCCGAGTTTTGACACATTGCGTCAATTAAAGATTCTGCCTTTTGAAGACTTATAATATTATTTCGTTTTAAAATACAGTTTTTTTTTACCAGTTTTCTTCTGGTTCACAATGTTCATTCCTTTGTAATTTGTCGGGGTTTTTTCTGGGCCAATATAAGATTCCATTATGTTCCCATTGCTGTGGGACAGCTACCAGCAGAGATTTGCCTCGCTCTATAGTTTGTACTACTTTGTATGGCATAATTCCCTGGTTACAGCGAATCTAAAAAACAAGGTAAGTAATTAAATAGGCACCTTCATTCAACATACCTAATGCTAAACTGTCCTACAGGAAAATATAGTTCAGATTTCATTATAAAATTAAGTGAATATTCTGATTTATAACGAATTGTTGAATATCTACTCTGTACCTACGAAGGAACAGTTGATTATTTCGGGCTTTCGTAGTTGGTAAGTACTATAAATAAGTGTTCACATTGAAAGCATATCACCTCTCAAAGGCATCAATACTATACCTACCAATATAAATGCATTATTATACGTTAATTAAGATAAAATGATAAGGTAGGTACCTAAAAATATATTAACAGCAGAATTCACACTCGTCTGTGGGGAAATGGTCATAAACCGCATATTGCTTGCAGTTTTTACACCAAAAAAAACATTGTTTAATAATTTTATTATATCCTCTTGAGCCACAGTGAAATGTAATGGTTTATTGGTTGTGCTTGTGTCATTTGAAACATTATAGTTACAACCGTAACATTTTTCTGCTAGCAAAAAGTGTATAATATTCCATGGCCATTTCGAATACTTAAGCTTACGGAAGTCCTTTTTGGTCAAAAAATCATCGACATGCATTATTACAACCATTTCCAGTCCAGGCTCAAATGTGATACGCTGAAATATTATTTTAGGTAAGTCTCAGACCAAATAAAAAACCAAAACAGAGCGCTGCGAACAATACAGTGAAGCATGCCAAAACTACACCAACGCTTTGTGCGCACACGTTCAAACGCACACATTTACAACCATTTACAATCAAACTACACCAAAATATGTGCACACATGTTCATGAAACCGGCTTCACGTCACTGTTGACAGCGCTCTGTCTTGGTTTTTTATTTGGTCTGACAGGTAAGTATATAATAATAAGTATAATTTAATTGAGAGAGGAAAAGAGACAAAATGATACGTTTTTTAAGTAAATGCGCATACATTTTGTTTGGAAACTAGTCTAGGAAGCATAATTATAACATTATAGGTACTCGTAGACTCGTATAATACAATATTTTATGATAATTTTTATAGATTATTACAGGAACGTTATCGTGACCTGTGGCGTTGTTTGATGTATTTATTTGCATTACTTTCATCGTATTAAAAATGTGTTTAATCTTACCTAAGCCCAGAGAAAATAGAGGTGTTCGTGTAAAGGTGCCGCCAAATACGAGTGACAAACCGCGACCTTTCACAACATTTACGCGAGACTGTCGATTTGAGAAGAGAATATCCGGCTCAGACAGCGGTGCGGGGGTGGGGGTCGCGTCGCGGGGCACCTGCAATGTAAAAAAGTAATCGCGTGTTCGATCCCATTCTAGTAATACTCAGATCAAAACGTAAAACAACATTTTAACGCACTTAAATAAATTTAAAAATATGTACCCACTGCTACTGGCATAATATACCGTTTTGCATACCTACTCCTAACCAAAACCATACCAAACCATACCTTTAGTTTTATCAATTTCGTAATCGATTTTAAGACATGTAAAATCGTTTCAAATTCATAATTCTGACATTTTTCTGAAAATATTAGTTCTGTTTAAAACATTACCATACATATACTGGCATGCGGGGGTTTCTTTCTGTTGTATTCTCTAAAAGAACTCTAAAACTTAATATGGTGGCGAAGTAGGTATATCCTGTAGTAGTCATAAATTTGACTAAGTTGGTTTATAACAGTTTTGATAATGCATTAATATGGCACGGGATCCAGATATATGGCGGTTTAAGTATTTGTTAATTATTATCGAATAAAGTTAATAACAAACATGTTTAGTTTTGAAGGGGCATGAAGATATGTTTATTATCATCGAACACTTTATCAATAAAATTAATTTCGCAATTTGAGTAGGCATTCTAAACACAACAGTTAAAAGACAAAAGTTCTTACCTATTGTAAATAGATATTAGAATGTGGAATAATATACTTACCTTTGAAAATATTTTTTTCTTAAGATCCTGCAGCACATCACCGTTACAAAAATGATCGAATGAATGCTCTAGTAATAGCATCGCGCTGACAACTGTTGGATCAATTACACCAGTAACAGCACTCGTCATATCGTTAGAGGACTAATCCCGCTTATTCAGTGCGTTTACCGGATCTTTATAGGATAATTACATAATCAGCCTATAATGTTCCCACTGCTGGGACACAGGCCTCCTCTCTATGAGAGGGAGTGGGCCGTAATCCACCACGCGGGCCCAGTGCGGGTTGGTAGATGTCACATGTCTTCGAATTTTTTTGGTTCTAAGACATACCGGTTTCCTCACGATGTTTTCCTTCACCGTTTTTGAGAGCAATGGTGATGAAATTATTTACACAAAGTAAAGCGCCTGTCGGGGTTTGAACCTACGACCTACAACTCTTAAGTCGCGGCCGTTACCACTGGGCCACCACTGCTCTCTCAAGACAAAAAAATACATGCTCCTAGGATATTTACATGACCAAATTTTGCTACTTGGGTATTGCATTGTGTTACTACCAAAGCTCCTCTAAACTTGTGTTTATATAAAATATGTTAAATCTGTATTTTTGTGAAATAAAGTTTTAATTTATTTATTTATTTATAGTAAGCTGGGTGAGCATTGAGCCTCGAGACTGTCGGCTAGGCACTCGGCCTTGTCGATGTCATCGAAGGCAACGGTCTCATCGGGATGGACAAGAGGGGGTATGGCAGCGCACTGTTGGGACTGAAGGTTTCTCTGGAGTCGCTGAGCATCTTATCCCAGCCCGCTTCACGCAGCTCAGCTATGCGATTCCTTACTTTACGTTGTAAGTAACGCATGTGAGATTTGTTAGTGGGGCAGGGAAAGTTGCTGTAAGCACGGGTGGCCGCGTTCTTCTCGGTCATCAGATCACTTCAAATTGCCGACCGATGTACATCGGTCGGCAATTTGAAGCGGTGGTCATCCACCACTGAAACTTGCCTTGAACAGTCGTTCAAGACCGATTGTACGTGATCCGTGAGCAAGTCGATTGCGGCCGTCGTGTCTGCGACAGATTCGAACTGTTCGGGAATAGAGTCCAATTGGGGGGACGTGTTGGATTTCAGCAATTCGCCTACTTTCCTCCAATCCGTTACCTTCTTGGTGGCTATTCCAGGCCGGATGCTTGGCGTTGAGATCCCCCGCTATGATAACGGAGTCACTCAAGCCTAGTAGGGAAGTGAGGTCTTTGGAGAGCTCCTGGGGATTCTCTGTTGCGGGGGAAGGGGGTGGGAGATAAGCGGATACTAGGGTGATAGGCTGGTGACCAGTCATACCTAGACGGCAAACAGAGACTTCTAACTGAGAGAGGGTAGGAGGATCCGTTGGGATGCAATAGAGCTCCTTTTTGTAATATATAAGGGTGCCGCCCTTGTGACAGCGAGTCCTATCATTGCGAACTATGCGATAGTTCGCTATGGATGGGTTTCGCTTATTTATTTATTTGATTCTTTATTGGCAGACCTTAAAGTCCATAGTGTTAGTAATGACATGAAAAATACTTATTTAACTATTATTAGTAATACATATACAACAACAAAAAACAGTAACATAAAATAATAAACAAGAAGCCCGTATAGCTACTTAGAGCCGACCTGTGTATGCAGTCTCACCCATCGGCCAAGCATCGGGCAGTCCCACCGGTCACTCAATGCCCTCAACATGCTGTGGGAGCTAAAACATGTTCTTTGCCGGAGAGAAGCGCACCGCTTCCGAATAATAGCGTAAAAATCATCTACCCTCGCATCGGTAAACATACCCGACGCGCTACAAAACCGCGGCAGCCCCACGAGCATTCTGAAGGCATTATTATATTGTACACGCAGAGCGCAGTAAGCCTTCTGCGTATACTTGACCCAGAGGCTGCAGGTGTAGAAAGTCTGACAATAGGCTCGAAAAAGCGTCATTTTAACATCACATGTACACCGTGCAAACCTGCGGGCCAGCATATTACTTCTAACGGACAGTGCCCTACGCTCCCTCTCTGTATCTAAATCATCACATAGGTCCTCGGTGACCCAGTGGCCCAGGTACTTAAATTTTGAGACTCGCTTTAAGGGCTTACCCGCTAACGAGATGCATGGCACATTTAAGTCTCTTCTGGCGCCAACATTAAAAACAACTAACTCACTCTTAGCGACGTTATACCTAAGCCCCTGAATCACAGCGTAGTCCTCACAGACCTTCAACAGGCGTCTTAATGCACTGATTGATGGGCTCAGCAACACCATATCGTCCGCATAACTGATATTGTTCATAGCAACTCCATCAACATCGACAACCGACGCCGGTATTGCTGAGCTCAACAATCAGCTGGTTAATATACAAGTTGAAAAGGCGGGGGGAGGTAATTCCCCCCTGCCTCACCCCACATTCCAACCTATACTCTTCAGACAGAGTCCCTGCCCACCTAACATTGTTTATTTGGTTTTGATACCAGAATTCTAGTAGAGAGGTAACCTCGGTTTCTACTTTTTCCTCATTCCTTAGCTTACCCCACAGCCGGTCATAAGACCACAGGTCAAAAGCCTTGGACAAATCTAAGAAGCACGCATTAACCGGTGTTTTCCTATCCGTGTAGTACCGGACTGTCCGCTTTAGACACATAATGGCACTTTCTGTCGATAGCCCGGGCTTGAAACCAAACTGTGCATCGTGCAGACTTATCCTAGGGGCCATGTATGTATCCAGCAGACTGTCCAGCACTTTAGCTATGACCGTAGCAAGTGATATTGGTCTATAATTGGCAGGATCTGCTACATCACCAGTCTTGTTCTTAATGATAGCCCAACAAACATTTACGACGTTGAGTAGACGTTTTGGTGGCAACTTAATGTTATTTAGTATAATCGTATAAATGTCATAAGGACGTTTACTCGACGGCATTAGGGCCCATTTTATTCAACTTAAGTTGCTAAGAGTTTCGTGTAACAGTCATATAAATACCTACTTAGTCGCATAGTAGTCATATACACGTCGGCGATTTGACTAAATAACATGTAATGATAGCTGTCGCGGCATGTATAGGACTTCGGGTCGAGTTATGGTACACAATGTGACTTTTATATAATGTAATCGTTGTGTTATTGTCATTTAAAGATGATGCTCATATTGAACGAAATTATATTGTAACAGATTATATCACGTTAATTTAATATGGCGGTGTTTTTGACAGCTGAGTTAATATTGCATTTTTTCTTTGTTATTTGAGGTGATAAAAACATTTCATCAGTTGTAAACCATTGTGCAATCAAGTTTACTGATTAATGTGAGTTAGGTTTGGAACAATTTTTTTATGCGCTTTTTAAACTCTAACGTTTTCACATATTTTATTAATAATTTTATTAAGTGACTGCGTTATATGACAACTACATAACTTCACGACCTATAAACTGCGTGTTCATTGTAAATGTTTACGCCATTACAGTTGATTTAGGGATCAGTAATAAAATTACAAACGCTTAGCTAACTTAGTTCAAAGAATTTATATTAAAAAAATAGAATATTTGTTTGCGTGACTTATAACTTAGTTAACTCCTCTCAGGTTCCTTGCCGGAACGCGTAATTCTTTTAGGGCCCGCTGCTCGCCCGACATCGCGCCCCGGAGGCCCGCTGCGTGTCAGCGGCTCCGGGTAAAACCTCAATATCTTGAGTTATACTTATGGCAGCTCGATAACGTAGGGTAGTTTGGATTCTTGAATAAACAGATCACATACTTATCTATATACGGTGAACGGATGAATACAATAGGATTTACAATAATACAATATTATCGTAAAGTGCGTGGTAGTTTATTTGTTCTTATGTTTCGATTTCTGTTAAAAATACTGTTTCTATTGTTATAAAATTTTGCAGGCAGTATTATGAATAGATAACGAATCTAAAAAAAATAACAGTTTGAGATAATAACAGAAAATAAAAAACAAAATTATTACGTAACTAGAGGTCATCTTGACCTTGATTTCAAGGACTGTGTTTTAACGACAAAATGTTGTTATTATGTCGTTATAGTAGTGAAAATCACTTACAAATTGATTCAATTACACTAATTAATATTTTATAGTAGCTTCCCACGCTGTAAACATCATAAAACAAACACTATTCACATAATCACCACCACACTCAGTACTTTCACGGCATTTTTTTGATACGCTAATTTTGCACACTCAACTTATGTATTTTGGTAATATTATTATCACACACGATGTATAAACTATTATTAATTTGATTTAATATCACTTCACTAAAAACACGAAATAATTATTAAAATATGCACGGAGACCGTCCGCGCACACCCGTGCAGGCGCTCTGACAGATGACACTGTCAAACGTCAATTTTTATTTTTTAAATATTTTATTTTTAGTGGTGTTCCATGCACAGATTACGCATTTAGTAGATTAATTTAACGTGAATATCATCCAACTCTAGAGTGCTACTGCCCATAGACACTATTAACCCGTATTTCAGTAGAAATAGAGATCTAAGTTGCGTCAAGCCCGATGCATAAAATGCATCTGTGGGGCTTGAAGGATATTTCCGATTGATGCATCGCGTGCATCATTAGGACTCAAGCGGTTAAGTCTAAATAATATTTTTGTTTTAGGTAAACCCCACAATGATCTCTAATTATGCGGATGTTGATAAGTTTTTATCAAAGATGGACCTCATTGAAATGATATGCGCACGTTTGAAATGGAAAACTTGAAATGTTAATTACGTTCCTGGGATAATTAAAAAAATGAAACAATTTTTTCTTTCAACTACATAGTAATGTCATGGGGTCCCAACTCGAACAAATTATAATTAGCCTTGAAAAAAAATCATAGATGGCAGCATAATGTGACAATTATGAAATTAACAATTACTAAAAAGCGTTATACGGCAAATTTTGGCTATAGTAATATTAGTAAAAATCAAAACATCTTTGTTTAATGCTGATTTATGTATTTACACTCATAAATCTCGTATTTTCAACAAAAAACTTAAATTAAGCCTTTTACTTCAATTCGAATCCTTAGAATGATAAAGTAGCAATCTGTTGCAATAGATGGCGTTTTACTAAAGTGATGACAGGTCACTTTAAACTTGAAACGTTTAGTCGTTTCATTAAGGAAAATCAAACAACATTTTTTTTTTATCTAGTGCTTTACGTAGAAATATAAGAATTGAACGCCTAGGAAGAAAAAAACGTAAAAAAAGTAGCAAAAAATCCTGGAGTCTTGCCTTGTACAGTAAGCTTCAGAGAAAAGGACCCCCCTTCGGTAATGACATCAAACCGTTTTAGTTTTTCGTTACTTAACGTAAATGGCGTGTTGGTCTAGTGCTTAAGGCCGCGGCTCACCAATGCTCTGGTCACGAGTTCAAATCCGCGGATGAGAAGGACTTTTTCCTTTTTTAGTTTCTTACGTTTACGTTAATTATTATTTACTATTTAATTATTATTTAATTTTATTGTTATTTATTATTTAAGAAATCAAATGTTAAATTAGGCATGAGGTTTGTAAGAAAAGCTAGGCATGTTGCATAAAAAATATTTATTTATTTCTTTAATTACATTTCTAGGACTACAGTTTTCTATCTGTGTAAAATTGGAGTTATTTACTTAGATTATTAACTAAACATAAAATAGATACCCTGGGTGAGGTTTACAATGTTTAACATTAGATAACGGTTCGTTTATAGATATTTCTAGAAACATAACTACAATATTTATTTATTTAATGTCGTGAATACATTATTTTTTTATGCTCGGTATGATCTTATCAAAAACAGCCTGGTTAGAAAATTAAATGTTGTTATTTGTGCCTGTGAATTACAGAGGAAGAACCATCATGCTTAACTATAACAGTATAGCAATATACATCTTTCTCTTTTATCACATTTTCTGATAATCCTTTTAATACAACATTAGAAAAATATGTGGAGTCAGATGGTGCATCGTTAACACATTACGAGACTACTTGTAAACAGGAGTAACTCGATTGATAAAGGTTGTTTATTTCTGATTAACGACGAGATAATGATCCCACAAATATTGGGAATTATCAACACTTGCTTTTAAGTTCCAATGCAATTTTATCAGATAAGTTACACAATATCAATCTGCTGAGTAAAATGCCTATTAATAACGGAGAGGATGACCGTCACTATCTATCACTTCTTGAAGTCGACTTTTCATGCCCAAAACTATATTGAAGCATGCAGCACTATTTCGCATTAATTCCCAAGTTTTGTTTACCTCTTCATCCAATTTTTTTTTGGACTTTATTTCACTGGAGTCCCATTTCAAAACCATCTGACCCCACAAGTTTTCGATAGGATTTAGATCCGGACTTTTAGCCGGCCACTCAAACACCGTTATGTCTTCTTGGGCCTTCAGCCAGTCTTGCACGATACGGGACCGATGCACCGAAGAATTATCCTGCACCAGGTAAATTTGACCCTCTGGATATGCGACCCGCACTGACGGCAGCATTACCTCCTTCAACACTTCAAGGTATAGCTCACTGTTCATGCGGCTATTTCCACAAGCTCGCCTGGACCCATTGAAGACATTCATCCCCAGTAACCTAAAACAGTCAACCTTTTAATATCTGTTGCAATATGTAATCCAAGTAAATATCAACAAAAATAATTAGAAATAAACATAATTTCAATAACAATGTTATTTACCTAGTGTTAATCGCCCACTTGTTCTCAAGTCTAATACGTTTTTAGGGCTAAACCTCTGCCCAGGTCTTCTCCATAAAATTTTTCTTCCATCCTTATCTGACTTAAAGCACTTTTCGTCGGTAAATATAACAATTTCGTTTTCCCAGTCGAAATTTAAATAACGAGTAGCAAAATTTACTCTGTTAGTGCGGTGATCGTCAGTAAGCTTAATTTTTCTGGCTGGTTTATAATTATGGATGTTCGCAGCGTGTAGATGTCGCCGAACAGTGCTAAGCGACACTCCAAAAGTTTCAGCACTTGAACGGGTAGTTTTAAAGGGTGCCACTGAGTGAACTTCCACAATATTACGGTGTCGCTCCGATTCATCAGTGTAAGCAATTGGGCGAGGGCCTTGGCGATCACATTTCACATCACCCGTCGCTTGATACCTTTGTATCCATCTACGCACTGTTTTTCTCTATAATGAAAATTATAATGTATTAGAAATAAATTAAAAAATCCAACTTGTAAGTAATAGTGCAACATGATTACAACAAATATATTTTGTGTGTAACGTAAATCTTACCGTTATGCCCATATCCCGTGCTATTTTCTTTATGCTTTGTTCCTGTTCCCAGAGAACAACAATTTTAGCCTTCAAAAAAGTTGTTAATCGAACCATAATATCGGTTAATAGATTCAACTGTTCAAAACTTAATAAATTGGATAATATTACGACAAAGATATTACGCACAAGCGGATCGACATGAAAACGAAACGATTTGAAAAGTAATTATACCCTCAATCACAGTTTAGTAAATAAGGCAAAGAAGTATTCTAAATTCAACCTTAACTCGTAGTTCATACAGCAGTTAAGTTTCTGAAGTAAAATGACGGTAGTGCAACAATCGGAATCAAGCACATTCTATTCAACCAAACATAAAATCTATGCTAATTTCAACCTTATCTTTTAGTTAATTGAGGAGTTAAGTATCACACGTGATGGAAGTTGAAATATAAACCTTAATGTTTAGAAGATAAGACTTAAATCAAAATTGTTCGATGAATGGAGTAATGCTATTCAAATTTTCGTTGTGATTGATAACTGAGCCTATGGCCTAGTGGTGTATGGCACGGTTTAGATTATCGGCTGGCGCCTGATGATGCGGGTTCGTGTTCTCAACCGCACGTAAAGTGTCTTTTTGTAAGTTATTCTTGGTATACGGTTCGGTCAGAAGCCGACAAAATACCATATTAATAAAAACACGCAAATAATATTTGAGTGAGATCGATGGATGCTCGGGGCCAGTCACGTGACGCGCCCGCCGTCACACGGGCGATAATCTTTAAAAGTCTTGGGGGGTTCCTTTTCTCTGACGCAGACTGTACCTAGGCAAGACTCCTAGATGGCGTTTTAAAACTACGAATTAATCTGTTAAAAAAATGGGGAAGAAAAATAGCCAGCTCAATTGCCAGACTTAGGGTGGTGTTATTTCTTTATATGGGATTGGGTATCTGTACGTAGTATTATAATATCTGTGTAGTATTATAATATCTGTGGTAATGTTATCATTAATCACTACAAAACCGATCTCAAAGGACGTATTTTTTGCTTAGAACTAAAACAGTGCCTGACTTGACCTGACTTGACCTGACTTGACATGAATTGACATGACTTGACCTGACTTGACCCGACTTGACCTGACTTGACCAGACTTGACCTGTCTTGACCTGACTTGACCTGACTTGACCTGACTTGAGTTGAGTAAATTGGTAGTTGCAAGAAAAGTAGATTACGCACCTTGCTAAAAGTGAGTTATTGATGCACGAGGGTTATGTTGGTGCCCGAGCGTATGCGAGGGCACTAAATTAACACGAGTGCAGTGAACTTTGGAAAATGAACTGCGGGGCAAACTTGTAGTATTTTGGTTAAATTGATTAGTTAAATTTGCATTTAAATGTGATACGGAACCTTTCTTATTTTCCTCACTCTCAGCTTGAGCTCCATTACTTTGTATTAAAGTACGCGAAAATTGTATACAAGGTTATTATAAACCTTTAATATGAGTATTAATTAAGTAGCGGTCGTATTATCATGTTTGTGATACTTTAGGATGTATACAGGTCGCACTCGTAATACTTATTTGACTTATATATAATGGTAACAAATACTACGCGTAAACAATTATTATCCGTTTAGCAGATGTTTAAAAGACAAAATGTACAGTTTTATGACGTTTATACTACAAAAACGTTTAGAGGACGAAAAGTTATATAAGTAAGTTTTATAAATGTCGAAATAACGTCATATGACATTATTATACGACAAAAAATGTTTATGACTATTCGGACATATAATACACAAGTACATGACGAAGAGTTAAAATAATAACTATAAAATAACTTTAAAAAGACTTAAGGTCATATAAAAGTTTGATTATATGACAAAAATGTTTGTTGGGAGGTACAACTATGGTTCTCATAAGCGCACTAGGTAGATAAGAATGACTTATGCACAGTCTAAAAAACATCGACAATACTCTCGGCAAGTGTATACCTGCATACCTAAGGTGCTCAACACTGAGGTGATCATGACCTGGGGACTTCCCTTTAACCATATTCTTAATTTTTTTCACGACAGCTTTAGTAGAGAAAAACATACCCAGCTTTATGCTCATATCAGCGTCAGTCACCGTCTGCGTCACATGATCTACTGTGGGATTTGCTAAGGGCTTGACTTTAAATTGGTCCACAAACATATTTGCGATCTGTGTGGGGTTATGTTTACCACCAACACTTACGGGGCTTATGGGGTTTGAGGAAGGTTTCCTGTACGAGGAGGATGTCTATTTGATGGTGATTTGACCGTTTATGCCATTGGCATTGAAGAAGCCTAAGTTTAGGGATCGGGGTTTAAACCTAGCTAAGGGTGTCTAATCCATAATGGAGGGTAGGTTGGTTAGCGAGGGAGGTCATGGTTTGCGTAATTTCAGGGTACGCATTGAATATTTGGGGAATCCTACACACAGTCATTGGCATTCATGACAGCAACGATGTGGTTGGCCATTTGCCTAGCGCGAAGGGTGAAGAAGGTCATGAAGGAGGTAGTGATCACACTGAAGGGATCGAGTGTATCCGCGGGGGGAGGGGAAGGGGAGCGCGCTGCTACCGGAGTGGGTAACGGTTGGATTAGAGGCGCGGGGCGCGAATACGGGGGTCCATGAGAGGGGGGATGCGTGAGGGGGGGTTTTGGGGTTTGGAGTTACATAACGCAGGGAATGCCTGCTGGTGAGCTGATTCCAGGGGCTAGGCCTTTGAGGGCTAAGCCTCTCTGGGATTTGGGCGGAGGGGGCCTTGAAGGCAGAAGGAGCTTCCCTCTGTTGGCGAGCGTCTGAGCGCTACACCAGTTTTGAGGAAGAAGCCTTGGGGGCTTTCGGGCAGCCTCTGTAGTTAGCAGGGTGCCCTGCCTGGCCGCATAGCACACAGCTAGGCGGCTCAGTGCAGAGAGAGCGGTCTTTGGGGCGAGTACACTCGGCAGTGCCATGCTCACCCAGGCACTTGACGCACCTAGGCTTCGCGTAGCAGTGCTTCTGTGAGTGCCCGTAGAGTTGACATCGATGGCACTGCCCAACGGTCGCATTTTTGTGGGGCTTTTCAATGTCAAAGCCCATCAGATTGCAGATGGCTTTGACATTGAAGATCGGGTGGAGGCGAGACTCGGTGGGGGGACAGACCACGAGGACCATGTCGAAGGCTTTGCCGCTGCGAGCGCGGTGCATGCGATGCACCTCGTCGACGGGGATGCCCTGCAATTGTAGGTCATCTTTAATGTCAGATGTGGGGATTTCACGTGGGACCCTCTTGATCACCACGCGGGTCTGTTTCTCCTCAGGGAGAGAGAAGGTGTGGAACGCCACACCTCTGGATCCGAGGAGTTTAGTGAGCTCCCGATAGTCTTTCGACGTCGGGATGGTCACTTTAATACCCTGTTGAATACCCAACAGGGTATTAAAGTGACCATCCCGACGTTAGTGTTGGTCGCGATAGCAAGCGTTGGTGTTGGTGCGATCTTTTGATTGCAACACCATTTGGAGATATCGGTCCACTTCCCTTTAAAAATTGTATTTGTACTAATTAAGTTTAGCTAAGTTAGGTTTTGTAAGTATTAAGATTTTATATTTATTTTTTGTGTATTTACACCTTATTACATACCTATTAGATGACTAGATTTTTATATTTAAGTATATGATTATTTAGAAATACTATGCCTTGCCTCGCCTGAAACACAGGATGACCTAGTTCAGGCACATAAAACTGTTGGATTTTTCGTAGATTTAAGCAAATTTGTATTTAGTGTTTACCTTTTTACCAGAATAAACTTTTATTATTATTATTATATTATTATTGTAGCAGGGGGGTGCAGGGGTGCCACACTCGAAGGGAAAACACAGTCGAAGTTTTCAGGATATATTTTCAGCAGCAGTTTACAAATTTCGATTACAGTTAAATGGTAGTTTTGGTAAATAGTAGGTCCAGATTCCACAACCAAGTCCGGGGGACGAAGGTTGGGGAATGAAGTCCCTCTAATCAAAAATATTCCTTAGGGAATTTATTATATTATTTTCAACTAGCCGGGAAGGTGTCTCATGTAATTTTTCCAATCAGGACGAAATCCACGAATGCACCACCAGGTAGGTGGGATTGTCGAAGTTCCTTGTCCCGGCGAGGGTCATTAAGTGTCGGAGGGTCTTAACACCGCGATTCAAAAGTGCGCGTCATAGGTACAGCGCCATCTAGTAAGGTGCGGTGGAACTTTTATCGACAACAATCAATGAACTTCTGTTTCTAATACATGGTATGGTAGGATGTGTAAATAATAAACTAAACGCGTGTTACAATCTCCCCCTCAATCCTCAAAGACGTCTCGGCGTGGTGGACTGGATAGTAGGGTTATTGTTTTCCGGACGTCCACGTCCTCGTTTGGCCCCAGGTGAACGCTGGCTGGCAACCTTCTCCTTGTTAGGTCGTCCTCTTCTTCGAAGTGGTTGCACGGGTTCCGGTACTGTTTCAAGGCTTCCACCTTTATATGGAGTCAAAGCGGAAACATGATAGAGGCCGATTGGGTTAGTAGGATCATTTGGAGAAGCTACTTTAAAAGAGGCGTGTCCATGTTTATTAAGGATGACGTATGGTCCATCTCTACGTGGCGCAAATTTGGCGGTAACACCTTGAGCTCCCTTGCTCACGGGGTGTAGCTTAACAAATACAAGATCGCCTGGTTGATACTGTGGATGTTCACGCCTATGCTTGTCAACATATGCTTTGCGTGTCTCCTCCTTCATTTCTTGTACTTCTCTTGCCTTGATTAAGGTCTCTGCTAGTTGTACCAGTTTTGGAGTTATTTCAGGTATTATGTTTTCAGAAATTACTATGTTTCTAAAGTCAACTTCATTGTCACGTGGGGATCTTAGCGAACGTCAAGTACGCGGGGGTTTGACTTGTTGTAGAACCGGTAGTACTATTCATAGCAAAACGAATCGTCGGCAAAAGCTCTGACCATATATTATGCTTCCCTCCTTGTACCATTATAGCTAGTTGGGTCTTTAAGTCGCGATTCTTTCGTTCAACGGGATTAGCTTCAGGGTGATAACGGGGTATACTGGTGCTTTATGTTCAGACTGTACATAACTTGTTGCATTACAGCACTCACAAACTGAGTTCCATTATCACTTATTACTCGGCGCGGCATCCCATATCTTAGAAAGACTTCGTTGATCAGAGTTATTGGACAGGTTTCAGCGGTGGCGGTAACTAAAGTGAAAAACTCCACCCAACGGGTAGCACATCCTCAACGATTAATATCCAAGTTTTTTCATCTTCTGTTTGTGGTAGAGGTCCAAACAAATCAAAAGATACTACCTCAAATCGTTGGCACATGCTTGTAGTTTGTAGTAATCCAGCCGGTTTCTGATTACTGGGCTTATACCGTTGGCACTCCAAGCAATTTTTCACGTAACTTGCAACATAGCTACGCATCCCACTCCAATAGTATCTGTTGGCTATCTTCTTGTAAGTTTTCTCAGCCCCATAGTGTCCTGCTAGTGGATCATTATGGTAAGCACTGAGAACGTTTGCCCACTCGTGAGCGGGTACCACGAGTTGAGCATCATCAGCTTCGGAATCAGGATGTAACCTGTATAGCATACCATTATTCATAAGGTATCCTTTGTTACTCCAGTATACAGCATCCTCTGTTCCATTAGTTTCTTCTAAGGCTCCTATTATTTTATGAATTTTGGCATCCTTCATTTGTTCTTCTCGCACTTCTTTAACACTCCTCGTGGGCATATCTAAGATTATGGAGCATATTTCACAGGTAGGATTTTCCTCACAACACGGTGGTCTTGACAACGCCTCAGCCACGGTATTCAGTTTACCAGGTTGGTAATTAATATTTATAATGTTGAATGTTTGGAGTTGTAATGCCCATCTAGCCAAACGACCAGTTGGCGATTTTAAATTCATTAACTATTTTAAAGCTTGATGGTCAGTTACCACAGTCACAGGTTGACCTTCAACATATGCTCTAAATTTATTTAATGACCAGATAACGGCTAACGCCTATTATTACCTTACCTTCAACATTTTTTTTTTATTTATTTTTTTATTCTTTTTTAAATTAGGGACTTTTATGACCGCAGTGCGTATGACAGTCCCATCATACCCTAAACAAATTAACAATTATTAACAATTTAAATAGACACTGCTATGCTACATTTGGGCCATAAACCTGAACAGGCTCTTCGCATCATCACCATTTGGTTGAGATAGAATTCTATGAAATGTGCCTAAATCAAGTCTGTTTAACTTCAAGATCCCAAATACCTTGATTCTATCGGACTCATATCGAACACAGTCCATCAATAAGTGATGTAAGTCTTCCACAACGCCACACTCCACACAATAAGGCGAGTTAGTTTTTTTCATCATGAACGTAAACTTATTACATGGAATGTGTCCAGATCTGAGTCTATGAGCTGTTACAACTAACCTTCTGCTTAAATTATTAGTAATAAACCAAGGCACACGAAAAGGCTGACCCTGTATGGTTTTATACCAAATCCCTTTTTCCAGTGAACGTTTATCAAAATACTCCTTCCAATCATCGTAACACATCTTTTTAAATTTAGGTAAAACTTCTGCATAATCTAGCGTTATGTTAGTTTCTTTTCCATTTTTAGCTGCATATTTTGCCAGCATGTCAGCCTTTTCATTGCCCTGTATTCCAATATGCGATGGAACCCATTGCAGTCTCAATGTAACACCCTTTACAATTAATTCATCGATCTTAGATAGAATAACATAAGCTATCGAGACACCTCTTTGGCCAGAGGCGCATCGAGCTAAATGTTGTAAAGCAGTTTTACTGTCTGTGCAAATAACAATATTCTTATGTTGACTACTATTGCAATAACACAATGCTTCAGATATCGCAATAAGCTCCAACGTCATAATGGACGCATTTTTATCTATTCTAAAACAGTTAACTTCACAAGCCCTTGGCTCACTAGGTACATAAAAGGCTGCTCCATGACCTTCTACACTCTTCGACCCATCTGTAAATATGCTAAACCAGTCTTTGTATTTTAAATGCAACTCTCTAATAACTTCAAATTTTAATAAATTACTATCATAAGATTGTTTAGAATATTTCACTGCATCTAACTCCCCCATGATTACTTCGTGGACGCTAATGTTGGTCATCCATGTCCTCAGAGTAAACATCAGCAAGGGATATGATGATTCTATATTTTCTACCTTCACTTCATTATATAAGGAAACTAGCAGTGGAATCTTTTTATTTCTCCAATAACTATTTTGTCGAAGAGTGTTAAGTTCCTCTAATAAATTATTAGTATTATTGTTTTCCATAGATTGAGATTTCAGACAGAACTTATAGGCTAAATATTTTCTCCGTAAATACAGCGGAACTACACAGAGCTCACTTTCCATAACATGGATAGGTGTAGTCTTAATAAAACCTCCTATAATTCTCAAGGCCTGATTTTGAATCTTATTTAATTTGTCTAAGTGACATTTTGCACTTACATCATATAGAAAACTGCTATAGTCTATGCGACTTCTAATCAACGCTATATAAATATGTCTCAAATGTTTAGGGTGCAAGCCCCATGCAGTACCGGCCAAGACTTTGAGTAAATTGAGACTCCTTTGCACTTTCTCCGCTATCATGTTGATGTGTTTACTCCAACGCAACGACCTGTCTAACCACACTCCCAAATATTTGTAATTATCTACTAGTTGTAAACTACATCTATGTAATTTTAAATCTATTTCTAATTTTCTAAATCCCCTAGTGAAAATACATACTTTAGACTTAGTTGCCGATAATTCTAATCCCATATCATCCAGAATATTACAAAATGTATTTAATGCTACCTGAAATTGATGTTGACTTTGACTAAGATTCCCAGAAGAACAATATAACACAAAATCATCCGCGTATTGGCACATACCTACATTCTTAATCTTATGAAAACATGTCATTGTGACTACATTAAAAAGGATGGGAGAAATTGGGTCTCCTTGTGCTAAACCTCTATCAGTATATCTAATAATATACTTATTTTGATCAGTTTCATCTTTCATCATAAGGTGCCTTTCGCTTAAAAAATTCCATAGGTATTGACATAACTTTTGTCCAACTCCTATTTCATCTAAAGTGTTAATCAATGCGTCTACTAATACATTATTATAAGCATTTGAAATATCTAAAAAACAAGCTATAGTTGGAACCTTACGTGAGAATCCCACATAAATTTGACTTACCAATTTCACCAAACAATCCTGACATGACTGTCCTCTTCTAAATCCAGAAGTGTACGGAGATAATAATTTATTTTTTTCTATGTACCACTCAAGTCGCTTTGTCAACATTGAATGGAAAATTTTGCACACACAAGATATTAGAGAAATTGGCCTTAGTTTTGTACTATTATTAGGGGAATTTTTAGGAATGGGAATCACCAGTATGTCGCGCCATTGTTTTGGAATATCCCCCGTATTAAAGATACAATTATATAACCTTAATAAATACAGTCTACTCACAGGAGAAAGATGAAAGATTAGTGAATATGTTATACCGTCATTACCAGGCGCTGTGTCTTTACGCTTAAAACAATGAGTCATTTCTTGCATAGTGAAACTGTTCTCTAATTCTGTATTATTTGATTTAAAGTTGTGATAGGGCTGTCGACCCATATAATCAGGCGCAAGATTGCAAAGGAGCTCGAGTTTTTGTTCATTAGAAACATATGACCTTGAGAAATTAATTCCCTTAGCCCAGCCCATACGTTTCCACATATCCGAGCTGGATATTCGTTCATCAATGCTGCTACAATATTTTCGCCAGTCATTTGTATTCGCTTGCTGTATGGCCGTTTTTGCGATTTCTGTTTTTTGTTCTAGGACGGTTAAATTGTCGGGTGTAGGATTACTTCTAAAAATGTTTAGGGCTAATCTTCGTTGTGCAACTAAGTGAGAAAGTTTAGGGGTCCAGTAAGACTTAGGTCGGAATCCGTTACATGGTTTGTCACACCCCTTTATTAAAGGTATGTACTGGTCTGCGGCTTTATTTACCTGCTTGATAAAGTTATCATACAAGGACTGTACAGAGGCAGTGTCAACAGGTTGTAGTAAGTAATTTTCTAGATGCGTAGTATACTCAAGCCATTGTGCTAACTTAAAATTACGTTTTTTGGTATTACAAATCGAGTGTACATTACTATTATATTTGTGTGAGACCTTAACAAACAAATGATCACTACCCAGACACTCGTTCATAACATTCCAATTTAATAAATGTGATAAGTCGGTAGACGCAAAAGTCACATCAGGCGAACTTCGTTGAATAATGTTATCAACAGAACTAATTCTGGTTATACTACCGTCATTAAGAGAAATGAAGCCATTGTCCAATGCTGAGTCATATATTTGTAGGCCTCTCGCGTCAGACTTACACGACCAGGTAGCATGATGGCCATTAAAATCTCCTGCTACAATACATTTATTAGAGAACAATGAAAATACTTGTTCCCAATCGGATAGACTTGTACGTACCGATGACGGACAGTATAATAGTACGATATTTTTAATATTGTTGCAGTTTAAGAGTTTAATTGAGATTATTTCAATTCCCGAATTATTAATATTAACAAAATTTTGTTGTACTTTAATTGACTTGTGAACAATTACAGCTATTCCTCCGTAGCCGTCAAACCTATCTTTTCTAAAGATATTATAGCCACTTATATTTATATTCGATTCCGGCAGCAACCATGTTTCGGATATTAATGCGATGTGTATTTTATCTTGTAGCAATAGAAGTTCTAATTCATTACGTTTAGGTCGCAAACTCCGTGCGTTCCACTGTATTATATTGAGTAAAACCATGTTATTAGTGTCATTAACCATCATTAAACATAGAATCAAAAGTTTTCCATAGATCATATTCTCCACTCAGGACCTTAAAAAAACACTGACCACATATTTCTATAAATAATTTACCAAGTTGTTGAAATTTAGTGGACCAACTACCTTCAGAAATACATATCTCTCTTATCCGTTTACACATACCGTAAATACTAAAAGTTTTTTTGAATTTATCAGAAGCCGAATTCTTTTCCTTCTTCACATTGCTCATTTCTAGCTGACTATTGTCACTTTCTTCCGCTTTTTTCTTACCCGATACTTTATAATTCTCTGTATTTTTCTTTTGAGCCGTACTTGCTTGTTGTTTCTTTTGAGCTAAACTTTTTTGTTGATTATATTTTTGCGGATAATCTTCTACCTCCATCTGATTGTCTGCCTTTTCAGTATGAACGAGAGCTTCAGTAACAATTATATCCCTATACGATGTTTCATAGTTATCTTGTGTTGTCTCATCTTGTAAATTGGTTATCGTTTGTTGAGTGCATTCTTCGATCATTACATAATCACTTTTATTGTTTGCTTTTTGTGATTCTTTGTCTTTTAAATATATTTCCAACCCTTTCCGATAATTGCAGTTATTTGCAGTCATAATGCTTCTAATTTTCTTTTCTCTTAAGAAAATAGGACACTTTTTGTATAGGGCCATATGTGGTCCTTTACAATTCACACAAGTATATTTTTCGGTGTCACAATTTGGGTGATCATTACCACATTTAGGACATATTTGTTTCTTAATTGGACAGGATTTTGATAGATGACCAAATCTCCAACATACTGAACATTGGGACACTGGAAAAGTATAAGGTTCCACTTTGAACCTGCAACCGTACCCATATACGTACGGCGGTAAAATGGCACTCTTGAAACATACTCTGATTGTTTCTGAATCTATCCATTGTCCATTATCGGACTGTCTTCTTAGTCTTCTTATTGATACGACTTCATATTCGGATGTTAAGTTTTCTAAAATTTCTTTTCCTTCCATTTCTAAATCTACTTGCTTAAGAATACCGTAACATAGATTAGCTTCGTCAGTCATCTGTACTCTGTATCCTAAATTCGTTAACTTTTCACAACTCAGTACCTTCAATGCATCTTCTCTGTTATTGAAATGAATAAGGACTCTAAAAGCATTTTTATATACCATTTTCGTAATGTTTTGAATATTTAGTGACCGTAAAAGTTTTGCCATCCCAAATTGTTTCGGTAAGATTTCTTTTCCTGTGACTGATAAGATTACATTAGATTTTTCGGCACCTACTTTAGCGTTACTCTCATTAATTTTGTCACTATTTGAATTTTTTCGATTAACCCTTTTATATCCCCTTTTTACTGTCACAAATCCATCTTCTTCCACTATTTCTTCATCATCCTGCCTTCCTCTCTTCTCAGAAAGTCGTTCCTCGCTGTTTTTTTTCTTATTCATCTCCTCAGTTGAAGTTGCATAAAGTTGTTGTTCGCAGTTTTCATTCGTCCTCGCATTAGCTAAAATGCTATTAAGTTGTTGTTCACATTCAATTACTGACTCCTCCTCCATTATTTCACCGTCACTGACGGTTCGCAGATTCAAATTATTATCTACTTCACCCATTTTTAATTACCACAATAATCATTGTCATATAAATATAGAAACAACGCGAAAATAAAATGCGATCCAAGCGTACGTGTACTCGTTTCGACTGCTCACGCGTCACTACCTTCAACATTAACTTTTTACATTATAATTTTAAATTTTTAGACATTTATTTTAATTATGATAATTTGACTTTTTGCCTTTATTTGATTTTATTATTGGATTTGAATTTTTAATATAAGTTTGCTCTTTGACATTGTTATTATTATTTTTATTATGAATTGAATTTTGTTATTTATTTACTTCTAATTAATTTAATGTTATTGATATAATTTGTAATGACGTAATCAATATTTGATGTTATTTATTTAAACTGATTTATTTTAAATGAAAACTAAATATTTTTAAATTGACGTACAATTAATTTCTATTTACTTTTTTTTTTTTTTTTTAAAGCATGCTACTTTCCTTAGCTATGATAAATTGTTGTGCCCGACAGGGTCCATGTGAACTTTTTAATTATCATTTTAAGATCTTGTACACACATGAGATATGCAATAAAGATTTGAATTTGAATTTGAACGCTTCTCGTTCAGTAGTGGAGTAATTTCTCTCAGCGGGCGTGAGCAATCTACTCGCATATTCAATGGGATGCTCATCTTCCTTCTCCCCCTGGACCAGAACTGCTCCAAGCGCATAGCTGCTGGCATCAGTCTTGAGAATGTACGGCTTTGTTTCGTCGGCCTGCCGCAACACAGGGGCAGCAGTTAACTGGAATTTTAAGAGTGTTGTAAGCCTCTTCCTGTTCAGTATTCCATACCCAAGGGGCTTCCTTCTTTGTTAATTTTGTAAGGGGTTGGGCTATAGCGGAGAAATTCTCAATAAAGCGTCGGAACCAAGAACACATTTGTAAAAAGGATATGAGATGTTGAAGATTCTTGGGTGTTGGCCTTTCTAAGATGGCTTTTGTTTTCCCTGAATCTGGCTTTAGTCCTTCAGGCGTTATGATGTGACCGAGATATTTTATCGACGAGCAGAAAAATCTACATTTATCTTTGTTTGAGATAATCTGTAGGGAGGTACAGATATTGGAATATCGTTCTTTGTCACGATGCAGTGTTCCCCAAGCAAGGATGTTTATTGTTTTCAATAAAAACTTCTTGGTAGTCTACTATTATTTTATTTAACATTTCCTTTTGCCTATCATCTATATCAACACTACAAAGATGATAATCATCATAAGAGTCCGTAGGATCGTTTGCACCAGGAAAGAGTTGACTTGAATGCGGAGATAATTTGACTTCCGCTTCTTGGAACTACAAGGGCGTAGACCAGGAGGCATTGCTGCGTGATGCGGGTAACATCGACTGGACTGACGTCTTCGAGAGCTCTTGTATCAACGATATGGTTTACATTTTTAACAGCACGTTACTCAGGTTATACGATTGTTATGCCCCTATCCGCCGAGTCAAAGTCAAACATGTTCCGGCTCCTTGGCTCACTCCTGCCATTAAGGATTCGATGGCCAGTAGGGACAGAGCCAAAAGGAGGTTGAAACGGTGTCGTTCCGACCGTAACCTTACTGCGTATAAGGTGCTTCGTAACCGCTGCAGGCGTATGTGTAGAGATGCAAAGAGACGCTACTTCCATAATTCTCTCGACAACCGTAACTCCACTGAAGTCTGGAAGTTTCTAAAAACTGTCGGCATTGGCAAGTCTCCAGTCGTTTCCAGTAATGACCCTGACGTGTGTGCTCTTAACAAACATTTCTCACACCCCCCTGTTACTGTAGATCCGCACGTCAAGTCAGCTACTCTAAATAAACTTGCCGGTCTGTCAGTGTCGCAGTGTTCTTCTTTCGAATTAAGTCCTGTGAGTGAGATTGAGGTCAAAAAATCTATTTGTGCTATATCCTCTTCTGCAGTTGGTAATGATAATATTTGCTCAAGAATGATTTCTCCTATCCTCCCCACACTACTTCCCGTCTTGACCCACATGTTTAATTTCTCCTTGTTTTCTTCTACTGTTCCTGAGGCCTGGAAACAAGCCCATATCATACCCTTACCCAAAATTCCTAAGCCGGTCTCACCGACTGATTTTCGTCCCATTTCTATCCTCCCATATCTCTCCAAAGTTCTTGAGCACATCGTTCATCAGCAACTTTTTGCTTTTCTCTCTACGAATGACCTACTTAGTCCTCTGCAATCTGGTTTTCGACCTGGTCATAGCACAGTAACGGCTCTTTTGAAGGTTACTGATGACATCCGCTGGGCTATGGACCACAAATCTCTCACCCTACTTGTACTCCTGGACTTTAGCAGCGCCTTTAACTCTGTTGATTTCGACATCCTTCTAGGGATCCTTAAATCTTTAAATTTCTCTTCTTCCACTATTTCTTGGTTTGACTCCTACCTCAGGGGCCGCTCGCAGAGGGTTCGACTTGACGAGTTTTCTTCTGATTGGTGTTCCCTTACCGCAGGTGTGCCTCAGGGTGGCGTTCTCTCTCCTCTTCTCTTTTCTATTTTTATTAACTCTGTCACCAGAGTAATTTCTTCTCACTTCCATCTCTACGCCGACGATCTGCAGCTTTACAACCATTTCTTAAGGGAAGATGCGGAAGCCGCTGTGTCTGCCATGAACAGCGACCTGAATTTTATTGGCGAATGGTCGCGGTCCTTTGGACTGCGAATCAACCCTAGGAAATCCCAGGCTATAATTATCGGTGGCAGGTATATGCGGAATAGGCTCGATGTGGCGTCGCTGTCTCCACTCTATCTGAATGGAGTTCAGATTGTGTACGCAAACACGGTTAAAAACCTTGGGGTGACCATGGACTCCTACTTGTCGTGGACTGCCCATGTTGCTCAAGTCAGTCGTAAAGTGCACTTCACGTTCCATTCGTTGAAATGCCTCCAGTGCTTCTTGCCCTTGAACACCAAAATCTCCCTTGCCCAAACTCTCATTCAGCCCATTATAGATTACGCCGACGCCTGTTATTTGGATGCCACCGAGGAGCTTTTAAATAAACTTGAGCGTTTGCAAAATATCTGAATTCGTTTTGTTTTTAACCTTAAAAAGTATGATCACGTTTCTTACTATCGCAACCTACTCAAGTGGCTCCCTATTCGATTTCGCAGGAACTCTCGGATATTGTGTCTACTTTTTAACCTCCTTCACAATCCTAAAACTCCGTCTTATCTGCGGGAGCGTTTTTCCTTCGCCCGTCCTTCTGATGCGCCTTGCAGGTCGCATCATAGAAATCTCCTTAAGTCCCCTCCCCATTCCACTGACTTCTACTCCTACTCCTTCACTGTGCACGCGGTGCGGTTATGGAATTCCCTTCCGCCTGACATTAGGGACTGCCAAACTGTTGCAGTGTTTAAAAGAAGAGTGAAAGAACACTATCTTTCCACTTCGTCATAGTTGTGTATGTATTTATTTCGATATATATTTATGAAGTAGGTAGTTTATATTATGTAGGTAGTATTTATATTTGTATGTAAGTGTATGATCATATTATTTGTTCTAGTTTATTAAGTGAATTGTGTTGATTTTATGTATTTTACTTTCTCTTGAATTTTACACACGGTGTCTACATCTCTTATCTACTTTTCTATCGCAGGTGTGCTGGAAGAGATTTCTTTAGAAATAAGCATCACCTTTGTACGTTTTTTTCTGTTCTTTTCTCCTTGTCTGTTTATTATGTGTGTACATAAATAGTTAAATAAATAATAAATAAATACATTCATACGTTCCGGAAGTTGAGCGAAAAGCATTCGCTTATGTGCGATGAAGCTTTCTGTGGTTGTGCGGATGTCTTGCTTTTCTGTGACGATTTCTTGGAATATGACGTAAGCAGGTTTCTTTGGGGCAAAAGCATGACGGAGACGCTCTTTGAACTCCGCCCATGAGGAGATATGATTTTTAACTCCCTGCCACCACACTGCAGCTTCACCCTTAAGGAGCAGTGGTAAACCAGTGAGCGCTTCTGCATCACTTACATTTTCTATTTGTTTGAAAACTGATGCTGCCGCCAGAAAAGCTTCCGTCACCTCGAAGTCCTTGGTCCCGTCGAATTCAGCTTTGCAGGTTGTAAAAGAGCCATGTCTTCTTGGTGAAAGCTTCGACAGCAGCGCCTCGAACTGAGTATCGGACATAGTCCCACCGACATCTCTGCTTTCCTCCTTTCTGTAGGTGTCGTTGTTATTCGTCCGTAACGTGTGACGTACTTTGGTTTCTCTTCGTGCCCACAGTTGGTCGCCAGATTGTAGCAGGGGGGTGCAGGGGTGCCACACTCGAAGGGAAAACACAGTCGAAGTTTTCAGGATATATTTTCAGCAGCAGTTTACAAATTTCGATTACAGTTAAATGGTAGTTTTGGTAAATAGTAGGTCCAGTTCCCACAACCAAGTCTGGGGGACGAAGGTTGGGGAATGAAGTCCCTCTAACCTAAAATATTCCTTAGGGAATTTAATATATTTTCAACTAGCCGGGAAGGTGTCTCATGTAATTTTTCCAATCAGGACGAAATCCACGAATGCACCACCAGGTAGGTGGGATTGTCGAAGTTCCTTGTCCCGGCGAGGGTCATTAAGTGTCGGAGGGTCTTAACACCGCGATTCAGAAGTGCGCGTCATAGGTACAGCGCCATCTAGTAGGGTGCGGTGGAACTTTTATCGACAACAATCAATGAACTTCTGTTTCTAATGCATGGTATGGTAGGATGTGTAAATAATAAACTAAACGTGTGTTACATTATTATTTTATGTGGCGCACATACACCGGCTCGTATCCCAGCGATTTTAGCTCCTCCTCTATCTCCTGGGGTTCTGTATCAGCCGGTAGCCCCCTGATAGCGACCTTCATGTTCTTATCCGCTGGTAGCGAATAAGCGAACCATGATACGCCGCTCTCTTTTTCTAGGCCGGACAGGTATCTTTGTACCAACCTGTACTTCTCCTCGCTGTCCGTGTTAAACCGGACACCGTTCCCGATCGGACGCGCGCTGGGAGGCCGACTTAGCTTAGCTGCTATGGCTCGGAAGTGAGCGGCCCAATTCACGGCTTTTCCACTACCAGCGGTGGGTAACGTTGCTTCTTTGCCTTTTTGTTCTTCCCCGCCCCTTGGATCGCCGGCGTCGGCGCTTTAGCGGCGCCGGTGGCGGTCACAGGGGGTGAGGTAGGCACAGGTTTATGTTTCTCGGACTTACCCCTATTGGTGAGTCCGGGGGTGCTGGCGGCGTACGGCGCGCCGCGTCGGCAAATGTAGGTGAAGCGGGCGAGACCCGACCTCGCGGCGCGCTATCAGTCTATGACCGCGGCGGGTCCGAGCAGTACCGCTTCGCCTCCTCCGATGCGGTCTCACCGGAGCTCCTCCTGCGCCGCTGGGGCTTGGGTCCGAGGTGCGACTCGAACGCATATTCCAGCGATACTGGACGGGCGCCGCCATACGAGCGGGCGCGGTTTGGCGCACGGGCTGCACGGGGGCGCGCGCATGCGGTGCGCGTCCTGTGTTTGGCGCTAGTCCCGGTGCCTGGGTCGGCACGGGACGAAACGCAGCTGGGCGGATTGCTACCGTACGCTGGCGGCCCGGCGACGGTGCTGGCGCAATGCGCGCAGGCGCCAAGGTCGTCGAAGAGCCGGCAGCAATAGCGGTGCTCGCCCCCCTCGCGGGTGTTAAAGATGATCCACTCCTGGGTCGTGGCCTTCTTGATCGTCGGTCAGGTCAGCAACGAACCGGACGGCGCTTCGCTGATATTCGGCAGTGACGTCGTCCGGTCCAACGCTGGACGGGTTCCTTCCTCTGGGGGCCCGGCATCGCGGCCCAAAGAGCCGCGCCAGCACGGCCAGCTCCTCCCTGTGTGCGCACCAGTACCCGGCGGTGACTCGGGCGCACACAAGGGAAAAACACTAATGGAATTTTTCACGCGCTATGACGTAGTTTGTTTACCCGAACTCCGGGCGCGACGACTACGTCACGCAACTACTCGCGACACGAGTGCTCCAGTGGACGGCCACGAGTCAATCCTAATCTTTAATTTCAATTTATGGATTAGGGTCATTCTAACGCCAAATTCTTGACACCGCTATTCAGAAAAAGACGTCTATTGCACAACGCCATCTATGGAGACACTGGTAAAATCAAACTCTCCGCTCTGCATATCGACAGTATTCAAAAAAAAAACTTTTCTATGCTGTTTCATTTGATCAAAACTTAAAAATAATGAAGTATCTAACATTGTATTATTCCCCTTTATACATAAACGTTGGTTAACGTCAAAAATGTATGGTTAAACAGTCGCTAATCATTACAAAATAACTTGGACAACGTTTATGAATAAACCCAATACCTCGATATAAGACCGAGGTATATAACTATTTTATTAGAATAATAAAAAAAAATGGTAGGTAGGTTTTAGCCACAACAATAAATGGTAACTCAAAAGTGAAAAATAAAAAAGTTTTTTACAAAAAAGTAAACCGGCCAAGTGCGAGTCGGACTCGCACGCGAAGGGTTCTATACCATTTTCTATAAAAACGGAAAAAAAAACACGTTTGTTGTATGGGAGCCCCCTTAAATATTTATTTTATTCTGTTTTTTAATATTTGTTGTTACAGCGGCAACAGCTATACATCATCTGTGAAAATTTCAACCGTCTAGCTATCACGGTTCATAAGATTCAGCCTGGTGTCAGACGGACGGACAGACAGACAGACAGCGGAGCTTTTTTTTTCTTCCACTACTATTTGCAATCGGTCGTCGGACCATAAGCGAATTTGTTCCATATCGAATGACGTTTTGGTGGAACAGCAAGTGCTGCGCCCCACTTATAGAAGGTGTTTCCTCTTCAGCCTTTTTACCACCGCTCGCGCTGTCTGGTTTAACAGTTCAGTAACTAGTGGGTTTGGATGCAAGATTAGGCGTGCCTTGTGTTATCTTTTGTACCGCTCGATTTCAGAGTTTACGGTTGGTACTTGTAGATATTCGTAGATTTCGTCGTTCCTAGCAAACCAAGGTGCATTTGCTATAGATCTTAGGATACCATTTTGGACTCTTTGCAAGCAGAGTATGTTGGTTTTGCTGACTACACCCCACAATTGGATCCCGTAGGTCCATATGGGCTTACGGATCCAGTTATAGATAAAATAAATACGTTTAACAGAAATACGTAAAAATTATTCAATCAAAATATACAAGGTTGCTCTTCCAAATTACTGGAAATAGAATTGTTTTTAGAAAATACTAAGTTTGATGTCATTTGTTTAACAGAACATTGGTTAAAAGACCATCAAGTACTGTCAATTAATTATAAAAAATATTATGTAGTTAGCCATTTCAGTCGAAAACGTATGATACATGGCGGTTCATTAATATTAGTAAAAAATTCTATTAAATCAAAAGAACGGAAAGACATCATTGGACTGTCTGTCTGTTGAACATACCATTGAATTGTCCTGTGTTGAGCTTGATAAGCATGTTATAGTATATGTATACAGACCGTTAATTGATTCAGGCGTGACTATGCGGAAATCCATGATAAAATACAATAGACGCAGATATATTTAGTTACCTATTCCGCTTGACTATTCTTCAAGAGTCATAAAAACCCTGTAAGAAATTGACTCGTGTTTCGCCTCTCAACGAGGCATCTTCAGGATGATGATTTGAAATTGCAAACCAGAACGCAACGTGTTACCACACCGAGCGCTAGAAGTGTAACTAATATATTCATAATAGGTACAGGGATTATAATACAAGCATATATATTCATATTAGGATATGAGAATATGAAAAATAGGTTACCAGGTATTATATTAGTCTAATATTAGGCACGTTAATTTATCACGATCACCATTTGCCGACTAGTGTCTACTAGCTAATTTAATCTAATACGAATATATGTTATAATATTTGTAGTGACCGAAGCTCACAGCGACTCCATATTATGATATTATCCATATTGTATTCAGACAACACGTGCACGCAGTGATTGAATTACTTTTTTACTTATTATTTTGTATTTATTTTTGGTGGAGGTTTTGGTTTGGTGGTGGTTTTTAGGAATTTAGTTTTGATTAAGAAACGGGCACGAACCAGTGAAATTTGGATACATTTTACTGTAGCGTCAGAAGAGAACAAAATTGCTATTTGCAAAAGATTTCGAACTTAAGTAAACACATGAAAAACGTAAATGTAATCACCGTTTCACTTCTGTAATTCTGCATAGGTACGTGAATAATATAATGAAACTGCATATTCACGAGAATCTTGTATTTCATATTAATTATTATGGAGAATAATAGTATGTATCAATATTAGATTGTGTAGCTAATAATGAATCAGTTCACTAATATTTGACGAATATGGGTAACAGGTACGGTATCATAATATGCGAAAACTAATATATTCAATATATTGATTACCTAAAAATGACCCTAATATAACATCTCTACTGAGCGCTGGACGCAAAGTGAATCAACCGAACACCGAAAACGACACGACGACACGGTTGGCGCAGTGGCTGAGCGATGGACTGCTGCGCAACGTGTCGCGGGGTCGATCCCCGCACGGAACAAATATTTGTATGATCTGCAAGTAGTTGTTCCGGGTCTGGGTGTAAGTGTATGTGAGTTTCTATGTTTGTAAACGCACCCACGATACAGGAAGAAATTCTTAGTGTGGGGAATGTTTTTAAAAAAAAGAAAAGAAGAAGAAAACCGAACAGATGTTCGTGACGCCCCCGTAAGGGGGCGTGGCGTGCGGGGTCGGGACTTCGCCCCTTGCCCGCGGAGGCCATACCGTGGCCCGCAACTGTGGACCTGTCACTTTGTTTGCCTTAGACGGCGATTTGGGACGTTGTCAGACGCGTTATTTAACGCGTCCGTGTGACTGGTTGCAATGTGTTTTTCTGTAGGCACGCCACGACGCTATATCTATAGCGCCACTTTCTTCACGACATCTCGGCGGTCTGTCACCGCCAGGTGAGTAACCTCTAATGCCAGTATGCCTAGTTACCTGGGGGAGGCCCAGCGGGTAACGACCAGCGACGGAGATGCCGACTCGACGCTCCTACAGAGTAGGGTGTAGTTTTTCCTCGCCCCGGTCACAGATCTAGCCGTTTGCGGTTTGAGGGAGAAACTGTTATGTATGTATGAGCGGCTTGTAGTGTAGTATACCGCCGCTCAGTGACTGCGTGCGTCGCGGTAGGTGATGTCGTAGCAGGAGAGCCTCGAACACCTTGTAGACCGTGGGCAACAGGGTGATCGGCCGATAGCTCTCCGGCTTGAGAATATTCTTTCCCGCCTTGGGCAGCATAATAACGCGCCCTTCTTTCCATGAGGCGGGGAAGGCCCCGGTGCGCAGTATCGCCGTGAACAGGCGCGCGAGTGCCGCTACTGCACGGAACGGCAAGTGGCGCAGCGCTGTGTTGGTGATACCGTCCGCACCGGGGGCCTTTCTGGGCTTCGTTTTTAGGACGACGCGTCTGACTGCGCCAGGCGAGAAGAGGATAGGGTTCTCCTCGGGAGCTATCGGCGTTGCGAAGTAGTCTCCCAGGTGTTTCTCGACTGCTGCGACATGTTCGTGGTCACTAGTCGGGTTCGGCTGGAACTGACGCTTCAGGTGTATGGCGAAGACCTCCGCCCGGTCATCCGCCGTATACTTAAGGGCCCCGCCGCTGTCCAGTAGTGGTCGCACCGGGGCTGGGGTATTCGTTAGCTGGCGGCAAAGTCTGTGTACAGACGACCAACTATCTGTTGTCACGTCTATACGTTCCTCGCAGCCCGCGGCGGTGTGGGCCTGTAGCTCGGCCTTGACCTTCTCCGCGAGACGGTTGAGCTATCTCTTCAGCGTTGGGCATCTCAATTGTTGCCACTGCTTGCATAGGCGCCTCTTCACGGCGATCATCTTCCTGATGTAGGTCGGCAGGGGCGGCAATAGCCCTCTCCCCTGCGGCATCGTCGTTGTCGCCGCTTCTAAGGCGCTTTGAATGCAAGCAGTGACATCGCCCGCCATCTGGTCCACGTCCGCGGAGGTGACGATAGGCCGAGTAGGCGTGGTGGTGTCTAGAATCTCTCCGAAGGCTGTCCAGTCAATTAATCGACGTGGCGCTAGTGGTTTCAGGGAGGCCGGCATACCCGATAGGACGACGAGTACAGGTTGATGGTCCGACTGTAACTTGTCGTCTATCACTTATTGGGTGATCTGGCAGCGTAGGACTATGCTGGACTACAACGTCCAGCACATCAGGCATGTACCGGGCTACGTCTGGGTAATGGGTCGGCGTCTCCGGCCCGGCCACCGAGTACCCGAAGGCTTCCGCGTCCGCGAAGAGTCGCCTTCCCCCAGTATTCGCCTGCATACTGTTCCACGCTGGGTGCTTGCAGTTAAGGTCGCCGGCAAGCATAGTCGCATTTGGGGAGCTATTTACAAGCGCCCGCAACTCAATTAGATCGAGGTAGGTCGCGGGCGGCTTGCAACATGCGTAGATGTTGACGTCCTCGCCGGTGACGTGCAGCTGCACACCCAGAGCATACAGCGTGCGAAGCGACGGCAAGGGGAGCTCCTGGTGGACGACTCTTCGTCACACTAGTACCGCCAGACCACGGTAGCGGACTTGCTGAGCCAACCTCTCATCCTTCCTGTAAACATGGTATCCTGGGAACCTGACCCTACCCTCAGATCCCAGGAGCGTCTCGCTGATTAGCGCCACGTCGATGAAATGAAATGAAATGAAATGAAATTGTTTATTCTGTAAATAGGATATCGGAATCACTTTTACACGTCATATTAAAAAGTTGTAAAAATAAGCTAGATGAGGTCGGCGTTTCCTATCTGACTACTCTGAGAAGAAAGGCCGAAACAAACTCAGAGGTCAACGTCTCCTTTAAAGTCCAGACATAATCTTGGTCAGGCCATATGAGGACCATATAGATAAGAGTCTGAAATGGTCTTTTGAGGAAAGAACCACACAGATTTGAATGGACCTGTCCAGTCAGGGCAAGCATTTGTCAGTAATAGTTAAGTTAAGTTAAGTTAATAAGTTTAGTTAATAAGTTTATTCAAAAAATAAAAATTGGTAAAATACAGTATAAAGCTTAGAAATAATGTAGGTATTACAAAGTATGATGCCTGTACTAGGATAAACCTGTATCACAGGCGGCATTAGTTCATAAGATTACTATTAGGACAACTGATTTCTTAACAATATTTAACATACGTTTTAAGAATAATGAGATAGCTAGTTAATTTATTATGTTATAATTTACTTAAACACTAATAATTAAGGTAAATAGTTCTTTGCACTTAGTTACACGATTACGATTGCGTCTGCAGTATTATTAACTAGGTTAAAACAAATATTGCATAAATCACCTTCAAGGCTACATACATTAGATGTTGAAGAGGTCGGTTAATATGCTTAGACAGCGACAAATCACAAGTAGGACAGCGCAGTCGCCAGGGATATTGAGTCAGCAACAAAAGTTACGGAAGTCAGGCCTTGAATATGACGCACTAGGTGCCCTCATAATCGATGGAGTTAATGTATCTGTATTCTGCTATTTTTCTAGCAGGGCATTCAGCGTCTCCTGTTTTGTGATCACTAGGCTTTTTAAAGCGTGAGCAAGTTGCACATTTCGGAATGTCGGCTTTCTTCGCGCATTCGGACAACGAATGGCCTGCGTCACCGCAGTGACCACACGTAGATACGATCTCTCGGCAAGTTTTGGCTGCATGGCCATATTGTTGGCATTTATAACACCTTGTTACCAATGTAAAGTCCCTGACAGGACAGGATGTCCAATTTATAAAAAGCCTTGCTTGAGGGATTAGGGCTTTCCGTATATCGGCTGAAACTTCAACAACGTAGTTACAGGTCGTAGCATCTCTCTTCCCCGATTTGTGGCTTAATTTTATGTAGGTCATGAAGGATTCCAAGGACATCTCTGGTAACTTGTCGACTACGTTTTGTTCGAAAATGCATCTGAACACCTCATTTTCAGCTAAGGAAGTCGGCACTCCTACAATCACGATCCTAGGTTTGCGCTTGCTGGGCTCAGCGGTGGTAAGTCCAGATAGAGAGAGGTGGACTGCTTGCTTCACTTTATCAGTGTCATCTTTCGTCTCGGTACTGATAATTACGCCTCCATTTTTTGTATTCCGGACACCTCGAACGTGGAGTTTCATTTGCTCGGGCCGTATGATTGTTTGCACGAGTTCTTTTGTTTGGACACTTGTTTTTAATTTGTCATTGGGATAAATGGCAATAGAGCTTAGATTATTGGGTCGAACGAAATCATTTGCTCCCTTCTTCACCATATCGGCAAACGAACCATTTCTCGCAGATCCAGAATCCTTAAACGTCTGCTTGAGTTCCGAAATCTGTTCCATCAGGTCGCGTTTTTCTTGAAGGGCATCAACCGCGTTATACGCCTGAATGGCTTTTTGCTTGAGAGACTGGTATAGGACTGCCATTTGTGATGTGCCAGATCCTACTTTACGGCATAGGGTAGAAATTTTCATTTTCTGCTCCGAGTTGAGTTTTCCTTCCGCGGCAATAGCGCAGACTTCATTTAAGTTCTGTTCGATGCCTGACATCCATTTCTGAATCTCAGGCGTTGAAATAACTTCAACCGTCTCCGACTCAAGGGCTGGGTTTTGCGTCGTCGTCTTCGGCGGCGAGGTGGTGCGGTGCATTGGCCCCCTTGGATTAAAGGGGCTGTTATCCATTTTGTATTTTTACAATTTCACTATTTCGCGTCCATTATTCGCTGAAACTACACACTTAGCAAAATTATAGTTGCATTACGTCAGTAATGCACTAAAGGAGGTCACTATTTTTAAAGTAGGTAATTATTAAATATTGCTATCGAGCACGTCTGTACACTGCGAAATACTCTATTGTCTTTCCTAGACAATAGAGTAGTGGAGGTCAACTCAGAACTTAAGGAGCTCAACGATTCGACGAACAATACCAAAGAAAGGACATTTGGGTAGGTCTCATAAAGTTCTCAAATTGCCAGACCTTCACTAAAACTAACAGAACGAAAAATAAATATCCACATAGGACTATGTGGATATTTAGTTTTCGTCACATTCACAATAAAACAATACTTTACAAGTAATCATCATGTTATTTTGTATATCTAATATTCAATAATGTCAATTTGTATATAAAACTGGTAGGTATATTTTTATGACTTTCCATAATATTCAAAATGTCACAATGCTTAGCAGAGCGAGCAGCTCAATCCCATGCATTTTTGTCTTCTAAATAATGTGATTTTATAGTACCCTTTTTTACAAATTTTGTTTTTAATACAGCTTTTAAATCGTTTAATGGGTAAGTTTCGAATGTCAATGGGAAGTTTGTTATAAAAGCGTATACATTGACCCATGAACGAGTTGCCTACTCTGTGGAGACGAGTGCGATGTACAGCAAGATTGTGTTTATTCCTGGTATTTAAACTATGAATATCGGACATTTTCTTAAACTTTGATATGTTTTTGTGTACATACAATAGGTTTTCAAATATATATTGTGAAGGGGAGCAGCAGTCGGCAATGATAGCCAGAGGCTGTCCCCAGGGAGGGGTGCTATCCCCTCTTCTATTTATTTATTTATTTAAACTTTTAGCAATAAAAAAGGTAAAAAGGCGGACTTAATGCCTGAGGCATTCTCTACCAGTCAACCAAGGGTGGTGAAGCGATTAGAAAACATCTGGTTAAATGAGGAAATACGATACTGGTTTTCGGTTAGGGATAGTTTAAAAAACCATCTTAAAATTTTGTACACAGAGTTAGTTTTCACACTACATAATATAGAATTTGATATTTTAGACAGTAAAGCGCGGGAATTTGCGTCTATTACAGCTCACGAAAAATATTTGGTACAGTCTAGGAAGTTGGAAAGATTGCTTAGGGGAAACGTAAGTCACAGCAGTGAAGGCGTTATTGTTAATAGTGGCAGACAAAGGGATCAAGCATGTCCCCATACGTTTCACCAACGTGTCATAAACCTTAGTAACGTTCAATTTTCAAGTAAAGAAACTTCTTTGTTAGAGAAAGGACTTAAATTTAATATCCAACCCGTCGTGTCACAAAAACCTTTAGAGCTTTTAGCAGTAGATTCAGAAATGGCAATAGTTAGAGGTAAAAAAGATGAGACAGTAGCACACCAGGTTTCTGTTCATATTAAAAAGTCGCTTAACTCATCAAATCCGTTGTCTCTTTCATCAGACTTACGAATTTTTAGATCTTTGAAAACCAAAATAGATCACAACAGTATAGTTGTTTCTAAGGCCGATAAAGGAAATACAGTAGTTATCTTAGACAGGAACAGTTATGTTCAAAAGGTAAATGACGTAATACAGGGAAGCGATTTTGAACAACTAGGATCAGACCCCACTAAAGTTTTTACTTCACAGGTAAAAAATATCACCAAAAGCACGTCCTACATCGATCCAAAACCTTTGAAATATATTGTTCCAATGAACCCTAGGTCACCAATGCTATACGGTCCTAAAATTCATAAGGATAATATCCCAATTCGGCCAGTGGTTTCTTATATCGGTGCTCCAGCGTATAATTTGTCAAAACATTTGAACTATTTATTAAAGTCCAGATCAAATTTTAAACCTAAGTTTAGTCTAAAAAATAGTTTACAGTTAATAGAGAGGGTTAAAGATATCAATTTGCCTACCGGTGCTAAATTATTATCATTGGATGTCGAAAGTCTATTTACAAACGTTCCTTATGAGGGGTGTTTACAGATACTTGAAGATCTTTTTGAGAAACAGCGGGTCCATCCTGGTGAGGTTTGTGAATTGTTATCTTTGACCAAGATTTGTATGAAACAGAATTATTTTAGGTTTAATAATCAATATTACAAACAAAAAGAAGGTTTAGCAATGGGTTCTCCACTCAGTCCTCTTATGGCAGATATTTTTATGGACCACTTTGAAAATAAATACATTATTGGACAGCCACAAATTTTATATTATTACCGTTATGTTGACGACATAATTATGTGTTGGACCGGTACATTGCGTCAAATAGATGTTTTTGTTAATAAAATCAATAGATTCCATCCTAAAATCAAGTTTAAATTAGAATTAGAAGTTGACGGATCCCTTAAATTTTTAGATTTAACTATTACAAGAATTAACAACAAACACGATTTTCAGATATATAGAAAACCAACTTATACAGACGTCACGATTCCTGCGTCATCTTGTCATCCAATTCAGCATAAATTAGCAGCTTATCGTAGTTTCACTCATAATACAGCGACCGTTACACTGTTGAACGAATTAAATACCAGTATTCCAAGGTCGCCTTTGTTGCGATTGTTCGCCCCTTATTGCGCTTATCGCACTGATAATGGTCCTAGCCAATCAGCGCCGAGCAGCAATCCTATATAATTGGGGGTGTCGGGCGATTTGATTCACTCTGCGTCCAGCGCTCGGTGTGGTAACAAGTCGCGTTCTGGTTTGCAATTCGTCAATCGTCATCCTGAAGATGCCTCGTTGAGAGGTGAAACACGTGTCGATTTCTTACAGGGTTTTTATGACTCTTGAAGAATAGTCAAGCGGAATAGGTTACTAAATATATCAGCGTCTATTGTATTTTATAATGGATTTCCGCAAAGTCACGCCTGAATCAATTAACTATCTTAAAGAGATTAGATGGCAGGTGCTCTAATTGAGAGGAACAAAGAGAAAAAATAATAATAATAATATATCAAATTGCATTATAGATAAAGCAGTACATACATAAGCTATAAACTTATGATACATATACTTACACATATATTTACTATAATAAATACTATGATATATATATATATAACATACAAATTCAAGGGTGAGAGGTGATGACATGACTCTACTCTATTTATTTTGAGAAAAAACTCCGCAATTTCCGCTTAAATGCATAACGACTGGTGGCCGTCATGATATCAAGAGGAAGCGCATTCCAAAGAAGAATGGACTGAATATGAAAAGAAGAATGAACAAAGTCAGAAGTATGAGAAGGACAGAGTAGGAGAAGATTGTTAGAAGAACGCAGGGTCTTAGTGTGTGAAGAACACAGATATTGGAAGTGAGAAACAAGATAAGAAGGAGGAGTAGGAGAGTTGAGAACGGAGTAAAGCGTGGTCAAAGCACGCAAACTTCTTCTTTGGCGAATGGACATCCATTTGAGCTCAGACCTATAGCTCGACACGTGGTCATATTTCCTAAGGTTGAATATGAACCTGTTACAGTTGTTGAGTAGTCGGTCAAGCTTATCCAGCAAAACTGCATTCAAGTCAAAGTAGCACACGTCACCATAGTCGATGACGGGGAAAATTAAAGTCTGCACAAGCATTGTTTTCGTCTTAGCGGGCAAAAAGTTCCTCAGACGATACAGGGATCGCAGAGTACCGCTGACCCTTTGACTAACACCAGAGACCTGGCGTTGCCAGCTTAGTGTCAAGTCCAGATGCAAACCGAGATCCTTCACAGTAGGGGTAAGGGGAATGACGGTACCATTGAAAATTTGAGGAGGAAGAGAGCTAAGCGTCACCCTACTCATCATGCGTGAGCTCCCAATTACAATGGCCTGACACTTTGTGGGGTTAACTGACACCCCAAAACTATCAGACCACTTTTTGATGGCATCTAAATCTCGCTTTACATCTGCTATAGCGTCTGACAAACCTTCAACCCGCCCAGCTGTATATAATTGAAGATCATCGGCATAAAGATGATACGAACATCGAAGACAGTGAGTTATAAAATTAATGAAGATGGAAAATAACAATGGAGAAAGAATACCGCCTTGTGGAACACCAGCATCCAGGTCGCGCCAACTCGAAGAGCTCTCATCAACGCGAACCGACTGCTGACGTCCCCGAAGATAAGAAGAGAACCATTCCAGAGCCTCGACCGAAACCATAAGATGAGAGAGGATAGAAAGGAGAATATCGTGGCTAACGGCTTTAAAGGCATTGGAGAAATCAATTAATACCAAAACGGTAACCCTGGTATCCTCCATGGCTTCTCTAACGTCGCCAGCCACTTTAAGGAGAGCGGAAGCTGTACTGTGCCCAGGCCTGAATCCAGACTGAAAAGAGCTAACAGGTTGTTCCGGTGAACAAACCCCGCAAACTGCTTGTGTACGCAAGCTTCAAGCACTTTAGACAGGAATGGGAGAATGGAAATGGGTCGGAAGTGACTGGGTAAGGAGGGATTTGAAATTTTAGGGAGTGGGCGTACATACGCCTTACGCCACAAGGATGGGAATTGTCCGGAATCAAGAGAAAAGTTGATGATGTGTGTAATCGGAGGGAGAAGGATGCAAGGATCCACACGACCATACTACGACTGATGCCGTCACAGCCCACAGCCTTAGATTTTATAGACAGGATGATCTTTTTAATTTCGTCGTTTTTAAGATCATCCTGTGTGTGGAGAGAGGTGAAATGGTTCTATTATTGGACTAGCTAGGCCTGTAATGTAATCGACCGTCTGGGACAACATTTGGGAATCCAAATGACAAGTGGTTGTGAAGTGACGGTTGATATCATCAAGGCCAATTGTATTAGGAAAATCCACATGATGTGGTCTGCCGATACCGAGAGTACCAAGGAACTTCCAGATATCAGCAGGTGAAGAAGAAGATATGTTCTCGAGAATATGGCGGCGTTTAGCGTTGCGTATCATCTGATTACACCGATTTCCAGCAGCTTTGTAAAAGTTCCGATTTTCATCACTGCGATCCTTTTTAAATTTACGGAAGGCCCGATCTCTGTGCCTCGTCGCCATTCGAACCACTGTCGTCATCCAAGGAGCAGGTGGACGCCGTAGTTTAATCCTCTTGACAGGAGCGTGTTTGTCGTAGAGAGCAAGGACCGTTCGATCAAAAATGCGCAGTTTTTCGTCTACAGCTGTCGCCGCTGCCAGGTGTTCCCAACTGAGGTCTGACGCATCCTGACGAAGCTTCTCAACGTCCATGCGTGCAAAACAACGCATGTGCAGAACTTTCGGGACAGGTTTAGGCGGTTTTAGGATATACGAGAGGAAAATGAGGTCATGATGGGAAAATCCAGGAGCGGGTCACTGACCATGAGAGAAAACAAGAGAGGGAGTGGATGTGAGGATTAAGTCCAGCCAAGTGTCATCGCCTGAGATATTGAAATGGGTAGGTTGCAGGGAAAGTATATGGAGACTAACGGACTCAATGATGTGAAGGAGTTTACGGGATCGGGGGTTGTGGTGAGAAAGGTCAGTGTTGAAATCGCCCATGATGACGCAATGTGCATACTCAGGCCCTACGGATTCCAGCGCCAATTCAAGTGTGGAAAAATAGTCAACGGCGGGTGGACAATAGACAACACCAAGAAGGGTCTCGACGCCTTTAACAGAGACCTCCAAAAAGAGGTACTCAGCAGAAGCATGGTATTGTGAGGGAGATGTGGCAATGACTTTGTATGGGAAATCGCTACGCAGATAGATAGCTACACCGCCCCCTCCCTTTCCAATTTTCTATGGAATCTGGTCATCAATGACCTTATTACAAAACTCAACGCCAGCCGCTATTATGCAATAGGGTATGCAGACGACCTCGCAATCCTCGTCTCGGGGAAGGTGACGGGAACAATCTGTAATCTCACTCAGCAAGCACTACGTATCGTAGACAATTGGTGCAGGGAATTTGAACTATCAGTGAATCCCACTAAAACTGAACTAGTCATGTTTACCCAAAAACGAACTTTAGGGCCCTACCGCCTACCAAAACTGTTCGATACAGAACTCCAGTTGGCCAAAGAAGTCAGTACCTCGGGGTCATTCTAGACAGTAAGTTAAACTGGAGTAGTCACTTAGACAACAAGTTAAACAGGGCCTGCATCACCTTCTGCCAGTGCAGTAAAATGAAAGGTAAGAAGTGGGGCTTATCCCCCAAAATCATACTATGATCAAAAATCAAAAACACCTCTCGTTAAAAAAAAGTTAAGAAGTTTTCTTACCTATTATACGGGGTTATTTTTCAATGACAGGCCAAATTTTCACTGGGTGTTCTACCCATGAATATGAACAACTTTCACTTTGGAACCGACTCTGAAATGACGAAAAAAAAATCAGCTGTTTCATACATTTTAGTCGAGTAGGTAATATTGAAGTTTTGTATGAATTAACTGATTTTTTTTCGTGATTTCAGAGTTGGTCCCATAGTGAAAGTTGTTCATATTCATGGGTAGAACACCTTGTGAAAATTTGGCCGGTTATTAAAGAATAACCCTTTAAATACTATCCCTAGTTTCTTTTCAATAACAAAAATATTTTTTATCTCCTATGACAATAATAAATTGTAGTTCACTACAGTAACAAAAAATATTAATCAAAATTATAAAAAACAACATGTTACTTAAAATTCAACCAATCTTTTCCTTCTTACTTTCTAATTTATTTTTCTTCTTCTTTATACTTAAACACTTGCTATTTTCCCATCAGACATTATGAAAATTGCTTAATTTGGCAGGTCTGTTTCGTCTTCAATATCAGTATCGATCAGTGTATCTTTGCCAGTATTGCTGGATGGTAGGTTGATATATTCTGAATGAAATATTCTTGGGATAGCGCCAGTGTCACATAGCTTTTTCAGGTCATTATATTTTGCTTTTGTGATAGGAAGCTTTGATTTATATTTTGCATTGAGTTGTTTCGGTTTTGCATAAATTTGTATGGACTCTTCTTTTGCATCATCTTGCATGCTATATTTGACGACCATCACGTTTGGCGTAGACTTCTTGAATGTTGCTACACGAATCTTGCTTATTTTACCGACAAGGTTTCCCTTGAAATATTTTTCGGACAATTCTTCATAATTCTTGAAGTCTTCGTGTGTAAGGCCTTCCACCTGATAGGGTCCTGGATCCTTTCTAGCTAGCTGACAAATTGTCAGCCACTGTGAAGGTGCCCATACCGTTGTGTGTCGAACAGAATTTTCTATTGTAGCGTGAATACTGTCTACTGTCATCTCTGTGTGTCCTGGCAGCAGATAATTCATCTGTATAGTTTCTAAATTTTTTGACATCAACCAAGTGTTGTGGCTGGCTGCCAATACGATCTTGTTTTTATTTTGCCCGGGGCATGAATCCGAGTACAAAATTAAACTTTTAACGGTTTCACGTTCATCAACGTTTTCTATGTACTTTTGCAAAATAGTGGAAATCTCATTACCACCTCTTTTGGCTTCCGTTTCTCCCTGCTATGTTCTCTATTTGTATCTCTTTCTGCTATGTTTGAGCAGAAACCATTGCGAGTTACACTTTCGTAAAAACACAAGTTAAAAACTGTGTATTTTCTTGAATAAAAGAGTGTCATGCCGTTTCCATATGGGGTATTCAATACCTTTTGAAGGTCAAACGAGGTACAAATAATGGAACTATTCTTTTTTGGAAGTTCTCTATGACATTCTAACCTTTTCTTTGAGGCATCTTTCTCTTCCAAATGCAACTTCATTTCTTCATTCTCAGTTATATAACATTTTGATTGTATTAATGTGTATACTATTCTTAGTCCGTTTAAGATAAACTGTTTGAAGTACTAGAACTATACTTTTGTTATAACTGAAACGACACTGCAAATCAAATATTGAATAAAAAAAATTGGTTTAACCATAATCTTTAAATGTTTACTGTTGAAATCCTAAATAGTTCATGCGACTGACATATCATTATCTACTGCAAGCTAAATGGTTGAAGTGACAACATCTAACATTTCATGTACAGAGCTAAATGTATGGATCGACACTGGGTATGAATTTAACAAAGAGGCTAAATGTATTAAACGACATTCTTGTATATTTATAAGGTAAAGCTAATTGTATTAAACGACACTGGATAAGAATTTAACAAAGAGGCTAATTGTATGAAGCCACATTTCTATATATTTATAAAGCCAGGCTAAATGCTTTAACGTACGTTGCCTGTAAATTGTTGCTCCAGGAAAAAAAGTTTAAACGACTGCCTGGTATTTGGTAGTTAGCTTAAGTACATAGTTCCTAAATTTGACAATATTTTGTGTCGCTTCATACATTGCAGTCCAAAATGGGCCCAAAAATGCGGTTGTATTAAGCGAGAAAAAAGTGCTCCGATCGTCACCAAACCCAGCTCAAATGACGCAGAAAAATTCGCTGATTCAAAATATGTATAAAAGTCTATATCGCTCAGAGTGTCGCTTAATACAATTAGCCCGGAACCCGTCGATATTAACTCTGCTGAATGAGCTGGCAACCTGGTGGTTGTTAAAGCCGAACATGAACTGGTGGACTTTTAACGTCTGGACGCGCACGCGTTGTCATACGGACGCGTGAGACCAGCCATGGCCTCTAAATTGTTAAAATGTTCGAGTTGTAATATAGTTATCAACGAGGTTCTAGCCTTTGTATGTAATAAAATCGATGTGATGAACGTGGAGAGTATTAGTCATATCTGTGTGAGTGCATTTTCTGACGAGGAAATCCACAGTGCTAAAAACCTTCTTTGCGAATCTTTACCCACGGAGAAGCGCAAGAAGATAAGGAAGAGGGACGGAAAGAAGCTCCGTGAAATAGATGACATCATCTGCATGCTCAAGGAGTCCAATCCTGAGGTATTACCGGTTTTTGTGGCTCGTGACCTACAGAAACTGCCGCCAGTACTTTTTGATCACGTCGACGTCACTCGGATTTTAAAGGACTTGATGCGTAGCACATGCAGCAGGACATGAATCAGATGAAAGAACTGTATGCCACTAAGGAAACCCTAAATAGTGTGAAATCTGGTCTAGAAAGCCTAAAAAAGGCATCTATAGTGAATAATTTTAGAAGTACCGCCAGTAATGTCAACATGAAAAGAGGAGGTTTTTTATTGGATAGTCACGATGATTACTGCAGCGGCCCAAGGGGACTCGAATACTTAGAAACACAACATGACACACCATGCAAAAATACTAGCGATGTACGTGTGGATATGAGCTATCGGGATATGGCTCAATCATGTTCCGAACATGAGGGTACTCAACAAAATAGTGGTCACGCTAATGATAACAGTATTCGTCTTACTGTGGCCGGCGACAAGCGCGAGTCAATGACTCATCCGCAATTAGCTACTATCGACGTATCTAGCGAGTCGGGACACACGGCCGCTCCGAACGTACACTGTGATGTAGTCGGAAACAGAAAATCTTGCGCTGATATTATACGCAATGGTGACTGGAAAATACCAAAGGAAGATAAAGAATGGACCTTGGTACAGAGAAAACGTCTAAGGAATCGCTTTATTGCTAATAGGGGAAAGGCAGTTTCAAGCACGAATACCAACTTCAAAGCTGCAGACATCAAAAATCCTATCTATATTTACAATGTTGCGAAGGATGTGCCTGTGTGTGACATAATGAGTTACATTGCGACTAAAACTGATGTTACTGTACTCCTGGAAAAAATGAATATGAAGGTACCTAAATCATATGATGCGTACAAAATACTGGTACCAAAACATAAACTGGAAACTTTCTTGAATGATGATTTTTGGCCAGAAGGCGTCGCATACCGTCGCTTTGTTAACTTCAGAGCAAGAAGTAATTACGGCTTTAAGAGTGCTGAATAATTGATCTGTGTGTAGTCTAACCAGCCGTATGAGTAATAATACTAAACTCGTAACATTTAACTGCAAAAATATCATAAGATCTGTTGAATGTGTAAGGAAAATATGTGAAACAGCTGACATTGTGGCACTTCAGGACACGTGGCTGTTGCCGCATGATATACCATTCCTGGACAGCATCAGTGACAAGTTTGCGTACACGGGCAAGTCTGCCGTGGACACCTCGGCCGGTGTGCTCCGTGGCCGCCCATATGGAGGTGTAGCAGTGCTGTGGAGGAAGTCGGTGTTTCCCTCAGTGTCCGTGTTAAAGTGTAACAGTGATCGTATAGCAGCTATTAGGATTGAGATACATGAGCGTTCTATGTTAATCATATCTGTGTATATGCCTACGGACTCAAAAGACAATTTGATCGAGTTTACGGAGTGTCTAGGCGAAATAAACTCCATAATTGATATTAGTGATGTATTGGGAGTATCTGATGTATCTGTGTATGTATTGGGAGATTTCAACGCGCACCCGGGTGAGTCATTTGCAATGCAACTCCTAGATTTTTGCGCGGAACAATCATGGACATGTGTTGATCTTGATTTGTTACCTAACGATTCACACACTTTTGTTAGCGGGGCACACAGATGCCGACGGTGGCTCGATCACTGTGTGGTCACTAGCGCTGCGCGCGCAACCATCGATGATGTGACCATATTATATGATACCTACTGGTCTGATCACTATCCGTTGCAATTGACATGTAATTTGAATTTAATAAAACCTAAAATTGTGACATCTAATGTATTTAAAAATAATGTAATATGGGGTGAAAGACAGGCTAGTCAAATTGAAATATATCATAACTATTGTCACGCAAATTTGTGGCTTATTGATTTCCCACCGGAATTGGCTACTTGTGCTGGTAAAAAATGTAACTGTGTTATACATAAATCCTTAATTAATGACATGTACAGGAATATAGTCTGTATACTAGCACAAGGCGCGGAATCATCTTGTAGTGCAGCTTCAAATCCCGGTAGGGGCAAGCACATTATAGGCTGGAATAAACATGTGAGGGAGGCTCACAGTAAGGCTCGGCAATGTTATCAGAACTAGCTGTTGCTTGGGAGACCTAACTCTGGCCGACTATATAATGAAACGACTGAGTCTAGACGTTTATTTAAAGTGAAATTGAAATGGTGTCAAAATAACCAACAACAAATTAAAATGGATATAATTGCACGACACCATACCAATAATAACTTTTCTAAATTTTGGAAATCAACGAACAAACTGAATTTAAAGCCTAGCCGTCCCGTGAGCGTCGAGGGTGAGCACGAGCCAGATGGCATCGCAGGATTATTTCGACAGCATTTCAGAGTTGAGCCGCTTGTGACTTCTGCACAGTCTGAAATGATGTTGGTGTCTGATGCTAGGGCTATACCTGGAGATATCAATGTAAGATTCGCTGCAAAGGATGTTGATGTAGTTATCAAGTCTATGAAAAAAGGAAAATCTCCAGGTCATGATGGCCTCAGCATTGAGCACCTGTGGTTTGCTGGGGTACACTTGCCAAGAGTGCTAGCTTTACTATTTAATTTGTGTATGAGCCACTCCTGCCTGCTTGATGATCTCATGTATACCATTGTTGTCCCCATTGTTAAAAACAAGACCGGAAATGTCTCGGACAGGTCTAACTACAGGCCTATTTCCTTAGCCACGGTTATAGCGAAGGTAATGGACAGTTTGCTTGACGACCATTTAACGAAACATATAAAATTGCACGATGGTCAGTTCGGCTTTCGAACTGGTCTATCTACTGAAAGTGCGATTTTGTGCCTCAAACAGACTGTGCAATACTACACCGCGCGTAAAACTCATGTATACGCATGTTTCCTGGACCTGTCCAGGGCATTCGACTTGGTCTCGTATGACCTGCTATGGACAGAAATGTGTCAAGACACTAGTCTACCACCTGAAATCATATCTATATTTAAGTACTGGTACAAAAATCAGAAAAATACTGTTAGGTGGGCGGCTAGTAAGTCGGATGAATACAAGTTGGAGTGTAGGGTGCGGCAGGGGGGGTTGACCTCACCGAAGTTATTTAATTTATATATGGATCGCCTGATAGGAAGGCTAAGCAGCACTGGCATCGGGTGTCATATAGACGGCGTTTGTGTAAATAACATCAGTTATGCGGATGACATGGTGCTGCTCAGCCCTTCAATCGGTGCGTTGCGCAAGTTACTCCGTATTTGTGAAGAGTACGCGGAGGCTCATGGGCTCAGATACAATGTAAAACAGAGTGAGGTTATGGTTTTTAAAGCGCCTAGAAAAGAGGTCACAGTGGTACATCCCGTCTCACTTTATGGTACACCATTAAACCAAGTCACTCACTTCAAGTATCTGGGCCACTGGGTCATCGATGACCTAAAAGATGATATGGATGTGGACAGGGAACGCAGGGCGTTGTCTGTTCGCTGTAATAAGTTGGCTCGCAGATTCGCACGGTGTACGGAACAAGTGAAGGTCACATTATTTAGAGCTTTCTGCCAGACCTTTTACACGTGCAGTTTGTGGGCCAAATACACGCGGAGGACATACGACGCCCTGCGTGTACAGTATAATAACGCGTTCAGGATGCTGATGGGGTTGCCGCGGTACTGCAGCGCCAGTGGTATGTTCGCGGAGGCGCGCGTGGACGGCTTTCACGCTGTCATAAGAAAGCGAAGTGCGTCTTTACTGGCGCGGGTTCGCGGCGGCCCCAGCGCCATCCTGACCGCGTGCGCCGGCAGATGGGACTCCGCACTAACAGCGCACTTGATAGGCCTACACGTGAGAGCAAGCGCCTAATTTAATGTTATTATTGTTATTAATTTATTAGGATTTACTAACACTAGGTTAAGAACATTACTACTAACAAATATGGAAGTAATTCTGAAATAAAATTTATTTATTATTATTTATTATTTATTTAATCAATGTTCAGTTACACATAAGATATCAATAAAACTTACCTATCACACCCTGTATATTCTGATGGACTATTTTTAGACTATTATTATTATTTAAATTACTATAATTTGATGGGTGAGAGGATATTAAAGAAGAACCTTTTGTAACATTTTGATGATTTAAACCAGTATTTATATTTTCTGCGTGTATTAAGCAAGAGGTTTCCTCTATTGTCCTAATTTTTAATTTAAATTATAATCAATGTCATTCATTTTTGCCAAATTATTGGCAGAATTATTTAAAATTACATTGCATTGCTCAAAAGAAGCAAGTTGTTTATCCAAATTTTTGGCTAAAATAGAAAAAAAATATGATAGCAATACAGCTATCTGTCTTATATAGTAGGTAGAAAGATAGTACATAAGAATATTATATCTATCTCTTGTCAAATGTAAATTATTACCAACATAATTGTTAGTATCAACTAGATGGAACAGATTATTATTGAATGTCCAATTATGTAATGTTTTGTTCCCGAAGGAGATGGCGGAGGGGGGCGACCTTATCCCGAAGGCCGCGGGCATTCCAATGTACTATCCTTAACGGTCTAGCCATTATACAGGGTAAGTAGAGTGGCCACACCGTCAAGGATAAGTGTCTCCACATCCTGACCTTGCCTGATGGCCTTGATGAGGTCCATCAATAGTTGGATCGCACAGGTTGTGAAGTCCTCCCTTTTAAGCGCGACTCTTGTCGCGCTAACTTCGCGTATTTACGGTATTTGCGCCGCTAGCCAATGCACCTGTGGCTTTTGTTGCCACATTCCGACGCGCCGTAGTGTTGGCGCTAGGTGTGACCGGCGCGGCGCCTGGCATCTTGTGGGCGAACCTCTTTGGTACCACTTTAGTCCGCTGTGCCGTCATGGCGCTAGTGGTAGGTTCGCCCGTTATTGCGACACAACCTGTGCGGTGTAGGCAGGGTCGGCCGCCGGGATATCTTCCTGAGTCACTGGGGGGGGGGGGGGGGGGGATTCTAACCCTTCCCTCCCTGCTTCTTTCTTCTCCTCCGCCTCGAGGATGAGGCTTGGATGTTCCTGTCTGTGGGCTCGTTAGCCGCCGCCATCAACATCGTGGCTTGAGCCTCCGCTGACACCTGGGGTCTCTCCGCGACCACCTGTGTCCGGCGTATGGCCGTGATGGCGACGGTCCCCGCTAGCTAATTCCCAATTTCTTTCTGGAATACGGGGCATTTAATGTTGCTCGCGGGGTGAGGCCCCCCGCAGTTTGCGCAGGTGGCCGGCTCCTCCCGCGGGCGCAGACAATCCCGTGCCACATATTCCTCCCCGCATTGCACACAAGCGAGCGGGCGGTGACACTGGTGCGAGCTGTGTCTGAATCGCTGGCACCGGTGGCATTGTGCAGGCCCACGCTTCCCTCTCCAAGCCTCGATCCTGACACCACGCATCAACATGAATGTGTCGGTGTCATAAATGGATCGGACGTCCGGGGTCCTCTTTGGTATGGCGTGGAATACACAGCCGGGTCGTCCCTGCGCGCCTTTTATCGTCCGTATCCACCGGTAGGCCCCTGATGGCGATCTTAAGGTTCTTCTCTGCTGGTAGCGAGTACACGAACCAGGACACCCCGCTTTCCTTTTCCAGGCCCGTCAGGTACCTTTGGACCAGCCGATACTCGTCTTCGGTGTCCGGGGTGAATCTCACCCCGGTCCCGTACGGACAAGCATTCCCCCGCCAGGGCCCGGAAGTGGGTGGCCCAGTTAGGCAGCTTCTCAGCTACCAGCGGTGGGAACTTCAGTTTCTTATTTTTGGTGTTTCTGCCCGGCTGTTGCTTTGTTGACGGCGGCTTGTTTGCCAGCGTCGCGGCGCCGGGAGTGGCGGCAGAGGGGGCAGTAGTGTCGGTGGGGGCAGGGGTAGTGTTTTTAGAGCTTACCCCTACTTTGTTCGGTGATGGTGGCGGCGTATGGCGGGCCGCGTCAGCAAAGGTAGGCGACATTGGTCCCTCCCGACCCCGCGGCGCGCTATCGCGCTGTGGCCGCGGCGGGTCAGGGCAGTACCTTTTCGCTACCTCGGACGCGGTCTTGCCCGAGCTTCTGCGCCGTCGCTGCGGCTTAGGATCGAGCCGAAACTCGAAGCCGAAGTCCAGCGACGGCGTTGGTGAGGCCGGCGACATAGGCGTGTCGCCAGCGGCTTCCTCGCGTCCGGGGGCTGGGCGCCCCCCGGATCGCGGGGTCGTGTCTCCAGACACGTTTCTCCGACCGGAAGCGGCCGAGTCCACCGTTGTCAGTGACATGCTCAACCCCACGCGTGAGGAGCATGCCAACAACATCGCTGGCGAGTCGTACGCCGAGGTCCGGGGAGGTGCCGGCGAAGTGGGCACCGTGGTTGCAGCTGCAAGCGGCCTAAAGTGGCCTACGCCTGCAGGTCGCTCCCGCTCAGCCAGCGCCGGTCCCGCTAGCGAGGGGTGGGAGACCGGGGCGGCCGGGCGCGGGGATTGCGGCGGCGAGACGAACCGCGGTGGTGGAGCCGCGGTGCGGGCGGGGGGCGCGCGGGCGGCGCGGGACGCGCGTGCTGCGCGGCGTGCCGCGCGGCACGCGCTGCGGGTGGGGCGGGCGCGGGGACACGCGCCAGCGGGGCAGCGGCGCGCGCATACGGCGCACGACTTTGGGTCGCAGCTGGCCCCGGGGCCTGTATGGGCACCGGGTGAAATGCGGCTGGGCGGATGGAGACCGCGTGCTGCCGGCTCGTCGACGGCGTAGGCGCAATGCACGCAGGCGCCGATGACGTCGGTGTGCCGGCCGCAACAGCGGTCCCCTATCCCCCCTCTCTCCTTCCCTCCTTCTTTTTCCGGCTCTTAACCGGCTTCGGTGGTCCGGACGGCGGCGCACCGGGCAACACGTCGCTTAGATTAGGCAATGACGTTGCCCGGCTCAACGCCAGACGCACCTCCTTGGCCCCGGCATCGCGGCCGAGCGAGCCGCGCTTGCCGGGGTTCGGCATCTGTAGGAGTTAGTGGCCCTCCGCGACCGCGACGACGCGTACGCGCTGGGCAGCCCGGGGCTGCTTTCTCTGTGTTTGCACAGGCACCGGCGGGTTCCTGCACAGACACAGAGAAAACGAATTAAAAAAGGTTGCGGTCCGCGCGGGAAATCACTACTCGCGTCACGTGAGAAACAGAGCAGTGGATCGGCCACTGGGCTAATCCAAGTGAAGTGAATCAAATCGCCCGTCACCCCCACTTATATAGGATTGTTGCTCGGCGCTGATTGGCTAGGATCGTTAGCAGTGCGATAAGCGCGATAAGAGGCGAACAATCGCAACAAAGGCGACCTTGAAATACTGGTATTTGATTCGTTCAACAGTGTAACGTTCGCTGTATTATTTTTAATAATTTCTAAACTTTCTAATACTGACATTTTAAATCCTTTATCACACGTGTGTAAAATTTGAAGAAAGTGTTATTATTATTTACTGAATGACCTGTGTTCGGTGTTTTCACCGAACACCTTAGTTAGCAATATCGGCGTGACGAGTTGACCTAATTGGTCACTTATTACTTATTAATATATATTAGATTCAATGCACTGCTGTCTACCGCATCAGCCGGGTGTATTCATCAACATTCCATTAACATTTTAACATTAATTGAATCAATAAATAGTGTTCAACATTTAAATTAGTTTCTCCTCAAAAACACCGACACCTTGCTACGTACCCCGACATATTTTTGGTCCTTCAAGCCGGATCGGATCACGCGTCGCGTAATTTCGGAAATTCGGAATTTTGGTGTGCGAGATCTGAACTATCGTAACAAACAACAGTGTGTGTACGTCGTGGAGCAGTCGGAGCGAACATTGGAGAAGAACAGAGAAGTAGCAGCAAGGGCTGAAGACTAGCAGTGGAGAAAACAAGTAATAAATTTTCTTATTTTTAGTCAGTAAGGACTGCAGTTTAACATCCCATAACAATGGCAGAACTCATTGAAACGCAATCAATGATCTATGATAGCATCATAAAACTTGGCATTAACTTGAAGAAGGACAGTGCTGATAGGAAAACAGTAGATTTCTTTAAGCGGAAGCTTAACACTTTGGAGAGTTATTGGAATGACTACCAAATTAATCATGAGCGGATTGAAGGGGAGGTAAGTAAGACTGATCCTTATTAACCGACTTCTTCAAAAAGGAGGAGGTTCTCAATTCGTCTCTGTTTTTTTTTTTTTTTTTTGTATGTATGTTACTCGATTACTCCGCCAATTATGAATCGATTTTGATGATTCTTTTTTTGTTTGGTAGGTCAAGCTTCAGAGGTGGTCCCATATAAATTGTATTAATTTTGCTTGCGTAGTTTTTGAGTTAGCTTCAATAATTACGTATTTTTCCCACATTGCGTATGTAGACGATATCTTAATCATCATTTACATAGCAGATAACGGTATACGAATTTGTGTGGGGTAGGTACCACAACTAAAAAGTGAAAAATAAAAACTTTTTACAAAAAAAAAACAACCGACTTCACAAAAAAACACTAAAAAAGTGAAAAATAACTTTAATTTCGGAAGTACCGACTTCCGAAATTAAAGTTATTTTTCACTTTTTTCATAATTCGGTTCATAATTGGCGGAGTAATCGAGTAACATACATACAAAAAAAAAAAAAAAAAACAGAGACGAATTGAGAACCTCCTCCTTTTTGAAGAAGTCGGTTAATAAGGATCAGTCTTACTTACCTCCCCTTCAATCCGCTCATGATTAATTTGGTAGTCATTCCAATAACTCTCCAAAGTGTTAAGCTTCCGCTTAAAGAAATCTACTGTTTTCCTATCAGCACTGTCCTTCTTCAAGTTAATGCCAAGTTTTATGATGCTATCATAGATCATTGATTGCGTTTCAATGAGTTCTGCCATTGTTATGGGATGTTAAACTGCAGTCCTTACTGACTAAAAATAAGAAAATTTATTACTTGTTTTCTCCACTGCTAGTCTTCAGCCCTTGCTGCTACTTCTCTGTTCTTCTCCAATGTTCGCTCCGACTGCTCCACGACGTACACACACTGTTGTTTGTTACGATAGTTCAGATCTCGCACACCAAAATTCCGAATTTCCGAAATTACGCGACGCGTGATCCGATCCGGCTTGAAGGACCAAAAATATGTCGGGGTACGTAGCAAGGTGTCGGTGTTTTTGAGGAGAAACTAATTTAAATGTTGAACACTATTTATTGATTCAATTAATGTTAAAATGTTAATGGAATGTTGATGAATACACCCGGCTGATGCGGTAGACAGCAGTGCATTGAATCTAATATATATTAATAAGTAATAAGTGACCAATTAGGTCAACTCGTCACGCCGATATTGCTAACTAAGGTGTTCGGTGAAAACACCGAACACAGGTCATTCAGTAAATAATAATAACACTTTCTTCAAATTTTACACACGTGTGATAAAGGATTTAAAATGTCAGTATTAGAAAGTTTAGAAATTATTAAAAATAATACAGCGAACGTTACACTGTTGAACGAATCAAATACCAGTATTTCAAGGTCGCCTTTGTTGCGATTGTTCGCCTCTTATCGCGCTTATCGCACTGCTAACGATCCTAGCCAATCAGCGCCGAGCAACAATCCTATATAAGTGGGGGTGACGGGCGATTTGATTCACTTCACTTGGATTAGCCCAGTGGCCGATCCACTGCTCTGTTTCTCACGTGACGCGAGTAGTGATTTCCCGCGCGGACCGCAACCTTTTTTAATTCGTTTTCTATCGATCGAGAGTACGAGAAAACAAGGACGGTGTATGAGTCAACCAAGGCGTTGATCAACCAACAGTATCAGCTGCGGTTCATGAAAACAGGAAGCCTGTCAACAGGTGAACAACCAACAGCTCGAGACAGATCTCCATCGGCATCGAGTATGCGTGCAGAAGACAAAAAAGGAGAGGAGGTGGGACCAAGTTGTTCAAGGCAGCTGAGCGACTGACCAGTGTAGCAATTGAACATGAAGCCAAACAGCAAGCTAGACGATCTGTTGAAAAGACAGTATGCGAATTTTAAAGCTTTTGTGCGTACAACCGCAAACATAGATGTGGACTCTATCTCAGATAAGTGGAAATTTGAGGACGTATTGAGGTCACTACAGGCTAGATGGTCAGCTATCGACCGATTACATTGGGACATTGAGATTGAACTGGAGGGAGAGAAAGAACAATTGTCTCCGACGTGTGCTACCCTACCGTTCCAGCTGAGCCTGCGCTGGCAGGCCGCTTCCTACTACAACGGATGACCAAGGACGGTACCCTTCTACCTACCTAAGTGTGTGAGTGCTCGGAAAGATCAGTGACCTTACCCGCGACCTAGCTGTGGATCTACCTACCTATTATATGTATCAAACTACCCAGCTGGTTTCATTCCTCCCTCTACCCTACCTACCTACCTATCTATCCGTTAACGGCCTGCGCAGCCTACCTGCAAAGCCCTAGCCGTTACAGTGGCGCCCAACTCTAATCCTACCAAACCTAACGCTGATCTGACTGAGCCCTCGCACACATTCCTCGCTAATCATCGTAGTGGTATATTTTTAAGTTCTACTTTGGATTGTACTAACTGAATGTGACAACTACTGGTGTATCTAATGCTGGCTGTGTACATAATGGGAACTCACCTGATGTGTAATTATTCTACTTCTCATCTAAATCTAAAAACTTACTCAGTGCTGGCAGCGGTGAAATGCATTTTTTCTAAATATACAAATTGTGATTACTACACAAGGTACTGATAGCTGTCATACCTTTACATACCTAAAACTAATAATATCTACTTTAAACATACTCTAATTACTAACATAATGACCTAACCTAACTTTTAACTTTGCTAAAAACTTACATTAAACTAAACTTAACCTACAAACTTACCTACACTTATCATTCAAATTAACTATAGAACATTACTTATTGCAATCTAAATGACTAATCTACTGGCTCACAAATAATAAAACAACAATACAACTACTGTGACCAATCAAATAAAACACTAAATACAGCTATCACTCTAAAATACACTTACCTAAAAACTTCATTGCTAACATTCATGGAGTATCTAAACACAAATTCATACCTACATTAATTACCTTCCTACAACTACTGCAATAAAATAAATCTACCTAAATAACTATAGCTACAATTCTTAAATTGCTGTTACAATTAAACTAAAATTGTATTGTCTTCTACTTTAACAATGAAAAACTACTACCTTCATTGACAAACGAAAACAATACACAATATTGCAGTACTTACTACTTTTTCCTATACATACAATCTAAACAAACAATTTAACCTAACAAACTAATACTTAATGAAATGTTGTCATATCTAAAAATTAACAATAAACAACAATTATTTACATAGAAATCTAAACTAATCTAAAATAAATTCTCAACCTACCTACCTATGTCAACATAATAAACAGCTGACAACCACTACATAAAAATCAGATTTAAGTACCAAAACACTACACAACCTACCCCACAAACTACTAAAACTACTTGCACTCACCCTCTACAACTACCCACTATCTACATATAACCAACAATTATCATACTATTATCTAAACTTCCAACTATTTGGTAAATCCAAACAGTAACTTAGGATGATGGCCCTACCCCATTCATCTTAAACTTCTACCATGACTATTGGCCCCACAGCCATAGTTATAATTGATGATGGCCCTACCCCATTCATCTTAAACTTCTACCATGACTATTGGCCCTACAGCCACAGTTATAATCGATGATGGCCCTACCCCATTCATCACCTACCTTCTATAACTGATCATGATGGTCTACCCCATTGATCAGTGGTTCTGCTTTATCAATTGGCCCTAAACCATTGGTAACCTAAGCAACCTAATCTATGTATATGTACTTACTGTCTATTCTAAAGAGCGGTTGCAACTCTATAAATAAGCCCTTGCAGGAGCGGTCGGTTACTCCCTAAATAAGCCTAAACCAAATTTCCTATTTATTACATATCTATACTCTAAAGAGCGGTGCAACTCTATAAATAAGCCCTTGCAGGAGCGGTCGGTTACTCCCTAAATAAGCCTAAACCAAATTTCCTATTTATTACATTATCTATACTCTAAAGAGCGGTGCATCTCTATAAATAAGCCCTTGCAGGAGCGGATGGTTACTCCCTAAATAAGCCTAAACCAAATGTATCTATTTATGTAAACTGTCTATCTATGTAATTGTTGGTATTCCTGTGCGGTTTAGGGTGACACTATGTATTCAATAAAACCTACATACTGGATACTAAGTACACTGGGCTGGACCCTAATTTTCTAGTCCTGTGTTTCCATTTTACTATTGGGACTTAGGTTGGACTACAACAGTAACTACCTACTGAAATCTGATCTGTTGCTAGCATAACTATTCTATTATCTGTGTTATTATGGGAATACTAATGACTACTAAATATAATATTGAAACTAAAAATACATCTAAATAAAACTTAAAATACACTATTTATATCTATAACTTAAAATAAACTACATCTATGACCTGACATAAACTATACTATTATTCACTGGCGCTATTTTAAGGAATGCTGCTGATCCCAAGGGATGTCTATTTATTATTGCAGAGCAGGTCACTATTATAACTACCCTTAACTGTTGTGTTGTTTATGTCATGTTCAAATGAACATCTTAAAGACGGCACCTACAAGTGAGGTGACCGCACCAATACACATCTTACAAACCTGACACTAAATAATTTAACCTAACCTACCCCCACTACACATTACCCCACTTACCTAACCTACCCCCACTACACACTACCCCTAACCTACCCCTACTAACACACTAACAGTAACGCATTCTAACTACATGTGCATACTTGCCTAACTATACCTACAAGTACACACTGAACTCACTTACCTATATTTACCTAAAGCCAGTTAAGATCTAATTATCTAATACACCACATGTCTACTCACATGTAGGAATACTACTAATTACACTGGCCGTTACAGTGCACTGTAACGGCTAGGGCTTTGCAGGTAGGCTGCGCAGGCCGTTAACGGATAGATAGGTAGGTAGGTAGGGTAGAGGGAGGAATGAAACCAGCTGGGTAGTTTGATGCATATATTAGTAGTAGATCCACAGCTAGGTCGCGGGTAAGGTCACTGATCTTTCCGAGCACTCACACACTTAGGTAGGTAGAAGGGTACCGTCCTTGGTCATCCGTTGTAGTAGGAAGCGGCCTGCCAGCGCAGGCTCAGCTGGAACGGTAGGGTAGCACACGTCGGAGACACGTGGCAGACGAGGCCTGTCAGCACAGGCCTGCAGGTGGTACTCGGCGTTAGGCCGCAGGTAGCTCGCGGCGGCAGGCCGCAGGTAGGCCAGGCCTCGGCAAGGACTCGGTAGCGGGCATTGGCAGTATGCCAACGCGTCCTGTCCTTAGCCGGGCGTAAGAGCCGGGACGTAGTAGCCGGGGTGTAGAAGCCAGGATGTAGAAGCCGAGGTGTAGATGCGCCGGTACGTAGAAGCCGGGATGTAGAAGCCGAGGTGTAGATGCGCCGGTACGTAGAAGCCGGGATGTAGAACCCGGGATGTAGAAGCCGAGGTGTAGATGCGCCGGTACGTAGAAGCCGGGATGTAGAACCCGGGATGTAGAACCCCTAGACTCGGGGCACATGGTAAATCTAGGGGTTCTACATAACGAACCGCTAGTATGGCTGGTTGCAGATGAAATCACTGAGTAGTATGTCAAGTAGTGTTGGGCATGTAATTTAGTGTTGTGCTCAACCACTTAGTAACATACTAACTACTCGACTAAGTTCAGGTGTGAAGCCACAACGTTACACAATATAACAACATGTACGATAAATATGAGAAAAATTCAAGAACCTGAAAAGGGCTGTCAACACGAAAATGTGGTCAGTCGCACACCGGGATAAATCAACACCTCAATTGGAGATACCGAACTTCAACGGGAACTACAACCAATGGGTATTGTTTAGAGACCTATTTACCGAAGCTATACACAACAACCCCGCTTTATCAAGCGGCCAAAAGATGCAGTATTTAAAGGGTAAGGTTCGCGGAGAAGCTGAGAAACTTATACAACACCTATCGATAAGCACCGATAACTATTTGGTGTGCTGGGATATTCTCACCCATCGGTATGATAACAAGAAACTAATATTCTCGTCCCATATGAACATTTTGCTAGGCCTGCCAAACATACAACAGCAATCCATACAGCAGATCAAGCGAATGCATGACACCACGCAGGAATGTCTTAATGCAATCAAAAACTTGGGAGTTGATATCACCTCGTGGGACCCAATGATCGTACACGTTCTAGGTCAAAAGCTAGATCCAGAAACATACACAGACTACATAGAGTCGCTGAAGAATTCGAAAGAACTACCGGTTCTTACAGTGTTCTTAGAATTTTTGGAAACAAAATTTACATCTCTGGAAACAGTTTGCCGCAAAGATAGTGTACCCTCGAAGACTTCTTATCAAAACAATTATCAAAATCAAACATCTAACAATAAGAAAAATAATTACAACAATTCAAACAACAAAACCAATGGAAATAGAGCAGTTGCGAAATCGATGCACATTTGGAACATAAAATGCCCTCTCTGCAATAACCAACACGGCATTTGTAATTGCAAAACATATTTAAAAATGAGTGACGACCAGAGGCTAAAAACTGCAAACAAATTGAAACTTTGCACAAATTGTTTATTTAGCCACTTCGGAAATCAGTGCACCTCCAATCTAACATGTCGAAAATGGTGTTATGTTGATCTTGGATCAACATAACACCATTTTACATGACGCATTTACAAAATTAGCCAATGCATCAACTCCGTCGTTAAGCGGCAACAATGTTGACAAACAAAACGTAAAGCGCAATGAACCCGTGACGGGGAACGTGAATGCCTCTCAAGATGAAAAGGCGGAGATATTGCTAGCGACTGCTCTGCTGAAGGTCAAAAGTGTGGATGGAACTTACCACACCATGCGCGCTTTGATCGACCAAGGGTCCCAGATATCTTTAATAACTGAGGAAGCGGCTCAGATATTAGGTATCAAGAGACGACGATGCAAAGGAGTCATCTTTGGAGTGGGGCAAAAGGAAAACAGTTGTAAGGGGATGATAAGTATAGAATGTGCTTCCACGTACAACAATTTTGAATTTGAATCTGATGTGCTCATCATGAACGAACTTATTAAAAGTCTGCCAAACCAAACATTCGCTAAGTCAAATTGGACTTACATAAAAAACATTAATTTAGCAGACCCGGAATTCTACAAAAGTCGACCAGTTGACTTGCTTTTCGGGGCGGACATTTATGCTAACATTATACTAGGCGGAATTATTAAAGGTGAACATGCCCAACAGCCGATGGCTCAACAAACACACCTGGGATGGTTACTATGCGGTAACGTAAAAACATACCAATGTAATGTGGTTCTAAATAACATTGAAGAAATCCAGAAATTTTGGGAAGTTGAAGAGATTGTAGAACCTTCAAACCTATCAGTAGAAGATCAGGAATGTATGGACGTGTATACAAAAACAACAAGAAGAAACAAGCAGGGTCGTTATGAAGTCAGAATACCACTGAAAGAGGAATTAAAACAGCAATTGGGGACTTCCAAATCTATGGCTAATGCTCAGCTGAAGAATTTGGAACGTCGTTTAGAAAAACAATCAACTTTATCCGAAAAATACAAGGATTTTATGAATGAATATGCTGCGTTGAACCACATGAAACCGGAACAGAAAAACAATAACATAACACTCGAATGCTGCTTGCCTCACCACGGCGTGCAGAGAGAAGAATCAACAACAACAAAGCTTCGCGTGGTATTCAAATTTGCATCCGCAAAAACGTCCACCAAATACAGCTTGAATGACGTCATGCTGAAAGGGCCCAATCTACAAAAAAATCTACAGGCGTTACTATTTCAATGGAGACAATATCCCTTTGCTTTCACTGCGGATATCGAGAAGATGTACCGCCAAATCTTAGTTAACCCCATTGATCAACATTTGCAAAAAATCGTTTGGCGTGAATCATCCACCCAACCAATACAAGTGTATCAATTGAACACGGTAACATACGGAACAAAGGCCGCACCGTTTTTAGCAATTATGACCTTAAAACAGTTGGCGGCGGATGAGCGATCCAAGTTTCCAAAAGCGGCGGCTGTTCTGGAAAACAGTTTCTATATGGATGACCTGTTACACGGTTGCTATAACACAGAACAGGGTAAACAATCGATAAATGATCTAATCCAGCTGTTAAAATCAGGAGGCTTCAATCTTCGAAAGTGGTCATCCAACAGGCAAGAATTATTAGAGAACATATTATCAACAAGTCAAGTCGTTTATAGCTTCAAAAATGATGACATGCTGAAAACCTTAGGTTTGTGTTGGAACCCGAAAGGAGATCAATTTACATTCCGTTGCGACTTTTCACAAACAACCTCAAAACAGACTAAAAGGAGCTTACTATCAGAAATATCAAAATTATATGACCCTCTTGGTTGGCTGACACCCCTATCCAGGAAACTAAAATTACTATTTCAAAAGTTATGGCAACATGATCTACAATGGGATGATAAAGTGTCAGATGACATACATTACGAATGGGTCAAGTTGATTACGGAAATTGACAACATCAAACACTGTAACATACCTCGGTGGATATTTTGCAACGGGAATGACGTCATCGAACTGCACGGCTATTGCGACGCCTCCATCGAAGCATATGCGTGTGTAGTATACGCACGAACAAAATACCAACAAGAAACAGTGATTGTCGCAGCAAAATCGAAACTTATACCAAGTAAAAAGAGCGTAACATTACAAAGAATGGAGCTTTGTGGTGCTTATCTACTATCTAAGCTAATCCCCAAAATCAAACAGAGTATAAGTTGTCAGTTAAAAATCTATGGATGGTCTGATTCCATGGTAGGGTGGCTGCAAGGCGATTCAGCACGTTGGAAACTGTTCGTAGCTAATAGGGTCAACGCAGATAATGCCGGCAGACTGCTGGAGCTACGTGAAATCAGGAGACAACCCGGCCGACTGCGCCAGCCGAGGTTTAACAGCGCCCCAACTATTACCCCACCCTTTATGGTGGAAGAGACCAGCATGGCTAGCGTCTTATGACAAAGAAAAGGAACAAAACCAGCCTATCTACCAAACAGAGGAAGAGGTGAAAAAGATAAAATTGGCAAACATTGTTCAAAACATTAACAGTAACAGTATAATAGATGATTTATTATTACAACATAATTCATTTGTAAAAATAACTCGTGTCTTGGCATGGGTACTGAGGGCATTGACGCCAAAGTCGCAACGTAAACATTTACCAAAGTACCTAACATTACTAGAACTACGAAAAGTCAAATCAGCTATTATAAAACGACTGCAAAATACAGCATTTGCGTCAGATATTGAAATGATAAACAAACATGGTAATGTGGCATCAAACAGCAAATTATTGAATTTGAAACCTTTCGTCGATGAAAACGGCTTTCTCCGAGTGGGAGGACGTTTACGGAACGCAATTATGAGCGACGAAATGAAACATCTTAAGATAATCCCTAACAAAAGTCGATTGGCGGAGTTACTCATAGAAGAAGCTCATCAGTTAACATTCCATGGAGGGCCCCGACTGACTTTAGCTGCTCTCAGACAACAATACTGGATAACAAGTGCAACCAAAAAACCTTTAAGAAAATGTGTAACTTGCCGGAAGTATGAAGCAAGGAAGCAATATCAATTGATGGGTGACCTTCCCGCAGCTAGAACCAGCCCCTCGCCTCCATTCTACCACACCGGTGTCGACTACACAGGTTTTGTGAACATCAAGGCAAACAAGGGGAGAGGAGTAAGAACTCTGAAAGGCTACGTGGCTGTATTTATTTGCATGGTCACGAAAGCAGTTCATTTAGAACTGGTGTCAGACTTTACCAGTTCAGCATTCTTAGCAGCACTGAAGAGAATGGCAGCCCGGAGAGGAACACCACATAACTTGTATAGTGACCAAGGAACCAATTTTATCGGAGCAAATAGTTTGCTGCAAGAGGAGTACAATCAATTACAACAAGTTTTCGGAGATAGTTGCCAGAAAGAAATCGCTGAAATGAACATACAATGGCATTTCAACGCTCCATCTTGGCCGAGCGCGGGCGGGCTGTGGGAAAGAGCCGTCCGCAGTCTGAAGTTCCACCTGAAAAGAGTGGTTGGCGAACAAAGACTAACATTCGAAGAGTTCACCACTATACTGACACAACTGGAAGCGTGTCTGAACTCGAGACCGTTATGTTCACTGACAGAAAACATTGAGGATCTGGATTATTTATCACCGGCACATTTTTTAACAGGAAGATCCGACTTAACAGTGATTGAAACAAAGGAGGATGCAAGAACAAGATGGCATTTAACAACCAACATTTTTAAACAGATTTGCCAAAAGTGGAAAAATGAATATTTGAGCCAATTAACAGCGAGAGAAAAGTGGTCTAAACTTCAGGAAAACCTAAAAGTAGGCAACATGGTGGTAGTGCACGACGATAACATTCCAGCTGGACGTTGGATTATGGGCCGAGTGATAGACGTGCATCCCGGTAATGATGGCTATGTCAGGGTGGTGACATTGAAAACGAAAAATGGCATCATAAAGCGACCAGTAGTCAAACTTTCTTTATTACCAGTAGAAATTGAAACAAATCACAAACAAAACAGTTTAACTGAAACAGACAGTTCAGCTGACCAGGGGACTAGAACCCGAAATAACAGGAAACGATCAAAAAAAACGACACCAGGCACGTTATCGTATGTCGCCATGGCATTAACCTTTTTCTATGTCAATCTGCAACGTTGCAAATTGCAACTACAACATAACATCATTTACCAATAACCAATCTTTCTACTTTGACCCAATATCAAAAATTTGTCTCGTTAAAGACAGTTGGGTCCTAGTTGTATTTTATAACATGTCTCCGTATTGGGAAGGTATGCAGGCGTTTGAAAAAGTAACAACATATCTGGACAAAACATGCAAAACAACAGGCAGCGAACAGTGTAACAGATAGTGCCACAGCTTTTTTTTTTTTTTTTTTGGGTGGGAAATCATCAAATGACTTCTCCCGCTCTGGGCGGAGCGGAAGGGCGTGTCAGACTCTTACTGACTAAAACCCACCCGTGTTCCTTCAGTTGCCTGTTGCCAGGGTCCCGGTATCCCTTTCGGACTATTCCGCAACCCTGGCAGGCATCGGTCCTAACGGACCCCGTCAGGTGTGCTGACATCTCTTTGAGGCGTGCGTGGAACACGACGCGCCATCGACCCAGCGGCGGCGGCGGCGGTGTCTCCAGCGGCGGCGGTTAGGGGCGTGAGGGCGTAGGCCTTGCCTCTCCCTCACGCGTTCCGCCTCCTCCTTCGCGAGCATCACTGCTTCGCAGAAGGAGGTGACCGCCTCCCATGCCCTCTCGCTCCGTACCATGGCCTGGACCAGGGCCGGACGCGAGAGGTCAGTGCTGCCAATAGCCTCCACGAGGACAAGGCGGTGCTCCGCCCAAGCAGGGCACACCTCCACCATAGTGCCACAGCTGATCCATGAGTGTAATGAACTGAAATACTACAATGAGCTTCTGATGACGCAACACGTAAGTGGACACTCCAGACGACGGCGGCGCACTATGGGAAAATCGCGTATGTTTCGTCTCAAAACTCCGTATCTCAGTTGTTTCTTAACTAAATGAGCTGAAATTTTGCACACATATACTTGGATGTATAAAGTTTAATAGAAATAATTTGATTTTGAAAATTCTGTTTATTAATTCATTTTAAAAATAAAACTTAAAAAGTACATGGATTCTATAAGAAAAAAAACAAAATTTCTCTTTTTTTTTTTGTAATTTACATAAAATCTGGCCAAGTGAGTATCGGACCACGCGCGATGTAGGGTTCCGTAGTTGGGATCAATTTACCATGTTTTTTAAGACCATAGACTTTTTATAGCTTGTCCTGTATTCTATATGTACAGAAATATTTTATGTATTTTTTTCAAAATGTTTGGGCTCAATAGTTTCGGAGATAAAGGTGGGAAATGGTCAATTTTCATCTATTCTCTTAAATACCTTTACATGTATTTATTTTAAAATTATAAAAAAAATATATTTGAAATCTTTGCAATAATTCCTTTTATTTGATATGTCACACGGTACACTTTAAAAAACTTTTTTTTTTAATTTTCTATTCGGCCCCCTAAAAGCGGCCCCTATATTCAAAATTAATTTATTTTCGTCACGCGTTCGTCTTTGGGTCACAAAAATACATACGTGTACCAAATTTAAACTTAATCGGTCTATTGAATTCGGAGCAAATTGGCTGTGACTTTTCTTTGTTTTTTCTGAAGATTCTTTGTATGGTTTCGAAGGTCTGCCACCAGTACTTACAAAGGTATTAGGATCATTAACCGTGACTCGACACTCTAGTAGAACACGAAATTGACCATCTAACCACTTAACCAGTTGACATTCTTACTTTCAAAGCAATCTTTGATCCAACAAGATGCATTTCTCCAGCGTTCGTTACATTTAGATACCAAGTGTACCTATTTGAATGTAGATCACAGTAGTTATATTCTCTGGTGACAAATTGAAATTTTCTTGCAAGTATTCAACAAATAGCACAAGTCTCGTCTGCTACACACAAATTCACCCATTTTTCAAGTCAGTCAACTTCTGCGAATATTTAAAGATAGATATTAACTGCAACTGAATGTCTGACCAACAGCTGTGAATTTTTCAGGGCGCACCTTCCTTTTATAGGCCAAGGAAATAATGCTATGTGCAAAAAGATAAGAAAGTAATCATTTGCACTCTTCCCATAGCCAAACTGTTTTTAATTCGACCCTAATAGAAAAGTGACCATATTTCTAGTAAGGTGGTCAAAACTGTATCAAAACCACAAAGAACTATTGATAATACTCATCACTGTAATGAACTTTTTATCAATTTGACCTTAAAAGTGAATTCATGAGGAATAAAAAGAAATTGAAAAAAATTTTTTTTTATCTCGCGATATTTTTTAGCACCGTGTCAGAAAAGGGGCAAGTAGGGGCAATTTTTTTTTTTCTCCTTGCCTTATCTTATGTATAAAGATCATAATACAACAAATATCTCGACAGCGGCAAGCAGCGGTAAAGGGTAAACGTCTGTTTAAAAAGAAATTAACCCTAAAAACATACTATCTTAAACTCTGTTGTGTTAATTTTATTTTATTAAACCATTATCTATAATATTCATTACGAAACATTATGATATTATAATCATTCCAAAAATGTATAATACTTGTACATTTATATTAAAAACTTTCGAATAATGTGGCGTTGAATTGTAGCAAAGTAGTGCGTCAAAACTACGTTTTTGGACATGAGTTCGCTTTGATGCCCATTTATATTTACGAATATTAACAACAAAAAAAAATGCGAAAGTAAAGCCTATCTATTAGACTAAATTAATGTATTATTTTTATTCCATATCAACGACTTTCATGTGAAACGGTTTTGAGACGGCTTTGTATGGGGCTTTCCCATAGTGCGGCGGCGGGGACTAATCAATGCAGTTGGAAACATTGCAAATTCCCTATTCGGCGTATTAGACGAACAATTCGCGGAAAAATACAGCCGAGACATCAACATGATACAACAAAATGAAAAACATTTAGCCGGCTTATGGAAGAACCAGACATCGATTGTTGAATCAGAGTATAATTTGTTGAAAAGAACAGAAGAAATCATGGCAAAACAGCATAAAATAATAAATAAACATCTAATAACGCTAGATAACATCACAAACAGATTACAACGAGAGATAAACAACATATCCTTACATCAAGAATTTACCATGATAGCCCTAACAGCCAGTAATTTACTGCATAACTTACAACGAACTCAAGATATTTTACTGGACATTCTAACCAATGTCCACCATGGACAGTTTAACATTCATCTGCTTACCCCTGAACAGCTCCAAAAAGAACTTAACATTATCTCTGGGCATTTATCCGATGATCTAACATTGCCTATTGAACCGCACGACATTCGAAAGCTATATTCTCTGATAAGCATTAAAGCACGATTAACTGAAGAATACTTCCTCTTCCAAATAACATTTCCACTTATCAGCAGAGACCGATATAAGCTGTATAAAATTCATTCTATACCACATCAGACTAACAAAACTATGATAGAGTTCATCCCGTCCTCAGAATACGTCGCCACGGATCTAAAAAGAGACTCATACTTAACAATTACGTCGGAAGAACTTTCACTATGTAAACAAGAAGATGTTAATTTTATATGTGATTGGAAGAAGCCAGTATACCATCTGAACAACGAGAACAACTTTTGTGATCTCGACCGAGACACAGATAAGTGCAAGGTGCGAAGATCTAGATGTGAAAACAAATGGACATCACTAACAAACCCGTCGCTATTCTTGTACTATTGCTGCAACATTTATGCCGTCAAAGTAATCTGCGGCGAATAGATAAATAAGGTACAACTGAGCAAAGCTGGTGTCATTTACTTAGAAGCAGGTTGCCTGCTGAAGGGTCAGGACTTTACCCTGAACATTCAGAGTCAAAAGAAAAACAGAATCGACATGAGCCCGGATATTTTTATACCTGAGATGGATCAGTTAAACTTCATCATTAACAAGACTTCAAAAACTTACATGATGTCACAGACTCAGGTGAGATGAAGTTTGCCTTGGAAAAGCTACACCAACGCATCGATGACATGAAAAACAACCAAGTGGAAGTGGGAGAAACATTATCCACTCATGACATCCATCAATATGCAGTAAGCTACATCCTGGTCGGCGCTCTGGCGCTGGCGGCGGGAGCGCTGCTGTACAGATTGCTGCGGCTGCGAGCGCGCCGCGCCCACATTACGTCGGACATGGAGCTTCAACCTACCAGAAGTGTTAGTGATGTGAACATCAATAGTGGTAGTGTTAGAGCGCGGCAAAACATTAGTGAACGGCAATCTAGTGCGGCACACATTTATGGTGAATTAAACGCGTGCCTAGGAATCCTTTAGGAACAATAAGCTCTTAATTTTATTGCAAATAATTTTCGTTTTGTTTTACTAACATTCTAATCGTAAGTTGGTTTGTTTTCACCTTGTAAACATTATTTTCATGATCATTCCATTATTTTACTAACAGTTACAACAACCAGTTACCAGTTACAACAGCTAAAATTGGATCTTGATTCGTTAAAAAACACGTCAATAGTTAATTATTTTCCGGGTAATGTGAACACGAAACGAGATGCTTCGGGACCTGATAGCTTTAAAGACGCCAACAGTGGTCCGGAGGGATTGCCACCTATTTTTGTGGCAGAGGATAAGAAGTGCAATTCTTCATCCGTGGAATTGTCAAGTAAGGGGGGTAGGTGTAATACACTTCTACCAGTATCTGCAGAACAAAGCTGTGGAGTCGAAGCGACATTTGAAGTGGACGAATCGGCCAATCAGCAGCCGCTGTCGAGACGATCTTGTGCGAACGTAGCCGAGCGGGCGCCGATGCAAGCGCCTCGGCTATCTACACAGGTAGTGGGACATACGAGCGCTCCGAATGAGCAGCATGTCGTCACACAAAATCAGAAACGTTTTGTTGATATTGTACGCGAGGGACATTGGAAACCTGAGCCTAATGATGAAGGGTGGATCAAGGTACAAAAAAGAAGACATAGGAATCGCTTTATTGGAAACAGAGGGAACGCTGTAATGGACCCTGGAGTAAGGTTCAAAGCGGCGGATATTCAAATTCCGATGTATATTTATAATGTGGCGAAGGAAGTGACCGTATGTGACATAGTAAATTACATAAGAAATAAATGTAATGTTATTGTTAAGTTGGAAAGAATGGATATGAAGATGGCGAAGGGTTATGATGCCTACAAAGTTTTTGTCCCTAAATATAAGCTGGAAATGTTTATGGAATGCAATTTCTGGCCGGAAGGGATAGCTTTTCGTCGTTTTATAAACTTCGATCGGCGTAATAAAGACAGAGTGGATATTCTGGCAAGTGAAACTGTTAAACCAAATCATGATTAATACAAATAAGTTAGCAAGTTACAATTGCGAAAGTGTGTCCCATTCTGTTGAAGGCATAAGGCAGGAGCAATCGTGTAAGTTTATCTCCTTTAATTGTAAATCGTTGAAGCGATCTATGGATGGTGTAAGAAATCTGTGTAAGGTGGATGATATCGTAGCACTACAAGAGACGTGGTTGTAACCGCATGATTTACCATTATTGAATGCGATACATGATGAATTTGGAGGAATAGGGACGTCAGCAATGGACACTTCTTCGGGTTTGTTGCGGGGTAGGCCCTACGGAGGGGTTGCCATATTATGGAGAAAAAGTGTGTTTCAGTCTGTAAAAGTGATACATTGTGATGACGTGCGTATAGCCGCAGTGAAATTTCGGGTATGTAACAAAACTATAATAATATTTTGCATCTATATGCCCACTGACTGTGTAGGCAACTTACCTGAATTTACGCAGTGTCTTAGTAACATTAATTCAATAGTTGAAGACAATTGTGATAGGAGGCTATTTACATTTTAGGTGACTATAATGCGCATCCAAAGAAACTGTTTTGGAACGAATTGTTTGATTTTTGTAATGATCGGGATTGGACATGTGTGGATGTAAATATTCTAGGTGATTACTCTGATATATTTACTTTTGTCAGTGAGGCGCATGGGAGTGCGAAATGGTTGGACCACTGTGTCGTAACAAAGGCTGTTTTACCGTCTATTAACCGTGTCTGGGTGGATTACAATGTGCAGTGGTCTGACCATTTCCCATGGACTCTTGAAGAATAGTCAAGCGGAATAGGTTACTAAATATATCAGCGTCTATTGTATTTTATAATGGATTTCCGCAAAGTCACGCCTGAATCAATTAACTATCTTGATTTCCCAGAAGAATTTTCACGATGCTGCGCCGGTCTCTGTTACGATGCGGCCCATAGGACCTTGTTAAAAGATATATATGCTAACCTGGTATCTATTATGTCGGATGCCGCCACTGCTTCTTATGAGCGCAGGGGAGCGCAGAGGAGATGTGGATATATAGCGGGATGGAATAGACATGTGTCTGGATACCACAGGGAAGCCAGACTGAAATTTTTGTTTTGGGTTCAAGCTGGTAAGCCGAATAGGGGTCAAGTGTACTACGATATGTGTGAGAGCAGAACAGCATTTAAAAAACATCTAAAGTGGTGCCAGGATAGACAGGATCAGATAAAAATGGACATCCTGGCCTCTCGTCATACTAACAATGATTTTAAGTTGTTTTGGAAGCAAATCGGGAAAATGAACGTTAGGCCTGGCTTACCTGTGAGTGTTGATGGGGTCAGTGATCACAAAATGATCGCTGATCTCTTTAAAGACCATTTTAAAATAGCGCCACATTGTGATTCTACGGAACAGAGGCGTCCCTCAACTCTTGGGTGTAACGGTGCTGAGACTGTTACTATGAAGCGAGTTGTCAGATTTACAGCAAAACATGTGCAAAAAGTTATACACAGCATGCAGCGAGGTAAGTCTCCTGGCTGTGACAGTCTCAGCATTGAGCATCTAAGAGATGCAGGAGTTCACTTGCCGCGTGTACTCTCCATGTTTTACAATCTCTGTTTGTGTCATGGTTATTTGCCGGATGAACTTACCAGAACGATCGTTGTTCCGGTTGTAAAGAACAAGACCGGGGATCTATCTGATAGGAGCAACTATCGACCTATATCGCTGGCTATGGTAATGGCCAAGGTATTTGACAGCTTGCTTAATGACACCCTTAAAACTTACGTCGATTTAAATGATGCCCAATTCGGCTTTAGAGGTGGACTTTCTACGGAAAGTGCTATCTTGTGTGTTAAGCGGGCTGTCGGGTACTACACTGAGAGGAGTACGCCGGTATACGCGTGCTTTCTGGATTTATCCAGAGCCTTCGATACTGTTTTGCACGATAGACTGTGGTTGAAGCTGGAGAGCGCTGGTGTGCCGGCAGAGATTGTCTCAGTGTTAAGGCATTGGTATCGGTGCCAGCGAAACCAAGTACGATGGGCTGGGGCTCTCTCCCAGGAATATGGCATGGAGTGTGGCGTGAGGCAGGGGGGCATTACCTCTCCTTTGTTGTTCAACCTGTATATTAATGACCTCATCTGTGAGCTCAGCAGTACTCATGTGGGTTGTTTTGTGGACGGAGTTAGCGTCAATAACATCAGCTATGCAGACGACATGGTACTGCTGGGCCCATCGGTGGGCGCAGTTCGTAAACTTGTGGCGATCTGTGAGGCGTATGCGGCGGAACATGGACTAAAATATAACTGTAAAAAGAGTGAAGTTCTGGTTTTTAAGAGTGGAAATCGTGGTCCCCTTCATGTTCCGCCTGTCTGAGCCGGACGCGTAATCATACCGCGATCACTTAAATAATGTTTTGGATAGTTAGTACCGCATAGCTCGATAGATGGCGTTGGCGTCGATATAGATCGCGCTATGGTTTCGTTACGCGCATTTTGGTAGGGTCCGCTTTAGTATTTTCGTTTTTTGTGAGCAGCGCACCTAACTGTATTACGTGTAACTAAATAATTAAATATACGGGTAGTGACGTAAATCAGTGGTGTTATTTCCATATCCCTCCAAGTCGACCTTCGGAAATACATGGTCCTTGACGAGTCGGATACGGTCGTGAGTGTTTTGGTGGTCACCGGTGGTGGAAGTGATTGCCACCCTACGTGTCGTTACTGGGCAGTGGATCGCTGTCCAGAGCAGCCCCTTCAGCGGGTACCAGGTGAGAGGTGCCCAGGAGTTGGAGATGGAGCCGGGTGGAACGGGAGCCAGAGGAGCAGCCTGTATGAGCCAGGACTGGCTGTGACACCCTGGAGGAACAGCGCGAGGGAGGTGAAGCGGACCTTAGTAAGCGGCTAAGCAGAGGGCGCCACTTGTATGGTACAAGTGTTGATCATCAGTGTGAGTGAGTGAATAATTAAGAAGAAAAACCGTGAGTACATTTAAATAAATAATATCTATTGGAAAGTGCATTTTGGTTTACTTCGGACTTGTAAAATATTTCGCTAAAAGTGGTTGGAACGGGGAACCTATGCCCAAATTTCGTTAAAAAATCTATGTTGCAGTTCCCAAACACTTGTAAAATTTATACTCTGACATATGTTTGTTGGCGATAAGTTGAAGAAGTTCAGTGTTTTTAGAGACATTCAGTTTAATAGTTCTGTTCAGTTACGGCTATAATATAAGTCTGTTATTATAAATTTAAAGTGTTGCATATTTGTATTTCTTTTAGTATTTGTTGTTCTTGTTTATAAACATGGAGGCCTATAATGATGTTCAGGAGGACATTAAATCCAAAATTGAAAAGGCTAATACTAATTTTAAGAAATGTCCAAAAGACCGACTTACGGTCTCATACATTGAAACACGTTTGGAAAGCTTGGAACAACATTGGAATATGTTTGACACTACGCACTTAAAAATAATTAGCGAAATTAAAAGATCAGATTTGTATAGTTCAAAATATCACAAGGATTGTGTGTTTGATGAGGTAGAGGAAATGTATGTGCTATACAAGAGTGATCTAAAAAATCTGTTATGTGAAGGCAAAACTGTACAATATAGCGACACACATAGTAGTTCAGGTAATTGTAAGGAAGTTACTAATTTTAAATTACCTGAAGTAAAAATTCCTGTTTTCTCTGGTAAATACCTTGAGTGGCAGACCTTTCGGGACTTATTCGTCGGGTTAATTCATAATAATAAAAGGCTGGATGATGCACAAAAAATGTATTATCTCAAGGGGTATTTAACCGGAGACGCAGAACACTTGTTGAGAAATGTAAATGTTACTTTCGATAATTATAAGGCAAGCTGGGAAAAATTGGAATCGATGTATAATAATAAGAAATTTCTGGCAAATGGTATTTTAAAACGTCTATTCGGTCAAAGGGTTTTAACGGTAGAATCAGCTACGGATATTAAAGGGTTAATCAGTACTACATCTGACTGTTTGGAGTCATTACAAAATTTAGGTATTAATGTGGCATCCTGGGATATCTTGATTATTCATATAGCTAGTACAAAATTAGATAAAGATACCAGAAAAGCCTGGGAGTTGCAGGTTGCTTCCGACACCACAGATGATTTGCCTACGTTTAAACAGTTTAGTGATTTTCTAATAAGTCGCTTCCGCGGTTTGGAAAATCTGGATGTCTGCAAAATAGATAAAAACCCTAAACGTACACAGTCATTTCATGTAATAAAAGATAAAAAAAATGTTACTTGTGCATATTGTTCAGCGGAGCATAGAATTTCATCTTGCTCAAAGTTTTCTAAAGAGTCTATTGATAGTCGTCGAAATATTGTACAAGAAAAGAATTTATGCTTTATTTGTTTAAATAGTAACCACTCTGCTAGGTTCTGCAAAAATACTCACAGGTGCCAGGTGTGTAAACGCCGCCACCATTTTTTACTACATCCCACGGGTGGGTCTGGGTCGGTTATTGGTGAGGGTAGTTCGGCTGCTCGCGAGGGAACCTCCTCGATTGCTAGTGAGGAAAAAGATATTGCCGCAAAAGCGGAGGACAAACCACTAGTCTCATGTCTTTCGACAGGAAACAACAAGCAAGCGGTGTTATTAAGCACAGCCTTATTAAAGGCTGAGTCAAAACATGGGACTTATCGGGTGGTTAGGGCTTTACTGGATCAAGGATCACAAGGATCCTTTGTAACGGAATCCATGGTCCAGTATTTGGGTTTGAAGAAAATACCTTCAAAAAATACGGTAGTAGGTGTGGGTGGAGACAAAAGCACTACGTCGACTGCCAAGGTAGTTGTCACGATTGGCTCGAGATTCGATCCAACGTTCAAACTGCAGGTAAACGCCTACGTTTTGAAATCGGTCACGGCTTTCCTCCCGTCTACCAAGGTATCCAGAGTAGAATGGGTGGATTTAAGCGATACCGAGTTGGCTGATCCGGAATATTTCAGGCCTAATAAAATTGATATTTTTTTGGGTGCTGAAATATACAGCCAGGTTATTCGGGAAGGTGTAAAGAAGAACTCAAGTGGGACGCTCTTAGCGCAGGGCACCGCTTTAGGCTGGATATTGTCGGGGGCAGTCGAAGTGGACAACGACTCTATTCATTCACATATTATCGTGATGCACTCCAGTGTTCAAGATGATGATATGTTAAGAAAGTTTTGGGAATTAGAGGCGGAACCATCTACAAAAAGGATGCTAACGGAGGATGAAGTCAAATGTGAACAATTGTTTACGACTTCGACATTGCGTAATAAAGATGGCAGGTATATCGTCAGATTACCGTTGCGGGATGCACAGCTGGTTGGCAAGATTGGCGAGTCGAAGAGTATAGCTGAAAAAAGACTTAAAAGCTTAGAATTAAAATTAGGAAGGAATAATCAATTAAAACAAGATTACGAAAAGGTTATATATGAATATTCAGAATTACAACATATGGAAAAGGTATCAGAAGACAAAAGAAAAATGAAAGAAGCCATATACTTACCACACCATGCCGTCGTCCGCGCGGATAAGGATACGACCAAGGTGCGAGTCGTATTCGATGCTTCCTGTAAGGTTTCAAATGGGATGTCACTTAATGACAATTTGTTGATTGGACCCACCTTGCAGGCAGAACTTCGACATATTATTATGCGTTGGAGATCATATGAGATATGTTTGGTTGCCGATATAATCAAAATGTATCGACAAGTTTTGGTTAACAGGAAAGACACGATATTTCATCGCATACTTTGGCGGGATAGTCCTGAAAAGGAAATAGAAGAGTACGAACTGATGACAGTGAGTGACATTTGGTACTGCATCAGCACCATACTTGGCAGTTCGTGCCCTTCACCAAGTGGCTTATGATGAGTGTGAAGATAATCCTGAAATAAAGAAAATTATATTAAACGATTTCTACATGGATGATTTGATGACTGGAGCTGAAAACATAGAAAAGGGCATTAAAATCTTCAAAGAAATGAATGATATTTTGAGTAAAGGCGGATTTAAGTTGCAAAAGTGGATGAGCAATAGTAAGGAATTATTACATAATATAAGAAATGAGAAAGGATCTACACTTGAAGATTTAAGAATAAAAATGATATAACAAAAATATTGGGACTTACATGGAATTCAAGTGAAGACTTCTTCCAATACTCGCTGGAACTCCCGAAGATTACTCGACCTGTAACAAAAAGAAAAATTATTTCCGAAATATCGCGTTTGTTTGACCCTCTGGGATGGTTAGCGCCTAGCATCATATTAGTTAAAATATACATACAGAAATTGTGGTTAGCAGGGTTAGATTGGGATAAAGATATCCCAAGCAATTTAGAACAAGAATGGAGTACTTACCATCACAGCTTGGCTTCTCTGGTTCAGATTAAAATTCCTCGATGGTTACACACTAGTTCTAATAATACAAAGTCAGTGTTACACGGGTTTTCAGACGCATCGAAGTTAGCGTACGCAGCAGTTGTTTACCTTAGGGTGGTAGATAACTTGGGAAATGTTCATACGTAGCTAATAACATTCAAAACCAAGGTGGCACCTATTAAACAAGTGTCCATCCCAAGACTGGAACTCTGTGGAGCAGTTCTGGTTACAAAATTAATAGCGAAAATAGGTGAAGTTATGGGTATACCAAAGGCTGATTGGCATGTATGGACCGACAGTGAAGTAGTATTGGCATGGTTAAATGGTCATCCAAGCCGCTGGAAAACGTTTGTGGCCAATCGAGTTTCTGATATTTTAACCACATTAGATACGTATCACTGGGCACATGTGACCACGAAGCAAAATCCAGCTGATTGTGCGTCGCGAGGTGTTTCTCCGTCTGAATTTGGAGGTATTTCCATATGGTGGGAAGGGCCGAGCTTCCTCAAAGAGCCGGTTATCGAGTACAAACGGCCCAAACATCTTGTTACGCGTTTAGAGGAAATTAAGGTACACACATCTACGTTGGATGTAACCTTTTGGAACAGATTTTCGACACTACCGAAAATGATCCGAGTCATAGCTTATTGTCGTCGGTTTTTAAGACTACAAAGGCAAGGAATTAGGTCGAAACATTTGGGTAAACAAGAACTGGAAGAGGCAACAGAGATGTATAAAGAAAAGTCAAGAAGAACAATTCGCAAATGAATTGCAAGAATTGAGGAATAATCATATATATCAGAAAAAAGGGAGTCTAAAATCATTAAATATATTTTTGGACTCTAAAGGAATTATAAGAGTTGGAGGGTGGCTTGAGATGTCCCAATTAAATTATGATCGGGTTCATCCCATTCTGATACCGAAAGAGTCCTTTCTCACAAGTCTACTAATTGCCTATGCACACCAGAAAACTATGCATGGAGGGCCGCAAATCATGATAACCTATTTGCGGTCTAAATATTGGGTTATAGGAGTGAAGCTTTCAGTTAAAAAACATGTAAGGGAATGTGTTAAATGCATGCGACATGCATCTAAAGTTAAGACACAATTAATAGGACAATTACCTTCGGCAAGGGTTACCCCTAACAAGCCATTTCTGTGTAGTGGAGTGGATTACGCAGGCCCTATTAACATAAGGGTATCGAAAGGTCGAGGAAACAAATCCTACAAGGGCTACATAGCGTTGTTCATATGCATGTCTACTAGAGCAGTGCATTTAGAAGCTGTCAGTGAACTGAGCACAAAGGGCTTTCTAGCTGCGTTCAAGAGATTTGTGGCAAGGCGTGGTCGATGCGCTGAGTTACACAGCGATAATGGCACAAACTTTGTGGGAGCGGCACGAGAATTACAGTATTTATTTACTAAAGAAAAATCCAATTTAAATCTAGAATTAGCGGAGGAACTTGCCACCAATGGTACTGAGTGGCACTTTATTCCTCCTCATTCGCCAAATTTTGGGGGCCTTTGGGAGGCAGGAATAAAGTCCACAAAATATCACCTGAAGAGAGTGGTAGGAGAATCCACGCTAACCTATGAGGAAATGGCGACGGTTTTGACACAAATAGAGGCCTGTCTCAATTCGAGACCGCTGTCCTATGTCGAGGATCAAGATAAGTTAATAATTTTAACTCCAGGACATTTTCTGGTGGGGGAACCACTCGTTTTACCTCCGGACTCGAATTATGAAGGGTGCAATGCAAGTAATTTACAGCGATGGCAACTCCACCAGAGAATGATGCAGGATTTCTGGCGTAGATGGTCTCATGACTACCTTCACCAATTCTTGCAGAGGCATAAGTGGGCCTACAAAACCCCGGAACCATCCATTGGTGAAGTGGACTTAGTGAAGGAGGATAATTTGCCCCCAGGCAAGTGGTTACTGGGTAGGATTACAGCGAAACATCCGGGATCGGATGGGGTTACCCGGGTTGTTACGTTACGTACACAGTCGTCTACCATAAAAAGACCGACGTCCAAATTATGTGTGGTCCCTGTAACCGATTGAACTTGTAAATTTGTTCTTATGTACTACATTTTATGTTATTTTTGTTTGTGTTTATTGTTAGCATAGTTAATGCCTAGATGTTATGATTTTTGTTGTTAATTTGGTTAAGCTCCTCACCAATGACATTGGCACACCCGATGTTCAAACAATCCAAATTATTTTGGTACGGTGGGCGGTGTTGAAGGACATTGGGCAGTATGTCCTTGGTGGGCGGTATGTCTGAGCCGGACGCGTAATCATAGCGCGATCACTTAAATAATGATTTGGTTAGTTAGTACCGCATAGCTCGATAGATGGCGTTGGCGTCGATATAGATCGCGCTATGGTTTCGTTACGCGCATTTTGGTAAGGTCCGCTTTAGTATTTTTGTTTTTTGTTTAGGACCCCGGACGCCAGACAAATCTACGACACCTACACATTCCTACTGATGCGCGGTGTCAAGATTGAGGCTTGGCGCGGGAAACGCGGGCCCGCACAGTGCCACCGGTGCCAAAAATTCCGACACAGCTCACACCAATGCCACCGGCCGATCGCCTGTGTACGGTGCGGGGGTGAGCACGCGGCACGCGACTGCCCGCGCCCGAGGGAAGAGCCGGCCTCCTGCGTTAACTGCGGGGGGCCGCACCCCGCCAATAACATAAGGTGCCCCGTGTTCCTGGAGGAGATAAGGAACAAGCGAGCGGGGACAGCCGCCATCACGGCCAGACGCCAGACGCAAGCGGCCACTGAGAGGCCGCAAGTGTCGTCGGAGGCAAATGCCACGACATTGATGGCGGCGGCGAATGGCCCCACCGAAAGAAGCCAAGCCTCAACCTCTGGGCGGAGGCGGAGAAGGAAGAGGAATAGAGGGGGGAAGGGTAAGAATCCCCCCCCCCAGCGACACAGGAAGAGATCCCGTTGGCCGACCCTGCCCATACTGCACAGGTCGTGACACAGCAAATGGACGTACTGCTGCCACAGAGTACCCGGCATACAAAGCCACAGGGTACTCGACAAAGCAAGCCACAGGCTAACCGAAAGGGCGAACCTACCACTAGCGCCATTACGGCGCAGCGGAGCAGTGGTGAACCAAGAGGGTTCGCCCACAAGATGCCAGGCGCCGCTCCGATCGCACCTAGCGCCACAGAGACGTTGCGGCGGAATGTCGCAACAAAGTCGGCAGGTGCGATGCCACAGAGTAGCGGCGCCTACAATACGAAAGCCAGTACGTCTAGACGTACTGAGTATAAAAAGTCGGAATTCACGACCTGTGCGATTAAATTATTGATGGACCTTATCAAGGCCATCAGGCAGGGCCAAGATGTGGAGACAGTCATCCTTGACGGTCTAGCCACTCTGCTCACCCTGTACAATGGATAGACCGTTAAGGATTGTACATTGGAATGCCCGCGGCCTACGGGACAAGGTCGCTCCCCTCCGCCACCTCCTTCGGGATCAAGACGTCGACGTGGCGCTAATCAACGAGACACACCTGGGACCTGAGGATAGGGTCAGATTCCCGGGTTACCACGTCTACAGGAAGGACGAGAGGTCGGCTCAACACACCCGCTACCGTGGTCTGGCGGTACTAGTGAGGCGAAGAGTCGTCCACCAAGCACTTCCCTTGCCGACGATACAGTCGCTGTACGCGCTAGGTGTGCAGCTGCATGTCGCCGGCGAGGACGTCAACATCTATGCGTGCTATAAGCCGCCCGCGACTCACTTAGATCTCTCCGAGTTGCGGGCGCTTATCAGCGGCTCACCACACGCTACTATCCTTGCCGGCGACCTAAACTGTAAACACCCGGCGTGGAACAGCTCGCAGCCGAATACCGAGGGAAGACGGCTCTTCGCGGACGCGGAAGCCTTCGGGTACTCAGTGGCCGGGCCAGAGACGCCTACCCACTACCCAGACGCAGCCCGGTACATGCCTGACGTACTGGACGTCGTAGACCACCGATGGCTACACTGTCAGATCACGCAACAAGTGATAGACGACGAGCTTCAATCGGATCACCAACCCGTACTCGTCGTCATATCGGGAATGCCGGCCTCACTGAAGCCACTAGCGCCACGTCGACATATTGACTGGCAAATCTTCGGAGAGAAGCTAGACACCAACATGCCAACTCGGCCCATCGTCACCTCCGCGGACGTGGATCAGATGGCGGGTGACGTCACTGCTTGTATACAGAGCGCCTTAGAAGCGGCGACAACAACGATGCCACAGGGGAGAGGGCAAGTGCCGCCCCTGCCGGCATACATCGTGACGATGATCGCCGTGAAGAGGCGTTTACGCAAGCAGTGGCAACAGCTCAGATGCCCAACACTGAAAAGAGAGTTGAACCGTCTCGCGGAGAAGGTAAAGGCCGAGTTACAGGCACATACCGCCGCGGGTTGGGAAGAGCGCATCGACGCGACCACAGACAGCTGGCCGCCGGTGCATAAGCTTTGCCGCCAGTTGGCAAATACCCCAGCCCCGGTACGACCGCTGCTAGACAGCGGCGGGGCGCTTAAGTACATAGCGGAGGACCGGGCGGAGGTCTTCGCCACCCACCTGGAGCGTCAGTTCCAACCGAACCCGACCAGCGACTTCGAACATGTCGCAGCAGTCGAGAAACACCTGGATGACTACTTCGCGACGCCGATAGCTCCCGAAGAAGACCCTGTATTTTTCTCGCCTGGCGTAGTTAGACGCGCCATCCAAAGAACGAAGCCCCGAAAGGCCCCCGGTGCGGACTAGGCATGGGTAATATCGGTTTTACTCTGTATCAAATCGTACGTATGTATCGGTTTTGAATATGAGATATCGCATCTATATATTTCAATATCTATATATTGGATGAATCTGTGTGGAGCTCTGAAACGAAACTGCTACGTAAGATACTGTGATTTTTAGGTTTCGGTTTTGTTCGATATGTATATCATTGTATTTTATTTGTAACTGTATCCTACTCGAAATCAGTGAATGTATTTTTTGTGTAGTGTTTATAATATGGCACTCTAAAATGAAACTACTACAATCGTTTCGGTTTTTCAGATATATTTTAATCATTTTTAAATATTAATCAGTGAAATGATCTTTCCTTCATACTTTTCTCAGGCTTAGGACTGACTGCATTACTAATGCTAATCCTGTTTACAAGTGTTTAGAAAATAATGTATTCGGTATTAAACTCTATGCTCCTGTAAATAGTGTTTAAAATTTGTATTACACATTAGCGTATCTCTCTCTCTCTCTTTCGCTCGTTCACCTATAGCTACATCACTCCCGCGCGCATCGAACAATCGTGCGTACCCGATTACCCGAATCACAATATCAGTTTGAACCGAATATCATAGTGCGATACCGATATTGTGTACCTACTTGTGTAGTGTTACATCAACGCATGAGGTAGGCCGGGTACGCGGATACCTGATATATAGATTCAGTGCCGTCATCGTATATAGGTATTGGATATTGTACCGATACATAGGTATTGTATCTATATACGATTTGTATCGCCCACTCCTAGTGCGGACGGTATCACTAACGCAGCGCTGCGCCACCTGCCGTTCCGTGCAGTAGCGGCACTGGCGCGCCTGTATACAGCGATACTGCGCACCGGGACCTTCCCCGCCTCGTGGAAGGAAGGGCGCGTCATTATGCTGCCCAAGGCGGGAAAAAATATCCTGAAGCCGGAGAGCTATCGGCCGATCACCTTGTTGCCGACAGTCTCCAAGGTGTTCGAGGCCCTCCTGCTGCGACATCTCGTACCACATATCGCGCCGCGTCCGGAGCAGTTCGGGTTCCGGGCAGAACATAGCACGACGCTCCAGCTGTCGAGGGTACTGCACCACCTCACGGCTGCGCAAAATAAGAAGGAGTACGCAGTTGCAGTATTCCTCGACATGGAGAAGGCCTTCGACCGTGTGTGGCACGAGGGCCTACTTTTCAAGATGGCCACCACGGATGCGCCCCGCCGCGTCGTCAAAGTGGTGTCTAGCTTTCTCTCCCACAGGACATTCAAGGTGGTGGTCGACGGGGCGCTCTCTAGCACCCGCCCTGTGCGCGCGGGCGTGCCCCAAGGCAGCTGCGTGTCACCGGCGTGTTACTCACGTTACACCGACGACATTCCCGCCACTCCAGATTCGATGCTCGCGCTGTATGCCGACGACGCCGCGTACATCACTACATCGCTTAATGCGAAGTACGCGGCCGTCAAGATGCAGCGCGCCCTCGACTTACTCCCCGAGTGGCTGTCGAAGTGGCGGCTTTCGGTTAACGTGGGTAAAACGCAGGCGCTTATCACCGGGTTCGCGCCCCTCCCACCACCACTGAAACTACATGGAGCCGACATCGAGTGGTCGCCCCGGGTGAAGTACCTGCGGGTCACCATCGATCGTCGGCTCACGATGGGGCAACATGTCCGCAACATTGTCGCGCAGGGTAAGGTCGCCCGCTACCTGCTCAAACCTGTGCTCTCATCCCGCATCCCGGCGCGCGTCAAATTGGGCGTGTACAAGCTGTACGTACGCCCAATATTGACGTACGCCGCCCCGGCGTGGTTCGCCCTCACGAGCGAGGGACACCGCAAGCAGCTCCGCACGCAATAGAACTTTGCGTTGCGGACGATCGTAGACGCCCCTCGTTTCGTGAGGAACGACGTCATCCACCGGGATCTCGGGATCGAGAGCCTGGATGAGTTTGTGCGGCGCCTAGCGAAGGGGATGTTCGCGCGTGCCGACGCGTCTGCCTGGCCCCATGTCAGGCAGATTGCGCCCCTGCATGCGCGCCCCCCCGACGCTAGACCCCTCCCGCGCGACCTGGCTGCGGACACTGCCACCATATTGCCGGACTGACGCCTCGAGTGAGCCGCACCCAGGTTACACGCGGCTCACCCGACACAAAATGACTCCACATGTGTACTCACACATAGGTTGCGTAGCGTGTGCTAAGTTAATATAGGCATGCTACGTAACTAACACAGACACCCACCACTACACAGACGCCTAAAAATAACGCGTGCAGGCGCGACGCGGGCCGCGACGCACGCAGCCACTGAGCGGCGGTACATTTCACTACAAGCCGCTCACACATACATAACAGTTTCTCCCTCAAACCGCAAACGGCTAGACCTGTGACCGGGGCGAGGGAAAACTACACCTTTACTCTGTAGGAGCGTCGAGTCGGCATCTCTGTCGCTGGTCGTCACCCGCTAGGCCTCCCCCAGGCAACTGGGGGTCTCACCTGGCGGTGACAGACCGCCGAGATGTCGTGAAGAAAGCGGCGCTATAGACATAGCGTCGTGGCGTGCCTACAGAAATACACATAGCAATCAATCACACGGACGCGTTATAATTACGCGTCCGACCGTTGCCAAAAAACGCCGCATAGGCAAACAAAGCGACGGGCCCGCAGTGGCGGGCCACGGAATAGCTTCCGCGGGCAAGGGGCGGAGCCCCGATCCCGCACGCCACGCCCCCTTACGGGGACGTAGCGACATCCCGCATGTTTTTTGTTTATTGGATTAGCCTAGTGGTCGAATCCACCGCGTTTACTGTTTCTCTGTAAATCGGTGTATCTCCGCGCGGATCGCAACTCTTTTTAACCGTTTTCTCTGTGTGTGCACAGGAAACCGTCGGTGCCTGTGCGGACACAGAGGAAGCAGCCCCGGGCTGCCCGGCGCGTACGCGTCGTCGCGGTCGCGGAGGGCCACAAACCCCGCCGATGCCAAACCCCGGCAAGCGCGGCTCGCTTGGCCGCGATGCCGGGGCCGGGGAGGTGCGTCCGGCGTTGGACCGGGCAACGTCGTTGCCTAATCTAGGTGACGTGTTGCCCGGTGCGCCGCCGACCGGACCTCAGTCCAAGAACAAAAGCAAGAAAAAGAAGACCGCTGTTGCGGCCGACTCACCGACGTCATCGGCGCCTGCGCGCGTTGCGCCTACGCCGTCGACGAGCCGACAGCACGCGGTCCCCATCCGCCCAGCCGCATTCGCGGTTCCCTACAAAATGGTTGAGCTGGATGGTGCTGATCCACGTGTCATGTTCGTGAACGGGCGCTGTCAGTTGAGACTGGTCATCTCTCATCTGCCAGGGCTTATTTTTAATCTTATATCTTGAATTGTTTTTGATTATTTTTCATTTGACATTGTTCTCACATATAGAAGCACCAAGAATACTGTACCCAGGATTTTGTAATATCTATATCCAATTTTAAAAGAGTGTCCTTGGAGTTTCTTGCCCGTTCTTCTCCATAGAGATCTACGATTTGGAATGGGCAACTAGCTACAACTTTTTGACTAACTGACCGATTCTTTGACAATTCAAAAGTGCCTGTAAATGGTTTAATTGAAATAAATGCTTTGAGTTTGAGTTTGAGTTTGAGATTCCGCCCGGTACCTATTCAGGCCCCGGGGCCCGCTGTGACTCAAAGTCGCGCGCCGTATGCGCGCGCCGCTGCCCCGCTGGCGCGTGTCCCCGCGCCTACCCCACCTACAGCGCCCGCCACGCGGCACGCCGCGCCGCGCGCGCACCCTGCGCCACCCGTGCAGGCCCCTGTGCCGCCCGCGCGCACCCGCGCGCCACCCACCCGCTCCGCGGCCCCACCCCCGCGGTTCGTCTCGCCGCCGCAAGCCCCGCGCCCGGCCGCTCCGGGTCCCCGCCTCTCGCTGGCGGGACCGACGTAGGCTGAGCGGGAGCGACCAGCAAGTGCAGGCCAATTCCGGCCGCCAGTCACTACAACTAAGGTGCCCGCCTCGCCGGCACCTCCTCGGACCTCAGCATACGACTCACCGGCGATGTTGTCGGCATGTTCCTCACGCGTGGGGTCGAGCATGTCGATGACATCGGTGGACTCGGCCGCCTCCGGTCGCGGAGACGTGTCTGGAGACACGACCCCGCGATCCGGGGGACGACCCATCGTGGGACGAGAGGAAGCCGCCGGCGACACACCTATGTCGCCGACCTCACCAACGCCGTCGCTGGACTTTGAGTACGAGTTTCGACTCGATCCCAAGCCACAGCGGCGACGTAGAAGCTCGGGCGAGACCGCGTCCGAGGAGGCAAAGAGGTACTGCCCTGACCCGCCGCGGCCACAGCGCGATAGCGCGCCGCGGGGTCGGGCAGTACCCATGTCGCCAACCTATGCCGACGCAGCCCGCCATACAACTCCGACGTCACCCACCACCGCAGGGGTAAGTGCTCCTAGGCGCTCCCCTGCCCCACTGACCTCCACTGCCCCCCCCCGCCGCCCCCCTCGGCCCTGCACCGTCGGCGAATGCATCGACGACGAAGCAGAAACCAGGGAAGAAACTTAAATACCCGCCGCTGGTAGCTGAGAGACTGCCGAACTGGGCCACCCATTTCCGGGCCATAGCTGGGAAACTGGGCCGGCCGCCTAATGCTCGGCCCTATGGGACCGGGGTGAGATTCACCCCGGATACCGAGGAAGAGTATCGGCTGGTCCAGAGGTACCTAACTGGCCTGTCGAAGGAAGCAGGGGAGTCCTGGTTTGCGTACTCGCTACCAGCGGACAAGAACCTGAAGATTGCCATCCGCGGACTACCTGTGGATACCGACCCGAAGGAGATCGAGGCCGAACTTCGGGAGTTGGGATACCAGCCGGAGTATGTGCGCCACATTAAAGGCGCACAGGGACGACCCGGCTGCGTGTTCCACGCAATACTAAAGAGAACCCCGGACGTTCGAGCCATCTATGACACCGACACATTTATGATGATGCGCGGTGTCAAGATAGAGGCTTGGCGTGGGAAGCGTGGGCCTGCTCAGTGCCACCGGTGCCAGCGCTTCAAACACAGCTCGCACCAGTGTCACCGCCCGCTCGCTTGTGTGCGATGCGGAGGTGAGCACGCGGCACGGGAGTGTCCGCGCCCGCGGGAGGAGCCGACCACATGCGCAAATTGCGGGGGGCCACACCCCGCGAATAACATCAAGTGCCCCGTGTTCCTAAAAGAAATTAGGAAGAAGCGAGCGGGGACCGTCGCCATCACGGCCACACGCCGGACACAGGCGGTCGCCGAGAGACCCCATATGCCATCAGAGGCTCAAGCCATGACGCTGATGGCGGCGGCCAACGAGCCCACTGAGAGACACCAAGCCTCTTCCTCGATGCGGAGGAGAAGAAAGAAGAAGCGGGGAGGGAAGGGTAAGAACCCACCCCCGCCTGCGACCCAAGAAGATATCCCTACGGCCGACCCTGCCTACACCGCACAGGTCGTGTCGCAATCAAACAAAACGGGCGAACCTACAACTAGCGCCATGACGGCACAGCGGACCGTTAAGGTACCCAAAAGGTTCGCCCAAAAGACGTCAGGCGCCGCTCCGGTCGCACCTAGCGCCACAAAGACGTTGCGGCGGAATGTCGCAACAAAGTCGGCAGGTGCGATGCCACAGAGTAGCGGCGCCTACAACACGAAAACCAGTACGACAACTGCCACAGCGTACAACAAAACGGAATTCACGACCTGTGCGATCCAGCTACTGATGGACCTCATTAAGGCCATCAGGCAGGGTCAAGATGTGGAGACAGTCATCCTTGACGGTCTAGCCACTCTGCTCACCCTGTACAATGGATAGACCGTTAAGGATGTTACATTGGAATGCCCGCGGCCTACGGGATAAGGTCGCCCCCCTCCGCCATCTCCTTCGGGAACAAAACATCGACGTGGCGCTTATCAGCGAGACGCTCCTGGGACCTGAGGATAGGGTCAGGTTCCCAGGATACCATGTTTACAGAAAGGATGAGAGGTCGGCTCAGCAAGTCCGCTACCGTGGTCTGGCGGTACTAGTGAGACGGAGAGTCGTCCATCAGGAGCTCCCCCTGCCGTCGCTTCGCACGCTGTATGCGCTGGGTGTACAGTTGCACGTCGCCGGCGAGGACCTCAACATCTACGCATGTTACAAGCCGCCCGCGACCCACCTCGACCTACTTGAGTTGCGGGCGCTTGTAAATAGCTCCCAACATGCGACTATCCTTGCCGGCGACCTTAACTGCAAGCACCCGGCGTGGAATAGTATGCAGGCGAATACCGGGGGAAGGCGACTCTTCGCAGACGCGGAAGCCTTCGGGTACTCGGTGGCCGGGCCGGAGACGCCGACCCATTACCCAGTCGCAGCCCGGTACATGCCTGATGTGCTGGACGTCGTAGTCCACCGAGGGCTACGCTGCCAGATCACCCAACAAGTGATAGACGACGAGTTACAGTCGGACCATCAACCTGTACTCGTCGTCCTATCGGGTATGCCGACCTCTTTGAGACCACTAGCGCCACGTTGATTAACGGACTGGACAGCCTTCGGAGAGATTCTAGACACTTGTGACGTTGCAAATTGACATCTTAGGCGACATCTAGCGGTGGAGCTAGGTAGCTCCAGAGTTTCTCAATACTGGAGACAGAGCGTTGTTTTTGGGTTTCGATAATTAATTAGATGTTAATTAAGGAATTAAAATTTATTAACATACGGATGAAATCACCCAAATTTTATAGTCATGCAATGTCCAATAAAATTACAATTTAATTCTTATGATATGGTTTCGGAAGTGGATTGTCACTTGTCAAAGAATTCGGTTTTTAGTCTGTGGAGAGAACTTTCTCGAAGGTCGATATCGAGGAGTCAGGTCTTTGGTCCTGCGTGTGTGACGAGAAGGGTGTTCCTTCCCGATCCTGGTGACGCTACGCAATGATGGAGTTTTAACAGGTATGTTATTCGAGAGGCACCAGTTCTGTGATGATTAGACTGTGTTCGGCCAATAATCTTATTGGAAATATATCAGAGATGTTGTTTCAGTAGCCGAACCTGTCTGGCTTTTTATGCTAGCCTGAACTGATGCGAACGTGAAAGACGTGACGCCCTGGTGCCGTCCTGTGGTCTGGTGAAATAGCAGTTAGTCCCGACTAGTGGCGGGCAGTGTGCTGGGTTGACCCGGGCTTTGGCAGTTTTGAGGTTAGATCCTACGAGTGCTGGCAGTGTGGCCATCCCCGTATATTGGAAGGCCTTACCATCCGGTAGCTCGTCCAGGAAAGTGTCGCCGCTCCAGGTAACGATTAGCGTCATCGTTTTCCTTCGGATCCCGTAGGCCGCGTGTACGTGGGAACCCAGAGTTTTCTCTGTGGTTCCATGCCAAGGGACTTGATTCCGTCAACTGACGTCAACTGAGAGTCCGTCGTGAACAGAGGGATAGTTAACACCTGCAAGTTTGTAGTAGACCCTTTGAGAGTGATACCCAGGTGACCATTTTGAAGGTCATTTCCAAGTGATTTAGGCCTATGTGTAGTAAACTAGGTTATAAACCAGTTGTTCTAAATTTCATGTGTTAGGTTGTGTCTCAGGGTGCTTTGCCCCTAATGTTATAATTTCTCTTATGAGCACAACCATATTTAAGGTCACTTATTATTCGATTGAGCTAGAAGTTGTTAAGCGTTCATCTCACGGATCCTCACAAGCGACCTTGAGCTTGTTGATATTTAATCTCATGCTTGTATTTCTCCTAACACACCTTGTTACGGAGACGGGGTGTGTTAGAGGCTAATACCAGGTTAAAGGTTGGGAAAGTTCTAGTGTTTTAGTGGCTTGCCACAATTTTTGTAAACCTGTGTTATATAATTACAATAAACTTTGTAAAAAAGGTAATGGTTTAATTGGTTCTTTCCCTATTTATATATACCCAATAAATTTACTTTAGCACGGAAGCCGGGTGACAGTTGGCGCCCAACGTGGGGCATAATTATATGATTATATAAGGTGAACAATTAATAACGGTATCACTCTCTCACTCAATACGTTCAGTTGACGGAATGTAGATAGATAGAATACACTTTATTATGTACACCATAAAAAATACAGATACAAATGTAGAAATTTAACATAGGGTGACACAATGGGCGGTCTTATCGCTAAGAGCGATCTTTTACAGACAACCTTTGGATGGATTAAAGCGCGAAGGAGAGATCATACTGCAGGTAGTCAGTGGTGTACCATTTACATATACAATAAATACATACATACATAAAGCATATACTTATCTATATAAATGAATGTCTATCTATATAAGGAATGTCGTATTAGTTTAAGGCTAGTTTTTAAGTTTTAAGTTTCAAGTGGTCAATGCACCACAATCAGAACACATTTTCTATTGTTTGAACCGTTAAGGTGTAGATGTGTATTTATATCATTAACCAATTTTGTTTATTTGATCAGCACAGAGGCTGGACAAGTTGTTTGTGGTAAATTTTAATATTTAATTACCTATGTTGCAAATGTTGTTATAAAGGTTAATGACTAAGTCATCTTTTGAACTAGGAAAATATAGAAGTTTGTGAATTATAAGATTACACCCTTGGTTTAAATGATAAGTATAATTGGACTTTTGGTAAAAGAACTGTTTATAATAAGTTAATTCTTGTTTGTAAAACATTGCAAAACTTATTTGTTTGAAATTCACATTTGAAAATACAACTTTGTAGCTCATATTGGTTTGTGAGGTTATTCAAGGACACAATAACAGTATCAATAATTATAATTTTTTCTTTTGGTTGTGCATTACAGGGAACTATAACTTAGTTTATGAGTAAATAGTAACTAGTGACTTTATTGGAAAGCATAGAAGATTTATGACAACTGGTTGGTTACCTAAAAGATAGTCTTTATACATCAAGTCAGGATTCCCAAATAACTATTACAGTTGTGTTACAGTCACTGTAATACAACAACATTTGTTTTCATTCATTGTGAAATAACTTTTAAGTCACATTGACATTGTCACGGTGACGTTTGAGGTTAAGTCTTGGTACGTTCGGAAACGTGAATCAGAATAGTGACATTTAGTGAAGGAAAACATTGCCTCACATTAAATAATAGTAAATTCTTTATTTCTCTAGAAGTTAAAACATTATTAAAATGGATTTAGAGAAACTATATTTTCATTCCCTTCTACGGGACGACCCTTAGTTTATGAGCTTGTAGGGTTAAATGGTAAACCATTAGGCAGTTGGCACATAAAGGATATCAAAATTTACTAAAATAATCCAATGTTGCCCATTTTTTTTTTATCACACAGTCGTCTTGATAGTGTCTATTGGCATTAATTTACAATGGATAGATCAAATAGTTCTGTCTATATATTTTTTTATGGAGCGGGTTGTAACTCCTAAAATAAGCCTTTACTTAGTTTTGTCTTCACCGATATTTTTCCATTGGTAAGATATTTGTAATGGAGCGGGTTATAACTCCTAAAATAGGCCTTTATTTATTTCTGTCTTACCGAGATAGTAGCATCGGTAAGATATTTGTTATGGAGCGGGTTGTAACTCCTAAAATAAGCCTTTACTTAGTTTTGTCTTCACCGATATTTTTCCATTGGTAAGATATTTGTAATGGAGCGGGTAGTAACTCCTAAAATAGGCCTTTACTTATTTCTGTGTTCACCGATATTTTTGCATTGGTAAGATATTTGTTATGGAGCGGGTTGTAACTCCTAAAATAAGCCTTTACTTAGTTTTGTCTTCACCGATATTTTTGCATTGGTAAGATATTTGTTATGGAGCGGGTTGTAACTCCTAAAATAAGCCTTTACTTAGTTTTGTCTTCACCGAGATAGCATTATGGTATCGGTGAGTTTTTTTTTTATATTTGATAGCACAAAGTTGTTTATCAGATTCGAAGCCAGCGTCAGTTAGATAGCACTAGTTGCTTATCGCATTTTGAGCGGCCGGTGACTCATAAAATAAGCCATTCACCATTGTTTTCCGAAGGTTTACTTCTGGGAAGGTTGAATACGTCCTGCCTGGTGAGTTGTATGGACATTTATTGTCCAATTTATTATGTATCTGCTCGCAGAACATATTCTCCAGGAGGATCGTTATGTTTTTTGGTAACAATGCAGAGTTCCACTGGTACACAGACGGAATTCGGGGGTAATGTAAGGGGTGTCTTCCTGCGATATGGATGCAGGTTGCTACTGATTGAAAGAGAGGTAAGATTAGGGATGTATGACAGATTGGGGGGGGATTATGCCCGGTTTGTAGGAAGTTCGTAGGTAGAATATGGTTCCTGGCAGTATGGTTTTATTTTGGATTGATTTTTGCTTATGATATGAAATATAAAAATATTAACATTTTTTTTTTTAGTCCCCTCTTGCTTCTAACCTTACAGTTTAGAAGTAGGTTAGCACTCTTCCGCTCTAGTTTATTTTGAGAATTAGTAGATTCATTTTTAGTGTTTTAACACCGAGGGCGGTGTGCGGTTTTTCGCGTAGCGAAAACCTTTTTTGTGGGAAGAGGGGCATTGTGACGTTGCAAATTGACATCTTAGGCGACATCTAGCGGTGGAGCTAGGTAGCTCCAGAGTTTCTCAATACTGGAGACAGAGCGTTGTTTTTGGGTTTCGATAATTAATTAGATGTTAATTAAGGAATTAAAATTTATTAACATACGGATGAAATCACCCAAATTTTATAGTCATGCAATGTCCAATAAAATTACAATTTAATTCTTATGATATGGTTTCGGAAGTGGATTGTCACTTGTCAAAGAATTCGGTTTTTAGTCTGTGGAGAGAACTTTCTCGAAGGTCGATATCGAGGAGTCAGGTCTTTGGTCCTGCGTGTGTGACGAGAAGGGTGTTCCTTCCCGATCCTGGTGACGCTACGCAATGATGGAGTTTTAACAGGTATGTTATTCGAGAGGCACCAGTTCTGTGATGATTAGACTGTGTTCGGCCAATAATCTTATTGGAAATATATCAGAGATGTTGTTTCAGTAGCCGAACCTGTCTGGCTTTTTATGCTAGCCTGAACTGATGCGAACGTGAAAGACGTGACGCCCTGGTGCCGTCCTGTGGTCTGGTGAAATAGCAGTTAGTCCCGACTAGTGGCGGGCAGTGTGCTGGGTTGACCCGGGCTTTGGCAGTTTTGAGGTTAGATCCTACGAGTGCTGGCAGTGTGGCCATCCCCGTATATTGGAAGGCCTTACCATCCGGTAGCTCATCCAGGAAAGTGTCGCCGCTCCAGGTAACGATTAGCGTCATCGTTTTCCTTCGGATCCCGTAGGCCGCGTGTACGTGGGAACCCAGAGTTTTCTCTGTGGTTCCATGCCAAGGGACTTGATTCCGTCAACTGACGTCAACTGAGAGTCCGTCGTGAACAGAGGGACAGTTAACACCTGCAAGTTTGTAGTAGACCCTTTGAGAGTGATACCCAGGTGACCATTTTGAAGGTCATTTCCAAGTGATTTAGGCCTATGTGTAGTAAACTAGGTTATAAACCAGTTGTTCTAAATTTCATGTGTTAGGTTGTGTCTCAGGGTGCTTTGCCCCTAATGTTATAATTTCTCTTATGAGCACAACCATATTTAAGGTCACTTATTATTCGATTGAGCTAGAAGTTGTTAAGCGTTCATCTCACGGATCCTCACAAGCGACCTTGAGCTTGTTGATATTTAATCTCATGCTTGTATTTCTCCTAACACACCTTGTTACGGAGACGGGGTGTGTTAGAGGCTAATACCAGGTTAAAGGTTGGGAAAGTTCTAGTGTTTTAGTGGCTTGCCACAATTTTTGTAAACCTGTGTTATATAATTACAATAAACTTTGTAAAAAAGGTAATGGTTTAATTGGTTCTTTCCCTATTTATATATACCCAATAAATTTACTTTAGCACGGCAGGAAGCCGGGTGACAGTTGGCGCCCAACGTGGGGCATAATTATATGATTATATAAGGTGAACAATTAATAACGGTATCACTCTCTCACTCAATACGTTCAGTTGACGGAATGTCGTATTAGTTTAAGGCTAGTTTTTAAGTTTTAAGTTTCAAGTGGTCAACGCACCACAATCAGAACACATTTTCTATTGTTTGAACCGTTAAGGTGTAGATGTGTATTTATATCATTAACCAATTTTGTTTATTTGATCAGCACAGAGGCTGGACAAGTTGTTTGTGGTAAATTTTAATATTTAATTACCTATGATGCAAATGTTGTTATAAAGGTTAATGACTAAGTCATCTTTTGAACTAGGAAAATATAGAAGTTTGTGAATTATAAGATTACACCCTTGGTTTAAATGATAAGTATAATTGGACTTTTGGTAAAAGAACTGTTTATAATAAGTTAATTCTTGTTTGTAAAACATTGCAAAACTTATTTGTTTGAAATTCACATTTGAAAATACAACTTTGTAGCTCATATTGGTTTGTGAGGTTATTCAAGGACACAATAACAGTATCAATAATTATATTTTTTTCTTTTGGTTGTGCATTACAGGGAACTATAACTTAGTTTATGAGTAAATAGTAACTAGTGACTTTATTGGAAAGCATAGAAGATTTATGACAACTGGTTGGTTACCTAAAAGATAGTCTTTATACATCAAGTCAGGATTCCCAAATAACTATTACAGTTGTGTTACAGTCACTGTAATACAACAACATTTGTTTTCATTCATTGTGAAATAACTTTTAAGTCACATTGACATTGTCACGGTGACGTTTGAGGTTAAGTCTTGGTACGTTCGGAAACGTGAATCAGAATAGTGACATTTAGTGAAGGAAAACATTGCCTCACATTAAATAATAGTAAATTCTTTATTTCTCTAGAAGTTAAAACATTATTAAAATGGATTTAGAGAAACTATATTTTCATTCCCTTCTACGGGACGACCCTTAGTTTATGAGCTTGTAGGGTTAAATGGTAAACCATTAGGCAGTTGGCACATAAAGGATATTAAAATTTACTAAAATAATCCAATGTTGCCCATTTTTTTTTTATCACACAGTCGTCTTGATAGTGTCTATTGGCATTAATTTACAATGGATAGATCAAATAGTTCTGTCTATATATTTTTTTATGGAGCGGGTTGTAACTCCTAAAATAAGCCTTTACTTAGTTTTGTCTTCACCGATATTTTTCCATTGGTAAGATATTTGTAATGGAGCGGGTTATAACTCCTAAAATAGGCCTTTATTTATTTCTGTCTTACCGAGATAGTAGCATCGGTAAGATATTTGTTATGGAGCGGGTTGTAACTCCTAAAATAAGCCTTTACTTAGTTTTGTCTTCACCGATATTTTTCCATTGGTAAGATATTTGTAATGGAGCGGGTAGTAACTCCTAAAATAGGCCTTTACTTATTTCTGTGTTCACCGATATTTTTGCATTGGTAAGATATTTGTTATGGAGCGGGTTGTAACTCCTAAAATAAGCCTTTACTTAGTTTTGTCTTCACCGATATTTTTGCATTGGTAAGATATTTGTTATGGAGCGGGTTGTAACTCCTAAAATAAGCCTTTACTTAGTTTTGTCTTCACCGAGATAGCATTATGGTATCGGTGAGTTTTTTTTTTATATTTGATAGCACAAAGTTGTTTATCAGATTCGAAGCCAGCGTCAGTTAGATAGCACTAGTTGCTTATCGCATTTTGAGCGGCCGGTGACTCATAAAATAAGCCATTCACCATTGTTTTCCGAAGGTTTACTTCTGGGAAGGTTGAATACGTCCTGCCTGGTGAGTTGTATGGACATTTATTGTCCAATTTATTATGTATCTGCTCGCAGAACATATTCTCCAGGAGGATCGTTATGTTTTTTGGTAACAATGCAGAGTTCCACTGGTACACAGACGGAATTCGGGGGTAATGTAAGGGGTGTCTTCCTGCGATATGGATGCAGGTTGCTACTGATTGAAAGAGAGGTAAGATTAGGGATGTATGACAGATTGGGGGGGGATTATGCCCGGTTTGTAGGAAGTTCGTAGGTAGAATATGGTTCCTGGCAGTATGGTTTTATTTTGGATTGATTTTTGCTTATGATATGAAATATAAAAATATTAACATTTTTTTTTTAGTCCCCTCTTGCTTCTAACCTTACAGTTTAGAAGTAGGTTAGCACTCTTCCGCTCTAGTTTATTTTGAGAATTAGTAGATTCATTTTTAGTGTTTTAACACCGAGGGCGGTGTGCGGTTTTTCGCGTAGCGAAAACCTTTTTTGTGGGAAGAGGGGCATTGTGACGTTGCAAATTGACATCTTAGGCGACATCTAGCGGTGGAGCTAGGTAGCTCCAGAGTTTCTCAATACTGGAGACAGAGCGTTGTTTTTGGGTTTCGATAATTAATTAGATGTTAATTAAGGAATTAAAATTTATTAACATACGGATGAAATCACCCAAATTTTATAGTCATGCAATGTCCAATAAAATTACAATTTAATTCTTATGATATGGTTTCGGAAGTGGATTGTCACTTGTCAAAGAATTCGGTTTTTAGTCTGTGGAGAGAACTTTCTCGAAGGTCGATATCGAGGAGTCAGGTCTTTGGTCCTGCGTGTGTGACGAGAAGGGTGTTCCTTCCCGATCCTGGTGACGCTACGCAATGATGGAGTTTTAACAGGTATGTTATTCGAGAGGCACCAGTTCTGTGATGATTAGACTGTGTTCGGCCAATAATCTTATTGGAAATATATCAGAGATGTTGTTTCAGTAGCCGAACCTGTCTGGCTTTTTATGCTAGCCTGAACTGATGCGAACGTGAAAGACGTGACGCCCTGGTGCCGTCCTGTGGTCTGGTGAAATAGCAGTTAGTCCCGACTAGTGGCGGGCAGTGTGCTGGGTTGACCCGGGCTTTGGCAGTTTTGAGGTTAGATCCTACGAGTGCTGGCAGTGTGGCCATCCCCGTATATTGGAAGGCCTTACCATCCGGTAGCTCGTCCAGGAAAGTGTCGCCGCTCCAGGTAACGATTAGCGTCATCGTTTTCCTTCGGATCCCGTAGGCCGCGTGTACGTGGGAACCCAGAGTTTTCTCTGTGGTTCCATGCCAAGGGACTTGATTCCGTCAACTGACGTCAACTGAGAGTCCGTCGTGAACAGAGGGACAGTTAACACCTGCAAGTTTGTAGTAGACCCTTTGAGAGTGATACCCAGGTGACCATTTTGAAGGTCATTTCCAAGTGATTTAGGCCTATGTGTAGTAAACTAGGTTATAAACCAGTTGTTCTAAATTTCATGTGTTAGGTTGTGTCTCAGGGTGCTTTGCCCCTAATGTTATAATTTCTCTTATGAGCACAACCATATTAAAGGTCACTTATTATTCGATTGAGCTAGAAGTTGTTAAGCGTTCATCTCACGGATCCTCACAAGCGACCTTGAGCTTGTTGATATTTAATCTCATGCTTGTATTTCTCCTAACACACCTTGTTACGGAGACGGGGTGTGTTAGAGGCTAATACCAGGTTAAAGGTTGGGAAAGTTCTAGTGTTTTAGTGGCTTGCCACAATTTTTGTAAACCTGTGTTATATAATTACAATAAACTTTGTAAAAAAGGTAATGGTTTAATTGGTTCTTTCCCTATTTATATATACCCAATAAATTTACTTTAGCACGGCAGGAAGCCGGGTGACACACCACCACGCCTACTCGGCCTATCGTCACCTCCGTGGACGTGGACCAGATGGCGGGCGATGTCACTGCCTGCATTCAGCGCCTTAGAAGCGGCGACAACGACGATGCCGCAGGGGAGAGGGCTACTGCCGCCCCTGCCGGCCTATATTAGGACTATGATCCCCGTGAAGAGGCGCCTTCGCAAGCAGTGGCAACAACTCAGATGCCCAACGCTGAAGAGACAGCTCAACCGTCTCGCGGAGAAGATCAAGGCCGAGCTACAGGCCCACACCGTCGCGGGCTGGGAGGAACGTATAGAGGCTACAGTAGATAGCTGGCCGTCTGTACACAGACTCTGCCGCCAGCTAAAGAATACCCCAGCCCCGGTGCGACCACTACTGGATAGCGGCGGGGCCCTTAAATATACGGCGGATGACCGGGCGGAGGTCTTCGCCATACACCTGGAGCGTCAGTTCCAGCCGAACCCGACTAGCGAGCACGAACATGTCGCAGCAGTCGAGAAACACCTGGGAGACTACTTCGCAACGCCGATAGCTCCCGAAGAGAGCCCTATCTTCTTCTCGCCTGGCGTAGTTAGACGCGCCATCCTAAAGACAAAGCCTAGAAAGGCCCCAAGTGCGGACGGTATCACCAACACAGCGCTGCGCCACTTGCCGTACCGTGCAGTAGCGGCACTGGCGCGCCTGTTTACGGCGATACTGCGCACCAGGGCCTTCCCCGCCTCATGGAAGGAAGGGCGCGTCATAATGCTGCCCAAGGCGGGAAAGAATATCTTGAAGCCGGAGAGCTATCGGCCTATCACCTTGTTGCCCACAGTCTCCAAGGTGTTCGAAGCACTCCTGCTGCGACATCTCCAACCCCACATCGAGCCACGTCCGGAGCAGTTCGGGTTTCGGGCTGAACACAGCACGACGCTTCAGTTGTCGAGGGTACTGCACCACCTCACAACCGCACACAACAAGAAGGAATACGCGGTAGCAGTATTCCTCGACATGGAGAAGGCCTTCGACCGAGTGTGGCACGAGGGCCTGATTTTCAAAATGGCCACCACCGACGCGCCCCGCCGCGTGGTCAAGGAGGTGTCTAGTTTCCTCTCCCACAGGACTTTCAGGGTGGTGGTCGACGGGGCGCTATCTAGCGCCCGCCGCGTGCGCGCGGGCGTGCCACAAGGCAGCTGCGTGTCGCCGGCGTGTTACTCACGTTACACCGACGACATCCCCGCCACTTCAGACTCGATGCTCGCGCTGTATGCTGACGATGCCGCGTACATTACTACATCGCTCAACGCGAAGTACGCGGCCGTCAAAATGCAGCGGGCCCTCGACTTACTCCCCGAGTGGCTGTCGAAGTGGCGGCTTTCGGTTAACGTGGGTAAAACGCAGGCGCTTATCACCGGGTTCGCGCCCCTCCCACCACCACTGAAACTACATGGAGCCGACATCGAGTGGTCGCCCCGGGTGAAGTACCTGGGGGTCACCATCGATCGTCGGCTCACGATGGGGCAACATGTCCGCAATGTAGTCGCGCAGGGTAGGGTTGCCCGCAACCTACTTCGTCCTGTGCTCTCATCCCGCCTCCCGGCGCGCGTCAAGTTAGGGGTGCACAAACTATTGTAACGGCTTGGGCTTTGCAGATAGGCTGCGCAGGCCGTTAACGGATAGATAGGTAGGTAGGTAGGGTAGAGGGAGGAATGAAACCAGCTGGGTAGTTTGATACATATAATAGGTAGGTAGATCCACAGCTAGGTCGCGGGTAAGGTCACTGATCTTTCCGAGCACTCACACACTTAGGTAGGTAGAAGGGTACCGTCCTTGGTCATCCGTTGTAGTAGGAAGCGGCCTACCAGCGCAGGCTCAGCTGGAACGGTAGGGTAGCACACGTCGGAGACACGTGGCAGACGAGGCCTGTCAGCACAGGCCTGCAGGTGGTACTCGGCGTTAGGCCGCAGGTAGCTCGCGGCGGTAGGCCGCAGGTAGGCCAGGCCTCGGCAAGGACTCGGTAGCGGGCATTGGCAGTATGCCAACGCGTCCTGTCCTTAGCCGGGCGTAAGAGCCGGGACGTAGTAGCCGGGGTGTAGAAGCCGGGATGTAGAAGCCGTGTAGAATCCGAGACGTAGAACCCGGGATGTAGAAGCCGTGCAGAAGCCGGGATGTAGAAGCCGTGTAGAATCCGAGACGTAGAACCCGGGATGTAGAAGCCGGGATGTAGAATTGCCGTGTAGAAGCCGGGATGTAGAATCGCCGTGTAGAACCCTGAAAGCGCGTTAGGGAGCGCATGTCAGATGCAGTGCAGTTAGCAGCAAGCCGCGTGCGATGTGCTACCCTCCTTAGCGACCAAGAACGGTATGGGAAGCAGGATAGGTAAGCATAATACATCGCAGCGGCTTACAGGCAGAGATAGAGTGCAATCACAGCGTGGCAGAATGACAGGTGATTTTAGGTTATGTTGACAAGCCATGCTTAGAGAGCATAACCATTGCAGATGGCACAAGGAACACACAGTACAGTATATTAGTTATAATAATGATGAACTCACCCTAGACTCGGGCCACATGGTAAATCTAGGGGTTCTACAACGAACCGCTAGTATGGCTGGTTACAGATGAAATGACTGAGTAGTCTGTCAAGTAGTGTTGGGCATGTACTTTAGTGTTGTGCTCAACCACTTAGTAACATAGTACTACTCGACTAAGTTCAGGTGTGAAGCCACAACGTTACACTATATGTGCGCCCCATACTGACGTACGCCGCCCCTGCGTGGTTCGCCCTCACGAGCGAGGGACACCGCAAGCAGCTCCGCACGCAGCAAAACCACGCGTTGCGGACCATTGTTGACGCCCCTCGTTTCGTGAGGAACGACATAATACACCGGGACCTCGGGATCGAGAGCCTGGACGATTTTGTAGGGCGCCTGGCGAAGGGAATGTTTGCGCGCGCCGACGCGTCTGCCTGGCCCCATGTCAGGCAGATAGCGCCATTGCACGCGCGCCCCTCCGACGCTAGGCCCCTCCCGCGCGACCTGGCCGCGGGCATTGCCCCCTCCACACCGGACTGACGCCTCGAGTGAGCCGCATCCAGGTTACACGCGGCTCACTCGATACAATAAGACTTCACATATGTATACATACATATGTTGCGTAGCGTGTGCTAAGTTAATATAGGCATGCTACGTAACTAACCACAGACACCCACCACTACACAGACGCCTATATATAACGCGTGCGGGCGCGACGCGGGCCGCGACGCACGCAGCCACTGAGCGGCGGTACTTTTCACTACAAGCCGCTCACACATACACAACAGTTTCTCCCTCAAACCGCAAACGGCTAGATCTGTGACCGGGGCGAGGGAAAACTACTCCTTTACTCTGTAGGAGCGTCGAGTCGGCATCTCCGTCGCTGGTCGTCACCCGCTAGGCCTCCCCCAGGCAACTGGGGGTCTCACCTGGCGGTGACAGACCGCCGAGATGTCGTGAAGAAAGCGGCGCTATAGCAGTGATGGGCAAAAAGTAATTAGATTAATAATTACAAATTACAGTTACATTGTAATTAGTATTTAAAATACTTTGGAACAGATTACTTATGTAACTAATTGCAATGAGTACTTACTGTAATTAAATACAAAGTAATTTAATTGCAAGTTAATCTAATTACATTATTACAGATTACATATGTAATCTGATAAAACATAATTACCCATTTATATTAGTAATGGCAGTAATGTGACACCTGCATCTTACCCACATACTCCAATTGAATGAAACAAAATTTAAATCTTGTATAAAACGCACACTATGCCGCCAAGCATTTTTTATTATAAATTGGGAGATTACATCACTGACAAAAATGCTTGGTTCAGCGCTGGTCCAGCTCCACAGGGCGCATAAACTAATTGATTAGCATTCGAAAATATTGTTGGAGCTGCTGAAGATTGTAAAAACTATCTTTCCATTGTATAAATTCAATCTCCTAGTATTGTATAACTGCATAGCACATGTGTGTGAGCACTATGTACTTACCTAAGTACTTTAAAGCTACCATTTACTAGGTTCGTCTTTCATTGACTTGAATGTGCCCTGGCGGCTGAGAGTATGTCATGCTCACTTTAATGTCTCGCTGGTGGTGGCGTGTGTGTTGGATCGTTAAGTTCCCTTCAAAATGGTTGAGCTGAATGGTGCTGATCCATACGTCATGTTCGTGAACGGGCGCCATCAATAGGGACTGGTCATCTCTTAGCTGCCACGGCAACACGGCTTAATTTATTTTAATTTTTGAATTGTTTTGTATCTTTTTTAACCCCCGACGGAAAAAGAGGGGTGTTATAAGTTTAACGTGTGTATCTGTGTATCTGTGTGTCTGTCTGCGCCATCGTAGCTGCCAAACGGCTGAACCGATTTTGATTTTTTTGGTTTTGTTTGAAAGGTGACTTAATCGAGAGTGTTCTTAGCTATGATTCAAGAAAATCGGTTCAGCCGTTTGAAAATTATCAGCTCTTTTCTAGTTGATGAATGGATGTGAGCATCTTCCACAGGTCTAATCGATTGGAAATTTAGAATTCTCTTATTTCAATGATATGAAAAGAATATATGTAGTAACCTTGAGCTGATGCTGCAGCATCACCTGGAATTTGCAGGATACCCAACTCCCTCAAGAACTTACAGCAGAGGTATCGTGTTTGTACTCATTGGAAAGGTCTCAACAAATAGGTTACAGATAGATGGTGATCAAAGTCTGATGATGGAGTAGGAAAGATAAATGAGAGTGAATTAGTAGGTAACAAGCTTCACTGTGGCAAAAAACGTACAGCTACTCAGATTTCGGCGAGCTGCGTCTTGATCGTAGCGTTTCTACTAGTGATATAATATAAAATTTAAAAAGCTGGAAATAAAAATTAAATTAAAAATTTAAAAAACCCCCGACAAAAACAAAGCGTCTAAAAAGTAAAAAATTAACCCCCGACGGAAAAAGAGGGGTGTTATAAGTTTAACGTGTGTATCTGTGTATCTGTGTGTCTGTCTGTGCCATCGTAGCTGCCAAACGGCTGAACCGATTTTGATTTTTTTGGTTTTGTTTGAAAGGTGACTTAATCGAGAGTGTTCTTAGCTATGATTCAAGAAAATCGGTTCAGCCGTTTGAAAATTATCAGCTCTTTTCTAGTTGATGAATGGATGTGATCTTCCACAGGTCTAATCGATTGGAAATTTAGAATTCTCTTATTTCAATGATATTTATTTATTTTTTCCAACTTACATCTATCATTACAGGGTAACCTATTGCGATAGTGTACTTGTCTAACTCTTATCCTATAAAATTTTGTAACTTATTACAAATAAAGCATTCTTTGTGAACTCACTCAGAGAACAACAGAATAGGTCCGAGTCATTAGCTATGAGGTTGAGAGTGCGGAGCGCACGCGTCAGTGGCGCCTCACTTAATAGATTGGTCCGAGCGCGCGGTTCCGCCAGCAGCCGTGGCTGTCGGCGTCGCCACACGTACCTGTCCGGAACACACAAACCTATGTGCCCTAAAATGCTCGCATTATGTACTTTCCCTCTAAGTACCTTGAATATGTACGATATGAGTGCGAGATCCCTCCTGACCCCCAGTTCGTTATATCCAACCATACCCAATATAAATAAAGTTGGGTACATAAGCGGATAAAATGGGTATACACCATACAAGCGCAAGTACAAGTACCTCACAAATTTGTTTTGTACTCTCTCCAGCATGAGTCTATATTTAGATTCGTGCGGAGCCCAAATGACTGCGTTACATTCTAATTGACTTCTAACTAAAGCATTATATAAGGCGATAACCGAATATGAAAAGAATATAATTATGTAGTAACCTTGAGCTGATGCTGCAGCATCACCTGGAATTTGCAGGATACCCAACTCCCTCAAAAACTTACAGCAGAGGTATCGTGTTTGTACTCATTGGAAAGGTCTCAACAAATAGGTTACAGATAGATGGTGATCAAAGTCTGATGATGGAGTAGGAAAGATGAATGAGAGTGAATTAGTAGGTAACAAGCTTCACTGTGGCAAAAAACGTACAGCTACGCAGATTTCGGCGAGCTGCGTCTTGATCGTAGCGTTTCTACTAGTGATATAATATAAAATTTAAAAAGCTGGAAATAAAATTAAATTAAAAATTTAAAAAACCCCCGACAAAAACAAAGCGTCTAAAAAGTAAAAAAATAATATCATAAAAGTTGTAGGTAATATTTTGATCCAAGCGTCGTCGTGTCGGGGGACGGCTAATGAAAATAGGAAGTTAACAGCAGCTATCCTTTCTACAACAGCATACATTCATTATGCCTAGTGTGTGTTGGCGTTTGCATTAGCCGTCCCCCGACACGACGACGCTTGGATCAAAATGATGTATAATTCCAACATGGATGATGTAAACAATATATTGTAACAATATTCTGATTTAAAAGAGTGTCCATGGAGTTTCTTGCCCGTTCTTCTCCATAGGAACCTACTACGTTTTGGAATGGGCAACTAGCTTCATCTTTCTGACTGACCGACCCCTTGACAATTCAAAAGTGCCTATAATTGGTTTATTTGAAATAAATGCTTTGAGTGTTGAGTTTGAGTTTACAAAAAATTAATACATTTTTGACAAATACGAAAATGAAACACATAATTATACAAAAAAAAATTAATCATCTTTTATTAATTATATAGTTTTTATCTTTTATTAGTTATAATTTTCAACATTGGTTGATAAAAAAAAATAGTTTTCTAATTTATAATTTAAATTAACCTTTAATATGACTCTTTTTTCAAACATTTCGTCTGACAGTCGGTTTGCTTTCGGACAATTGATCATTGTCGCGTACGAAAACATACGTTCCACAGGCGCAGAAGAAGGTAGAGGGGTATTTTTTTTTTTTTTTTAATATTTCTTTAATTTCCTTATGATTATTAAATATTTCAAGTTCTCTGCTGTCTTCTGCCAAAAAATGAGTGACTATAAGTTCAGCTTTGGCTCTTGGCTCACTGCTCTGGTTGTCTGAATCCGAACTTGAATCTATTTCAAAATAGTCATCCTCCCTCGACTTCGTTGATGGTCTTTCGCGAGTTATTTGATTTGGTATAATCTTTACGACTTCTTTTACTAGTAAATTCTTCATTATACCATATTCTGACTGGCCAATTAATGATGTCCATTTTAACTTTTTATATTTGGGACGAGAAATGGCAGCTAAAGCAGCATTTTCAGCTTGAGATCCCGAAATTTTTAGAAAATCTTTAAATCTTGTTTGCACACTTTTGATGTAAATTTCAGTCAGAGTACTGCAGTATTCATAGTCTCTTGTTTCAGTCAGATTTGTTAACTTTTTCTTCAACGAGAGTATAGTCGGCAAAAATATCCCGTAATAGGTTGCGTTTTCACCTTGAAGAATGTCAAGCGCATCAGCGACAGGTTGAGTACATGATAGATATTCTTTTATGTAAGTAAATTCAGATTCACGAAGTGGATTTTTTATGTTTAAGGCTCTGTGAAGTGCTGCAGATTTATCTTTTATGGTTACGATTTTTTTCAAGGCATCATAAAGGCTGTTCCACCTTGTCTCTACTGGCCTATTTAGAGTGTGGTCAAGAATATTTTGTAAAATTTCAGCCGATTTTGGCCTATTTGCAGCTTTCCATAATGTGTTACATTTTTTGATTGTTTGGTCATGCATTTTCGATAGCTCTGTTTCCTGGTTTTCTAGTATTTTATTAGCGTCAGTGGCACAAAGACTCAAAGTATGTGAAGCGTATCTTAGGTGTAATGGCAAACGAGTCTGAATGGCTAATTGTTGAAGAAAGGTCATTAAGATACGTTAATTCGTCGTCTGTACTATCAGAATCGGAGTCTTCATCACAAGAATCAATAGTGTTTTGCTCGTTTGAAACATTGATGCGATCTACACCGAAACTTTTAAAAGCTTTCACAAAATTGCTGTCGTTGTCTGTAACGCAAGCCACAACGTTTGTGCTAGTTAAGCCATATCTTGAATTAATTTCTTGCAACAATTCGTATATTTTGTCATAACTATGAGTGCCTTTAAAGCGTTGACATGCCCTTGAGACACGTTTTAAACTATGTGCATCAATCCAGTGCGCTGTTACACCTAGAAAGCTTCTTCGACGTCCAGACCAAATATCAACTGTCGTACAAACGTGTTTCACTTGATTTAGTTCTTGTTTTACTAAAGTAGATTCTTCATTAAAGAATTCCGTAATCATTCTTCCAAGTGTGCGCCTGCTCATGATTCTTAGATTATACGCACCTGTATTTAAGTGACTTAAAATTTGTCGGCAGTAAGGGTCTTCAGTGCACTTTAGAGAAATCATTGAGTTGACGAAATACTTAACAATATATCGATCGAATTCAGCTTGAGAATATGAAGGTACATTGGACGTTCGAGTGACGAACTGGAAGTACGAACATTTTTCGATCTTTTACTTTTAATATATTCTTGTATAGTTTCTTCTCCATGTTTCCTTTTCAAATGTGTTTTGAAATTAGATGTACACAATCTCGTGCCTTTTATTTTTACTTTATTAGGCAGACATTTCTTGCAAATGGCGACTATTTTATCAGTTCCTGATGAATCATGAAGTATCTCAAAGAATTTACCGTCAAGTATAGTGGGTTGCAATGCAGAAATATTGCTTGGCGAAGGTAATGTAGATTGACCTGCGGACACAGATTCGTCCACTGAACTGTTATCTTCTAAAAGTAGTCTTGCAGTTTCAGTCATTGTAACACAAAAGTTTTTGCACTAATCACCAAAATACATACGACTTGTAATCTTAAGAAAATGTAACGTGCTTACAATACAAAAGATAAGAAGTAACTGAAGCGGGGCGGGTGACGCGGGGCGGTTGGAATGGCTAGGAGCGGCGGCACACGAGCACAATGCATAAACCTCCCCGCACCCCCGCACATTATCCTTACTACTTCCCGATGACGCCGTACGGGTCTAACTTGCAGTACCTACATCGCAGCCATGCGATGCAAGCATGAGACATTTCATATTCAAAGTTAATATAATTAAATACTATGTCATTAGATTACATTGTATTCAAATTATTTTGTAATTAAATACATTGTAATTAATTTCATAGCACATCCAAAGTAATCTAATTACAATGTAATTGAATATTATGTAATCGGATTACATTTTAATCAAATTATTATGTAATTCAATTATTAATTAGATTACATAAGTAACTAGTTACGCCCATCACTGCGCTATAGACATAGCGTCGTGGCGCGCCTACAGGAATACACATAGCAATCAATCACACGGACGCGTTATAATTACGCGTCCGACTGTTGCCAATGCCGCACTAGGCAAACAAAGCGACGGGCCCGCAGTGGCGGGCCACGGAATAGCTTCCGCGGGAAAGGGGCGGAGCCCCGACCCCGCACGTCACGCCCCCTTACGGGGACGTAGCGACATCCAGTCCTGTGTTTTTTGTGAGCAGCGCACCTAACTGTATTACGTGTAACTAAATAATTAAATATACGGGTAGTGACGTAAATCAGTGGTGTTATTTCCATATCCCTCCAAGTCGACCTTCGGAAATACACCGCCTATTATGCTTAATGGCGCAGCGCTGGCTGTGGTGAGCAGTTTCAGGTATCTGGGGCACATTGTGACGGACGATTTGCAGGATTACGCTGACATTGAGAGGGAGCGCAGAGCGTTAGCAGTCAGGGGGAACATGGTTGCGCGTAGGTTTGCTCGCTGCTCGAGGGAAGTAAAGATAACTCTTTTTAAGGCGTATTGCCAGTCCTTTTACTCGAGCAGCTTGTGGATAAATTACACGCATAGGGCTGCAAATGCTCTGCGTATCCAATATAACAACATTTTTAGGATGCTGATGCGGCTGCCTCGCTATTGTAGTGCATCTGGTATGTTTGTGGAAGCGCGAACGGACGGCTACCATGCGATTGTGCGCAAGAGGGTAGCTTCCTTGTCACAGCGTGTGCGAGGTAGTAGCAACGGCATCCTGCAGATGGTGGTATCTCGTGCGGATTGCCCTATCCAAAACAAATGGATGCGCATTGTTTTGGGCGCTCACTAACACATATACGTCATATACTAACACAATTTTGATTTTAATTTTATTGTAAATTATTTAATTTAATTGTAATGTTAGTATTGTGTAGGTAATTGATTTAGTTAATTTTATGTAATGTAAGTGTATTATGATAATTAGTGTATGATATATGTGTTAATGTAAAATATTGATTTTAATTTTTTTTTGTTTTTATATGATCTAATGTATTGTGTATGGATAATATTATCTGAAATAAATGAATTAATAATAACATTGTTTCATCTAAGCATCCCTATCTTTCGTGGCCCAGAATATGTTCGGTGTTTTTACCGAACACCTTAGCAATATCGGCGTGACGAGTTGACCTAATTTTATTACTTATTACTTATTAATTTATATTAGATTCAATGCACTGTTGTCTACCGCGTCAGCCGGGTGTATTCATCAACATTCCATTAACATTTTAACATTAATTGAATCAATAAATAGTGTTCAACATTAACATTAGTTTCTCCTCAAAAACACCGACACCTTGCTACGTACCCCGACAACCTGAATCTATTAAATGTTGAGCAAAATGAGATTTTTCTGGACAACTATTCTTATAAGCTTCAATATGTTCCTTATATCTTGTTTGGAAATTACGACCAGTCTGACCTATGTAAATACCATTACAATCATCGCAATGTAATTTGTAAATACCTGATTTTTTATGGTTTTCTAAACGATCTTTTCCATTACAAATCCATCTTAAAGAATTATCTATTTTAAACCTTATTTCATTTCTAAACAAAGTTTTTGAAGCCCTATCACTAATTGACCCTAAGTACGACAAACTACACATATATTGATGTGGTTTTTCTGGAGGCAATGGATACAAAAGAGAACGAACTATGTTACGGCGTTTCGTTTGTATCAAATCATTAACCATTTTCCTAGTGTAACCGTTGCTCTCAGCTATAGGATAAATAATGGTTAGTTCTCTGTTATAATTATCTTGGGATAGTGGTACTGACATCAATCTATGAGTGAAACTACGATAAGCTGCTAATTTATGCTGAATTGGATGACAAAATGACGCAGGAATCCTGACGTCTGTATAAGTTGGTTTTCTATATATCTAAAAATCGTGTTTGTTGTAAATTCTTGTAATAGTTAAATCTAAAAAGTAAAGGGATCCGTCAACTTCTAATTCCAATTTAAACTTTATTTTAGGATGGAATCTATTGATTTATTAACAAAAACATCTATTTGACGCAATGTACCGGTCCAACACATAATTATGTCGTCAACATAACGGTAATAATATACTCAATACTTTATTGCAATCCATAATGTGGACTACACGCGACGCTTCGCATAAGCTAGACGCATATATTTTCGCCGCCGCTACTCGAAAAAAAATTGTTTTAGTGAGAAATACATTGTTTAAAGTGGTAATAACTGCTACAAACTTTAGTTTCAAGTGAGTGAAGTGCTATAAACCCTGAAGCAACAATAAAAACCGTAAAATAAACACAAATTAAGACGAATTAAAACTGTGGCAAATATTATTCTACCGGCCATTAAAAAAAGTTAATCCCTGACCTACACCAATGTTGTTATCTACGCAGTGACGAAGGCGGCATTAGTTTGGAATCTCGCAGTTCTTGCAAAAAATAGTTTCTACTCAGAGGCAGTCTTAGTTTGGAGTCACGGTTAATTTATTAACGTTTTGTTTCCATGAAAATTTTATTGTGAGATAACTTAGTGGATTTATCGTAGTACAAGCACTGACTTAAACAACTATTAATCAATTAATTATTTATTATTATACAACGTGTAACAGAATAAGCGCAAGACCTGAAAGTAGTTTGCTCAGAATCGGCTTCTGAATAGATTTCCATCATTATTTATATGTGTTAATTTTTCATGAAAAAATCTTTTCTTTAACTGAAATTAGAACCACCGCGTCTTAACAAGGTAATACGATATTTTATTTAAGGAAATTTAAATCTTATCTCAAATGAATAAAGCCTATTCAAATGCATAACCAAATTTGTAATACACTCATAGCTATCCTATGTGTAGTGCGCGGTAAATAAAATAGTTAATTTAAGGAAACTTAATCCTTATTGCAAAGCAATATGTCTTATTTAAATGCAAAACCTAATTTGTTGTTCGGTCATAGCTTTCTTTACACACACATAAATATTGCTTTTTATTACGTTTGAGCTAGTTGTGTTAAAAAAAAAGTTAATTTAACGAAATTTAGACCTAATCCCAAAGTAATAAAGCTTTTTTAAATGCACGACCGAATGTGGTCTTTCACATTCTAAGAAATGACAAAATATTAGGAATTTTGTGGTTCGTTTTTTGCAAATGGAAGATTAATGTGAAAGAGGGAGATGCATTAATTTGCCGACTTACCCCTTTGACGTTTGATATGCCGCCGCAAGCGCCGTCAGCGCCCGCGGTGCGCCCGCTCACAAGGGTAGTTATTCGCCGGCAACGAGCGACAAGTGTTCCCGAATGTCATTTGTTTACGTGCGCGATGGCATTCCAGTACACCAATATTCAGTACACGGAGATGGTGAGGACACTGGCTCGTTGCTACGTTAATGTCGAGTTAGCGTGTCGAGAGTTCAACTCAAGATATGGTACCAGATTGAGCGCCAGGACAATGTTAAGTGCAACCCAGCGTCTGAGGGACTCCGGTACCTTTCGTCCTAACATGGCCATAGATACAGGGGCGAATGTGCGGACTTATTTCTTCTTTCGTTCTTTCTAAATTAACTAAATTTGCATCGAGCCAGGCGGTGGACATTTCGAAAGTGTATTAAAAAGGAGACGAAGAAAAAATAGTGACATAGTGTAGTGTAAATACATAGTTCAGTTCTGTAAGTACCTTCATGTTTACCAATTTTAATTACTGTAAATATTATGATTCAAATCTTTTAAACACGCAGACTTTGAATATGATATCGCGACAGTTGGGTAGGTACGCATCAGAGATACTAAGTGAGTCGGGCGGCCGCCAAAAAGACCACCCTATCACGTTTACTGATAGATCGTAGACGGCCGAAAAGTTGCTTGATTTAAAAATGCTTCCGCTTTACTAAACCTTAGAATCTTAGAATTAAGTTAACAAAGCCTACAGTCCAAAGCCTGTGAAAATGAAATGGAAAGATGGAATCATAATTTTACTAGTAATGTTCGGTCATTGAACTAACGTACATACCTAATGCATACGCTTGTTTGTAGTACCTACCTACCTAGCCAGCTGGCAGGCACACGCAGGCGTGCGCCGCGCTATTAGTGTGCGTGGAGATCGAGTAGTGTGCTCAAACGTTTCATGTTTAGTCAGGACGTCTATTTTATATAAAAATACTTGGTGTGGTTTAATTAAATTAAATTACAGATATTACTTTAGTCTTATAATTTAATATTCTAATTGGGGTGTATGAGCTCTTGCGTTTATTCCGTTACACGTTGTATATATATATTTATTTTATTATTAATTACACTATCAATTAATTTAGAATAAAAATGAGTATAATGCGATCTCCGACTAAGGGACCTAGCAGAAATGAAGGTAAGGGAAGTTCCCAACCGGACCTGTCAAAGCTGAATGATGATGATTTACAAAACATTACTAGCTGTAACTACAAACGGAAACAACCGCACGATGATTTATCAGAGCAATTCCAAAAGTTCCAAGACCATATTTCAACATTGCTGACAAATTTCACCAGTGAACAAAAGGAAATGAATATAAAAATAAGTGATGTTGTTGCATCCATAAATGAACAGTTAAAAGACATTAAGTCGACCACAAATAAATTATTCCAGGAGCAGGAAATTCTAAAAACCGAAATAACAAACCTTCAAATTTCCAACAGTACTACCGCTCTGAAGATAAATACACTTCAGACTGACGTTGATCAGCTAAAAATTACCTCGAAAACTACGATTACTAACATTACTCCAAATCTGACTTATTGCGAGGACGCATTGTCGGAAATACAAGAACGCTGTCAAAGAAATAAGAACTTGGTTATTGTTGGCTTATCTGAACTTCATTCTGTCAACGCGGCTTCAAGACATGACCATGACAAGGAAGAAGTTATTAAAGCGATAAGCAATATTACCTTAGATTGTCCGCAACCAGTTAAGCTGCATCGCCTTGGTAAATATAATACTAAAAAAGTCGGCCTATTAAGATATACTATGCATCGGAAGACGTACCCAAATATATATTGCGCAATAAATCAAAACTGAATGACAAATCTATATATCCCGACTAAACACCCCAACAACAAAACTACCTAGAAAACCTCCGAAAATAACTCCAGCAACGCACAGAGAATGGCGAGACCAACTTAATTATTAAATACCTGAAGGGCGTTCCAAAAATTACCCAGGCTGAATCAAAAAACTGAGAGTAACGAAATCACAAAATAGCCCACAAGTTGAAACGCAAAATACCATTACTTACCAGATAACAGACAATTATACTAATGTTAAAACTACTACTAAATCTTTGAAATTTCTATATATGAATGCTCGATGCATTGTCAAGCCAGACAAACATGATGAACTTAAATGTATTGTAGAATCCTTCCACGATGCTATACATGTCATAGTTCTAACCGAGACGTGGATCAAATCAGACGAAGAGGCTCAACGAATGCAAGTACCAACCTATACCCATTACTACAACTTCCGAACAAATTCCAGAGGAGGAGGAGTTTCTATTTACGTACACAATTCTCTGAAGCAAACCTTCATCGAAGAAAAAACTGAAGATGATAATCATTACCTTTGGGTCCACCTGGAAAATTTTTCTCTTGATATTGGAGCTGTTACAAACCGGAACGGACGAACGTAACAAGTTTCCTAGACACCTATTCATGCTACTTACAAAAGATGAAAAGAGCTATTATATTTGGGGATTTAAACCTCAATCTTCTTAAGCCTGATAGAAACGTGAAAGATTATAAATACTTATTAAAGGAGGATGGCTATACAATATTAAATAGGATTACTAAAAAAAATTGCACACAAGAAACTCCAACTACCAATACTATCTTGGATCATGTTAGTACGAACCTGCAAATCACTGACTACAACTTTCATCTGGCAGTTATCGAGTCGTCGTTTTCAGACCACAAACAAATTTACTTTGAAATTAAAAGACTATATCCAGAACTACTGCAGAAGATCAAATACAAAAAAACTGATTATGTAAATCTTTACAAAACTATTAAGGAAAACAAGTTTGACAATGAAAATGATGACTATTTGACACTTGAAGAGTACTTCAAATCTGCGATCAACAAAAATAAAACTGAAAAAACAAAGATTATTAACCAGCCTAAAACCGATTGGATAAATACAAATATAATTAAAACTATCAATACTAGAAATGAACTGGGTAAGAAATTAAAAGAGAATCCTGAAGACATAGACATCAAGAGCAATTTCGTATCTGAACGAAATAATGTGACAGCTGTTATTCAGAATGCAAAAAGTTTGTATTATATAAAATCTTTCAAAAATTGTATTGGAAAGCCTTTTAAGATGTGGAAGTTGATTTATAATATAACTTGCAATAAAATAAAAAATAACTCAGCCCCTACAAAACTTGAAGGTCTGATTACCGATACAAAACTTATATTCGAAAGCTTCAATCAATACTTTTCAACAATCGGTACAGTACTAGCAAGTAAAATCCTAAAATCTAATCAAAATAATGTAACTGACACGCTTTCGAGACTTAGTACAAGTACACAGGCTGGTATAGAACTTACAGAGTTGACTTGGTGTCAACTCTGTAAGTTCTATACCAGCCTGTGTACCACTAGGTTTCAACAATTATTGACAAATTGAAAACTAACACAAGCTCAGGCATCGACGGCATCAGTACTAAAATAGAAAGTCAAACGAACTTACCTGTAAGTGACGTTCGATGACTATTAAACGATGTGATTCGCCCGAGAGATTACACTTATTAACTTGTAGTAGCACGGATATGTGCTGCCATCTTACACTATTTTAGACAAAAAAACAATTATTTTATGCGCCCTAGTGTGGGTATGTCATACACGTTTTCCCCTTTGGCCATCGTTAGCCACTATTTCGTGCAAGTCAAGGGAGGATCTAGAAGTATCTTGATCAGGGTCAGGGAGGGAGTATAATCTCTTGGGCGAATCACATCGTTTAATAGTCATCGAACGTCACTTACAGGTAAGTTCGTTTGACTTTCTATTAAACTTCAGTGATTCGCCCTTCGAGATTACACTTATTAACTTGTAGATGTTTAGAGTCTCACGAAATAGTAAACAGGGAACTATATTATTTAAGGAAAAAGACAATGTAATATACTTTTAGAAATATAATCAAAACACAAGGTTTGAAAATCAAATAAGTATGCAGATTCGTATATAATATAACAAAGGCAAAAAGTTATTATCATACGTTGATTGAGGCCATCCTACAAAGAGACCGGGCAAACGCATCTGAGGTGTCTGCAGCTACTTCTCTATTGTAAAATTTTGAGGAGTACCAATATTGGTGGGGTACTATTCACGGCGGAGGTTTTGATTAAATCCGTGATATTAATTACGAACTTTTCATTGCTATATTTTTTAATATTAGACACCTTAATCAACGACAATGTCTGCACCTGGTGTGCGGTTATTAAAGCTAATAGTGTAGTCAATTTTTTCGATAGTTTTTCGAAGGAAAGACTTTCATTAGGGTACCAATTACTCAAGTAATCTAAAACGATAGACGGGTCCCAAGTAAAATTATACCTTGGGAGTGGAGTTCGCAACTTGAAAACTCCTTTCATAAACCTCGTGACCTGTGGGTCATTCATGGTTACTGAGTTTAAAAGAAGCGATAGTGCTGCTTTAGTGCAATTAATTGAGCCATACTTTTGACCTTGGTTAAAAAGAGTAACTAAGAAATTTAATACATTAGCAACTGATGCTTGAAATAAATTTAAGTTTTTATCCTGGCAGAAGGTAAACCATCGTTTAAAACAAGTGTTGTATTGTTTTAAAGTACTACCAGCTAAAGACGCCAACATCACATCCGCAGCATCTGGAGGGGAGCCCTGCATCAGAAATGCCTGCCTGACAATACTCCGGCAACCAGGATAAGGGTCTCTTGAAACTTGTGTTCCACACTGTAAGGGGATGATAATAATGTTTTATTAGGTGTAAATTCAATTGGACTAGTAATTAGCAACTTCCTAAAAAGTGGATACCAAGGCTGTGTTGGCCAGAGAGGGACCACAACAATACCTTCCGCCTTATCGAGAATAATTTTCTGTAAAACTTTTAAAATTAAGCAAAATGGAGGAAATGCATAGAAAAAATAGGTGGACCATTTCAAGGTGAAAGCATCACCCTAAATGCTTCTGGATCGTTATGCCAAGAAACAAATTTGGAACATTTCTTATTTAATCGACTCGCAAATAAATCAATTTCAGGCCGATTGAATTTTTTACATATAACCTCAAAAGCATTGTCAGCGAGCTCCCATTCAACATCGGCATGTATGCGGCGGGATTCCGCGTCTCCGATATAATTATCCTTAGAACTAATATAGGAAGCGAAGACAAATAAACGTCGCTCTTCACACCACTGCCAAATGTCACGACTTACAGAACTAAGATGGGAGAATTGTATGCCGCCCATCCTATTGATATAAGAGATTGCAGTGGAATTGTCAATTCGTAAAAGTATTTCACAGTTACGATAATCCTTGGCGAAGATCTTTAACCCAAATAATGCTGCCGTCAGTTCTAAATAATTAATGTGCTGAGTTAATTCTTTGCTAGACCATTGTCCGCTGGCCGTCTAGCGTGAGCAGCTGGCACCCCAACCAGTTCGAGACGCATCTGAGTATATTTCCAACTTATAATCGCTGGAACGAATAGGACTGGCGCAATTTTCAATATTACTAAGCCACCAGTCAAAGTCTTCGCGTAAAGAAACAGGTAAATTAATATTATTGATTGTAATCCTCTTTTTGTTTTAAACTAAGATACTTAGTTCTCTCGAATTTTTTTGTTTATAGCCAGCCGTACTGCGTTGCTGGACAAATTGATATCAGCAATCCTATCAAATGAGCAAAATTGCGTAACTTACATCTTTTTAGTTTAGAGAAATGTACAAGTTCATCCTTGATTCTACATTTCTTTTCTACTGGAATACTAATCGTAAGATTCTCAGAATTGAAAACGAAACCTAAAAATGTTGCTGTTCGGCTAGGTATACTAACACTCTTTTTTAGGTTTATTGTAAAAACTAATGATTGGAGAAATTCTTGTGTAATTTCAAAATTATGTTTACAATCCATATATGTATTTCCGAATAATAACAAGTCATCTAAATAAATGACGGACAATAAGCCTTGATTTCGCAGAAATTGCATTACTGGACGCATAATTTTTGTAAACACATAAGGTGCTATATTAATACCAAATGGTAAAACTTGAAATTCATACAGTGTGCCCAACCAAACAAATCGCAGAAACTTTCTAGAGTCGTTGTGAACATTTATAGCGAAATATGCATCTTTAAGGTCAATAGAACACATGTTACTATGTTTTGTCATGAGTCTCATAGCTGTTCTGTAATCTTCAAGTTTAAAGTGTGGCGCACTGATGAATTTATTTAAGGGTTTTAAATTTAAAATAAATCTATTTGTACCATTACTTTTCTTAACAAGGAAAATATTTGATAAAAATTGACCATCGCATGGTTCACACACACATTAGGCACTAATATTAAGAAGATTATTAATTTCTTTAGTAATGAGCAGTTCATCCACCTTAGACTTAGGACTATTATGCGGATAAGATATAGGCTGGGCTATATCGTTCGAAATCGGAATTTGAAAACCGTTAACCCAAGTTAGCACCACAGGATCATTTGTGATTTGCGACCAATTATGGTAACAGAACTTTAATTTACCCGCCTGAGTATTGATATTGTCCACTTCGGCTAACGGCGTGGAGTCTGGTTGTATTGCCGCGGGACACGGCGATCCGTCCCACGGCGCGTTTGTGGTTGCTTGCGCCCACCAGCCGTCGCGGTCTGTCTCGGTGGCATGCGTCGCGGCTGCGACTGCGGCGGTGGCGGGCCCCTCCAGTTTAAAGCCCTCGACGTATGTTCCTTTGGTTGAATGTTTTTGGGTGGCAATTTCGGCTTGGCAGCTGTGGGTTTTAACTCGGTGCCTGTTCTTATAATGGCCTTCATAGATTTTAAATTATCTTGGAGATCATTACCAAATAGTAAGTGATCACGTTTAAGGTCCTTTACACTATCCTTAATTTCCTTGTTAAGGCAGGACAGTAAAAAATTCCTCCTTGTTTGTGTTTCACTGTAATGTGTGTGGCATAAAAGTCTGCCGGCATCACTAAGGGATTTTAATATCTGACATTTAATCTCCTCGTCGCAAGAGCCAGTCTGCAAGACAGCAGTGATTGTGTTGGCCACACATGTTATGATAGAAGATAATACCTTCTGTTTGTCAGTCAATATGTTGTCTCTCTTCAAAGCGCCGTCATTAACCGCTGCTCTGATTTCAGGATTAAGTATTGGGGCCTGGGCTATTTTTAAATTGTAAGGTACACTATAAATCTTCAATATATCGTTCTTTACTTCATTCTTTAAGCCATTAACCAGAATGTCAGTCCACCTGTTAGCAATGTCTTTATGGACATTTTCACCAAATGTCTCTTCCCGTGCCGGTTCTTCTCCAAGTAAACATAAAATATCAGGCTCTAACTCTTGGACACTTTCCGTAGATGCATGTTCTGTGGGTGGTGCATCCGCAGGAGTGGGTGTGGAAGTAGCCTCGGGTACAACGGCACAAGCGCGTTCAGGCGCGGAGGCTAAAGTTGTTGTCGGCGCGGGCGTCGGTTCATCGGCAGGCTTTGGATGTGAAGTAGAATCGGATGGAATGTTAACTTCATAAGGGGCTCCTGAAAACAATAGACTGACAGTTTTGAATAGATTCGTGATACAAACTCACGGTTTGTACTCTAGAATGAACATCCATTTTTAACAGAATGTATAAGTTCATGACAGAATCTTCCAGACTACGTTCTAGAATCTAAAGCACAGTTACAAGTTCTTGATACAAACTCACGGTTTGCACTCTAGAATGATTGAGATAGGTATAAGTGCAAATTCTTGACATAACCTCCCGGACTATGTTCTTAGAATCTTACTCACAATTAGAAATTGTTGCTACAAGTCATTCTTTGTTTTCTAGGTCACCTACAATATTGTTGAGATTTTATCTCACTCACAACATTGTAAATAAAAATTCATGACATGATCTCTCGAATTATGTTCTAGAATTTGTGCTACCTAATAGGTATTCAGCGATCAACCTTACAGGTTGGACTGAAGTAAGTATATTATAGGTCGGTATTAGCCTTACAGACTAAACTCATAAGCACTAGGCAACAAGTAAATAGAAATGACTTGATAATTCAAACAAAACGTTCTCGGAAAAAGTAGGTCAACGCATTCATTTTATTATTCGGAATTGATCAGGGTAATGATCACTATCAGAATACTGGTTCTGTTCGAAATCCGAACTACTACTGCAGTATCTCCGTTGTTTACGACGAACACGAGCCAGCTTTTTCTCTAATTTTCTCATTTTCAGAGCTAAATAATCCTCCTCGTCGTGGTGTTTTCGTTTTCCCATCACTGAAATATCACTAAGAAGTCCAAAATACTCAAACTAATGTACGATAAGAAAATTATGTGCGCGATGGTAGCCACACAAAACGTGTATGACATACCCACACTAGGGCGCATAAAATAATTGTTTTGTTGCTCTAAAATAGTGTAAGATGGCAGCACATATCCGTGCTACTACAAGTTAATAAGTGTAATCTCGAAGGGCGAATCACTGAAGTTTAATAATTAAATGTATTAAAGATTTACTTTTGGAAAACTTAACAAAATGCATTAACAAAAGCCTTCAGGAAGGAATATTTCCTGATACATTAAAAATCGCCAAAGTCACACCGATACATAAAACCGGAAACAACGCAGATGTGAGTAATTATCGTCCAATATCGGTCTTACCAATTATTTCTAAAATATTCGAAAAAATCGTTCACAATAGGTTACAAGCATACTTAAATTCTATAACTTTTATTTCCAAAACCCAAAATGGCTTCAGACAGAAATCAAACACCCTATCCGCGACTATTGACCTTATTACTAACTTAAAAACTAACATTGATAAAAAACAAATAGCTCTTGGGATCTTCATTGATTTAAAAAAGGCATTTGACACTGTAAGTCACAAACTTCTTCTTAAAAAACTGGAAAGTATCGGTATTACTGGCTTTCCATTAAAAATATTACATTCTTATCTTACTAATAGGTACCAAGTAGTCGGTATTGGTGAACTTCGCAGTGAACCCAAACTCGTTACCTGTGGAGTACCACAAGGTTCTATACTAGGGCCCCTATTATTCCTTATCTACATCAACAATATTAATGAAAACAGACTTAAGGGAGTTATTTCACTGTATGCCGACGATACTAGTCTTTTTTACTTTGGTAAGTCAAAGTCAAATCAAAGTCAAATAATTTCTTTCAACTAGGCACATTAAAGGCATTTTTTAACGTCAAATACATAGAAATAGAACTGGTTCTAGTTGCCCCTTCCAAAAGGTAGTTTTTGTATGGAGAAGAATGGGCAAGAAACTCCACCGTTATTCTTAAAAAAAAAAAATATGGTAGTAATATAGAAGAAATTGTAAATGAAGCACAAAGTGATCTTAATAGACTAGCTATCTGGTTCCAATGCAATCTGCTTACTATAAATGCTAGTAAAACCAAATACATGGTATTTAGTGCTAAAAATAAAAAACTCCATACACATAGTGAATTAAATATAAATGGCCAACCATTATTAAAAACAAACTCTGAGAAATATTTAGGTCTTACTCTTGATGATAAGCTGTGACGTTGCAAATTGACATCTTAGGCGACATCTAGCGGTGGAGCCTTGTAGCTCCAGAGAGTTTCTCAATACTGGAGACAGAGCGTTGTTTTTGGGTTTCGATAGTTAATTAGATGTTAATTAAGGAATTCAAATTTATTAACATACAGATGTAATCACCAAAATTTTATACTCATGCAATGTCCAATAAATGAAATTTAATTCTTCGAAAGGGACAGTTTATGTTATGGGAATTCATTTCTTATGTCAGTGGGAGGGTGACCAAGTCTGGGACGAGCCTTACAGAACAGTGCGGATTCGGCGGGGCACTGTTCTTTCCCCTACGGGGAAACCGACCTAAAACACTAATATTAGCATAATTAGGAAAAACGAAAATGTTATCAGCCTAGGGTAATTTAGGTACAGTCACGGGGATGCAGGTTAACTAAGGAGGGGCGAATCGGGCCAGGGGGGAAACCCAGCAGCCAAAAGTCCCCGCATTGGGCAGTAGTGGGATAGCGGCCGGGAGTGGGCGCTCAGTATCAGCCTGACCAACATAATCAGACCCGTTCCTTTTCTGCCAGGGTTGCGGAATAGTCCGAAAGGGATACCGGGACCCTGGCAACAGGCAACTGAAGGAACACGGGTGGGTTTTAGTCAGTAAGAGTCTGACACGCCCTTCCGCTCCGCCCAGAGTGGGAGAAGTCATTTGATGATATCCCACCCAAAAAAAAAAAAAAAAATGATATAATTTCGGAAGTGGATTGTCACTTGTCAAACAATTCGGTTTAGTCTGTGGTTAGAACTTTCTCGAAGGTCGATATCGAGGAGTCAGGTCTTTGGTCCTGCGTGTGTGACGAGAAGGGTGTTTCTTCCCGATCCTGGTGACGCTACGCGATGATGGAGTTTTAGCAGGTATGTTATTTGAGAGGCACCAGTTCTGTGATGATTAGACTGTGTTTGGCCAATAATCTTATTGGAAATATATCAGAGATGTTGTTTCAGTAGCCGAACCTGTCTGGCTTTATGCGAACGTGAAAGACGTGACGCCCTGGTGCCGTCCCGTGGTCTGGTGAAATAGCAGTTAGTCCCGACTAGTGGCGGGCAGTGTGCTGGTTGACCCGGGCTTTGGCAGTTTTGAGGTTAGATCCTACGAGTGCTGGCAGTGTGGCCATCCCCGTATATTGGAAGGCCTTACCATCCGGTAGCTCGTCCAGGAAAGTGTCGCCGCTCCAGGTAACGATTAGCGTCATCGTTTTCCTTACGGATCCCGTAGGCCACGTGTTCGTGGGAATCCAGAGTTTTCTCTGTGGTTCCATGCCAAGGGACTTGATTCCGTAAACTGACGTCAACTGAGAGTCCGTCGTGAACGGAGGGACAGTTAACACCTGCAAGTTTGTAGTAGACCCTTTGAGAGAGTGATACCCAGGTGACCATTTTGTTAAGGTCATTTCCAAGTGATCTAGACCTATGTGTAGTAAACTAGGTTATAAACCAGTTGTTCTAAATTTCATGTGTTAGGTTGTGTCTCAGCGGCTTTGCCCCAAATGTTATAATTCCTCTTATGAACACAACCATATTTAAGGTCACTTATTATTCGATTGAGCTAGAAGTTGTTAAGCGTTCATCTCACGGATCCTCACAAGCGACTTTGAGCTTGTTGATATTTAATCTCATGCTTGTATTTCTCCTAACACACCTTGTTACGGAGACGGGGTGTGTTAGAGGCTAATACCAGGTTAAAGGTTGGGAAAGTTCTATTGTTTTAGTGGCTTGCCACAATTTTTGTAAACCTGTGTTATATAATTACAATAAACTTTGTAAAAAAGGTAATGGTTTAATTGGTTCTCTTCCTATTTATATATACCTAATAAATTTACTTTAGCGCGGCAGGAGGCCGGGTGACAGTTGGCGCCCAACGTGGGGCAAATCCACAATCCTCAGGGAGGGAGATTAAATGTTTTAAATCAACTTGGACAAGTCCTTTTAGTAAACCCTAACTTTCCACAAGTTAGGGTTTACTAAAAGGACTTGTCCAAGTTGTAGAAGCGAACCAAAGGAAATAAAATGCTTCAAGTGTGGAAAGTTAGGGTTCACTAATGAATCATGTCCAGATTGCAAGTGTGTACCAAATGTTCCAAATAACTAGTTCCAACGGTCTGTCACCAACCACCAGGAAGGTCGATCCAGGTGAATGGAAATCTTGGTAAGAATGTGTTTCTAATTTTTACAAATATAACAAATCAGTGACAGCACTGTTTAAGCCAGACAGGGGAAAAGATATTCGGCCATATTTAAGTGTAAATTTATATGATATAGCATTATACGGTTTATTAGATTCAGGGGCAGACATTTCAATTATAGGTAATGGAGCTCGTGAAAAGTTTGGTAACTTGGGCTATTCTTTAGATACCTCAAGTGAGTTTAAGGAAAAGGTACTGGTAGCAAATGGTTCCGAAAGTAGTCCTATAGGTATTTTAAGGTCACCAATTACTTTTAATGGTATAACTAGGATTATTATTTTTTATGTGATACCTACTATCACATCCAATGTGGTTAGGTGTGGTTTTTTGGATAGCTTTCAGTTTGATGCCTCAAATGTTTAAACATATTAGTTATATTGAGACACCAAAACAATTTATACAGTTCAATAGTAATTCAAGTAAAACATTTGCAAATTCAATAGAGTCATTTGATAATTTGAGTCCAGAACAGAAAACAATAGCAGAATTAATAGTTCAACAATTTTATGATATCTCTTTTGAGACTAAAGGTTTGGGTAGAACACAGTTAGTTAAACATGTAATAGACACAGATGATGCGTTACCCATTAAGTGCAGACCTTATCCAATGTCACCGGAAAAGCAAAAGGAACTACGTAAGGAATTGGACTACATGTTGAAGCTCGATGTGGTAGTACCTAGTGAGAGTCCATGGAATAATCCAGTCCTTATGGTTCCAAAGTCAGATGGTCCATTGCGGTTCTGTCTTGACTGTAGAAAGTTAAATGCGGTCACAAAAGGGGACGCTTATGCAATACCTTATATACCACAAATCTTGGATAGTCTCAAAAACGCTAAATATATTAGTTCTGTAGATTTTAAATCTAGTTTTTGGAGAAAACCAGCTTCACTGTTCCTGGTAGAAGACTTTATAAATTTAAAGTTATGCCATTTGGACTTTGCGGAGCTCCTGCTCGACAGCAAAGATTAATGGATAGGTTGTTTGGTCATCCGTTTAGTAGTGATATTACCAAAGGGATAATATTCTGTTACGTTGATGACATCTGCATAGTATCAGAGGACTTAGATACTCATATTCTTCTGTTAAAAAGGCTTCAAGAACGAATTAAGAGTGCCAATTTAACGATAAATTTTGCAAAAAGTAAATTCTTTAGGAAATCCTTAAAATACTTGGGCTATGTGGTGGATGAGTGTGGATTGAGGACTGATCCAGATAAGGTGCGCGCTATTTTAGACTTTCCAGTACCAGGGACTTCGAAAGAGGTAAAAATGTTCTTGGGAACTTGTTCTTGGTACCGCAGATTTATAAGAAATTTTGCTTCTATCGCAGCGCCCTTGAATGCACTTACCAGTACCAAAATAAAATTTAAATGGAACCCAGAAGCAGACGAAGCATTTAATACTTTAAAAAATATATTAGTATCAGCTCCAGTTCTAGCTTGCCCTGACTTTGAAAAACCGTTTTCAGTTCACTGCGATGCATCTGGTTTTGGCATAGATGGTATGTTAACCCAGAATATTGACGGGCATGACCATCCTATTGCCTATATTAGTAGATCCCTCAGTAAAACCGAGCGTAATTATAGTGCAACAGAACGTGAAGCATTAGCTGTAATTTATGCAGTAGAAAAATTTGAACCATATTTGGGTAGTAGGCATTTTACAGTTATCACAGACCATGCTTCATTTAGATGGTTTAAAAATTTGGAGAACCCAACTGCTCGCTTAGCTCGCTGGGGTTGTCGGTTATCCCAGTATACCATCGAGCATAGGAAGGGTAAGGACAATGTCGTACCAGACGCTTTATCAAGGTTACTCAAGGTTGAGGCTGTAAATACTACCATTACCCCCATACCGACTGGTGATGAATGGTATGATAAGATTATGACCGGTTATTCGACTTGCGGGAAAAATTACCCTAACTATCGCATAGACAGGGGTGTTCTGTATAGGTACAGTAAGGGCAAATATGAAAGAGGTAGTTCCCAAATCACTGCGTTCACAGGTCATGACAGAAAACCATTTACGGTCCGGTTCAAAACAGCACTAGCACGTTTAGACTCGTTGTCGATTGAACACACGATACAGTCTGTACATCTGTACGTGTAAGTACACACACTGCCGTATCGTCACGTATTCCCGCGTGTCGTACTCATGCCTTACCTCTGAAGCTGCACGCTATCGAAACTTAGTTATGGACGCAGGTACCGGACCCCCCCCCCCCCCGCCGAGCGGCGGGCGCGCGGCGCGCCAGCGCTCGCACAAAAAGCATAAACACTTGAGAAATACTACACGCACTTCATTATCGTTAATTATCGCAGGTTTTATTATAAATACGTAAGTAATCTAAAAACAATAAGAGATTATGACATTAACAGAAAAAAATAAACAGATGTCACGGCAATTTTGACGTGATACACGCGTCAAAATTCAACAATAAAAAAAAAAAAGAAATTATGGTTTTTAATGAGTAAGTCGACTAGAATATCTATCTGCCCATAGACTTAAATTGCCACAGACGATAAAAACCCTTATTTATAAGTAGAAATAGAGATTTAAACCGCGCGAAACGCGCGAACCCGCTGGTACGATTTTGTACCAGCGGAGCTTTACGCCGTTTGCCGTTGGGCAGCTATTTGTACCAACCGCATTCTTACAAGTCGAACGAAACAAAAATATACTTCCCACACTTTTGCTAGATTGGCCACATACACGCATCATGCGCGTGACCTTGGCCAGTTTATCCCATTGCTTAATTCGAGCAATTTTAATATGTTCTGATAGCAGTGAGCGTCTTGCGATGGATTGTGAAGGAGATAGCATAGGTTCTAATCTCGAATAGCGCAGCGCAAATTTTTGCAAATATTTTTATTTGCAATTATAATAATATTCAGAAGTGCTGCCTTTTTTATTAATGCTGTTATTGCAATAAAGGGTTTAGAATAAAAAAAATGCGTTTTGATTAATAAGAAATATAAAAAAATATTTATTCGTTCCAAGTAGGTATTTATTTTACATAAAGTTAACAAACCGTTACTAATAAGTATTGTTGTAAGATGTGAAATTTAAATAGATGTAAAAAAAACTTAGAAGCAATTTTGTCAAAGATTTCAAGTAGGTAATATTTTTATCAATGCAATTTGTATTATTTTGACATAAAAAGGTTTTAAATTATTTACTTATTTATTTATTTTACCATAAACATTAAGCTTCGATCATAATCGATGAATTTAAGCAGTAAATGAGAATATTAGAAAATATTCAAAATGTAAAACAACTACTTACTTACTAAATAAGTGATTAAGGTTAAGTATGGGCAGTTTGTTTACATTATGTATTTTACATTTTATTTGCTTTTAGTGAATAGGTATTGAGGTTATAGCTGAAGTATTCATTTTCTTTACGAAAAGAAGATTGAAACTAAACCTCAAATTTTAATCCCTAAATAATAATATTACCTACTTATTAAAATAATGTAATTTTTTTTTAATACGGTTAATTTTTGTACTAACTCCCATTATTCTCAATACAGTCAAGCAGACATTTAAATTGTCCCAATTGAAGTCTGGTGGTCTGGTGAAGTCTGGTTGGTCTTCGATGATGTAAGCCAGTTCAGTGTTGAGTGCACGATGAACGGTTAATAATGACGTGTTGAATAATTCAGCAAAATGTCTCGTTGGTATGAAACCATTTGTTTCATATTCAATCACCATGTGACGTCACTGCGCCTCGTGAATTAGCACCGGCTTTATCTTCCTCATATATCTTGACCCATAGACTCACAGCATTTCTCTAAAACAAATAACGGAATACCTACTGTTAGACATGCCTAAAAAAACACTAAAATAAAATACTGTTTAGTTTACTATTCATAATTAAGAAAAAAATACATAAATTACATTATATTTAGTAGGATATTATTGGGCATTCTACTCCACCGAGAGTGACGAGGCGAACGAAGTGAGCCGATGGAACGGAAGGTGGAGTAATAATTGAAAAATACTGGTTCGGCGCCTATTCCACCCGATGGAACGGAAGATGGAGTAGAAATCTTACATAGTAGAGTAAAATACTGATACTGGTTCGGCGCCTATTCCACCCGATGGAACGGAAGATGGAGTAGAAATCTTACATAGTAGAGTAAAATACTGGTTCGGCGCCTATTCCACCCGATGGAACGGAAGATGGAGTAGAAATCTTACATAGTGGAGTAAAATACTGGTTCGGCGCCTATTCCAGTTAGGCGCGGTTGCTAGTACATTTGTTCGAGTTAGTGACAATGAGTTATAAATGTCAATGTAATACATCAAATTGACTCATTATTAATATAACCGTTTCAAGCAGTCGTCATGAAATTTGTAAAACAACCACAATGGTTACATGTAAACAAACTTTGTGTTAATTCTCAGGAGACTGGTTTTCGCCATGGAGAATTATTACCTAAATCAGTACGATGCATCATTTGCGGTCCGTCAAATTGTGGAAAAACTAATTTATTAATCGGTCTTCTTATACACGAGAATGGTTTAAGATTTCAAAATGTGTATGTTTATTCGAAAACCTTACAACAACCCAAGTATGTTTTTTTAGAAAAAGTCTTGCAACAAGTACCAGGCATTTCATTTCAGAAATATCATGAAAATGAGCAAGTATTGAGTGTTCAAACCGCAAAACCAAATTCTGTTATTATATTTGACGATGTTGCTTGTGAAAATCAAAGTAGTATGCGTGATTATTTTGCTATGGGGAGACACAAGTTCATCGATTGTTTTTATCTAAATCACACGTATAGTAAAATCCCTAAGCAGTTAGTAAGAGACAACGCAAACCTAATCGTACTTTTCAAACAAGATGAAAGAAATATGAGACATGTTTATGAAGAACACGTCAACACTGACATGACATGGATTGAATTTCGTGAAATGTGTTCAAAAATATGGAGTATACCTTTCAATTATGGTGTAATTAATAAAGATTGTTCTAAAAACAAAGGATTTTATAGAAGTAAATTTGACACGTTTGTAGTCTTTGACTAAGAACAGGAATTATGTATTCCTGTTCACACCGTGACATTTTAATCGTCTTACAAAGGTGGTCCACTCAATTTATCCGACATAAAATACCTCCAGGCACGATTTTTTTTTTTACCATTAATTAATATAATAGGTACAAAGAAAAATAAATATTGCATTAGAATTCTGAAACATCCTGTTATTAATGTTTACGTATCAAACGGTAGAACATACCTACGCAGCGCACGGGTCGAGTAGATCATTCCAATACCGAAAGCCAATCAAGCATAGTCCACGTGGACTGTCATCCAATGAGGAGCTCTAATGCTTTGAGTAGAGCCGCGCGTGTCACGCCCCGCCCCTTTCACTCGAAAAATAAGTGAAGGTCAATCTCGCTCGCAGCGTCTCAGTTGCGGCCGAATACCGGAAGTGGAAGTGCGCGCGCGCTACCGGATATCAAACGTTGTTTGCGATCGTTACAGTGCAAGAAGTGAATAGTTCCTCATAATCATTGTGAAGTAGGTATTCACAATGATTATGAGGAACTATCGATACTCGAGTATCGAGTACCTACAAATGGTGCGCCTGTACGCAGTGAGTGGTGACAATTTACGGGGAGCAAGGAGATTGTACGCTGCGCCAAATAATCTGAAAATGTTACGCAACCGAGGTGTGATCAACCCGCAAGTGCCAGGACTGCAATTTCAGTAACTACATATCTTTTGTTTGTTATTTGCTAGGTTAGTAGACATGAGTCAAATTTCTATCTTCAATAGGGTCGAACGAAGACAAATTGATCAGTTATTGAAATCGGCCGTATGTTTGTAACTTTCTTTTTTATTAATCTGCACTTACTATGTACCTATACCCCATTTGAAATAAGATTAGATATTGAAACAAACCTTTATACAGTCCGTTCAACCGATTTTGACTTCTATTCCGTAGGCATAAGGATGGCATTAAAAGAAAAAAAGGTTACACACATTTTTGCAATAGGGGGAATGAACTCTGTTAAAGATGCCGCCACTTCAGTCCGTGCCGCCTTTGGAACGCAATGCTCGGACCGCGCTCATAACAGGGTGTTTCAAACTACGTCATGCGTCTTACTATTGAATTTTTTTTTTTTTTTTAATTACTCAAATGTTCATAAATACCTATCTTTTTTTTATGAATGTGTAGTAGTCATTGGATACATGAAGTGGGCTGCGGATGAAAGACGATTAAAATGCCACGGTGTATAAGACTATTACCTGTCTGACATTATTATTCACCTTACGACGCTAAACCAATTACGACCTATTTTACCAATATGGAAAAATCATTGAAACTTTAACAAAATTGTTGATGCAGCAGAAGCTGTAAAAATAAAAGTGCGAAAAATGAGAGATGCAGTGATTAACAATTAACAAGCACTGGAATCTGTTTTCAAACCTGTAACAGAACCTCTCAACCTAATTGCTAATGCTAGTAAGCAAACTCCTCTTCTGCGTGCTAGTGATGATTTTGCTGATGTTCCGTTTATTAACAAAACTTCACAGAGAGAAGGAACTGGTAGCGCAGGAAGTAATGATAATAATGGTGATGAAGACAAATATGAATCCGATATCAACAGTGACTCTTCTTATGAATCAGTAGTTGAAAAGAATGAAGATTGTGATATGTCATCCTGGTCACTATCTTCAGAAGCGTTGGTAGATATTCCATTTGGGGTTAGAGCAGACCGCGGGAAACTGATGTTAGGTTCTGCTTCCATAACGATCAATGATCAATACATAACCGTAGCTGGAAGTAAATACCGAAATACACCTGGTTTAAAACAGTTGTTGCTGAAGAAAGATGTAGACTTAAGCTTAGTTACAGATAGTGATATGCAAAATTATAAGTCGATGCTTCTTGATACAAATGCACATCGTCGGGACTACGAGCCAACTAAACCAATAAAAAGTAATAAAGGACAAAAATATTTGCAAGTTATTAAATCTCTTTTTAAACTGAAGAATACAGTTTAGGGAAAGGGTCTACCGTTATTAAAAAAGTGGAGAAAAAATGTAGATTTAGTGTACTGGGATAATCCTAATGAATTAGTGGAAAGATTTAAATTATTAATTGCATCTAGAGATGCTGGCAACACAGGATTAGATAATGAAATTAAATCTATCATTGAAGAATTGCGTGAAAGTAAAGTTATAAATAAATAAATACTTAAAAATGTCTTTATTTTACTATCAGCCTCTCGATACAATACACCTTAAACATGAACGTAGACAAATTCGGACACTACATTCACAAAAGAATGCGTTTATCAGAGTTATTTGAGTTTAATGAGAATGCATTGTTAAAATCAGAGAACGGAGATTTTGATTTAAAAACATCAAGACTGAAAGGAATTAGATCTCCAGTAGAAGCAGACGAAGCTGTGAACAAGGATTATGTAGATCGATTGAATGCTTACACATTAAAAGAATTAAATAATCTGGCAGTGAACAAGTATTATGTAGATCGATTGAATGCTAACACATTAAAAGAATTAATTAATCTGGCAGTGAACAAGGATCATGTAGATCGATTGAATGCTAACACATTAAAAGAATTAAATAATCTGGTTGTGAACAAGGATTATGTAGATCGATTGAATGCTAACACGTTAAAAGAATTAAATAATCTGGTTGTGAACAAGGATTATGTAGATCGATTGAATGCTAATATGTTTAAAGAATTTAATAATCTGATTGGTACATTGCGTTCTCAAATCATAAAAGATGCAAAGGGTACAGTTCAAGCTACTTTAAAAGCATGGATACCTGAGGTTTCAACTCATTTGCAAGATAAGTTTTATACTAAAGCAGAGGTAGATAAATTACTTCTAAAAACTCCGTAATGGTTAAACAACAAATTGTAAATGAAATACATAAAGCCGCACGAAGAAATTTCCTTCGACGTTCTGTTATTCTGAAAGGAATCAGCGACTTATGGCAAGCACACTTGATGGACATGCAAAACTTGAAAAAGTATAATAAAGGTTACAATTTCATCTTAGTGGTGATTGACTGCTTCTCAAAGTATGCCCGGGCTGAACCGTTAAAATCGAAAAATAAATTTGATGTTACTCATGCATTCGAACGTATACTGCTTAGTAGTCGTAAAAATCCTGTTAACTTTCAAGCTCTTATGAAAAAGCACAACATTAACCATTACTCATCGTTTTCTACTAAAAAAGCATCAATTGTAGAGAGACTGATTAGAATTGTAAAAAATAAATTATATAAATATTTTAGTCTCAATGGAAACTATAAGTGGTTAGGTCTACCATTGGAAGATACATTGAAGAGATATAACAACACTAAACATCGCACTATTCAATTTAAACCGGTTGATGTGAATAAATGTAATGAACAAGTAATCAAAGAAAATATTGAAAAAATAAAAAAACATGATTTAGTTCAGTGGAAGCCTAAATTCAAAGTTGGTGACTGTGTTCGTATAAGTAAATACAAACATAATTTTGAGAAAGGTTACACTCCTAATTGGTCAACTGAATTATTTATTATAAAAAAGGTAAATAAAACCTTACCAGTGACGTATCACATAGAAGATCAACGAAAGCAAAAAATATTAGGAGCTTTTTACGAACAAGAACTGCAAAGATCTAACCATCCAGATATTTATTTGATAGAAAAGGTTTTGAAAAAGAAAGGAAATAAATTGTATGTCAAATGGTCCTGGTCTAAACAGTGCAGAAAACAGTTGGATTGAAAAAGCTGCAATAATGGACTAAGATATTATATAATAATAAAATAAAATAAAATAAAAAAGCCTTTTATTTCTTACAGCTTATTAAACAAGAAGTTTGATTAGATTAAGTTAGTTTACTTACATGCTATTAATAGTTTTGTTAGTAAGTTTGGTTCCTAAATTTACTTGTGTTAGTTTTTCCTTAATCCTATACTATTATACTATTATTCTTCATTCTGTAAGAACTCCTCTATAGGTGAAGGCCTCCTCCAAAGATAGCCATTCCTCTCTAGATTGGGCTACTTGAATCCAGTTGGGACCAGCTGTTTTTTTGATATCGTCTTCCCAACCAGCTACAGGTCTACCTCTCTTTCTTTTTCCCTGTGGACCCGCCCATGTGGTCACCGTTTTCGTCCATCTCTTGTCACGTAGACGAGCCACATGTCCGGCCCACCTCCATTTTAGTGACTTAGCCTGTTCTAGTCCATCCCTTGCCTTGGTTATGTTTCTAATTTTGGTGTGTCTAATTTTTTGCTTCTTTCTAATATTCAGCATACTGCGTTCCATACCCCGCTGACATGCAATTATTTTATCCTTTGTTTTTTTGTTGAATTTCCATGTCTGGCAAGCATACGTGAGGCACGGTATTAGGCACGAGTTTAGTACTTTAGTTTTAATTTTGATCGGCATGCTGCTTTTGAATATGTCCCTCAGTGCCCAGTATTTGTTCCAGGTAAGCTGTGTCCTGCGTTCTACTTCTTGATCGTTACTACTTTGGTGTAAGCTAATTTGTTTACCCAGGTATATGTAGCTGTCTGTATATTTGAGAGGCTCGCTACCAACGTATACTGTTCTCTTTTCGCTGTTAGTCATCAACATTGTTTTGGATAAGTTCATTTCCAAACCTACTAGTTTACTGGCGTCATTAAGTGATTCTATCATATATTGGATTTCTTGTCCTGTTTGAGATAACAGAACCAAGTCGTCTGCAAACCTTAGGTGGCTTAGGTAGGCACCCTCAATCTTAATACCCCGATCTTTCCAATTGAGTTGACTAATGATTGATTCCAGTGTTGCTAGAAACAGCAATGGTGAAAGAGGGTCACCCTGTCTTACTCCTCTTTCTATCGGGAACCAAGGCCCAGCTGTCTCTAGTTTGATTCTGCTCTTGCTGTTATTGTATATACTCTTGATTACAGAAATGTATTCTTTTTCCACCCCTTGTGTTGTTAGGCTTTCCCATATGTTTTTATGTGATACACAATCAAATGCTTTACTGTAATCAATGTATGCAATGTAGAGTGGTCTTCTTTTCTCGCGGTATTTCTCAATCAGAAGTTCCAATGTGTGTATGTGGTCGATCGTTGAGTATCCCTTTCTAAACCCGGCTTGCTCGACAGGTTGACGTGCTTCCAGTGTGGAGTATATTCTCTTATTTACTATTGAAGAGAAGAGCTTGTAGATGGTAGGTAGCAGGCTTATTGGCCTGTAGTTACGTATATCATTGGGGTCACCTTTTTTGTAGATAAGGATAATGTCAGATTCTGACCACTGGGTGGGTGTTTCTCCAGTTTCAAGAATGAGGTTAAACAGTTCGGTCAGGTGAACTATAAGAGTTGCTGAATCGGTTTTTAGTATCTCATTTGTGATGCCATCAGAACCTGGGCTTTTCTCTGGTTTGAGAGTTTTTGTTGCTGTTATTACTTCGCTTATTTCAATCTGAGGTATAGGTAGATTTCTATTGTTGGGACTTAGGTATTGATCTCTTCCATCCGTGCTTGTTGTTTCTCTGGTGCTGTATAATTCTTTGTAAAATTGTGTTGCTATAGTGATGATGTCTTTAAGGTTGTTGTGTGTTTTTTTGCCCTGTTTCAAACCTTCGATCCAAGTTTTATGTGTTCGCAGCTCTTTGTAAGCTTTCTTTGAGCCTCCAGTTTGAATTATGTGTTTTTCAATAGTGTTATATCTGTGGTTTGAGTAATCAATCCTAGTATACTTACTTATAAGCTTGTAAAGGGCAGAGATCTCATTTTTAATTGCTCTTGATTTGGGTTTTGTCTTCTGACGTTCCTTTCGTCTCTCTATAAGCTGTAGCGTGAGCTTTGTCAGAATTTTATGTGCTTTTTGTTCTTTATTTTTGTTTTGCATTGCTTGCAGGTTTGGCGATGTCTTTGACAATATTGTCGTAATAGCTTTGCACTGTTTTATTAAACGGTGCTTTCAGTGTCTTATTTATGCACTCGTTGAATTGAGAGATATCGTCTTCGTTAGTTATTGTTTTCTTTTGATGGTTATTGTACTTTGTTCGGCTTTTCTTTGATTGTGCATGTGATATCGTTGCTCTGACGGGCCTGTGGTCTGAGGGAAAGTTAATATTCAGTACTTCTATATTTTGAAATAACTGGGGACGGTTTGATAGAACAAGATCGATTTCATTTTTGTATTTTTTATCAGGAGAGAGCCATGTCCATCTGTTTTTTATTTTTTTCTTATAAAATGTGTTTATTATTGACAGTTTGTTTTCCAGAGCAAATTCTATCAATCGCTGTCCCCTCTCATTCCTCTCGCCATATCTGTTCGGTTTCGTGACTTGATATTCTTCCTTTTTTGGTTTACCAATTTTTGCATTCCAGTCTCCCATGAGTATGAAGTCTTTATATGATATATCAAACGCTTTGTTTAGTGTAAAGTAGAAATTGTCAATCTCGTCTTTGTTAGCTTTTTCCGTAGGGGCATAAACTTGTATAATTGACAACCGCGTATCTTCGAATACCAAGTTTAAAATAGCGACTCTTTCTGATAGGCCTATGTAGCTCTCTATGTTGTTTTTGTGGCATTTTTTTATTAAAAAGCCTACACCATACAATCCAGGCGTTTGTCCCGTGTAGCATAATATAAAATTGTCATACTCTTCTATTATGTCTCCCATACGCCTAGTTTCAGACAGTCCTATTATGTCATATTTGATGTTTGATAAGGATTCATTTAATTCAATTAAGCGATCGTATGTTGAGAGTGTTTTGACATTGTATGTTAAAATGTAAAGTTTTCCTGATGTTCTAGTCTTAGTAGTGGTGCTATTGGTTGTGGTAGGTATTTTTGTTTCTAATTTTGATTTTGATTTTGATTCTGTTTGATCTTTTGGTGGGTCTTGGTCATATTCTTCCTCGGTGACCAGCCGGCTTTCGAGGAGGTTACAGCACCATAGACCACATCCACACAGTGCGGCAAATTATACAGAAGTCCGAAGAGTATAATCGGCCCCTATGTCTTGCTTTTGTGGACTATGAGAAGGCTTTTGACTCTATCGAGACCTGGTCTGTTTTGGAGTCTATGCAGCGATGCCAAGTTGACTGGCGATACATCCAAGTGCTGAGATGTCTTTATGAAAACGCGACAATGACCGTCCAAACTCAGAACCAGCAAACTGAACATATCCCCCTGCGTCGAGGTGTGAGGCAAGGGGACGTTATTTCCCCGAAATTGTTCTCTAACGCTTTAGAGGATGTGTTTAAGACGCTGAACTGGGAAGGACGCGGCATTAACATCAACGGCGAGTACATCTCACACTTGAGATTTGCAGATGACATCGTCATAATGGCTGAGTCGCTGCATGACTTACAGCAGATGCTGGACGGCCTGGTTGATTCTTCTGTACGCATTGGTCTCCGGATGAACTTGGACAAAACCCAAGTTATGGTCAACGACCACGTTAGTCCGGGACCGATTGCTGTTAATGGCGATGCTCTCGAAGTTGTTCGTGAATACGTTTACCTCGGTCAAACTCTGCAGTTTGGTACGAACAACTTTGAGAAGGAGGCTAACAGAAGAATTCAGCTGGGCTGGGCAGCTTTTGGGAAGCTCCGTCGAGTCTTCTCGTCGCGTATCCCGCAGAGCCTAAAGACTAAAGTCTTCAATCAGTGCGTCCTGCCTGTGATGACCTATGGAGCCGAAACGTGGACACTCACGGTACGGCTGGTCCATAAATTCAAGGTCGCTCAGCGAGCTATGGAACGTGCTATGCTTGGAGTATCTCTGAGAGATAGAATCCGGAATGAGGTAATCCGGCAGAGAACCAAAGTTGTCGACATAGCTCACAGAATAAGCAAGCTTAAGTGGCAATGGGCCGGCCATATTAGCCGTAGAACCGATGACCGCTGGGGTAGACGTGTTCTTGAGTGGAGACCGCGAATCGGAAAACGTAAGGTAGGACGCCCTCAGGCTAGGTGGAGCGACGATCTTCGCAGGGTGGCTGGTAGCAACTGGATGAGAGCTGCCGAGAATCGAGCTGAATGGCGTGCAATTGGAGAGGCCTATGTCCAGCAGTGGACTGCTATAGGCTGATGATGATGATGATGACCAGCCGGCTTGGAAGATGTGAATTATTTTTTGATATTGTTTCCTTTATGTTATCCGTGTGGGAGGGGTGCTGTAGTTGCTAATACTTCTCTTTGTTATTCTCCTTTTACGGGTGCGTTATTTGGGGTTTTGGTAGTCAGGAAATTCAGAATCCCTGGTTTTACGACTTCATCTGTCAGACTAGCCGAACTTTTATATTTCGTCTGAGTATCCGTATTTTGAGTCTTGTTCTTCTTGCTGGTCTGCGTTCTAATTTCGTCACGCCCGGCGAGGTTGGTTTCGGGAGACGTAGAAAGCATTCTTTTATTTTTGGCTGTTGTGTTCGTTTTGTCTCGTATTATTAGTTTATCATATTTTATTATTACCGAATTTCCCTTCTCTTTCTCAATTCTTGCCTGCTCTTGTAATTCTTTTCTTCTTTCTTAAGATATTATATAACCATTTTTAATTTGAAATCATATCATTATAATTTGAGTGATGCAAGGGGGTGGACTAGTTAACAACATAATTAATAATCTACCATTCGAAGTTCATTTGCCAGGATACAATTATTGCGGACCAGGAACCAAACTTCACAAACGCTTAGCGCGAGGTGACCGAGGTGGAAAGGTGAAAAACTAAGCTCTTGGCTAGTGAACAAAGTTATGAAAGTAAAACTAAAGTCTGGATCCGGCATTAAAATATTTAAAAGCTTAGTTTCAAAAATAAAATCAAAAATTAAGAAACTCAAATGCAAAGATAATAAGACTTTAATAAAAGCAGCTTACTTAACAGTAAAAAAGTTATATCCAAACATTCATCATCGAATTCGAGTACCTCGAGTAATACCCATACCAAAGACTGGAGGAGTTCTACCTTTAATTCCAATTTTCGCTGGTTTATCGGCTTTAGGAACTTTAGCTGGTGGTGCAGCTGGCATTTCAAAAACCGTCAATGATTACAAAGCAAGCAAACAAAATTTGCAAGAAACAGAACGACATAATAAAGCTATGGAGGCTTTAGTGTTGGGCAAGAGTTTATACACTAAGCCGTATAAAAGTGGTAAAGGATTGTGTTGTGGGTGTGGTTCGTTGTTACAAACAAAGCGTGTTTAGAGAAAGATTTATATTTAAACTTTAGAATTGAATGACAAAGGGTTTTGGGGTTAGGAAGCGCGCGTCGTCCTTGACGTTAAAAATGGCACTGTCCGCCCGCAAAATGGCGGTTCGCAACTTCCCCCTCTGACCCCGCGCACTCCCTTTACAACTTAAATGTAAACGTATGAGTTTGTGCGTCGCTAACACGCCCCACCCCAGTGCTGCCTTGGCAGCACTCACCATCAACTGGTATTCGAGCGACACGCGTGACCGGTCTAGTCAACACTCCTGATTTGGTCTTTAAGCGAATCATTCTGACTCGGTTGTCTTTTCCAGGAATCACTTCTTGAATTATTCCCTTGGGCCAAGAGTTGCGGGGACTGGCAGGGTCCACTATATGTACGAGGTCACCCTCTTGTAAATTTCTTTTTTCTTCTTGCCATTTCTTGCGGGGTAGCAAGTCTGGTAGTATTTCCTTAACCCATCTGCGCCAGTACATGTCAGCTAATCTTTGTGAAATTCGCCATTGTTTTCGCAGATAACAGTCTGAATTGTCAAATTTTCCAATGTGGGGTAGACCAGACGACGAGCCCAGCAAGAAATGATTAGGGGTTAATGTTTCGGGGTCATTTGGGTTTACAGATACGTGAGTTAACGGCCGGCTGTTCACCATATTCTCTACTTCTGTCAACAGCGTGTTTAGAGTTTCCTCTCTGGGTGCGCGTTCCTTTAAAATTATTTTCAGGCTGGTCTTTACGCTTCTGATGAGTCTTTCCCACGCCCCACCCCAGTGAGGACTCGCGGGCGGTATGAAGGTCCATTTGGTTTCGCGATTTAAGGCCTCATCTTTCAGCACTTCTTCGTCCAGTTCTTTTATAGCATTTTTCAGCTCCGTATCCGCACCTCGGAAATTTGTTCCGTTGTCGGAGTACAAATATTGTGGCCATCCTCGTCTCGCGGCCATTCTTCGTAACGCCATAATAAATGATTCAGTTGTTAGGTTACTGACTACTTCCAGATGGATTGCTCGTACTGTCAAGCATGTGAATAAGACGCCGTATCTTTTCTCGCGGCGCCTTCCCACCGTGACTTCTATGGGACCAAATAAATCCACACCACAGTAAGTGAAAGGCCGTTCATGATGGGCCATTCGAGCACCGGGTAAGTCTCCCATTCTTGGTACTTCTGGTTTGGATTTACTTATTCTGCAAGTTGAGCATTTAGATGTTACATGTTTAACGGTAGGTCGAAGTCTGGTGATCCAGTATCTTTGTTTGACTTCATTTACAACTGTTTCTTGATTTCCGTGTGCGTAGTAGTAATGATAATACTTAACGATCAATCTCGCAACGTAACTTCTTCCATCTAATATTACAGGGTTTTTTGTTTCAGGTAGAATCCCAGGAGCAGCTCCGATGCGGCCACCGACGTGCATGACTCCGTGTTCATCCAGGTAAGGAGACAAGGTAAGTATGTTACTTGTGTTTGGTACACACCTGTTGTTTTTTATTTCAGCTAACTCCTTACTAAACGATTCAGCTTGTGATTTCTTTAATAATAATATTTCAGCCTTCTTCATAGTGTCGTCGAACTCAAAAGTAAGCTTCTTGCATTTATTTATAAACTTGAGTACCATAGAAGCCGATCGACGTAAGCGAAGCCAGGAACTAAATCGAGTAGCATCAGGAACGGGTAAGTTAATTTCTTGTGCATCTATTCTTATTAAATTAATACTCTCCACTGTTTCTTTTCTTTCCACAGATATGATGTCATGCGGCCATTCGTCTTCTTTGCAGTGTAAGAATGTAGGTCCGTACACCCATTCATCCTGCAGGACGGGGCAAACGTAGTTTTCTCTTGTAGCAATATCGGCTACGTTTAATTTTGTAGGCACATAACGCCATTCATTCATCTGCGTTAACTCATCAATTTCGCCTAAACGGTTTGCTACGTATACTTTATAGTCGCGAGCATCATTTCTTATCCAGTGTAGCACTGTTGTCGAGTCACTCCAGAATATTCGTTGCTCAGCCTTAATCGTATGTTCTCTAGCCACTGAGTCTGCTAGTCTAGCCGCTAGGACAGCAGCTTGAAGTTCCAAGCGTGGAATAGTTATTGGTTTGTTTCCTACGACCCGACATTTGCTCGTGATGAATGCTACGCGTGTAATATTCCTGTCATCATTCCATCGCCAGTACGCGGCGGCGCAGTATGCCTTGCTAGACGCATCGCAAAATACATGCATCTGTAGATGTCTATAACTATTTTGAGTAACAATCTTCCGGTCATTAATATTGCAACATTTGCAACAGCTGTGCGTCGTAGCACTCGTAGCGGACGTCGCGTCTGCTACGCTCGTAGCAATATTCGTAGCAGTCGTAGCGGTGGCGCTTGAGGTGGGTGGCGGGGAGATATTATTTTTCTTCTCGCTCACTCCTGTGGTAGCAGCCGTATAGTGCCTTGGCAAGCTAACATCTTGTAATGATTTCAATAAACAAATCCATTTTGACCTTTTCTCAAACACTGTATCATTTATAAAATCATCCCAACTGATCTTTAATTTCCATGTTTCTTGTAATATAATTTTTCCAGTAATGGTGTACGGTGCTAGAATGCCATAGACGTCAAAAATGGACATTACCACGCGTAACATTTCCCTCTTGGTAGGCTTTTGTGACCCATTTATAATACTTTCAGATATCCGCTTGAAAGATACGTCGAATCTTAAAGTATCATCGCTTGGATGCCAAATCAATCCAAGTGTGCGTTCGCCTTCATAATGTTGACCAATTTTGAATTTGACAGCTGCATCGCCTAGTAAATCTTTAGGTAGACTCGAGAGTACTTCTTTACTATTACTTGTCCAATTCCGCATCTCGAAACCGCCTCTCTTGTGGATGGACATGACGTCATGAATCAGCTGTATGGCGGTCTCTTCGTTAGGTAGGCTGTCTATGTAATCATCCATATAGTGACTTTTATGTATAGCGAAAGCTGCAGCAGGCATTGATGACTCGTATTGCTTTGCGTTTTTGTTTTTCACAAATTGGGCTATAAAGGGCGAGCAATTAGCACCAAAAATTAGAGACGTCATCACGTAGGTGTTTATAGGTCCTTCTGGTTCTTCTCTGTATATAAAGCGGAAGGCATCCTGGTCTTCTGGTCGAATTTTTACTCTGAGGAACATATCTTTAATGTCTCCAGATACGGCTACTCGATTTTCTCTAAATCGCAACATAATGCCGAATAATGACATGAGTAGGTCAGGGCCTTTTAATAAGTAATCGTTAAGTGATAACCCATTTGTCTTAGCTGCTGCGTCAAACACTAAACGCAGTTTCTTTTTGTTGGGATTATCAACTCCACAGTGAGGCAAGTACCAAGTTCTCGGCAGTGTAACATTAAGGTTGTTACATCTTTTTGCGTAGTCGTTATCAAATAGATATCGTATGCGTTCTTTGTATCTTTTCGCATATTCTTTGCTTCTATTTAATTTGAGTTCTACTCCTTTCAGTCTACACAGAGCCGTCGGATACGAGTCCGGCATCACACAGTTCTCGTCTCGCCAAGGTAAGCCAACATGCCATTGACCCTCGATAAGAACAGAAGTTCGTTCTAAACTTTCTTCAGCGCGTAAGTCTTCTGAGTTCTGTCTCGGCTTGCCAGACACCCCCATGGACTCGATTGAGAACGACCTCCGTACCTCCTCCTGGATCTCTTGAAGTATACATTCAGTTTCTGTGACGTCACTAGTGACAAACAATGAGGAGTGACGTATAGCAGAATCAGGTAAGTAAACATTAGGTACCCTTCCATGCAGGCACCAACCCAGGGGAGTCCGGGTGGCACAGGGTTCATTGGGTCTACCCACCCTCATTTCCAGAGGTAAGAGAAGGTGACAATTATCTTGTCCGATTAACATTTGTGGTTGTAGTTGTGTTTTTGAGCATAAATTATGGCTGACGTCACATAGGTGCGTGTAGTTTTTAGTATTTACTGTAGACATACTTTGTGGTAGGTTTAATTCTTTAACAATTCGCGCGTCGATAGTAAACATCTTGTTATCAACTCCACACAAAGTTATCTTTGCGCGCTGTGCATCGCACACTAGTTCAGTATCGTTCCACGCGCCACACACACGAAGACATTCCCGGCGACCGCGGAGCCCCACTCTCTCCGCCAGCGAAGCACTAACCAACGAAACAGTCGAGCCGTCGTCTAGCAGCGCGGTCGTACTCACACTTCCGTTCGGACCGTGAATGTTTATAGGTACAATTTTTAACATTACGGAACAGCTGACATTAATATTTGTTATTGTTTCGGATGGAACTTCAGTTGCGGGTTGTACCGCTGGCGCTGGCGCTGGCACGGATTCACTGTTTTCTTGACGCGGCTCATAATGTAATAACCGGTGATGAGATTGTCCACAATTGTTTAGGTCACAGCTGGGAGCGGTGCACGTGTCCCTACGATGATGCGCTAGTAAACACTTATAACAAATACCGTAACGCTTTACGTGCAGCCATCTGTCCTTTCGTAGTGATTTTTTAAACTTTTTACACTCAGTTAATTTGTGACTAGCGGTACGACAATAACGACACTTTTCTTCACTTTGTCCATCTTGCACTAGAACGGTTTGAATATTGTTCACTTTATCACTTTGTTTACGTTTGACATTGTCCGTTCTAGGTTGTAATAAAGTAGCACTACAGGTTGATATTTTCACAGCTTCTTCGGTGAGGAAATCTGACAGCACATCTAGTCTAGGTTTTGGTGATTCGGCAGTGATAAACGGGTAACTATAGTCTGTCCACTTCGCGAGCAGGGTAGTAGGTAGCTTGAATAAAATAATGTTAGCTACTTCCATGCCTTGTAGGTATTCATAGCGGCCAAGGGCTCGTACAGCTGCGACGTAGTTCTTTACTTTGACAGAAAATGGTACAATTTCTCGATGGTAAACTGTAGACAGGTTATTCATTTTTTTTATGTCTGACACGATGCGGGAGAGAATCACGTCAACGTTTCCGAATTGCAGTTTCAACGTGGAAATTACGTCTGCTGACGAAGCACCACTGATGAGCAGGCCAGCGACGGTTTCTTGAGCGGCGCCACGTAAACATTTACGTAACCGCCAAAGGTTTTCTTTATCGGTGAAATTACAGATTTCTGTGGATTCCGTATACGCTTGCTCGAAATGGAGCCACTCTTTTGGGTCGCCGCTGAAACTAGGGAGTTCTTTCGGAGTGCTGAGACGACTTATTAGTTTGGTATTTTGCTGGATTGCGGAGGACGTGACGAGTTCTTTTATTGCGCTCGCAAGCTGTTGAGTTGCTCCTTCTGTGTCGGCCGGGTTCGTGCGCGACTTGTTTTTATCACTGTCAAGCTGCTGTAGTTCCTGTTGACTATGCTCTAACCACTTTTCAATATCACCCGCGCCGTTATTTTGCTCCGATGTTTCTGATGGTGGACTGTATTCTTCTTCGAGTTCTGCTAGGTCCGCCGCTAATTTTCTATCGATGAGTTCCATTTCAATACGCGCCTTCGCCTGGGCTGCTTCTAGTTCCAGTCTCTTTTTCTGAGCTTGTATCGATTGTGATGATGACGGTTTCTTGGACTTGACCGACAGACGTGATGTATGTGAAGGCGGATATTGTTTACCGGTTCGTTCCGATTTCACTACACTCGCGGCACAAGAAGTCTTTACTTTTAGTTCATCATCTTTCTTTTTCTCTGGTGTAGGCGGTTGTATTTTATGTGCCCCGGTTACCGATTGTGACTTTGCCTCCAACTTCTCCTTTTCTCTCAGTTTGCTTGTGGTACTGCGCGTGTTTACCATGATTCTACTCGGCGGCGGAGTATTGAACATTCGCGATCTGGCTCGAAGACCACTGTTGTGGGTGTGGTTCGTTGTTACAAACAAAGCGTGTTTAGAGAAAGATTTATATTTAAACTTTAGAATTGAATGACAAAGGGTTTTGGGGTTAGGAAGCGCGCGTCGTCCTTGACGTTAAAAATGGCACTGTCCGCCCGCAAAATGGCGGTTCGCAACTTCCCCCTCTGACCCCGCGCACTCCCTTTACAACTTAAACGTAAACGTATGAGTTTGTGCGTCGCTAACAGATTGTTTATAACATCTTCAAAAAATTGAAAAATATGCTACCCAATCGCCCTCTAACTAATGTAGACATCCGAAAGTACTCAAGAGACATTCCACATTTTCGTGGGGTCTACATGAAGGATCGATTACCTCGAAAGCCGAAACGCATTGAATGTGGTATCGTTAACTTAGACGATTCTAAGAACGATGGAACGCATTGGGTAGCTTATGCTAAAGTACACAATCACTGTGAATACTTTTTTGGAATAAAAATGTAATATAAAATATATGCTTTTCTTTAATTTCAATCATTTGCAAGATGTCACTCACTTTGTCTATAACTGGAGACTCGTCAGTGTTAACTACATACTATCCTAATACTTTGCAACTAGATGGAGAGTATGAGTGTGCTTTATTACACTTTTCAACATTTAATTCTATTCCAAACATTGATAAAAGTAATAATAAGTTCTATTATGGTTTTAATGAAGTTATTGAAATACCGGAAGGTACTTATGAATTGCAAGATATCAGTGATTATTTAAAATCCGAAATAAAAGATGCAGTGATCAAACTGCGGTGCAATAATAATACTTTAAAAACTACTATATTCTGTTCAAAAGATATTAATTTTACCAAAGAAGACTATTAGGATTTAACAAACAAATCTTGAAAGCAAATAAATGGCATGTGTCACAGTCTCCAGTCAACATTCTACCTACGACCGTAGTCAGGATTGAATGTGATATTGTAAGCGGTTCTTATGTAAACGGTGAACCAAGTCATATTATTCACGAATTTGCACTTAATGTGCCACCTGGATACAGGATCATAGAAATCCCGAAGAACGCAATATACTTTCCAATCAATCAAAACAACATAAGCTGCATACACATCAGACTGTTAGATATAAACAAACGATTAATCAATTTACGTGGTGAAGAAGTGCAGGTATATCTGCATCTTAGAAGAAAAAAATGATTGACTACAATAAAAATGTGTCTCAACAAGTAAAGAATATCAGTTCTGCTCGAGCTACCTATCAAATAAGACCTCTCTCTAAGAAGAAAATAAAATTAACTAAAGACAATAAAGCATTCCTTAGAGTGATCGGATTGCTAAAATGAATATCTTAGACGTTTTATCCGCTCCGACTTATGATAATACTATAGAAGGAATCGAATTTCATTCCTACAAGCCCTATGTAACAAGTTTCAACAGGAACGATGAAATCCGCATACCTATCAACCAACAGGACTTGTACATATTACCATCAGCTAGCACCTTATATTTGCAAGGAACTGTTATCGTTAGCAAAAAAGATACGAAGGACAAAGCTACTAGTGTCAATTTCACGAACAATGCTCTACTCTACTTATTCCAAGACATTAGGTATGAGCTAAATGGAGTGGAGATTGATAAAATAAAAAATGCAGGTATAACAACAACCATGAAATCACTCATTTCGATGAACGAAAGTGAATCAAAAATGTCTAATGCCTGGGGCTGGAATATTGATGTCACCAATTGTGCTTTTTTTTTTTGGGTGGGAAATCATCAAATGACTTCTCCCGCTCTGGGCGGAGCGGAAGGGCGTGTCAGACTCTTACTGACTAAAACCCACCCGTGTTCCTTCAGTTGCCTGTTGCCAGGGTCCCGGTATCCCTTTCGGACTATTCCGCAACCCTGGCAGGCATCGGTCCTAACGGACCCCGTCAGGTGTGCTGACATCTCTTTGACGCGCGCGTGGAACACGACGCGCCATCGACCCGGGCCTGGTCCTTATCGGACGGCGAGCTACCCATTGCTCGCCGTCCGCAAGCCCGCGCCTATGGTGTCTCCAGCGGCGGCGGTTAGGGGCGTGAGGGCGCAGGCCTTGCCTCTCCCTCACGCGTTCCGCCTCCTCCTTCGCGAGCATCACTGCTTCGTAGAAGGAGGTGACCGCTTCCCATGCTCTCTCGCTCCGTACCATGGCCTGGACCAGGGCCGGACGCGAGAGGTCAGTGCCGCCAATCGCCTCCACGAGGACACGGCGGTGCTCCGCCCAAGCAGGGCACATCTCCACCGTATGCTCCACCGCGTCCTACGGACGATCCGCACAGTGGTGACACCCGAGCGTTTCCTCCCGCCTAATCCTACACAGGTACCTCCCGAAGCTGCCATGTCCGGTGAGGACCTGCGTCAGGCGGAAGGTGAGGACGCCGTGGCGCCTCTCCAGCCACTCCTCAAAGAGGGGACTTATCGCCGCAATTGTGGCGTGCCCACCCACCAATTGTGCTGACATCTCTTTGAGGCGCGCGTGGAACACGACACGCCATCGACCCGGGCCTGGTCCTAATCGAGCAAGGACGGCGAGCAATGGGTAGCTCGCCGGCCGCAAGCCCGCGCCTATGGTGGTCGGGAATCCGCCTGGGATTCCCGACGCCCAGGGCGTCTCCAACGGCGGCGGTTAGGGGCGTGAGGGCGCAAACTTTGCCTCTCCCTCACGCGTTCCGCCTCCTCCTTCGCGAGCATTACTGCTTCGCAGAAGGAGGTGACTGCTTCCCATGCCCTCTCGCTCCGTACCATGGCCTGGACCAGGGCCGGACGCGAGAGGTCACCGCCGCCAATCGCCTCCAAGAGGACAGGGCGGGGCTCCGCCCAAGCATGAGCATGAGCGTGTCTCGCTCTACAACCCTGGAAACACAAATCTTGAAAGATTTCTGAATGTCTAAGACACAATAATTTAGCTAAAAACAAAATAAAACAAAGTAGTGCTCCTTCAAAGCTTTTAGTTGATGCGAACATAGTTACTAACACAAATGAAATCTGCGAGGTTTTTAACAAGTATTTTTCAACCATAGGATCCATCCTGGCAGACAGAATACCGAAAAAATATCATGACACCTCAACCCAATCTGTTTTAATTAACTCATAACAGACGGGGAATTTCCAGACACCCTAAATATTGCAAAGGTCACACTAATCTATAAATCCGGACCAAAAACCGACCCCTGAAACTATCGCCCGATCTCTGTGCTACCAATAATGTCAAAATTTTTGGAGAAAATAATACATAGGCGTCTGTTAAACTACCTGGACTCTTTTGATTTTCTATCGGAACGCCAATATGGATTTAGAGCTAAAAATAATACCACTGCAGCCACTATTGATCTGATAACAAAAATTAGAGATGATATAGATAAAAAAAATACTGTCGTACCATCGCACAGTGTGTAATATGTCGTATCTAGCGTCACTTTATTCAATGCGTCATATTTATTTTTGTATCTCGTAGCACAGTTAATATTTTAAACTGAAACTTTTTTTGGACATACAGAAGGGTTTCAGGGGAATGGTATAAAAAAACTTTTATACCATTCCCCCTCTAAAAAGCTTATTTTATTCACTGAAAACAGTGAATAAAAAGCTCTTTTAATCACTGTTTTGGTGTTTGAATTTAGAACACACCAATATATTCGAACTTCATCTCAATGCTATAAAAACTCCTATTATTTTGATTTTCGAACAGGAGTTCAGCATTAGAATAATAACTATTTTGTGTTCTTTGCTGTCATTAGTAAATTGGCGCTATTTTAAATATTGTAAGTTATTATAATATTGTTACTGATAATAAATCGATTGAAAATGTATTCAAGTGATGAAGATGTGTTAACACCTGAGTTTATGAAAGAGAGGGCGGCCGATATAGTAGAAAACTTACTACCCAACAAATCACGGCTGGTTTACATTAAAGCCTACGATGAGTTTTGCAAATGGAAAAATGAAAATCAAGCTTCTGGCACATTTTCAGAGTCTGTTTTCCTAACTTATTTTAATGAGCTGTCGAAGAAAAAGAAGTCATCGACATTATGGAGTATGTATTCTATGCTACGGTGCACTATAAAAACAAGGCATAATATTGACATAAAAACATACTCGAAGTTGCAAGCCTACCTTAAAAGGCTATCAGAAGGCTACAAACCGAAAAAATCCTTGGTTTTTACCGCTCAAAATGTTGAACGCTTTTTGAATGAAGCACCAGACTCGCAATTTCTGGCAGTAAAAGTAAGTAATCTTCAACAAATGTCAATACAAGTAGTTTAAAACTATTTAATTGTAAACCAATCAACATCAATTTTGTAACAGATTTTCTATTTTTGTGTACAGGTTGCATTGATTTTGGGCATTAGTGGAGCCTGTCGTTCAAATGAGCTTGTTAAACTGACAGTGGATGATGTGCAAACGATCTCTGACACCGCTTTACTGGTTACTTTAAGGGAGACGAAAACGAAAATCGTAATCCGAGATGATTACATAAAAATCATAGAAAAGTATCAAAGTTTTCGTCCTCCGAATACAAACAACAATAGATTCTTTTTGTTATATTCTCAAAATAAATGTACTAAAAACCCGATTGGAATAAATAAAATTGGTTCCATGCCAAAAGAAATTGCATCATTTTTGGAGCTACCAAATCCCGAGATGTGCACAGGACATTCTTTCCGAAGGACCTCTGCAACGTTACTAGCGAACACTGGTGCAGATATGACGGAATTGAAGCGACATGGCGGATGGAAGTCTACTACCGTGGCTGAAGGTTATATAGAAGATTCTATCGAAAATAAATCGAAACGCAGCCTTCAGATAGCAAGCAGCATAAACCTGAAGAAACCTGTAGACCCATGGACTCCACGCCCTTCAACGTCAAAAGATGCCCCAGAGTTTCCTCCAGCAGAAAGTTCTGACCATCGACAGGAAATAAATATCTCTTCACAAATTGACCATCCTAAGAATAATAATAAGAAAATTACTCTTAATTTTAGTCACTGTTCCAATTTTAATGTGCATTTTAATTAATTTAACCTTCCTTTTTTTTGTTCATTAAATATCTATTTTCGCTTAAATCTTTCTTTTTCTCGAAGTCATGGTATAAAGTATAGTATGCAACTCTTGAATAAAACGGATTTATATCGAGGGCCATGAATCACTCGCGTCGTTCAGGATTCTAACACTTGAATCACCCGCTGTGCTCGTGATTCAATCATCATGAATCACTCCCTACGGTCGTGATTCAGTCGTTAGAATCCTTCACTTGCTCGTGACTCACCTATGGCCCTCGCTTTAAATCCGTCCTTTATTCACTAATTGCATAATATACTATTGCTGTTTGTTTTTTTAATAAAACAAAATGTTCAAGTTAGGTTTTATTTTTTACCGTTAATAGCAACATAAAAAAAATATAAAATGATTTTATTTACATAATATTGTTGGAAAAAGTTTTATTTAGATACTATCATCATCATCCATCTCAATATTAGAATCCGAGTTTCTGTTTTCGCTGAAATCTTCTTCATCCGAATTCTCTAGTCTGGCAATTTCTAGAGCCTTTAGCAGTGTTATTGTTTCCTGAGGAAGAGCGTGTTTTTTATGGGAACCAAGACGTGTCTTCGAGCTGGACAATATTGGATCGGAACTTATAAAAAACCGGTTCAAAATGTCTCTGTTGGTGTCTTGTCTAGAAGTCTTGCGGCTGAAGTGCTCTCGAAAGCGTCTATATTCCTTATTGCTTGCTTCTTGAGCTTCTTCTGCCAGCTGTCCTAAAGGTAATGCCATGCTTTAATTATGTCTTTAGCACTCAGTATTTTATGAATACTCGCAGGTAAATAGTACCAATCATATAGCTTGTTAAGGTTGTGCTGAGGCGTGGACAGGTTTCTATTTAAATAAGACGACTGGACTTTGTTCAATACGTGTATTCGGCCATGACGGACGAAGGAGAGAAGACATAGATAATAATTATTATAATGCAGGATACATACATAACATCTCCCTTATTAAGAAAAGTTAAACATACGGCATAAGCGAAACATGAAACGTAGGTAAGTATATTTTTTTTTTTTTTTTTTTACAGTAGACATAATTCTTACATACTAAATTAGACTATGAATGAAACGGAACGTCTCTATGTGACTGACAGTGACATCTGTCAAGTTGACAATGACATCTGTCAAGTTGACAATGACAATCTGAGTTTTGACAGCAAATGAAAATTAATTAGGTTATACATGACTTGGAAAACAATAAACTTAGATATTTTAATTAAAACTTAGTACAAATAAGAATTTAACCTATATGATAGCTCTGCCGAATGAAGAATAAGTATTTGTTATGCGGTTATTACGACTATTAGGTGTATGTAATGTGTTTGTTTTTGTTTCAGGTTCTTGGACGGGACTAGCAGAACAATGGGATTGATAGCTCGCTGGAGGAGACGACGGTAATGAATTGGAAGGCAGCGGAGGCAGGTGAACTACTATGAGCAGACAAAGTAAGAGAAAGTTTTGGTTTTAGGACGTGTTGGCGATTACGACGAAAAGTTCCTTCTGGGGAGACAATAGTATACAATCTGGACTGTGGACCTATGTCTGAAACAGTACCAGGTGTCCAAATACTATCTGGCTGTTTTTTGAAGTAAATTTTATCACCAATGTTTAGTGAAGACAACGGTTTTGTATGTTGATTATAATAAATCTGTGATTTGTTATTTTTTGTATGAGTTTTATTGTTTATAGACCTATAGTTAGGTATTTTAGGTTTCAGAGTCTTTTCTAAGAGTGGAAGTTTAGTTCTAAGTGACCTGGACATTAGTAATTGGGCAGGTGAATACATGCTTTCTTTAGGTGTATTCCTATACTGCCATATTGCTAAATGGGGGTCTGAATTATCAGTTAGACATTTTTTAAATATATTCTTAACTGTACCTATGGCTCTTTCTACAAGACCATTAGACCGTGGAAGGTAGGGACTTGATGTGATATGTTGTATTTGCCAATCTAAAGCAAAATTATTAAACTCTTTTGAGTTAAATGGAGGACCATTGTCTGAAATTAGAATATTCGGAATTCCATGCCTGGAAAAAATAGACTTTAGTTGACTAATGACGATTTTACTAGTGGAACCACCTACTTGGTTAGCAAGCACGATATACTGGGAAAAATAATCAACGACTATGACATACTTGTCTGAATTGAAATCAAATAGATCAACACCAACTTTATTCCAAGGGATTGGTTTTACTTCATGAGGCTGTAGTGGCTCTTTGGAATTGCTGCATCTGCTAGTAAGACAGATATGACAATTATTAACATATTTTTCTATATCAGAGTACATATTGGGCCAATATACTAGATTCCTTGCCAATCTTTGGCAACTGTGTATACCCTGGTGACCTTCATGGATCTGTTTTAATATGTCATTCCTCATAGCTACAGGTATAATAACACTGTTGTTTTTGAAGACAATGCCATTAATAATATGTATTTCTGTCTTTAAAGGAAAATATGGCTTAAGGATATCTGGAAGTATTTTTTTATGTTTAGGCCAACCTGATATGCAATATTTACTTAAGAGTGACAATTCATTGTCTTGGGAAGTCTGCTCTTGAATAGATTTAGGTAAGTTTATTTGGACTAACTGACAGTGATCTAATGACTAAATTGGCATGCAAATCTAGGTTAGAATCAAGATCACGTAATGACTGTTCTGGTAAAGCTGCTCTAGACAGAGTATCAGTAACGTAAAGATATTTACCTGGATTGTAAGTTACATTCAGGTCATATGGTTGTAATCTCAGCATAATTCTTTGAAGACGGGGTGGAATGTTATAAATAGGTTTATTATAGAGTGACACTATTGGTTTGTGATCAGTTTCAACTAAAGTGTGACGACCATAGACATATTGGTGAAACTTTGTGCAGCCAAATAGGAAAGCTAACAGCTCTTTCTCAATCTGAGAGTATGACTGTTGACATGAGCTTAACGAAGCTGAAGCATATGCAATGGGGTGTTTATCATGGGAAATTACTGCACCCATGGCATCTTTAGACGAATCGACTGACAGTGTAATTGGTTTATTTTGATCATAATATGTCAAGACAGGGGCTTTAGTTATACATTCCTTTAATACATTAAATTCTACATTATGTTTATCTTGCCAAGACCATTCATTATCTTCAGATAGCAGTGTTCTCAAATTGGAAGTATTTTCTGACAAATTCTTTATGTATGAGCCTAAATATGTAACCATACCTAAAAATCGTTGTAATTCTGTGACATTCGTAGGAGTTGTCATACTACAGATGGCTTTAACTTTGTTTTCATCAACTTTCACACCATCTTTAGAAAAGACGTGTCCTTGTACTTGACTTCACTTTTACATATGTTAGACTTTTCTTTATTAAATTTAATTCCTATTTCCCTAGCTCTTTCTAGGATTTGTTTTAGTCTGAAATCATGTTCTTCTTTTGTTTGACCATAAATTAAGAAATCATCCATCATGATTTTGACTCCTGAGATATCAGAGATTTTTTTTGTCATAATGGAATGAAACAGTTCTGGGGCTGCATTTATACCAAAGGGAAGTCTTAGGAACCTATATCTACCTTGAGGTGTAATGAATGTGCATAGCTTTGAAGAAGCTTCATCTAACTTGAGCATGTAAAAACCTTTGTTTGCATCAAGGGTTGTGAAATATTGTGAACCAGAGAGGCTGGATTTAATTTCATTAATTGTTGGAAATTGATAATGAGGACGCATAATAGCTTTATTTAGTTTAATTGGATCAATGCACAGGCGTAATTTACCATTTTTCTTTGATGCAATTACAATGGAACTTACCCATTCAGTAGGTTCCTCGACTTTGACTATAATTTGATCTTTTTCTAACATGGCTAATTCTTCTTTTAATTGTTCTAAAAGACTGAATGGAATTCTACGGCAGGCATCTACAGAAGGTACAGCATCAGGCTTCATTGACAAATGACATTCGTAATCTTTAAGACAGCCTATTCCTGAGAAGAGATATTTATATTCAACAAGCTGTGATACATTAACTGACTCATGAAATTGGACATTATAGACTCTTCTAACTAATTTTAAAATATCACAACTGTTGCGACCAATAATATTTCTACAAGGTATATCTATAATGTGAAAATTGACATTGTATGCTATATTATTATGTATGACAGACAGAATGCATTGACCTATAGTATGTAACACTTCGACACTAAAGGTTGAAAGTGTGTGACTACTTTTCTTTATATTACTCAATGGCAAATCAAGGTCTTGGTATGAGTTGAATGATAAAATGTTAGTGTCTGCACCTGTATCCAGTAAAAAGTCTACATTCTTATTATTTAAGGACACAGTTGTATGATAAGGATTCTTTTGATTGACAGAAATCTCATTAGTGAAAAGACTATTTAAAAAATAAGATGAATTACCCGTGTTTTCTTCTTCTATGGACCTCACTTGCTTGTTGCGACAACACTTGGCAAAGTGGTTGGGTTTGTGGCAGTTGTTGCACATAACTCCTATGGCTGGACATTTTGTTCGGTGAACTTGACCACATCTGAAGCAGATCTTGGAAGACTCACTGACTGAGGATTTAAATTGAGGTTCTTGACTGGACAATGCTCTACTTGATTGAAAACGTTGACTTCTTTGAGACTGATGACTTTGACTTCCTTGACGGCTATGACTTCTTTGACGACTGTGACTTCTTTGACCATGATTTGTTTGGCGACTGTGACGTAATTGATGACTGGCGACGACACTTACTTCCTGGCTTGATAAGGCTTTGGCTTCTAACCTAGTGTTTCTTAGTGTTTTAGCGAGACTGACGGCGGCATCAAATGAAGATGGTTTCTCGATCAGGATACGTTCTCTGATGTACGAGCAAGACGAATTTAGGTTCCATGAGAATATATCCTTCACTATATCATCGGCAAGACCTTCGAAATTGCATTGAATACTAAGGTTCTTGAGATCAGTGGCGTATGTCTCAATTTCTTCATCTGGACCTTGTTTTCTGTTGAACAGCTTATGTCTTTCGACTGAAATATTTACGCGCGGCGTAAAGTAGTTTTCGAATTTGGCGAGTAAATCCTTGTATGCAATCTTCCCTATTTCCGTATTAAACGAGTAGAATATTTGAAGAGCGTCCGGGCCAATTGTTTGTAACAAAATGGCTAATTTTCTGTTGTCGGATTCGTTCTCCAAACTGTTGGCAATCATGTAAATGCCAAGACTTGTTTTAAAGTTTCGCCAAGCCAATGGCATGTTCGAGGCGTTGATATTGAGGATGAAGTTAGTCGGCGGCAGGGGATAACTTTTACTTGCGTCTATATCCGGCATTTTAGGACGGGACCATGCGGCAGCGTTTTACGCGAAATATGACTTACTTGCATCTCTGACTTCTGTCCATTGAGGTTCAGCTTGTGACACCATGCTAAGGTTGTGCTGAGGCGTGGACAGGTTTCTATTTAAATAAGATGACTGGACTTTGTTCAATACGTGTATTCGACCATGACGGACGAGGGAGTGAAGACATAGATAATAATTATTATAATGCAGGATACATACGTAACATAGCTGAAGATATTTTCTTCGCGTTTCTTTTGCGTAATTATCAAATTTTTGTGGATTAATTTCATAATCGCACGAAAATGACAAGAAATCTGTAGATAAGATCTCTATCGAGCCCTGTTATATCTGCTGTCATCTGAGTGTTTCTAAAAAATCTACGAGCCGTGTTGCCGTCATTAGTGTTGCCAGCAGACTGTTTTGGCATGTCTACAAGTAGTCCCATTTCTTCACGAAACCTACATTGAATAGTAGCCTTCCGAGTTTTTAATGATTCTTTTTCTTCAAAAGATCTCGCTTGCCACTTTTTGATGTCTAATTTGTAGGCTATGTGTAAAAGAAACTCAAATGCCGTAATCCAAGAGTTTAATGGAGATATGCCAAAATTATACATGTTTGGGTTGGGTATTTTGGTTTCTGCTATCGCATTGTTCATCTCCGTTGGTCGAGCTCCACAGATGTAGCAATTCTGACTGGACGAATTTTCTGATAAAGTGCTGCAAATTTTCCCGTCAACCATGGTAAAAATCATCTCGTGCCTACAGTTATTCTGAGAGTTATTTATTTCAAGTTTAGTGGTAACCAGGGCATCGACTTGTTCTTTCATTTGTCTGGTTTCAGCTTTTATGACATCTTTCGTCTCTTTTTGATATGAAAACTTAACCAGTCGGCAGAATCTGTTTGGATTCGGACGAGGGTTTTGCCAGATGATAGAGTTAGTTCCATCATCAATCAAACGAAGTGGAGCAAATGTTATTGAAAACAAGTACTGTCGTCACTGATATTTTCACCCGAATCTCGCATAATTTTCTGTTTAAATCGACTCTGCGCAGAACTGCCGTCACAACCTCATTTAGAAATGAGTCTTAGAGACGTAAGGGTCGGAAGCTGCTTGAGAACTTCTATTTGTAACATACAGATTCTTGTAGCTGTTAGGCTAATTTTAGAGTCACGCTGAGCGTCGCTGAGCGTCGGCGCTGACGGCCCAATATGTATGATTATCGCACGACACGAGCGTCAGCGCTGAGCAGGATGATGATATATAATCATACATATTGGGCCGTCAGCGCCGACGCTCAGCGTGACTCTAAAATCAGCCTAAGATCCAGCAAAGCCTGTAAATTTACTTCAGCTGAAACGTTAGTTACTGTGATAGAATCTTTTTGTGGGTAACATTTTTCTTTTGCTTTTTGTACAAGATAGTAAGGTGGGCAATGATATTATATTAACGGATATGTAATACACTCACAAAACAACAGAAAAAAGTGTTCCGTGCAGCAGCGGCTGCACACATACCCACATTTCATTTATTTTACATTTCACTACAAGTAAAAATGATAGAAAAGAGATGGCTTGATAAAAACAACAAGAAAAAAAGAGACAGCTAGTGTTGTCAGTTGCGCGTGAATGTAAACAAACATTATTCTGGCCACCAATCACCGAATGTTGGCATCACACACTAACAAATTTAACGAGACAGAAGGTAAAAACCGCGCGTACTAAATTTGTGCACGCGTTTTGTACCTACAACGTTGGATCTCTACTAAGTTGCCATCTGATCACAGTGGACAAACAATAACTTTTTGCGCCTACATACCTTTAAAAAAATTCAAATAAGGTTTAGGCCAATTACATGCAAAAACTTAGAAAAATTAAATAATTCGTTGGCCAGTAAATTATGTGTTCAGAGTTTTAATAATGTATGTGACCCAAATGAGTTCTACGCCGATTTCTTTTCACTAATAAACAAACACTTTAATGAAACTTTTCCACTAAAGACTAAAACTATTTACACAAAGTTCTTATTTAGTGATTGGGCTACTTCAGGTATTCGTAAAAGCCGGGAAAATCTTTTTGAACTTTATGGCCTAAAGCAACATATGAAGAATTCAACCTTTCATCAGTATGTTGCAAAATATTCTAAAACTTTTAAAAACGTGTGCAAAATAGCTAAAGCTCTTTACATTAGCAATAAAATAAAATCAGCTGATGACAAAATAAAAACTACCTGGCAAATAATAAATAATGAAACAGGTAGGAAAAAACAGCGTAGTACTGAATTTAATTTAGAGACTGCACATGGCCCAATCAACTCAAATGTAGAAATAGCTCAGGAATTTGAAAACTTTTTTGGAAATATTCCAGTTAAAACTACTGAAGCTCTAAATGAGGAATTTAGAGCTTCAGTAGTTTTAACTGGAATGTTTCCAAAAAAGCTTTCTGCTGCCTTACTTAGAAAGAATGTAAAGGCATGCCCTTTGGAGTTTAGGTTTCAGCGTACAAACCCCCAAGCGGTTATAAAAGCTTTTAAAGATCTTAAAATTAAATCAACAGAAGATCTATGGGGAATGTCTGTAAAAGTCTGTAGATCTATCATCGAAACCATTGCGCCCTATTTAGCTTTCATATTTAACACCAGTGTAGACCAAGGAGTCTTTCCGGATCTCATGAAACACAGTAAAGTAGTTCCTTTGTTCAAATCCGGTGATAGTAAGGAACCCAACAATTATAGGCCTGTGTCAATTCTGCCAGTTCTCAGTAAGGTGTTTGAAAAGTTGATGCTCAATCAAATGTTACGTCACTTTAATAAAACTTCCACCTTTCATGAACATCAGTACGGTTTCACCAAAGGGCGTTGTACCACTGACGCCGGTGTCACCCTAATAAAGAACATTTTTAACGCCTGGGAGGAAGCACAAGATGCCATTGGAATCTTTTGCAACCTCTCGAAGGCGTTCGATTGCGTCGACCATGATACACTTCTGTTGAAACTAGAGCACTATGGGGTTAGGAATACAGCTCTTGATTTACTAAGATCATATCTGAAAGAAAGAAAAGTTAAAGTTCAAGTAAACGGCGTAAACTCATTGGGGTCTGAAATGGCAATGGGCGTTCCTCAAGGCTCGATATTAGGTCCATTCCTCTTTTTAGTTTATATTAATGATTTACCCCAATTACTTCTAAATCAACCGAAGATGGTGTTATTTGCAGATGACACATCATTGATTTTTAAAATAAATCACAAAATCTTGACGACGTGAATAGCTCTATTCTTCAGGTACAAGATTGGTTTACGGTAAATAATTTGGTACTAAATGAAAAAAAAACTAAATGCATTCGATTTAAATTACCTAATGTTAGAAGTAGCGAATGTGACATCATATTGAATGGAGAAAAACTGGAGTTTATTAATCAAACAGTTTTCTTGGGAATCACGCTAGACGAGAAATTACAATGGGGACCACATATAAAATCTCTTGCGGGGCGGTTAAGCTCGGCCGCTTATGCTGTTAGAAAGATAAGACAATTAACAGATGTAGAAACCACGCGTTTGGTCTATTTCAGTTACTTCCACAGCATTATGTCGTATGGCATTTTACTGTGGGGTCGGGCTGCTGACATTGAATCCATTTTTATTTTGCAAAAAAGAGCTGTCAGAGCCATTTATAATCTATGTCACCGCGAATCTCTCAGGGAACTATTTAAAAAGATTAATATCATGACGGTACCTTGCCAATTCATTTATGAGAATATTATGTATGTAAGAAAAAACTTAAATCTTTTTAATAAAATAAGTGATAGACATAATTTTAATACTAGAAATAAAGATAAAATAGATCAACCATTTTTCAGATTAGCTAAAGTACAAACATCTTTTATGGGGTACGGCGTTAAATGCTATAACAAAATACCTTGTGATATATTGCAATTAAATGAAAGAAAATTTAAAACTCATATAAAAAGTACACTTTGTAAACAAGCTTATTACAAATTAGAGGATTATATCTAAGATAAGAATGCTTGGAAACATGCTGGTCTTGCTCCATAGGACGATTTAGTGTCCGGACAAAATCAAACTGATAGCTAATTTAGTTTTTTATTTATTATTTGTATGTCATAGACTTTTACACTCTGTCATTACTTAAACTCACGCACTGACTTATTAGTACTACTTGTAACAATGTTAGGACTATTGTAATATCGTATACTTTTACAATCTTTGTAAATATGAGAGCACCATGTATCTGGTAATTAATTTATTCATTATTGCTCCATTTATAATTCTTTTTACCTTTCGTAGTACAGTAATCTTATTGTAGGTACATCGTCTTCACATATAATTACATAATTAATGTATACAAAATATTGTAAAACATTTTTAAAAGAGTAACGATGGAGTTTCTTGCCCATTCTTCTCCATACGAAAACTACCTTTTGGAAGGGGTCAAAAAGTGCCATATATGTTCCTATTTGAAATAAATTATTTGACTTTGACTTTGACTTTACTGTTTCATTTGGCTCCTACTAAAAATCGGCCACCGATTATCAGCTGTGGGCTGACAGCCTAAATATGGTGATAAAAAATAAAAATAGAAGAAATAGAAATAGCTTTACTTTAGTATTCTCCGTGATACATTATGGTAATGTTTAATTTATATTTAAATAATACAAGGTTAGAAAAAAAGAAAACAGAACTGGGGTAAGGATGACTTTACTGCCTACGATATTCGCATCTTTACTTTTATTCTATGTCCGGAGTGAATGCGTCCTTGTCGTCCTCACGACAAACAAATGTATTTCCATTTCTTTCTTTTTTTTATCCTCCAAATATCAGAATATCAGGAAAATAATTTAAATTTAATAATAAATCGAAGTATATTGCGCACCTGCATATGATACGAGATTCCTTGTATTTTATTAACTTTGGTATCATAATTGGTACATTTTCTAAATACACACGATGGCATTTTTTGAATTTTTTAGCTGCTACAACTAAGCGTATTAATCGCGCCATGCGTGTCGCAGAATAAAGTCAATATGTTACAATTGGGGTGTTTTCGAGTCTTCACGATTGCGCGCTCACAACATATCTGTTTAATATAATATCATTGAAGGTGGGTATACGTCTGAGCAAACACTTTTCATCTGTTGCCTTATAGTTTTATACTGACCCGTACTTAATTTAGCATTCACCATTAAGGCCAAAGCTTCATCTGGAGAAAGTTGGTAAATCGGATATTTTTCTCGCTTTTTTTATATTTTAAGTCTGAGAAGGTGAAGTACCTAGTTCTTTAACAATGTTTGCAGTATCTCTTTTTCCGGACAATCTTAGTTTTACTTCGGCAGCGATAGTAGTCTTGACTGTTTTTATGGACTAAATGTTGTATTTTCCTTTTTGTTACCTTGTCAGTGCAATCACCGAATTGCTTTTTAGGTTGGCCTCTTTGACTACCTCTTTTTTCAGGTAACATTGCTGAGCTCGTAGATGGCAACATAGTATGGAACTGAAGTGGTAACGCTACCTCAACTTTTAACCATTCCTCATTATGAGCAAGAAATCTTGACAAAGATCTGCTGCATGCGTCCCATTTTGCAGAAAATATTGCACATAGGCAGCTGATGTATACTTTGAGGTCTCTATCATCGCAGCTTTTATCTAATATATTATTCTCCCTCAATATAGTTTAAGATGTGTTGATTTCGTTCCTTTTTGCAAGTAGAATGCCAAATTTCAAAGATGGTAAGTTTCTTCATTTTTGTCTACCTCACGAAAAAAAAACTTTGTATGGGATGCGCAAATAGGTGCACGGGAATGCAACTGATTCCTTTAGAGCACGAGTCAGGGTATTAGAAAAAAAATGTTTCAGCTCACGATACACGTGGATACATTTTCTAATGTCTTAACATAATATGCGGAATTAAAAATATGAACTAAAAGAAAACAAACATGTGTAAGTAATACATACGTAGCTTTCATATTCACTTTCTGAAATAACCTAAATATTGTAGGTGTTCATACGATTCCGTTTCTGAATAATTATCTAAACTTTCACACCGTGAAACACCTTCAATCAATCACTTTAAAAAGCGAAAAAACGTCGATTACAAAATCCACATCACGAATGTCAACTTCTCGATGTTATTGTATGAAAAATATCGACACCTACCCTCAAATTATTATAAAATCATACAGTTGCTTTATCTAGCTATCGTGTAAAAATATTGTATCGTTGTATATTGAATGTTCAAATTTTGAATAAAGTGACGCTAGATACGGGTTATTTTACACTATGCATCGGTGGAACAAGGGCATAACTAACAAAAAATTGAAAAATGGCGTATGTGTACCAAAGTGCTTTTAAAATTCCCTTTTATGACCCTATATAACAAAGACCCGTATCAATATCAGCTTAATGCCGCCAGGGGGCAAATGCTTAATGGCGCCGGTGTCTCTAGACATCGCTAACGCCTTCAACACCTTGCCCTGGAGTTGCATAAGGGAGGCACTCTGGTACCCCCGGATGCCGACGTACCTCTGTCGTGTGGTCGAGGCCTATTTGACGGGCAGAGCCGTCATCTACCCCGGTCATCAGGGAGTGTGGAACCGGCGAGATATGTCGTGCGGTGTCCCACAGGGATCGGTCCTGGGGCCGCATCTGTGGGACATCGGTTACGACTGGGTGCTGCGCGCCGACCTCCACAGTTGCGTCAGTGTAGTTTGCTACGCTGACGACACGCTGGTCCTGGCGCAGGGGAGGTCGCACCAGGCGGCGGCCGAACTAGCAACACGCGGGGCAACTGGGACTCGAGGTGACCTTGCACAAGTTCGAGGTCATGAGTTTTCATGGTCCTCGGAACGCGCCACCGTCGGGTTCCCAAATAACGGTAGGAGGGGTTCACATCGGCGTCGAGTCGACGATGAAGTACCTAGGACTAGTCCTCGACAGCCGGTGGAACTTCGTGGAGCATTTCCGACGTTTGGCTCCCAGGCTGGACCAGGCTGGAGCTGCCTTGGGGCGGCTCCTGCCCAATCTGGGGGTCCAAACGCCTCCTGCCGGAGGCTCTACGCGAGGGTCGTGCGGTTCATGGCCCTTTACGGGGCACCGGTGTGGGCACGTTCCCTTAGGCTGCGGCCAGCCCGCCGGTTGAACGCGTCCCAAAGGATAAATAAAAATAAATAAATAAATAAAGTTTATTGTTATTCTCTCACATAGAATTTTTACAAACAATATAACAAACAAAACATTAGCGATAGTTGTTATGATCTATGCGAGAAACTGGTTTCTGTACTAGGAGACCTGTATGATAGATTACCAGCCTCTCCAGACTCCGGGTGATAGGTGACAGCTGTATACAACATCAGTGAGAAGTAATAATTAAGAGGGATTAAGCTATGTGCAGTGAGATTGTAGCTGTTATGGGGGTACAAAGTGGGTGAGAGGAACTAAATTGCATGAGTGAGTAATTGAGTATGTGTGCGTGAGTATGTGTGCGCGAGTGAGAGTGCGAGTGTGTGGGAGCGTGTATGTGTCTGTGTGAGTGTGTGTGGGAGAGAGTGAGTGTGTGCGTGAGTGCGTGTGTGCAGGGTATCATGGCCATTCGGCTGGCCCGGGGTTACCGCACGGTCTCCCGTGAGGCGGCGAGCTTCCTTGCCGGATTACCACCATGGGATATGGAGGCGAAAGTTCTCGCGCACATATGGGAGTGACGCGAGGAGATGAAGCGCCGGGGCGTAGCTCCACTGCCGCAAGAAATCGCGGCACAGCGGATAGAGCTCCGGCAGGATCTCATGGCGACATGGAGAGTGCGATTGTCGCAACTTAGTGCTGGGCACGCCACAATTGCGGCGATAAGTCCCCTCTTTGAGGGGTGGCTAGAGAGGCGCCACGGCGTCCTCACCTTCCGCCTGACGCAGGTCCTCACCGGACACGGTTGCTTCGGGAGGTTCCTGTTCCGGATAAGGCGGGAGGAAACGCCCGGGTGTCACCACTGTGTGGATCGCCCTGAGGACACGGTGGAGCATACGGTGGAGGTCTGCCCTGCTTGGGCGGAGCCCCGCCGTGTCCTCTTGGAGGCGATTGGCGGCGGTGACCTCTCGCGTGCGGCTCTGGTCCAGGCCATGGTACGGAGCGAGAGGGCATGGGAAGCAGTCACCTCCTTCTGCGAAGCAGTAATGCTCGCGAAGAAGGAGGCGGAACGCGTGAGGGAGAGGCAAAGTTTGCGCCCTCACGCCCCAAACCGCCGCCGTTGGAGACGCCCTGGGCGTCGGGAATCCCAGGCGGATTCCCGGCCACCGTAGGCGCGGGCTTGCGGACGGCGAGCAATGGGTAGCTCGCCGTCCGATTAGGACCAGGCCCGGGTCGATGGCGCGTCGTGTTCCATGCGCGCCTCAAAGAGCTGTCAGCACAATTGGCGGGGTCCGCTAGGACCGATGCCTGCCAGGGTTGCGGGTTAGCCCGAAAGGGATACCGGGACCTTGGCAACAGGCAACTGAAGGAACACGGGTGGGTTTTAGTAAAAGTCTGACACGCCCTTCTGCTCCGCTCAGAGCGGGAGAAGTCATTGGATGATTTCCCACCCTCAAAAAAAAAAAAAAGGGGGCAAAAGTGCCTTTGTCATATTGTTGCATTTTTTTGACTATCTTGGCGCGACAAAATCTCATTGGTCAGTTGCGCCACCGATTTAGTTAAATGCTGGAGTGTCAAAGTCATTAAGGTTATTATTATTATTATTTTTTATTATATTTATTTAATTAAATAATGCATATTTACAATATTAAGCCTTATACTAAAGTGGTAGGTATATAATAATGGTTTGACCTGAACTAGGATAAACCGGTATCTCAGGTGTCAGAAGTGCAAAATTACATTAAAATTTTCTAAAATTGATGGTACTCATAAATAGTGAGTAACTTAACAGACTAATGATTGGACAAAACTTAATTAAAAATAATATTTAACTTAAAACAACCAGTAACTTTTCTGTGTCATCATAAGACAAATTTTGTAACCAAGTTGTAATAACATTTTTGCATTGTACCGTTTTTAATGCAGACATAGACAAAATTGCGTTTACTTTATTATACAAAAATGGGCCTAAGAATATAAAAAATCTATACATAAACGAATGCCTTAATCTATAATTATCCATACAGATGTCTTTACGTCTTTTATCAGTGACAACTCTACCGTTCGGCAATTTAGAGTGCTGCTTTAAGTCATAAGTCATAAGTAAGTCATAAGTCATTTATTTCATAACAATATGGAAACATTGTGTTGAAAATAATATAAAAATAACAAATTGCAATGAAATTAAATTAAAAATAACAATTAATACGGATCAAAATTCATTAAAATACATCAAAAACGTTAATAAAGTATTCATAATGAATAATTGCCGCACTGTCAGAACATTGCAAGATTTATATAAAAGTTGGGTCGAGAACAGGATAGGCCGGAATGTGGATACTTTCAGAACAGCTCTTTGCGCGCCTTCCAGTGGTAGTAAAACTGTTTTAGCCGCTCCTCCCCATAAAGTAATACAATATGTAATTATCGATTGACACAAAGCATAATATACCTGTTTTATGAAATGAAATGAAATGAAATTGTTTATTCTGTAAATAGGATATTGGAATCACTTTTACACGTCATATTAAAAACTTGTAAAAATAAGCTAGATGAGGTCGGCGTTTCCTATCTGACTACTCTGAGAAGAAAGGCCGAAACAAACTCAGAGGTCACCGTCTCCTTTAAAGTCCAGACATAGTCTTGGTCAGGCCATATGAGGACCATGTAGATAAGAGTCTGAAATGGTCTTTTGAGGAAAGAACCACACAGATTTGTGTGGACCTGTCCAGTCAGTGCAAGCATTTGTCAGTAATAGTGGAGCTCAACTCAGAACTTAAGGAGCTCAACGACTCGACGAACAATACCAAAGAAAGGACGTTTGGGTAGGTCGCATAAAGTTCTCAAATTGCCAGACCTTCGCTAAAACTAACAGAACGAAAAATAAATATCCACATAGTCCTCACATTCACAATAAAACAATACTTATAAGTAATCATCATGTCATTTTGTATCATCATCATCTGCCTAGCCTTTTCTTTTTTTGTATATAATATTCAATAATGTCAATTTGTATATAAAACTGGTAGGTATATTTTTATGGCTTTCCATAATATTCAAAATGTCACAATGCTTAGCAGAGCGAGCAGCTCAATCCCATGCATTTTTGTCTTCTAAATAATGTGATTTTATAGTACCCTTTTTTACAAATTTTGTTTTTAATACAGCTTTTAAATCGTTTAATGGGTAAGTTTCGAATGTCAATGGGAAGTTTGTTATAAAAGCGTATACATTGACCCATGAACGAGTTGCCTACTCTGTGGAGACGAGTGCGATGTACAGCAAGATTGTGTTTATTCCTGGTATTTAAACTATGAATATCGGACATTTTCTTAAACTTTGATATGTTTTTGTGTACATACAATAGGTTTTCAAATATATATTGTGAGGCTACAGTCAGAATATCTATTTCTTTGAATTTTTCTCGAAGGGAATCTCTTGGACCTAGGTTGTAAATGGCTCGGACAGCCCTTTTCTGTAAAACAAAGATAGCATTAATGTCCGCACAGGCTCCCCAGAGAAGAATCCCATAAGACAGAAGACTATGAAAATAACTAAAATAAACAATTCTGGCTGTATCTACGTCAGTTATCTGTCTAATTTTTTTAACGGCATAGGCGGCCGAACTAAGCCTACCTGACAATTTTTCTATGTGTGGGCCCCATTGTAATTTACCGTCAATAGTTATTCCAAGAAAAACTGTCGATTCAACGGGGTCCAACTCTATTCCATTAACTTTAACATTGGTAGATAGCTGCCTGACATTCGGCGTTGAAAATTTAATGAGTTTAGTCTTTTTTTCATTCAAGAGGAGATTATTTACATTAAACCAATGCACAACTTGTTCAAAATTGACTAACTGGCGTTTGATTTTAAAAATGAGGGATGTGTCATCTGCGAATAATACGATCTTATGATTATCCCTTATGTGGTAAGGCAAGTCATTAATATAAATGAGAAATAAGAAAGGACCTAGAATTGAACCCTGCGGAACGCCCATGGTGACCGAAGATCCTGCAGATCTCTTGCCATTAACATCGACCCTCTGAATTCTGTTGTTCAGATAAGAAGTCAGAAGGTCGAGAGCCTTGTCCCTCATACCATAGTGGTACAGTTTCCTGATGAGAGTATCATGATGTACGCAATCGAAAGCCTTGGACAAGTCGCAGAAAATGCCAAGAGCATCCTGCGACTCCTCCCAGGCCTCGAAAATGCTCTTCAGTAATTCCACGCCCGCATCTGTAGTTGAACGACCCTTTGTAAAACCAAACTGTTTTAAATGGAGTAAATTATGTGCATTGAAATGTCCTAACCTCTGTTTAAAAATTAATTTTTCAAAGATTTTGCTCAACGTAGGTAAAATCGAAATAGGCCGAAAATTCGTGGGATCAGTTGTGCTGCCAGACTTGGACAGTGGAATCACTTTGCTAAGTTTCATCAGATCAGGAAATACACCAGATGCAATACAAGAGTTAAAAACAATTGCCAAAAAGGGTGAAATAACATCAATTATTGAGGACATGGTATGTACTGATAATCCCCAAAGGTCAGCAGTTTTTTTTACATCGAGTTCTTTAAAAGATTATATAATGTCTTTAGTAGTAGCAATTGTGAATTCAAAAATTTTGTCACATTCTGGTACACATTCTTTTATTATTGAATAAGCAGAAGTCGCGGACGACGATGACAGAGTTTTGGTTGTTAAAATTGGAATATTAGTGAAGTAGTTTTCAAACTCAGTTGCCACCTCCACGTCTGCCTTAATATCTACATCATTGATTTTTAGATGGAAGTCACGATTCCGTACTGTCGTTCTTTCCGTTTCAGAATTAATAATATTCCAGGTTGTTTTAATTTTATTTCCAGAAGATTTTATTTTATTTTTAATGTGTATGGCTTTTGCTGAGGAACAGGCTCTTTTAAAAGTTTTAGAATATTTCTTAACAAATTCTTTAAAAGTTTCATCATGGTTATATGTTTTTTCATGATATAATTCAAATAACCTTTGCCTACTTTTGTAAATTCCTGGTGTTGCCCAATCACTAAATATAACGCGGTCACAAACAGGCAATGTTTTTGAGGTGAAAACCTTCCCAAACTCATAATTGATGAGGTTAAATAGTGCGATATAATCTTGATCCGGGTCATTGTGATAAGGCAAACCGGGTAGTTTTTCCATTAAATTATTTTTAAATTGTTCTAAGCGACTTTTATTTACAGGAACAAAACTCATAAGTTTTCTTTGAGCTCTGACTATTTTCAAAGGGAAAGTGACTAACTGGCCACAGTGATCAGAGTCCAACTCATTTATAATTAAATGGCTAGAAGGTCTTAAGTTTGTAAAAATATTGTCAATACAGGTAGCACTAGTGGCAGTTATTCTAGTCGGCTCAGAGAATGTATTGTACAAGTTATACGACTTTAATAGAGTTATAAATTTATTTACTGTAGCAGATTTTTCTAATATATTGATGTTGAAGTCTCCACAGACAACAACTGTTTTATTACTGCTACAAGTCTTTAATAATACTTCTTCCATAGATTTCTCAAAAATATCATATGCAGCACATGGGGGCCTGTACACGCTTATTACAATGAACTGCTCAAGCTCAATGCAAGCTATTTCAATAACTCGCTCAACAGAGAGGCTCACAATATCCTTACGTTCTTTAAATTTCATATTGTTACGAACAATTATTAGAGACCCACCGCGTATCATATTAACTCTGCTGAATGAGCTGGCAACCTGGTGGTTGTTAAAGCTGAACATGAACTGGTGGACTTTTAACCAATGTTCAGTTACACATAAGATATCAATAAAACTACAGTTCATGAACAGCTCCAATTCTAATTCCTTACCTATCACACCCTGTATATTCTGATGGACTATTTTTAGACTATTATTATTATTATTTAAATTACTACAATGTGATGGGTGAGAGGATAGTAAAGAAGAACGTTTTGTAACATTTTGATGATTTAAACCAGTATTTATAATTTCTGCGTTTATTAGGCAAGAGTTTTCCTCTATTGTCCTAATTTTTAATTTAAATTATAATCAATGTCATTCATTGTTGCCAAATTATTGGCAGAATTATTTAAAATTACATTGCATTGCTCAAAAGAAGCAAGTTGTTTAGCCAAATTTTTGGCTGAAATAGAAAAAAAATATGATAGCGACACAGCTATCTGTCTTTTATAGTAGGTAGAAAGATAGTACATAAGAATATTATATCTATCTCTTGTCAAATGTAAATTATTACCAACATAATTGTTAGTATCAACTAGATGGAACAGATTATTATTGAATGTCCAATTATGTAATGTCATATTTAATTCAAATCGTAGGTTATTTTCTTCGTGTGGCAAACTCTCACTGTAAGGGAATGTAAACAACACAATTTTTCTTAAACTAAGATTACATAATGTTCTATAATATTGGAGCAATTCTCCTTAGTCCACATTTCCCCTATTACCCATAAATATTAATAATGTAGTGTCCTGGTTAAAGTTACATTTAATAATTTCTTTCATAATATCAAGCAAAGAACAACCAGGCATGCAGTAATTTATTATGGAGTGTCCCGGATATTCATCTGTCAACAAGTGGCCTAAGTCCTTTCCAATCTCATCACAAAATAATACAATATCATTTTTTACACTTTGTTTACATTGTTTACTTGAACTATTGATAGCAGGAAATGTCAGATCAACACAGGGTGAATGAATGGTCAACAATGAATGGTCTGGTGTAAGTACTTGGGATGGTGTTCGGTACTGCTCACAGTTGTTTTTTTGTGATTTCACCAGCTCATTCATTGCCAACACATATTCCCTCATTAGATGTTCAGAGGTATTATATTTATTAGTCATTGAACTAAGTTTCTCCTGTAAATGGTCAAGTTCAGATTGCAAGTACTCTGTGTCAATGTTGTGTTTCCTGGTACTTTGTTCCAAGTTAAAAGAATACATATCTAATTGTTTAAGTAAATTTAGCCTTTCTCTATTAAGTTTAACATTTTTAATAAAAAACTTTTGTCTTTTTACCATCTTTTGTGTTTTAACAATGTATTTATTAATTTTAATGTATTTTTTAAGTTTGGTTTTACTAGTGACTACCCTCACTGAATTACATGACTTTGAATCGTCATCACCTGTCAAATCTATAGTGTTAGAGGGGTTTAGTGCAGAAACTATTGACGGGGCAACAGGCATCAACTCATTGAACAGACTTTGAAGACTTTGAGAACATTCAGCGAGGCGGTGATGTTAAGATTTGTAGTCTGAAGTTCTGTTATTTGACTTTGAGCCTCATGTAGCTGCTGTTTTAATAAATGTTTGTGACTAAGAGCTTGTTCATACTCTATGCTACACTGGCTGAACCCGTCCACAACAAGTCGAAGTCTGTCCCGTTCCTCGGTGGCCTCAGTGAATTGAGTGTATATCTGAGCCATTTCAATTTTTAACTTCCTAATCTTTTCATGGGCATCAAAGAGCACCTTTTCATTGTCATCTATCTCCCTAGTCAGTTGGTCACAGGACTCCTTTGACGCCTTTAATTCGCTCAAAGCCTGATTGAGTTTAGACTCTTCGAGGCGAGCACGGGCGCTGCGAGTCATAATCATGACTATAACTTTAAAGGGAAGCGACAAGAAAGTGGAAAAGAGAAGGTAGTTATGGCAGTAGCTTAAGAGATGATTAGTTTAAAAGGAAAAATGAAATTTAGATGTACATAAAGGAGTTCTGTCACCAAACAAAACTAAGGTTATGTTTACGTCTATAGGTCATTGGCATCAATAAGTAGCCTTAATAAAAGTGAACTATGTGATTGTTGGTTAAATATAGTACAAAAACAAACTAATAGCAACTTAAATAAAAAGTATTGTACCTGATATCAAGATGACAATGCAAAAATTCGCTTGTACCGGTAACTGTCACCGATTCACATTGAAATATTTACACTTATTTTGCACTTAGTATGTGAATCTAATACGAAATACACAATATTATCCTATTTACTTGATGATTAATTGGAAATAGACCATAAAAAAACAAAGAAACTAATAATTTAAATTAAAATTACAAGAACAAGTTTAAATCAGCTGTTAGCTGTAGTGTTGCCACAGGAAAAAAAAAATCACCTTAGAGTCAGCAAAAGGCCTAATTTTCTTGAATATGAACATCAATTTACGGACTCTTCTCTACTGCATAATAGTTCAATGTGATTTTTAAATGTAAGAGTAGCGTCAATAAGGTGAATATGCCCTTTTTCATTTAAGTTTTCTGGAAGGACAATGTCACATTTCGTACACTTATGTCTTTTTGATGGTCACATATTTTGAGGAACAAAGCCGTTCAAACTGTTGTGGCTTTGTTATTCCAATAAATTAAAAATTATGAGCATTTTTTGATTAAATTAAGTGTTTTGTGGCTTTCTGAAAGACTTTTTGAGAACTTTTATATTTTTGTTATTACTGAAAGATTTTTGTTTTAAGAGGGAACGGCAATGCTACCCGTGACATTATATTATTCTGTGTATATTTTGAAATAAAATAGACATTGTCAATGAGACATTATCTATCTTCTATCTATACTTATATAATAATATAATATATATATTATTATTATTATTATAATAATTATATTATATATATATTATATTATTATTATTATTTCTTATATATTTTGCATATCTCGGGACCATCGGGGTCCCGGTCTTTTGAAAGGCGTACTAGGGGCCGAAGCCAACTCGCAGAGGCCCCTTAGACAATTTTAAATGAAATGAGGCACCAACCGACGATGATCCCTGTACACACTATGCTAGTGCACCCAAGGACAATCCCCGGTTGGTGTAGGACTATTGCAGTACATGGAAACAAAACATTGGGCTATGGGTTTGACTGGCTATAGTGGAATGGTTACCAGGAACTATGGAAGGACTATGACCCCTGCCTGACCAATGATATATAATATATCGCCGGGTTAAAGGCAAAACCAATTATTTAGTCCAAAAAAGTCAATTTAAAATTTTACGTAAGCGCATTTTGAAAGTTTGCTGATAAAAATCAGTCCTTAGTAATAAAATTATGTCAGTTGCAAATGTAAGAACGTGTTCTATAATTATCTGAGTTACAAACAGTTACTTATTAAACACAAAAACTAACTTCATTTGTACAAAAAAAAACAAAATAAATTATGACCCCCCCCTTTTAGTTGGTTTTGCTTTTATAGTACAAATATAAGTATATCTGGAAAAGTAATTGTCCTGTTTCTAACAGACTTCACATTTAGGTAAATTAAAGTATTGTTTTGATAATTTGCTTGTCAGACTGATTGTCCAAACATTCGTTTTGAAACAATTTTAAAAAATACGAAAAAATAGTTGGTTTTGCCTTTCTATTTCTTAAAAGATGTTTTTGAATGTAGAATGCCAAATTGTACTAACATAACAAGTTACTGATTTCTATTACTTAAATCATTCAAATTGCAATCTCAGCCACTACAAGAAAACACTCGGAAAATAAAACTGACAGGTAACAAGAAGAGCATTTATTTTATATATTTTTTACTTTGTATGAACATAAAAGTTTTGTAATCTAAACAAAAAATAATTGGTCTTTAAAAATGTATTCTGAAAAAATTAATCACTCAGAGTCATTCTCTGAGTCCTCTGATTCATCAGAAACCGTAACATCAGGTGTACGATCCACTTTTTGGCCATCAGCTCTCAAACTTTGGAACCATCCATGATATTCGTCAGGAATGACTCCTTTTTCACAAAGTTTCAATAGATCGGCTTTTTTGGCTTTTGAAATGCATAATGGTTCTTTATATAACGGATACAGTATCTGTAGAAAACATGGGTCATTTTTGGTTTGTGGTGGTGGTTCTGTGACAACTTTTTGGACTGGCTCGACGTGCTTAGACTGAAGTCGCGTACCGTAACGATGGCAATTCTTTGAGGGGCTTTGGTCTTGTGTTTTTGGGGAATCCAGAGGGGGTTCTATATTTCCGAGATCTATATAAAAAAAGTTTTCAGACATGTCATAATTAAAAAATATTTTTGATTCACTTTTAATGTATCGCATCCTCTTTATTTTAAGCCACTTGACACGTTGTCCATTACTGGTTTTTGCTTTAGTAATCAGCATACTTTTAGCTAGTCTCTTAAGATCTTTGAAGTCCGTGTACTTCATTTCTTTTACATGATAGGATTTTTTAGTTTGACTCTTACTTTTTCCCTTGCATTGACGCGATGATCGGGCACGTCGAAAAATATTCAACCACTCTGTAATTGAATAAATGTTCGAGTGTTTTTGGGCCGATTCTATGCTGCTGTGCATAGAATCAACCTCCATGTGTGAGTGGCCTGATTCTAAAAGTTTGTGTTCAATCAATTTTAGGTGGTCAATATTATGGACAGCCCAAAACAAAACAGCGGCCACATATTGGTTCCTGTTTTGGCCACCACATGTGTCTGAAAATAACGAAATCTCGTCGATATGATCGGGGATTTCGTTTAAGTACTGTAAAATTATCGATCCAATCTCAGAGCTTCCTTTCTTGCCATTAATTTCTGTCCACGCATAACAAAATGCTTCATTTGGAAAAGCGCTCTCATAAATCGTCAGGTTGTATAGTGTAAGTTTCCTGCAATAATCAAAGGATGCCGAAGTGAAGTTCGTTTCTTTTTCTGCTCTCTCCTTGTCCTTTTGTTTCTCACTATTGCATGAATCTTTTCTTTGAATGTGCTGTTTATACTCTTCTTCAATTTTAGTTTTATCAATGGTATCCAGACGACGATACTTGGTGCACAAAAGACACTGGTCTTTTTTGGGAACGAAAAACCCCAAGTTGAAGTCGGTGCAAAATACATTTCGATATGTAGCCTCCGACACGGGTGTAACGCTTTCCTTCTCATACTCCTCCACATAAAGTGCATACATTTTTGTAATTGATAGTTTGCAATCTAGATATTGGCGTTTGCAATCTAGATATTGGCGTTTAATATCTTTGCGCACATAATGGCTTTCCATTGTAGGGAAAGATTTGATATGACGCCGGATTTCTTCAACTTTTTCTGATGGCGTTTTGTTTTGGGGCTCATGTCGTCCTCGCGGATCACAATCTCGAGAATAAAACCCCATCGCATCTCGACTTTCCACTGCTTCCGTAATAACTGAAGCAGAAATGCACAGAGTTTTGCAGAAAAAGTTTTGACATATATTTTACGCCTTGTTTATAGAAAAAGTATTGCTTTGAATTTGATCTCTTTGTAGTTCGTTTTCTATCAATCACAGTTGTTTTGATTGGTCTTACTTCTACCAAATTCAAAATCATGTTTTTCTTTGCAGTATAACTTTGAGCCCAGTATTTCCTACAACATCTCTCACGATCAGTTTCACTGAAGTTTATGGTGCATTTGAATCTACATTTTGAGCAGTCTACTGCCTTTGGTACTTTGGCCGGTCTACATTTCTTTGCAGTTATGTAAGGGAGACCATCAGCTCTCCTTTTTTTTTCTACATTTCTCTTCCAGGTGGTAGGGTCTGGCATACGCCAGCGACTTTTGGGTTTGATAATTTTCCAAGCTCTCTCAAAGATTTCGTTTATAGTGGTAGTGGCGGCTATAACGAAATCTTTTTGTGGTGGTTTATTAGCAATGACATTCCAGCTGTTATTGAATATTTTCATTAACATTTGTGTAGCAATAACAGAAGCATCCGATAAGTCATAGTCAGGTTCAAGCATGTCAATACCAGAAACGTCTTCATTAAATGCTGAAATAACTGGCCCTATAAGGTCTTCTAAGGTTACTAGGTCTTCCAAAAAATTTATTGGTGTTTCTCTTGAAGAATGTGTGCATAGGTCATTTTCTCCATCTACATCATGATCTTTATTAACCTCCTCAGACCTTTTTCGTTTTATACAACTGTCAACACCATTTTCAATCAGTGTAAGTACATCAGCTACATCTGAAAATGAAGAAACCATTATTCAAACCAATTTTTTAAATATAGGTACCTACTTACACTTAGTCCTAGCTATTAATAAAACTCCGAAAATAATCATAAAACCGACCAAGTTCCGCATTCATCAGTCCTTTTAACCGAAAAAAAAACAATTTTCTTGAAGGTTTTTTTAAGTTAGACTACATACTTACCTATTTAACTCATTTTTTTTATAATTGTCCACCCCACTGTTAAAAAGTTAGAGAGAGGGACCAACTTTTTACGACTTTAGGAGCCCCACACACGCCTATTTGCATTGTTTTTTTTTTTAAACGGTATCGTAATAAGTAAGTAGGTCATTAAATTTTTTCTTACCTTTCCTTTGTGACAGAATAATGTCATTTTGGTGGTTGTTAGAATTAGATTGTTTAAGGAATTGATCATAGGCTTGAGAAATTAACAAGTCCTCATCATCCAACTTAATATTTTCATCTTCAACTACTTCTGAAAAAATAAATTAAACAATAATTAATCATCATCGACTTATCTATACTAATATTATAAAGCTGAAGAGTTTGTTTGTTTGTTTGAACGCGCTAATCTCAGGAACTACTGGTTTTCTAAAATTCTTTCTGTGTTGGATAGTCCATTTATCGAGGAAGGCTATATAACATCACGCTACGACCAATAGGAGCGGATCATAAATGAAATAGGTTGCAAAAACGGGAAAAATTATTCCTTTTTGAGATCTTTTGTTGCGTGCGCTGCGTAAACGGTTTATGTTACGTAAATATCATGTATGATGGAATTGTTCCTCTTTAAAGGTTCTAAAAAAAGTCCGCGACAGCATAGGTATGTCTATCTTTTAAGATTGACTCACTATATCCTTTTTTTATGGTAATCAAATTTGTTCGAAATTAATGCATTATTTGCGAAGGAGTTTTATCAACATAATATTTTATTAATTCTTATTCAAATAAATAGTTCTAACATCAAGGGTATTTATTTAGCAGTAAAATACTTTTTAATTCATTCGAATTGGACATTTAATTTCGAAGTTATCACGAGTATAAAAATACAATACGCGAACCGTTCGACGCTGGCGCCGCGACGTTCCCTACTCTAGAGAGGAGAGGATGGGCACACGGGTAGACCATGACCTGGAATAGGATGTCCTATTACAGGTAATATAGGAATAAAACGTATCCTATGTAGGATACGTTTTATTCCTATATTCCCACGGGATCGAGACCTACGCGGGTGAAACCGCGGGGCACAACTAGTCTATTCATAAACATCCTTATTCAAATACGGTCTTAATTTACCTTCATACGAAGATATTTTCAAGAACCGCTCAGCTATTTCGATGTGATTAGCAACTAACAATTATAATTATCATCTTAAAGTACCTACCTACCTACTAATTATGAATGATTGATTACTACGCATGTTTCCTTATTGTAAACAAAGTTGCTTTAATGCCGGTTTCATGGCTATTGTATTATTTTACTTTGAAATTTATTGTAGGTACCACACCGCTCAACAACTTGACCTAACCTCAAAACTATTTTATTAAACACTGTAAAAGTACTTACTATCTGGAGATCCAGCCGTTGTCGGTTCTGATTCTTCAACAATCATTTTCCTTAGCAAACACACAAAACACACACAGTAACACAGTAAAAACACGCCAAAATCGAAAACTGCACTATAACGACCTCGTCGTTCGCTGCGCAAGATTCGACTAAACCCCCGTAAAGCGGGAGGGGGACAGCGGCAGCGCGGGGAAGTACCGACTATAATAATTTAATTGGTTTTGCTTCTAGGCAATTCGCTAAAAAGAAACCGAAAATCGAATTTCTAAAGCGACTATATTTATATAATATTTATTTAGTTTGAATGTTCGAGACAAAAAAGGTGCTAATCAATTATATTATTTTTTACCATGAGTGACTCAGACCTTCCTTTGACATTATTGTAGGACTAAAACCCACTAAAAAAGTTTGGTCTTTTTTGCATCTAAATTTTGAAATATTGCGGACAAATTATTACGAATTATTGGTTTTTAATTCTCTAAAGACTACACTTTCTCGATTTATTTGTTTCTTAATTCAATCTATTAACTATATAATCGGTTTTTACATTCAGTAACTCGGGAACGGTAAGTCCTGCGGTTTAGTTAGTTTTACCATTAGATAAAGAATCAAATGCCGATTCGAATGGTATATTAAAGTGAAAAACTGAAAAAATTGCAGATAGTCGGTTTTGCCTTTAACCCGGCGATATATTATGGATAAGATGGCAGGGGGTGACTTGCATACTCAATAATGGGCCCCCAGAAACTGTCGCTAGCACATAGTGACGTAGCGACAAGGGTGCAACATATCCTGAGGTGCTTGAGGAGTGGAGAGGTATTCCACGGCTTTCAGAACAATCCCAGAGCCCGGAAAATGGTCAAGATCCCTACGAGCACTTACTGGAATACTTCCTTCCTCCGAGCACGTTTGCTCTTGCGAATCTCCACTCAAGCCGGCCAATCAAGGCAAGAATGAGGTGGGAGTTCTGTTCCTCGTCAGTGTCAGCCAGCCAATAAAGGCAAGCCAAAGATGAGGAACAAGACTTCTCCCGGGAGGTAGGGTCCGTGGGGTCGCTACTGCCCAACAGCTCACCACAAGCTGCCCTGCGGGTTTTTGTATCTCTCTTGGTCTGGCTCCTCATCCTAGACCCGTTCCGGCAAAGTAAACTCTACCGGCACAGACCTAGAGTTCGGAGCGCGCAAGCTCCACCACGACGTCAACGTAGAGATACGGCGGTGGGGTTATTATTATTATTATTTTTTGTCTTTGACATTTCTCGGGACCCTAGGGTCCCGGACCTTTGGAAGGCGTACGAGGGGCCGAAGTCAACTCGCAGAGGCCCCTTAGACAATTTTAAATGGAATGAGGCACCAACCGACGATTATCCCTGTATGCACTATGCAAGTGCCACCAAGGACAACCCCCGGTTGGTGTAGGACTATTGCAAGCTATGGAAACAAAGATATTAGATTATGGATTTGGGTGGCTTAGTGAACTGGTTGTTTTGATCTATGGGGAGACTATGGCCCCTGCTGGACCAATGTTTTATATAAAATACACAGATAAAATGGCAGGGGGTGACTTGCACACTCAATAATGGGCCCCCGAAAACGGTCGCTTGCACAAAGTGTCGTAACGACAAGGGGGCAACATGTCTTGAGGTGCTTAAGAGGAGTGGAGAGGTATTCCACGGCTATCAGGACAATCCCGGAAGTACGGTCAAGATCCCTACCAGCATCTTACTGGAATACTTCCTTCCTTCGAGCACGTTTGCTCTTGCGAATCTCCACTCAAGCCGGCCAATCAAGGCAAGAATGAAGTGGGAGCTCTGTTCCTCGTCAGTGTTCACTCCAGCCGGCCAATAAAGGCAAGTCAGAGATGAGGAACAAGACTTCTCCCGGGAGGTAGGGTCCGAGGGGTCGCTACTGCCCAACAGCTCGCCACATGCTGCCTTGCGGGTTTTTGTATCTCTCTTGGTCTGGTTCCTCATCTTAGACCTGTTCCGGCAAAGTAAACTTTACCGGCACAGACCTAGAGTTCAGAGCGCGCAAGCCCCACCACGACGTCAACGTAGAGATTCGGCGGTGGGGTTATTATTATTATTATTTTTATGATATTTAATATATATAAACAGGGTGTTAGGGTAAACACAGTTATCCTTGCAACCAGTGGTTTGGTTTAATTTATAGAACGTAAAATCAATGGAAAATTACAACTTTTTTTTAAATCTACATTTTACCACAAGAGACGCAAGTTCGTTGTCCTATGCGCTAGGGCAACGAACTTGCGTCTACACACGGGCGGGGGGTACGGGATGTGACCTGACTGGCCGCGAGCACGACCCCTCCCTCAGTCAGTCAGCTATTTCGCTAGAGAGCACGGTGTCGGATAGAAACTTTTTAAAATCTTTTAATGAAAATTACGTTTTTTTTTTGTTGTGTTCGGTCATTTATTTTTATATTTAAGTCAACTACCCATGGTTTGAATGACAAGACTGTTTAATAATAAAGCTGAAGAGTTTGTTTGTTTGTTTGAACGCGCTAATCTCAGGAACTACTAGTTGGAATTGAAAAATTCTTTTTGTATTGGTTAGTCCATTTATTGAGAAAGGCTATATGCTATATATACGCTACAACCAATAGGAGCGGAGCATAAATGAAATATGTTCCAAAAATGGGCGAAAATATTCCTTTTTGAGAGCTTCCGTTGCGTGCGCTGCGTAAACGGTTTATGTTACGTAAATATCATGTATGATGGAATTATTTCTCTTTAAAAGTTCTAATAAAAAGTCAGCAACAGCATATGTCTATCTTTTAAGATTGACTTACTATAACCTTTTTTATGGTAATCAAATTTGTTAGAAATTAATGCATTATTTGCGAAGGAGTTTTATCAACATTATATTAATTCTTATTCAAATAAATAGTTTTAACATCAAGGGTATTTATGTAGCAGTAAAATACTTATTAATTAATTCGAATCGGACATTTAATTTCGAAGTTATCATGAGTTTAAAAATGTAATACGCGAACCGTTCGAAGCCGGCGCCGCCCCGCGCCGTCGCCGCGCCGCGACTTTCCCTACTCTAGAGAGGAGAGGATGGGCGCACGGGTAGACCATGACCTGAAATAGGACATAGGACACGTTTTATCCCTATATTCCCACGGGATTGAGACCTGCAAGAGTGAAACCGCGGGGCACAGCTAGTAAATGATAAATACTGTAAAAAATTCGACAGACAGAGATATTTTTACGTTACTTAAATGAAGCAACGTTAAACAAATCTTTGTCTGACAAATTTTTGTCATCCCTAATTTTAGATGTTTATTGAGACTGTATAAAGACGTTCGCTAATGATTTTTAGATATAAGAAAAAAATACTGCCTATAAATAATTTAAATAACAGGTAAATACAACATTTTTGCACAAATAGACATTATTTTTATTCCAAAATCCTCCAAAACGAAAGTGTACGGCCATAATTACAAAATGATTAAAATTTTGGCTGAATAAATGCATACATGTACACCGTTCTTAAAAAAAATCGTAAAAAATAAACAAATAATATTTTACTCTTCTAAACAACATGCTACTATTCACAACAGTATAGGGCTGATTTTATGCATATAATAATTACTTCAAAGTAATATACAGCAGAACAATACGGTATTGAATGAAAAAAAAATCTTAAAATGGCTCTCCTGTAAAATCACTAAAAGTGTAGTTAGGCCCTTGTACCACTGATGGTGTGTTGTGTTGGGTGTGTTTATCGATTTAAAAAAAGCCTTTGATACCGTAAGTCACAAATTGCTTATAGAAAAACTAGAAAACGTTGGTATCAAACGCAATGCACTTAAAATGTTCAAATCTTACCTTACAAATAGATTCCAGGTAGTTAAAATAGATAATTTCGAAAGTAATGCTTTATCTATCACATATGGAGTCCCACAAGGATCAATATTGGGACCGTTATTATTTTTAATATACCTTAATAATATAACAGAGCTGGGACTACATGGTCATTTAACTTTATACGCAGATGACAAGTGCTTGTTTTATTTTGGAACAAATATTCATGACGTTATTTCTCGAGCCCAAGAAGATTTAAAGACTCTGTTTGAATGGTTCCAACATAATTTGCTAACCGTTAACATCTCAAAGACATGTTACATTATCTTTAAAGCTAAAAATAAAAAAAAACCGCCGCATGACCCGTTAACTATAGATGTTGTAACGTGGGTGTGGTTTATTGTAAAAAATAGCGTATTCAGCGAAAATAATTATATTTAAACTGTACGAATTGAAGGACAAAGTTTTAGGGGTTAGGAAGCACGCGTCGTCCTTGGTGCTAGTTATGGCACTGCCCGCCCGCAAAATGGCGATTCGCAACTTCCCTCTCGGACCCCGCGCACTCCCTTTACAATTTAAACGTAAATTGTAAATTGTATTAGTTTATGCGTCGCTAACACGCCCCACCCCAGTGCTGCCTTGGCAGCACTTACCATCAACTGGTATTCGAGCGACACGCGTGACCGGTCTAGTCAACACTCCTGATTTGGTCTTTAAGTGAATCATTCTGACTCGGTTGTCTTTTCCAGGAATCACTTCCTGATTTATTCCCTTGGGCCAAGAGTTGCGGGGACTGTCAGGGTCCACTATACGAGGCATGCCTTTTAAGTTTTGTCGTTTGAAGAAAAAAACACAACTAGAACCTTATAGTACTTTTTATTGTTTTTCAAAGTATTCACCACGTAGCTTAATACACTTTTCCATTCGCTCAAACCAGTTATTATAACATTTATTCCACTCTAAAGTGGGGGTGTTCAAAATGGCGGACTTGAAAGCGTCGACTGCTTCTTCAGCGGACTGGAACCTTTGACCACGAAGACTTTTCTTAATTTTAGGAATAGTAAAGAAATCGTTAGGGCTTAGGTCAGGACTGTATGGAGGATGGTCAAGAATTTCTACTTTTTCCTGCTTCAAATACTCAATCGTTTGACGAGCGCTGTGTGAGCTTGCGTTGTCGTGGTGCCGAATGATGCGTCGCTTTGAGTTAGAATTTCGAAGTTCGGCGATGACTTGTGGTAAACAAACTGTGGTATACCACTCTGTGTTAACCGTTCTACGATCTTCAAGTGCAATAGTCGCAACATGGCCGGTTTTTCCAACGAACGTGGCCACCATCTTCTTTGAAGTGCTTCGAGAACGAACAACTTCAGTCGGCTTTGGCTCGTCTTGAAAGACCCAGATTGTAGATTTTTGTTTGGAATCAGGATCGTAGGCATAGATCCAAGATTCGTCACCACTGATGATATCGTAGACGTGATTTGACTGTCCTCGGTTGAACCTTTGCAGAGTTTTCTTACACCATCTGACGCGGGCCGCCTTGTGATCGTCGGAAAGCAGTTGCGGTATCCAACGGCGAAATAGCTTTCTCACACCAAGCGCTTCATGCAAGATCTTCTGAATGGTTGTCCCTGCGATGCCTAATAGAGCCTCTATCTCTCGATACGTCACATGATAATCTTTGAGAATTAGTTGTCTCACAGCAATGATGTTATTTTCAGTGAAGGCGGATTTTGGGCGTCCTTCGCGAGATTTGTCACTAACACTAGTATGTCCACACTGGAATTCTAAATACCAGTGTTCGACAGTCCGCAGACATGGCGCTTCATCACTGAACACAGATGTTAGCTCTTCAAAACACTGAAGCCGTGTCAGGCCTCTTCTAAAGTTGTAGAAAATTATTGCATGAACATTTTCCTTAGAAAGATTCATTTTCGTACGTAACCTGACAGATTCCAATCGACGCTATGCCTAAACAATAGCATTAATCCTAATACTTTCAACTGTTTTGAGATTCCAAATTTAAACACATTCGAATATAGAACAGTTCCAAATTCAAAATTGCCGGGAAATATGGAAGCAACAGAACTTAAAAGGCATGCCTCGTAAGTACGAGGTCACCCACTTGTAAATTTCTTTGTTCTTCTTGCCATTTCTTGAGTTGTAGTATTTCCTTAACCCATCTGCGCCAGTACATGTCAGCTAATCTTTGTGAAATTCGCCATTGTTTTCGCAGATAACAGTCTGAATTGTCAAATTTTCCAATGTGGGGTAGACCAGACGACGAGCCCAGTAAGAAATGATTAGGAGTTAATGTTTCAGGATCATTTGGGTTCACAGATACGTGAGTTAACGGCCGGGTGTTGACCATATTCTTTACTTCCATTAACAGAGTGTTTAGAGTTTCATCTCTTTTTTTTTTTTTGGGTGGGAAATCATCAAATGACTTCTCCCTTTCGGACTATTCCGCAACCCTGGCAGGCATCGGTCCTAACGGACCCCGTCAGGTGTGCTGACATCTCTTTGAGGCGCGCGTGGAACACGACGCGCCATCGACCCGGGCCTGGTCCTTATCGGACGACGAGCTACCCATTGCTCACCGTCCGCAAGCCCGCGCCTATGGTGGCCGGGAATCCGCCTGGGATTCCCGACGCCCAGGGTGTCTCCAGCGGCGGCGGTTAGGGGCGTGAGGGCGCAGGCCTTGCCTCTCCCTCACGCGTTCCGCCTCCTCCTTCGCGAGCATCATTGCTTCGCAGGAGGAGGTGACCGCCACCCATGCCCTCTCGCTCCGTACCATGGCCTGGACCAGGGCCGGACGCGAGAGGTCAGTGCCGCCAATCGCCTCCACGAGGACACGGCGGTGCTCCGCCCAAGCAGGGCACACCTCCACCGTATGCTCCACCGTGTCTTCCGGACGATCCGCACAGTGGTGACACCCGGGCGTTTCCTCCCGCCTAATACTACACAGGTTCCTCCCGAAGCTGCCATGTCCGGTGAGGACCTGCGTCAGGCGCAAGGTGAGGACGCCGTGGCGCCTCTCCAGCCACTCCTCAAAGAGGGGACTTATCGCCGCTAGAGTTTCATCTCTGGGAGCGCGTTCCTTTATAGTACATTACTGTCGCGGCCTGCAACTGGGCTATTGATGGACGATCGTGAAATCACAAACGTGAGTCTATCAATAGCTGGTTGCGGCCAAGGCTTGTATTGTCACCCGGCTTCCTGCCGTGCTAAAGTAAATTTATAGGGTATATATTAATAGGGAAAGAACCAATTAAACCATTACCTTTTTTACAAAGTTTATTGTAATTATATAACACAGGTTTACAAAAATTGTGGCAAGCCACTAAACACTAGAACTTTCCCAACCTTTAACCTGGTATTAGCCTCTAACACACCCCGTCTCCGTAACAAGGTGTGTTAGGAGCAATACAAGCATGAGATTAAATATCAACAAGCTCAAGGTCGCTTGTGAGGATCCGTGAGATGAACGCTTAACAACTTCTAGCTCAATCGAATAATCAGTGACCTTAAATATGGTTGTGCTCATAAGAGAAATTATAACATTAGGGGCAAAGCACCCTGAGACACAACCTAACACATGAAATTTAGAACAACTGGTTTATAACCTAGTTTACTACTAGGCCTAAATCACTTGGAAATGATCTTAACAAAATGGTCACCTGGGTATCACTCACTCAAAGGGTCTACTACAAACTTGCAGGTGTTAACTGTCCCTCTGTTCACGACGGACTCTCAGTTGACGTCAGTTGACGTCAGTTGACGGAATCAAGTCCCTTGGCATGGAACCACAGAGAAAACTCTGGGTTCCCACGTACACGCGGCCTACGGGATCCGTAAGGAAAACGATGACGCTAATCGTTACCTGGAGCGGCGACACTTTCCTGGACGAGCTACCGGATGGTAAGGCCTTCCAATATACGGGGATGGCCACACTGCCAGCACTCGTAGGATCTAACCTCAAAACTGCCAAAGCCCGGGTCAACCCAGCACACTGCCCGCCACTAGTCGGGACTAACTGCTATTTCACCAGACCACGGGACGGCACCAGGGCGTCACGTCCTTCACGTTCGCATCAGTTCAGGCTAGCATAAAAAGCCAGACAGGTTCGGCTACTGAAACAACATCTCTGATATATTTCCAATAAGATTATTGGCCGAACACAGTCTAATCATCACAGAACTGGTGCCTCTCGAATAACATACCTGTTAACACTCCATCATTGCGTAGCGTCACCAGGATCGGGAAGGGACACCCTTCTCGTCACACACGCAGGACCAAAGACCTGACTCCTCGATATCGACCTTCGAGAAAGTTCTAACCACAGACTAAAAACCGAATTCTTTGACAAGTGACAATCCACTTCCGAAACCATATCATAAGAATTAAATTTAATTTATTGGACATTGCATGACTATAAAATTTGGGTGATTACATCTGAATGTTAATAAATTTTAATTCCTTAATTAACATCTAATTAATTATCCAAACCCAAAAACAACGCTCTGTCTCCAGTATTGAGAAACTCTGGAGCTACAAGGCTCCACCGCTAGATGTCGCCTAAGATGTCAATTTGCAACGTCACAATGCCCCTCTTCCCACAAAAAAAGGTTTTCGCTATGCGAAAAACCGCACACCGCCCTCGGTGTTAAAACACTAAAAATGAATCTACTAATTCTCAAAATAAACTCGAGCGGAAGAGTGCTAAACTACTTCTAAACTGTATGGTTAGAAGCAAGAGGGGACTAAAAAAAAAAAAATGTTAATATTTTTATATGTACTATCATAAGCAAAAATCAATCCAAAATAAACCATACTGCCAGGAACCATATTCTACCTACGAACTTCCTACAAACCAGGCATAATCCCCCCCCAATCTGTCATACATCCCTAATCTTACCTCTCTTTCAATCAGTAACAACCTGCATCCATATCGCAGGAAGTCACCCCTTACATTACTCCCGAATTCCGTCTGTGTACCAGTGGAACTCTGCATTGTTACCAAAAAACATAACGATCCTCCTGGAGAATATGTTCTGCGAGCAGATACATAATAAATTGGACAATAAATGTCCATACAACTCACCAGGCAGGACGTATTCAACCTTCCCAGAAGTAAACCTTCGGAAAACAATGGTGAATGGCTTATTTTATGAGTCACCGGCCGCTCAAAATGCGATAAGCAACTAGTGCTATCTAACTGAAGCTGGCTTCGAATCTGATAAACAACTTTGTGCTATCAAATATAAAAAAAAACTCACCGATACCATAATGCTATCTCGGTGAAGACAAAACTAAGTAAAGGCTTATTTTAGGAGTTACAACCCGCTCCATAACAAATATCTTACCAATGCAAAAATATCGGTGAAGACAAAACTAAGTAAAGGCCTATTTAAGGAGTTACAACCCGCTCCATAACAAATATCTTACCAATGGGAAAATATCGGTGAAGACAAAACTAAGTAAAGGCCTATTTTAGGAGTTACAACCCGCTCCATAACAAATATCTTACCGTTGCTACTATCTCGGTAAGACAGAAATAAGTAAAGGCCTATTTTAGGAGTTACAACCCGCTCCATAACAAATATCTTACCGGCGATGCATCAATCTCGGTAAAGACAAAACTCAGTAAAGGCTTATTTTAGGAGTTACTAACCGCTCCATAACAAATATCTTTTCCCCTGTCTGGCTTAAACAGTGCTGTCACTGATTTGTTATATTTGTAAATTAATGCCAATAGACACTATCAAGACGACTGTGAAATAAAAAAAATAAAAAAATGGGCAACATTGGATTATTTTAGTAAATTTTAATATCCTTTATGTGCCAACTGCCTAATGGTTTACCATTTAACCCTACAAGCTCATAAACTAAGGGTCGTCCCGTAGAAGGGAATGAAAATATAGTTTCTCTAAATCCATTTTAATAATGTTTTAACTTCTAGAGAAATAAAGAATTTACTATTATTTAATATGAGGCAATATTTTCCTTCACTAAATGTCACTATTCTGATTCACGTTTCCGAACGTACCAAGACTTAACCTCAAACGTCACCGTGACAATGTCAATATGATTTAAAAGTTATTTCACAATGAATGAAAACAAATGTTGTTGTATTACAGTGACTGTAACACAACTGTAATAGTTATTTGGGAATCCTGACTTGATGTATAAAGACTATCTTTTAGGTAACCAACCAGTTGTCATAAATCTTCTATGCTTTCCAATAAAGTCACTAGTTACTATTTACTCATAAACTAAGTTATAGTTCCCTGTAATGCACAACCAAAAGAAAAAATTATAATTATTGATACTATTATTGTGTCCTTGAATAACCTCACAAACCAATATGAGCTACAAAGTTGTATTTTCAAATGTGAATTTCAAACAAATAAGTTTTGCAATGTTTTACAAACAAGAATTAACTTATTATAAACAGTTCTTTTACCAAAAGTCCAATTATACTTATCATTTAAACCAAGAGTGTAATCTTATAATTCACAAACTTCTATACTTTCCTAGTTCAAAAGATGACTTATTCATTAACCTTTATAACAACATTTGCAACATAGGTAATTAAATATTGAAATTTACCACAAACAACTTGTCCAGCCTCTGTGCTGATCAAATAAACAAAATAGGTTAATGACATAAATACACATCTACACCTTAACGGTTCAAACAATAGAAAATGTGTTCTGATTTTGGTGCGTTGACCACTTGAAACTTAAAACTTAAAAACTAGCCTTAAACTAATACGACATTCCGTCAACTGAGCGTATTGAGTGAGAGCGTGATACCGTTATTAATTGTTCACCTTATATAATTATATACCAATTTGGCGCCAACTGTCACCCGGCTTCCTGCCGTGCTAAAGTAAATTTATAGGGTATATATTAATAGGGAAAGAACCAATTAAACCATTACCTTTTTTACAAAGTTTATTGTAATTATATAACACAGGTTTACAAAAATTGTGGCAAGCCACTAAACACTAGAACTTTCCCAACCTTTAACCTGGTATTAGCCTCTAACACACCCCGTCTCCGTAACAAGGTGTGTTAGGAGCAATACAAGCATGAGATTAAATATCAACAAGCTCAAGGTCGCTTGTGAGGATCCGTGAGATGAACGCTTAACAACTTCTAGCTCAATCGAATAATCAGTGACCTTAAATATGGTTGTGCTCATAAGAGAAATTATAACATTAGGGGCAAAGCACCCTGAGACACAACCTAACACATGAAATTTAGAACAACTGGTTTATAACCTAGTTTACTACTAGGCCTAAATCACTTGGAAATGATCTTAACAAAATGGTCACCTGGGTATCACTCACTCAAAGGGTCTACTACAAACTTGCAGGTGTTAACTGTCCCTCTGTTCACGACGGACTCTCAGTTGACGTCAGTTGACGGAATCAAGTCCCTTGGCATGGAACCACAGAGAAAACTCTGGGTTCCCACGTACACGCGGCCTACGGGATCCGTAAGGAAAACGATGACGCTAATCGTTACCTGGAGCGGCGACACTTTCCTGGACGAGCTACCGGATGGTAAGGCCTTCCAATATACGGGGATGGCCACACTGCCAGCACTCGTAGGATCTAACCTCAAAACTGCCAAAGCCCGGGTCAACCCAGCACACTGCCCGCCACTAGTCGGGACTAACTGCTATTTCACCAGACCACGGGACGGCACCAGGGCGTCACGTCCTTCACGTTCGCATCAGTTCAGGCTAGCATAAAAAGCCAGACAGGTTCGGCTACTGAAACAACATCTCTGATATATTTCCAATAAGATTATTGGCCGAACACAGTCTAATCATCACAGAACTGGTGCCTCTCGAATAACATACCTGTTAACACTCCATCATTGCGTAGCGTCACCAGGATCGGGAAGGGACACCCTTCTCGTCACACACGCAGGACCAAAGACCTGACTCCTCGATATCGACCTTCGAGAAAGTTCTAACCACAGACTAAAAACCGAATTCTTTGACAAGTGACAATCCACTTCCGAAACCATATCATAAGAATTAAATTTAATTTATTGGACATTGCATGACTATAAAATTTGGGTGATTACATCTGAATGTTAATAAATTTTAATTCCTTAATTAACATCTAATTAATTATCCAAACCCAAAAACAACGCTCTGTCTCCAGTATTGAGAAACTCTGGAGCTACAAGGCTCCACCGCTAGATGTCGCCTAAGATGTCAATTTGCAACGTCACAGTATAATACTTGTCTCAAACAATGCGCGGAAATTCAATCTAAGTAAATTAATTATAGTTTCCAGAATCAATGACGAACAACGATAATTTTTCACGCGCCAATAATGTTCATTTGTTTCTTGTTTATTTTAACAGCTCTATTTGCAAGCCAAATCAAAATTCAAATAAAATCTTTGATGAGTTGAAGTAAAAAGTTTGTTCCATTTTTAAATAACACAACAGATATGAGTTTTCATAGTAATTTATTTGACCGCTAAACACAACAGATATGGATTTATTCATACTTACTTTGCCGGCCGCATCGTCATTTGTTTTTGAACAGTATGGCAATTTCGATTCATCTCGAAGAAGGTTGTCAAAATAATGTTCGAATTTCCAAGCATGTTTGAGAAAAAAATATTTTCAGGCTGGTCTTTACGCTTCTGATGAGCCTTTCCCACGCCCCACCCCAGTGAGAACTCGCGGGCGGTATGAAGGTCCATTTGGTTCCGCGATTTAAGGCCTCGCCTTTCAGCACTTCTTCGTCCAGTTCTTTTATAGCATTTTTCAGCTCCGCAACCGCTCCTCGGAAATTTGTTCCGTTGTTGGAGTACAAATATTGTGGCCATCCTCGTCTCGCGGCCATTCTTCGTAACGCCATAAAATGAGTCGGTTGTTAGGTTAGTGACTACTTCCAGATGGATTGCTCGTACTGTCAAGCATGTGAATAAGACGCCCTATCTTTTCTCGCGGCGCCTTCCCACCGTGACTTCCATGGGACCAAATAAATCCACACCACAGTAAGTGAAAGGCCGTTCATGATGGGCCATTCGAGCATCGGGTAAGTCTCCCATTCTTTCTACTTCTGGTTTGGATTTTCTTATTCTGCAAGTTGAGCATTTACACGTTACATGTTTAACGGTAGGTCGAAGTCTGGTGATCCAATATCTTTGTTTGACTTCATTTACAACTGTTTCTTGATTTGTGCGTAGTAGTAATGATAATACTTAACGATCAATCTCGCAACGTAACTTCTTCCATCTAATATTACAGGGTTTTTTGTTTCAGGTAGAATCCCAGGAGCAGCTCCGATGCGGCCACCGACGTGCATGACTCCGTGTTCATCCAGGTAAGGAGACAAGGTAAGTATGTTACTTGTTTTTGGTACACACCTGTTGTTTTTTTATTTCAGCTAACTCTTTACTAAACGATTCAGCTTGTGATTTCTTTAATAATAATATTTCAGCCTTCTTCATAGTGTCGGCGAACTTACAAGAAAGCTTCTTGCATTTATTTATAAACTTGAGTACCATAGAAGTCAGTCGACGTAAGCGAAGCCAGGAACTAAATTGAGTAGCATCAGGAACGGGTAAGTTAGTCTCTTGTGTATCTCTTCTTATTGAATTAATACACTCCAGTGTTTCTTTTCTTTCCACAGATATGACGTCATGCGGCCATTCGACTTCTTTGCAGCGTAAGAATGTAGGTCCGTACACCCATTCATCTTGCAGGACGGGGCAAACGTAGTTTTCTCTCCTAGCAATATCGGCTACGTTTAATTTTGTAGGCACATAACGCCATTCATTCATCTGCGTTAACTCATCAATTTCGCCTAAACGGTTTGCTACGTATACTTTATAGTCGCGAGCATCATTTCTTATCCAGTTTAGCACTGTTGTTGAGTCACTCCAGAATATTCGTTGCTCAGCCTTAATCGTATGTTCTCTAGCCACTGAGTCTGCTAGTCTAGGACAGCATTTTGAAGTTCGAAGCGTGAAATAGTTATTGGTTTGTTTCCTACGACCCGAAATTTACTCGCGTGTAATATTCTTGTCATCATTCCATCGCCAGTACGCGGCGGCGCAGTATGCCTTGCTAGACGCATCACAAAATACATGCATCTGTAGATATCTATAACTATTTGAGTAACAATCTTCCGGTCATTGATATTGCAACAGCTGTGCGTCATAGCACTCGTAGCGGACGTCGCGTCTGCTACTCTCGTAGCAATATTCGTAGCAGTCGTAACGGTGGCGCCTGAGGTGGGTGGCGGGGAGATATTATTTTTCTTCTCGCTCACTCCTGTGGTAGCAGCCGTATAGTGCCTTGGCAAGCTAACATCTTGTAATGTTTTCTATTAACAAATCCATTTTTACCGACTTCAAAAAAGGAGGAGGTACTACGTTCGGATGATTGTTTTGTGTTTTTTTTTTTTTTTTATGTATGTTCACCGATTACTCCACCGTTTGTGAACAGATTTTAAAAATTCTTTTTTAGTTTGAAAGGGTATACTCCCGAGATGGTTCCTTATAAATTTTATTAAGTTTGCTTGCGTAGTTTTTGAGCTAGCTTCAATATTACCTATGTAGACGATATAATTATTAGAATCCTTCACTGTTATTTACATAGTAGGTAGTAACTTGTGTGGGGTAGGTACCACCACTAAAAAGTGAAAAATAAAAACTTTTTACAAAAAAAAACAACCGACTTCAAAAAAAACACTAAAAAAGTGAAAAATAACTTTAATTTCGGAAGTCGGTGGCAAAAAACGAAAATTAAAAAGCAAAGACACCGAATTCCGAAATTAAAGTTATTTTTCACTTTTTTTGTGTTTTTTTTTAAGTCGGTTGTTTTTTTTTGTAAAAAGTTTTTTGACTATTTCTCAAACATCGTATCAGTTATAAAATCATCCCAACAGATCTTTAATTTCCATGTTTCTTGTAATATAATTATTCAACTAATGATGTACGGTGCTAGAATGCCATAGACATCAAAAATGGACATTATCACGCGTAACATTTCCCTCTTGGTAGGCTTATGTGTCTCATTTATAATACTTTCAGGTATCCGCTTGAAAGATACGTCCAATCTCAAAGTATCATCGCTTGGATGCCAAATCTGTTGACCTATTTTGAATTTGAGAGCTGCATCGCCTAGTAAATCTTTAGGTAGGCTCGCAAGTACTTCCCAAGTAGCATTGCAAGCTGTATACAAGCTGTATTTAAGTTAGTTTTTATACTAAAAGCTGTATATTCAGGCTGTATATAGGCCGTTTAAGCGCTTATACAATCCTTGTAAGTAAAAAAAGGGCCCATATTATACAGTTTTTTATGTTAGTAGAGCTGTATAATAGCTGTAGAAGCAATAGAGAAGCTGTATTAAAGCTTTTATTCGGTGTACAAAGAAACCATTATACTACAGATAGTATTTTATAATTATTTTGTAAAGAAAAGTGTTAGGTTTTTGAAGAGAATTACAAAGGAATAAAAATAAAATAAAGCTATTTTCGGTGACAAATGCATGTTATAGAAACGTTCTAATAATGGCGACACTATTATTTAATATTTATAACTAGAAGTAAGAGATAATCGTAGACTTGTATATCTGATGGTGTTATTTGGTGAATTGAAAGTGCAAATTAAATTTATTGTGAACCTGTGTATGTTTTCCTTCAAAATGTTCACGCGCCAGCAAAATAATCGAGCTGACATAAAGAAAAATGCTAAATATTTACTTACCGTAAGTAAATATTTGTTTTTAAGGTTAGAATAAAAAAATAATTTTAAAGTAATAGATATGAGGGCACAGTGATCATTATTCAAACTGATTATCATGATACGGCTTTAGGTGTTGTATAAAATTCCCTTAATTATACTTTAAATTTTGTTTTAAACATTCGAAAATGGCGACAATTAGCTTAGCAGCCTAAACGGTATTTGGAGAGTATTATAGTCTAAATAGCTGTACTAAGAAGTTATGGATTACATTGTACAGCTATTGGCTTTTAATCTGCTTTATAATAGAATATTTTTATTACTTAGGCTGTATATCAGTTCTATATGCATAACTTATAATACTCTATAGAGTTACTTAAAGAAATGAAAAACCCTGAGCTCAAAATTAATTTGATCCGGCCCTCACTTTATTAATAATATTTTATTAAAAACGCACTTGTGATTTGGCAGTAGGTATAGGTCTACAAGCGTATATATATATATACAGTATGTTAACTAACAAAGGGCGTTCCCGTTAACCTGCAATAGTATAGCGTGTATACATGCTAAAAAAAATATAATCATAAAAAAAAAAAAAAAAAAAATTTCATATGTGTCATGAAATGTTCACAAAACGATTAAATTTAAACGTAAAAGAAACACTCTGTACATGCACACTTGTATTTCAACGTAGAAAAACAAGTGTGATAAGTGGGCGTGTACAGAGAGTTTATTTTCCGTAACAATTTAATATTTTTTGTGTATATTTTACTATACAAAAACAAAAAAAAACATTTCTTTTTAAATGGTAATATTTTTTTTGGCATGTATAGACGCTATACTATTGCAGGTTAACGGGAACGCCCTTTGTTAGTTAACATACTGTATAATACATTAAATATTAATTAATAATAAATTGTACTTCAACCGAGCCATATTAACCGACCGTACGATTCACTATATTAGACCAGATATCACATTAATTGACAAAGTAAATAAAACTGGATTCCTCATAGACATCGCCTTGCCAAATACACATAACTTATAGACTAAAATAGCCGAAAAACTATCCAAATACACCGAATTGAAAGACGAAATAACCCGACTTTGGCATCTTCAAAAAGTCACAATCGTGCCCATAGTGCTATCTGCAACAGGAATATTTCCCAAACAGCTACATCAGTCCCTTAATTTCCTCAATCTCCCACCTAACATCTACCACCTGCTGCAGAAGGCAGTGATCCTCAATAGATGCAGGTTAGTACGAAAACTCCTCCAGTGTTAGTTTGACAACTTGCACCCTTACTCCCACCCAAATTCAGTTTCGGCTAACATACAACCTACTGCGGATAACTACGCAGTGTCCAATATTACCCCCACACTTATCCCCACTGATGGACACTTGGCTTAGGCCCGTGCCATCAGTTCTACCCGGTTAGGCCGAGAAAAAAAATGAATAGAAAATAATAATAATAATAACCCCACCGCCGTATCTCTACGTTGACGTCGTGGTGGGGCTTGTGCACTCCGAACTCTAGGTCTGTGCCGGTAGCGTTTACTTTGCCGGAACAGGTCTAGGATGAGGAGCCAGACTAAGAGAGATACAAAAACCCGCAGGGCAGCATGTGGCGAGCTGTTGGGAAGTAGCGACCCCACGGACCCTACCTCCCGGGAGAAGTCTTGTTCCTCACCTCTGGCTTGCCTTTATTGGCCGGCTGGAGTGAACACTGACGAGGAACAGAGTTCCCACCTCATTCTTGCCTTGATTGGCTGGCTTGAGTGGAGAGTCGCAAGAGCAAATGTGCTCGGAGGAAGGAATTATTCCAGTAAGTGCTCGTAGGGATCTTGACCATCTTCCGGGCTCTGGGATTGTTCTGAAAGCCTTGGAATACCTCTCCACTCCTCAAGCACCTCAGGAAGTGTTGCACCCTTGTCGCTTCGTCACTTATTGCTAGCGACCGTGTTCGGGGGCCCATTATTGAGTGTGCAAGTCACCCCCTGCCATTTAATCCGTGTATACCATAACATTGATCAGGCAGGGGACATAGTCCTTCAATAGTTATAGGTAACCATTCCACTAAACCACCTAAACCCATAGCCCAATATGTTTTGTTTCCATGTTCTGCAATAGTCCTACACTAATCGGGGGTTGTCCTTGGGTGCACTTGCATAGTGCATACAGGGATAATCGTCGGTTGGTGCCTCATCCCATTTAAAATTGTCTAAGGGGCCTCTGCGAGTTGGCTTCGGCCCCTCGTATGCCTTCTAAAAGACCGGGACCCCATGGTCCCGAGATATGTAAACATATACATAATAATAATAATAATTAGTATTAGTATACAGGGCGTCCCACGGATATGCCACATGGAGGGAAAGTACCTTGAATATTGTAGATGGAACATTTTTTGCTAAATAACATAGTGTCACAAATAAAAGGAAGACTATGAATTTTAATAGAGATGGCGCTAGTTGCCGCGTAAACATCAGCTCCGTATTATTTATGTTTTTAAAAATAGTCTTTATAAGTTATTAAGTAATCTAAACAGTTCAACAGTTAAAGTGAACTTCAATAACTAAGTGACAGTGTTATCCAGTGCTAATATATGGATATTACAAAGTTTTAAGCATTTCAAGTGAACAAGTGCTGACACTTTTGGCAAAGACATCAACTTTGTCATTGCTGTGATTACTTCATCAAAACAACAAAATAACTAACATTTTATCTCCAAATACAGTGTTTTCTCTGACTATTAACAGTGTAAAGTACCGAAAAGTGATAAAAAAGTGTATCAAAATTTTGCAAATTGATAACCGTCAATGGAAAAAATATTCGAATTTTAACGACATACCCGATTCTAAATTTATAAATATAACCAAGCGAAGTATAATTTGGTGAAACGAAATAGTTATCAGCTGGTCTAGTCGGCCAAGAGACTGGTAAGCAACCCATGCGCATAGCGACCGGGAGTTCAAACCCCAGTGAAGACAAAGTCTTTTCTAAAGTTTTTTTAAGTAAATAATTTGAAGATACAATGAATTTCTTCGAAAACATAACGTTTAGAAAAACACGCACACTATCTGAAACAGCAATGTCGTCTGATAATAGTATGAACCATTCAAACCTAGATGGCACCACTAGTAGCTTACCAAACATATCGGTAGATGAAAACTTCACTCAAGTCCAAGAATATAAACAACAAATTGAACAACTGACTTTGCAACTGAACTCTGCACATGATGAAATCAATAATTTATCTATCGAAAATAGTGAACTTAAGAAAGCTTTAAATGATATAATGTCCAAACATGAAATTCTAAAAAAAGCATCAAGAGATTTAACTATGGAAAATGACAGTCCTTGCAAAAGTCTTAAAATCGCGACCCCACGTAACAAGTCTAAAAAGAAAACAAAGTCAGTCTTAAAAGAAATTCACCCACCAAAAGAAGTAAACAAAGAAAAAATCACATCGTCGCCTCACAGTGATTTAGGGATAGATGCATTGTCAGTGCCAACAAAACGAATAAGATCTTACCTATTGCTGAAGAAACTTTTAACAACACACAGATATGTCACTATCTATTTCCAAACAGCGGGATTATGCAGCTTTTTAGTGATTTACATACTAAATTAGTGGATTTTACAAAAAATTACTTCTGTGTCATAATGATCGGAGAAGAGGATTTTCAAAAATCTATGAACTATTTAAACCTAATTTTAGAGATAAGATCATCTTTACGAAAAATTCAACACACAAATATAATTATTTGCTTACCAACATTTAAATTCTTTACATCTTCCGTAATGTTTAATTCCCGTATTGAGATGTTTAGTAATCTACTTTATTTGGACATTCATACATACAACTATGCTACGCTACTAGACTCTAATCTTAATTTATCCTATGATGCCACTATGTTCTCAAAAATTACTGGAAGACTTAATAATCATGGTATGAGAACTATAATGAGTAATATACTAATGCTAACTACCATTATCCGAGAAGAATCTTGTATGTATATCGAATCAGAATTTAACCTTAATAATGACCCCATTGTAAACACAAACTCTGATTTTTTTCGTGTCTGATCACATTTATATCATGCACCAAAACATAGCTGGTCTTTTAAATAAATCAGATATATTAACAGTTCACATTCAAGAACTACTATCCAAACAAATGAACATTGATGTCTTGTGTATAACAGAGCATTTTATAATGTCTGGACAAGAGAAACTGTTACGCATTCCAAATTATAAATTAGCAGCATGTTACTCTAGAAATAACATAAAGCGCGGAGGAGCGTGCATATTGATAAAACAAGGGCTTGAATACAAGGAACTACCAGACATAATGAGATACTCTGTAACAGGTATAATTGAATGTTGTGCCATAAAACTTGTTAAACAAAATGTCATCGTTCTATGTATATATAGACCTCCTAAAATGTGTAACCTAAGCAAATTTTATGAAAATTTAGACAGTATTTTAAAAATTATATGTACTAAAAATGGCTCTAAAATAGTATTGTGTGGTGATTTAAACATAAATACAATGTTGAGAAATAGATTTACATTGGAACTCGAATGTTTTCTCCTGAGCTATAACCTAAAATTAGAAATAAATGTTCCCACCAGGCTTAACAGTAACACTTGTTTAGATAATTTTGCTCACAATTACAGACAAAAATGTAAATGGGAAGTAATAGACTTAGCATTGTCTGATCACACAGCGCAAATTCTCAAAATTAAAGTTATTAAATCATTTCAGATACAATCTTGGCGTAAAAGTACACGAGATATTTCGGGTGAAAATCTACTCAAATTTAAAAACCACCTGCTATCATTAACTTTTTCAGAGGTATATAATAGCGAGGATCCAAACTTAGCATATGATATGTTCTTGGATTTGTTTCTTTTACTATACAATCTGTGCTTCCCCATAAAATACACAACTGTTAAATTTGGAAAAACAATTAAATGGATATCACGGGGTATTCGTAAATGCAGTAAAAGACAGCGCTTCCTACTGTGGCAGCAACGAATAAAACCCACAGAGGAAAATAGACAAAAATTTCGTAATTATTCCAGAAAATTTAAAAAAATCGTCAAATTAACTCAAAAAGCTCAAAACAACCACTTACTTTTAAACTCGGAAAACAAATCAAAGACAGCCTGGCATATAATAAACAACAATAATAATATTAATGAACCCATCTCTAAGATAAATAATCATGGTATCATAATAACTAACCCTAAAGATATAGCTGAATCATTTAATGATTTTTTCGTCGATCAAGTCTCGGATTCACCGAAATCTGCATCTCATCGTGTAAAGGACATAGATCATAATCCAAATTCATTTTTCATGTCCCCAGTTGTACCGCAAGACGTATCAAGGGTAATAAGATCATTGAAAAATAAAAAGAGCTTTGGTTACGACGGCATTTCCACTAAAGTCATAAAATTCGTTTCTAATGTGATTTCTGGTCCTTTAAGTCATATTATTAATGCAAGTATATCTTCCGGGGTATTTCCTAAGAGTCTCAAAACAGTAATTGTAAAACCTCTTCATAAAAAAAACAATAAAGAAAATATGTCAAATTACAGACCCATTGCTCTTATTCCTGTGTTCTCTAAAGTAATAGAAAAAATTATATATGAACAAATTTACAATTATTTGACAAAATTTAACCTACTTTGTGACGAACAAAAAGGTTTTCGTAAAGATAAAAACATCAATATGGCTATATTCGATTTATTAAAAACTATAATGGTGAACGTAGATAACAAAACACCAGTTTGCGCCATTTTCACGGATATGACAAAGGCCTTTGACTACGTAGATCATGAGACACTTATAAACAAACTTCAAGCTTACGGAATTCGAGGAAATGCATTAAATTTAATTAGATCCTATCTTACTGGTCGTATGCAGTATACTGAAATTTCTGACATTTGTTTGAATACAAAACGTGAAATAAAATTCAGATCTTCTTATAGAAACATTAAATATGGCGTCCCTCAAGGAAGCGTTCTCGGTCCGCCTTTATTCTTAATTTATATCAACGACCTTCCACTTCAAATAGACCATCCAATCATATTGTTTGCTGACGATAGTACAGCACTAGTTAAATGCACAAGTAAAGAAAACTATGAAAATGATATTAACAACACTCTTAAATCTATAGTAAACTGGCTTGATTACAATAATTTAAAAATAAATATACAAAAAACTAATATCATGCATTTCTACCAACGAATTAATCCCAAAGACTTAAACGTCAATTATAATGGTCATAAGATTGAAAATGTTAAGGTAGCTAAATTTTTGGGAATATTAATTGACAATCAATTAACATGGAAATCTCAAGCTGAATATATTTGTAAAAAGTTAAGTACTTTCGCCTATATGTTATACAACCTATCTAAAAAAGTCAATACCAATACAGTCCTTGTTGCTTACCATGGCCTCGTTATTTCAACGTTGAGGTTTGGCATCATATTCTGGGGTAATAGTAGTGAAAGAGAAAACATTTTCAAAGCCCAAAAACGATGTGTTAGGTCAATTTTTAACTTACATGTTACGGACAGCTGTGTTCCTATTTTCAAATTACATAAATTACTAACCTTCCCATGTCTGTACATTCTAGAAATAGCCATTTTTGTAAAAAGCAACCCGCATCTGTTTCCATCGTTATGTGAGATACGAAAGAGGACAAATTGTATGAGATCTCAGTATCAAAATTTATTGCACACAGGTAGCTATAACACCGCACTGTTAAAAAAAAGCGTTATGTGTATGGCGCCAAAGATATACAATAAGTTACCTGAAGTTATAAAAGAACAACCATTTAGAATATTCAAAAAGCGACTAACTGACTTATTGTTACAAAAATGTTACTATTCTATATCCGATTTTTTGAATGATGATTTGTGATAGTATATAGGAACATATTTTCGTTTTTTTTTTCTACGCTGATAACGCTGATAACCTGCTATGTCATATGTATGTACCGGTGTCTACCCATAAATGTTTGTATGCCGAAAGGCAGGATGTACAAGGACTCTTGAACTTTTGTTAACATCTTATTGTAATACCTACATTCTATACAAATAAAAACTTCTTATTCTTATTCTTATTCTAACATTTGATGTGAAATTTTGTTCAGAAAAATGAAAAGCTGACATTCCCGGGTATGTAAAAAATTTCGTTTACAAGATCCAGTATGAAAGTGTACACGAGCTACAAGTAGAACATTATTCTAAATATCTACCACAACAAGATCAAAAAATTGACAGGGAGCGAAACAATCAAAAGAGTGCGACTTTGTATTCAACGGGACTCATTTTGAGCATTTGATAAATTGATTAATTTTGTATTGTAGTATGGAAATTGGCAGCTCGCTGCATCATATTCATAATAATGTCAATTATGAATATGATGTAGCGAGCTGCTAATTTCTATATAGATTTTTCAAATATTTCAATTATGCCTTCATATTTGTGTCATTTTTGGCTTGGTATGAACTCGGATCAGTTTTATGATTTGTTAAACTGTATGCCAAATCTAGCAGAACATTTCCAAATGCCACAATTGCTTTGAGCATTTATTTAGTTAAGCTGAGAACAGGTGATAATAATGAAAGATTGGCAACTCTCTTTAACAAATGTCGTTTTACCTTGGAACGGTTGATGAATAAGGCCAGAGAGTGTTTAACAAATGACTTTGTTCCACTGTATTTAGGATTGAAACATATGACTGTTGAAGATGTTGCTTCTCTAAATCTAGACACGCGGCAGCGTGTCAAGCCAAGTTTTAAAAAAGACAGCAGCCGTGTGTTATATTACACGAACCATTTAGAGCCACTTTTGACCTCTCAATATCTCAAAATCTATTTTACTTATACACATGAAATTTGGTTAATTTATTATAATCCCTTAGACTAACCCAACCCCCAAAATTCATAAATACAGCTCAAACGGTTATTTAGATATTAACGTTTAAAAATCGGCATTTTTATCACTGACTGACCTACCGAAAACCTAACCCACTTCCAGATGACCTAGAAAGTTGAAATTTGGTATTCAGCCTGGTAATTGTGTGTATACAATGGAAAAAATCCGAAAACAGCAAATTTTTACGATTTTAAATATTTTCCGAGTAATCGATTTTTATTCATACCTAGCGCCTTTCAAAATTATCATACCAAAAACTTTTTCTTTCGCAGGAGAATTGGTTCCATGATGAAAGGTCGCTTTCATCGTTTTGTATAGGTACCAGATTATTAAAAACTTAGACAACCAATAAAAATACAAACTGCAACTGGCAACGCCGGCTCAACGTTTTGACATCATTGAGATTGTAACAATTGTGTTACGAACAAAATATACCAACATTCTTACTATTAATTCTAACACAATCGTGCTAGTTACTTAAAAGTCTGTGATTTTTATAAGAGCCCAGATTCGATTCCTGTTGTCTATTTATAAACGTTTAATATAAAACATGCCAAGTGTCTGCTATTCGCAGACGACCTTAAGTTGCTCCTGGCTATCGAAAGTGAGGATGACTGTCACCGCCTGCAACAAGACATTGATCGCGTAGTTTAGTGGAGTCAAAACAACAAGTTACAATTCAATATCACTAAGTGTTCGGTTCTAACGTTCAGTCGGGCTAGGGCACCACTCCATTATAGCTACAAATTGGACAACGCGCCATTGAAACGGGTGGAGACAGTGCGAGATCTTGGCGTTCGTATGGACACCCAATTAAGTTTCCGTGAACATATAAAAAATGTCTGCAAAACGGCGTACAAACGTTTGGGTTTTGTACTTCGTAGAGCGGCATCATTCACAAGCATGAAAACCATATCGGTATTGTATGACGCTCTTATAAGAAGTCAGCTGGAGTGTAATTCGGCGATATGGGCTCCACATGAGGCTAAATATGGTCTCATGTTGGAGCGCATACAAAATAAATACGCCCGATATATGTACTTCAGGCTGTATGGGGTGTACCCTTTCTACCCTTTGATGTATCCTACCTTGTTTGTATTGGGCATGGTGGGATACAACAAATTGGAAACTAGGAGGGATCTAGCGCTGGCATCATACACTCTTAGGGTATTTAGGGGTATCCTACATAATCCAGGGGTATTACAGTGGATAGGGTTGAGGGTTCCCGAGAAGTACGTGCAACGTCGACGACGGCCCGCCTTGTTTATGATACCGCGCAGTCGCACTAAATTGCTGGAGAACTTCCCTCTTGCGAGAGCGTTGCGCACGCTAAATCTAGTTGCCGAGAAGATCGATGTGTTCATTTTTTCACTGAGCGAATTCACAAGAGTGACTTTATACGTCATATGTATCTATAGAGAATCGAGATTATTGTTTAAGTATTAAAAGGTGTTATTCAGTTTAGTTTAGTGTTATTAATGTTTTATGTTTATTGTTATTATTTTTTATTGATTGTGTAATTTACTACTCTATCGCATTGGGGAAACTGTAAAGATAGATGTATGTATGAAAATAAATAAATAAATAAATAAAATATGTAACATTTTGAAAATGTACATAATTACTACAAAAAAGGAAAGGATTCATCAACATACCTAATAATTTTATATGAACGCAAGCAATGTAGATTGTTGGAAACACTTAGTCTTCCGGCACATTCGTAGGTATTACCTACCGTATTTGCTTAACTTATTGTACTTACCTACCTAAATGAAAGGGTGATGGTTTGTGTAAGTAAGCAGGTGCCAGGAGAAATACCGATTCGCAACATTTTCTTAGAGTTAAGGCTCTTACATACTGGCGCGATTCGTCGCGTGACGCGACGCCGCCGCATTGTTCGCCGTGAAGTTTTCTCAGAAATTGTTTTGTTCAAATTCGCGTCGCGCGACGTATCGCGCCAGTATGTAAGAGCCTTTTCACGGTGCGAGGTGCGCGGGGCGGGAGACAGGAATGCGGCGCGCGCGGGGTCGCGGGCATTTAAGGGTAAGGGATTGGAAATTTGGAAATATAGTCATAGTCCGTATCTTAAGGTGACATTTAGGCTTCTTGTTCATGACTCCGCCGGAGCCGCAGCGGCGCGGGACCGTAAGATGAAAAAAAATCAGAACATCTCAGAATGAAAATGTCAAATCACATGGTGCGGCAGTGGCGGTGGTGCGCCCAGAATGACGACATATGACACCCTAACTTGATTAAGTATAATATTTAATATGTTACTACCCATCTTAGAATGTTCGCTAATTAAGAGATTTCGATAAAAAACTCATTATTTTACGCCATTAAATCTTTCTTATTTAGCACGCAAGTTAATTAATTTATCTTTACCTATAAAATTCAAGACTGTAAATACGATAATCACCATTCTGATGACAGTGGTGGTCGAGGCTAAAAAACATAAAAATTGGTGATTTCAAACATCCAAACTCCACCACTGGCGCTGTAAATAATACATCATTTAATTATATGACGAATTCATCCATTGTTCAAGTTAATTATTTAGTGGTAATGAAGTTTTGTGTTATCCAAAATCGAAGTTTCGCGCCAATCATGCGTGTTATCATTTTTACTTTTCACGAATATCACTCATATACATGTATACGATTTAAAATGTGACAAATATTATTGAAAATATTATAAACAACTAGACAATGCCCAGATCTTAACATAATATAAACACAGGTCCAGTAACACGTAATAGTCATTACCACTACTCAATTTGTGTTCAAAATCGCCGACCATTATTGTTTTTTTTATTGTAATGATGTCCGAAAGCGAATATGCCAAACGTTTTTTTTTTTAATTTCGTTCTTCTCAATATATCGAATGTCGGAAATTGATACTTGGAAATTTTAATAAAATTGTTTTAAGCATTAATTAAATACAATAGGCACTGTTTGTAATAATGATTTATACTTTTGTAATCTAATTTTAATCGTTTTTCAGACATTATTATTGAAACCTTTAGGTATTACTGAATTTCGCGCCGAAATGTTTCTATATTTGAATTTTAAATTCAGAATGCGCTCGCTGTTCAAAATTATTTTATTTTATTGGACAATTATATCATGGGTATCGTTTTCATGGTTTTCGAGGGTGCTAAAGCTGATAGTGAGGTCAAAATGTAAACTTAAGATGGGTGCTCTAAAAATAAATTAATTAAATCATACGTGAGAAGGAACTTCATTTCTGACAAGGGTCCCCCGACGGCACACGTTTTTTTTTATAAAACTTAGACAACCATTTATAGCACAAACTGCAACTGCGACATCATTGCGGACAATTGTAACAATTGTTTTACGAAAAAAAAACACTATCTTCTCACACAATCTTGCTACTTATTTTTTAAACAAATTTTACAGATTTGATTGACGAATAATAATAATTTCTTTACAAAAAGTAATGATATCCCAACAAAAACATAAATGTGAAATTGGGAGCCAAGTTCAATATTAGGAATAGGTGGTTGATGACTTCGCCGACAAAAGAATTGAGATCTAAATGGGTGCCAAGTTCTGTAGATAATCCTGAAATTGATTTATAAGAACAAACAACATTCTTAAATAATTTTAAAACAAAATTTCTTGTTTTTTCTACTATAACAGTGTTTGCTCTATAAAAATATAACTCCTTTAATCTAAACAGTCGAAATATTTACACAAAGCACGATAAATTGAAGCTCAAGATTTGACTTGGCAGATCTTATATTTGGCTAATCAACTTATTTTCTTTATCTTTGATTATTTATATGTCATAAATATCTTTATATGGCTATAGTGTCGCGCTGCAAAAGAACTCAAACAAACAGGGCAACTTTATTATGCTGGTGTGCAATAGTCCTCCAGATCGAATTTTCGGCCACGGCCGCCAATCTCAACGGAGACTAGCCTTCGGCGCGGGAAATATTGTGCACAAGTGTTTGCGCAGACATAAGCGCACTTTCTCTTCCCTCACTCACATAGCCCGATGGAACGGTAATCCGACACGACCGGAGAGAGATCAGGCGTAGGACCGACGGCTTAACGTATTTTCCGAGGCAGGGGGTATCACACCGCCAACTTCCAAACTCCGGGCTGTTAATAAGAAATTCCTAATGGAAAAATCCAATAACGTGTAGATCACACCTTAGATCCCTCCTTAAATCTCATCCTCATAAAACTAGCTATTATTCTTATTCCTTCTCTGTCCATGCTGTAAGATTGTGGAACTCACTTCCGCCTAGTATTCGTGATTTGAAAACTGTTTCTCTATTTAAACTTCGTGTAAAAGAGCTTTATCTTTCCTCTCAACTTTGAGTATTTATTATTATATAGGTACCTATAGTGTATTTATGTTTATATATTTAAGATTTATGTATTTATTTAAGTATATGTTAATTTTCTTGCGTATATGTGTAGGTATATTTGTTATTTTTAGTTAAGACTTAGCATATTCATGTTTTTTCTCTTCTTGTTCTCACACACTATTGTCTACATTTCTTTTTCATTTCTCCTTTCGCAGGTCTGCTGGAAGAAATTTCTTAAAAAATAAGCAGTACCTTTGTACTCATATTTTAATTATGTCGTATCTTTTTGTATTTTACTGTGTGTACATAAATAATAAAATAAATAAATAACACTTTGCCCGACCCGGGAATCGAACCCAGGACCCCACGCTCTGCAGTCGCGCTTGCGACCACGAGACCAACGGGGCAACGGGGCAGATCCGTGTACAACTATACTAGTGCTGCTGGTGGGTGGTGCACAGATAGTCGTGTTGCACCTAAGGTGAAAGCAATCCTAGCCATAGTTTATTTGCATATTTATTAGTTATTTATAATTATAATTACAAGATTGGTTTACGGTAAATAATTTGGTACTAAATGAAAAAAAAAAACAAATGCATCCAATTTAAATTACCTAATGTTAGAAGTAGCGAATGTGACATCATATTGAATGGAGAAAAACTGGAGTTTATTAATCAAACAGTTTTCTTGGGAATCACGCTAGACGAGAAATTACAATGGGGACCTCATATAAAATCTCTAGCGGGGCGGTTAAGCTCGGCCGCTTATGCTGTTAGAAAAATAAGACAGTTAACAGATGTAGAAACCGCGCGTTTGGATTTCAGTTACTTCCACAGCATTATGTCGTATGGCATTTTACTGTGGGGTCGGGCTACTGATATTGAATCCATTTTTATTTTGCAAAAAAGAGCTGTCAGAGCCATTTATAATCTATGTCACCGCGAATCTCTCAGGGAACTATTTAAAAAGATTAATATCATGACGGTACCTTGCCAATTCATTTATGAGAATATTATGTATGTAAGAAAAAACTTAAATCTTTTTAATAAAATAAGTGATAGACATAATTTTAATACTAGAAATAAAGATAAAATAGATCAACCATTTTTCAGATTAGCTAAAGTACAAACATCTTTTATGGGGTACTGCGTTAAATGCCATAACAAAATACCTTGTGATATATTGCAATTAAATGAAAGAAAATTTAAAACTCATATAAAAAGTACACTTTGTAAACAAGCTTATTACAAATAAGAGAATTATATCCAAGATAAGAATGCTTGGAAACATGCTGTTCTTGCTCCATAGGACGATTTAGTGTCTGGACAAAATCAAACTGATAGCTAATTTAGTTTTTTATTTTATTATTTGTATGTCATAGACTTTTACACTCTGTCATTACTTAAACTCACGCACTGACTTATTAGTAGTACTTGTAACAATGTGAGGACCATGTATCTGGTAATTAATTTATTTATCATTGCTCCATTTATAATTCTTTTTACCTTTTGTGGTACAGTTATCTTATTTTAGGTGCATTGTCTTCACATATAATTATACAGGGTGTTAGGGTAAACACCGTTATGCTTGCAACCAGTGGTTTGGTTTCATTTATAGAACGTAAAATCAATAGAAAATTACAACTTTTTTTTTCTCTTTTTTAATTCTACGTTTTACCACAAGAGACGTAAGGTCGTTGTCCTATGCGCTAGGGCAATGAACTTGCGTCTCAACACGGGCGGGGGGTGCGGGATGTGACCTGACCGGCCGCGAGCGCGACCCCTCCCTCAGTCAGTCAGCTGTTTCGCTAGAGAGCACGATGTCGGATATAAACTTTTTAAAATCTTTTAATGAAAATGACGTTTTTTTTTGTGGTGTTCGGTCATTTATTTTTATATTTAAGTCAACTACCCGTGGTTTGAATCACAAGACTGTTTGCCCTTACATCCTGTATAATTCATGTATACAAAATATTGTAAAACATTTTTAAAAGAGTAACGGTGGAGTTTCTTTCTCCATACGAAAACTACCTTTTGGAAGGGGCAACTAGAATCAGTTCTATTTCTTTGTTTTGACGTTCAAAAGTGCCTTATATGTGCCTATTTAAGGAAAATTACTTGTCGTTGTGATCTTGTCTTCGTAACTGTGTAATTATCTATAGTCTTCAGTTGCGCGTGAGGCGGTGTTCTGTATGCACGTGCTTATCGTTAAAAAATCCGGCTTGTGTACGACCACATTCGGTGCGGGTGAACCCGCTAATAGTGAGAATGGAGGGAGGTAGTACGGATGAAGCAGCGTTGACCGATAAAAGTGACTCTGAGATTATAAATGAGTGTGAGCATGAGATGATAACAATGACGGGTACGGTGGATGTGGACCAACAAATTGATGCAAGACTAGCGGAGAAAAGATCTAGAGAAAAAAGTGAAGATAGTAGTGAAGAAGGTTTTACTACAGTTAGCAGGAGAAGACCGAAGAAACTCATTCGAAGTAAATCAAATGGAAACTTGAGTACACATAGGTTTGAATTAAATAAACGGAATGAACTTAATAATGATTCGGCGGCGGAGAATGATAACTTAACGAATAATACATTTGAAATATGTTTGACTTCTTTAAAAGTTTTACCGAAACAGATGGCCTTGGCTAAGTGGTTAAGAAGCCCTTATAAGGTATTCGTGCAGTTTAATGATAAAAAACAAGCCGAAAAGTTATTAAATCGCTAAAAATAAGGAACTAGACATTAGAGCTCAATTTACTGATGAGGTGAGTCTATCTTACGGTTTAATCAAAGGGGTTGAATTAGAAATGACAGATAAGGAGATGTTAGACTCCTTGAGTACCTCATTTGAAATTGTGTCTGTCAGAAGACTAAGAAGGATGAATGAAGAAGGTAAATGGATTGATAGTGAGACCGTTAGGTTAGGTTTCAAAAGTCAGATTGTGCCAGAGTATGTGTATGCATATGGATGTAGATTCAGGGTTGAGAAATATGTTTTTCCTGTAACCCAGTGCTCAGGATGCTGGAAGTTTGGGCATCATAAAAAGTTTTGTCCAATTAATAAGAATCTCTGCCCAAAATGCGAAAAAGAACACATCAATTGTCAGACAGAAACATTTAATTGCCTAAATTGCAAAGGCCCACATATGGCGATTGATAAAACATGTCCATTTTTTATAAAAGAGAAGAGGATTCGTGTTCTAATGAGTTTGGAAAACACTACTTACAAAAACGCGTTGGAAATATATATTCAAGAAAAAAGGGAAAATACCACGATTCCACTAGAATTCCAGAATGAGTCCTCTAAAAAGGAACATAGATTTATAAATACGGAAGAGGGTAGTACCACAAATATTAACATTAACTTAAAAAAAGCGAAAAAATCCGAAAAAAAGGAACACAAAATTCAAAAAAAAAAATAACAAAAATTTGCGTGATAATAATAATATGTCAGTATCTGAAGAAAGTCTAGAAGTTACCCAAAACCAAGAAGAGGAAAAAAGAAGTGCGAAAGAGAGAAAATGTCAATGGAAGAGAATTTGGCGAAGTATTATGGAAATTGTGTTTTCTGAAGAGCAGGTTTTAATGGAAAAAATTATGTCGATGTTGAAAGTTATATGTGAGGAAATTAAATTATTTTTAATTAGTAGTTTTATGGACAGAGAAGTTGTAAACAATTTTTTATCTAAGTATGATGGATAGTACACAAAAAGAGATCTCGATAAATATGTGTCAGTGGAATTCACAAAGCTTAAGACCCAAATTAGGTAGTTTTGAAGTATTTTTGAATCGGGAAAGAATTCATGTTGCTATTTTGAGTGAAACATGGCTTGATCCTAATGTTAACTTTAACTTGAGTGGGTACAATATATTTTGACAGGATAGACCGGATTTTTACGGAGGAGTTGCTATTATAATCCATAAATCATTACATTCACAAAAAAGTCCTATTCACCTATCAAACCCAGGCATAGAAATTATTCATGTCAAAATTCTTAATTGTAAAAGTTTAAAAAATATAATATCAATTTATTGCCCTTCTTCGGTAGTCACGCGTTCTGCCGACTGGGATAATCTGTTTAATTTAGAGCTCAGCAATACCTTGATTGCAGGGGATTTTAATGGACATCATGCAAACTGGTCGTACAAAATAGATCAAAGAGGAACTCAACTGCTAGAATCTTCACTGGAACATGGCTGGATTTCTTTAAATAATGGTGATGCTACTAGGGTGAAATTGGTAAACGGAATGATTCAGAGGACTTCACCTGATATTACGTTCGCATCGTCAGATACATCGATAAATTGTGATTGGAAAGTATTCAATGAAAACTTGGGGAGTGACCACCTTATTATTAAAATAACACTTAACTATTCAGAATCAAGAGAGTATATAAAGAAACGCAATTATAAAAAAGCAGACTGGAAAGCGTATAGAGAAAATCTTCAACAACCATTTGCCGATATTAATCATTTTGAAGATATTCAGGTCTTATATGACTATTTTGAAGATCACATTAATCGGTCAGCCAGCAAGAATATACCTGAGACAAAGATTTGTACCAGTCCGGCAGCTAATTTTAAACCTAAGGAGTATTGGTGCCCATCATTGTCCAGAGCAGTAGCTAAACGTAGACTAGCATTGAGTGCATTTAGACGTAATCCTACCCCTAATAATCTCAAAACTTTAGAGGATAGAACCATAGATTCACACACTTTGGTAAATAAAGCTAGATCAAACAATTGGAAATCATTTTGCAGCAGTATTAATGAGACTACGTCTGTGTCTGAAATGTGGAGAAAGATGCGTTGGTTCAAAGGCTATAAACAGTCAAAATCGTTTCCTTCAGAAACGAAACAAAAGGATTTGTTATGTTCTTTAGCGCCGGACTCAGTAATAAACAAACAACCGGTTTTCACATCTCGTAATAGTTTATTGGAATCACCATTTAGTATACAAGAATTGAAACATTGTTTTAAGAAAAAAGATACTGCTCCGGGCAAGGATGGGATAACTTACTCAATGATTTACAACCTACCTTCTGTAGGCAAAGTGTATTTGTTGAACTTGTATAATGGGATTTTTACATCTGGGCATATTCCACGTCAATGGAGGGAAATAAGCATTGTACCCATTCCAAAAACTGTCAGCAGTGCTGACGTAGAACCAAAGCTCAGGCCGATATCTCTCATCTCATGCGTTTGTAAAATATTTCATACAATGTTAGTAAAGAGATTAGAATGGTATACAGAAAAAAATAAGTTCTTATCTGCGGGTACGTCTGGTTTTAGGAGGGGACAATCATGCTTGGACTGTCTTGCGAGACTTGTCACTGATATTCAAATAGGACTTTCGAATAACATACCTACTGTAGCTTGCTTCCTGGACATAGATAATGCCTACAACAATGTTTTAATTGAGAGTGTTGTGGCTACATTAGATAAATTTAATGTGGGTTTCAATATTTGTAAATACATTTGGGAGTTTTTGAATGCAAGATGTTTAATGATGAAAATGTATTCTGGGGACACAGTAATAAGTAGATGGACAAATAGGGGTTTGGCTCAGGGGGACCCACTTTCCCCGTTACTTTTCAATTTAACCACGTATAAAATTTGTCGTGAGATTGAATACGTTTCTGTACTGCAATATGCCGATGATTTTGTATTTTATTTGAAGCACAGGGACCTACAATTTTGTGAAACCAATTTACAGTTGGCACTTAATGACATGATAGCTAAGCTTGATGAAGTAGGTTTAGAACTCTCTCCTAATAAATCTAAAATATGTATTTTTACCAGTGGTCTAAAAAGGAACCAAATAGATCTTAAAATCAATGATCATATAATTAGTACAGTTGAAAATTTTAAGTATTTAGGGATGTGGCTTGATCGATCCTTATTGTGGGGTAAACATGTTAATGAAGTAGCTGAGAAAGTCTTGAAATTTTTGAAACTTCTAAAAGTCTTAGCGGGTTCTAAATGGGGAATGCATCCAAAGTATTTACGTACGTTATACATATCGGTGATCAGAAGTAGATTGGATTATAGATGTTTTTTGTTCGGGAATAGTGCCAATGTTCATTTATATAAATTACATAAAATACAGAATCAGGCTGCGAGAATAATCGGAGGATTTATCAAAAGTAGTCCCATTCATGTAATGGAAAGTGAACTGTGTCTACCCCCTTTGCATAATAGAAGATTATTTCTGTCATATAAATACTACCTGAAAAGTATGTCCTGGTCAAACAGTATAGTTGTGAGGCTTATTACACAACTCAATGATCTTATGCAAAAGAGATTTTGGCAAAATAAAAAGAAACCTTTACTTGTGTCGGTACTCGACGAATGTGAATCTTTTCGTGTACATTCGTCTGATCCCTTGGAGATGTTTTCATTAGACGTTTGGGTAACCAGTATTAAAATATTTGAAATTATTATATGTAATTTAGAAAGTGTAACAAGTCCTAAAAAATCTTTAAACATTGCTTCTCTTAAATTTGAAATTGTTAAAGAAATTCACGATAAATACCTACATTATAATAAATATTTCACGGATGGTTCTAAGTGTAAGGATGGTTTGGGAGCAACATTTTGTGACGTTGATAGAAACAATTCAGCCATGTACAAAGTAAACACTAATGTGTCTATTATGACGATGGAACTCATCGCAATCTATGAAGCCATTAACTCTGCTTCTAACTCGGGAGATCGGTATTTTGTGATTTTCACAGATAGTAAGAGTGGTCTGCAGCATTTAGCTCGCTGTCGAGAATATCACGCCGCAACGGGCGACCGCGGGCGGAGGCTGCGGTCGCGGGGAGGGAGCTCGAGCTGCGGGCGCGCACTCGCCGGCACTCCACTGCGTCATCGACCGCTATACAACGAACGTTATTCGTATTCTCACCGATTCAAGTTTATTTAACCGTTTGTTTTTCCTTTTATACTATTGTCAAGTTACCTCCCGTGTTTCTGTCCTCGTACTATCTGGAGGATTTACCCATTCCTGTTTATGGTCCTTCGACGAGTAACTGACCAGTTTTGGGAGTGACAAGCAGGTTTTCAAAATTTGAAAAAGGTCGTTAGAATACTGGACTTCAAGATCAAGACGCCTTTTCGCCCTTCGTGCGAGTCTGGTTCCAGTCTGTGATCATCATCTTCGGCGCCTTTGTGAAGGGGCGTTGGAGCAAGCAGTTCTTCAGTGGTTATCGTAGCTGGGTCATCGCAGCGTAGCAGCCCAAGCAGTGCCCAAGAACATCGTCATCCATTTGAAGCAAGAAGACGTTCAGTTTGGACTCGCAGTCAAAGGATTTTGTGAGATCTTTCCATAATCTTACTAACATTTGTACATAATTCATATTTATTTATTCTTCAACAAATTTACATTTGTGTCGAACAATAGTTTTAACAATAGTGATTCTAATAATAAAATAACTCAATAATTTAACAATATCGTAAAGTCAGGAAAACAACAAACATTAATTCCACATTGGTCACACTCACAACATTGCAGTCTTAATATTAATCAATTTAATTATAATAATTTAGCTTAATATTAATTCAAAATCAATATAAATTTAATTCAAATAAATGTATGTCAATAAAATTCATTAATATGTAATGTCATGATAGAATGTTGGATATAAATTACGAACACAAAAATCATCATAAAGTCAGGAAAAAACTACCATTACATTCCACATTGGTCACTCTCACAACATTGTTAGTCTCAATCATAATAATTTAACTTAATATTAATTCAAAAATCAATATAAATACAATTCAAAGAAATATATGTCAATAAAATTCATTAATAATATTAGGCAATGTCATGATAGAAAGTTGAATAATATATATTACTTTAAAGTCATTAAAATAATAATTACATTTAGTTTGAACTACTATTATCTTTGAGAAACTCATCAATGCTGTAATAACATTTCTTCAATAACAATGACTTTAATTTTCTCTTGAATTCGTTCGGATTCATAGAGTTTTTAAATTGTACAGGCAATTTATTGAACATATATACTGATTGCACTCTTGAGGCATGTTTAACGACATTAAGCTTAGGCTGTATGAAGTTAGGTAGATCCTTTCTTCGCGTTTTTATTCTGATATGTCTCTGTTCTTCTGTCTCAAACTTATTTATATTTTTAATAAAATGACCAAGCAGGACTAGAATGTAGAGACATGGTACTGTAAGAATGTGCAGTTTCTGAAAATGATCCCTACAAGACTCCGTTTGTTTAATGCGAAGCATAGTTCTCAAGGCTCTTTTCTGCATAACGAAAGCAGCATCAATATTGTATTGGTAGCTGTTGCCCCAGAACCTTATGCTATATCTAAGTCTAGACTCTATGAGTGCAAAATAAACCATTCTGAGGTGAGCAATGGTTATTTCATCTCTAAGACTCCTGAGAACATAGCAAGCACTACTCATAGTGTTAGTGACCACTTCTAATTCCTTCTTCCAATTTAAAACTGCATCTATTTGTACCCCCAAAAATTTAACATTGTCTACAATATCCACTTTATTCCCTAGTAAATGTACTTTGACAGTATCTTTGGTCTTCACGGTCGATTTAAATAATAAACATTGCGTCTTTTTTAGATTTAGTTTTAGATCATTCATAGTGAACCATTTCTCAAGAGCACATAGGATAAAATTAATCTTATTTTCTAAATTTTCCAAATTGTCGCTAGCTATTATAGCGCTTGTGTCATCGGCAAATACTACAAGTTTAGTATCATCTGAAATACTTTTCATGTAAGCTATCAGATCATTTATAAATATTATAAAGAAGACAGGGCCTAGAACTGATCCTTGTGGTACGCCTTTATTTATTATATCTGTGTCTGATTTGTGTAGTTTTTCATGCCCATCGTCTTGAACTGTTTTAATTTCAACATGCTGCGTTCTATTAAGTAAATAGGATCTGAATAAATTCAACACATTTCCCCTAATACCATAGAAATCTAACTTAATCAGAAGAATACAATGTTCCACTGTATAGAACGCAGCACTAAGGTCGAGGAAGAGTCCTGCTACTTTTAGTTTAGCATTGAGCTTACCCACCACATCATCAATCAACATGTCAATAGCATCTATTGTTCCTACATTATTCTGATAACCAAATTGTTGGTCGGTTATAATTTTGTGTTTATTCAAATGACAAACAAGCCTCACCTTCATAATTTTTTCAAATATTTTAGAACATACCGGCAATAAAGAGATAGGCCTATAATTCCCTGGATCTGTTTTAGAGCCTTTCTTATGTATAGGTAGTACTTTAGCTAATTTAAATTGCTCAGGAAAAACACCTTTATTTACATATTCGTTTATTGAATCGGCCAAAGGGCTAGCTAATACATCAATGTTGTCTTTTATGATAGTCATAGGCATTTCATCATGGCCAAAAGACTTTTTACTATCCATAGTCTTAACTAGTTTGAAAACTTCAATAGGTGTAACGGGTTCAAAGACCATATCCTCCTCTACTCTTATCCCATGATTTTGTAGATACTCTTTTGCTGTATTAATGTCAGTCATGATAAGATTAGAATTGTTACAGAACTTTTCCAATAGAACATTAGTAACTTCTGAGGGATTATGAACTATTTTATTATTATCCATAAGAATCAAATTGTCATTTACATAATTTTTAGGGTTCCTCTTACTATTTACAATTTTCCAAATAACTTTACCAGAATTCTGAGCTAGATTTATTTCCGTTCTTACTACTAGTCGTTTTGCTTGTCGTACTACTTTCCTATATACCCTAAAATAATTACTATGATATTTTACTATTGAATCATCACAATTATCTTTGTCAATAAAATTTAGAAACCGTTTCATTTTACTAGCGACTCTTATTCCTGTAGTTAACCATTTAGATTTGTTGCTGTTTTTTATATTTATTTTTATTTTCTTCTTATTAAATGTGTTAGAATGTAGTTCACTGAGTTTGTCAATAAATGTAGTTGCGCACCAGTTTTCTTGTGACAACTTTTGCCTAAAACAAGACCTGTTCCGTTCATTATATAATCTTCTTTCAATATACACACAACTTTGGTCTTTCCTATAAGCCACTTTTTCCAGTGATAATGTACAAAAAAGGCCTGCATGCCCATCAGATAGACCATTATGGTCCGTGTCTATACTTTTAATTATTGTCTCATCAATGTTAGTCAATATATTATCTATACACGAACTTGAATTATTGCGTCGAAATGTATCTGAGTAAATTAAATGTCGAAAATTGTAACATGTCAGGAGTGATAGAAAAGAATGTCGTTTTGAGTCATCTTTTGATAAATTAATATTAAAATCACCACAAATTATACACTGTTTATTGATGAAATGTTGCAACAGCTGTTCAAGTCTCTGCATAAAACTATCTATATTACTATTCTCAGGAATTCTGTAGCAGCAAATAATATAAGTATTTGTCTCTAAATCCCTTACACCACAAACTTCAAAACAGTTAATTTTATAAAGTTGTTTACAAATTTGTAGATCTTCAACTTTCTTGTCATTTAATGTCAAGATCAAAGTACCTCCACGTTTTTTGTTTAATCTAGTGTTATAGGAACTCAAATTATAATTAATTAAACTAAACTGTGCTGCTAATGATTGATTTAAAAAATGTTCACTAATACAGATAAAATCTATTTCTTTGTTCAATTCACACAAATATATTTCAAGGTCATCCTTCTTGCTGTTTATTCCACATAGATTTTGGTGGTAGATAGACAATGTTTTATGTGTATCGCTTGCACAGTCCTCCCGAGATAATACAATTTGTTTATTATATGAATGACTACTCACGAAAAAAATTCAATGAACTATCTTGTTCACTTTCCAAATTTGTTCGTTCAATAGCGGTGGTATTAATTAGATCAATATATATATTATCTAAAATAGTCTTATAAATATATTTGATTCCATTTATATTAATTTTCCCTGTTTTATTTGAGAACATGTCGAACGTGAGCTTTTGGTTTGAATCAAAAAAATAAGCATATTTATTATTTTGCAATTCTAGACTTAATAGCTTATTAACCCTTCATAACTCAACAACATAAAAACTAAAAAATATTCAATGGTACGGTAGCAAAAAATAAACAAAGAAACACGTATTTTTTAGTTTAAAGAAAATTTAATCAGGGGGCTATTTATTAACGATTTTAGGGAGTGTGACAGAAATGTCACATTGTGTCATAACACTCCTCTAAGACGTATGGAATGCTTTGAAGCAGTTGTTTTGCTTGTTGTAGCACAAGGCAACTCCACATTTCTCACAAATCGTCTGTGATACGCCAGCACAGTTGGGATATTTGCACCTTATCCTCTTCTCAGCCCATATAGGCCAATGCCCCACCTGATCCTGCCGCACAGCTGCTGGGGGTACATACTGAGCTGGGCCTTTATGTTTTTTGGCTTGTATGTCTTGCTCAATGGTTCGCCGTTTTTGATTGGCTTTGGTCCCGAGCTTGCACAGAACCAATGCAATATCCTGACAAAAATCAGCTGATTGCAGCATTGGGTCTTCTTTTTTTTTGGCCTTATGTACTCTTTTATATAAGAGCCAGGCATTGGACATAACAAGATCTAAAAAATGATAGAACATGCGAATCTGCCATCTCTTGCTTCGCAGGCGTATTTTGTACCTGCCCATGATACTGTCGATCAAATCGACACCACCCATATGGCGGTTGTATTCTCCTACGATATGGGGTCGGTCGATAGTCACGTATTTTTTGTTCGGCTTGTCGTATCTTGAAACCTGTGTCTTCGGTAGCTCTCCCACGAAACTAGAGGCGAGTGTGACTATTTTGTTATCTTTCCAGGCTACTGTCGATATCTCTGTGCCTTCCAGGTTTCCAACATATTCGACCGAGTACCCGCGTTCTTTTTTAGATATTTCCTTGTCTGTTGGTAGTTTGCAGTCAGGTATACGATTTCGTCGTATGGTTCCGAGACTAAGAACGCCTTGTTTGGCTAAATATTCCAGAAGCGGCAGAGACGTGAAATAATTGTCAAAATAGATCCGGTAGTTTTGATTTCTTGGTATTTCACGCGAAAGCCTGACGACCACATTCGATGCAGCACCCAAGTCTGGCTCACCAGAAGCAACCACATTTTCAGCTCCTGTTTCAGGCTCAAATTTGTATGCGAATCCGCTCACGCCGCAAAGGACATATATTTTATATCCCCATTTATTTGGCTTTTTGGGATTGTATCTTTTCAAATTCTGCCTTGCTTTTGTGGAGCAAATCTGCTCGTCTACACATAGGTATTTTTCTAGAGGGATGCTCTGGCAGGTCTCATTTAGTTTTTTGACTACTGGTCTAATCTTGAATATTCGGTCATAATCAGGGTGTTCTCGTGGAACATTTTTTGTGTTATCATTGAAATGAATAAATCGCCTGATCTTCTCAAACTTGTTGACTGCCATTGTTTCCTTTACTAAAGGTGTTCCTATACAACCGTGCCAATGCTTCGTAACCCTTGGAAGATGTACCAACGACATGATATACACTAGTCCAATGAACTGTTGAATATCGGTCTCTGTGACACGAAAACTCATGTTGGGATCTTTTTGGACTATGTAAAGATTTGTTTGGCTAGCAATGACTTCAATCAATTCTTTGGGAAATAGTTTGAAGAAGAATTGGATTGGTGTTTCGAGGTCTAAAAACTCAGGCGACAAGGTTTCATCACCTGTAAAACGTAGCTGTGGCTCGTTTAGTTCAATATTTTTCTTCCTCCGTCGTCATCGTCTTCAAACCCATCCTCACTGGCCTCATAGTCCAAAAGAAATTGTTCAATTTCATCTTTTATTTATTTATTTATTTGGTTCACCAACAATTGTTTACACTAACAACTTGACAAATAAATAAAAAACATGTCTTTAAAAACTTTGCACAGTGTAACAATTACTTAAAGGTAAACACCACATTTACTAAATTAAACTAAATTTTGTTAATTGTAAGCCTAAGCACATGTACAGTTTACAGCCAACATTAAACAAAAGAACAAATGTGTATGCGTATTATATAACATAAAATGATGCATAAATAAATACCTCACAACACATTAGCTAAAGAACTCGAGATTTTATATTTTAGCTTAATCAGAGAATCAAAGTTGACATCGAGTAGATCGCTACAACTATTCAGAACCGTACAGAACCTAGCACATGGTGAGTTAGATCCCAACACCGTTCTTCTCTGTGGAGGACGAAGTGGAGTTATGGGTTTACGTGGAATTCTTGCAGGAGCACGAAAGTTCATAAGTGCGAGTAGCGGTGGCGAGTCAATATTTCCTTTCAAGATTTTACAGGCAAACATTGCGTCATTTAAACGTCTACGCTCTTGCAAGGTGTGCATGTCGAAGACTTTTAATCTGTCCTTGTAAGAGGGTATTTTTTTAGCTAACCCGACAGAAAACGCCAAATGCCAAGCGAAGCGTTTTTGGACGCGTTCAAGACGCAAACTATGAGTAGCATAGTGCGGCCGCCACACCACACTACAATACTCTAATATGCTGCGTACCAAGCTATAGTAAAGTAAAACTTTCGTTTTAATATGACGAAAACCTTTACATTGTCTTATGACAAATCCCAACATTTTTGACGCTTTTTTAACAACATGATCAAAGTGTGGTACAAACGTCAATTTTTGGTCAAAAAAAACTCCAAGGTCACGTATAGTGTCTACTTCATTAACCCTGTCTTCATTAATGTAATATACTGTCTCTCTAAGATTATTTTTTCTAGTATACTTGACATGGTAACATTTCTTTGAGTTCAAATGCATTTCATTTTTTTTGCACCATCGGATGAGACTATCAAGGTCCTTCTGTAAAAGCGAGGAGTCACCATCAGACTTAATCATTCTAAGAAACTTCAGGTCATCCGCATACATAAAAATCACGGAGTGCTGCAAACAGCTGGGAATGTCGTTAATAAAGTAGATGAACAATATTGGCCCCAGATGTGAGCCTTGCGGGACTCCAGAGGAGATTTTATATATACCAGATTGGTGACCGTTCACCACAACAAAGAAAGATCTTTCTGCCAAATACGAAATAGCCCATTTAAGCAAGCTGCCAGTGATACCATACGCATGCAACTTATGACATAGGATTTTATGGGAAACTTTATCAAAGGCTTTGCTAAAATCAGTGTATATGACGTCCGCCTGGTGACCAGAGTCAACAGCCCCAATCAAGTACTCAGTGAATGCAACTAGGTTGGTGCTCGTGGACCGTGATCCTACAAACCCATGCTGATGATCGCTTATGAATTGCTTGAGATGGTTCTGGAAATGCGGGCATAGTAGTGATTCAAACACTTTGGCAAACGTTGAGAGGATTGAGATGGGCCTATAGTTAGAAATGTTGTCATTGCTATTCGATTTATGTACAGGCACCACCTTTGCCATTTTCCATTTCGTAGGGAATACACCATAAATCAAAGATTTGCTGTATATGGCCATGAGAGGATGCACCAATTCCTCAGCACAAGCCGAAATAAATATTGGCGGTATGCCATCTGGACCAGCACCTTTGTTAATATCCAAGCTTTTTAATTTCTTAAGTAGGGTCTCACTGCTTATATTTGGACTTATTAGGCAAAGACTGGTATTCCCAAGAGACGTTGAAAATAACGTTGTATTAAACTCATCGCTAGATACTTGATCGGGGCTATACACAGACGAGAAGCTGGAAGCAAACATCTCACATATTCTCGTACCATCAGACGTGATCACTGATCCGTCTGTCATGGTCATGGGGTAGGCACTAGACCCCCCTCTTTTATTTTTTACATGCGTCCAGAATAACTTAGGGCAGGTTTTAACCCTTTTTTCTAGATTTCTGATATAGTTGTTGTAACATTGAGTGACCAAGGCATCGCAGCGCTTACCCAGCAGTTTTAATTCAATTAAGTCAATTGGGTTTTTATATTTACGATATCTCATTCTAATGTTGTTCCTTGAGTTAAGCATTCGGATTAAATTACGGTTAAACCACGGTGGGAATTTTTGTTTCTTTGGTGCCCGAGAGGGAATAAGTTCATGTATAATATGATCAAGTGTCATGTAAAAAGCATCCAACATCTCATTCACATCATACTGCCCCTTAAATATATCATCCCAATCAATTTGCTTTAAAAACGTCCTAATTGGTGCATAATTTGCGGTACGAAAGTTAGGCCTTAGCATGACATTATTGTAAGGTAGTCTTGCTTCTTTACTCAAGGAAACAAAAATATCAAGAGGCGGATGCTGTTTGTCGACATTACTTATTGTACTTGTACTTTCACTGACACTACACAATGAATGTGTTGTTAAAACCAGATCCAATATACGACCCGCATTGTTTCTAACGTGATTCAGTTGGTTAAGCCTGTTAACAATTGTGAAATCAATGAAAGTTTCGCTAGTACTAGGCGAGCCAAACTTATTAGCCGAACTCCCTGCCAGACTCCAGTCAATGTTGCTCAAGTTAAAGTCGCCCACAATAAAAACTCCCGAATCAATACATTGGTCAAAAACAGCATTACAGCGATCCAAATAGTGCTCCAGAGAAGAACGGCTTATAGGAGGAGGCAGGTATACTGCGCATAGAACCATTCGACGAGCAGTACACGACATTGGCAAATCAATACTCACCCATAGGTCTTCACACCCACTTTCCCAACACTTAATACGCTTAGATTTTATTTGTTTCTTAACGGCTATTAAAACACCCCCCCCATCTTTCGCGCACTGAAAATGAGAACTTTCTCTATCTCTCCTATAAACCACGTATCGATCATCGAATAGCTCGCTGCTCAGTACAGAGTCATTTAACCAGGTTTCGGACAGAACAATTATGTCGTAATTATTGCAGGAAATGTTACAATATACAGTATGTGTCTTTGTTCTTAAACCTCTGCTGTTCTGATAGTATATTCGCAAAGTATTGAATTTATTTAATTAGTTTATAATTGCATGCAAAAGTAATAATACTGTTATTTATTTTAATTAAAATATTACTTTAAGTTGTTCAAAATGTACAAACTTTTAATGAAAATATGATCATCACCGTCCGTCTTCCTGACAAATATCCTCCCGTTCCTCACCCAGACATATTTATATCCCTTTTCTTTTGCCTTAATCCTTGTTGCAGCATGAAGAGCTTTGTAAGCTGGTGATAAATGCTCTGTAATAAAGACAGGGGATCTGTTGCCAGCTATGCCAAAATCCGCAGTATTGAGTTTGTCATGAGTTTTATCTTTGTTATAAACAATTACACCGGCCAGCAGCTGATCGCGGATTCTTGGCGAGGCAAGCTGGATTACGATAGACCGAGGGCGAGAATTACTGGCGTTAAGCTTCGCAATCCGCGTGCAGTGTGAAATATCATCTTCTCCTATACTTCGGGAAGTCATTCTGTGAAGAAACCAAAATTTGGTCAATGTACTATAAAATACGACCCTTGTTCTGCATTGTGACAGAAATGTTACAAAGAGAAATTCAACTCGAACTCTCACAAATAGCTAAAATTATGCGTTACCTACAATAAACAGTGAAAACCATGAACTTACCTACTAGAATCACCAAACAAGCCGCAGTTATTTTGTTTTTTTTATAATATTTTCGATTTTTGAAAACTACGCAACGTCAAGTCCGTTGAATTGTCACCAACTAAAGTTTGAACGAATTTTCAAACTACTAACACCATCTGTGTTTCACGATGTGTACTAGAAATGCATAGAACTGTTTGTAACCGTTGTGATACATTGATGTAAAACGGAACAAAAATAAGATTTTGGATTTTATAAGGACTTGAATGGTTTGTTACAGGACTGTCACATGGTGATATAAAGGGTTAAATATTTCTATTTTATAATTATGAATAAGAGCCCCGCAAATGTATGTGGGAGTACATAATATTACATTTGTGTGGATTACATGTGCTAAAGATTCCCGTATTGTTTGCATCAACCCAATGTAGTCATTTGTGCCCCTAACATCTTCTTCTCCTAACATGATGACACAGTAGTCATTCATGTTATACCCCAACAATTTGATATCAATATCCTGCAGTAATCGTTTTATACTACAATTTGGCAGAATATAGCGACAGTAATTGAATTGATGGGCAAATGTGTGTTCTACAGCTTGCAAAGTGCCATACGAGTTACTGTTGGTGAGGATGCATAATTTGGTCTTCGTGCGTTTGGATATTTCTATAGAAGTCGTATTATTGTATTGAGTTGAGGAATCACTAATATTTTTTGCTCGCTCCAAAGCATTTATTTGCTTATTCAGACATATTATCTCGCTTTTCGCTTGTAATAGTTGTTGGGCTAAATCCGCCATTTGTTTTTCCAGTGCTTGGGTTCTAGTATTGTCATGCCCAGGAGATGGTGTAGGTGGTTCAGTCGAGTTATTACTTTTCTCCTTCGGGCAGTCGTTAATAGGACTATGACAAAAATTGTCCGTTAGTCTGCGTTTCACACTATTTTTCCTATTCGATGAGATATGTTTTTTAGTCAGTGTTCGTTTATTTACACTAACTTTCATTCCATTAGAGTGTTAGATAGTGCATTAGACCAGTGAATCATACATAAGTAGTATCTATTCATCTTAGTGATTACTAGCGCATAATATTTAATAGTGTCGTTTATTAGTAGTTTGTTTAACCAGTAGAATCAATCATAACCTTTTAGTACGTATTGTATTTTTCATTAGTTAGTTTCAACTTTCAACCCATTCATGTAGATTTTGTCCCATTATAGTAGAATAACACTCATTAATAATTAAGGATAAGTGCTTATCAAACAACTTAGAACATTTCGTGTTAAACTCAGAGCTTTTCTTTCTATTTCACAGTTTGACAGTTTGACATTTTGAATTCAATTTTTTTTTTTCCAACCGCCTACCGTTTTTGAATAGCAACGCTTCAATCAGCTGTTTGCTCTTTGCATTTCTACAGGCGCATTATAAGACATTCTTGCAGCATTTTTAGCATTTATTCTTTAGTCTTTTTCTTGCCTTTTTGCATTTCCTTTAGCGCCTACCGCTACCTTCCTATTTAGCCATGGCTGAAGAAATTAAGATTAAAGAGCTTACTAAAAAGCGTGCCTCAGTAAAATCGCAGCTTACTCAATTTACAACCTTTCTTACTACCACTAAGTCTTGCGAACAGCTTAGTGAGGAACAACTTGTCGAGTTAGAGATAAGGCTTGAAAAAATGGTTACCTTATATGCCACCTATGATCAGTTTCAGGGTCAATTGGAGTACTTGTCTGCCAAGCCCGACGAGCAATTTTCTGAACGTGAGCAATTCGAGAGCAACTACTACAGGCAGCTAGCATCTGCTCGCGCGCTTCTATCTAAGTATCGCGCTCAACTGGCGTCTAAGGTAAGCTCCAATGAGCAACTTTCAGTGGTTACTAGACATAATAATGTTAGACTTCCCAAAATAAATTTACCTCACTTTGCCGGCGGTTATAAGGATTGGTTGGAGTTCAAAGATATTTATATTTCGTTGATTCATGAGGAAAAAAGCATAGATAACATAAATAAATTTCACTACCTACGTTCGTCACTTAATGGCAGCGCAGCACTAGTTATTAAAAGTTTAGATTTCAGAGGGGACAACTACGACAATGCATGGCAATTGTTGTGTGAAAGGTACGATAACAAGCAATTATTAATAAATAATCACATTCAAGCTTTGTTTAATGTGGAACCACTTCAAAAGGAGAGTAGTCAGGGTTTACGTGAGATAGTAGATGTTAGCAGCAAGAACCTACGGTCACTGGCAACGCTAGGGCTGTTCGTACAGCATTGGGGTGAAATGGACATTTAATGGCATCAAAGCTGGACCCGGTTACTAGCAGACAATGGGAAGAGCATAGGAACACTCTGACTGAGTATCCATCCTTAGACATGTTCACTAAATTTATTTCTAACCGCTGCAATCTTTTAGAAACGCTTGAAGAGGCTAAGAGTGTAAAAACGAAGCCAGAGTCATCGCACAGTAAGCCAAAAAGCTTTTCTGTCTTAACAAGTAAGGGTAAATTTAATATTTCATGTCCTCTGTGTAAACAAAGTCACTACATATTTAGTTGTGATCAATTTAAGGCGCTTACATCCACTGCACGCTTATCAAAAGCGAAAGAATTCAAACTTTGTTTGAATTGTTTACGCCCAGGTCATTTGGAGGCTACTTGTCCACTTGGTCACTGCAAGTATTGCCAGAAGAGATAATACAATGTTACACTCTCATGATGATGATCTTAGCTCTATTAAGGAGTATATAACTTTAGCAGGCACTAATCATGATTATTCATCTCGTCATGTATTGCTTTCCACAGCGTTGGTAAGAGTCATGGACCATTCTGGGACGCCGCACAGCGCCAGAGTCTTACTAGACAATGGAAGCACGGCAAATTTTGTTACCAAGGACCTTTGTGGTAAGCTACATTTACCTATTCGTAGTGTAAGCTCACACGTTGCAGGCATAAACAGTCAAGTGTCTACCATTACGCAATCTTGTGCATTACATTTGCAATCATGTGATGGGTCTTATAACATTGACATTGATTGTTTTCTCCTGCCCAATATAACCACTCATATACCACATACGTACATAGACTTAACTGACTTGCAGCTACCAGCAGGTATAAGTCTGGCTGATCCATCTTTCAATGTCCCTTCCTCCATCGACATACTTGTTGGAGCCGACATCTTTTGGAGTGTGATAGGTCGCAACCGTATACAGTTAGGTAGACATATGCCGACGCTCTTCGAGACTAAGCTCGGATGGCTCATATCAGGTGCCATACCTCAACCTAACATAGTCAACTCATCAGTCTGTATGTTTGCGCATGGCAAGCACACCACACACGTGCAAGCACCCATGGATCTCTCCAGATTCTGGGAACTTGACTCAATCTCACCTAAGTTCAATTTCACATCCGAAGAGCGAGCATGTGAACAGAACTTCATAAATACGACTAGGCGTAATGCTGATGGTCGTTTCATAGTCACCATCCCCTTAAAGGAATCCCCTGAAGCATTGGGTAACTCCTTTGAGATGGCTAAGCGTCGCTTTCTTTCATTAGAGCGTAGACTTGATAGGGATCCAATACTTAAGCGTCGCTACGTAGAGTTCTTACAGGAGTATGAAGCATTAGGTCATATGAGCGAAGCATCTCAGCCTTCTTCATCTCATGCATATTTTCTTCCACATCATGGTGTTTTCAGAGAGTCCAGTACAACGACCAAGCTTCGAGTTGTCTTCGACGCATCAGCCGTCACAACTTCCGGTAAGTCGTTTAACGACATTCAAGGCATAGGACCCGTAGTTCAGGATGACTTGATATCCATATTGTTAAGGTTTCGTCAGCATAGATACGTCATATCGTCCGATATCGAAAAGTTCTTTCGACAAATCGTAGTGGACGAATCGCAGCGATCTTTACAACAGATACTGTGGCGCTCTGATCCATCATTACCTCTTAAAACATACACATTGAACACCGTTACTTACGGAACAGCTTCCGCTCCGTTCATTACTACACGATGTTTGTCTCAGTTGGCAAAGGAGGCAACGCACACACGTACACAACAGTCTATACGGCACGATTTTTACGTCGACGATTATCTGTCAGGAAGCGACTCTATAGAGAGCACTATAGAGCTGTGCAGAGATGTCATCAGTATACTTAAGACTGCACAACTCAATCTTCGAAAGTGGCAGTCTAACAATGCACAAATACTTCATGCAGTCACTACAGACACACATGATTCACCCACTCATACAACATCCACAACAGCACATACGGACACACCTAACACAGTCAGCTTGAGTATTGATGAACCAAGTAAAACCCTCGGTCTTAATTGGCATTGTCATACTGACTGTCTTGCATTCTCCATTCATCTACCTAAATATGCAGATACTACAATCACAAAACGACACATACTTTCCACAGTAGCGCAAGGTTGGCTATCTGCTACACCAAGCACGCTTAAGCCATTTGTTAGGAATCGAGTTTCGGAGATACGGGAAGGCTTTGGTGCTTTTACCTGGCGTTATGTGCCGTCCAAGGACAATCCTGCAGATCTTGTCTCCCGTGGTCTGAGCGCTGACCTAATTGGTCAATCTTCCATGTGGTGGTCAGGGCCTTCATTCTTGCTTACAGACCCATCTCTTTGGCCTTCAATGCCGAACACAGATGTGAACACAATACTACCTGAACTATTAAAATCACATTCTATTAACATTAATAATCAATCGTTACCTATCACTAATCCTAATATAGATATACATAATAATCCATTTCAAACTTTGATTAGTAATTCATCTAATTATTTGCATTTACAACGTCTAATATCATACGTATTTAGATTCATTAACCGTTCTAAAGGGGTACATAATCATAGTCTTACTCTTACCAATTCAGAGTTGTCATACAGCGCTGATTTCATAATTAAAACCGTTCAGAGGGAAATGTTTCCTGAAGAGTACGAGCTACTTTCATCAGGCAAAACATTACCAAATAAAAATCGCCTTAAGAAATTATCACCTTTCATCGAGTCTGGTATTATACGAGTCGGAGGCAGATTAGATAATTCTTGCTACGATTATAATGTCAGGCACCCTATCATAATCTGTAGCAAACATAATTTTGCTAAACTTATTTTTAATACTCATCACTTACGCCTATTCCATGCTGGTCCACAGCTACTTCTAGCCACAGTTAGGCATGAGTATTGGCCTTTAGGTGGTAGGAACCTTGCCAAATCAACTGTTCATAAGTGCGTAAAATGTCAGCGATTCAACGCAGGTACAGTTCAACCCATTATGGGTAATCTGCCTAAGGAAAGAGTTCAGTTAGAGTTTCCTTTCCTTGAGACTGGCACAGACTATGCCGGACCCATCCTCCTAGCCGACCGCAAAGGTAGAGGATGTAGATTAATTAAATCATACATATGTGTTTTTGTTTGTCTAGCCACAAGGGCGGTCCATTTGGAGCTTGTCTCAGATCTAACTAAACATGCCTTCATTGCAGCACTAAACAGGTTCATTGCTCGTCGTGGCAAACCAAACGCTATCTACTCCGACAATGGTACAACCTTTATTGGCACCTGTAACGAATTAGCTGGCATATTAAAACAGGATTTTTCTTCAGAAATGGCAGATACAGGTATAAATTTTAACTTTATTCCGGCATATACCCCACACTTCGGTGGCTTATGGGAGTCTGCCGTAAAATCCATTAAGCATCATCTGAGGCGTATATTAGGATTCGCACATCTCACTTACGAAGAGATGTCTACGTGTCTGATTCAGGTTGAGGCAATACTAAACTCTCGTCCACTCACTCCTCTCTCCACTGATCCATCAGACCTTTACCCTCTGACTCCTGCCCATTTCCTTATTGGGAGATCTCTCACATCCCTACCGCACCCGCAAGTCATCAACCAGAACATCTCCAGCCTGAAACGTTTCCAGCGTATTGAGCACCTGAAGCAACAGTTCTGGAATAGATTCTCTAACGAGTATATCTTTTACCTCCAACAGAGAACCAAGTGGACGGACTCCAATGGGGTGCTTGAAGAAGGAGCCATGGTGGTACTCAAAGAGCAACAGTTGCCACCACTGATGTGGCCACTCGGGCGTATCGTACGTCTCATACCTGGGAGGGACGGAATAAGCAGAGTCGCAGACGTAAGGACGAAGAAGGGAATAGTCCGACGCGCTTACAACACCATCTGTCCTCTTCCAGTTTAAATCATTGAAGACAAGTCTTCAACGCCGGGAGCATGTCGAGAATATCACGCCGCAACGGGCGACCGCGGGCGGAGGCTGCGGTCGCGGGGAGGGAGCTCGAGCTGCGGGCGCGCACTCGCCGGCACTCCACTGCGTCATCGACCGCTATACAACGAACGTTATTCGTATTCTCACCGATTCAAGTTTATTTAACCGTTTGTTTTTCCTTTTATATAAATTCAAATACAGTCCACTATTGTCAAGTTACCTCCCGTGTTTCTGTCCTCGTACCATCTGGAGGATTTACCCATTCCTGTTTACTCGCTGTGCCTCTGGTTTCAGAGGTATTTCGATAGCTTACTGTATATTAAGTAAGTGATAAATCTTACAAAAAATGGCATAGTGCTAAGATTGCAATGGGTTCCATCTCATATAGGTTTGAGAGGTAATGAAGAGGCTTATACATTAGCAAAATTAGCGGTTACTCAAGGCCAAGAATTTTGTATAGTACCTAATTATTTAGAACAATTATGTTATTGCAAAACTATTTGTTATGATAGGTTTAAGGAGTACTTTGATGAACGAAGTAGGGAAAAGGGTATCTAGTATAAAACTATACAACACAAGCCTCCTCGAATACCGTGGTTTGCTATCAAGGAAATGAGCAGGTATCCAGGTATATTGTTCCGCTTCATAGATTGCGCTCTGGTCATTACCCATCCCGCAAGTTTGGTTATTTGATGAATAAAGTGAATTCTCCTAATTGCGAAAATGTTCATCATCTACTTATGGAATGTATTAAGACAAAGACGGAAAGAGAGACGCTGTTGAGTAGAATAAAAACAAACAAATATGATATTGGTCCTTATGTTAAAGTTTTAGCGCAGCCTTCACCTGAGATAGCAAACCTACTCACTGATTTGTTTAGACATTAATAATGTACCTATTTTGTATTTTTAGATGTAGTTTAGAATAGTTTAAGTTATGATGAGGCTGACTTGCCACTGTGGATAAAAGCCTCTAATAAAATTTAAGAATAAAAAAAAAAAAAAAAAAAAACTATAGTCTTCAATTATTTTTCGTTGCTTATTTATTTATTTCCTATGTATGTATGTATGTATGTATCTATTATTAAAAACAAAAAAACAAAAAAATGAAAAATCGTTTATTCGCAGAAATAATTCCATATCACCTAAATATTACCTCTGCCAAACTGCACAGCAGTTTGTTGGCAGATGCAGCTACTTTTTTAATAAATTTAGACATACTTAACACTTTTCCACCAATAGGTACGCTAAACTATTAATGAATTCTCAAACAAACAAGTCTTCAAAGGATTAGGATTTAGGATATGTATTTGTCGCATGAAATACAGTGTTGCTGACTGAAGTACTCTCAGTCGGTGCGCTATGACGGAGTCTAAGGACCGACGGGCGAGGGCGCGGCAACAACAGGAGCGCCAGTCACCCTTCATCCCTAGGAACTGTCACACGTTCATGAGACGCGTGCGCACATTATAATTCCAAAGTTTAATTATTTAATTTCTGTTATTATTATTAACAAGATTAATTAGGCCATTAGTTGTTGATTGTGATTTGTGTAACTGTATAAACTAAGTGTCCATAAACTAAGTGTAAGAAGCTGATATCATCTTTTAATTGCCTGAGATCCACAAACAGCCCACAACAATGTCAGAGGACGGAAGCATAACCCCTCCCTGCTGTCATGATGCGACATCAGAAGCGGGATCACCTCGGGCAACTAGAAATATGAGAGATGTCACTGATGAAAATACGAAATGGAGATTACTATTTGAAATGCAGATCAAGCAAATGGAAAGTCTGATTCAAACACTGAAAAGCCCAAATGTGAGTACTAATTTAGCCTTGCCTGAATTTAACCCCGAAAAACAAGATTCGGATGCTTTGACTTGGTGTTCAACTACGGAATTATGTTTTGGTGATAACCCAATAGAAGGCAGTCAGCTTATTGTGGTGATCAGTAAGGCTTTAAAGGGATCCGCATCTACCTGGCTTTCACAAATATCCTACCCAGGAATAAAATGGACCGAATTTAAGGAACTATTTAAAGCGAGATATGTGATTACCGAGACTATAGCGGCCACACTCATAAATCTAAAAAAATGACAAACCGAGCGATAACGAAAGCTTAGCCGCATACTCGAACCGTTTGGTGACGTCATTATTGAATAGTTGGAAGAATGCGACTTTAGAACAAGTGGCTTTGTCGACTGTACTCACAGTCTCACACACGTATCGCAATTTGATACTCGAGTACAAAAGCTCGCTTTTACAACCGAAATCACATCACGACAGAAATTACAACAAGAGTTGCAAGCGTTATCGTATTTGAAACGAAAAGTGAACGGAGACCAAGATTCAACCAATGTACCTGAAAAACTTCAGAGGACACAGCCAAGTTTACTGAAATGTTTTCACTGCGGAAAATCCGGACATAAACAATCAGAATGCCGTGCAAAAAGAGAAACGAACAAAATGAAGCAACCTTAAATCAACAAACACTGAATCAATAAACTCGGACCAGAAACATCCACAATCCAGCTCCATAGTCTGCTACAAATGTGGCGAGGCAGGTCACATTTCCACCGGTTGCCCCAGCGCCAGCAGCGGCAGCAGCGGCGGCGGCGCAGATGCCCGCGGCGGCAGTGGTGCGACTCAGACCGAGCGGCAAGTCGACGTGTGTGTAAGTAGTCGAGCCGTCTATGGGAATGCTGAAGCATAATGGTAAGGGTTTTATGTTCACTATGATTCAGGAGCTGAATGTTAGTTGATTAAAGAAAGCATTGCTACAAAGTTCATAGGTAATCGATTAAACGAAATTGTTTATTTAAAAGGCATTGGGTTAGAGAGCAGTCAGTACCCTTTATCTAATTTTATGTAAAATTAAAATGAATGACCAAGTAATGGGGATTTTGTTACTTGTTTTGCCTGTAGTTAATATGCGAAGCGATATCATAATAGATCGTGAGATTTTGAGTAATGGTTTCTGTGTGACCATGGGTGCTGAAGGGAATGGCGGGATTCTTTTTCATATTGTAGATGGCAAATGATGCGTTATTGCATAATAAAGCAAGCGACCATCTCCAGCTGAATCACGATACCACTTATACGAGTTAGAAACACTTGCCATCGTCAACGCATTTAAGCATTTCCGTCAATACCTACACGGTAAAAAGTTTACCGTAGTAACCGACTGTAACTCTCTTAAGTGTTCTCTTAAAAAGGTTGATTTAACGCCAAGGGTTCACAGATGGTGAGCTTATGTTCAATCATTTGACTTCGACGTAAAATACAACAGTGGTAAGTGTATGGCTCATGCTGATTTCTTTTAACGAAACCCACTTAGAAATACACTTGACTTGGTCCCACGTCTATCAGAAATTACTAAAGTAGAGTGTGTGTTAAAACCTATGCTGACAGCAATAGAGACTAACAAAGATCGGTCATGGCAAGACTCTCTAGGAGAAATTCATCTTGCTATTAACTGTACAGTCAATCGAACTACTAAATCTAGTCCCTTAGAAATTATGGTCGGCAAAGTAACGCGTCTATTGTCCCTGATGGCAGATGATCAGGACACTGCAATTGATATTTCCGAGGTTAGGGATGAGGCAGTGAATAACATAAAACGTGTTGTTGAATATGAAAAGCAAAGATTTGATTTGATAAAAACTTAACAAATTTTCAATAGGTGATTTTGTTTTGATTGAAAATGAGGAACGTAATCAGATTAAGCTAGACTCAAAGTTTAAAGGTACTTTTAAAGTAATTGAAACTCTACCAGGAGACTGTTTTTAATTAATGGCATTAGATTCAAAACGTACATACAAGTATGCTCATGACAGAGTTAGAAAAATGCCGGATAACCAAAGTGTCATTGAAGAGATGAATGAAGATAACGCGGATACCGAGCGAGAGTCCGGGACCTCCGAGGTCCGTCCAGAGTTCACGACCGAATTGGCCACGGCAGAGGTCACGCAGTAGCCGTAGTCCGTTAGAAGTCGGCATGTCCCACTGTGTGGGTACACCGTGGATACGCGGTACGCTGGTGGCTCTGGCTGGGGGTCGGGTCATTTTTATGACCGTAGAGTCATGTGACGACTCGGTGTTCCTGTGCGCAGGTTCACGTAAGCAATGGTTATTGCTGGGCTATGTGAAGCCGTCAGGAAGTGAACTGGTTATTGTACTTGTTACGTTTGGACCCGCTGCGGATTGTTTAAATTGTTTGTTTAAGCAATTTGTTTAATTGTTGGATAATGCAACTGGAAATCGTTGTATGATGTTATCGAATTCTGTGACGCTTTGGTGATTCCTAATGTGGAAATGTTGGATTTGAGTTTGAGTCTGAAAAAAAAAAAAAAAAAAAAAAAAAAAAAAAAATGAAGAAGCCTAATAAGTGTCTTATTTGTGGCAGGATTGCCGAGCGTGAAAGTGATGTACTGTGCTCTGTGCAATATTGTTTCAGGATGAACACACGAGGTCGTGTGTCGCGCAGAATGGCCGTGTCGCATGAAATACAGTGTTGCTGACTGTAGTACTCTCAGTCGGTGCGCTATGACGGAGTCTAAGGACCGACGGGCGAGGGCGCGGCAACAACAGGAGCGCCAGTCACCCTTCATCCCTAGGAACTGTCACACGTTCATGAGACGCGTGCGCACATTATAATTCCAAAGTTTAATTATTTAATTTCTGTTATTATTATTAACAAGATTAATTAGGCCATTAGTTGTTGATTGTGATTTGTGTAACTGTATAAACTAAGTGTCCATAAACTAAGTGTAAGAAGCTGATATCATCTTTTAATTGCCTGAGATCCACAAACAGCCCACAACAATGTCAGAGGACGGAACCATAACCCTTCCCTGCTGTCATGATGCGACATATTTATTTAAACTTTTCGCACAAAAAAATGGTACAAAGGCGGACTTAATGCCTGAGGCATTCTCTACCAGACAACCAAGGGTGGTGAAGAGATTAGATGGCAGGTGCTCTAATTGAGAGGAACAAAGAGAAAAAAAAATATAATATATCGTATTGCATTATAGACAAAACAGGTTTACAGTACACGCGCCAAAGGAGATAAGTAACCAGTCACGCACACACACTACAAAACTATCGCTGCTGTGTAAACGATTCATTACGTAGAGTGAGTGCGCCTATGTCTTCTAGTAATGATAGTATAACCAAATTTCGCCATAAAATATAAAAACATTCGTAGCCCAACGAATAATCCATATACTTCTGACTACTGCTATGTGGGTTCGATTCTCTGAAGCGGTGATTCTTTTTGAGATTTAAAATTTTAAGCTAAAGCAATTAGAATATTTTTTGTTTAGAAATTTATTTAAAATAGCTTAAATAAATAAAACTATTTTTATTATATATCTTTATTTAAAAAATAAAAGAATATCACAAGTTATCATGTTTTATTATAAATGCACAATATATTTAGAACATAATTACCATTACATCTTTTTATACAATCATAATAAACAATGGACGGAGTGAATAAACATGTCACATAGATAAATATATAATCTGATCCAGTAACAATAACATCACTCACACTCCAGTACCGCCGACTTATTTTATCATGGCTAAATATGCTGTAAAGTTTTGAAGAATAGTATTAAGATTTCGTTTATTTCATTATAACAACAAACAGCTAGTAGTAACAGACAGTAACACACAAACAACAGTAACAGTGACAGTATTGTCTGTAGTTCAGTTGTAACTTAGAAATTACATTTTTAAATATTAATGTAAAAATAAAAACAAATCAAAATATAAAATACCGGGGTATATAAATATAAAATATAAAAATAAAACCCACCGGTATCGGGAACAGTATTATAATTATTACCAACACTGTTTCTAGGAAAATATTAGATTTAAATTCGTTAAAATGTCTGAAAATTAAAGACGGTTAAATGATAAGTCGGCGGTAATTTTCGATATTACACTTACTCAAGATGATCCGTAATTAATCATATTAGTGGATATATTATACATTATTAATTAAATTTCATCATCATATTAGCCGTAGGATGTCCACGTCCAGTTTCAATAATTATAATTAACTATTATGTTAATAATGAATGGGTGCCCCTTCGCTGTCTATGACAAGTTGCAAATGTCTGCTCATACTAGCAACCATGTTGTTGCAAAGGTTACTACCACGTAACGACTCCCAAGTCGACGTTACAACTTCATCCAGATTAGACTTTGATCTAACTTCAGATGGGTCCCAGTTCAACACCATATGACCCCATAAATTTTCTATGGGGTTTAAATCTGGACTTTTAGCAGGCCAATCAATAACAGTCACATCTGTTTGTGATCTTAGCCAATCTTGCACAATATGTGCTTTGTGCACAGCACAGTTGTCGTGCACAAAATAAATATGCTCGTTTGGATAGGCAACTCGCACTGTGGGCAGCATAACATTTTTTTAAATATCTAAATAGCCGTGACTATTATTACGAGCTCCCACTTCAACGAGCTCACCGGGACCCATCGACGACATCCAGCCCCAATACCCTAGTGTAATGCGGCCACTAGTCCTAAGTGGCAAAATATTTTTTTCCGTGTATCGGTCTCCTTTTTTTCTCCATAGTATTTTTCGTCCATCCTTATCTGATTTGAAACATTTCTCATCAGTAAATATGACGACGTTGTTTTGCCAATCGAAGTGCCGATATTCCTTCGCGAAGCGAACGCGAGTTTGACGGTGCACGGAGGATAATAAAATTTTCCGCGCCGGTTTGCAACATGACAAACCGTCCGCTCGCAGGTGGTTCCGTACAGTTTGCATAGTGACGTTGTGTGCTACTGCTGTTATGCTGGTCTTAGCGAATGGATCTGATGTATAGGTGTCAACAATCTCACGGTGCCGAGGCGAAGCATTTATTATTTATTATTTATATATACTTTATTGTACACCACAAAAATATATAACGAAAGGGAAAAAAAAAAACAAACACTACAAAATATACAATGGGCGGCCTTATCGCTTTCCGCGATCTCTTCCAGGCAACCTTGGAATGGACAGTGATTTGCCTGGACATAATATGGGGCTGTCGTAGGTGCAAATAATAAGTTATCTATACAATACACTAAAATAGATACACATATACATACATATCCTAAATAATAGATACATACATACATACATAGGAAATAAATAAATAAGCAACGAAAAATAATTGAAGACTATAGATAATTACACAGTTACGAAGACAAGATCACAACGACAAGTAATGTTCCTTAACGAGTCTTTTAAATTCTATTAACGACTGCGCGCGTTTTATTTGAACTGGCAATGCATTCCACAAACGAGCGGCCTGGACGGCAAAGGATTTGTCGAGGAAAGTTGAGGAATGCATTGGCATTTTAAGCTTTAAGTTATCCGATGACCTTAAAAATTTTGTGTGGGAGTCACAAAGAAACTGGAAACGATTTTTGAGATAGAGAGGGGTGAAAGGGGAAAAAAGCACATTAAACAAAAGGGAAAGAATATGAGCATTCCGGCGAAGGCGGATTGGTAACCACTTGAGTTTCACACGAAATTCGGAAACATGGTCATATTTGCGCAAACCGAATATGAACCTTATACAAACATTTTGAAGCCGCTCAAGTTTATTGAGTTGGTCTTGGGTAAGGTCAAGATAGCTGGCATCGGCATAGTCAAGGATGGGTAAAAGAAGCGATTGTGCAAGAGCAATCTTGGTGGCAGTCGGTAGAAAATTACGTAATCTCTTCAAAGATGCAGCGGATGCAAATAGTTTGCGGCTAACTTCCTGCAGCTGGGCAGTCCAAGAAAAGTTCCTATCAATGAATATCCCCAAGTTTTTAACTTTCTCACTAAAGGGAACAATTGAGTTGTCAAAACAAACTTGGGGAAGAGTCGTCCAGTCGATCCTTGAGACCATCCTAGGACTACCCACTACCACAACCTGCGTCTTTATGGGGTTGACCATAAGTCCATATTTCTTGCTCCAGTCGCAAATACGGGCCAGATCACGATTAATCGTTAAGATGGCCTCAGACAGATTTCCAAGAGGAGCTCGCGAGTAAATTTGTAAATCATCTGCATAAAGATGGTAGGAAGAAATTAGTTCGTCAGAGATTGAGTTAATAAAAACTGCGAAAAGTAAAGGGGATAGAACGCCACCCTGAGGTACACCGGCAGAAGTGTTATTCCAGGAAGACAAGATCTCTCCAATGCAAATACGTTGCCGGCGACCGAACAGGTAAGTACGGAACCAGTCGATTACCGATGGAGATATGTTAAGAGAGCATAAAATGCCAAGCAAAACATCAAAATCAACAGTATTAAAAGCATTACTGAAATCTAACAAAGCTAAGACCGTTAGATTACCGTTTTCCATGGCTGACCTTATATCATCCGTAACGTTCAGAAGCGCTGTGGTGGTGCTATGACCTGGACGGAAGCCAGACTGGAAGGGGTTGAGGAGATTATTTTTAGAGAGGAAAGTGCTTAGTTGATTATGAATTAACCGTTCAAGCACTTTGGATAGGAATGGCAGGACGGATATTGGACGGTATTCAGAAAAGGATCTTGTGATCATTTGTGTATGCCAATGGTGTCGGTCCAGGCAGGCGACGGTTTATTTCGCCTGTCTCAGCGTGACGATGCACCCACAGTGGAACAGTTTTTCTCTACAAAAAAAAGGGAAAATATTAAAACTAAACATAAACATACACCTCCCAAATTATAAATTAAGAAATTAAAAACTCCTACACAATATAAATAAAATGAAGAGAATATATATTTATATAAGTAGGCGTAGCATGGCGCTTTCTATCTCTACGAAGAATAGACATAGCTTTTTCTATACAAAGTGACAGTTCGTTTCTTCATGTTTTACATCCACTGTAGAAATCTTTCTACAATCTGTCATTTTGTCTTTCATTTCTAACGATCTTTGTCTAGGTCTTTTTATATGTAGACTATTTCGGAAGAAAGTTTTCTATCCTTACTGTCAAAATCACACTGACAACCGATAAATCCTATGATAAAACAAAGAATTCTGAGTCGAATTAAGTAAAAGAGTGAATTTCGTAAAAAGTGCAGTTGACTCTTTCTACTTTGCTGCCGTCTCGTACTGTCTAGTGTCTAGTGTCTACAGGAAACGTCATTTTTGTCTACTCTTCCGTCGACAAAACGGTGCTCATGCTACGCCTGCAGGACAATAATTCATATACTACATAATATATATAGTTTATTGAAATTAGGTATACATTTATAATAATAATAAAAAGTAATATTTATATTGTCCGATCGTTTTACATTTTAGTTGCCTCAATACAGAGCTAGCAAACAGTCGTGTTATTTTACTCATTAAACCATCCCAAAAGTATCTACAACGCATAAACAACCTAACGTCGTCACCATATGGTCGCAAATCGAGCCGCATAATTACTACTTGCACACCTGTGGGTCATTAGTGAATCGAAGCCCAAACGAGCTGAGAACAAAGGCAGCCGCATTCCAGAGATAAGACGACTACTTGTTTACGCAAAATTGTGCAGTTTTTTATGAAGTTAGATATTTAAAGTGTGGACAGTGTGGTTGGCAATTCATAGCACGGTGATACTTAGTAGCACCTAAGAAAGTTACAATGCCTACGTTAACTTCGGAACAACAAAAATATTTGGATACGCTAGAAGACGTGGCAAAATTGATACAAAAAACACAAGCGAACTTAAAAAAATGCCCTAAAGTGAGGCTTACGGACGGTTACATAAGGGCTAGATTGAAGTGCATTGAGGAGTATTGGAGTTCCTTTAAACAAGCTCATGAGATGTTGACACAGTGTACTCCGAGAGACAAGCGTGGAGAAGTTTCTTACTTTCTCAATGAAGACTATTTCGTCATTGAAGACCTGTACCTTTGTCTACAAGCGGACTTGACAGATATGTTGAGCAAACAGCATCAAACAGCAATGGAAACGTCAAATGCTTCAGTATTTAGTGGTCAAGGGCAATGTTCGGTGGTAAAACTGCCTCGGATTCAATTACCAACCTTTTCGGGACAATAAGAGGAGTGGCCGACATACCAGGACATGTTTATATCTCTTGTGCATAAAAACACTTCAATTAGTGACGTTCAAAAACTACATTACCTAAAGTCTAGTGTTACCGGTGAAGCTGAAATAATACTACGGCACATTCAAGTTACGGACAGCAATTACGATCAAGCATGGCAACTGTTGAAAGACAGATACGGCAACAAACGTGTTATTGTGTTCTCTGTTTTAAAAAGACTTTTTAATCAAAAGAAAATCACAACACAGACTGCTAACAGTGTGAAGACTTTATTAGATACCACAACCGAGTGCATAAATAACCTAAAAAACTTGAAAATTAACACCGATTCCTGGGATCCTTTAATTATATTTCTGGTGATTCAGAAGTTGGACCAGGAGTCACATAAAGAGTGGGAAACTTTCGCTTATAAGGAAAAGTCAGAAGAAGTGCCATCTTGGGAAGAGTTAAAAAGATTTCTAGAATCAAAATTTAGAACACTGGAAATGATACAACCCGTAACAAATAAAGATCGTACAATCAAAGAGCGATCCTACCATGCTGCGAATATTGTTAAAGATAAAAGCTGTGCACTTTGTAGTGAAAAGCATACCTTGTGTCATTGCAAAGAATTTATTAAAATGGACCTTACACAACGTAACAATTACGTGAAAGAGAAACAGCTTTGTTTCAACTGTCTGCTTCCGGGTCATTCCGTTTACAAATGCAAGGTACCAATTACTTGCCGCGTATGTAGAAGACGTCACCATTCCTTGCTTCACAAATCAGAGAAGTCGAAGGAAACCACAGAGGCAGAACCAATACAACCATCGACATCTCAACAAGAAGCCAACAAGGAGACCATAACAACTCTTCATGTTGGTATCGGAGCATCTGGAAGAGCATTATTAGCTACTGCACTAGTCAAGGCAAAAGGAAAAGGTGGACATGCAACACTGTTAAGGGTTCTTGTAGATCAAGGCTCACAAGCGAGCTTCATAAGTGAAAAGGCAACTCAATTATTGAAGCTACAAAGAAACTCAATTGAAGGCACTGTAACAGGTGTGGGTTCTATGCAAGCACCCATTAAACACGTGGTTCAGCTAAACATACTATCAAGAAGGAAGGAATTCAACATGCACGTCGAAGCTTACGTCATGTCCAGGCAGCTGACCACGAGAATTCCACACCACACAATGACTGAGCACAACTGGCAGCACCTGGAGGGTCTCGATCTTGCTGATCCAGAGTACAACAACCCAGGCCCGATAGATCTGCTGCTTGGTGTCAGGGAGTATGCACGAATAGTCGAACAAGACTTAATCAAAGGTCCACCAGGGTCTCCTTGTGCACAGAAAACAACCCTAGGATGGATATTATTTGAAGAAATAAATACATCACAAAAAGAACATTCATTTCTTGTCATGCATCACCAATTAGACGTTGATAACATGTTAAAAACACTCTGGGAGATAGACACAACTACAAGGCGAAAGAATACAAAAGAAGAACAAATATGTGAAGACATTTATCACAAAACATACTCAAGGAATGAACAAGGAAGATTTATAGTTAAACTACCGTTTAAAACAAATTGTATTCAATCAACTGAAGGAAATACAAGAGACATAGCTAAAACAAGATTGATACAATTAGAAAGAAGGTTTCAAAAACAGCCTAAGTTGAAAGAGGAATATGCAAATGTTATACAAGACTACAAAAACTTAGGTCATATAGAAGAAGTACCTGAAAAAGAAATATATTCAAGAAAATCAGTATACTTACCCCATCATCCAGTCCTGCGTGAAGAAAAAGAAACCACGAAAACCCGCATAGTTTTCGACGCATCATGTAAGGGAACAAATGGCATATCTTTAAATGATGAACTCTTACCTGGTCCAGTGCTCCAAGAAGAACTACGTTGTATAATCATGCGCTGGAGAATGCACGCCATCTGTTTCGCTGCAGACATACAAAAGATGTACAGAATGGTCATGATATACAAGGAAGATGCCGATTTTCAAAGAATACTGTGGAGAAATGATAGCAATGAAGAAATAAAAGATTATAGATTACTCACCGTGACCTTTGGGACTACTTCAGCACCGTATCTGGCAGTGAAGAGCTTGATCCAACTCGCACATGAAGAAAGAGATAGCTATCCCGTAGCTGCTGACATTGCTTTGTCAGATTTCTATGTCGATGACGTAATGTCGGGTTGTGACACTGTTGAAGAAGCCATAGAAACTAGTAATCAACTCAAGCTTATGTTAAGCAAGGGAGGTTTTGAGTTAAAGAAGTGGTCATCAAACAATATTGAATTGTTAAATTCGATGGATCCAAGCAACATTTCTTCAAGTATCCAACTTGATATAAACCTAGATGGTACTGTTAAGGCGTTGGGTATCGCATGGAATCTTGGTACTGATCAATTTCTTTACAAAATCAGTCTCTCTTCACCTCCATCTACCATTACGAAGAGAAATGTTTTATCAGATGTACAAAAACTTTACGATCCATTAGGATGGATATCGCCAAGCATTGTGCTCGCTAAGATGCTTATTCAAAAACTGTGGTTAGTTGGCACACAATGGGATCAGCCATTATCCGAAGAATTAACCTCAGATTGGTTGAAGATAAGAAAGGATTTCGAGAATGTCAACCAAATTTCTGTAAACCGATGGTTACACTCGTACAGCAGCAATATAAGAGCAATACAACTGCATGGATTTAGCGATGCCTCGACTCGGGCCTATGCAGCCGTTGTATACTGCAGAGTGGAACAACAGGATGGTACTGTATCCACAAATTTAATTGCATCGAGAACCAAGGTTGCTCCACTAAAAACAATATCGCTTCCTCGTCTTGAGCTATGTGGAGCTTTATTGTTGTCAAGGCTTTTAAAACAAGTCACATTAGCCATGAGAATTCCTTGGTATCAAACCTACTGCTGGACAGACTCAACGATTGTACTGGCGTGGCTTCATGGGGAACCTCAAAAATGGAAGACCTTTGTAGCAAACCGAGTGGTGGAAATCAAAGATAATACAAACAACACACAATGGCATCATGTTATATCACAAGAAAATCCTGCTGACATAGCATCTAGAGGAATGTTTCTAACAGATCTGAAGGAGGAGAAGATGTGGTGGAAAGGGCCAGAATGGCTATCAAAAACGGAAATTCATTTGAGAAGATCAGAAAATGCAGAGACAGATTTAGAGTTAAAATTAGCATGTTGTACTTTTACAACTAAAAATAAAGAAAATGAAGAAAAGCCAATTTGGGAAAGATTTTCAAATCTAACTAGAATGAAAAGAGTACTCGCTTATTGCCGAAGGTTATTAAACAATAAAAACAAAAAGAAGCATTTAACTACTGAGGAAATGAACACAATTTTGCAAAATTGCATAAATTACTATCAGCAGGCAGCGTATGAAAGAGATATAGAATACATTAAGAAAAATGGCAAAGTGAGAAAATCAAGTTCACTAATTAGCTTGACACCATTTTTAGATAAAACCAATCTGCTGAGAGTAGGAGGTCGTTTACAAAACGCTAATTTGCCAGTCACAACCAAACATCCAATAATAATACCGAGTAATCAACATATCACTACATTGTTGATCAACGAAGCTCACAAACAAACTTTACACGGTGGTATACAAGTTATGATGACATACCTAAGAAGTAACTATTGGATAATTAACTTAAAATCAGCAGTAAGAAAATGCATAAGAAGTTGTAAGGTTTGCATTATCAATAAAGGCAAGATAAACAACCAATTAATGGGTGAATTACCAGCTGTAAGGGTGAATCTGCAGCGGGCCTTTTTGAAAAGTGGAGTCGACTATGCAGGTCCAATATTGATAAGAACATCAAAGGGGCGAGGGCATCATGCTACTAAAGGATATATCTGTCTATTTGTGTGTATGGCTACCCGTGCCATACATCTAGAAGCCGTGACAGACTTAACTTCTCAAGCATTCCTGGCTGCATTTTGGAGATTTGTCGCCCGTCGAGGTCGATGTATTCATCTGTTCAGTGATAATGGCACAAATTTCGTTGGTGCTGCAAAAGAACTTAAAGACCTTTTCAAAGCCGGTGAACGCAACATTACTAAAGAAATTTCCGAACAATTAGCAACCGATGGAACTACGTGGCATTTTATCCCGCCGCGAATGCCAAACTGTGGGGGCCTCTGGGAAGCTGGAGTGCAATCTGCAAAGAAACATCTAGCAAGGGTTAGCAAAGACACAAAACTTACTTATGAAGAGATGGCAACATTGCTAACGCAAATAGAAGCCTGTCTTAACTCCCGTCCATTATGTCAGTTGGACAACACTGTTGAGACAATGTCACCACTCACACCTGGGCACTTTTTAATAGGTGAGCCATTACTCAGTGTTCCCGATGATTGCTATGAAAAATCCAACATTAACCTATTAACTAGATGGCAATTAGTACAGCGAATGACGCAAGACTTCTGGCGAAGATGGCATTCAGAATACCTGAACACTCTGCAACAACGGACGAAGTGGCAATCAGCTATCCAGTCACCTACCGTGGGAGACGTTGTGGTCATCAAAGAGGAAAATTTGCCACCCACGAGATGGCTCATGGGAAAAATAAAAACGCTGCATCCTGGAAAAGATAATTTAATAAGAGTGGTTACAGTGCAATGTAAAGGACAAGGTGAATTAAAAAGACCTTTATCTAAGTTAATATTCCTACCTAAAGCTGCTTAATTAATAACTGTACTTGAAACGAAGTTTGTTAATATATACTAACCAATTGTTATGTATACTTCTAGTACCTATGTCTAACCTTTATAATGTTAAATACTGTTATTCATTCAATCGTCAAAGTAAGTTTATTATTCTAACTACATAAACTAATTAATTACTACTGAGATATATGTGCTTACACATACATACTTACCATTCAATGATTCGAATCCCTAATCTAGTTTAATGTAACTTCCACCTGCATGCTATTACTTATAATATAACTATAAACAAAACTAATAACTAATGATCTTGTCAACAAATAGATAGGTACTTACCTTAATGTGTCATCTGTTTACTTTACAATTTTGTTTACTTTACTGTTTACTGAACAGACAGCTGTGCTGCTGGGGAGTTTGTTGCGCCACTTCTTCTTCCCAGCTAAAGCACTAGGAAGTGGTGAAGGGTGGGCGTTTTGGGGGGACTGTCTTATGTAATTTTGACGTTCGAAAAGTGCTGATTCTCAGCCTAGTTTGAATAAATGACTTTTGATTTTGATTTTAACTTGAACATGAAATAAATTGAGATGTAGGTAGGTTACTACCTATTTAGGTACTATCTATTTGATACTCTGTTATTCATTTTTTGTTACATACAGTCCACTTGTAAGTTTCGTTATATAGTTTTGATCAGTTTTACAATGTAGAAAACAGTAAGTTAGTTATTAAGCCCAATTTATTGTAAGTAGAAGTAGTAGTGTTAGTATTTGTAAAAGGACACAGGGTCCTTTTGGTGGGCGGTATGTCCGATCGTTTTACATTTTAGTTGCCTCAATACAGAGCTAGCAAACAGTCGTGTTATTTTACTCATTAAACCATCCCAAAAGTATCTACAACGCATAAACAACCTAACGTCGTCACCATATATAATATAATTATGACACATAATATATTATTCACTCTATTCACATAAAAAAATAAAAAACGAAATCTAAAAAGTGTTAAGCATTCCGTATTATTAATTTATTATACATTATTTCGAATAAATATCCTTTGATTATTTTCCATATAATGCAATTTACATTTTTAAATAATTTAGAAAAAAAAACATTTCAAAATTGATATTTTATTATTATTATAACTCATATTCATTTACAAACATAATCATTATATTTTTTCAATACAAAATACAGATGAAACCTTTATTATAAAATACTGTGCAAAACGATCATGGTAATTATTAAATATCGTTATAGTGAGTGGGTATGCAGATAATAAATATATACTCCGGTGTAATTTCCTATTATTTTCAACTACTCATCAATCACTACAATTCGTTAAATGAGACACAACAGACAATCTAATTGAAATTACTGGGTAACGGTGACATTATGCCACCGTTAAAATACAATATTTTTAATAATAATTTTACTTACCGATATCATTAGGCGCCTTGCGATTTCACTGACAGAAATGTTTTGCTCGTGCAAAACAATAATCTGAGCTTTTAGAAATATCGTTAAATGATGCATAGTCTCAGTTAATTAATTTATCACAATCACAAACTTCGTAAAAGTGCCAAAGAGGGAGTGTTGGTGTAGTTGCTAATGCGAACTGACTCATACATAAGTTCACAATAAAAGGCAGGAATATATTTTGTAAAGCGGGTAGTTGTCTTCTAAACTGGTAAATAATTTTAAGTAGGCGAGAAACTTGTGGTAGATTCTCAAACCGGTCAGAATATCCATTTATCAGTTAGTATATTAATTCTAAGTTACAAAATCTCAAAAATTATAATAAGTAAAACCATGATTTGAACTCTAACCATTTATCACTGTAGGTTGATTGCTTACCTGTTGCGCCACGAGAACGTTAATCTTCCAATGCGAAATTATGATATAATATCATTTAGAAAACGTAAGCGCACTCACTCTACGAATGCTATCATTGAACAGTACGTAATGAATCGTTTACACAGCAGCATAGTTTTGTAGTGTGCGTGACTGGTTACTTAACTCCTTTGGCGCGTGTACATAAATAAGCTATAAACTTATGATACATATACTTACATACATTTTTGGTCAAAAGCGAAGCAGATCTTGATAAAACTCGGCTAGGAATATGACTAGATTTTAAAGGATGTATATTTCTATTCACTTCATTTTTAATTTTAATTTTAGTTTTGATTTTCACATTGTTTTTACTTTATTTTCTTTCTAATTGATTTCTTTAGAGTATATTTGTATTGCACCACTGAGATAATTAGACACACAGACACAACAAACACAACTCTCACACACTCCACTCAGACCACACAAACAAACTCAACTCAAACTCAAACTCAAAGCATTTATTTCAAATAAACCAATTACAGGCACTTTTGAATTGTCAAAGGGTCGGTCAGTCAGAAAATATGAAGCTAGATGCCCATTCCAAAGCGTAGTAGGTTCCTATGGAGAAGAACGGGCAAGAAACTCCACGGACACTCTTTTAAATCAGAATATTGTTACAATATGTTGTTTACATCATTCATGTTGGAATCATACATGTGAGTACAATGTAAAAAAACGTGCAGGTTAAAAGAGTCCGTAAATAAAAGATAAAACGATACAAAACAATTCAAAAATTAAAATAAATCAAAATAAGCCGTGGCAGCTAAGAGATGACCAGTCCCTACTGATGGCGCCCGTTCACGAACATGACGCATGGATCAGCACCATTCAGCTCAACCATTTTGAAGGGAACTTAATGATCCAACACACACGCCACCACCAGCGAGACATTAAAGTGAGCATGACATGCTTTCAGCCGCCAGGGCACATTCAAGTCAATGAAAGACGTACCTAGTAAATGGTAGCTTTAAAGTACTTAGGTACGTACATAGTGCTCACACACATGTGCTATGCAGTTATACAATACTAGGAGATTGAATTTATACAATGTAAAGATAGTTTTTACAATCTTCAGCAGCTCCAACAATATTTTCGTATGCTAATCAATTAGTTGTTGCGCCCTGTGGAGCTGGACCAGCGCTGAGCCAAGCATTTTTGTCAGTGATGTAATCCCCCAATTTATAATATGCTTGGCGGTATAGTGTGCGTTTTATACAAGATTTAAATTTTGTTTCATTCAGTTGGAGTATGTGGGGAGGTATTTTATTGTAACATTTTAAACAGTACCCCATGAAGGATGAGTCTACTTTAGCCAGTCTGAAGCCCGGTTGAACTAATTGGTCCCTATTCCTAGTCCTATAATTGTGTTTTTCACCTCTTTTACTAAAAATACTTAGATTTTTCCTTACGTACATGATGTTTTCGTAGATATATTGACAAGGTACCGTCATGATGTTAATATCTTTAAACAGTTCCCTTAGAGAATCGCGCATACGGAGGCCATATATTGCTCTGATAGCTCTTTTCTGCAGAATAAAAATAGACTCGATATCTGCAGCCCGTCCCCATAGTAAAATACCGTAAGACATGATACTATGAAAGTAACTGAAATAGACTAGCCTCGCAGTATCTACATCAGTGAATTGACGGATTTTTCTCACAGCATATGCTGCTGAACTTAGCCGTCCTGCAAGAGATGTTAAATGAGGACCCCATTGCAGCCTTGAGTCGAGTGTGATCCCCAGGAAAACAGTCTTATCGACGAATTCTAGTTTCTCCCTATTCAATATTATGTCACAATCACTACTTTTAACATTCGGTAAAGCAAATCTCATGCATTTAGTTTTTTTCCCATTTAATACTAAATTATTAGCAGTGAACCAATTTTGGACCTGCAGTAGGGCGTTATTTATGTCGTCAAGATTTGATGCACGTCTATTTATTTTAAAAATTAAGGAAGTATCGTCAGCAAATAACACCATTTGTGGTTGGTTTTTTAATAAATGGGGTAGATCATTAATATATACTAAAAAGAGGAAAGGACCCAATATCGAGCCTTGTGGAACACCCATTTTTACATTTAAACCGAGTGAATTGACACCATTTATTTGAACTTGCTGTTGTCTATCATTCACAAACCCCAGGAAACCTAACAAATTACAATCAAACATACATAATCAGTCTCAACACCACACATTCTACACACACATTTACATCATTTCAATATATAAACACCACATCCTCATAAACCGACTGCTTGCAAAACTTCATCGCCGTCTTCTTAAATATAAAATCCCGTATAAATGGCTAATAACGCAATTCACCTAATCAATAACATCGATGAACTCTCTGTATCAGTAACGCATACATGCACCCCGGAACAAACTCAATCGTTTTTGACAAACCCAAAGAAATACCTAAAAGTCTTCTCACAAAAAATTCGATCTATAAATTGTAACTTTATACACTTACAAACTCTAATGCATCGTATCTCACTTGACTGTGACGTAATAGTCCTGACCGAATGTTGGCTGCCATGCTCCAGTAACTCAATTCTTCCAATTCTGCCAAATTATACAGTATATAAAACAACCAAACTCATAAACCAAACTGATGGCGTCGTGGTCTATATTAAGTCAGAAATTCTATCGGTATGTGAGGAACCAGACCTGTGCCAATCTGCCTCAGGATTAATAATCAAAATTAACCCTGGCGTGGCCTTACTCTGTATCTATCGCTCACCGTCAACAGACAACATTCAGAACTTCCTCTCAGCCCTCAATAACATACTTCCATCGCTCCATAGCCACGGTACGGTTGTGATAGCGGGTGACCTAAATCTTGACATCAAACCTTCTTCTCTTGATATACGGTCTCACGAGTATTTGAATTGTCTCGCTTTTCATGGTTTCCTCCCAGCCCATACACTCCCAACCAGGGGCAAAAATTGCTTGGACCATATTATTCTGAGAACAAGGACGCCCGCACTCACGTTTGTCTATGAGTCTACGGTTACCGACCATGGTTCTTCTCTACTTTGTCTGGATAGCAAACGTATCCCTGAAACCACTACGACTATTATAACAAAAATTAATTATGAGGCACTTGGTGCATCAATCTCAAACATAGACTTTGACCCTATTCTCACTACAACAGATGCAAATACCGCTACCGACAAATTAATTGAAATACTGACTTCAGCAATAGCGAAACACACTGTAATTAAAAAAGTGGCAGCAAAACGGAAGATTCTTAAACCCTGGATAACTCCCGGATTGTAACGGTGCATGAGAAACAGAGATGCCATGCACAGAAACCTCAAGCAGTCTCCAGATAACGAAACATTAAATGTAACCTACAAACGATACAGAAACTTCTGTACAAAAGTTCTTAAAAAGGCGAAGAGGCTCTTCGATGCGGAAGAACTCAACAAAGCAAGCAGTAGCCCAAAATTACTCTGGGATACCATAAAACGAATAACAAACACCACAAAAACTACACACTCATCCACGCAATTGCTATCCTCATCACCCACACCCATACAGTCATGCAACAATGTGAATTCCTTTTTCGTCAATATAGGCAGGAAACTTGCAGATGACGTTATAAGAACGAGGCCCTCACAACAACCACCAATCCCACAAAACAGTTATTTACCAACCTCATCCTTTGTCTTGGAGAAAACTGACCCAGAAGAAATTATATCCACTATAAATTCACTGCGACCAAACGCGGCTACTGGTTGGGATGGTATCTCACCTACAATATTAAAGAAATTTTCCACCACTCTGGCGCCTATATTATGCCATATATTCAATATTTGTTTTGAAACAGCTGTTTTTCCAACTTCTTTTAAGAAGGCAATAATTTATCCAATCTTCAAGGGGGGTGACGGAGCTCTGTCGAATAACTATCGTCCAATAGCCGTTCTAAGTGCTTTATCCAAAGTTCTTGAACGCTTGATAAACAAGAGATTGGTTATAGAGATGAGATATACCTGCCATTCTCCATACCCGGCCTTTAAGGTATGGGTATCACTAAATACCTGGTACAAATACCAGGTATCAAAATACTTCTAAGTATTTGGGTGTGGTAGGATTTCGATAAGTAAACGTATGCGATAAGTATGGTATGCCTCCAATATAATGTACCAACCAACTAGAAAATCAACCTATTCAAGAAGCACAGGCTTCTTGAATAGGTTGATTTTCTAGTTGGTTCAAATTATTATCCCTCCTAACTAAATTTACAGCAAGATGTTTCCTCTGGATATGTTTTGTGAGATTTGTGACTCCGGATTTGTAAGAGAAAACAGCTTTACACATTTTACACTCTGCTTTAAAATCACCTTTATCGGTAAAGTGATCCCATGCCACACTTTTTTTAGGAGCCATTATTACTAATTTATAAATTATAAGTCCTCTAATATACCTACTAAGAAGAATACCTAACCTAAGTACTATCCAACTAATATTAACACTTTCTTGAATATATTTACACCACAAAGTTGTTACACATAAATAAAAGCTATTATTATTGAATAATTATACGTGTCTACTATACACTTTTCTAGATAAAAACAAACAGGTGTAACGAAATCGCAATCACAACTGACGCAAAAAATCAAAACATTGTCGACCTAAGTACCACTAGACAACGTAAACATTCAAACACGTAATAATATTCCCTAACATAAACAAACTAAGGAACTCTTTCCCGTCGTGACAAAAAATGTAATTATGCTATTATGTTCCTTATGCACGTAAAAATAAGTACCCATTTTGTCTAACTAAATTAAATCAACCGAATGTTCATAAAGCACGAATGACGTTTCGGGTCCCTTCGTAAGCTGTCGGGTAGCTTCGGGTTGCTTCGGCGTACCGAACTACCGATAAAACTGGGCGCTACCTTGTGGTAGCGGTTCGTATCGTACTATGCGTCTGACGTCATACCTTCAAGGTATTTACCCAGTATTTCGGTCCGTACCCGGTCTATGTACTGGGAAGCACATACTTGGTATATATACCTCTACCAGTATATACGTCTCATCTCTAATTGGTTAGCTACCTAGAGCATTATAAGATAACCTCGCAGCAACAATATGGCTTTCGTAAAAATAAGTCAACCTGCGACGCAGTTCACGACCTAACCAGTTTCGTCATAGATCATATAAATAAAAATAAAAAAGTCCTTACAATATTCCTTGATCTCGCGAAAGCGTTCGACACTGTTCCCGTTTCCACACTCTTAATCAAACTTGAGAAAATAGGCGTCAGGGGGATACAACTGGATCTTTTCAAAAGTTACCTCTCGAATTGTTCGCAAAAAGTCAGGATCGATGGCCATAACAGCGAGGAGCTTTTCATTCACTATGGAGTACCACAAGGAAGCATTTTGGGCCCCACTCTTTTCTTAATCTTTATTAATGACCTGTGTGATCTCAATATCGATAATGCAAGGGTAATATCATTTGCAGATGACACCGCAATAACCTTCACCGCGGATTCCTGGTCACAACTCGAGCATTTAGCTCAGCTTGGCTTTGGTGTTGCGCTAAATTGGCTTAATTCCCACACTCTGACCCTAAATACCTCCAAAACCAAATTTCTGACTTACTCAAACAGCTCGGTCTCTCAACCACAGACTCCAATTTTGATCAGAGCTCACACTTGTCGTCCACAAATACAGGGTTCAAGTTGTCAATGCCCTCTTTGAACCTCGGTTGAAAGCATTAAATACCTGGGAATAGTCTTAGACAGGAATCTCAATTTTAAATGTCATATCGGTCAGCTAACTGGACGAGTTCGCAAACTGATTTACATATTTAAAACTCTTCGGTATACTGCCAATCGCACTATAATACGCAATGTCTATTTTGCGCTTTGCCTATCTATCGTAACTTATTGTATTTCCTGTTGGGGAGGCGCAGCAAAAACCACCCTCAAGCCGCTTGAAGTAGCACATAGGGCCATTTTAAAAGTGGCCACTTTTCGTCCAATTCTTTTTCCAACTGACCAACTATACAATCTCTGCAAAGTTCTAAATGTACGGCAACATTTCATACTACAGACAGTCATTCTGCAACATCGCAAAACCCCATATCGAAATATAGAAAATAAAAAACGTAGTAAACGTCTAAAAGATAGGATATGCACTCTGCCGCGAGTACGCTCAACCTTCGCAAAGAGATTTTTTCATTTTCTTGGTCCGTTCCTATATAATAAAATAAACGAAGAGTGTCAAATCTACGGACTACCGCATTACAAATGCAAAAAGATTGTGAAATCGTACCTCCAAAATAAATCATATGACGAAACAGAAAAAATCTTAACATAAACAACATGGAAAAGCAAACACACACACACATACACACACATACACAACAACACACACACACAACCGTCTTAAAATTATTTTTATTCAAGTTAGTAAAACGTATCTTAAACCTTAATTGTACATCTCAATAAATTGAAACAGTAACATTTGAAGCACTATGTCACCTTTACGTCATGTTACCTTAGGGGACCGGACTGCTTCTCCTTAACACGGGTTTTTCATAACCTAGCTAGGAGAGCAGTGCTCACCCGCACGTTCTTAGCGATAGTACTTATTTTGTAAAACTGTATTTAACGTGTACCACAATGCTTTGTTATTGAGTAAATAAACATTATATTATTATTATTATTATACATATTTACTATAATAAATACTATATATATATATATATATATATATAAAACATACAAATTCAAGGGAGAGAGGTGATGACATGACTCTACTCTATTTATTTTGAAAAAAAACTCCGCAGTTTCCGCTTAAATGCATAACGACTGGTGGTCGTCCTGATATCAAGAGGAAGCGCATTCCAAAGAAGAATGGACTGAATACGAAAAGAAGAATGAACAAAGTCAGAAGTATGAGAAGGACAGAGTAGGAGAAAATTGTTAGAAGAACGCAGAGTCTTAGTGTGTGAAGAACACAGATATTGGAAGTGAGACACAAGATAAGAAAGAGGAGTGGGAGAGTTGAGAACGGAGTAAAGCGTGGTTAAAGCACGCAAACTTCTTCTTTGGCGAATGGACATCCATTTGAGCTCAGACCTATAGCTCGACACATGGTCATATTTCCTAAGGTCGAATATGAACCGGATACAGTTGTTGAGTAGTCTCTCAAGCTTGTCCAGCAAAACTGCATTCAAGTCAAAGTAGCACACGTCACCATAGTCGATGACGGGGAAAATTAAAGTCTGCACAAGCATAGTTTTCGTCTTAGCGGGCAAAAAGTTCCTCAGACGATACAGGGAGCGCAGAGTACCGCTGACCCTTTGACTAACACTAGAGACCTGGCGTTGCCTGCTAAGCGTTGAGTCCAGATGCAAACCGAGATCCTTCACAGTAGAGGTAATGGGGATGAGGGTGCCATTGAAGATTGGAGGAGGAAGAGAGCTGAGCGTCACCCTACTCATCATGCGTGAGCTCCCAATTACAATGGCCTGACACTTTGAGGGGTTTAGTGACACCCCAAAACTATCAGACCACTTTTTGATGGCATCTAAATCTCGGTTTCCATCTGCTATAGCGTCTGACAAACCTTCAACCCGCTCAGCTGTATATAATTGAAGATCATCGGCATAAAGATAATACGAACACCGAAGACAGTTAGTTATAAAATTAATGCAGATGGAAAACAACAATGGAGAAAGAATACCGCCTTGTGGAACACCAGCATCCAGGTCGCTTCAACTCGAAGAGCTCTCATCAATGCGAACCGACTGCTGACGTCTCCGAAGATAAGAAGAGAACCATTCCAGAGCCTCGGACGAAACCATAAGATGAGAGAGGATAGAAAGGAGAATATCGTGGCTGACGGCGTTAAAGGCATTGGAGAAATCAATTAATACCAAAACGGTAACCTTGGTATCCTCCATTGCTTCTCAAAAGTCACCAGTCACTTTATGGAGAGCGGAAGCTGTACTGTGCCCAGGCCTGAATCCAGACTGAAAAGAGCTAACAGGTTGTTCCGGTGAACAAACCCCGCAAACTGCTTGTGTACGCAAGCTTCAAGCACTTTAGACAGGAATGGGAGAATGGAAATGGGTCGGAAGTGACTGGGTAAGGAGGGATTTGAAATTTTAGGGAGTGGGCGTACATACGCCTTACGCCACAAGGATGGGAATTGTCCGGAATCAAGAGAAAAGTTGATGATGTGGGTAATCGGAGGGAGAAGGATAGCAAGGATCCACACGACCATACTACGACTGATGCCGTCACAGCCCACAGCCTTAGATTTTATAGACAGGATGATCTTTTTAATTTCGTCCAAGGTCACCTTGGACGAAATTAAAAAGATCATCCTGTGTGTGGAGAGAGGTGAAATGGTTCTATTATTGGACTAGCTAGGCCTGTAATGTAATCGACCGTCTGGGACAACATTTGGGAATCCAAATGACAAGTGGTTGTGAAGTGACGGTTGATATCATCAAGGCCAATTGTATTAGGAAAATCCACATGACGTGGTCTGCCGATACCGAGAGTACCAATGAACTTCCAGATATCAGCAGGTGAAGAAGAAGATATGTTCTCGAGAATATGGCGGCGTTTAGCGTTGCGTATCATCTGATTACACCGATTTCCAGCAGCTTTGTAAAAGTTCAGATTTTCATCACTGCGATCCTTTTTATATTTACGGAAGGCCCGATCCCTGCGCCTCATCGCCATTCGAACCCCTGTCGTCATCCAAGGAGCAGGTGGACGCCGTAGTTTAATCCTCTTGATAGGAGCGTTTTTGTCGTAGAGAGCAAGGACCGTTCGATCAAATATGCGCAGTTTTTCGTCTACAGCTGTCGCCGCTGCCAGGTGTTCCCAACTCAGGTCTGACGCATCCTGACGAAGCTTCTCAACGTCCATGCGTGCAAAACAATGCATGTGCAGAACTTTCGGGACAGGTTTAGGTGGTTTTACGATATACGAGAGGAAAATGAGGTCGTGATGGGTAAATCCAGGAGCGGTACACTGACCATGAGAGAAAACAAGTGAGGGAGTGGATGTGAGGATTAAGTCCAGTCAAGTGTCATCGCCTGAGATATTGAAATGGGTAGGTTGCAGGGAAAGTATATGGAGACTAACGGACTCAATGATGTGAAGGAGTTTACGGGATCGGGGTTTGTGGTGAGCAAGGTCAGTGTTGAAATCGCCCATGATGACGCAATGTGCATACTCAGACCCTACGGATTCCAGCGCCAATTCAAGATTGGAAAAATTGTCAACGGCAGGTGGACAATAAACAACACCAAGAAGGGTCTTGACGCCTTTGACGCAGACCTCCAAAAAGAGGTACTCAGCAGAAGCATGGTATTGTGAGGGAGATTTGGCAACGACTTTGTATGGGAAATCGCTACGAAGATAGATATCTACACCACCCCCTCCCTTTCCAATTCTATCATTGCGGATAAGAGTGAAACCTGGGAGGGAGTAGGTGGTGGAGAGAAGTTGAGGTTTGAGCCAACTCTCAGAAAGCAGAACGGCATGGGTATTTGCATCGGTAAAGGTGCCTAACAGATCACTGAAGTGACTTGGGACACTTTGGGCATTTATATGGCAGACATTAAACAAATGACCTTTCTGTTGACTGAAGCTTCGACGCACAAAGTCACCAAGGGTGTCAGTTAAGGAGTTAAAACTTACATTAGCGGATGAGCTAGAGGAATCAATAGCAGAGTAAAAAGAATCATCATCAGATAACATAACGTACAAATAAAAATAATATATATGTCGGAGATACGTCAGGATTTATTCCATTAGAACCATCAGAAAGCATCATGTGGGCAGAAGGTGGGTTTCGTGCAATGAAAACACACTGGGTGCGATATAAATTGTTTATTAAAATCACAAATTAACACTACAGCCACGAACTACAATTAATCACAATAACTGAGCACAACGAATCGAGTACAGTTCCGCGACGTCTTAACTCCGATGCGATCAGACATTGACTGTCCGCCTCGCCGTGGACTCAAAACATCACGACTCTGTAAAGCGCGCTTGTGGTGTGGGTAGATCACGTGATGCCTCAGATCACGCGATGCCGCCAGTGGCGCGCTTGCGATTCGTTTCGTGTCCGTACTATTGACCGGCTCCGACACGGCCATCCTGCGATACACACGTCCTCGTGTGTTAGCCCGTTAAAACAATCGCTTGTTTGTTTGAGGATGGGAAATCATCAAATGACTTCTCCCGCTTTGGGCGGAGCGGGAGGGCGTGTCAGACTTTTACTGACTAAAACCCACCCTTGTTCCTTCAGTTGCCTGTTGCCAAGGGCCCCGGTATCCCTTTCGGACTTTCCCGCAGCCCTGGCAGATGCTTGTTTGTCCTAGTGAGTCTCTCATTCAGAAAGAAGCGACGCGGGGGTGCGAGGAGTCCAAGATCCTCGGTAGTGGCACCGCGTCGTACGCGCACGCTCCGTAGCAGGTCGTCGCGCAGTGTCAGGCGCACCAGGATGCGCTGCCCGCGCGCTGCCGCTGCCACTTCTCCCACTGTACTCGTTCCGCTGGCTTGAATCGCGCTGCCTGCAGAGGTCCTCCGTACCTCTCGCTCACCTCGCAGGCCCAACCGTTGCGCCAACACTATTGTAGCGGTTAGCACTCCTAGATTATTATATAGAATCATATTTAATATCTAGTTGTAAACACTACACACGCACATTTCATAACCTATTACATCACATTTCTCGTTTGACATTTCATTCTGTCACATTCACATTCCGTTCACCATAGACATCAAACGAGAAATATATCATTATCTATTGCATAACATGACTAACAATTATTTACAAATATTACTTATTTACTATATCTACACTACACATAATATCTATAAACTATTTAAACAAAACTAACAATTATATTTACACTCCGCATCTAAGGAAATAAATGTATGTAAATAATGAGGGAAACGGAACGTGCGTTGGACAGTGTAATGAGACGTAGATGATGGGCAGATTTCGATTCTAGGAGGTCATCGACCTCAGTGCACGATCTTGTCTCAAGTCGAACGCACGCCCCCTCTCTGACTCGAAATCTAGACTTCCTCCAAGCACTAGATTCCTTTAGCTAGCTCCAAATCGTTCTTTGTATAGCTGTGTCGTTTTGTACCAATTGTTTTGTGTCTGTATTTATTGTTATACTTGTGTGTGGCAAGGGAGTGCCGAGGTAGGCAGGAATACAAGTTAGACAGTGAACATCCTTTTATTTGAGTCTACCCCGTAACACTTCATTGGTGACCCCGAGAAGAACAGAAGCCTGACGGAGCCATCATGCCGACTGGAGCAGGAGTGTCAGCAGAGAAGCAGGATGTCTGCAGAGTCAGCGTGAAGCTGCCGCCATTTTGGCCAGAGGAGCCGACGCTTTGGTTTGCCCAGGTAGAAGGTCAGTTTACGATCGCCGGTATTACCGCCGACGCAACAAAATTTTATACTGTCGTGGGCCAGCTTGATCACCGATATATGGTTGAGGCAAGGGATATCATCGAGAACCCGCCGGCCCAGGACAAGTACGCAAAGCTGAAGGCCGAGCTTATACGTAGGCTCTCTGATTCACGTGAGAAAAGGGTGCAGCAAATCCTCACCCAGGAGGAGCTCGGCGACCGTAAACCCTCGCAATTTTTGCGGCACCTTCAAACCCTAGCCGGGCCAAATATGCCCGAGGCGTTTTTGTCCACGTTGTGGGCGAGCAGGCTGCCAACCAACATCCAGACGGTCATCGCGTCACAGCCTAATCTAGCTCTCCAGTCGATTGCAGATTTAGCCGACCGCGTGCACGAGATCGCGCCAGCGCCCGCGCCGGCGCTCACATCACCTCCCGTCGTGGCAAGCGCGAGCACCTGCAGCGAGATCAGCGAGCTGAAACAGTGCATAGCAGAGTTAACGAAACAGGTGGCGGCGCTTTCAACACGTGGTCAGGTACATCACCGCTCCCGATCATCTGACAGATTTAGGCGCGGCAGCAGAGACTCGATCCCAGGCCGGCGCAGCCGCTCGCGCTCCAGAGACCCGTGGAACCCGTGGAGCATTGCTACTACCACAACAAATTCGGTAGCAGAGCAAGACGGTGCGACTCGCCGTGTACGTTCGCGGGAAATGCCACCGGCAGCCGGAAGTAGCGGCAAATGGCTGCCCCAACAAACCACGCCGCCTATTTGTAACGGATCGGACCACTAAAACCACGTTTTTAGTGGACACAGGGTCCGATCTTTGCGTGTACCCACGTACAGCACTAAAACAGCGGCGCAGCAAGACGACCTACTAACTTTTCGCAGCCAACGGTACCGTCATAGATACATACGGTTGGGTCGAGCTCCACCTGAACTTAGGGCTCCGCCGTGTGTATACTTGGAAGTTCGTGGTTGCGGATGTAACCAAGCCCATAATAGGTGCAGATTTACTGGCGCATTATAACTTGCTGATAGATCTCAAAAACTACCGCCTCATCGACGGGCTAACACAGCTGTCCTCCACGGCGTCATCAGCGGCCGGTTCCACAGCCGACATTGCCTCAGTCAAATCCATTGGTGGCAACACGGAGTACCATGAGCTCCTTCGGCAGTACCCGGAGATCACGCGGCCTGCGGAAAAACAAAGACAGGTTAGTCACACAACGGTACATCATATCCGTACCACCCCAGGGCCGCCTATTTTTAGTAGACCACGCCGCCTCGCACCAGACAAGCTCAAGATCGCTCAGAAGGAGTTCGAGGCGATGATAGCGAATGGCACAGCACGACCGTCGGAGAGCTCATGGTCATCCCCTCTTCACCTCGTTCCCAAGAAGGACAACAGCTGGCGGCCATGTGGTGACTACAGGGCACTTAATGCCCGCACTGTCCCGGACAGATATCCCATCCCGCACATACAGGACTTCTCTCATCAGCTGGCTGGCAGCAGAATTTATAGTAAAATTGACCTTATTAAAGCGTACAATCAAATACCTCTCCAGTCAGCTGACATCCATAAGACAGCGATCACCACCCCTTTCGGGTTATATGAATTCCCGTTCATGACGTTCGGTCTCAGGAATGCAGCACAGATGTTCCAGCGATTCATGGACGAGGTACTCCGTGGGCTGTCGTTCTGCTACTGCTACTTAGATGACATTCTCCTGTTCTCAGAGACGGCAGCCCAGCACACCGAGCACCTGCATCAGCTCCTGAAGCGGCTTTCTGACTACGGCATTCTGATCAACTCCGCAAAGTGTGAGTTTGGCCGGTCCACTATTACCTTTCTAGGTCATGAGCTGTCCGCAGAAGGTGTCCGCCCCGTGCCAGAGAAGGTGCAGGCGATCCAGGAATACCCAACTCCCAAGACGGTCAAGGAGATGCGACGCTTTCTGGGTATGTTTAATTTCTACCGCCGCTTTGTCCCAGAAGCCGCTCGCTTGCAGTCGCCGCTTAATGTAGTCCTCGGAGGGCCTAAAACAACAGGGAACCAATCAATCACAATGTCCCAAGAAATGGTATTAGCTTTTAACGCTTGCAAACATGGTTTGTCCCAGGCTGCCTTGCTAGCACACCCAAACCCCAACGCTGAGCTTGCCTTGTTCACAGACGCGTCGGACACCTCGATAGGCGCAGTGCTGCAGCAGAAGGCCGGAAACAACTGGCAGCCAATCGCATTCTTCTCCAGGCGTTTGTCCGCATCACAGAAAAAGTACAGCCCATATGACAGGGAGCTCTTAGCCATCTACGACGCAGTCCGATACTTCCGGCACATGGTTGAAGGTAGGCACTTCGCCATTCACACGGATTACAAACCCCTGTCATACGCGTATGCGCGCAACCGAGAGAATTGCTCACCAAGGCAGTACCGCTACCTGGACTACATAGCTCAGTTCACCACGGACATCCACTTTGTTGCAGGCAAAGACAATGTCGTAGCCGACGCACTATCGCGACTGGAGGCAATAACTTTGCCATCAATAGACTACGCGGCTCTCGCACATACTCAGGAGAACGATCCAGAGTTACAGGGCCTCCTGACGAACAACAACACGTCACTCAAGCTACAAAGAGTACGCTTACCGGACTCAGAGGTGGAGCTACTCTGTGACGTCTCCACCAGTAACACCCGCCCTTATGTTACAGAACCCTTCAGAAGGCAGGTGTTCCAGAAACTGCATCAGCTGAGCCACCCGGGCAGGCAGGCCACGGTCAAATTGATGTCCACACGTTTCGTTTGGCCTGGCCTGAAGAAAGACTGCAGGGCCTGGACCAGAGTGCGTAGAATGCCAGAGAAACAAAGTCTCACGGCACACTGTCTCTCCCACCTCTCCGTTCCCTATTCCCTCCCAACGTTTTTCCCATGTCCACATGGACATAGTAGGGCCGCTAAATGTTTCATCTGATAACAGGTATTGTCTCACCGTCATCGACCGCTTCACACGCTGGCCTGAGGCATATCCCATTGCCGACATCACGGCTGAGACATGCGCCCGCACCTTTATCACCGGCTGGGTGTCCCGCTTCGGCTGCCCCCACCGCATCACTACTGACAGGGGCAAGCAGTTCGAGAGCAGACTCTTCCACTCCATCGCAGCGCTCCTAGGTAGCCAGCATCGGCCAACCACAGCGTACCATCCAGCCTGCAATGGCATGGTCGAACGCCTACACCGCCAGCTGAAGGCGGCCATCCGATGTCACACGGACACCAACTGGTCCGAGGCTCTTCCTCTGGTGCTGCTGGGTATCCGCAGCGCCTGGAAAGAAGACATCAAGGGATCAGCGGCTGAGTTAGTCTACGGAGAGCCCCTAAGACTCCCAGGGGAGTTCATAAACCCATCACTCACCGGCACCGTAGACTACACCGACTTCGCAGCGAGACTCCGTCATCAAATGGCGAAGTTGTCGCCAGCACCAGCGAGTCGACACGGCGACAAACCCTTCTACGTGCCCAGCAGTTTGGCGTCGGCAACTCACGTCTTCCTGCGACACGACGCCGTGCGCCGACCACTCGACCCACCTTACACCGGGCCGTTTAAGGTGCTACAAAGAAACCAGAAGACTTTCAAAATTCAGGTTAAGGGGAAGGAAACCACAGTAACCATTGACAGGTTGAAGCCCGCTTACCTCAACGACGAACGCGACATCACTCCCAGCTCGACGGCATCATCACCGGGTACGCACACGGCCCCGACGCCAAACGTCACCGTCGAAAGAAAAACCCGTTCCGGACGAACGGTACATTTCCCGGATTACTATCGCCCGTAATTTACCAACCACGGTCTCAGGGGGGGAGTAATGTAGCGGTTAGCACTCCTAGATTATAATATAGAATCATATTTAATATCTAGTTGTAAACACTACACACGCACATTTCATAACCTATTACATCACATTTCTCGTTTGACATTTCATTCTGTCACATTCCATTGAGATAGTAAAAACATGGAGACGCCGCGTTATTCTATACATACATTTGCTTATACAAATATGAGTGAAATATGATTCAGAATGTGAAATATCGATTTGTCTCATTCTTTCTAATACGATAATCGTATTTGATAAAAGAGACAACAATATTTTAACTTGTTGCTCATTATGGCAACATTTTGTCGTGACGTAGTGACAGTTGTAGGTAAGTGCCGTAGCAGCCATCTTAAGCGACGAGTTTCGTGGTAGTTTTGCTGTCAAATGGTTGTTTATTTTTTTGTATTATTGAGATTTGCGAGAAAATTACGAGGATTTTACCTTTAAACTGCCTGTGAATGTTAGAAAACCGCAATTCAACATGCCCGTGTGTTGTATTGTGAAGTGTGGTGCAAGAAAGAATGAAAATCAACCTCAATTGTCTTTGCACAGGTTAGTAGCCGGTTTTCTTGCAATAATACATTCAATAGTACACATTCGATGATACGATTGTAACGCGATCATGAATTTATGGCTAAAGTATTGATATTTGGGTTCATTTCAGTGTAACAGACCTTTTTATTATTTTTGTTAAATCATTTGTTTGTTTACAATAATATGTCATAATGGAATAGTGTTGTACCGTTGCCGTAATAGTTTCCGAAATTAGTTCTTCTGTTGGAACGGTATATTTTGCGATGTTAACATAAATAATCCTGTGTCTTATTCGGTACGAGTAACCTTGTTAGGTCCGCTCCGTGGTTCACAGCACCAAAATCAAAATATTTTATTTTATATTAACCTACATGGGCACACATGAAACGTCAGAAGCTAGGTGCACGGTTCCAACCGTTTGTCTCCTATGGCGAGCAACCAGCACGAAACTCCACGGTTACTCTTTTAAAAATAATTGGCTTTTACAATGATTTCTATTTTGTTAACTACCTGGTACTTGTTGACAGGCCTACACTGTCCTCCCCTACCTATTAACATTGTTATTTCAAAACATTGTAAAAGCCAGTTATTTTTAAAAGAGTAACCATGGAGTTTCTTGCCTGCTCTTCTCCATAGGAAACGAGCAATTGGAACCGTGCACCTAGCTTCTAACGTTTCATATATTATTTGTTTTAGTTACATATTAGCAGCTCTAACCAAACTGATTTATTGATAAAAATACTTGCCTTTTTTATAGGTTTCCTAAAAATGAAGGATTAAAGAAAAAGTGGTTAGAGGCTATTGGTGAAGAAAATATTAATCCCCGGCATAAAAAATGGTACCTCTGTTCACTTCACTTTGAAGAAAGCTGTTTCAATAGAACACTTGATGTAATGAGATTACATGATAACTCTGTTCCCACAGTATTTTCGGTAAGTGTGTATTAAAGTGATTGATTAATAATAGCCTGGTCATGTGGCCTGAAATAAATTAAAGGCAGATTTAATGCCATAGGCATTCTCTACCAGTTAACCAAGAGTAGTGAAGAGATAAGATGTCAGGTGCTCTATTTAAAATAATAATAATATAATAATAAGAATATAAAAAAGATAACAAATAAAATAGATACACAAGTATAGAAAATTGTTTAGTGTTAGATTGTATATTTTATTGAAATAATTGAAATAAATGCTTTGAATTTGAAAGAAAGTACATAAATATGTTATAAACTTATAATATATATACATGCAAATTACTTTAATATATAAATACCTACTGACTTATTATATTATTAATTACATAAATAAAAAAATCATATGTATATTGCTTATCATAATATTAGTACTTACCTATTTTTTTCAGGCACCTGACAAAAAACTACATCAAGAGTCATCAGTTTTGTGTGAAACAAGCAACATAAAAAAATCTGTTGTTTCTTGTACATCTACTGTAATGTCTTCATTGCAGTCACCCTATCGAATTGTTGAAACAGTGCACAAAGAGGTATTTATCTACTTAGGATGCGACTCTTTAACGTTTGCTGGCCTTCTTGCAAAGTACAGTGGCCAGCACATCAAGCTACACGAAAATGACCGATTTCTCCAAACGATTTTAAACTATAAGATGTTCACGATTAAGTTCAAAATCGAACGAGAAAATTTGACAACGTACACGCGCCAAAGGAGATAAGTAACCAGTCACGCACACATAGCATTCGTAGAGTGAGTGTGTTAATGTCTTCTAAATTATAGTATATCATAATTTCGCAATGTAAAATTAACGCTCTTGTGGCGTAACTGGTAAGCATTCAACCTACAGTAACAAACGGTTTGAGTTCAATCCAAGGTTATACTTAAATATTGTTTTTGTAACTTAGAATTTAATATACTAACTGATAAAGTGATATTCTGACCGGTTTGAGAATCTACAAGTTTCTCGCCTACTTAAAATTATTTGCCAGTTTAGAAGCTAACCCGCTTTAAAAATATATTCCTACCTACAATTGTGAACTTAAGTATGAGTCAGTTCGCATTAGCAACTACACCTACACTCCTTCTTTTGCACTTTTACGAAGTTTGTGATTGTGATAAATTGATTAACTGAGACTATGCATCATTTAACAATATTTCAAAAAGCTCAGATTATTGTTTTGCATGAGCAAAATATTTCTGTTAGTGAAATCGCAAGGCGCCTAATCATATCGGTAAGTAAAATTATTATTAAAAATATTGTATTTTATCGGTGACATAATATCACCACCCAGTAATTTCAATGAGAGTCTGTTGTGTCTCATTTAACGAATTGTAGTGATTGATGAGTATTTGAAAATAATAGAAAATTACACAGGAGTATTTATTTATTAACTGCATACCCAGTCACTATATCGATATAATTAATAAATAATTACCATTATCATTTTACACAGTATTATAATAAATGTTTCATCTGTATTTTGTAATGAAATATTCAAAAATATAATGATTATGTTTGTAAATGAATAGGAGATAATAATAAAAATGTTGAAATGTTTTTTTGTCTAAATTATTTAAAAATGTAAATTGCATATTTTATATGGATAATAATCAAAGGATATTAATTCTAAATATATGCAGCATTCAGCAATTAATAATAATGCTTAACACTTTTTAGATTTAGATAAAAATATTTTTTTTATGTGAATACAGTGAATAATATGTGTCATAATTATATTATATAAATATTACTTTTTTATTATTATTATAAATGTATAAATAATTTCAATAAAATGTAGAATTTATATATGAATTGTCTTTATATATCTTATATAAAAATATATTCTCTTCATTTTATTTATATTGTGTAGGAATTTTATTTCTTAATTTATCATTTGGGAGGTGTATGTTTAGTTCTAATATTTTCACGTTTTTTTGTAGAGAAAAACTGTTCGACTGTGGGTGTATCGTCACGCTGAGACAGGCTAAATAAACCGTCGTCGCCTCTCTGGACCGACACTATTGGCTTACACAAATGCTTCGCCTCGGCACCGTGAGATTGTTGCCACCCATACATATTCGCTAAGACTAGCATAACAGCAGCAGCACACAACGTCACTATGCAAACTGTACGGAACCACCTGCGAGCGGACGGCTTGTCATGTTGCAAACCGACGCGGACATTTTTATTATCCACCGTGCACCGTCAAAATCGCGAATCGAAGGAATATCGGCACTTCGATTGGCAAATAATGTCGTCATATTTACTGATGAAAAATGTTTCAAATCAGATAAGGATGGACGAAAAATACTATGGAGAATAAAAGGAGGCCAATACACGGAAAAAAATATTTAATATTATTAATTACAGATCATCTTGAGAAAGTGTAATATCGAAAATTACCGCCGACTTATCGTAATATTTATACTGCCTTTAAATTTCAGACATTTTAACGAATTTAAATCTAATATTTTCCTAGAAACTGTGTTGGTAATAATTATAATACTGTTCCCGATACCGGTGGGTTACTATATTTTATATTTTGAAATGTTGTTATTTTTTTACTAATATTTTAAAATGTAATTTATAATTATGTTACAACTGAACTACTGACACTACTGCCACTGTTACTGTTGTTGTGTGTTACTGTCTGTTACTACTTGCTGTTTGTTGTTATAACTGAATAGACGAAATCTTAATACTAGGTATTCTTCAAAACTTTACAGCATATTTAGCCATTATTAAATAAGTCGGCGGTACTGGAGTGTGAGTGATGTTATTGTTACTGGATCAGTTTATATATTTATCTATGTGACATGTTTATTCACTCCGTCCATTGTTTATTATGTAATTGTATAAAAAGATGTAATGGTAATTATGTTCTAAATATATTGTGCATTTATAATAAAACATGTTAACTTGTGATGTTCTTTTATTTTTTAAATTAAGATATATAATAAAAATGGTTTTATTTATTTAAGCTATTTTAAATAAATAAAACCATTTCTTAACAAACAGTATTCCAATTGCTTTAACTTAAAATTTTAAATCTCAAAAAGAATCACACTTTCAGAGAACCGAACACACTCAGCAGTACTCGTAAGTATTGGTATTATTCGTTGGGCTACGAACGCCTTAGATTTCATCGCGAAATTATGATATACTATCGTGCGCGTGGCTGTCATTGAGCAGTACGTAATGAATCGTCTACACAGCAGCGTTAGTTTTGTAGTGTGCGTGACTGGTTACTTATCTCCTTTGGCGCGTGTACAACATTTTTGAAGATAAAAAATTACTAGAACTTCTTACGAAAATTTTAAAATTAAATACACAACATAACACATAACATTACGCCTGTATTCCCCGAAGGGTTAGGCAGAGGTGTCCTATAGTACACCTACATTACGCCAGTTATGTTTAAGTCCCATGTAATAAGGGAGCCTATTGCCATCAACCGGGCACAAATCCAGACTCCGGGCTGCCACTGAGAAAATTCAGGTGGAAAAACTCCATAACACTAATAAAGAAAAAAAAAAAAACAATCATTAATTATTTTGATTAATTATTATTTAACCTCTCTGTTCCGTAGCTGTCTAACAGTTGTCAAATTCCCACCTTTCAATGATTTCTTAGCACGTTTCCTGATCTTCGTGCTAAAATATAAATATACATAGTATTTTTAGGATCTATGTACTTAGCACGAGACAAATATAACAAAACAGCATTTTTGACGTAACTTGATGATTGAAGTAGTTATAATTTATTTTTCAGGTTGTAGAAACTGAAAAAATTAAGGCTTTAAAAGAAAAATGTGTCACGCAACAACAAAAAATTAAACGCCTCAACGAAAAGATTTGAAAGAAAAACAAAAAAATTGCCAATTTGAAAGACATTGTAGAAGACCTTCGAAGAAAAAATTGTATCAGCATGGAACAGGCTGTTGTGATAGAAGATTTGGCGGGACCTAAAGACTTCTTAAAAAGACAAATTAATAAATCCAAAGGTTTACCTACACCAAACAAATACTCTGAAGAAATCAGAAAGTTCGCATTAACGTTGCATTTCTTATCCCCCAAGGCCTATAATTATATAAGGCGGACTTACAATACACGTTTACCTCATACGAGAACTTTGTGCAAATGGTACCAACATGTGAATTGCGAACCGGGATTCACGAAAGAAGCATTCCAAACTTTAAATATTAAAGTGCAGGGAAGTGCACATCCTGTGATATGCTCCTTGGTTTTTGATGAAATGGCCATAAGAAAGTCTCTGACTTGGGAACCAAGAGCTCAGAAATATTATGGTAGAGTTAATCATGGCCACAACCTTGATAATGACAGTGTCGAAGAAGCCAGTCAAGCCCTAGTAGTCCTGTTAACGGCTATCAACGGCTCATGGAAAATACCTATTGGTTATTTTTTAATAACATCCCTCACAGGCGAGCAAAAGAGTATTATCGTGGGCACGGCTTTAAAATTGTGCGAAGACGTGGGTGTAAAAGTTGTGAGCATTACTTGTGATGGACCTGCCGCAAATTTTAGCATGTTCACTTCTCTTGGCTGCGATATTGTAAAAAACCAAGACTGTACTAGTTTTGAGAGTGGTGACACTCGCATCCACGCTTTTATCGACCCATGCCACGCAATCAAATTGATTAGAAATGCATTTGGCGAATTAAGAGTATTTATTGACTCATTTGGTCGAAAGGTAGATTTTACATTTTTAGAAAAATTGCTAGATCTTCAAGAAAAACAGGGCCTACATCTCGCAAATAAAATTAAAAAGCCGCATATTTACTATCACAAAAAAAAAATGAAAGTGAAGCTGGCGACACAATTGTTCAGTAACTCAGTAGCAGATGCACTGGAGTATTGCCGCAGTAAATTAAAATTGAAACAATTTGAGGAATGTAGTGGCACTGTCAATTTTATAAACATTATGAACGACGTGTTTGACGTGTTAAACAGCCATTCCATACGCCCGCCAGGATTTAAAAAAGCGATGTGTCCTGCTAATATTGGTTTCATATCAGCTCTATTTGAAGGTGCGACTAATTACATCACAGGTTTAAAACTACCTTCAGATGAACTTTTGATCAATTCCCGCAGAAAAACCGGTTTCATTGGATTGTTGATAAACATGAAAAGCGCATTGGCACTGTATAGTTACTTGGTGGAAGACACAAAAATGCTGAAATACATACCACTGTACAAGATTAGCCAAGATCATATCGAGCTCTTCTTCTCGGCTGTGAGAGCAAGAGGGGGTTTCAACAATAATCCCAATGCCATTCAATTTCGTGCGGCTTATAAAAAGCTGCTTGTGAGAGCTGAGATCAGGGATGATGGCATTGGGAATTGTACTCCACTGGAACAAGTGAATATATTGACATGCTCCAGTAAAAATCCTATACAAGCTTTAAACGAGCTAAATGACAAAAAAAATTTTGTAGAGATCACAGAGGATCACAGTGATTTATATGATGAATATACGGAATGCATTTTAAATACAGATGCTGACGCATACACATATAGGGTCTTAGAATACATATCTGGATTCGTTATAAGAAAGTTAATGCGTACAATCAAATGCGATGTCTGTGTATCGTTATTGATCGGAGAGGAAGACATAAATAGCCTGATTTATATAAAATCAAGAGGAGGACTCAAATATGCTTCTTCTAATGTCATAGGTATATTAAAAAAGACAGAAAAAATTATTAAAACTCAATTTGAAAAGAAAATTAAACCGGAGCTGTATTATCTGTACATTTTTAAATTCATGTGTGAATTGTATGATTTAAATACTTTTTTCCATGCTGACTTTGATCCCGAGCATAACAGTAACCACAAGTTACTCCTAATTAAATCAATTATTAAGACCTTCCTAGATATAAGGTTTAGATATCATGGTCGAAGAACATCCGAGAAAGTGTCACATAGACAGTTTTTGAACAAACTAATAATATTTAGAAATGAATAGGTAATAATTCCTTTTGTAAGCCTACTTTCTAATTAAACGTTATACTTTATTAATTATCACACCAATAAACAAAGGTAAAAAAATATTTTTTATTTTATTTTTACTCCACCACTCATTAACACAATAATATACCTAAGCATCCCATTCTCCCTAGTGATTATCTGGTTTTTCACTAGGGTTCGCATAGCTAACAGAAAGCTCTCTTGCCTTCCAAGTTCCAACCCAGAGGTAAAATATGCGAAATCACATTTTCTTGGGCATATGGATCTATCTCTTCACGCTGTTTTCCTTCACTTTAATACGTAAACGTGATGCAAATAAAAATTGTTTTTTTTGTATGTACACACGGCTACACATCAAGCTATACATTTCCAGTTTTAGCTGACCTCGCATGGTCAAGTTTTTCGTGCAATCAGAAGTCAGCTTATACTGGTTATATATAGCTTGATGTGTAGCCGTGTGTACCTATCGATAAATAGTTCAGTAATTACCCATGAGTTTTTCGTTTTACGCATCACAAAAGATTAGAAATAAAGTATTTTCGCATACTTTATTTTAATGCAAAAGTATAGTTTACTAGCTTTTGCCCGCGGCTTCGCCAGCGTGAAGGTCGGGAATTCTTCCACAGAAATATACTACCGGGATAAAAAGGATAAGTATGTTCCGACTACCTAAAAACAAAAAATGCCTACAAAAAGACAATAAAATGGATATAGTATGTTATTCTTAAGAGATAGACATATGCCATCGCGGACTTTTATGAAGACCTATATAAGATACACAATTCCACCATAGGTACATTATTTTGTTATATCTCAAAGGGTTTAGACAGCGTTTTCGTTGAAAGCTCCCAGACGGCTTATTTTTTTCCGACACCTCCAACAAATATCGTTAATCCATACAAAAATGTATAAAAAACTTTACAAATTATATACTAAAACCTTCCTCGAGAACCACGCTATCCATTGGTGAAAACAGTATGTAGTGATTTATCGAAAATAAAGTAGGATACGTTATTATAAAGTATGGTTGGCAACCCTAGTTACAACGGACTATGTAAGTATATTATTATGATCCAAACGTGATAACTAGTAAGACTCGTATTTAGTATCGATACTCGTTATAGTAACACCTAATGTTCCTTCATTGGCACAACCCTAGTGATGGCAGCCATTTTATGAGACAATATGAGTTGTAGGTATGCACCCTTATTTTGTAGGTATTTCCAGTCCATACTTTATTATGTCTATGGTCACATTCACATTCCGTTCACCATAGACATCAAACGAGAAATATATCATTATCTATTGCATAACATGACTAACAATTATTTACAAATATTACTTATTTACTATATCTACACTACACATAATATCTATAAACTATTTAAACAAAACTAACAATTATATTTACACTCCGCATCTAAGGAAATAAATGTATGTAAATAATGAGGGAAACGGAACGTGCGTTGGACAGTGTAATGAGACGTAGATGATGGGCAGATTTCGATTCTAGGAGGTCATCGACCTCAGTGCACGATCTTGTCTCAAGTCGAACGCACGCCCCCTCTCTGACTCGAAATCTAGACTTCCTCCAAGCACTAGATTCCTTTAGCTAGCTCCAAATCGTTCTGTGTATAGCTGTGTCGTTTTGTACCAATTGTTTTGTGTCTGTATTTATTGTTATACTTGTGTGTGGCAAGGGAGTGCCGAGGTAGGCAGGAATACAAGTTAGACAGTGAACATCCTTTTATTTGAGTCTACCCCGTAACACTTCACTATAAAGAAACAAATTCGCAAAGTATCACATAGCTCGGTCACTCCTGACCAACAAGTATCACATAGCTCACTCTTGACCTAAACCGTAAAATCAGTTTGTGGATGTCTGATTTATCAGAATTTAATAAAGTCGAATTTTAACAGAACTCTTTAGTTTAATTTTCAACTGGACTACCTTTTTACCTACCTACCTTTTTACTAACAATCAATGACAAGTTATAAGAAAATTAACATCTTATCAATTATCAGGAAATTCAAAGTACAACTGACTGACATATTTATCGCGCATCTCGCGATAGACAATCAAACCAAATAAATCAACAAATTTAAGCTCTGCATGTGATCTCTGGCTACGCATAACCCAGTAACCTCCAGTTACTCATCTTTACTTTATACGAACCCTCACGGGAACGCCAAACGTCTAATCATTATGCGAACTTAAATACACTCCTCATTGTTACAACTACTTATTTGCTCTACCTCAGTTTCGTCAGGTATACTTTGATTTATCATAACAAAAATCATCAACCAGAGTCATGTACCATTATTTTCCACATTAACAATTTTTCACAAAGAGCCTTAGACACTTGGAAACCCACACACGAGTAAACCACTCTAATGCCACGGCTCTCCAGCCGACTAGCAATCGCATTGCTCTCACACATCCAGCGCATGGATCAAAACTTCTGTATGCATATCCATCAAGTGGATCGCCCGTGTGCATCACCCACTGACTACACACTACGGTCTCTCCAGACCACGACCTCCGCCAGAGTTAAACGCGCATCGCGCACCCAAGGACTACTTGAGTTGCCTCAAGAGACACCGATTTCTACCGGGCTACGACTACGTAATAACAACTGGTACGGTCGAACACAATACGGCCGATAGAGAACCCTACTCGCGTGGCTTCCCTAACTTACACTTGCTCATCACCACTATGATCACCATCTACTTTGACTGGTACATAACCTAGGTACTGGCATCTTTCTTAAGCTTTCGTAAGCATATTTGTAAGAACGGTTAAAATTTAAACCTTTTAACGTATAGCATTCACCACCCAAAACTTCCGCTACCTTAAACAAACGTCTGAACTTCCGATCTAACTTAGGCTAATGTGATAATTAAGAGGGACTCGACTCTTAAAAATTTGTTTTAATTTTCCAGCAATTTGAAACTAAACATTTGAAATTGAAAACTAGGCTAACTTACGAATTTAAACTGTATAGCTTCGAGATTACCGAGATCAAGCTGGCCGGGTCTAATTATTTTAGCTTCCAACAATTCGTTAACTTTATCGCGCATGATTCGACGTTCGTCCGGAGACAGTCTGTAAGGACGTCTTTGCACTGTACGATTAGGGTCGATCAATCTTAACTCCAATATGTTCAGTAAGAAACGTTAGAGTCCAGGTCCAGTATCAAATCTAGTACGCAGTACTCTACACATCAATCTCAACCAAATGCCTCCATCTGGCAAATAAGTGGGACCTCTATCCGGTACCCAACTTACACAACACTTCACATTGCCTCCATCCGGCATCATCAGCGACTGCCTACATCTCCATGCCAAACGCACACCACACACCATTGTGGCCGCACTGAGACGGGAAATTAGACCCGGTTTTACACCTACGCCTACGAATGGCCAGGAGATGCATGCGGTCTGAGCCACTTGCGTACCAAACTTAACACCACACGAAAGTCAAAGTCAAATTTACAGGGGTCAGCAACCAGGTCACATAAGTATCTGAACTAATCGAATCTATTTAAATCTTAATTTATCTGATGACATATGAACTGCTAAGATAATTTCGTAGCGCAAGTAATAATCAGGTAAAACGTGGAATAGAATCTCTGTCGCTAAATCGTTACGCTATAAGATTTGTTCTGTGCTGAATACACGTGTTTGACCAAAATCAGTCAACACAACAACGTTATTAACTCATTTTCCACTTAATTTGGCTGCACAACTCTCGTTTACTCGTTTTGTTTACGATTCTGGTGCTGAATGCGAGCATTCAGCACCAGAATCGTAAACAAAACAATACAGCTCACCTTTATGTTCTGACGTGCCTGAGGGTAGTTCGACAATGCAAAAGTCGACTCGTTTCCCGGCCGGTACAGCAGCGCTGAACCCGCCCGCTGTGCAGCGACTGGTGATGTGGCCTTGCGTGCCGCACTTTATGCACACCAGTGAGCTGCTGCTCGCTTGTTGTCGCTGCCCGACACACGTAACAGCCGGCACAGGCAACGGCTTCTTGACGTCGTTCATCTTTTTGCGATAATCCGCTTCGCTTGGCTTGGTTTTTAGAGTTTATAATAGCACATGCCAAAACAAATGCACGCATTGTTTTGCATTTCAAAAAGTAACCGCCACTGATTGTTATTGTCGATTTCCCACGTATGATCTCATTAGCACGATTTTATCCCAATTCTGATGTCGGAGATACGTCAGGATTTATTCCATTAGAACCATCAGAAAGCATCATGTGGGCAGAAGGTGGGTTTCGTGCAGTGAAAACACACTGGGTGCGATACACATTGTTTATTAAAATTAACACTACAGCCACGAACTACAATTAATCACAATAACTGAGCACAACGAATCGAGTACAGTTCCGCGACGTCTTAACTCCGATGCGATCAGACATTGACTGTCCGCCTCGCCGTGGACTCAAAACATCACGACTCTGTAAAGCGCGCTTGTGGTGTGGGTAGATCACGTGATGCCTCAGATCACGCGATGCCGCCAGTGGCGCGCTTGCGATTCGTTTCGTGTCCGTACTATTGACCGGCTCCGACATATATAACTAATAAATATACAAATAAAATATGACTAGGACTTTCACCTTAGATGCAACACCACTATCAGTGCACCACCCACCAGCAGCACCAGTATAGTTGTACACAGATCTTTTGGTGCGTGGCCGAAATCGGAACTAACGCGTATTGTTTTAACTCGTCATGAAAAGATAATTGAGTGCCAGAAGATCCGTGTACCACTTCACAGTAGTCTGTAGCAATAAATAAAAATAAAAAACATCAAATTGGAAGAGGATACAGTATCACAAACATAAACAAATATTATGAAAAAGCAAAGAACAAAACGATACATGACAAAGATAGATGAGCAAAAACGGAACGCAAACACAAAGCAAATGGAACGTCAAAATTTAGGACAAATCAAGATTGACAGATGACAATGACAGACAGTATGACAATAGTAGTGACAATTGACGATGAAAATCCAAAAACAATTACAAATTACCAACAGAATGATTTTATAGTCATTTTGAGGTGAAAGTGAGAAAATTAGTTAGCAGGTAGACGTGCACAATAACATTTACGTGAACTGACGTCCCAAGTACAAAAAAGTGATTAGATAAAGAACCAATTGGTACGTACCAATTGGTTGCAAACACTTAGATTTTTCGCACCCTTCTATCAGCCTTGCCTCGAGCACCAACTGATGATTGGGTCTTAGGGTACTTAGCCAACAAGGGATTAAGTTCCTCCAAATACCAAATCTTATCCCGTGTTCCATCTGGGGACCTAATGATGATAACTCCGTCCTGAGTCCAGCATGCCGACATTCCGAAGTGCAGGCGCGCTCTGCTGAAAACACTGTGACTTTAGAACCCTTCAGTGCAGACTTTGCCTTCCAGACAGTGGATTTGAGGTCAACATTGGAGAACCAATATAGGCCTGCTAGTAGTTGGTCCCTTGCGTGATGTTCCAAGTCTGTGGCACACTTTGATGGAAGATGCAGCGATTTCAGGCAGAGCCAGTTTGCCCTTCAGAAGGTCCAAAACAAGAGCCTTGCAATCTTCTTTGTCCGCTTCAGCAAACCCAGTGAAAATGAGAGCTTTCCGACGAGATCTCGTCTCCAATCCATCAACCGCATTAGAACACTCCATGATCTGCTTCCTAAGAAGTCCCAGCACGCTGAACATAAGCTCACGAAATGACCGGAACTCTTCTGCAATCTTTGCTACGGTGTCCTTTGCGGGGCTAGCACATTGGATCTGTGCCTCAAGCTCACCCATCTTCTTAAGGAAGCACTCCTCGAGGTTCTTCTGGGCCGATTGGATATCATCCAGTTGAGATGACATGATGAAGTGTGCAGTGAACTTTTTGTGACTTAGACAATACTAGTGAGAAGCTGGCAGGTGGTGTTGTATTAAGTGCTTCCGTTACATTGAATGTTTCACCAATGTAAGTGCTGCTTATTTAATGGTATATGCAACAAATATTGAACTTGGAAGCAATTAAAAATACTTAATAATAATTTAATTAAAATAGATTGACGAAGTTGCATGTTAACTTATTATTTGCACCTACGACAGCCCCATTTTATGTCCAGGCAAATCACTGTCCATTCCAAGGTTGCCTGGAAGAGATCGCGGAAAGCGATAAGGCCGCCCATTGTATATTTTTTAGTGTTTGTTTTTTCCTTTCGTTATATATTTTGGTGGTGTACAATAAAGTATATATAAATAAATAAATAAATCATTGCAATATACATCTAATTTGAACATGTCTGGTCCCGTTTTCGATATTGCTGTTTATATTTTTGCGCCCAACAGTTTGCAAGACGCATCTCGTCTCTTTCTTTCTATGGCAATAAGAAAAAAGAAAGAAAGAAAATACATTTGTTTAGCACAGACAGGGCACACAACACAATGTAACTACATGTAAACGATTAAAAAAATAAAAATAAAAGAAACAATTTCAAAGTGTAGGTACCTAGAAAAAAAAGTGTGCCTCGCGGCTGCGCTAAATAGGCCCAGTTCAGCAAAAATGCCAGACAGCTAGTGCCTGACGCTGGTTTTCAACTGGACCTGAGGTGTGAGGTGACAGATGAAAAACAGTCTTATAATACAGCATGTGTGTATACATAATAAAAAATAAATAAATTAGTGTTAGATAATAATAATAATAATAACGAAAAAAATAAAATAAAATAAAGTAAGAAAAATAAACCGAAAGCACATGAGACGGACGCATGTTTATGTCGCAAAAAAACCTGTTTTGAAACGATGCCAGACTTCCTCGTTCAAACCAATTAATTAATCCGTGCACTTCGACGCACAATACGCTGCAAGCAGCCGATCGCGACGGACTGTTCACGGACGGTTTTGCAACTCGTATCTGTTGTTTCTTATCGTATGGATTGTATTGTCATTGACTCAAAACGGTGGTATTTATGTTCATAAATAAGTCAGTCAAACATTTGGCGAAAGTGGAAGCGGAATTTAACGAAGTATGCTTTTAAAACAAAACGATGGAGATACGGATGAAAGGTAAGCGCTAGTCAATAACCATGTTATTTGCCGAAAAAAAAAAAACAAGACGACAACAATTATTTATAATGTGAAAGTACCTACCCATTTTTAATTTCCGTTTCAGTTCTACCTTAACCTGTAAGACCGCGGGTGGTTTTATAAGGTGGGCGCTTCTATAGGGAGATAACAAATAACAAACCACACAGAGGTTCGCCCACTGCTAGGTCTTGGTGAAGGATAGGTGAACGTGGCGTCATCCCGACATCGCACGTTCAAATCGCGTGCATTAGTCGAGCAGAGCGTAAGAAAGAGCAAGAACAATTTCCAAAAAAAAAAACATATTTTCATACGTACATGTTTTATATAATTGAGACATTTAGTGTGACCATATCCAACTTCCGTTGCGCATCTATGAGATACTGCCGTAAACGTCGTCTAAAAGCGCCTATCGTGTTTATAACTCTAATCGGTGGTGGCAGATTGTTCCATATTTTCGAGGCCGCATAACGAAAGCTGCCTCTAAAAGCGGCTGTACCTTGAGACTGAGTCGAAAGTTGTTGTGAGCATTGCCTTCTTCCGCATTCCCGCCTACTCGCAACCCAACTTAGTTTGTTATACAAGTAGTCCGGTTTCTGATATTTGATCACACCAAAGAGAAGGCAAGCCAAGTGTAGTTTGCGTCTGGACTTCATTTTCAGAGTAAAATACTGGTTTAAGAAGGGTGTGACATGGCTTCTGCGGGGAACATTGTAGCAAAACCGAGCACAAGCGTTTTGAACCCTTTGGATGAGGCGGTCTGTACGAGCTAATAGGCGCGGGCCGTACACTGTGTCAGCGTAGTTCAACCTCGACAGAACCAGGGTTTCCACAAGCTGTTCCCGTAGTGTTTCGGACAAGTAAGGCCTAATCTTGTACAGAACTTTCAGGCGGTAAAAACAGTTCCTTACGGAGTCGGCTACGTGTTTTTCAAAGCGGAGGTCTTTATCCAAAATAAGGCCAAGATTCCGGGCTTCATAGACTCTGTCGATTGGTTCGCCCATTAACTCCAGGTGAAACGTTTCGGGTAGTTTAGCTAGTTGCCGTCTTGAGCCAAATACCATGTATTTGGTTTTGGTTGGGTTTAGCGATAAGCAATTTTCTTCAGACCAGGTGGCGATTCTACGTAGGTCATCATTGAGATCATTTATGGCACTGTCGTACTCCTCTGGTCTAAAGGATATGTAAAGTTGGACGTCGTCGGCGTATATGTGGTACTTGCACCTCTGGAGGCATTTAATTATATCTGCACAGTATAAAATAAAAATAATTGGGCCTAGAATAGATCCCTGGGGAACCCCTCTCTCAATGGAAGTAAGAGTCGATGTAAGAGCAGTGCCGGCACCCAAACGTAGATCCACAAGTTGTTTCCTATCAGTAAGGTAGCTGCGGAACCATTGCGTAGCATTGGGGTCAAATCCATAATAAATTAGCTTCGACAGTAATAACGGGATATTTATTGCGTCAAATGCCCGGGAAAAATCTAGCAGGACCAGCAAAGAACTTTATTTTGGGCTGATAATAGATTACCAGTAACATCGAGTAGGGCAGTAGCAGTACTGCGCTGTTATTTTACTCTAGAAAATGCGTTAATTGGTGGCTAACGACTTTCTCTAACACTTTCGACAAACACGGTAAAATGCTAATAGGGCGTAGGTCTTTTACTTCAATTGGATTGGAATTTTTAGGCAGGGGCCTAACGGAAGCAATTTTCCATTAGTCAGGGAATGTTGACGTCACTATTGAGCAGTTTATAATGTCAGTTACAGTACTTAATGCATAAGGCAGCGTCATATTTAGCATGTCGAGGGTAATGTTGTCGTAACCTTCAGCGTTACTTTTAAGGTTCGATATAATGCGAGAGATGTCATTCTGTTCCACAGGATTGATTGTGAAAATAGCTTCACCATGTCTATGGGTCTCAAAATACGTCATACGAGTCATGCTTGCAACGGGGTTACCGGGAACTATCAAAAAAGTATCATTAATAAGATCAGGATCTGTAAAATGCGACGGTAGGTCTTGTCTGGTTTTATAAGGTGATAGTGTGGATTTAAGATTTTGCCATAGTAATTTAGGATTTTTTATTTTATTGTTTACGTTATGCTTAAAATACGCAACTTTTTCGTTATACAAAGAACTTAACACTAAGGACTTTAATTCTTTGTAGTATTCCTTTTTAGAATCTGATTTCGATTTCCTGGAGCAAGTTAAAGCATTATCCCGCAAACGCATCATGAGTTTAATCGTATCAGTAATCCACGGATAAGATCTTCCCTGACAGTAAATGTTTTAATCGGTGCGTGAACATCGAACAGTGAAATTATGTGGGAGTTAAATACATGCACCATGTCATTAACATTGTCAAGCAAGGAAATACTTTCAAGACATAAAAGCAACAAGTCCATATTAAAGCTATCCATGCATACATTTTTAAGTGGCCTTGATTTTACTACGTAAAACGTTACGTTTTAAACTTATCACATTTTACGTGAAATTCTCCAACTATGATGGAATGACCGTTAAGTGAACCAAATGATTCCACAGACGTGTATCTAGCTGTTAGGTCGGTACACAGGAGATCGATGAGAGTTTCACTGGAGGCTGTGAAGTGAGTAAGAGAAGTGACCAATTGAGTAATACTGAGGCTATTTAGAAACTCGTTAGTTTTTTTTGTCTTTATACAGCTTGTGTACAGTAAGTTAACATTAAAATCACCTAGTAATATGTAATGGTCACAATTTCCAAGCGAGCTAAGCGATTCCGTTATGGCGTCCAGGAAAAGAACAAGGTCAAGCCATGGCGGTCGGTAGGCTGTACCTATAGCAATTTTTTTGCCGTTAATTGAGATCGTTAGCCACATTTGTTCAACCGATTCGAACCTGGGATTGACCGCGCTTGTCCAAGTTCGCGCGCTCAGTCCCCGCCGCAGACAGAAACCGACGCCCCCACCACGACCCGAGCGTACACTCGCTGGCCGCGGCGTGTGACGCAGACGGTAGCCCGGCACCACCGGAGCGCGCACCTCCTCGCCCGGTCGCAACCAAGTCTCGGTGATGGCCATAACGTCAAAACAATGCCTTTTGAGTGCACCAATGAGGTTATCGTGGCCAATGAACCCGCATTCAGAAAACCAACCTTAAAAAACTTATCTCCTTTAGCCATCATTATCAAAAATGTAAAATAATTTCGTCATTCAGTAATATCAGTGCACATTCAATAGTTTGAGATTCAATTCCGTATAATATTATTAGTTTTAGTCCACTTGTAAATAATACAATGAACAAATTAAAATTAAACAAAGGTTTTAAACTGCATTAAGTTAATAGTTTTGAAAATAATAGTTTTGTAAATAGTAGGTTAGTAAAATTAAATAAAAGATTTGTAAATAGTAGGTTAGTAAAATTAAATAATAGGTTTGTAATTTTTTTTTAATTTTTTGATTTTTTTTTTTAAAGAAGGCTTACAGACTAACAAACCAATGATATAAACCGAGTAATATTACAAAATTGCTAATAACAAGCCTCCACATACAATAAAGAAAAATAGTCGATAAAACAAAAAAGTAAGTACATACAAATGAATATAATTAGTTATTATTAGATAAGTAATTATCCATGAAAAATGACTGTCCCAAAAGCCGTCTAAGGGTCGCCACACTGGTGCAGAACAAGTCAACATTAAGGTCCATAGGAATCCTATTGAAACCAAGTGCACTTCTTATTGAGAAAACATTCCGCCTATAGTTAGTCATTGCGAAAGGTACATTTAATATTGGCCGTTGACGTAATCCCATCAGATTCGTGCGTAATGACAGATTAGCAACGAGTTCAGGACAGTCAATGTGGCCATTTGCGACACCCAATAATAAACTCATGTTTCCAATATAACGCCTCGTCTCCAAAGGAAGGAAGTGGTACCGTTTGCAGCGGTGCCTGTAGTCAACTGAGTATTGCTGAGCCCTATAATCTAGATAACGCAGGAATTTTCTTTGGACGCCCTCAATACGGGACTTATAAGTCTCATACTGCGGGTTCCAAACCTGAGACGCGTATTCTAAATGGCTGCGCACGAAAGAACAATATAATATTTTAACCGGTTTAAGAGATCGGAAACAGGCCGTGGTGCGTAGTATAAATCCCAGAGCTTTGGATGCCTTTGTAACCATACTATTTACATGTTGATCAAATAGAAGCTTGCTGTCTATGATTACCCCTAAATCTTTTATGCTACTTAGCCTGCCAATGAGATGATCGTTCAAGGTGTAACCAAAATTTATCAAAGAAGTACAACGTGAGAATGTTATGATAAAGCATTTAGAGACATTTAATTGGAGTTTGTTACGGATGCAATATACTTCAAACCTATACAGGTCATCTTGCAACTGATATGCATCAGACATGTCTCGCACAACTTTATGAATCTTCATGTCATCAGCATAAAGTAAAATATACGAATGATGAAAGCATTGTTTGATATCTGCAATGAACAATATAAATAACAGAGGACCCAAAATGGAGCCTTGAGGTACGCCTGAAGGGACAAAACTCCAACCAGAGGTGTAGCCCTGAAGCACGACAGCCTGTGTTCTGTTCTCTATATAGGAGGAGAACCACCGGTACAGGTCACCGTGTATTCCGGCGAGAAACAGCTTCTTCAGCAGCATACAATGATCGATACGGTCGAAACACTTACTATAGTCGGTATAAACCACGTCAACTTGACGCTGCGCCATGCCATTTGTAATAAACTCATGTGACAGAAGCAAGTTAGACGTGGTCGAGCGGTTCCTAACAAAACCGTGCTGTTCCTCACCGAGAATTGGCTTGAAAGCCGCATAGACTTCGGTATAAACTATACGTTCGAGAATTTTGGAAAAAAGGCTAATTTTAGATATGGGGCGATAGTTTTCAATATTAGCCTTATCGCCCTTTTTAAAAACGGGAGTGACGAAAGCAGACTTCCAAATCCTCGGAACTTTACCCTCGGAAAGAGAGCGCTTGAACAAGATAGAAATGGGGTCTACAAGACTATCAGCACAAGCGACTATGAACATAGGAGGTATTAGGTCAGGCCCACCTGATTTACTGAGGTCTAAAGATTTCAGCAGCTTCAATATACGTGAGTGGGTTATGTCAACTGTGCTGACAGACATTGCAGTACTACTACATTGTTCACTGGAAGTACGTTCATCACCAGCCGTTGAGTCAGGTTCAGAAAAGGCCGCTAATATCCTGTCCTGTATTCACAGAGGTTTCACCGTAGAACATTTCATTAGGAAACGAGCCAGCCCTTCGCTTACTTTTCACGAACGTCCAGAAAGACTTAGGGTTTTTTACAATAGAAGCCTCAATGTTTGTCATATAATTGTCATAACAGGTTTTTTCCAGCTCAAAAACTCTGGTACGCAGTAATGAAAACGAGTGATAATCGGATAAATTACTGTATCGTTTATATTTCTGGTGATACTTATGTTTTTCTCTAATGATTTTAATTAGTGCCGGGGTATACCAAGTAGGATAAGAGGACTGTTTTACTGATTTCTAAGGTATGTGTTTATCCCTAAGCTCATACAGCTTACTATAAAAATTAGTAACGGCATCTTCCAAGCTCGTTGATTGTAAAAACTGAGGCCAGTTAACTAGATCAAGTTCAGATTTAATAGCATCATAGTTGCCCTTCGAGAAGATATGACGTTGCTTAGGTTTGTCGACAAGTTTTTGAATTTCAATAAATTTTGTCTCAATAATTAAAGGCTTGTGATGAAAATCAATAGGCAGAGCAAGAGGGTCCGTACATCCCGAGACAGTCACAGTGTCGTTACAGAATACAAGATCAAGTAGTCAAGTTAATGTTTCGCTCACCATTATATTGTAATAAGCTGAACGTTTGTATTGTATCGAAGAACTGAATCATATGCTGAGAAGAAATATTTTTCGGGATTAACTCACCATTGGTAGCTATGTCCCCATTACACCACTCGACGTCGTTACCAAAATTAAAATCACCCACCAGCAAAAACTTATCAAGTGGATGCGCCAAGATTAAATTGTTGAGACTGTCCGTGAAGTTACGCAACTGAATGCAGTGAGAATTACCTAGATTCTCCTTGCACAAGTAAAGTGCACATATATGTAAATTGTAACTAACCTGTGGTTTGGATCTTTTAAGGATTAAAGAAAGCCAAATATCCTCTGCAGAACTACGCCAATCCAACCTCTCAACCATTGTAAGATCATGTTTCACCGCTATCAGTACACCACCACCACGCAACTGACCGGTTCGGGAGTAGTCACGATCGCGTCTCCATACGAGGTAACGTCCATCAAATAATTCACTGTTATTAAAAATATCATCTAGCCACGTCTCCGTAAATACAATGATATCGTAGGAACTAAGACATACTCCGCGAAAAACACTGTTCGTTTTCGTACGCAGACCACGCACGTTCTGGTAGTAGATTTTAAGCGTAGCCATAATTACATTTAACCACAATCAAGTAACATAAGAGTAGAGAGAAAATTGTCAAAAATAAATCAATTATTACAGATATAATAAAGTGCAGGTCATTGACGCAGCCTTCATATTGAATAATGCGGGTAGAGATCAAGTAAAGTAATAGACACAGCAATACACAGTGACCAGTACACAGTGTGTTAAGAACCCGATTTTTGTTTCATTCTGTTTTTATTCAAGTAATCGATAGTTTCTATCATTTCTGGTGCGAGAGTTCAACTCCGGCTTCGCTACGACAGGTAACTTTTTAAAAAAAAATATCAAAGTTTCGTAATATCCGAATCATGAAAAACGAATAAAAAATCTTATTTAAAAAACAGAACTATGTATTCCAGTTTCTATTTATTCCATTAATAGTATGTACAGCAACCTACCTTTCCACCAATTTCTGTTGCTCTAGTATGAATGGGACGCGAGATATGATTTTTTTTCTCATTTTTCGTTTTTATTTTTTTATTCACCTATAACACCGTATTAGGTCGTGATTTTTACATCAAAATATTGCTTATACTTTCTATTATGTGTAGTAATAAAACCACAACCTAATTCCGTGTTATTCAAAAGTTATTGCAAATTATAATTTTTCTTCAGGGCTGTCACTTTTGTGGATCCGAAAAAATATTAACTAAAATATATTTTATCCGACAAAAAACCAATTTGTTTTGAATTTATCATAAATGGTTACTCTTCCTCATTACTAATAACAACAAATTCAACGCGAGAATAATCATCGATTTCTAGATTTTTTTCGTTAACAGGTCTCAACAAAGACAATGCGACTACTGGTAATGTAATTCTCTTTGCTTTTTTTTTTCTCTCTAATGGGTTGAAATCAGATATTATTGGATCAGATGAGACTAAGACTCTGTGAAAAAGGTCAGACATGGTTGCTTCACGAGAAATCTTTATAGTATGGTGCTCTCTGTCAAACCTCCAAAATTTATTTCGAGACTCAGCCGCCTGTTCAGAGAGCATGCCAACAGGTAAACTTGATGAATCTATTATTTTCGCACCATGGAATAAAATTTTAGGATGCCTGATGATGATTTAAATTACGTATAACTCATCTAATAGCCACCGTTCGATGTTCAGAATTTCTGCAAAAGTTCCTCGGTTTTTGTCAGAAAAAGCAGTGCCGGCAGTGTTTCCAACTTTCCATCGTTAGTAGTCCCTGAAGTTGGACGCACCACATCTACCTTAAGTTCTGAGTTGAGCTCCACTATTACTGACAAATGCTTGCACTGACTGGACAGGCCCACTCAAATCTGTGTGGTTCTTTCCTCAAAAGACCATTTCAGACTCTAATCTACATGGTCCTCATATGGCCTGACCAAGATTATGTATGGACTTTAAAGGAGACGGTGACCTCTGAGTTTGTGTCGGCCTTTCTTCTCAGAATAGTCAGATAGGAAACGCCGACCTCATCTAGCTTATTTTTACAACTTTTTAATATGACGTGTAAAAGTGATTCCAATATCCTATTTATAGAATAAACAATTTCAATTTCATTTCATTTCATTACCAAAAGGCCCATTTTTTCTCTGATTAGACCTTGGATTCTTTTTTTACGATCCTCGGCCAGTCGGCGCTCTTCGGATCTTTCAGTGATCCTCCTTTTCTTTACCTCAACTTTGTATCCAAGATTTAATACAAATTCTAAGGCCCTAATCCATGAATGAAGTGGACTTATACCATACCAGACGTTCTTCTATGACAGGTTTGGAGAATGCTATCTCTAAATCATTAAATTGCGACGAGGTCAAATTGCAATATGGACAACGTACCTAACTGGGATGGTGTAGAATGAAATGCATTCAGGACTTTCCCATCAAAGCCGCACAGTAGAATTTGCATTCAACTTTTATTTTATGCCCTCGCGAGGTTTCAGTTATCATGGGGGTAAGATTTTGTATCTGCTCATCAATAAACTGTTTCTCAGAAATTATTAATTCTTTCGTTTCTTTTTATATTGTAAGTGTAACGGTCTACAGTAGCGAAAAGATGACGGTGCAGGATTTACCCATATAACATCATCCAAATTTATTCTGAAATAGACTCTAGCTGACACAACATAACTATAATTTAGTTTGACAGCACTAAGATGGTACTGAGATAAGTTAGATAATAGTTTAGTGAAAATGCTATTCTGAATTTCACGATTTAACCTAAAATTTTGTCTTATATCTAAAATCCTCTAACTAAATCTGACTATTTTTAATCGCGATTAAAAATGTGTGGAATAAAATTAGATGTCATGAACTAAAATTCAAACCAACACCTCGACTTCAGTTGCAAAACAGTACTGTATCTTTTTTTATTTTCTTTTGCTTATATCTCCAAAATGGTGTGTCCTATCGCAAAAATAATGAAAATTTCGACCCTCTTTAGAAAACCCTTAAACCCCTGAGGCTTAGCATGTTGGTAATTTTTTTTTTTTTTTTTTGCATATTTTCCATACAAAATGTGAAAAATTCCATAAAAAATCACGTCGAAGGTGCGTTTATGAGCGCCTCCGGCTCTAAAAAAAAATCACGGGGTAGGGAAAACAATAGTACCAAGTGGGACGCGATTGTCAAATTCGATTTAAGTTGTTTAAAATAATTTTTAAATTTAGATTTTTTTTTTGTCAGAATAGCGTTAAGATTCTCATAGCCAAAAGTAAGGAATTTTAATTTAGTTCGGTGTACAACAGAATCGGCAAAATTAGCTAGGTACTCGTTATGTCCTTCGGATGAGAATTTATTGACTGTTAGTATACAATAATTAGACCGATTCTCTTAACAGTTTGTTGTTTTTTAAATTTTCGTTTAACAGTCAGACAATTTTAGCCAACTAAGCGACAAAATAACGATACTAGTCATCGACATGATAAATAAACTAAAATATTATAACATAAAAAAGTATCTACATTTTGATTGAAGTGACAGCCCTAACTGCAGATATTTCGGATATTACTAAAATTTGTAATAACTTGTGGATAACACGGAATTATGTTGTGGTTTTTTTACTACACATAATAGAAAGTATAAGCAATATTTTGATGTAAAAATCACGACCTAATACGGTGTTATAGGTGAATAAAAAAATAAAAACGAAAAATGAGAAAAAAAATCATATCTCGCGTCCCATTCATACTAGAGCAACAGAAATTGGTGGAAAGGTAGGTTGCTGTACATACTATTAATGGAATAAATAGAAACTGGAATACATAGTTCTGTTTTTTAAATAAGATTTTTTATTTGTTTTTCATGATGCGTATATTACGAAACTTTGATATTTAAAAAAAAAAAAGTTACCTATCGTAGCGTAGCCGGAGTTAAATTCTCGCGCCAGAAATGATAGAAACTATCGATTACTTGAATAAAAACAGAATGAAACAAAAATCGGGTTCTTAACACACTGTGCAGTAGAAATAACATTATAAAAACAGTCGTCATAAAAAGAAACAAAAGGCGACGGCAAGTACAGAGATAAGAGCACCTCGGAGTAAATTGTCGTAACTGGGGACGGTTCATAAAGGAAAATGTACCCTATTGAACGACTGAAATGGTTAAAATTAGCATAACAAAAAGTGACATCGCAAAAATGATATTCAATAGACAAAATCGGGCACACCGAGTAGGTACACAGAACTAATAGGAAAACGCAACTAGCACACTAACAGGACTAAGATTCTCAAACAACTTTTTTTCACACCTCAAAAACACACGCCAAAACACAGACTTATATAAACATGGTATTATAGTAGCAGTTGTAATATGTATAAACCGTGAGTAATTTAAACAATTTTCTGCAGATCTTTCTCCGATTTGATAACCAGCGATGGCGACATGTCGATTTTTCTTACGAGTATCTTCGCATGTTTGACCCAAACGTAATGGAAATCCATTTCTGCAGATGTTTTCTTAGCTTTAGATAACAACATTTTGTTTTTTATTCGCACCTTCATTTCGAAACCGTTACTAAACGAAATTTTTACGAAATTGAGATAATAACGCCATCTTACTTATATCGGCAAAATCTACGGAATGAATTTGACAGGTCTATTTAATTTCCCAATATTTTGGTAGATGGCGTTAAATTAAAACGCTACTAAACTGAAATTTAAAACATAACTAAAGACGAAACCGGTACTACACCAGTTGTCACCTGTCACTTATGGAGTCGACATACAATTTTATGAAAAAGTGTAACTATTTGTTTAAATACGGCTGATTTTGTCATTAAGGTAAATTATTTACTTATTTTTATTTGATAAAGTGTGGTTTTTGGTTTAGTCACAGTATTTAACTTAGAATGTATACTTTAATTCTTCAAATGTTTACAATAATCTGTTACTTTTTGTATAATCCGTTTAGCTTACATTCTGGATAAAATTATGATATTAATATTTAGCATAAAGTAGTGATTATTTGCTTACTAACATTTTTTAGTTCATAAACTTTTGAGTTTATTGTTTCGATTATTACAAAAGTGTGACTTTTAGGTTAGATGCAGTTTTTGTATTTTACGCGGTGGCAATTAGCATTAGGTGGTTGGGCGTTACATGTCAGTCAGTCTAGAGTTTTATTAAGAAGATAACAATAATAATATATTATTTAAGATTTATTAGAATAATAATAACACATATTCTTTAGAGGTAACGCTTATTATATTTTTTGCTTCAGATAATGTCATATCTAAGAAATCCACACATAAAACGTATTATGGCTGCAATGCAAGCCAAAGAAGTTTCACCTCAGGATGAAAATCTTTGCTTAGATGATCCCCTTCATAATGTCGTAAATGAAAATTCTCATAGTTGTGAAACAGCTCCTGAAATGCCATCTTGTTTAGAAAGTGAATCAACAAATTGCTTGTGTTCTTCTGAACCTACTGTGCAATCTAACAAATCTGCTCTTGAGATGCAACCACAGTTGATAAATTATGCTGTTCCTGAAGAACTGAGATCATCTACTGCTGCCGCACCTTTAATAACATCTTATAAAGAATTAGTGGGTGTTAATAATGTACATCCAGAAAATGAGATGATGCCGGTGACATCTATGAGTGGTACTGGTTTGTTTGTGATAGCAACAGAAAATTGTTTACCTAGTAGCAGACCAAGGTCTGATTCTTCTATCTCTGGTACATCTTCGTCAACTAGCACATCTTCATCGTCATCATCTAGTACATCTTCAGGTAGGCACCTAAAGATATACCTTATTTATTCTTATCGTGTGCTTGACTGTGCTGTGAATGTTTCTGCTTTCTTTTTTCGTTCAGGTAAGGACTTTTCCCCCGATGACGCAGATAATGATCCTGACTACGTACAGCCAGTTGCACCTACACAACGTGTTTCAACATCTTCATCTAGCTCTTCTCTTCAACATGATAATGGTATGCAGCAAGTACATATCGAAGCTTTGAGTCACGAGGTAATGCAAGAAATTGATTCAATTCAGCAACCAATGATTCACGAGGTGGTGCAAGATCCAATCGAGCAGCCAAGTGTGAGTACATCTTGCACACGTAAACGCAAAAGAAACATTTCTAAAATTAAGGAAGCTAAAATGCTTCGTAACAGTGGAAAACAATACACTTCATTATCCAAGTCAAAAAGGATTATTCCTAAAAGAGAGATAGGACTTCCGTGTGGGGATAAATGCAGATTAAAGTGCACTGAGAAAATTACGCAACAGGAGAGAGAATTTTTATTTGAAGAGTATTGGAAACTTGGTGATTTGACGAGACAGCGGGATTTCTTAGCAAAATGTATTTCAGTGATTACTCCCAGATATCAGTATAAAGTGCATAGTAGCAACAGGGGGCCTAAACATTCTTTTTGCTTCGAAGTTAATAATGTTAAAATTCGTGTCTGTAAGTTATTTTTCAAAAGTACTTTAGCTATAAATAATAGACCAATAGCAACTGTCATTGCAAAAAAGAATAAATCCGGTATTGTCGAAAAAGAAAAAAGAGGCAAACATGGTAAGCATAATGAAATTGATTCCAATATTAAACGAGGCATTAAAAGGCATATAGATAGTATACCCAGAATAGAGTCGCATTACTTGAGACAACAAACGACACGCGAATATATAGAGGGTGGAAAAAATCTGACTGATTTATATAAAGACTATCAAACAGAATGCATTACTAATGGTGAAGAAGCTGCTAAAATTCATATTTATAGACAAATTTTTAATGAAGATTATAATATTAGTTTCTTTAAACCTAAAAAAGATCAATGTGAATTATGCACATCTTATAAAAATGACGTAGACCATAATACAGTATTACAAGCAAAGTATGAACAACATCAGATTGAAAAAGAACTGAGCCGCAAAGAAAAGGCAAATGATAAAGCTTTGGTAAATACCAACCACATTGTTGCTTGTTATGATCTGCAAGCTGTGCTTCCCCTTCCGAAGGGTGAGGTATCCACTTTATATAATAAGTGTAAACTTAATGTTTTTGATTTTACCATAAGTGAATTAGCCAACGATTATTGTGATTGTTTTGTATGGAGTGAAGTAGATGCGTTGAGGGGAGCCAATGAAATCGCAACATGCGTATTCAAGTATTTAACAAATCGAGCGTCTGAAATTAATAATGATGAGTTACAAGTCACATTTTACTCGGACAATTGTTGCGGCCAGCAAAAGAATCAATTTATGTTTGCGATGTATATGTATGCCGTATCAGCATATAAAATTAAGTCTATCACGCATAAGTTTCTAATTAGTGAGCATACGCAGAACGAAAATGATTCAGTTCATTCAGTCATCGAAAAAGCTGTAAAAAAACGTTTACGTTCAGGTCCTATGTACGTACCTGATGACTACATTAATGTCATAAAATCTGCGCGAAAAAAGGGCAACCCTTATAAAGTTAATCCAATGTGTTACTCTGATTTTATCGATATTAAAAGCTTGTCAGAAGAATGTGGTGGACGTTTCTCGAAGAATACCCTAGGGGAAACAGTTAGATTAAGCGATATAAAAGTAATTAAGTTTGAAAAGGTAGATTTTGACAATGTCTGTATTTATTATAAAACTTCATTCTCTCAGACAGAATTTAAAGAAATTGAGTACTATAATAGTCGTTCATCCCGCTTACGTAGAAATGTTACCCTTAAAGATATCCAATTGAAACCATTGTACCACTCTAGAATAAAATTATCAGAACGAAAAAAGAATGACTTAAAGAGTTTGATTCAAAGTAACATAATTCCACAGTACTACGCGATTTCGTATTATAATAACATTTTGGAATAGTCTTATTATTGAACTTGAACTATAATAATAATTTACTAGTTCAAGATGCGATTGTTACAGTTGATTGATTGATTTTGATTATTGTAAGAGATTAATGTTTGGGGAATAACATTTTTGGTTTAATTGTCATAAAAGTACTATTTTAAGTTTGTTTTAAATAAATATTGATTTGAATTATTATGTTTTAATTGAACTATGCATAAAATACCTTCGAAATAAATTAACAGTCCGTATAATAGCTAGAATTCAAATTTTAATATAGTAACATTGTTTTTATACTAACTTTACGTAATTGAATCCTAATTGAAAAAATAATTAATGCAAAAGTGTTACTATAAAAATTAAAATGATTATAAAATAATAATTATAGAAAATATTAAATTATATGACTACACACCTTAAAAAGAAACCAATAATTTAACTAATAATGCTCCAAATATCTCATATGTGTTCATAATTTATTTATTAAGAGGTAAATAGTAATGCAAAAATCGTAAATTAGCTCGCCTGTAAAATTTAGTTTTTTTGTTTAGTAACGGTTTCGAAATGAAGGTGCGTATTGTAAGGTGATCATTTATGAAAATTTTATGGTTGCCACTCAATCCAATTTTATCTGGCATCAGGGGCGAGGTCTTTAGTTCGTGCCTAGCAGCTGCTATGAAATCCTCTTTGACGTAACGTTGGCAGAAGCAGACTATGATGGGTTTTATACGGTCTTTCTCGTTAGTAGGTACTCGTGTTATGAAGTTAATTTGATTTTTAGTGATAGGGTAGCTGACTTTAGCGCTAATTTTGGCTATTATTTCAAATAAGTTCTCGTTACCAGTCTGCGGCACACCCTTAACTTCAATATTATTCATACGCGACCATTGATCCTTATTATTGTTGTCTTCCTCTAACTTATCCAAACGGGCATGCAGTTGTTCGACTTGGTCTTGGACTTTCTCAACCTTAACAATACGTAGGTCCATATTATTCAGTTTTCCAGAGACTTCCTTCATAAGCTCGCCGTACTGGTTGGACAAGGTTGTTTTGAACTCGGCAAATTCATTTCTCAATGCGACGATTTCCTCTTTCATATTCTCCAGTGTGGCAAATTTCAAAGACAACGCTCGAATTTCCTGCAGGACAACCGACTCAGGTTCCAGCACAGGGGTGGGTGATACTGGCAGGACAGCTTGAAGGGTATTACCTGCCATTCTGCATCTACTGCAACGCTATATTAGCTTACGATCCCCCAGTTTTTGGTAGCCGTTTTCAGTGACGCCCCCACAATGGAAATGCATCATGAGGTTACATGATTTGCAGTGTGCACCATCGGACAACGTGTCACTGCAGACACCGCACTTGTTTGTATTCATCTTAGATAGTTTAATTGCAATTTCACAATAACTAGTGGAACTATACGAAACAAATAGTGGAATAATTTTAAAATCGACAGTAATTTGTACCAAACACAGCCGTAAGTAACCGAGGTTAACGACTGACTGATGAAAAATAGTAGGTAAGTAAGATTAAGTAATAGTTTTGTTATAAATAGGTGTAGATAAATATGTGTAGTGTTTTTATAAAACTGGTTTACGTATAGATTGTTTACGTATAGACAGAGTTGCACCGCGAGACACACCAGTACAAAAGATAGCAGATAGTAGCAACACAAACAGAAAGCTTTTGAGATGCTAACACTTTCAACAAATAGACAAGTTATTTTAAAAATCAGCGAGATAGTAAAAGAAAGTGTGATAATGACAATCTTAACTAGACAAATAATTTGTAAGACAAAACAAAATGGTTTAAGGTGTGCGCTTGCCGCCGTTTTCCAGTGCCGATGCCGCCGGTCCGAATGTGCGCTGTAAGTCAGCCTCACAGCGGATGTGGCAAGTGGCGTCTCCGAGTTTGTACCGGGCGAGAATACGGCCGCGTTTTGCCCATACAAATTACCAACCGAGGCGTCTGCCGGCCTCACGAGCCCTCCGAAACAACTCTCGATTCATCTTCGTAAGGCGCTCGTTCACATAAAAGCGTGTCGCATGGCCCGGAATATCGAGGTCAGCAGTGGTCATACCGCGTCGCACTCGTGCACCTTCCAGCAGCTCGTCACGAAGGTCACGGCGTGCGAGGCGCACGACGAGGAAGCGGGGGCGGGTCTCCACCGGCGCCGTCGCCTGCGTCGCGTTAATGCGCCTACCTCCGACTCGCTCTGCGCTCACAATGTCGCGCGCCTCAATTTTGACGCCAATCTTTGACGCAACTAACATCGCCGTGTGGATTGGGTTTTCACCACTGGTCTCGGGTATGTTAGAGATCTGGACATCATTTGCGAGCAGCTTCTGGTCTCGGTCATTAATATTGTTTCGCAGTTGCGATATCAATTCGTCCACCTCAGACGATACTCGTGGCTCAGTTGGTTTATTTTCTAACACTGCCACTCTCTCCTCCAGTCTACTCATCCTATCATTTGTTGCGTGAAGGGAGGATCTTAGCTCTGACATATCATCACGAAGCAGCTGGAATTCATGCCGCACTGTCTTCAAAAAATCCTCCTTTAATGCTTAGTTCTGCCCTGAGGATATCTAATAGGTTAAGCTTCTGTGTGGCGTCTAGGGCTGTGCTGTTTATGGGGCTGGTGTCCATCAAGTTAACAAGGCTTTCCTCAAGGTCTGCTGGCGCTGGTGTACGCGCCCTAACCGGCGTTTCAGGCTGGTTATCCCTCACCAGATTCTTAGTGCACTCAGGACAGTGCCATGGGGTCTTTAAAGGGTACACACGATGGTACCAAGACCTACACTTGTTGCAATTTGCGGCCTCATTTGCCGACATAAACTTGCCACAGCCATTGCACTTAGCCATGGTGAACTTGTTGATGTACAATCGATTTCTCCAATTCGTACACCGATAATTCAACAGATGGCGCTATTTTTAGAAACACGTTTATGGCAGTTTTAAGGGTTTGTATGGTACGGATAGACACCATAAGCTGAGCAAAGTATCGGTGTAAAGGTGCGCACACACTAAAGTTTGGTCACAGTTTGTTTCCCGTTTACGAGTAAAACACTGTTTATTTTCCTTGGGGTGTCAGGTACTTAAATATAACCGAAAATCGAAAAAACGATTTTTAGAGTTTATTATATTTAACACAGCACATAACCACTGGATAATATTGTTACTTGTACATAGCACTTAAACTTGTATTACAACAATGAAGTTTTGCAAAACAGACTTGTTTTTTCATTTATTTCGCGAGAAGTAAACAGAGAGCTTATGACTGATTGACATCCGTGACGTCACCCCACCCCTCCACACCCCCAATAAGAGAGTAACGGCCAGTGCGTAATGTTTGTTTACACAAACAGTAGGTCAAGATTTCGCCGGCGAGGTGTTGGGCGAGGCCGAAGATTGTCGAAAGGAAATGGTATGCCTATTGGTGGGAGCTTCGACCCCTGGGCCCGGCGGTGGCCCGCGACCACAGGAATTCGGTCACTTGCTCCCCGACTCAATCGATTCGGGAAGTCATGCTGTTGAACCGTGTCCAGTTCATGTGTCAGCCTCTCAGGACCAAAGCCGGGATGCCGGCCAGCACTCCCTCATTGAGACCGACGAACTTTTTCAGCTGCTTATAGGACGCCAGGCTCCATACTCCAGGAAATGGTGCAGGAGGTTGAGTAGACGCTCTCTTTACAAAGCAGTCACAGTATGTCCGCGACCTTCTCAACAAGTTCACCGTGATTCCCGTACTTACTACGTTTCTCACGATGAAGCTCATCAAGTGGCCGCCGACCCAAAACCACCTGCGTGTCCACAACTACTCCCACCCCATTTCTGGAGGCGATGATGTTCCTTCACCGCCGTCCATCCCTTTTTCGTCATGGCAGAGCTGACGACGTCTGACATGCAATTGTGGCGTTCAATACGGCCGTCGTGCGTTCTGTAACACTGTTGGATGGTGTGTGCCTTCGTTTCCCTGACCATGCAACCTGCATGGCAGTTCAACTCCGACTCTACACTTGCACTTGCATTTATATGAGTGTGCATGAACTGCACGATATCCCGACCCGTATACTGCACGCTGCGCTCCCGCATCCACTTTGTGGATGCAGAAACCCGTGGACTCTCCCGCAACTCGAGTCCGTCCACGGTAGCGTGCAGGGTTTCACGCCAGTACAATGCGGTCGTCCGCTCGCCTGACCTGGGGTTTTCGGCGGTGAATTTTCAGAGCTGCTTGTCGGTCCACTGCAGCTTCCTTCGGATCTGGCGGCGCGGCGGCTCTAGCCACTGGCCATCGCGACGAGTCCAAGCGGCCAAATCTCTTTTTAATGAGAACGTTGTAGGCTTATTGGACTGTAGATTTATTGAACATCTTCTTTTTTTGTTAAGTACCTGGTACTTATTTGTTGAAAGGCCTACATTGTCCTCCCATGCCTACCAACACTGTAATTTGAAAGTATTGTAAAAGCCAATTATTTTTAAAAGAGTAACCATGGCGTTTCTTGTCGGCTCTTCTCCATAGGAAACGACCAATTGGAACCGTGCACCTAGCTTCTGACGTTTCATAAGTGCCCATGTAGGTTTATGTGAAATAAAATATTTTGATTTGATTTGATTTGAATGAGATCCGGCACACAAGTTCTCAGCGACGGGATCGCTAAGCCACCATTCGTGGTTGCTGCGTGGAAGTACCCAACAGGCACATCCTTCAGTAACCGAAACCAGGTCCAAACTGCCCTCCGGATTTGGACATTGAGCATTCTCAATCGATCATCGGTAATGGTCCCTAGCAAAAACCCATGCAGGAACCTCCGGATTAGATGTACCCTTAAAATTTCGAGCCGCTGCTACGGCTTAAGAGCCTTTGTGATGTTGGTCAAGGCTACTTTCACATCATGACCTAATACACGTCACGAATCCAGATGCCTTATAGTCCACTCCAAGATAGCGCAAACGTTCGACGCAAGACACCTTTTTTTTTTTTTCCAGGGTGGAAATTCCTCATGGATGTCCTCCGCCCTGGGGCGGGCGGAGGGGTCTGTCAGACTCTTACTGACTAAAAACCACCCCGGTGTTCCGACTCACACCTACGCCGGAGGTCGCGGGAACGTAAAAATCTTCAGCAACCCCCGACTGGTGGTCGCGGGCCTCCTCGGGTCGGGGGGTCAGTGAGGTGTTTGACTCCCCCCGTGACGTCTAAGAGGGGCGCGCGTGAAACACTACGCGCCGCCACCTCGGGTCCTGATGTATGGGGGGCGACGGACATCCCCGAGTCCGTCGCCCCTGGACCCATTTAGGGGGGCTGGAAGAGGGCGTTTTCCGCCCTCCGCCGACGCCCGGTGCGCCTGCTGCGGGCCGAGTGAGTGGACGAGATCTCCCTCTCCCTTTCCGCAGCCTCCTTCTGCGAGACGACTGTCTCGCAGTAGGAAACCACCGCGTCCCAGGACTCATCGCTGTCGACCATCGACTCAACGACGGCCGGCAGCGAGAGGTCACTGCCTACTTCTGAGATGAGGGCACGGCGCGGCTCCTCCCAAGCGGCACACTCTGCCAGCGTATGCCGCGCCGTGTCCTCCCGGCAGTCGACGCAGTGGTGACACCGAGCGTCCGGCTCCCTGTTTATGCGACACAGGTACTTCCCGAAGCAACCATGCCCCGAGAGCACCTGCGTCACCCGAAACGACAGGGAGCCGTGCCTCCTCCCGAGCCAGCGCTCGAGCACCGGCGGGACCGCCTCGATGATGTCGAAGCACCATCGATCGCACGATCCCCACGTAGAGCTGACGAGCACCAATCCCTGGTACTTCATGGTGGACTCGACAGCGATCCGAGCCCCCCCGACCACGATGTGTGAGCCGGGTGGCGGCGCTCGCCGGGGGCCATGAAACACCATGGCCTCCGACTTGCTGAGGGCCACCTCCAGGCGACGCAAGACACCTGCCTCAGCCTCAGCGGACAAACTCGGGGTTTTAGACATAGCCTCGCTGAGCTGGATACCTATTGGCGTCCAGTGATGGAGGCGGTGTCGGACGCTCCGGGGTTCACACTGGAAGTTCTGGGCGCGTTAAAACGCTCGGAGCAGTACGGGGGCAGTCGAGATTACTCGCTGCTGTGGACGCCGTTTACCGCTGAGGAGGTGAAGGCGTCCCGCGGTCCCTTCGCCCAGGGACGTGAAATACTTTGCCTTCTGCAACTCAGGCAGAAATATTCCGAAATATATAATATATGGCTGGAGAGGTAGGGACCTTTCCGTGAAAGACCGTGTGACAGTCGCGGAATCTGTCAGGGGACAGACTCCGCGCCTGTCGCACGGTCTTTGTACCTAAGACGGAGCCTGCCCTCCCGATGCACGACAGCGTGGATTTATCTGCGCCGACAGAACACTCGAAAATTCGGCTGTGCTAGACGCGGTGCTGGGAGATTGCAGGAAGAAGCTACGTGAATGCCATGTAGCGGTGCTGGATTTTGCCAAAGCGTTTAATACGGTGTCGCATGCGGTACTGGTCGATCTGCTGAGGTTCTGCAGTTACGTTGCGAGGTTGTATGGAACTTCCGAGATTGTCTTGGTTGTGAATGGAGCCTGCAGCGGTCCAGCAAGAGTGGGTCAGGAAGTTCGCCAGGGAGACCCATTGTCCCCGTTGCTGTTGAACATAGCAATGGACGTGATACTGGCATCCCTACCAAAGGAAGTTGGCTATAGGCTGGAGGGCGAGAGTGTTTCAGCTCTGGCCTATGCCAACGACCTAGTCCTGTTTGTAGGCTCGAATGCAGTCGTCCATTGACTGTGTCTGTCGCACGGGTAGGATGATGGGCCTCTTCGTTAGCCATGCGAAAAGCGTTGTGCTTTCGATGGTGCCCGATGGGAAGCGCAAGAAGGTTCACTGCTTAACTGATCGTACCTTTAAGGTAGAATCACGTTGGCTGAGGCAGGTGTCTTGCGTCAAACGTTGGCGCTATCTTGGAGTGGACTATAAGGTATCTGGATGCGTGACGTTAGAGCATGATGTGTAAGTAGCCTTGATATACTTCTAGTTTTTAATGTTTAATCATGAATATTGACATGACTGACGCCCCTATAATTATTTTAATTGATAAATGTTTATCTTAATTCTTCTAAAGGTTAAGATGTTAATTTTCGACTCTGATTTCATTATTGTGATTATTAAACGTTATTCACTCATCATCTACAGCCTTTTCTTGTAATCCTAGACATATTACACTTTAAAAAATCAATAAAAATGTAATAGCACTGGATGGTTACACAAAAATATTTTTCAGAATTTTCCTCCAAAAACAATGTTCTGTAACGCTACTGTTACTGTGTCAATTTAATATTACCACAATAACACCGTAATAACCAATTACGTATCGTCTTCAAGATGAATAATTACGCTGGAGAAGTCCGTATTGTAATGTTACGTATCAACATTGTTTACAAATTTACTGCAATAATGGCGTAAGTATATATTACTTAAACAATTTACCTAATTTATTTTTGTAATATAATATAAATATTGTATAATATAAATTTGTAATATAATATAATATATATATGTCGGAGCGGCCGAGACGGTTATCGGGCTCACAATCATCGTCAGAAGGGCAATTATTAATTAAATTGTTCATTATGTAACTATCTGTCTATTTCGTGGCCAAAGGAAACGCGTATAAGCACTCTAACTAGAAAAGTCTAAATTAATTAGAAGGGCGCAACGAGTCCGAGGGTCGCGCTCAGTCTCGTGGTCTGAATGGAACTGACTGCCTGATCCAGGCTCCTCTGATGCTAAACTCTTGTCGTCTTAAAACGTTCTCACGGTAATACCAAGCCGACCCCCGGCCACGTTCGACGTTATTAGGTTTACGTCGTCGCCTTTCTTATCGGAAACAATAATTCATAATTTAATATCAACAAGCTCTGCGCGCTAACAAAGACCACAGTGATCTTAAGAGTTAGCCGAGGTGTAACTGACGCCTTTGTCTCACGCTGATAAGGAACTGGACGACGTGTGAGTTGACACCATCGTCTCGCGCCACGACACGGCTATCCTGACTATCACACGTCCTCGTGTGCTGCAAAATTTCACAATTTATGTTGCCACTTGCAAAAATGACAACCCTTCAGGTAGGGACCGTTCGGCTATCCTACCAACTACCTCAAACACAGAATATCACGTCTCTACAGTTCAGAGCATAACTTATAAACCAAACCCAACAAAGAACAGCATAGTCGTCTTAAACATTATAAAGACTTCAAATTAAAATTCAAACAGCAATGATAATAATAATAATTTTATCCATCAACATAACATAACGTGATAAATTTTTCAACAAGCACCATCAAGACTTTCATAAGCCTTCAACTCTGCCATTAGTCATGACAACACCACAGTGACAATGACTAGGAACACAATCCATAAGTCACAGCACCAACAGAATAAATTCTGCCCAAAGCCAAGCTCACACGGAGCACATCACACTTCACGCACCCTCAACCCATTACCGCCGCCCAGTCTCCGACCAGCTAAACTGGGTTAGGAATATGACCTACGATCGGATAACAGGAATAGGTCGTGAACAGAATAAATCTGCACAAAGCCAAGCTCACTATACAGAGCACACCATCACACTTCACGCACCCTCAACCCATTACCATCGCACAGTCTCCGACCAGCTCAACTGGGTTAGGAATATGACTTGCGATCGGATAACAGGAATAGGTCGTGATCGTGAACAAAATAAATCACGTTACGCATATTCATCATTAATTCCACTTGCACCAATAATGGCTAAACCTGACTGTTCTTTGTTATCATCCTCATTATCTGAACTAATCTCAAATTCTGTAGGGACGTAATATTCCGAGAACGCTTGTAAATGTTCGAGAGCATACTTAAGTTCTTTCAATTACTGTCCAAAAATTTTAAAAGGTATCAATCACCGTCCAGTAGGTCGATAACTACAAATGGACCACAAAACTTCGGATCTAGTTTAGTTTGATTTCATTCATGATTTTCTATTAAGACAAAATCACCAAAAACAAATCGTATAATACTGCTTTAGTTTTTATCAATTCTATGTTTGTCTTATACGGCGTTTCTATTGGTCACCTAACGCTAGTAATGTAAGAGGCTTGACCAAACTTGCTTTGGTTCTATTAACTGTCGAATGTCGAATTCAGATACATAGGATCGTGATCAGACATTATCTAAGTGACATACATAGTGTCAGATTTACAGTCGTGGGCGCAGCATTGGGATACGGGTAAACTAGAGAACTCCTTTAACCTCTACACAGTTTATGGTTACAGAGTCAATCACCAACACTAGTACCGTACCAATTAAACTTGTCAAGTCACAGCAACCGTGAATTTAGTATCCAAATAGGCACGTTACTACAGTAATAACCGAGTGATTCTTACAGTAAAGAGATTCTTAATTTCTGTCCATCAGTTCTGTTTACATTTTACCGACTTCGTGGTTAAAATGACTTTCAACTTGGATAATTCAAACATATTGAACCGCGCAAACATAAAAGTGAATCATTCTATGTAAATACCTGTCGTTTCCGCCTGTCTGAATCGACATCAATTAATTCGATAAAACCGAACAACAGTCACATCACAATAAAACATCATCTAAACAACAAAGTACTTAGCATAATTTAAAAATGCAAAATAACATTTAACAAAACCCATGAAATAAATGTTTCACCTGAGATCATGGGTAGCTTATAAAATGGTAACGACTCACCGGATGTAACACCTTTACTCGTTCTCACTCAAACACTCTGTTTCTTTGTCTAAAGTAATTAAAGAAACCAAAGACTATTATCATAATTGCGCATCGTGCAAGTCTGTCTAATGGGAATCGAACCCAAGTTGAATCAGCCAGTGGCTCGGGCCAGTTATTTGACGCGCGAGTAGCTATAAACGCAATCATGGTACCAGCTCTGTTTTTCGAACAGTTATTGTCTATTCGCACTGTTTTCACGATTAGGAGATTTCTTAACCCGCTTTTATCCCACTCATATCCATACCCAGATTTATCCCACTTCTGATGTCGGAGCGGCCGAGACGGTTATCGGGCTCACAATCATCGTCAGAAGGGCAATTATTAATTAAATTGTTCATTATGTAACTATCTGTCTATTTCGTGGCCAAAGGAAACGCGTATAAGCACTCTAACTAGAAAAGTCTAAATTAATTAGAAGGGCGCAACGAGTCCGAGGGTCGCGCTCAGTCTCGTGGTCTGAATGGAACTGACTGCCTGATCCAGGCTCCTCTGATGCTAAACTCTTGTCGTCTTAAAACGTTCTCACGGTAATACCAAGCCGACCCCCGGCCACGTTCGACGTTATTAGGTTTACGTCGTCGCCTTTCTTATCGGAAACAATAATTCATAATTTAATATCAACAAGCTCTGCGCGCTAACAAAGACCACAGTGATCTTGAGAGTTAGCCGAGGTGTAACTGACGCCTCACGCTGATAAGGAACTGGACGACGTGTGAGTTGACACCATCGTCTCGCGCCACGACATATATTTTCTTAAATTGAAAGGCTTTTTACGCACAAAATTTAAGGTTAAAATAATCTGTGACTGTGCAGTACTACACGGACAGGAAGACATCTGTATATGGTTGTTTTCTGGACCTGTCGAAGGCTTTTGACCTGGTGAATTATGACATTCTGTGGAAAACAATGTCGGATGATACAGACCTTCCACCTGAGGTTATAAGTATATTTAAAGTTTGGTATGAATGTCAGACAAACTATGTTAAATGATCAGATGCTCAATCTATACAGTATGGGCTAGACTGTGGTGTGAGGCAGGGGGGGGTTGACTTCCCCCAGTCTATTTAACATGTACATAGATTGGCTGGTTGGTGGGCTGAGTGGCACTATGGTTGGTTGTTCTGTGGATGGGAGGATGATCAACAATATTAGTTAGTTTGATGACATGGTGCTGCTCAGCCCATCAATCTGTGGACTAAGGAAGTTGTTGGCCATATGTGAGAGGTATGCGTGAAGTGGTGGGTTTTAAAGTACGCAATAATACACCCACGAACATACCACCGGTGACGTTACAAGGAACACCTTTGAAAGTCGTCAGTCAATTTAAATACCTCGGTCATGTGACACGGATTCTCTCACAGATGACCAGGATATAGATAGGGAGCGCAGGGCGTTGGGAGCCCGATGCAATATGCTTGCCCGTAGGTTTGCGCGGTGCACTGGTGAGGTAAAACTGACGCTCTTCAGAGCCTACTGCCAGTCGTTTTACTCGTGCAGCTTGTGGGTTAGGTATACGCAGAAGGCTTACAACGCTCTGCGCGTTCAGTATAATAATGCGCTGAGGATTTTGTTGGGGCTGCCTCGGTTTTGCAGTGCATCGGGCATGTTTGCGGAAGCGCGAGTAGATGACTTTCATGCCATCATGCGCAAACGGTGTGCATCGATGTTGCGGCGATTCAGGGGTAGCCCTAACAACATTTTAGCTACACTGGCGGACAAGGTCGATGGACCATTTATCAGGCTCTGGGCTGGCAGACATGTGCGTGCACATGTTCATGTAGCCAACTAGTTTATAAGTTATATCATATCTTAAAGTTATTATGTTGTACTAACATAGGCTAAGTTCATACTAACACTATATGGATCTCTTGGTCTGAAATCAAGATTTGAATTTGAATAATAATTGAAGTAAAGAAAAAAATTTGCTTTCGTTTGATGTATCAATGACCTCACTACTCTGACTCGTTGAAAAGTTATTCAACAAATACAGAAAAACATTTCTCCTGTAAAATTTAAGTTTAACGATTACCGACTTATTGCTTGGGGGCGTCGAAATATAGAATTAGATAGTATAATTAGTTTTCTATTAGAAGCACACCAAAAAAAGATAGGTTTTTTTTGGCCACTTGGCACTTCTGATTTTAACGGTATCATGAAATCTACACTAATATTATCTATACTAATATTATAAAGCTGAAGAGTTTGTTTGTTTGTTTGAACGCGCTAATCTCAGGAACTACTGGTCGGATTTGAAAAAATATTTTTGTGTTGGATAGTCCATTTATCGAGGAAGGTTATAGGCTATATAACATCACGCTACAATCAATAGGAGCGGAGCATAAATGACAAATGTTGTAAAAACGGGAATAATTATTCCTTTTTGAGAGCTTCCGTTGCGTGCGCTGCGTAAACAGTATAAATTACGCAAATATCATGTATGATGGAATGTTCCTCTTTAAAATTTCTAAAAAAAGTCCGCGACAGCATATGTCTATCTTTTAAGATTGACTCACTATAACCTTTTTTATGGTAATCAAATTTGTTCGTGTAAAAATTGTTTAAAAATTGTACATTTCGACAACAGTAAGAATTTCCACACAATTAAAGTAGGTACCTACCTAAAGATAAACTAAAATATTTTGTTTACAGGGGCAAAAAGTAGTGATGGATTGGAATTAAAAAAATTTGATAGCGACCCGCCCGAACTAGGTTAATTCAAACCTGTGTTTCAGGCCATCACTTTACATTTAATTAAATTGGGACCCTAAAATTTAAAGTTAAACTGATATAAAATAATAATTAAATTAACAACTATGAGAAAAAGCATATTGGTACATTAATGTCTAAAACTAAACCTATGTAATTTTACTTCACGGCGATCCTCAATACTAGGTTATCTAACTTTTACATCAAGGATGATATTATGGAAGCACACTTCATCTTGACTGATTACCTCTCATCAGCTAGTGCTACACATGTCTGCTGCTGATATAAACCCCAGCCTTTGAATGTTATTACATTTCTGTATATGGCTACGTTTCTGAGTTGTCAGTTTTAACAAACAAATATATCTAAAAGAAATCACCGTGTACAAAATATTCAGTGACTATTCAGTGACTTATCTAAGCACTAGGTGGATTAAATTATCCTAATAAATTGATAAATGATATCTATTTTGTTTGAACAAACAAACCAAACCAAACAATAAAGCAAAATCTTGTAATTTTTACACTCATACATTGAAATTCTTGGTTAACATGATTCTACGATACAATAGCTGATTACAAACGGTGAGATATCCATGGAAACCCTTGATTTTAGATATAACTGAAATGGACCAAACGCATACAAAGTATCATCATACCATGCTCCCCTACTTATCTATAAAAGGATGAAAGACATACTCTATTCTACATTCCATAAACAAACTACACTGGTTAATTTCACCATAAGTAAAACAAAGACTGACCCTATGCTTATGAAGAACATAGACAAACACAAACTGTTGAAGGACTTGGCTGATGCAACAATGTTCACCTTCACTAAATTAAAACTAAAACAAAAGTAATATCATATTTAATTGACATGAATGTTATTCTATTTGCTAAACAAACAGACAAAATAACCAACTCGAGTATACAATTCTATAGCTACAAACAATAATAATTAATCAATAAATATTAAAACCAATATACCCTATTATAATAGAGAACCTTAACAGTTCTTATTGAGAAAATGTTAAATTAACACAACAAGAGTTGATATGTTACAGTAAATGACAAAATAAAATATCTCACAACTAAGTCAATAACAGGAATCAGCAGCCAATATTGAAAACAAATGAATATTTGTGGAGAACCTCAACAACAAGACCAATCAAATGCTGACAAAACAGCTATACTCCACTGATCCAGTTATTAGTTGCGGATACAAAGATACAGTAAACGATTTGATACCTACCAAATTCAAAAGCCTAACCTCTCAATACCATTACAGCTAGTAAATACTGAAATGAATTAAAATGCATTACAGATTTACAAAGAATTTATCAGAAATACATATTTCAGACTCAAACAAAATAGAAAATTCAACCACATTCTGAACCTATAACTAAATGATAAATTACTTATTTCTGTAAGTGGGTTCGTACAAACACTTTTACACATCAAACTGTTACCGTTACTTATCCCACAAATGGACAGTGAGAATTCCACCATAACTGATCAATTGACAAAAAATGACAAACAAAATTCCCAGTAATAACTCTAATAGATAGGCTCTGATATGATTCCATCCTACAGGTACTGCAAGATTCTTCCCATCATATCAGATAACCAATAAAGGCTTTCATACTTCAACAGTACCATATAGCTCTGCTATACTTAACACCAAATTACCTACCAGTAGTGAGTGACACTTACCGAAACAAGATTCCTACCAACCTACCTACCCGATTACTTATTTCTCAATATATCAAGACTACTGTAAAACATATTACCTTTAGATACCACCATAAGCATATCAATAAAGGCAAAGTAATTTTTATACAAAACATGTGCCTCGAAATAATTACTTACATTAAAACAAAGGCTACTAGTGACATAACATCAGGCCATCAGGCTACTACCCGAAGGGTCGGGCAGAGATAGATGACCTTATTCAAAGGTTATAAAATTGAAATGTCAAATTAAACATTCAACAATTCCAACTGTTAGTCTAAATAATTAGCTGTGGATTCCAATGATAACTACAACACTTAAAGTGAAATTATCGGAAAAAGAAGGGGGGAGGGGGGCAGTGTGATGTGAGGACAAAGTATTGATGTCTTGTGGTTAGAACATGAACAAGCTCAAGTACCACGATAATCAGTAAATAAAAAATATTTTTGTTTTCCAAGTAAAAAAAAAAAAAAAAAGTAAAATTCTTATTTATTACAAACGAGGAAACCTCAATTCTAGCTGTTATATAGACCTGCCTAATCTAGGTTTGTGAAAACCTGTGTTTCAGGCCAACATGAATGAATTAAATTCAAATTATTTTACACTGGAACCATTGGCTCACCAAGTGCACACCTTAGTTAATTAATATACAACTTCCCCACTTAAATATAATATAACTCATTCCACTATTTAGTTTAGAATAATATGAGGTCAGGAGAAAAGATTCATACCCATAAATGCTCTCAAAACGAATCTAGTTTTTTGACTAGTTCTCAGTTTGTCAATTACTTATACAATAAATAGACACTTTCAACATATTATGTAAATTAGAAACTAAAAATAGTAAAGAGAGTAAGAGACCTGTGCGAGACCACAAAGGGAAATTAGCCAAATTAATCTATTAAATGGTGCTTGCAAAACTTAAACTCATAAGCTAGCGCTACAGAAACCTCCTACCAGGTTGTTGAATTAGGGAAAAGATGAATAGTTACAATATAATTAGCCCGTGGGGGGAATCGAATTAAGACATTGTATTCTTGATGATTTTATTAAGCAGTATAATAAAAAAAAAATAAAAAAAATTAAAAAAAGTTGCTACTTGAGTTAATTTTTTACTTGTTACTTGAGTTAATGGGTTAATTGAAACTAAATTTTTTTTTTTTTTGTTTATCATAATTTTTTATTGCTCAACTGGGCAATAATATACTTATAGATTCCGTGATAGCTATTTCTGCATGGGAGGATCTACCATGCAAAACTATGAGGTGTTTGCTTCATTATTGCCTAAGATATTTTAACCAATAACGGTCCGCAAATCTTAAGAATCGGCCATAAATACACAACATAACTATAGAGCTTATGAGCTGCAAACTCAGGCATTACACCGCATCTCAAATAAGTGAACGCTTAAGCTCACGGAGATATAGACTACGACTGCTATTTCCAGTCCTGGAAACTTTCAAAAGTGTTTAATGTAACAAATATCTTCCTGATTTGATTTTAAGTACTTAGAGAACAAACTTAAGGGAAGCCTACAAAGAAGTTGACTGTCTTTCTGACCCTAATGTCGACTCTGTGGACCAATTATTAATCAAACACTGAGACTGCTTTAAAGTTTTATAATTAGGTAAGTACTAATAGCGAAAGTGAGAGGGACATTAATTCTTCCTATTACAGTACAACACATACAGCAGCCCAACAAAGAGCTGACATCAATTGAATCAGGTACAAAGTGGGGTTATTTGATGTCAATCGTGTTTTTTCTGTTGTTAAACAATAGTTTATTATTTCTAAATAAGCAAGGCTAATGAAGGAAAATAAATAAATACCTAAATAAATAAATACCTTTTTAATAAACCAGAATATTTATAACCAGATAATTTATTAACTAACTCAATTATTGCAGTCAACTCTAAACATCTACTGTGTTAACTAATTATATGAAAGATCGCCGTGAAGTAAAATTGGGAATCAAACGAGCTTATCTGTTAAGCGAAGTCTTGATTCAAATTTTACGAACGGCGATCTGAAATATAATTACCCACCCGCCACTGGCTAACAGCCCCAAAGCTGCAATAATTAGCCTACTTAATTCACCTATACTTTCAGGAAAATCTAGTCAATTTAAGTAGGTATGTGGAACTACTCTGTACAGAAAACAGAGCTTGTTCCATACTTTAAGGATCTCTAAAATAAGTGACATTCCTGTGTTGCCAACGGTCGGGTGAAGTATTCCTATTTAAAAAATATATTTTTAATATCTTCATCTCTAAAAATCGCGATGTTACAACGTGTGTGTAAGAAATACTACTGTGTTAACTAATTATATTTCAGATCGCCGTTCGTAAAATTAAACGTACTTCGCTTAACAGGTAAGCTCGTTTGATTCCCAATTTTATTAACATTATTACCAACAAAATTGTTAGTATCAACTACATGGAACAGATTATTATAGAATGTCCAATTATATAATGTCATATTTATTTTAAATCTTATGTTATTTTCTTCCTGTGGCAAGCTGTTACTATAGGGGAATGTAAACAACACAAGTTTTGTCTTAAACTAAGATTACACAGTGTTCTATAATATTGGAGCAATTCTCCTTTGTTCACATTTCCCCTATTACCCATAAAAAATAATAATGTAGTGTCCTGGTTAAAGTTACATTTAATAATTTCCTTCATAATATCAAATAAAGAACAACCAGGCATGCAGTAATTTATTATGGAGTGTCCTGGATATTCATCTGTCAACAAGTGGCCTAAGTCCTTTCCAATCTTATCGCAAAATAATACAATATCATTTTGGTCAATTAGTTGACATTGTTTATTTGAACTATTCATAGCAGGAAATGTCAAATCAACACAGGGCTGCGGTAAGGTGGTATTGCATGTTGTCAATGAATGGTCCGGTGTAAGGACATTGGATGGTGTTTGACACTACTCACAGTTGTTAACTTGTGATTTCACCAGCTCATTCATTGCCACCACATATTCCCTCATTAGATGTTCAAAGGTATTATATTTGTTAGTCATTGAACTAAGTTTCTCCTGTAAATGGTCAAGTTCAGATTGCAAGTACGTTGTGTCAATTTTGTGTTTCCTAGTACTTTGTTTCAAATTAAATGAATACATATCTTACTGTTTAAGTAAATTTAGCCTTTCTCTATTAAGTTTAACATTTTTGATAAAGAACTTTTGTCTTTTAACCATCTTTTGTGTTTTAACAATGTATTTATTAATTTTGATGTATTTTTTAAGTTTATTTTTACTGGTGACTACCCTCACTGAATTACATGACTTTGAATCATCTTCACTTGTCAAATCTACAGTGTAAGATGGGTTTGTGGCAGAAACCATTGACGGGGGCAACAGGCATCAACTCATTGAACAGACTTTGATTCAGTGAGGCGGTGATGTTAAGATTTGTTGTCTGAAGTTCTGTTATTTGACTTTGAGTCTCATGTAGCTGCTGTTGTAATAATTTTTTGTGACTAAGAGCTTGTTCATACTCTATGCTACACTGGCTGAACCCGTCAACAACAAGTTGAAGTCTGTCCCGTTCTTCCATGGCATCAGTATATTGAGTATATATCTGAGCCATGTCAATTTTTAACTTCCTATTCTTTTCATGGGCATCAAAGAGCACCCTTTCATTGTCATCTATTTCCTTGATCAGTTGGTTACAGGACTCCTTTGAAGCCTTTCATTCGCTCAAAGCCTGATTGAGTTTGGACTCTTCGAAGCGAGCACGGGCGCTGCGAGTCATAATCATGATTTCTTACAACTACTAGACTAGGCAAGCAACTAGACAAGGTTTGAATAGACAAGAAATCGGAAGAGAGAAGGTAGGTAGTTGTGGCAGAAGGAAATGATTCGTTTGAAAGGAAATATGGGTCAGTGGGTCGTCTTAGGTTGAAATTTAGATGTAAGTAAATAAAAAAGAGTTCTGTCACCAAACCAAAACTAAGGTTATGTTTACGTTTAAAAGTTATTGGCATCAATAAGTAGCCTTATTTAAAATTAACTATATAATTCCTGGTTAAATTATAGTACGTAAACAAACGAATAGCAAGTAAAATAAAAAGTATTGTACCTAATAACAAGATGACAATGCAAAATTCACTGGTGCCGGTAACTGTCACCGATTCACATTAAAAGAATTACACTTATTTTGCACTTGATAGGTGAACCTAATACAAAATACACAATAATATCCTATTAACTTGATGAGTAATTGGAAATAGGCTTTTTAAACAAAAAATTTAATATTTAATAATTAAAATTACAAGAAGAGATTTAAATCAGCTGTTAGCTGTAGTGTTGCCACAGGAAAAAAATAATATCCAGGTATAAAGGTAAAAATATATAGGTGTCCCAGCTTAATGCGCTGTCCGTTCAGACGCTGCCAAAGGGCCACATCAACTTCAAGGACGATGTTTGTGGTGGAAGGTGTCCTTCCTTTCGTTCTCCTGATCACTTTGGCTCGCGTCTTTTCGGGGAAGAGGTCCTCAAGGAGGTTTGCGTTTTTTCTCGTGATAGCCAGCTCGATGCTTCCATTATCCAGTTCATTTATTACTCCTCCTAAGCGAATAAGAGGATTCTTCGGTGGGAGATTCAGGACCGCGAACCCCTCCCCCGCGCCCTTTATTGCCGCTCGAAATGAACAATGTATCAAGTGTTTCCTTTAATCTCCTAAAATCCTCAAAATCAAGAACCTGAAATATAAACTAAGGAGGGGGTCGAAACCCTTGAACATGGCGACCGACGGAGAATATGATATAGAGGCGATCCGAAAGGAGCGAAAAGTCACCAGAACTTTGTTCAAGAAGAACGCCAACGTGTTCGAGAAGTTACTCGAAGAACTCCATTCAGGAGACGAAACCCGTACTACAATGCCAACGATGATTACAGGTCGTCAGTACAGAAAATTATTAGAGTTAAAAAACCGACTCACAGACCTGGACAGACTTGTCAGAAAATCAATGAGTTCTGATTGCGAACACAAGGATGAAATTGAATTGGAAAACGAGATGGAAGGGGCTATGGAATACCATTCGAGGTGGATTATGTTAGACGTAAAATTCAATAGCGAATCCCAACATTTAAGTTGCGATTATCCCATGGACGTAAAATTTCAAAAACGAAATTTCAAACTTCCGACATTGCAATTTAACACGTTTAAAGGCGACTTAAAGAAAGAAAGGCTGGCTACCATTCTGGGGTCAATTTCATAAAATAGACAAAGACCCACAGATTGACACCAATGACAAATACCAGTATTTGCTGCAAGCGATGGCGGATGGATCAGAACCTAAGGCCCTAGTTGAAAGTTTCACACCAACATCATACAATGAGTGCTTAACCCAATTGAAGTCCAGATATGCCCGAGAAGAGCTCCTAATACAAGTGTATGTTCGGGAACTTTTAGGACTCATCAACAAGGTAGAGAGTTACAATTTAACTACATTGTTTGATAGAATAAGTGCCATGCTGCGAGCGCTGGAAACGCTGGGAGTCACAAAAGACAAATTCGCGGCATTTTTACTACCTATGGTTGAGTCAGCACTACCCCAAGAATTATTAAAAGTATGGGAAAGAAACAAGAAAGAAAACGAAGATATCAGTGCAAAACTGAACAGTTTGTTAACATTTATGAGAAAAAAAGTTGAAAGCGAACAGAGGATTCTATTAGCCAAGAACACACTTGAAAATAACAAATTGAACACTACACCAGAGCCAACAGCTAGTTGTTTATTAACAAACACAGATGGAATCAACACCAAGAAAAACATAATCTATGTGTGGTGTGACAAGGATTCACACAATAACCTGGAGTGTTATAAAATGCAGAAAATGACCATAGATGACCGAAGAACCCATCTGAAACAAAAGAAAGCCTACGCTATTTGTTTGAAGAAAGGACATCACCCGAAAACTTGCAAGGCACATGTTAAATGCTTGTTATGTGGTCAGCGACATTCTGTAGTTTTGTGTACAGGTCAGGAGCAAAAGGTTAGTGATAATGCTCTGAAATCCAACCTCTCCGCTACCCTCACTGAAGCTAGCAGCAGTACCACAACAGCTACAGCAAGCAATGAAACTTCTAGCACCACCATGTCTGCTGGTACGAAGAAGGGTGCAGAAACAACCTTACTACAAACAGTATCCGTTCTTCTCAGCAATGGTGAACAGCAGATGATGGTTCGTGCTATGTTCGACAATGGTGCACAACGGTTGTACATTCGGGATGATGTCACACACAAACTCAACATTCCGACTGTGGGTAACGAAACTTTATCTCATACTCTATTTGGTGGTGTAGAAATAACTTCTAAACAGTACAAAGTTTATGATTTAAATGTAACAAGCTTAGATAAAAAGTTTTCTTTTCAACTGACTGCTCTAGGACAGACATGCATTTGTCGAAATATTCCTAAATATATACTCAATACTCAATACATTATTGCAATCCACAATGTGTACATAATAAGTTGGTATGTTAAGACATCGAATCAATTATGGACCCTGTCGGGCACAGCAAAAGTTAATTTTTAACAGGAGAGAGGATGAAGGCGCTTTTTTTATATTCATAGTGAAATGTAGGTATTAGGTAACAGTGATTTTTATTGTTTTTGAAATTTATCGCTAAAGTATTCATCAATAGTGTAGTAGCTTTTGAATAATAGAAATTGTTTTAATTTATTAATAAAGATATTATTTTTATTTATGTCTTTGATGTAACCTGGTAACTTATTGTAGACTTTAATGGACATTACAAATGCACCAGAAGAGTGCATTTTTAATCGTGAAGTGGGTATGTTTAACCTGTTTTCATTTCTGAGTGCGATTTTAGTTTGGATATCTCCCCTTTTAGTAAAGAATTGCGGATATTTTCGTACAAATTTACAAATTTCAAGTATATAGAGGCAGAGCAAGGTTAATATTTTTAGGTCTTTAAAGTGGGGTTTACAGGAGTTTGTATCTTTGATATTTATTAAAATTCTAATTATTTTTTTCTGTAGAGTGAATAATGTAGAAGCGTCTGTACTATTTCCCCATAAGATTACTCCATATTTAATCCATGCGAATGCGTACGCGTAATATGTCACTAGTGCTGTTTTGAGGTCTGTTGTTTTCTTGATTTTTCGGAGGGCGTATGAAAACTTGGATAATTTCGTTCTTACTTTTTGGATATGTGATTTCCAATCTATGTGTAAATCTATGTCAAGGCCTAAAAGGGTGAATTTATTAACTGTTTCTAATTTTGATCCGTTGTATTTGGAATTTATATTTATAGGTATTTTTTGTCGGGGGTGGAGAGATTGGGTCTTTGGACGTCTAAGAGGACGGTCGTGTCGGGACCGCTCTTTGTTTAATTTTTTAGGATATTGGCATGTGGCAAGCGCCCCTCGCTTGCCAGCGAAATCGAACTCTGCAAAGTCGGTATTTTATCGGGTGGTGTGTGTTGTGTAATTATATAGTTTCATGGATTATTTTTAAAGATAGTGAGTTTTTTAAGTGATGGTGGTATTTTGTTTTGGTGGTGGTGGTGGTCGCCAAGTGTTCGTGCAGGCTAATCTGGTGAGATCTTTCCATAATACAGTGACTTGCTCCTCTCTGCAAGATATACGCCATAATTCCGTCATTTTAAGTCACTACAGGTTTAATTCGCTAAAGAATGTAAAACTTTACACCGCATTTGCGTGGGCGATAGTGTTCCAAAATCGTTATTGAGTTCGTGTCCCTTTTTAATATATACATTTTTTGTGTGAGTGTTTAGTGATGGTCTTACTGTCCCGGGCACGCATACCTAACGGCTTTGGAAACAACATCTCGCCCAGCCCCTAACGCTCGCCAGATGTGGGCGACCGCGTCGACCCTTAGGCCGCATATCAATTGGTATTTTAACTTTTAAGATACTCACTATTTGGGTATATTATAGAATCCCACAACGGTGCATCTCAACAAATGTGCCGACAGTGAAAGGGTAAACTGTAGATTGTGTAAAATACGACATAGGTACCTACTTTGATTTTTATTAACTCAAACTGCTGTCTGCAGGCTGATTGCTATGTGCAATCCTTGAAAAGGGCTTATACTCGAGCTAATATAAAACAAATATATGACGGGTGGTTATCTAGTTTTTACGCTTTTAAAGTTTAGTCAATCCTGTGCGCTATTTTCATTTACAAGAAAGAAAAAAGTTGATGAGCATGGGTAGTAAGCGTTACATAGTAGGTATGGGCGTTATTTCACGTCACTAGTTAACAATAACTGGTTACCTGGCATGAAACCAAATCACTAAATTCGAGTCCGCACACAAAAACGTGATTTTTGTAACTAGTTACATTACAATGCAGTGATCGAATGAAAAGCGAAACACGTGATTTTTGGAACTAGTTACAATAAAATACAATGCAGTGATCGAATGAAAAGCGAAACACGTGACTTTTGTAACTAGTTACATTACAATGCAGTGATCGAATGAAACGCGAGAAACGAAACAAAAGTACGTTGCGAACGCATGTCGTTTCTTTAGCCTGAATAAAGTATGAAGGGAAGTTTATTTGTGTTAGTATTACGTTAATTATGTAACTACTTGTAGCTACAAAAGGTATTCGTTCAAAAAACTTAAAGCTAACGTAACGTAATGTAACGTATTACTTAAGTAACCATTTATATTTTCTTTTCGCAAATAACTGTAAATAATTCGATATAGGTAATCAAAATGTTGAATCACCGAATAGAATTTGAAAAACTACTAAAATCACTAGTTTTCAAAACAGGTGACGCGATCCAAGTCACTAGTTACGTTACGTTTCGCGAAAATCATGTAACGACCCATACCTATTACATAGTGGCCGAACGCTGCAGGCGGGAGTAGTCCTTTTGTTATTAAGATGCGCGCCCGCCACAGTACTATCGCGGAAAGCCATAAAAGGCGCTTGCCCGCTATAGAACCCGGACGGTAACAGAGGAGGTCATCTTGTGCGCGGGATTTTGTTTTGAAAGTGGTTGGTTATGGGTTTCGGCGATGTAACTATGAACAACAAAAAAGAGGAATTCGGGCAACGTGGGTCGGGATTTTGGTCGGGGTCTTATAAATTACTTATGCCGAATAGTGCGCTTTTAACTCGGAACTATATTATTTACAATCGCATCAAACTGAGGTGAGCTGCGGCGAGCTACAGGTCGAACTTGTACTGCGACGGGCCTGGACATAAACAACGAGGATCGGGCCGATCGCGACCTGAACACGGCTGCTGAAAACTCATCAGAACTAAGAAGAAAAGAATCAAGAAAGCAGTTTATCCCCGCCAAAAGATTCACCGGTGAAGCTTGACTTAAACCATCCTGACAGAGAGAGTCCACGCTACCAACCACGCTATGAATAAACCAAGACAAAAGAAAATGCACGAAATCTTAGAAGAAAAAACTGTAACTAAACGCATCAAGAATCACAGGACGTGTTCGCACATGTTCACAGACGCGGCAAACCACACCTATTATATGCAGCAACGCAGTACAAGGCCAAATCCTAGAAAGGAGGCGACCGATTTACGCATGGATCGACAACCTAAAACAGGACATGGCGTGCTTCGACAAGGAAATCGACTTCTGGAAAGACGCGGCTGAAGAACGAAACAAGATCAAGAATGCAGCTAGCGAGATATACAAGAAACCTGAAACGGACAGCAGCGAGTCCTCGGACGAAGACACAGAAAACAGGAAATTGTAGCTTGCAGTGGCAAGGAACGAAAACGGAAAGAGCCGAGAACGCAACATATCTCCGCCAATGGATTCAACGGTGAAGATCGAACGGAGCCAACTGGCGGCGACGTCGTAAAAAGATGCCCATCCTTATATAAATATTACCCGTCTCTCCACTAGTCCATTGCTTACTCAAGGATGCATATCCGGTAGGCTCGCAAATCCTTCCTATCCCGACGGGCACGGTCTTCCCTACCATTACCCGCGCCCCCCGGTCTACTCTTTGATATGCAATGGCCTCTGTAGCACCATGAACCATGAGGCTTCAGGGGCTAGTGCAAATCCTGGGGTTCATTCGATTTATCGAGTCTGGTTAAGCCACGCTGGGGTCGGTGCATTTCATTCATTCATTCATTCATTCATAGGTATTTTTTGTCGGGGGTGGAAAGTTATTATTTTTGTCTTATTGAAGTTAATTTCAAGGTTGTGTTCGTTCATCCAGTGTGTGGCAGTGTCAAGTACAGAACTCAATTTTTGGTTTAGATTTATATTATTGTCACATGAAGTCAAGATAGAGATATCATCGGCAAACAGTACGCATGACTCATTGATGTGGTTAGGGAGATCGTTTATGTAAACAAGGAATAACAGGCACCCTATTACACTTCCTTGTGGTATAGAAGCGTTTACAGGTATTTTTTGGAACCAAATTAATTCTATTTGTTTTGATTTATGATTGTAATATTCTACTTCTACAACTTGTTCTCTATTTTTTAAATAAGATGTGAACCATTCGTAACTTTTTCCCCGGATACCGATGTTATATAGTTTATTTAATAATATATCAAATTGTACCTTATCATAAGCCTTTGTCATGTCCAATAATAATCCTACAGCGTACTTTTTATTATTAATTATATTTAGGGCTTCTTGTATATATTTATAAACAGCCAAAACTGTAGATCGGTTTTTACGAAAACCATTCTGACTATCATTGAATATATTATATTTTTCACAAAACGCGTAAACACGATTGCACATGGCTTTCTCAAATATTTTTGAGGCTGTTGGTAAGAGAGCAATGGGACGGTAGTTGTTAGGGTCGGATTTAATATTTTTCTTGTGGATCGGTTTTATTAAAGCTTTTTTTAATAAGTCGGGAAACACCCCGTCTTCAAAAGACTGGTTAAGTAGTATGTAAAAAGGCAAGGTTAATTCATCAGCGCATTGTCTTAGTAGAATGGGTGGAAGTTTGTCAATACCATGGCTTCTTTTGTTTTTTAAATTTTTAATAATTGTATTTACTTCGTAAGGATCTACTGGGCTAAGATATAATGTATTTTGTGTAGCTGAAATCGTCGGGGCTATACTAACAGTGACATATCACACCTACTTACCAAACACAACATCACTCTTTCAGACAAAAGCACACACTCAGATGATATTGACTTACTTATAGGTGCTGACTTTTCTGGTTTGGTACTTACAGTTGATATGGTGAAACTGCATGATTCACTGGTTGCAATAAAAACTAAGCTTGAATGGACTCTTCAAGGAAAATTTACAAGTTCCCCTAGCATAACTGTGCAAGCAGGTCATGTGGCAATGTTTTGTTCTGCGGATGTGTCTAATTTTTGGTCTCTTGAAACTTTAGGTATTTGTGACCCGATTGAGACCAAGACGAAACACCAACATGAAGAGGAGGTGTTGGCGAATTTTAAACAAAATGTGAGAGTCAATGACGAGTCCCTGTATGAAGTTCTCCTCCCCTGGAAGGTAGGTCACGATGAATTATTAAACAACCACAACGTCGCTTCACGACGATTGCAATCTGTAACAAAGAGATTGATGGCTAATAATATGTATGAGGACTATAACCAAGTTTTCAACGAATGGTGTGACAAAGGAATTATCAAGATTGTACTGGATCCCGAGAAAGATATTGAAACTTCTCATTACCTACCACACCGGCCTGTTGTGAAGGAGAAAAGTCTAACTACAAGGAGTCGACCCGTGTTCGATGCGTCGGCCAGAGATGGACATGGTAAGTCTTTGAATTTATGCTTGGACAAAGGAATCAACATGTTAGACAAAATTCTAAAATTGTTGAATGGATTTCGAAAGAGGACGATAGGTGTCACTGCTGATATATCCAAAGAATTTTTACAAATATCAGTGTCACCGAGAGACAGAGATATGCTGAGATTTCTATGGTGGGATGATAAGGTTACATGATAACTTACCATCACTGCCGAGTGGTTTTTGGGTTTACTTGCAGCCCATTTTTGCTTTCTGCTTCCATCCAGCATCATTTACACCAGGTGAGGGGAGAATTGAGAGGTTCGGCAGAGATTTTAGCTGACTCATTTTATGTTGATAACTGTCAAACTAGTTTGGACACTAAAGAAGCAGTCAAAAAGTTCGAGACAGAAGCTAAAGAAATTATGAGCCAAGCCAAGTTTGACCTCACACAATGGACAATAGCCCCCCAACCAGATCAGGAGGGTGATGCTGTGATATCCATATTGGGTCTAGAATGGCATACTAAAGAAGATCAACTGAGTTGCAAGATTCAAGACCTCCCACCACCATGTAAACTAGGTAAGATTACAAAAAGAAATCTCTTATCAAATATAAACCGATAGGATCATAAATCCTTTGAGTTAATTCAAAGGATTTATGATCCTATCGGTTTTACATCAGCAGTGACTTTGGTGCCCCGATTAATCCTGCAAGAAACATGGCGCCGCAAATTAAGCTGGGATGAAGAAATACCAGGTGATCTGAAAAATAAATTTATACATTGGTATGAATCCTTACATTATTTGAAACATTGTAGGATACCCAGACGACTGACAGCAACTGCATTTGATGAAAGTACATTACAACTTCATGTATTCTCTGATGCTAGTCAGGATGGATTTGCAGCATGTTTATGTTTACGATATGAAAATAAAGGTATTGTTTCAGTACGAATTATATCAGCAAAATCACGAGTGGCTCCCCCTAAAAAGTTAACCATCCTTCGTCTAGAATTACTAGCAGCTCTAATAGGATCTAGATTATTAGCAGAAGCGCGAAAAGACCTTAAGCTGAAATGTGAAGAACGATGCTGGACTGATTCAGGTGTTACCTTGTCTATGTGGATCGCCCGGAGGACACGGTGGAGCATACGGTGGAGGTCTGCCCGGCTTGGGCGGAGCCCCGCCGTGTCCTCTTGGAGGCGATTGGCGGCGGTGACCTCTCGCGTCCGGCTCTGGTTCAGGCCATGGTACGGAGCGAGAGGGCATGGGAAGCAGTCACCTCCTTCTGCGAAGCAGTAATGCTCGCAAAGGAGGAGGCGGAACGCGTGAGGGAGAGGCAAAGTTTGCGCCCTCACGCCCCTAACCGCCGCCGCCGCTGGAGACGCCCTGGGCGTCGGGAATCCCAGGCGGATTCCCGGCCACCATAGGCGCGGGCTTGCGGACGGCGAGCAATGGGTAGCTCGCCGTCCAATCAGGACCAGGCCCGGGTCGATGGCGCGTCGTGTTCCACGCGCGCCTCAAAGAGATCAAAGTCAAAGTCAAATAATTTATTTCAAATAGGCACATATATGGCACTTTTGAACGTCAAACAAAGAAATAGAATTGATTCTAGTTGCCCCTTCCAAAAGGTAGTTTTCGTATGGAGAAGAATGGGCAAGAAACTCCATCGTTACTCTTTTAAAAATGTTTTACAATATTTTGTATACATTAATTATATAATTATATGTGAAGACGATGCACCTACAATAAGATTACTGTACTACGAAAGGTAAAAAGAATTATAAATGGAGCAATAATTCTTGTGTAATAAAGATTATTCTATTCTATTCTAATAATGAATAAATTAAGTACCAGATACATGGTGCTCACATATTTACAAAGATTGTAAAAGTATACGATATTACAATAGTCCTAACATTGTTACAAGTAGTACTAATAAGTCAGTGCGTGAGTTTAAGTAATGACAGAGTGTACAAGTCTATGACATACAAATAATAAATAAAAAACTAAATTAGCTATCAGTTTGATTTTGTCCAGATGTCAGCACAATTGGCGGGGTCCGCTAGGACCGATGCCTGCCAGGGTTGCGGGTTAGTCCGGAAGGGATACCGGGACCTTGGCAACAGGCAACTGAAGGAACACGGGTGGGTTTTACTCAGTAAAAGTCTGACACGCCCTTCCGCTCCACCCAGAGCGGGAGAAGTCATTGGATGATTTCCCACCCTCAAAAAAAAAAAAAAAAAAAGGTGTTGCCTTGTGCTGGATCAAAAAAGAGCTACCATGGAATAATCACGTGGGAAACCGCGTCAAGGAAATTAGACAAAATACTAACATTGATGTGGCCAAAATCACCCCTTGCTTTAGATGAGTTAGGAGCCAGTCGTGAACTCAAGAAGACTGCAGTTTGTAATACAAACACAGTTCCAAATGAAGGTATGACAAGTAAGCTCTCCCATTTTTCTAAATATAACAAAATTATTCGAATGGTTACTTTGATGCTCAGATTCACCCACAATGCACGTCATAAAATTAAGATAAGAGGCGAGCTAAGCTGTGAAGAATATGAAGAGGGTGAAAATAGAGTAATGAGAATTATACAAGCAGAAAATAGAGATTACATAGAGAAGAAAATTCGAGGAGTCATACATTTTTATGATAAAGATAGCCTGTTAAAAGTCAAAACAAAACTTTTACTCTCAGACTTTCCAGAGACAATCAAGTTTCCAATACTACTCCCAGGCAACAACGTCATTGTAAGCATAATCTTTTATTCAGACGACTGCACTGGTTAGAACAAAAATAAAGTCATTGCCAGCTTATACTCGTATGCGGTCGCTCATTTTGATAACATCGAAAGTATTACCCATAAGTACCTCGTAAAAGAAAAAATACTCAAAATGAACCCGATAACGTGCATAGTTTGATAGAAAAAGAAATTTAAAAAAACGTAAAAGCTGGGCCTATATACATACCTGTTCAATTTGCTACCTTGATCAAAAGCGCTCGGAAATCTGGAAAGCCTTTCATAGTCACAGAACTTAATTACGAATTCTTCTTAAATCGCAAAAAACTTCAAGAACAAGTGAGCTTACAATTTCAACGAAAACATCCATAAAGCATCAGTATTGTGGAATGACCTTAAAACAATAAAATTTATCAGAGAAGAGCTGTTTCACTTGTATTATAAAACATTATACTCTGATGAGACGTTTTCTCTTATTGATATTGAGAAATACTTGTTTGCCTGATTTAAATACTAAGATTTCACTCTTTTTAGAGTTATATTGTAACCCATGCGCCTCCGCATACTTCTCACAAATGGACAAAAGTTTCCTCAGCCCGCCTATGGAGGGGATCAGCAGCACTATATCGTTTGCATAGCTAATATTGATAAAACTAGTGTCATCAATGTAGCAGCCGACATGTGTGCTACTAAGCCGCTCGACAAGATGGTCAACATAAATGTTAAACAATAGGGGTGAGCTTAAACCACCCTGTCTAACGCCACATTCCAGTGTGTACTCATCCGACAGCGCCCCTGCCCACCTCACATGGTTTTTCTGGTTTGCATACCAATATCTCAGGAGAGAAATACATTCCTCCGGCACACCCGCGCTGCCCAACTTGCCCCACAGCAGGTCGTATGCGACACGATCGAACGCCTTTGACAAGTCTAGGAAGCACGCATACACCGGCGTCCTTCTAGCTGTGTAGTATCCAACAGCATGCTTTACACTCAAGATGGCACTCTCAGTAGACAACCCTGCTCTAACCCCAAACTGGGCATCCCGCAGGTTGACTATTTTCGCGAGGTTCGCATTAAGGATGCTGTCAAGTACCTTGGCTGCAGTGGTGGCCAGTGAAATGGGCCGATAGTGAGCCCTGTTAGACGAGTCCCCCGTCCTATTTTTTAAAATAGGTACCACAATAGTATGCGATGTACACACACGATATAGCAGCAGAAACTATTTAAAAAAATATATTTAAAATGGTAACGGCCCTGACGAGTTGTGGTCCCCGTAGAGCAAAAAGTCACTAAGTCGAAAAATGGCCAAAATGACTTATCAATGTCACTCAAATCAACATTTTCTTCTCTATATCGCCTAACCGTCATTTTTGTAGCTGCCCCCGCTTTTGTTTTACAAAATGTGAAAAGTAACTAAGTCTACCCTTTGGACCCCACAGCGTAATGGGAGAAATAACTAATTTAGTAAATTATTAAACATTTATCTAAAATTTACATCACCCGAAATTAAAACGACTTAATTGTGCACTCCGCAAAGTGTGAGTTCGGCCGAACCTCCATTACCTTTCTAGGTCACGAGCTGTCCGCAGAAGGTGTCCGCCCCCTGCCGGAGAAGGTGCAGGCGATCCAGGACTACCCAGCTCCCAAGACGGTCAAGGAGATGCGTCGCTTTCTGGGTATGTTCAACTTCTACCGCCGCTTTGTCCCAGACGCCGCTCGCTTACAGTCGCCGCTTAATGTCGTACTCACAGGGCCTAAAACATCAGGAAATCAGCCAATCACAATGACGCAAGATATGCAACTAGCTTTTACCGCTTGCAAACATGGTCTCTCACAGGCTGCCTTGCTTGCACACCCAAACCCCAACGCTGAGCTTGCTTTGTTTACAGATGCATCAGACACCTCGATAGGCGCGGTGCTACAGCAGAAGGCTGGAAATACTTGGCAGCCAATTGCATTCTTCTCCAGGCGTTTGTCTGCATCGCAGAAAAAGTACAGCCCATATGACAGGGAGCTCTTGGCCATCTACGACGCAGTCCGATACTTCCGTCACATGGTTGAAGGTAGGCACTTCGCCATTCACACGGATCACAAACCCCTGTCATTCGCGTATGCGCGCAACCGAGAGAACTGCTCACCGAGGCAGTACCGCTACCTGGACTACATAGCCCAGTTCACCACGGACATCCACTTTGTTGCAGGCAAGGACAATGTCGTGGCGGACGCACTGTCGCGGCTGGAGGCAATAACTTTGCCATCAATAGATTACGCGGCTCTCGCGCATACCCAGGAGGACGATTCAGAGTTACAGGGCCTCCTGACGAACAACAACACGTCGCTCAAGCTACAAAGAGTACGCTTACCAAACTCAGAGGTGGAGCTACTCTGCGACGTCTCCACCGGTAACACCCGCCCTTATGTTACAGAACCCTTCAGAAGGCAGGTGTTCCAGAAACTTCACCAGCTGAGCCACCCGGGCAGGCAGGCCACGGTCAAATTGATCTCCACACGTTTCGTTTGGCCTGGCTTGAAGAAAGACTGCAGGGCCTGGACCAGAGAGTGCGTAGAATGCCAGAGAAACAAAGTCTCACGGCACACTTCCTCTCCCACCTCTCCATTCCCCATTCCTTCCCAACGTTTTTCCCATGTCCACATAGACATAGTAGGGCCACTAAATGTTTCTTCCAATAACAGGTATTGTCTCACCGTCATTGACCGCTTCACACGCTGGCCTGAGGCATATCCCATAGCCGACATCACGGCTGAGACATGCGCCCGCACCTTCATCACCGGCTGGGTGTCCCGCTTCGGCTGCCCCCATCGCATCACTACCGACAGGGGCAAGCAGTTCGAGAGCAGGCTCTTCCACTCCATCGCAGCGCTCCTAGGTAGCCAGCATCGGCCAACCACAGCGTACCATCCAGCCTGCAATGGCATGGTCGAACGCCTGCACCGCCAGCTGAAGGCAGCCATTCGATGTCACACGGACACCAACTGGTCCGAGGCTCTTCCTCTGGTGCTGCTGGGTATCCGCAGCGCCTGGAAAGAAGATATCAAGGGGTCAGCAGCTGAGTTAGTCTACGGAGAGCCCCTAAGACTCCCAGGGGAGTTCATAAACCCATCACTCACCGGCACCGTAGACTACACCGACTTCGCAGCGAGACTCCGTCATCAAATGGCGAAGTTGTCACCAGCACCAGCGAGTCGACACGGCGACAAACCCTTCTACGTGCCCAGCAGTTTGGCGTCGGCAACACACGTCTTCCTGCGACACGACGCCGTGCGCCGACCACTCGACCCACCTTACACCGGGCCGTTCAAAGTGCTACAAAAAAGCCAGAAAACATTTAAAATTGAGGTAAAGGGGAAGGAAACCACCGTAACCATTGACAGGTTGAAGCCCGCTTACCTCAACGACGAACGCGACATCACTCCCAGCTCGACGCCGACGACATCATCACCGGGTACGCACACGGCCCCGACGCCAAACGTCGCCGTCAAAAGAATAACCCGTTCTGGACGAGCGGTACACTTCCCGGATTACTATCGCCCGTAATTTACCAACCACGGTCTCAGGGGGGGAGTAATGTAGCGGTTAGCACTCCTAGATTATTATATAGAATCATATTTAATATCTAGTTGTAAATACTACACACGCACATTTCATAACCTATTACATCACATTTCTCGTTTGACATTTCATTCTGTCACATTCACATTCAGCTCACCATAGACATCAAACGAGAAGCATATCATTATCTATTGCATAACATGACTAACAATTATTTACAAATATTGCTTATTTACTATATCTACACTACACATAATATCTATAAACTATTTAAGCAAAACTAACAATTATATTTACACTCTTCATGTAATAAGTAAATGTATGTAACCTAATGAGGGAAACGGAACGTGCGTTGGACAGTGTAATGAGACGTAGATGATGGGCAGATTTCGATTCCCAGAGGTCATCGACCTCAGTGCACGATCCAGTCTCGAGTCGAACGCACGCTCCTCTTTGCCCCAAAATCTAGACTTCTTCAAAGCCCTAGATTTCCTGAATTAGTTCCAAATCGTTCTGTGTATAATTGTGTCGTTTTTGTACCAACCGTCTTGTGTCTGTATTTTATTATTATACTTGTATGTAGCAAGGGAGTGCCGAGGTAGGCAGTAATACAAGTTAAGACAGTCATAAAATCCTTTTATTCGAGTCTACCCCGTAACACTTCAACTTTTTGTAGTATTTCGGCGTATGTATGCATTGAATTATCAATGCATACATCGTCGGTTTATTGCAAGAAGTCATTATGTGACATATTCACTATTCTGAGATAAACGGTATTTTAGTTCGAATTAGTTAGTGGTTATGTTGATTTGCCCATATTATCCGAAATATAATTACGGTGGTGAAAAATTTAATGCTTTCAATTAGCTAAATATGTATATTAATAAAAACGAGTGAGAGTCGCTAGTCCTATAAAGTTATGTATTTTTTTTTAAACAAAAATAAAAGTTAATGACTTCTGGCTACTGTAAGTCTGTTCGGTAAGTGAATTAATTATTTCTTCAATTGTAAAAAAAACAACGAAACTCAATCAATCTTTTATTTAAAAAAGGGATAACCAGTATTATAATGAACAAAACAATGCCAGTCATTAAAACAAATTAAATTCTTCAAAACAAACAAAATAACAATATTTTACCACCAAAAACTTCCCATGTATGTCAATCTTCGAATAAACAGGTAACTAACAGAGCTCTTACTTAACTAGTTTACCTATAGACCAATTCAAATGAATAAGTAATTGGAAGTTTAATAAACAAAACGAAATAAATTCGGAAAAATAAACAAAAACAATTCTTTCTTAACAGTTTTCGTAAGCACTTGCAATAGCTAGTAGGTACTATACAGTTCAAAAGTGGATTGTTAATCTCGGAAAGCAATTGAATGTCGTGTCGACTTGACTTACGACCTTCTTCTATAAGTAGTTTCAATACTATATACACGCACACACACTCATTTTGTCTGCAACTGATAGAAGTTTGTTATTTCAACCAACATAGTATTGGCTTACTAGCTCAGTGGTTAAATAATGAGCCTTGTGAGGTGCTACTATGGCGACCCAGGATCGAATCTCACCTGCGCTGCGGTTACTTTTTTTTATTTTTATAATTACTATTTATTGTTTTGTTAGCTTTTATAATACCTAGCAGTATTTCCATAATTAAATAGTAAGTATTTGTTTTTTTTTTTTAAATTACTAGATATATTTCGATATCATTAGTGTTTTGTCTCGTTTGACTTGGTCACATAAATAATGAAAGTTTTGTAGGTAGTCAGAAAACAAAGTAAAATATTTCGATTTCTGTGAGGTAGACAGATGCAGTTCGTTACGAGTATTCACCTATGCTTAAAACGTTGTTGTTGGTTCGTGATTATTGTGGGTGACGACTGTTATATATATCTATTAGCGGTGTTGTAGTTATTCTTTTCACAATGCAGTCAAATATTAATATTGAAGTGAGGGCAAATATTATTGCGCTGCGTAAAACTGGATGCATTAACAAATACCTAATGAAACCGGACCGAGTGTAAGTGTTATCATTTTAAATATTTCATATTTTACTTAACATAAATCTAAAACAAAGACATTGTTAATCCTTTTACTCAGAAGATATATAATTTGATAAAGTTTTAAATTCAATATGAGGTCAAAGAAAAGAAAAATATAAAAATATAAATTATTTACGTATTTCGTGAATGATAAATAACTATTATGTGTAATAAATATAATGTTATTTATTTATGTTCTTTTTTTTCTTTTAATTATGAATAGTAAAGTAAACAATTTTAGTATTTTGCTTAGAGATGTCTAACAGTAGCATTATATTTTATTCTAGAGAAATACTGTGAGTTTGTGGGTCAAACTCAAGATTTACGAGGAAGGCCGGCTAATTCACAAGGACCAGTGACGTCACACGGTAATTTGAAAGATTATTTATTTCGATTAGTGAATGATAAATAATTATTATGTGTAATAAATATAATGTTATTTATGTATTTTTTTCTTATTTATGAATAGTAAACTAAACAATATTTTATTTTAGTCTTTTTTTTAGGCATTTCTAACAGTAGGTATTTCATTATTTGTTTAAGAGAAATGCTGTGAGTCTGTGGGTCAAGATATATGAGGAAGATAAAGCCGGTGCTAATTCACGAGGCGCAGTGACGTCACATGGTGATTGAATATGAAACAAATGGTTTCATACCAACGAGACATTTTGCTGAATTATTCAACACGTCATTATTAACCGTTCATCGTGCACTCAACACTGAACTGGCTTACATCATCAAAGACCAACCAGACTTCACCAGACCACCAGACTTCAATTGGGACAATTTAAATGTCTGCTTGACTGTATCGAGAATAATGGGAGTTAGTACAAAAATTAACCGTAATAAAAAATGTTTACATTATTTTAATAAGTAGGTAATATTATTATTTAGAGATTAAAATTTGAGGTTTAGTTTCAATCTTCTTTTCGTAAAGAAAATGAATACTTAAGCTATAACCTCAATACCTATTCACTAAAAACAAATAAAATGTAAAATACATAATGTAAACAAACTGCCCATACTTAACCTTAAAATCACTTATTTAGTAAGTAGGTAAGTAGTTGTTTTACATTTTGAATATATTCTAATATTCTTATTTACTGCTTAAATTCATCGATTATGATCGAAGCTTAATGTTTATGGTAAAATAAATAAATAAGTAAATAATTTAAAACCTTTTTATGTCAAAATAATACAAATTGCATTGATAAAAATATTACCTACTTGAAATCTTTGACAAAATTGCTTCTAAGTTTTTTTAAGTCTATTTAAATTTCACATGTTACAACAATACTTATTAGTAACGGTTTGTTAACTTTATGTAAAATAAATACCTACTTGGAACGAATAAAAATATTTTTTATATTTCTTATCAATCAACACGCATTTTTTTTATTCTAAACCCTGTATTGCAATAACAACATTAATAAAAAAGGCAGCAATTCTGAATATTATTATAATTGCAAATATAAATAAAAATATTTGCAAAAATTTGCGCTGCGCTATTCGAGATTAGAGCCATTTGCTTCACAGTCCATTGCAAGACGCTCACTGCTATCAGAACATATTAAATTTACTCGAATTAAGCAATGGGATAAACTGGCCAAGGTCACGCGCATGATGCGTGTGTGTGGCCGATCTAGCAAAAGTATATTTTTGTTTCGTTCGTTTAGCATGAGTACGACACGCGGGAATACGTGACGATACGGCAGTGTGTGTACTGTGTGCGTTCGCGCAGCGGAATGTTGTTGAATTTAAAGATATTAATTATGCAGATATTTAGTGTATGACGTCGTATAATTGTGTATGGTAAAAAAAAAATTGTGTACGCAGCCATTGTGGAGAAATTCACCAAAAACTGATTCCGCTGGGCGAACGTTGTCCTGGCGGAACTTATTTTAATCCATAGACTTTAGAAGAAAAGAGGTGTGTCCAAAAATTAGTGTGTATTTGTGTGTAATTGTGTATGTATGAATAAAATGAGTGCATGCATAAACTTCGGAGAAATTCAAGTTTCCGCTACGCGAACGTTTGGCCATTAGCTAGTTTTCATATAAAGCGCTTACATAGAGAGCTGTAGATTTTTACATACGTTGTTTTGAATTTGTTTATATTTGTTTAAAAAACAGATTTAGAAAAAATCGTAGGGCTTAAAAGATAAAAATATAAACGTAAAATACACTTAATAGGTCTTAGTTCTTAAAGTTCTGTACCTTGTAAGTATCTGAAACATGTTGCCAAGTATCAATGATGTTCCGTTAGTAATTAAAGAGTTAAAGGACAATTTTACCATGAATAGATCACTGTTTACAAAACAGTCAAATATCACGACGTTCTAAAGGAATTGCATGGTAAAATGTATGCCAAAAATTAGTTTATTCATTCAACTATTCACATGCAAAATTTCATGTCATTAAATTTAGTAATTAAAGAAATCAATTAAAATACTGACGAAGCATCGAAAACCTACATAACCCGACCAAGTTCGGATAGCTACAAAAAAGCGGCCCAGCCATATATCTAAGAGACGTTCTTAACCTTCCAATATAGTATTTACTAATATGGTACAGTTCCGTACACAAGCGTTAGGAAAAAATAAAACAATTGCATTTCTTGAATTAAAAATATTTTTTTAATAATAACCCAACTATCTACGATAAAAACAAATCTTCAATTAACAAGTACTTTTCTATTTAAATATCCGTGTACAAAAATTTTTTTTATTAAGTACATACTTAATTATGTTTCATTACACACTTAAATAAGTAATTATAATAACGTTAACAAACGCTTGCAACGACAGCAATAAACTTAAATGTGTTTTAACTAACATAGGTTTAATAAACGATTATGAATATAAGGGTAAGTAAAATATTTAGAGCTTCAATAATAAAATCACAGATTAACAATCTCAGATCACATAACTAGACTATTCAGTTGTTTAGGTTTGAGAGTCTGCCTAATATAAAAATAAATCAACATTTAAAAAGTACTTATAAAATAAAAAAGGTATTTACAACTCAATACCAATTATTAAATGAGTAGCAAATACAGAAAAAGACCTCAACATTTCTAAGTATAATGTACACTAGCTTAAAAAAAAATCACAGATTAACAATCACAGATCACATAACTAGACTATTCAGTTGTTTAGATTTGATCAACATTAAGAAAGTGCTTATAAACTAAAACATTGGTATAAAAAAGGTATTTTCAAGAAAATATTCTTAAATGAGTAGCAAATACAGTAAATAACCTCAACATTTCTAAGTATAATGTACACTAGCTTAAAAAAAAATCACAGATTAACAATCACAGATCACATAACTAGACTATTCAGTTGTTTAGATTTGATCAACATTAAGAAAGTGCTTATAAACTAAAACATTGGTATAAAAAAGGTATTTTCAAGAAAATATTCTTAAATGAGTAGCAAATACAGTAAATAACCTCAACATTTCTAAGTGTACCTCATATTTTCTAGTTTCAATAATAAAATCACAGATCACATAACTAGACTATTCAGTTGTATAAATTATTGCATGAGGCATTATGTTTTTGGAACTATTTTGAATTTTGCTACATAAATCGTCGTAACACTGAAATGATTTATTAGTGTACGGGGGTCTCGAACAATGCGCCTTGTAATGACCAATACCTGGCATTTGTAAAGGTGGAACATATTCAATAATAGCCAATATTAAAAATAGCTTATTATTTATTTCAATATTACGAGGTATCTCCTCTAGATTTATGTACAAATTATGTAGTTCAAAGATAATTAAATCATTTAAATCATATTTAAAATCGACAGTGCCTATTCCACAAAAATTACAAATAGGAGGATTGTCACTCCTCATACCAGATTCTACAGACTCTTGCAATTTGGCAATGCCTTTACACTTAATGATATCAATGTTTAAAGGTAGGTATTTACATTTAAAATTGCTGTCATTTATGGAAACAAGGCATTCTTTATTCGAACAACATTTCTTTCTGTTTCCAGAAAAGTATGGCAAACAGATGTCTTCAATTATTTTTGTGACATTGCATGCACAATCTATAATTTGGCACTGTCTTGCATCAAGTGTATTGTCATTAACATTAAACAATGGATTTAGTAAAATTTCTCGTTTTGCGTATAACGTTTTGCAATTCTTTTTCGTATTAGATAATAGGATAAAAAAACGAGTGAATGAATCTTTGCTAATCAAGGAATCTATAAAATTACGGAAAGAGATACGGTCAGTATATGCGACTGCGAAAGCTTGAGCCACTGCGTCAAATGCACAGGTATTAGTCACTACATTTTTGATGTCTTTCGATATTGATACGTTACCATTTTGTAAGATGTAAAGAGGCTTCGACGAGATAGTTTTTGTGTTGGGAATAACTAGACCTCTCCAGTTTTCTATTTCAACAGGATTGTCTTGAAAAATAGATTGCTCCTCGAAATCACCTATAATTTTCGTCTGTTTAACTTGATTTAAAATTATATGTTCATTCTTATTCTTAATTATCTTAGTAGCAGTTTCAGAATATTTAGCTTTATTTAATTTGATCATTCCATTAATGTAAGTGTAATGTTGTATTAAAAATTCGTCTTAACGTATTCGCTCCTGCTTTGTATTGAAATATATGGTCTTTATATCTTTGAAATGATTTTCAACATTTGAGCTACTCCCAACATTTCTAACATTACGAAAATACTTATCCATAACGCCACTCCACATTGGCAACTTTCTCAATAGTCTTTTTAATGTATCATTTATTTCTGGTAGATAATATTCGTTTTTATGTTCGTTCGGGTCAATTAACATTAAATACAATTTTTCGGTTTCTAGAATATTGTCGTAATATTGAATGAGTGGGTTTGTACCTGCATTGTTGGTGTCATTCTTTTCATCGGCTAATACAGAACATAATGCCTCATCATCGTTACAGTTATCTAAATCTTGGATGTCAACCTTATACTCGCTTATATTCGCTAAACACGCTACAGCTTGATCATATTTCTTGCATGAATGCCCATCTAAATCTAGGGTTACATATTCATGTAAAGATACAGTAACGATATCTTTGATTACTGATTTGACTTCGTCATAGGACTTAAGCAAGTGAATTTTTTTTATACAATTTATATAGAAGTATTTACATTTTTCTGTCGCTTTATCGAAACAGCTTTGTTTGTATAATTTTTTGAAAAAATGAGACTTATCCAATCTAATGTAACATGCTGGTATAGAATTATGTTCACCTTCTAATATCGAAAAGCACTGCGCTAAATATTTGTTTGTGTCGGTGTTTAAAAAACTGCGACATATTGCTCCTAATAGGGCAGACGAATCATCACTGATAATTTCATTCGGCGTATTACGGTTACGCGCCCATGTGCTTAACCACGTGGCTATGGTTTCAGTAGTATGGGACTGGGACGCCACATAACATAAAGGTATACTTGTGTTTGCAGTGTATGCCACAACGGCATACAAAAAGGTATGTTTGGGTTCTTTAGTTCTTAAATTATCGTTAACATTTGGCGGTGCAATTACTTGAAAAATCGAACCGGTTGCATCGATGGATAAAACGATGTGTGTATTTTTTAATACTTCATCATAATATTTACCTTGTTCTTGGGTCCAAAAATATAAAAAAAACGGGACTAAACTAAATTTTTGAACAAAAGAATCAAAAGGTGGACTTTGTGACATAGCATAAATGGAGAGAATTGTATTCTTATCGAATTGGAGTGCCCTTTTAACTTCGTGTCGTATACGCCTCAAAGTACTTAATTTCGGAAATGTTGGAGGTTCACATGGATCATTTATGCCTATAATTTTGTCTGCCATCTTGGCTCTAACTGCTAATGCCTTATTATGTTTTAACATTACTGCTAATTTTTGTTTTCTTACAGAATTAAGTTTATTCTTTATAGTCGAATCATGGACAAAATCTTTTTTATATCGGCTTAGCAAACAAGTAACATCTATGAAATTACTAGTTATTGGATCAATAGTGACTAAAATATTTGCTCCACATTGGGTACATTTGCCATCACATTTGATATTATTTAGCTTTAAATTTGAAGGAACGTAATTGCTTTTAAATGAAAAAGTGCATTGAATATCCGTTTTTGCCCATATGTGGTCTTGTAGCTCATTCGTCCAATTATTTTTTAACAACTTGTGATTTGTTGGTTCTATATTTCTGTACTCATAATAATCCATTAGAAATTTTACTTGAACTTCATCAGATTCGTCTGTAATATCAACATTGTTTTCATCAGAATCATCAAAATAATGTTTACTGGTGGGTATGTTTTCACAGTGGTCAAAAAAATAATTATAATGGCGTTTAATTGACAATTGTATGGCAGGTTTCTTCATGTGGTAATTAAATAATTCAGCTAACTGCTTTTGTATACTGTCATACACTTCATGGCTAACAGGAGGAACAGATTTAACAAACGTGTCTTTATGTATTTGTACTACTACTTTCATATTATTTAACGGTATAGTACTTTTTCTGCCGGCCATTTTAAATTTTTCCTCCCGTCGGCGTCGGTAGCGCCGCGCGATGCGTTGGATCAATTGGTTTGGTTTGTAGAATTAGGTCGTTGAGGTGTTCGCTTCTAGTGAGATTAAGACGCCATTATAATCTGAAACATTCATAAAAAGTATACATTTACATAGGTACATGGATTACTACATAAAGATAATGAAAAATTGTGATACTTTATTAGTTGCTTTCCTTTTAAGGGGAGTATGTCTTAGTGATATAGAATCATATGCATAATTAATTATTGAAAAACAGCCGTTATTGCCATCTCTACACATAACCCCACAAAAAGAAAGTCAATAATAAACATCTGCCTTATACGTATATGTATTTTGCATATTGGTAATAAATATAAGGTGATTATTCAATAACAATATTTATTTTCAACATTTCGTTACAATCTAGTCGGTCGTTTAGTTAATTCAGTAGTTATTCTGTAATTTTCTATTCAGTAGTTTGTCTTTAACCAGGAAAAACATCTACTTGGTTACGATTTTATTATAATATATTACTACTATTACTATTATACTTTAAGGTACACACCAAAATAATACATAAATTTTACAATAAAAAAATATAATGTACAAAGGCGAGCTTAACTCATTAATGAGTCCTCTGACAGCAAACCTAGAGCGAAAGAGAGATAGTTCTTAACAGGACAGAAAACAAGTGTACATAGTAAGAAAGGGGGGAAAAAAAAAGATAAACTACTCTAATTATAATATTATAGGTACCTACATAAAATAAACTACAGATAGAAACTAAACAAATAACAAATACATAAACATAATATATACTCAAATGATACATACTTATAAATATATACTTAAACTACAGTTTATATTGACAAAAAATGTTCCAAAACTACCAACGAAGGGCTATCGCGTAACGAATGAGTGAGTTCCACAGACGCACAGCACGAACAGTGAAAAAGCCATTATAATATGTCTAGTATAATTTATTATTATGAATTTAAATTCTAAATAGAATTAGATCAATCTGTAGATATTAACTTGGGTTTATGGTGTCTGTCCAATGTTAACGTAACACAATTATTATAATTTATATGCCTCATAAACTACGTAAATGAATAAGTGTATAGTTATTAATTTATTATAAAATCTTACCTTATATCTGTGATCAGCTTCTCACTATCACTGACTCAATATTCCTACTACATAATTATGTTAAGCTTCACTGTTACACTATAACATTAATAACACACTTTGTCAATATTATTATTATCGAGAATTGGCGATGCATAGCAAAACAACAGCGCATACGCACATTGTCCTTGACTGCACATTTGTTTGTGACTGGGGATAAAAAACAAAATCAGGTTCAAGTTCAACAGCAAAAACGAATACGCGCGGGCCGCGGCCAATGAAAACATATTATTGCCCTCTCTTTTCTTCAAGGATGGAAGTACCGTTTCAAGCGGGAAGCCGCGCGCGTCCTGTTCGACTAGCAGTTTGTGGAATATTCCACAGACGTTAAATTACGTGCGTTCACAAGAATATAATTAAATCAAAATATTAACTTTTAAAAAATGTGAATACCTATCGGAACTCCGGAATTATTCCAGTCAATTCTGGAGCTGAAAAATCAGAACAATTGAACAAAAATTTGGTGTACAAAAATAAATGACCTTTAAATTATATCGAAACAACAATTGTGTTATCACCTATACCAATTCAATACCGGTATTATACGGTAAATTTTGGGATGTTACCTAAATATATTGCATGGACGCTTTTTTGTAGCTATCCGAACTTGGTCGGGTTATGTAGGTTTTCGATGCTTCGTCAGTATTTTAATTGATTTCTTTAATCACTAAATTTAATGACATGAAATTTTGCATGTGAATAGTTGAATGAATAAACTAATTTTTGGCATACATTTTACCATGCAATTCCTTTAGAACGTCGTGATATTTGACTGTTTTGTAAACAGTGATCTATTCATGGTAAAATTGTCCTTTAACTCTTTAATTACTAACGGAACATCATTGATACTTGGCAACATGTTTCAGATACTTACAAGGTACAGAACTTTAAGAACTAAGACCTATTAAGTGTATTTTACGTTTATATTTTTATCTTTTAAGCCCTACGATTTTTTCTAAATCTGTTTTTTAAACAAATATAAACAAATTCAAAACAACGTATGTAAAAATCTACAGCTCTCTATGTAAGCGCTTTATATGAAAACTAGCTAATGGCCAAACGTTCGCGTAGCGGAAACTTGAATTTCTCCGAAGTTTATGCATGCACTCATTTTATTCATACATACACAATTACACACAAATACACACTAATTTTTGGACACACCTCTTTTCTTCTAAAGTCTATGGATTAAAATAAGTTCCGCCAGGACAACGTTCGCCCAGCGGAATCAGTTTTTGGTGAATTTCTCCACAATGGCTGCGTACACAATTTTTTTTTTACCATACACAATTATACGACGTCATACACTAAATATCTGCATAATTAATATCTTTAAATTCAACAACATTCCGCTGCGCGAACGCACACGTGTGTACTTACACGTACAGATGTACAGACTGTATCGTGTGTTCAATCGACAACGAGTCTTAACGTGCTAATGCTGTTTTGAACCGGACCGTACCTATTGCAAATACTGACGACAACTTACATAATCTCAAAAGTTATCCATAATAATAAAATTAAAATATTTTTCTTCTCCGTACTGCTATCAATCTTTTTTTTTTAATAGAAATATAAAAACATTAGATACTAAACATTTTCTGTATCAGAGATTTCTTCCTCAGGAAGATAATCCGGACCTTCTTTGTCAGGTAAATTATTATACCAATGGTGTAGTTCTGCAGGTATAATTCTTTCGTTGCACATTTTTATTAAATCTTTTTTCTTTGATTTTGTAATTGGAAGCTTCCTGGTATATGCTTTTTTAAGGCAATAGCTATTGTAATCAAATACACTTTCAGTTTCCTCATGCTTGCGTTTTCGCAGGTTTTTAGTATTAGAAACAATCGGTGTTTCTTTTTTCAATACGTCCAGTTCTTTATAATCGGAAACGAAGTCATACCTATATTGGACTATGTTAGGCCGCTTTTTTTCAAACCTGAAGCATTTAACCTTCAGCCACTGCAGCTTTTGTCCTTCAGAGTCAATTGACCTATTGACCATTAAGTTGTTTCTTAGCTCTTTTAGGTCCAAGATATCAGAGTTGCTCATTACAATAGGTTCATAGGGCTTCTTTGCTGTTTTTTTCTTGTTTAGCTTTCTGTTCGATCTAGCCAATCTTATAACATTACAGAAGTCTATCATAGAAAAAATTGGCATTAGACGCATCTGATTTTCGATAGCGCTATGCATACTATCGACCTCCATATGCGTGTGACCAGATTCTAAATACTTATGTTCGATCACCTCGAGGTGGGTAACTTGAACTACGTATAACATTAAGCATAACAGAAACTGGTTACGATTTTGATCTCCGCAAGTATCAGAAAATATAGATATTTCGGTCACTGTTGGCGGTAGACGTTGGATCCAAAGATATAGTGCGGTTCCCACTTCATCACTTCCTTTTTTCCCATCTACTTCAGACCACCGGTAACAAAAGCCATCATTTGGAGACCGGCCTTCATAAATGGTAGCATTGTAAACGTTTAATTTACGCAGGTAGTAAACTAGAGAAACATTACTAGTCGGCAAGTGCAATATCTTTTGCAAGTCGATCGTAATAGAGTTAAAGCTGTTATCTTCATTCGCCCGAACTTTATCCCACTCTTTAGCTTTTCGACTTTGTTCTTTTAAAAACATGTGCTCATCATACTTTTGCTGCAAAACAGCAAGGTCGGAGGCGTCTTCAGCTTTGGCTCGGTTATATTTATTGCACATTAAACATTGGTCCTTCTTGGGTTTATGAAAATCTAAATTGTACTGAGTACAAAAAATATTGCGATACACATTGATGGAAACAGGCGTTTTAGATGCATTTTTACATTTTTCTTAGTACAGTTCATACATTTTGGAGATGGAAAGATTGCTATCCAAATACATTTTAGATGATGTTTTCCTGCAATAATGCGACTCCATCTTAGGGAAAGCCTCGATGTGTTCTTTGACGACTTCTACATCTATTTCTTTTGTTTTATTGACTGGTTCATGCTTACCACGTCTGTCCTGACCTTCAAAAGAGCCTGATGTTCCTACTTCTGAAAATGCCTTATTAATGGGTCCATTGGATATACAAAGAGTGTTTCTAAAAAACTATTCACAAACCCTGATCTTTCGGCCGTCCTTATTAAAGTAATAATAACGAGATACAGTCCTCTTCCTGGTTGCATTTACAAAACGTCTCTGCGGTGCCTGTACCATAACATTCATTAGTATAAAATCTTTCTGTCGACAGTAATCCGATGGTGCCCAGTAAGACTCACAGATTTCCTTACGATCTTCTTCAGGAAAATTTAATAAGCAATTTAATTTACATTTACACTCTCCGGATTTAGGTGCTTTGGGAGGCTGTGTCTGCTTTTTGTAGTTTTTGTAAGGTAAGCTTTGGGAACGATTTCTTTTTTGCGCATTTCGGTCATAGGTATCTATTCTTCTTTTGTGCCACCTTGCTGTCTTAATTTTTTTTACTGACGGGACAACTTCGGATTGGACCGTTTCAGTGTCACTATCAATTTCTATATTTGTTGTAGCTAAGTCTTCTGGATTCTTCCAGTCAGGATCAGCAACCGAATCATCCTACAAGTATGAAAACCAGGTAAGTATCTCATTAGGGTATTTAAATAGCTACTTACCAATCAACATACATAGTCCCCTCCCCTTCCCCTTCCCCTCGGATCTCTGTGCGGTACAGACGTGATTTAAGTTAGCTATATTGTCAAAATTTCATTTAAATCATTAAAATCAAATACCAAAAATCGTGGAAATACCAGGCGCTCATAAGTAGCACGAAGCCAAGAGTAACCAGTGTGCGACGAGCATCATCTATATGAGTTATCCCTACGCACCAACTCAGTGAGTAATTTACTAATTAGCCAATAAGGTCAAAACCACACCCCTCGTCGCTAATCACCAGCACTACTTGCGCGCACGCAACGAGACGGTCACCGCCCACCAACCGTACCGGTGCGCACGCACTAAGAGCGTAGTTGTCGCCTTGTACCAGGAGTATTCTTCTTGACGCATTTGCGACGCTCGAGTGAATCTAAATAAATATGCCGCTTCGACGTACTCCCCCACAAGTAGCAACCTCCTCGGAAGCTTTAATCTCCCCGTACCACGGCGGCTCTGAACCGAATATTCCCACTTGCGGTCTTGATGTTAGTGACTTCTCAACAAATGTTAGTACGAGGGTTCCTAAACGGAAATACGACCAAAAATACAAAGAGGAGTGGCAGTCCTTCAAAACAGAGATTATCAGTACATTGAAAACTTGGTCTGATTCTCAAAATAATAAGATCGACCAAGTAGTGTGAACGAGATCCGGCAAGAATATCGCGAACTGCGTGAATCAGTTGAATTTAACTCAGGAAAGTTCGACGACATAATTGCGAATTTAGCTAAATTAGAGAATGAACGGCGCGATAACCAAAAATACATACAATTACTGGAAAATAAATTAGAATCTATGGAGAGAAGTTTAAAAAGTTCAACTATTGAGATACGGAACATCCCAATAATCGATACGAAGGAGACCACAGAAGATCTGATCAACGTAATTAAAAACTTGGAAAAAACTGTCAGTGTAGACGTTGAATCAACAGGTATCCATGATATTTTCCGAGTAAACACCAAAACGGACGGTTATAAACCTATAATCGTTGAGTTTACCAGTAAACTAACGAAAGAAAGTATGTTATCTGCCGTAAAAAGTTCAATCAGGTCAATAAGGATAGCAAACTAAGCACCTCGAACTTACAAATAAAAGGGCCACAGACACAGATATACGTAGCGGAATCTTTAACTGCAAACGCGAAGAATCTTTTTTATTTGTGCAGACAATTTGCTAAGGAACACAAATACACTTTTTGCTGGGTAGCACACGGACGGATATTCCTTCGTAAAGCCGAAGGACAGAAAAAAATTCGAGTTGATAGCGAATCTGATCTCAATAAGCTTAGAGGGAAACAATGACTATCCACTGCAAGTAACAAACTTACCAAAACATGTTTGTTACCATTTTTAGTTATAACTTTTTTAATTTATTATTTAATTTTTATGTTCACTTTTATTACTTTGAAGCATGTTAATTTTTCATTGTTTTTTGTCAGAAGCAACACAAACTCCACTAAACTGTTCATTGACAAACTCTACACTCATCTATCTCTTAGAACACACACTACTACACCTAAGGCTCATGTCACCACATTCTCTCACGGCATATATACCCACTCAGCAACGGTACCCGTTAAAACCTTATATTTACCCCAGGGATTTATAAAAGTAACTTTTATGCACTTACGGAAAATTCGATCATAATGCCCAAATATCAATCAATAATGAATTGGATGAGTTAACGGTCGCTGACTCCAGGACTTGTGATATCGACGACTGCTCCAGTTTAATTTATACCGAAAACTCCCCTTTGAACATTATTGTACAAAATATAAGAAGTGTTAACCGACATTTTTCAGGATTGCAAACACTCATCACACGATCAAAAGTTGACTGGGATGTGATCATTCTAACGGAATGTTGGATATCTCGGACACCGTTTATTCCACTCATAAGTGGTTACCAATTCGCAAACACACACAGTAACAGGACACAAAACGAGGGCGTTATTGTTTATTATAAATCTACCCTTACCTATAAGATATTAGAGCCATCGCTTGTAGATGGTAATTGTCTGATTATCATTATCAATCCGCATACTGTGGTTGTCTGTGTTTATCGTCCACCAGGGGAAAGAAATGTCTCTAAATTTCTTGAATCACTAAACGATATTTTACTAACTTTATCGTCATACAATAATATTTTCCTTACTGGTGATATTAACATAGACATAACGCCATCTTCTTCAGATGCAAGAGCGGAAATTTACCTTAATCTATTAGCCTCTCATGGTATGTTGCCTGCGTATTATATCCCCACCCATTCTCAAACATGCCTTGACCACGTAATTGTCAGGGCAAAAGTTTTGGTGAAATGCTTTGTTGCCCATACAACCCTAACCGACCACTACAGCGTCATTATAAGCCTTTCTCATATAAGCTCCTCACACCATCTTCCAAAAATAATAAGACGTATTAATTATCCATCCCTTGATGAAAAAATTAAAAGTATTGATCTCGACAGTGTTTACTCTTTAATTAGGCCAAATGAAACTGTATCTTTCTTCCTTAAGACCCTAACCACTTTGATGATTACTTCTACTGAAAAGTTCACTGTTCCCAGACGTAAGCGATTAATTAAACCATGGATTACTCCTGGACTGCTACGATGCATGCGAAATCGAGACAATCTTCATCTCAAGTCTAAAAAGCATCCAAATGACGAAGTTACAAAAATAACCTATACGCGTTATCGCAACTTTTAAAACTTTTTACGTAATGAAATTCTAAAAAAAGTTAAACAAGAGTATGATAAGGCTGAACTCTCTAAATGTCAGGGCAACACTAAGAAACTGTGGGACACCATCAAGAAAATTACCTACACCAGTAAACAGAAAATTCCACCCATGGAGTTGATTGATCCAAATGAGCCCATAAACTCCGTAAATAAGATTAATGAATTCTTTGTAAGGATCGGTAGCTCTTTAACGGGATCTATCACAGCGTTTGCCCCCACCACACACCAGACTTCTACTCTACTGCCTTGTCTATTCTCCTTTGTCCTTTTGTTTACGGATGTGGATGAGATCAAAATCATCATAGCATCTCTTAAAACCACTAGTGTAGTAAAGTATGACGACATCCCTAGTGAATTAATAAAAAGATACTGTAACTTATTATCGGACCCTATCGCGTTTATCTGCAACATCTGCCTTTCCACTGGGGGATTTCCCTGTGATCTCAAGAAATCCCTAGTTCACCCAATTCATAAGTCTGGTAGCAGAGACTGTGTCAATAACTATCGTCCAATATCCATTTTACCTACACTTTCCAAAATCCTGGAGAAAGTTATTAACAAGCAACTAACCAATTATTTAGAAACAAACAAACTTTTATCTGACAATCAATATGGTTTTCGGAAAGGCAGATCAACAAGCGATGCCGTACATCAACTTACTGATACCATAGTTTCTAGGTTGGATGAGAGGAAAAAAGTCCTTACTATTTTCCTCGATTTGGCGAAGGCTTTTGACACCGTCTCTGCGCCACTCTTACTGAAGAAGCTTGAACACCTCGGAATTCGTGGCAAACAGCTAAAATTGTTCGAAAGTTACCTGAACGGCAGAACTCAACGTGTTGTAGTCGATGAATGGTTGAGTGATGACTGTGAGGTCAATATCGGTATTCCTCAGGGGAGTATCTTAGGGCCTACCCTCTTTTTAATTTTCATAAATGACCTCTGCCAGTTAAACCTTACTAACGGCAGGATTATAACATTCGCGGACGACACGGCTCTTCTTTTCTATGGAGATACTTGGGAGGAAGTATACCACTTTGCTCAGATGGGTTTCTCGCTAGTTATGACCTGGCTAGGGAAGAACTTACTCTCACTTAACACAGACAAGACTAAATACATAGTATTTAAACTAACAAATACTCACCTCACTCAAAACCCCTTATTAAATATCACAGCCCACTCATGTAACAACAGCTCTTCCTACTCATGCTCATGCCCAAAACTCGAAAAAGTGGACACTCTCAAGTACCTCGGTGTGACTATAGACAAAAATCTAAACTTTAATTCTCACATCGATCTGTTGTCCAAGAGAATTAGGAAGCTTATCTTCATTTTTAAAGGCCTACGACGTGTTGCTGATGCGAAGGTTCTTAAGACAGTATACTTTGCACTTTGTCAATCTGTAATAACCTATTGCATCTCTGTTTGGGGTGGTGCCCCTAAATCGTTTATGATTAAAATCGAGCGAGCACAAAGAGCAGTGCTAAAGGTAGCTCAGGGTTTACCGTTTTTTCACCCTACCTCTGAACTCTACGATAAGTGCAAGGTTCTTACTGTTCGGCAACTATTTATTATTCAAATAATCTTACGTAAGCATTCTTCTTTAAACTACAACGCATCCATAAATGCTCATAAACGTATTAAAACAAATGTATGTCCCACTCAACTGTGCAGAAGTAGTCTTTCGCACCGTAACTTTTGTTTCCTTGGCAGTTATTTATACAATAAAAATATTTTTAAAGTAAAGTGCAAGCAAGTTCTCACCACGTATTTACTGAGCCTTGATTACGATAGCACTGAAAGCCTCCTTATTGTTTTAAGATAAATGTGTTCTCAGCCTGTCCATCACACCACACTAAACCACACCGCACCACACCACACTACACTACACCACACCACACTGCACCACACCACACCACACTACACCACACTACACCACACGACACGACACGACACTATAGCACACCACACCACACTCCACTAGTACACGCACTCTTTATTAATAACTTTGAATTTTCTTTTTACTTTTGTTTATACTATATTCTACCAAAGGTAAAAATAATTTGTTAATTCTGTCAGTAAGATTAAAATACTTAAACGCTGTTTTGGGGGGGGGCCTGGTAATCTGTATGACAGGTTCTCCTAGTGCAGATACCAGTCTCCCACAAAGGATTTATCAGATAATGTAATCTTTATATTTTTAAGGCGCCTTTGTGGAAGAGAAATAAATGTTTATTTATTATTTATTATTATATAGTTCACTTGAATGCACCACTAAAACAATCATAATATGAAGGAACTTACTGTCATCTTCAAGGGACACAACATGGTTGTCATTTTTGTCTGGTGGGCTGATATTTTCAGAAACATTGTCTATCTGGAAGAGAGAAGATAATATATGACTTGGTTCTATTAATCTATTTTACATCATAATTAGTTATTTAATGATAAATATGAAAGTCCTTACATCGGACAGCTCTTTGAAGATATTATTATTTTCTATGACTTCGCTGTCGCTTTCGTCAGACGATAGTACCGTTTTACTTATTGGTCGACCTATGTTGCTGGCCATTGTGCATGGCGATGGCGTATTTTCGATAATATCACTTGAATGCTGAAACAAAATGACCGAGGTAAGTACATTTATTACATTTTATAAGATAGAAGCGAAACAGATGGACTGAGATTCCTAATCTCTGCCAACCTTCCCTGAGAGAAGGGCGATAGCTATAGGTATATTATGCAAAAGGTAAGTATTAATTGCATGCACTCACGTTACACCGATCTCTGAGGGAGAGATATAATTCATTCCATAAATATTATGAACCAGTATTTAGATAAAAAACTTACATTCAACGTTGAGTCATCACTTGAAACCTTCCGTGATTGTGCTTCGCGGTATTCTGCATCACGACGTTCTATTACTGGAGGTAGTAAGTTCTATCAACAAAAAATACCTAGATATAACAAAACCACCATCATATGAGATAAAAAAAGATAATCTCGTAAAATGTACATAGGCAAATAATGGTAAAGCCAAAGTAAGTGGAGAGATTTTCCGTAGAAACTTCCTCTACAATAATATTAATATTATTATTCTCCTTATTATGGTTCAATTGCTCCAACATCTTGCTTCCTCGTCCTGGTTTAAAACATTTATTTCGTTGCATTTCTTCAGAAATTATTAACTTCACTACTAACACGTGTGGTAGTCAACGTATCTCGCCGCGAACTAGCGAGCGAGCCATTTAGCCGCGCGCACGCAAAGTTCTCTTTCACCCCGCGCAAACCCACCCTCACCCGCGTTCGTCCTTGTTCCTGCGTTCCCTAGACAAACTGTTTTGTCGCATTTACTTTGCCATGAATAACTCACTAAACTATAATCGACGATCTGTGTAGCCTGCAAGAAGTTACTATATTCTTTTAATCGATAATAATTTAATTAAATTATGCGATCGACAAAATAAAAGGTAACTAAAAACAACAAATGGTTTTAGGGAAATCTTAATATTATGATTTATATAAAATTAATTTCGATAAAATTCACTAAGATTATTTATTGTGCGTTTCTGATAAATTATTCATTACAGAAACTAATTAAATGCAAATAATTAACTTTATCGAACCTAATTCTAAGCTATTTATGCTATACTTGTTTGGATAAAGTTAATTACATGGTGAAAATGAGTTCTGTATAATATGTATGTCGTTTTTTAAATAATTATGTATTTAATAAAAATAACTAGTGCAGCTTAGTGATTCTTTGTAAATACCTGACTTCCAAAGTTGCAGTTATGGATTTTATGACAAGGCCGTAACGCCTAAAATTGACTGGATAGAAATTAATGAGTTTTTGCATTTTGTAGAATGTGTCAAAAGAAGTCCATTGTAGAAAAAAACGTATTTAGTGATTTTTTGCAGTTAATGAGTTCTTGCAATAAGCCGACGACATATGCCTTTAGGCAGTTTAAAAATCACTAAAATAATTTAGTGAGTTTTTAAAGTCAGTAATTTACTAAAATACACAAAAGCGAAAATTCACTAACTCGAATGAGTGACTACTCACTCTTTATTTTTAAAGGATTTGTATAATACTCCAAAAGCGAAAAATCATCAACCCATTTTAATGTTTTTTTTTATTTTAAAAGTGGAACATGAGATCTATTGCGAATAATAATTAAAGTCTTTTAATTATTATTTATACAACTTCGACGTACATGGTTACAATTAAGGTAAATTTCGCCTTCTGCAGTTAGTGAGTTTGTCGCGGCTATAGTGACGAGCGCAGTACGTGGTGAGTTATTCGCGGAGTCGAAGTCGAATCACGACACTTTTGGTTCATCTAATTTAAAGATCGGATGTGCAGCTGGAAGTTATTGAACAAAAATATTTAGAGAGTGGTCACACTCATTCATCATTTCAAAATCAAAATCAAAATCAAAAGTCATTTATTCAAACTAGGCTGAGAATCAGCACTTTTCGAACGTCAAAATTACATTAGACAGTCCCCCAAAAACGCCCACCCTTCACCACTCCCTAGTGCTTTAGCTGGGAAGAAGAAGTAGCGCAACAAACTCCCCAGCAGCACAGCTGTCTGTTCAGTTAGAAAAAAAATGATTCTATACAAAAGTATGCAAAATCATTTACATTATGCAACACAAAACATTTTTTTTTTTTTTTTTTCATCTTGCAATCGGTTGTAAACCTTTAGCAGATTTGTTGTGCGGATATTGACTGCTGAGGTCCATTCTTCCAGCGAAGATTCTGCCTCTCAAAACTCATTCAGTAAAAAGTCCCATATATGGTGGCGTTTGAGCCTTTTCATAGATGTTGGTTCACTTAGGGCTATGGCTAAGGTGTTGGTATGTGTTGACTACAACACTAGTTATGTGTAGGCGGGGGTTCAGTTAAGTTAAGGGTGACGTTGTAAATGGAAAGCCACGAGTCAGTAGGAATGCAAAGAATATATTCACTAAACACTGAAATCACAATAATCACAATAGCAACAATAATCACGGTCTTACGCACTAACAATATATTTAAGCAGAATATAATAACTAATGAGGAAATCTATTATTTAGGATATCTAGATTTCGCGGCGCAGGAGCACAAAGACGCGTGTTGGTCCGAGAGAGAATTTAAGACGACTGTCTCGTTCGCGAACTGGATGTCGCTACGTCCCCGTAAGGGGACGTGGCGTGCGGGGTCGGGGCTTCGCCCCCCGCCCGCGGAGGCTATACCGTGGCCCGCAACTGCGGGCCCGTCACTATGTTAGCCTATTCGGCATATGGTATTTTTCGGACGCGTTAATTATAACGCGTCCGTGTATTTGGTTGCTATGTGTGTTTCTGTAGGCGCGCCACGACGCTATGTTCATAGCGTCGCTTTCTTCACGACATCTCGGCGGTCTGTCACCGCCAGGTGAGACCCCTAGTTACCTAGGGGAGGCCCAGCGGGTGACGACCTGCGACGAAGATGCCGGCTCGACGCTCCTACAGGATAAGGTGTAGTTAACCCCCGCCCCGGTCACAGATCTAGCCGTTCGCGGTTTGGGGGGTAAACTGTAGTGTATGTATGAGCGGCTTGTATTGTAAAGTACCGCCGCTCAATGGCTGCGTGCGTCGCGGCCCGCGTCGCGCCCGCACGGGTTATATTTAGGCGTCTGTGTAGTGGTGGTTGTCTGTGTTAGTTATGCAGCATGCCTATATTAACTTAGCACACGCTACGTAACATATGTATGAGTACATTATGTGGAGTCATTTTGTATCGGGTGAGCCGCGTGTAACCTGGGTGCGGCTCACTCGGGGCGTCAGTCCGGTGTGGAGGGGGCAATGTCCGCGGCCAGGTCGCGCGGGAGGGGTCTAGCGTCGGGGGGGCGCGCATGCAACGGCGCTATCTGCCTGACATGGGGCCAGGCAGATGCGTCGGCGCGCGCAAACATTCCCTTCGCCAGGCGCCCTACAAAAACATCCAGGCTCTCAATCCCGAGGTCCCGGTGAATTATGTCGTTCCTCACGAAACGAGGGGCGTCAACGATGGTCCGCAACGCATGGTTTTGCTGCGTGCGGAGCTGCTTGCGGTGTCCCTCGCTCGTGAGGGCGAACCACGCAGGGGCGGCGTACGTCAATATGGGGCGTACGTATAATTTGTACACCCCTAGTTTGACGCGCGCTGGGAGGCGGGATGAGAGCACAGGACGAAGTAGGTTGCGGGCAACCCTACCCTGCGCGACTACATTGCGGACATGTTGCCCCATCGTGAGCCGACGATCGATGGTGACCCCCAGGTATTTCACCCGGGGCGACCACTCGATGTCGGCCCCATGCAGTTTCAGGGGTGGTGGGAGGGGCGCGAATCCAGTGATTAGCGCCTGCGTCTTACCCACGCTAACCGAAAGCCGCCATTTCGACAGCCACTCGGGGAGCAAGTCGAGGGCGCGCTGCATCTTGACCGCCGCGTACTTCGCATTAAGCGATGTAGTGATGTACGCGGCGTCGTCGGCATACAGCGCGAGCATCGAGTCTGGAGTGGCGGGAATGTCATCGGTGTAACGTGAGTAACACGCCGGCGACACGCAGCTGCCTTGTGGCACGCCCGCGCGCACCGGGCGGGCGCTGGATAGCGCCCCGTCGACCACCACTTTGAATATCCTGTTGGAGAGAAAACTAGACACCACCTTGACCACGCAGCGGGGCGCGTCGGTGGTGGCCATTTTGTATACTAGGCCCTCGTGCCACACACGGTCGAAGGCCTTCTCCATGTCGAGGAATACTGCTACTGCGTACTCCTTCTTATTTTGAGCAGTTGTGAGGTGGTGCAGTACCCTCGACAACTGGAGCGTCGTACTATGTTCAGCCCGGAACCCGAATTGCTCCGGACGTGGCTCGATATGGGGTAGGAGATGTCGCAGCAGGAGGGCCTCGAACACCTTGGAGACCGTAGGCAACAGGGTGATCGGCCGATAGCTCTCCGGTTTGAGAATATTCTTTCCCGCCTTGGGCAGCATAATGACGCGCCCTTCCTTCCAGGAGGCGGGGAAGGTCCCGGTGCGCAGTATCGCCGTAAACAGGCGCGCCAGTGCCGCTACTGCACGGTACGGCAAGTGGCGCAGCGCTGTGTTGGTGATACCGTCCGCACCGGGGGCCTTTCTAGGCTTCGTCCTTAGAATGGCGCGTCTGATTGCGCCAGGCGAGAAGAAGATAGGATTCTCCTCGGGAGCTATCGGCGTTGCGAAGTAGTCTCCCAGGTGTTTCTCGACTGCTGCGACATGTTCATGGTCGCTAGTCGGGTTCGGCTGGAACTGACGCTCCAGGTGGATGGCGAAGACCTCCGCCCGGTCATCCGCCGTATATTTAAGGGCCCCGCCGCTGTCCAGTAGTGGTCGCACCGGGGCTGGGGTATTCGTGAGCTGGCGGCAGAGTTTATGTATAGACGGCCAGCTGTCTGTAGTCGCGTCTATACGTTCCTCCCAGCCCGCGGCGGTGTGGGCCTGTAGCTCGGCCTTGACCTTCTCCGCGAGACGGTTGAGCTGTCTCTTCAGCGTTGGGCATCTCATTTGCTGCCACTGCTTGCGTAGGCGCCTCTTCACGGCGATCATCTTCGTGATGTAGGCCGGCAGGGGCGGCAATAGCCCTCTCCCCTGCGGCATCGTCGCTGTCGCCGCTTCTAAGGCGCTTTGAATGCAGGCAGTGACATCCCCCGCCATCTGGTCCACGTCCGCGGAGGTGACGATAGGCCGAGTCGGCGTGGTGGTGTCTAGCATCTCTCCGAAGGTAGTCCAGTCCGTTAATCGACGTGGCGCTAGTGGTTTCAGGGAGGTCGGCATACCCGATAAGACGACGAGTACAGGTTGATGGTCCGACTGTAACTCGTCGTCTATCACTTGTTGGGTGATCTGGCAGCGTAGCCCTCGGTGGACTACGACGTCCAGCACATCAATCATGTACCGGGCTGCGTCTGGGTAATGGGTCGGCGTCTCCGGCCCGGCCACTGAGTACCCGAAGGCTTCCGCGTCCGCGAAGAGTCGCCTTCCCCCGGTGTTCGCCTGCATACTATTCCACGCCGGGTGCTTACAGTTAAGGTCGCCGGCAAGGATAGTCGCGTGTGTGGAGCTATTTACAAGCGCCCGCAGCTCGAGTAGGTCGAGGTGGGCCGCGGGCGGCTTGTAACATGCGTAGATGTTGAGGTCCTCACCGGCGACATGCAACTGTACACCCAGCGCATACAGCGTGCGAAGCGACGGCAGGGGGAGCTCCTGATGGACGACTCTTCGTCTCACTAGTACCGCCAGACCACGGTAGCGGACTTGCTGAGCCGACCTCTCATCCTTCCTGTAAACATGGTATCCCGGGAACCTGACCCTATCCTCAGGTCCCAGGAGCGTCTCGCTGATGAGCGCCACGTCGATGTTTTGTTCCCGAAGGAGATGGCGGAGGGGAGCGACCTTATCCCGTAGGCCGCGGGCATTCCAGTGTACTATCCTTAACGATCTATCCATTATACAGGGTAAGCAGAGTGGCTAGACCGTCAAGGATGACTGTCTCCACATCTTGACCCTGCTTGATGGCCTTGATAAGGGTCCATCAACAGCTGAATCGCACAGGTCGTGAAGTCACTGCGGTTGTACGCTGTGGTTTTTGATATACTGGCAATCTTATTATAGGCGCCGCTGCGCTGTGGCAATGCACCTGCCGACTTTGTTGCGGCATTCCGCCGCAACGTCTCTGTGGCGCTAGGTGCGATCGGCGCGGCGCCTGGCGTCTTGCGAGCGAACCTATTTGGTACCGCTTTTCTCCGCGGTGCCGTCATGGCGCTAGTGGTATACGTGTGGACCTATAAGCAGTGGATCGGCCACTCCTGTCTCGTTCGCCAATATTGCGGACATATTTATGTGTGGCGCACACCCGCGCACTTGTCGTCCTTACGCTTAACATTATAAATATTTTTCCCAATAGTTCTGGACGATTCATTTTACAGGGGGTGTTGCAAGCGTGCGGGTGTTTGCGGGGTACCGAGGCCACAGGGTATGCCGGGGGTACTGAGAGAGCCGCGGGGGGTTTTACTACGCAGTTAACTTTATACATAAGCAAGTTTTGTTGCGAGAACAATAGAAATGTTTAAAAGCTGTACATTGGCAATGATTTTACTTATGTATTTTGGGTATTTAAGTGTCTTATGACCTAACTAACGGTTTTGCACTTCTAAATTTAAATTGTTACAGTGTATTAATGAGTTACAGGGACTTTTCTATAGTATATAAGGCTTTTTGAACATAATTTACCTACTCTACTTATTTTACGGATAATTCAGTCTTATAACTAAAGGCATTTTATTCCTGTGCTTCCTTCACATTCCACCCCCTGTAACAAGGTTCAGCCGCATTACACTTGGTCAGTGGGAAGCACAGCAATCTTAGCCACGGGTCGACGTAGGACTCCGTTTACTGTTTTTACGTCGATAACACGTATAATTCCGTCGTTTCCATGATACACAGCCTTAATCAGACCTTTTGTCCATGCACTCCGTTCTTTATTATTATCTACAATCACAACCATGTCACCAACACGCACATTTGGCACATTATTAGTCCATTTCTCACGGCGCTGTAGCGTCGGAAGGTACTCCCGGAGCCAGCGCCGCCAGAACATGTCGGCGAGCGCGTTCACCCGCCGCCACTGCCGGCGGGAATCGACGTCCTCGGCGTCGCTCGATGTGAACGGAGTACTCCCGGACGCAATGCCCAGGAGTAGATGATTTGGTGTCAGGACCACCGGCTGGTTGTGGTCATCGTGGACGTAGCTCAACGGCCGGCTGTTCACGATCAGCTCGGCCTCGGTGAGAAGGGTGTAGAGCACCTCCTCCCGGGGGGCACGCTCCTTGAGCGTGCTTCGAAGAGCATTCTTCACAGATCTCACCAGGCGCTCCCAGCAGCCGCCCATGTGTGGGGCTGCCGGGGGATTAAAGTGCCACTCGATGCCTCGATTGATGGCCTCGGCCCTGATTTGACCCTGGTTCAGGTCTTTCAAGGCCGCTCGCAGCTCGGTGTTGGCTCCGATGAAGTTGGTGCCCTGATCTGAATACATATGAATTGGCTGCCCGCGGCGCGCAATGAGGCGCCGCAAGGCTAGTATGGCGGAGTCGGCGTTTAACAAGGCGGCCAACTCTAGGTGGACGGCGCGTGTGGTGAGGCAGGTGAACAGGGCACCCCACCTTTTCTCGCGACGTCGCCCAATGGTCACTTCCATCGGGCCGAAGTAGTCGACGCCCACTCTTGTGAAGGCTCTTCTTGACGATTCCACACTTGCGAGCGGTAGGTCGCCCATCTTCGGGAGGGCGGGTCTAGCTCGACAAAGACGGCATAGCTGGCAGCCGGCGACTACTGTCTTAACGGAAGTTCTCACCTTTGTAATCCAATACTTCTCCCGTAGATTGTTCACGACAGTCTCGTGGTTGGCGTGCAAAGCCGTCGCATGGTAGTGTGCGATAAGCTTTCTTGTCAGAGGGTGACGTCCCTCCAGGATGATTGGGTGCCTCTCGCCGAAGGTGAGCACCTCGCAGGCACTTAGACGTCCCCTCACCCGGAGCAGCCCATCGTCAGTGACCATGGGGTCGAGGGCCTTGATGCTGCTGTTGTTTGGGACGGGCATCCCCTTTAGGATGGCAGCCCGCTCGTTACTGAAACTATCTTCTTGACACAATTTTAGTAAATGATTGTGTGTTTCCTCCAAGTCGAGCAGTTGAATCTCGACCGTTGTCCGTTGCTTGCGGCAACGGCCAATGAAGATGAGGATGCGCGCCATGACGCGCTGTATGCGCCCCCACGAAGAGTAGCGCTCGTACTGTAGGAGTGACGCCCTCGGCGCTGTTGTTGCGTGTACCCGCTGAATGCGCTCGAGGTCAGCCTCCGCAACCTCAGCCTCGCGACACACCGGCCACCGTTCCTGTGGATCACGAAGAAAAGAGGGGCCCGACAGCCATGCTGCATGGCTATGGGGCCAAAACAATCTGGTCGCTTTATCAGCTGGGTTGACCTCCGAGGGTACCCAGCGCCAGTTGCCTCGGTCTGATAGCTTGTCTATCTCTGCTAACCTATGTGAAATGAACCTTTGAAATTCATGTGCCTCAGAATTGATCCATTTGAGGACTGTTTTGCTATCAGTCCAGTAAAACTTTTTAGCTATTGTTAGCCCTAATTCTTTTTCTGCCGTGTTTGCTAATCGGCAGGCTAACAACGCTGCTTGCAATTCCAACCGGGGAATTGATACAATCTTTTGAGGAGCTACGCGCGCTTTCTCTAGGATTATTACAGCCTCCCTATTTCCATCAGCGTCATGACCCACTAGATATGCTACCGCGGCGTAGGCTAGCTCACTTGCGTCTCCGAAGACGTGGATTTCTAGATTTTCTAGATTTAAACCATACCAACGCTGTATTTTAATTTCATTTAAGTATTGTAGATTATCTAACCATTCAAACCAAATTTTAGCCTCTTTATCTAACAATGGATCGTCCCACTGGATTCCTGATTTCCAAATCTTTTGCATCAGTATGCGCGATTGAACAACGCATGGATACAGGAAACCCAGTGGGTCGTAAATTGACATAATCATACTGAGAAATTGCCTCTTAGTAGGCACTAGGCTTCCTTTTATTATATGTTCTGGAAGTCTCTTGAACGACAAGTCAAAACCTAGATTATCCTCCTTAGGTGCCCATATTAGGCCTAGTGTTCTTTCTACTGTACCTAGGCCTTTCTCCAGGGCCACCCTTTCGGGCATATCTGTTTTGAGCCTGTTCCTCAGTTCTGATGAGTTGGTCACCCACCCCCGGATTATGAATCCACCGGAAGCGTGTATTCTTGTGACCTCCTCTATCAGTTTGTTAGCTTCATCATCGGAACAGGTACTATCTAAGTAGTCGTCCATGTAATGTTTATTCTTTATAGCTTCTACCGCTTCGGGATACTCGAGACCGAACTCACTTGCGTTTTTGTTAAGTATATAAATAGCAGTGGTCGGCGACGAGGCGGCACCAAAGATCATTGAGTCCATCGCGTATATGTCCGGTTCTTTAGATTGATCGGCGCCCCTCCACAAAAATAATTGGGCGCCTTGATCTTCTTTCAATATCTTTATGTTTGCGAGCGTTCTGTGATATACCTATAGCTTCTAGCTCAAACTGGGACTTTACTAGGTCATGCAAATCAGGGAGGGAGACTGTAACACAATTAACTGTTTCATCGTTACTGTTATTATCAAACGGTCCATGAATGACCCAACCTAAGTTAGTAAGTGAGGCGGATGTCCTGGCTGACCAGTAGCTCCCAGTTGTCCTGCCCGAGCAGCAGCAGCGGCTTAGCGCCCCTCATCTCCTCGCAGCCCAAGTCACGGATGTGAGCGTTGTCGCGAAGCATCGAGGCTGACACTGTTTGAGTATATTATACTGTTTAACATATTCATGTTAACCATAGTACGACACTTAATGTTATGACACTGTCCGTTCGGTCCTGTGACCTTCACTTAAACTGCTCGCGACGTTAAGTCCGTGACCCCGTAGCCACCCGCGGTCTTCAAAGTTAGGGGTATGCGCGGGCCCTCTAACTTACTAGCGATCGCACTATCTATTAATGACACAGTAGCACCGTCGTCCAACAATGCGTAACATTGTTCATTTTTCCCATTATCATCACTTATTGTTACAGGGATTATCTTCAACAATGCCGTTGCGCGCCATTCTCCAATATTTGTTACGTTTTCAACTTTTTCACACGCCTTTGTTTCTTTATATTGTTTATCGGCGTGCAATAACAGGTGATGCCCGTATCCGCATTTTTCGCACCTACTTGCACGGCAAAACCTTTTAGGGTGCTTTCTTATCAAACATTTAAAACAGGTGTTCTTTTCTTTTATTGTATTCCACCTTTGTTGTATATTAAGCTTTTTAAAATCGTCACATTGTTCTATGGCATGCTCCCGTTGGCAAATAATACATTCTTTAGGTACCGTATGCTCATCGCTTTGTGTATTTACTCTTTGTGCCGGCACGGGCTTATTATTAACAAAGCGTGTGGTATTCATTGGTCGCGTTTGACCTGTGACCTGCTTCTTCACAGAGGGTTTAAAAGGATTAGACTCTAACATGCTTGCTTGTACATAATATGAAGTCGAGCGCGTTAAATGCATTAAGAAGTGTGACAATATTTCCAAATTAGGTGAGATTCTTAAGTCCACTCCCTGTGAGTTGTCTATTCCCATAGCAAAGTCACCGTACTGCGCACGTTGTATCGGTGTTAATTTATGTAATAGTTCGCTGACTAATTTTGGATTATTTATATAGCCATCAGCGCGAATATTTTTAAGTAATGACACACAATTTCTTACTGTTGATGCCATTTTTCGTAGCTCGTGGCCGCTCTCTGTGACTCTAGGTAGGTCCCTAACTTTCTTGAGCGCGCACTGTAATACTAGGGTTGGATGCCCGAACTCTTCCTCGAGTGCACGCATTATATCTGAGGGATCAGTACCTGACCGTAATAAATCTTCTACAGAGGTTTTGGCCTCTCCATGCAATGATGTCTTAAGCCGAGCTAGATTTTCATGAGCTTTAAAATTATACAATTCAGATTTATCCCAATACATATTTCTGTAAGAAATCCATTCAGCTGGGTCTCCGCTAAAATGCGGCAATTCGTATGCCTGTCTGGGTACCGGTCGCGGTCGTGCCATACTCGTGATTGCCTCCGCCAGTCTATCTATTTTCCTGTCCCTGTCGCCTGACGCCTCTCGCCGTCTTTCTCTATCATCCTCTCCGTTATATCTCTACCGCCGTGTATCCGACTCGAGAATCGATACTCGAGGTACACTTGCGGCCGGAGTGGTAAAGACGGGATAGCTGCGAGGCAGACTGAACCTTACACCGTCCACTGAGACTGGGGTATATATCTGCGTCGTAGGTACCGTTAGGTTAGTAACGGCACTGACGTTGATGCTCTCATGGCATGCGACACATTATTTTCATTAGGCACGACCGGTATACAATACACATTAGTCATAATTTAGACTACTTACATTCGGTCCCTTTGTGACAGCTGTTTCTTGCCGCGCGGCCATATCCACAGGCGCACGCGGCGGGGTACATAACACTGCATCCGTTATAGGTGGCACTGCACTCGGTTGACACAACACTGCACTTGCTTGAGTTACTTGCGGCGTTGTATCTATCCATTGTTCTACACGTTGTGTTGTACCCGCGTCGGAGTGTGAGTCGTCACTCTCGGCAGCCGCTTCTACCTCTGCTAAATCGACCTCCAATCTCTTCTTGAGGAGGTTTTCTTTTAGTTGTACTAACTCGCGTTCTGCTTCGTACTCGATGCGCTTTTTGATATATTCCACGCTCTTGCGGCTATTTCTGGATGACCCTTTGCTTCGCGGCGACGTATGGCGACCTCTTGCTGTCGTGTGACCTCTCATGGTTTCCTCTGCCGTACTTCTTTCACTGTAGTCTATTATTCGACCACCCGTCAGAGGGATGTTGAGGGCAGACGTTGACGCCACAGTCGGTGCGACGGACGGCGAACCCGGTGCTCTTTCAGACTGCATCCCGGAGTCCGTTATAACATCATCTTTGCGTCGCACGCTCATTTGTTCTGCCATTTTTCTCAATTTGCTGCGCGTATTGATCGAGCTCTTCTGGCTCATGGCTACTTTAACCCTTATCTGGCTTTTCGAAGGACCAAAATGTTGGCTACAACACTAGTTATGTGTAGGCGGGGGTTCAGTTAAGGGTGACGTTGTAAATGGAAAGCCACGAGTCAGTAGGAATGCAAAGAATATATTCACTAAACACTAAAATCACAATAATCACAATAGCAACAATAATCACGGTCTTACGCACTAACAATATATTTAAGCAGAATATAATAACTAATGAGGAAATCTATTATTTAGGATATCTAGATTTCGCGGCGCAGGAGCACAAAGACGCGTGTTACTCCGAGAGAGAATTTAAGACGACTGCCTCGTTCGCCAATATTGCGGACATATTTATGTGTGGCGCACACCCGCGCACTTGTCGTCCTTACGCTTAACATTATAAATATTTTTCCCAATAGTTCTGGACGATTCATTTTACAGGGGGTGTTGCAAGCGTGCGGGTGTTTGCGGGGTACCGAAGCCACAGGGTATGCCGGGGGTACTGAGAGAGCCGCGGGGGGTTTTACTACGCAGTTAACTTTATACATAAGCAAGTTTTGTTGCGAGAACAATAGAAATGTTTAAAAGATGTACATTGGCAATGATTTTACTTATGTATTTTGGGTATTTAAGTGTCTTATGACCTAACTAACGGTTTTGCACTTCTAAATTTAAATTGTTACAGTGTATTAATGAGTTACAGGGACTTTTCTATAGTATATAAGGCTTTTTGAACATAATTTACCTACTCTACTTATTTTACGGATAATTCAGTCTTATAACTAAAGGCATTTTATTCCTGTGCTTCCTTCACAGTATGTGATGTTATTCGGTGCTTATATGAATGTATCCTGTGTTCTATTTCCTCTTTTACAGTTCTGATTTGTAGATGCTCGTGTAATTCTGAGGTCTTCATGAACCAAGGAGCATCTGATATAATTCTGAGAGCTTTATTTTGAAACCGCTGGAGAATTTCCACATTTGAGTTCCTCGCAGAGCCCCACAGCTCGATTCCGTATGTCCAGACAGGCTTTAATACTGCTTTGTAGATGAGTACTTCGTTTTCCAGTGAGACGTGTGATGTTCTTCCTACAAGCCAGTTCAGTTTTCGGAGCAGGATGTTAAACTCGTCACGTTTTTCGTTATGTGGTATCTCCACGTTTGCTTCCTGTCGAGATGTACGCCGAGATACTTAGCTGTTTTCCCGTGTGGAAGAGTGTCATCTCCGAGTTTAACAGGTGGGCAGTCATCTTTTCTTAGAGTAAATGTCACATGCGTTGACTTGTTGGCGCTAGCTTTTATCTTCCATTCTCTCATCCACTTAGAGACTTTGTCTAGGTGATTTTGTAGCATTAGTGAGGCCATATGAGGGTTTTTGCTATTGCACAAGGCGGCCGTATCATCAGCGAAGGTGGCAGAGAGAACTTCTTCTGACGTTGGTAAGTCTGCTGTGAAAATAAGGTAGAGAGTTGGACCCAATACGGAACCCTGGGGTACGCCGGCCTGGATATTGTAGAATTTCGAATACGCGTCATTAATTTTTACCCGGAAAAATCTGTCTTCTAAATAAGACTTCAATAGTACATACAGGTTATGTGGCAGTTGTTTTTTTATCTTAAATAACAAGCCTTGGTGCCAGACCTTGTCGAACGCTTGCTGTACGTCCAGGAATGCAGCCGAGCAGTACTCCTTTCGTTCCAGCCCGTCTCGTATCTTATTCACCACTCTATACACCTGCTCCACGGTTGAGTGCCCTATTCTGAATCCGAACTGGTGTTGTGGGATGATGTTGCCTTCTTTGAGTATTTCATTAAGTCTACGTGCAGCGACTTTTTCAAATAGTTTAGACATAACAGGTAGTAGGCTTATTGGCCTGTATGACGACACCAGATGCGGTGGTTTTCCTGGCTTTGGGATCATAATAATTTCCGACACCTTCCATATTCTCGGAAAATATCCAGTCCTTAAAATCCCATTAAAGAGCTGTGCTATGAAGACGATGGCTTTTCTTGGCAGTTGACGTAGGATTTCGGCAGTTATAAGGCAGTATCCAGGAGCTTTATTTAGCTCGAGACTTTTTATAATTTTCCAGATCTCGTGAGGTGAACAGTACTTTAACGGTAAGCTGAGTTGTAGATCTGCCTCCAAATAGTTTTGGATCTCTTTATCACTTGATGTGTCGCCAGAATTGGGAGTGAATACATCAGCCAAGAAATATCCAAAGGCCTCGGCACGTTCGTTGTCTTTTCTTGCCCATGTATTGTTTCCGAGTTTTAAAGGATGCTGAGCAGTTTGAGGCGCAGTTTTGCTATGCTTTACGGTGTTCCAAAGCGAGTATTCGTTTTTAGCTGTGGCATCCAGGTTTTCCAGCCTGTTTTTTAAGGTCTCATTTTCGATGTCCTTCAGATATTGCTTCAGATCTGCGGCCGCTCTATTAAAATCTTGTATGTCAGAAGCATTACGACTGGTATGCCAAACTCTCCTGAGCCTCCTTTTTGCCAGGACCTTACTCCTTATTTCCTTGGAAATATTTTTGTACCCTGGCCTAGTAGGTGTTGGTGTGCATTTCCATGCAGCTGTCTGAATGAGGTCTGTGATGTTTTTAGCAGCTTCATCTATGTCATCGTTTGTTTTTAACGGTACTTTTAGATTCACGCTTGTCTCGATGTATTGTCTAAATCCAGCCCAATCAGTTTTCTTGTTGTAGAGCTTTTCTCTGAACTGTCTTTCTATTATCGTTGTGCTTATAGTTGCGATCAGAGGGGTGTGATCTGAACTACTATCCAGGCAACTTTCAGCACTAAGGTACATGTTAGAAAGTCCTTTATACACAAAGAAGTCCAATAAGTCAGGGAGTTTATTGGGGTCTGTTGGCCAGTATGAGGGTTTACCAGTACTCAGGACAAGTAGTTTATTTTCGTCGAGGCTTTTTTTCAGTTCTCTTCCTTTGGGTAATGTGAGTCGGGAACCTCAGTAGACATTTTTGGCGTTCCAATCTCCGCCACATATGAATCTTTGGCCTAGAGTTCTGAAGAAATCTGTAAACTTATCTTCCTTTATGGTGTGCTTGGGGGGACAATATATAGCGGATAGGGTTAATGAACTCTGCTTATCCTGCACCATTACCGTGGTAGCCTGTATTTGGTCAGTTTTATACTCTTCCAGAACGTCATGTTTGATGTGTTTTTTTATTATGACTGCTGTCCCCGCATGGGCAGTCCCATCGGGATGAAATGTGGAGTACATACTATAATTTTTGAAGGTACATAAATGATTGGATGTTAGGTGTGCTTCAGAAACTAGAAGTACATCAATGTCATGTAGCGCAAGTAGTATCTCTACGTCTTGTTTATGTTTGACCAATCCATTTATGTTCCAGGTCCCAACTCTTAGTGTGGTCATTTTATCAGACAAGTTTACTGATAATTGTTGTGAGTAAATTCATCATAGTCGACATCTGATCTAATAGTTTGTCTAGCTTTTCAGCCTGTTTTGTGAGCAATGTTTCTAGTTTGGATTTGTTATTAGTAGCTTCTGCATGTCAGTACATTTTTGGCATTAGCATGATGTTTTGGCTGTTTATTTTCGACTTGTGGTCTATTTTGTTCGATTGCAGTCATCAATCATTTACATTATGCAACACAAAACATAAATCTAATTATTAGCCATATGTCAGCTAGCACACGCTAATATACCAATAAAAAAAAAACGAGAACTATATGTACTCAAGCAGAAATAAAAAGTAAATGTAAACATAAATTAACTAAATAAAAGCCTCCAGGCACAAAGTGCGTGCCCGCCTACATATAGCTATTTTTAGATGTAACTGGAAGTTATAAATGATAAACTAGGACCATTGAAGTAAAATAAATAATATGTATCAATTTTCGAGTTCGCTAGCTAACCACATATTGCAATACAACTCATATAGTAAACATTGTAATGAGTAGATTATGTCAATAATAAATTAAATTAGAAAAACATTAAAAATAAATTGATTATACAGTCAAATAAAATAAAAAAAATACCTATATGAACTCATATAACCTGTCAGTGGGTAAGGTAATGCTGGAGAAAGAACATAAACATTGTCTTGAGTTAATCACAGCGACCAGCTATTCTTATCATTTAAGTAGTCGTTAATAGAGTAATACGCCTTTGAACAAAGGTCGCATTTTACTTTAGCTTTAAACGCATTATAAGGCAAATCTAGCAAAGAAGAGGGTAGCTTGTTATAAAATGTTATACCAAGCCCAACAAATGAGTTATGAACCTTATGAAGCCGGTGAAAGGGAACTCGTAGTTTGTCCTTATTCCTAGTGTTAACATTGTGGATATCACTGTTTTTAGTGTATAAGTGTATATTTTGCCTAATATATAAGATGTTGGCGAAGATGAATTGTGATGCCACCGTGAGAATACCAATATCTTTAAAAAAATCTCTCAGAGAAACTCTGGCACCTAGCTGGTAAATTGCTCGAACAGCTCGTTTTTGAAGGACAAATATATTTTGAATGTCAGCAGCTTCTCCCCACAGCAGAATACCGTAGGACATAACGCTATGAAAATAACTAAAATAAACTAACCGAGCAGTATCAACGTCAGTGTATTGTCTTACTTTCCTGACGGCGTAAGCGGCCGAACTGAGTCTCCCTGCTAGGCTCGATATATGTAGGCCCCACTGACGTTTGGCATCTACTGTTATTCCCAGAAAAACTGCAGAGTTTACAGTTTCAATCACCTCTTTATCTAAGACGATGTTGGGTCCTAGATTTCTAATATTCGGTAAGGCAAACTTTACACATTTCGTTTTCTTGGCATTGAGAACTAAGTTATTTGACGTAAACCAATCCGTTACCATTGAGAGTGCACTGTTTACATCGTCAAAATCTTGCCTATTCCTGTCTACTTTAAAAATAAGAGAGGTATCATCTGCAAACAGTACAACTTCACAGACACCCTTTAAATAGAATGGTATTCTTATTTATTTTATTATTTATGTACACACAGTAAAATACAAAAAAGATACGACATCATTAAAATATGAGTACAAAGGTACTGCTTATTTCTTAAGAAATTTCTTCCAGCAGACCTGCGAAAGGAGAAATGAGAAAGAAATGTAGACAATAGTGTGTGAGAACAAGAAGAGAAAAAACATGAATATGCGATATCTAAAAATAACAAATAAACCTACACATATACGCAAGAAAATTAACATATACTTAAATAAATACATAAAGCTTAAATATATAAACATAAATACACTATAGGTACCTATATAATAATAAATACTCTAAGTTGAGAGGAAAGATAATGCTCTTTTACACGAAGTTTAAATAGAGAAACAGTTTTCAAATCACGAATACTAGGCAGAAGTGAGTTCCACAATCTTACAGCATGGACAGAGAAGGAATAAGAATAATAGCTAGTTTTATGAGGATGAGATTTAAGGAGGGATCTAAGGTGTGATCTACACGGTGCGTCACTAGGACGAGCGTAAGAAAAACGCTCACGCAGGTAGGACGGATAAGACGGGTTGTGTAAGATGTTGAAGAGGAGACATAAAATCCGAGTGTTCCTGCGAAGGCGGATTGGGAGCCACTTGAGTTCCTTGCGAAGGTGAGAAACATGGTCATACTTTCGAAGACCGAAAACGAAGCGAATGCACAAGTTTTGCAAGCGCTCAAGCTTGTTTAATAGCTCCTCAGTAGCATCCAGGTAGCAGGCGTCAGCATAATCTATAATCGGCTGGATAAGTGTTTGTGCCAAGGAGATTTTAGTCTTCAAGGGTTGGAGACTTTGAAGGCTTGTCAACGAATGAAAAGAGAAATGTACCTTTCGACTAACCTCATTGACCTGGGCACGCCACGAAAGATTGGAGTCAATTATTACACCCAGATCTTTTGCGGTTTCGGTATATTCAATGCAAACACCATCGAAATATAAAGGCATCAGAGACGTAACATCAACCGCATTGCGAACGAATCTGCTGCCTATGATCATGGCTTGAGATTTAGTTGGGTTAATTTGCAAACCAAATGACTTAGCCCAAGCGCTAATGCAAGCCAGGTCACGATTCATAGCAGCAATTGCAGAACCCGCGTCAGCTACAGTAAAGTGTCGGTAGAGCTGCAAGTCATCTGCGTAAAGATGAAAACTAGAGGAGATTACTCTGGTAACAAAGTTGATGAAAAGTGAAAAAAGAAGAGGAGAGAGAACGCTACCCTGAGGACCACCCTCAGTGAGGTACACCAAACAGAGAAGGACTCCTCCAGACGAACACACTGAGAGCGCCCCCGAAGATAACAACTAAACCAGGCTAAAGCGGAAGAACAGAAATTGATAGATTTGAGGATACCAAGTAGAATGTCGAAATCCACTGAGTTGAAGGCGCTACTAAAGTCAAGCAGTACGAGAACAGTAAGGGACTTATTCTCCATTGCCCAGCGGATGTCGTCAGTTACTTTCAAAAGCGCGGATACAGTACTGTGTACCCGCGCGAAAACCGGATTAACATAATCAGCCTATAATGTTCCCACTGCTGGGACACAGGCCTCCTCTCTATGAGAGGGAGTGGGCCGTAATCCACCACGCGGGCCCAGTGCGGGTTGGTAGATGTCACATGTCTTCGAATTTTTGGTTCTAAGACATGCCGGTTTCCTCACGATGTTTTCCTTCACCGTTTTGAGAGCAGTGGTGATGAAATTATTTACACAAAGTAAAGCGCCTGTCGGGGTTCGAACCTACGACCTACAACTCGTAAGTCGCGGCCGTTACCACTGGGCCACCACTGCTCTCCGGTTTTCACTTTCGAAAACCGGATTGAAAAGGGGAAATTATTGAGTTTGACGCCAAGAAATATGATAATTGTCTATGAACTATGTGCTCAAAAACTTTCGAGAGAAATGGGAGAATAGAAATAGGTCTAAAGTGGGTTAATAAAGTAGGATTGTTAGTTTTAGGCAAAGGTATTATGTGAGCCTGTTTCCAAACTGACGGAAATGAGCAAGCGGAAAATGAGTGGTTGAAAATGTGAGTGAGGACAGAGAGTAACGCGGGCAGGATAAGAGTTATCATTCTAGAACACAACTTATCATTACCGACTGCTGAAGAAGTAATTGCATGTACAGATTTCTTAACGTCATCCTCAGTAACATCGTTAAGCTTAAAGTGAGAACATTGTGGTAATGGCAAACGGACAAGACTCTCTAGAGTCGCAGCTTTGACAGACGGATCAAGAGAAAAAGGAAGGAGAGAGAAATGCTTATTAAGATCATTGAGGTTCACACCCTTACACTGGTTGGTAGGAGACTTGCCTATACCTACAGATTTGAGTAATTTCCATACATCGGAAGAACTGCGGTTATTAAGTTGATCGTGGAAATAGCGTCTTGTGACGTTGCAAATTGACATCTTAGGCGACATCTAGCGGTGGAGCCTTGTAGCTCCAGAGTTTCTCAATACTGGAGACAGAACGTTGTTTTTGGGTTTCGATAATTAATTCACATCATATTGAATGGAGAAAAACTGGAGTTTATTAATCAAACAGTTTTCTTGGGAATCACGCTAGACGAGAAATTACAATGGGGACCTCATATAAAATCTCTTGCGGGGCGGTTAAGCTCGGCCGTTTATGCTGCTAGAAAGACAAGACAGTTAAAAGATGTAGAAACCGCGCGTTTGGTGTATTTCAGTTATTTTCACAGCATTATGTCGTATGGCATTTTACTGTGGGGTCGGGCTGCTGATATTGAATCCATTTTTATTTTGCAAAAAAGAGCTGTCAGAGCCATTTATAATCTATGTCACCGCGAATCTCTCAGGGAACTATTTAAAAAGATTAATATCATGACGGTACCTTGCCAATTCATTTATGAGAATATTATGTATGTAAGAAAAAACTTAAATCTTTTTAATAAAATAAGTGATAGGCATAATTTTAATACGAGAAATAAAGATAAAATAGATCAACCATTTTTCAGATTAGCTAAAGTACAAACATCTTTTATGGGGTACTGCGTTAAATGCTATAACAAAATACCTTGTGATATATTGCAATTAAATAAAAGAAAATTTAAAACTCATATAAAAAGTACACTTTGTAAACAAGCTTATTACAAATTAGAGGATTATATCCAAGATAAGAATGCTTGGAAACATGCTGGTCTTGCTCCATAGGACGATTTAGTGTCTGGACAAAATCAAACTGATAGCTAATTTAGTTTTTTTTATTTATTATATGTATGTCATAGACTTTTACACTCTGTCATTACTTAAACTCACGCACTGACTTATTAGTACTACTTGTAACAATGTTAGGACTATTGTAATATCGTATACTTTTACAATCTTTGTAAATATGTGAGCACCATGTATCTGGTAATTAATTTATTCATTATTGCTCCATTTATAATTCTTTTTACGTTTCGTAGTACAGTAATCTTATTGTAGGTGCATCGTCTTCACATATAATTATATAATTAATGTATACAAAATATTGTAAAACATTTTTAAAAGAGTAACGATGGAGTTTCTTGCCCATTCTTCTCCATACGAAAACTACCTTTTGGAAGGGGCAACTAGAATCAATTCTATATCTTTGTTTGACGTTCAAAAGTGCCATATATGTGCCTATTTGAAATAAATTATTTGACTTTGACTTTGACTTTAATTAGATGTTAATTAAGGAATTCAAATTTATTAACATACAGATGTAATCACCCAAATTTTATAGTCATGCAATGTCCTATAAATTAAATTTAATTCTTATGATATAATTTCGGAAGTGGATTGTCACTTGTCAAAGAATTCGGTTTAGTCTGTGGTTAGAACTTTCTCGAAGGTCGATATCGAGGAGTCAGGTCTTTGGTCCTGCGTGTGTGACGAGAAGGGTGTTCCTTCCCGATCCTGGTGACGCTACGCAACGATGGAGTTTTAACAGGTATGTTATTCGAGAGGCACTAGTTCTGTGATGATTAGACTGTGTTCGGCCAATAATCTTATTGGAAATATATCAGAGATGTTGTTTCAGTAGCCGAACCTGTCTGGCTTTTTATGCTAGCCTGAACTGATGCGAACGTGAAAGACGTGACGCCCTGGTGCCGTCCCGTGGTCTGGTGAAATAGCAGTTAGTCCCGACTAGTGGCGGGCAGTGTGCTGGTTGACCCGGGCTTTGGCAGTTTTGAGGTTAGATCCTACGAGTGCTGGCAGTGTGGCCATCCCCGTATATTGGAAGGCCCTACCATCTGGTAGCTCGTTAGGAAAGTGTCGCCGCTCCAGGTAACGATTAGCGTCATCGTTTTCCTTACGGATCCCGTAGGCCGCGTGTACGTAGGAACCCAGAGTTTTCTCTGTGGTTCCATGCCAAGGGACTTGATTCCGTCAACTGTTGTCGACTGAGAGTCCTTCGTGAACGGAGGGACAGTTAACACCTGCAAGTTTGTAGTAGACCCTTTGAGAGAGTGATACCCAGGTGACCATTTTGTTAAGGTCATTTCCAAGTGATTTAGGCCTATGTGTAGTAAACTAGGTTACAAACCAGTTGTTCTAAATTTCATGTGTTAGGTTGTGTCTCAGGGGCTTTGCCCCAAATGTTATAATTCCTCTTATGAGCACAACCATATTTAAGGTCACTTATTATTCGATTGAGCTAGAAGTTGTTAAGCGTTCATCTCACGGATCCTCACAAGCGACTTTGAGCTTGTTGATATTTAATCTCATGCTTGTATTTCTCCTAACACACCTTGTTACGGAGACAGGGTGTGTTAGAGGCTAATACCAGGTTAAAGGTTGGGAAAGTTCTATTGTTTTAGTGGCTTGCCACAATTTTTGTAAACCTGTGTTATATAATTACAATAAACTTTGTAAAAAAGGTAATGGTTTAATTGGTTCTTTCCCTATTTATATATACCTAATAAATTTACTTTAGCACGGCAGGAGGCCGGGTGACAGTCTCTTAGTATCTTGACACAAATGAGTGCAGCGATTACGCAAGGTTTTGTAATAAGAGAGATTCAGCTCTGAAGGTCTGCGCTTATATCTGCTCTTAGCTTTATCCCTGCGAGCCATAAGCTCTTTAATTTGTAGCGTTATCCAAGGTGCAGGGTTATGTCGAACTTTGACACGTCGAATAGTAACAAGTAATGCTGATCGTATAAGTCGAGAACGATTGCGTTAAAACACTTCACCTTATCATCGATGTCTTCGATCTCAACCAAAGGGGTCCAGTCGAGGTCGCCGGCATCACGCTGCAAAGCCTCCAAGTCTATGCCCTTGTAATTTCGGAGATACAAAAATTCGGACTTACGCTTGGGAACACGGATACGATAGGAAAGGTAGATAAGATCGTGGTAAGAAAAGGTAGCCGTGAGTTGACCATGGTAAGAAACATTATTAGGAGAGGAAACAATCATAAGATCTAGAAAAGAGGGTGCGCAATTAGGAAAATAGTGAGTTGCGGAAAGAGGCAAGACTTGAAGATTGAAATAAGACAAGAGAGAAAGGAGTTTAAGGGAGCGAGAGTCATTTTTAATCAAGCACGTGTTAAAATCACCCATTAAAATGACGTGCTCATACATGGGGCATAAATCACTGAGAGTGGAGTCGAGAGAATTAAAGTAGTCAATGTGAAGATTAGGACTGTAGAGCACTGCAAGCAAAACTTTCGTGTGATGACATTAAGTTCCAGAAACAAGTATTCAGCCGACTCAGAATACTGAGAAGGAGATGAACTGACCACCCTGTAGGGTAAGTCAGCACGCAGGTATATAGCAACACCTCCTGCACCTTTGCCGGTCCTCGTCCTGATCATTTCGGTAATGGTAACGGTAATGGTAAGTCATTGATATAAACTAAGAACAAGAATGTACTCAATATAGAGCCTTGAGGTACACCTAACTGAACTGGTAGCCCGGAAGATTTAACACCATTAATATCTACACATTGGAACCTATTCTGTAAATAAGAATTTATAACGTTGAGAGCTTCGTTTTGCACACCGTAATGACGTAGTTTACGCAAAAGCGTGTCATGGTGCACGCAATCAAAGGCTTGGAGAGATCACAGAAAACCCCAATAGCATTTTGCGAGTTCTCCCATGCGTTAAATATGTGTGTCAGCAGAGCAACACCCGCCATCTGTAGTCGTACGACCTTTTGTAAAGCTATATTATTCATTATGAAGGAGGCTATTTAAATTAAAATGTCTTAGCAACTGCTTGAGGATTAATTTTTCAAATATTTTGCTTAATGCAGGTAAGATAGAAATAGGTCTGAAATTACCAACGTCATTTTTATTACCTGATTTAAATAATGGTATGACTTTACTACTCTTCATGAGGTCAGGAAAAGTTCCTAGATCAACACATTTATTAAAAGTAACAGCTAGATAGGGGGCTACGATGTCTATTATATAACTTAAAAGGTTAATGGAGATGCCCCAGTAATCACCAGTGTTTTTAGACTTAAGTGTGTTAAAAAAATTAACTACATCACGAGGCGTCACATGTTCGAAGCTAAATAAGCGACTACTTTTAGATACACTAACGTGCAATAGGTTTTCAGCTTTAGACCGGGATGAATTTAAGGAGCGAGTCGTAGTTATATGTATGTTGGCAAAAAACTCATTAAATGACTCAGCTACGTCAGCTGCTTTATTAACTAATTTGTGGTAAACCTTATGGTTGACCACAAATTAGTCTCAAGTTGTTTATCTTGTTTAACCGATTTACCCGTTTCATTGTTAATAATTTTCCAAGTGGTTTTTACTTTATTACTGGAATTTTTAATTGTACCGCTTAAAAATTTAGATTTAGCAAAAACACTAACCTTTTTAAATAGATTTGAATAGTTTTTGACATACTCTAGGAAAGGAGTATCAAACCTGTATTTTTTCAAACCATATAACTCGTATAGTCTCGCTCTACTTTTGTAAATACCTGGAGTGGCCCATTGGTCAAAACCAACGGAGTTGCCATGAATGTTAATAGTTTTGGTCTTGAAAGTTGATAGGTACTCTTTTTGCACAACATCAAAAAGGGCTCCATATAATACATTGGGATTCTCGTGTTCTACTATGGATGGTGTAATTTTATGAGCTATATTATTTTTAAACTTGTTGCAACGACTAGCTGTATAAGGCCTGCATTCTATTTTTTGCGGCTCTTTATTTAATGGCATGGGGAAGCTAGCTAATAAACCACAGTGGTCAGACGTTAAGTCACTTAACACTAATTTATTTTTGGCATCACAATCACTAAACATATTATCAAGACAAGTTGACGAAGATGCCGTGATCCTAGTAGGTTCAAAAAACAAGTTAATTAAATTATAAGACCTAAACAGATTAAGAAGTCTAATACTTAATGGAGTAACATCTTAAATATTAATATTCAGCCGAAAGACGTCCACTCCTGGACATAGGCCTTCCCCTAGCACCGCCACTTCGACCGGTTCTGTCCTTCTCGCATCCAGCGGATTCCTGCGGCCTTCACCAGGTCATTGATGGTCCACCTTAAGGGGCTATCCAACGTTTTCTGGTACGCGGTCGCAACTGCAGAACCTTTCGACCCCATCGGCCATCTGTTCTGCGAGCAATGTCACTACCACTTAAGTTTGGCAATACTTTGGACTATGTCGGTTACCTTGGTTCTCCTATGGATTTCTGATTCGATCAGAAATGAAGAGATCCGTATAAAGAAACTCTGAGCATAGCCCGCTCCATTACCCGTTGGTTGACCTTCTAATGATGCCCATTGTGAGCGATCACGTTTCAGTGCCATAGGTCACTTCTTTCTCGAAATTGTCGTAGGTAAACATAATCGTCTACAATTTCGAGTGTAGAGTCTTCGATCTGGGTGTGACGTGGGCATTCGACATGACCTCCGTTTATTCCATGTTCATTTTATGACCCACTTTTTCGGAATCTCTACTAAGGTCTTCGAGCAATGTGCTGAGGTCCTGCATAGTCTCAGCCATGGCTACTATATTGACGGCAAACGGAAGGTACTCGCCATTGATGTAGAGCCTGACACGCCCTCCCACTCTGGACTGAGCGGGAGGGCGTGTCAGGCTCTCACTGATTAAAACCCACAAGTGTTCTTTCAGTTGCCTGTGTGTTGCCGGAGGCCACGGTAACCCATCATCGACATCGACCCTAGCGGACCCCGTCAGTTATGCTGACATCTTTTTGAGGCGCGCGTGGAACACAACGCACCGCAGATCTGGGCCTGATCCTTATCGGACGGCAAGCTACCTATTGCTCACCTTTTTTTTTTTTTTTTCCGAGGTGGAAAATCCTCATGGATGTCCTCCGCCCTGGGGCGGGCGGAGGGGTCTGTCAGACTCTTACTGACTAAAAACCACCCCGGTGTTCCGACTCACACCTACGCCGGGGGTCGCGGGAACGTAAAAATCTTCCGCAACCCCCGACTGGTGCCGGCCCGCCGTTGCGGGCCTCCTCGGGTCAGGGGGGGGAGTGAGGTGTTTGACTTCCCCCGTGACGTCTAAGAGGGGCGCGCGTGGAACACTACGCGCCGCCACCTCGGGTCCTGATGTTTGGGGGGCGACGGACGTCCCGAGTCCGTCACCCCTGGACCCATTTAGGGGGGCTGGAAGAGGGCGTTATCCGCCCTCCGCCAACGCCCGGTGCGCCTGCTGCGGGCCGGGTGAGTGGACGAGATCTCCCTCTCCCTTTCCGCAGCCTCCTTCTGCGAGACGACTGTCTCACAGTAGGAAACCACCGCGTCCCAGGACTCCTCGCTGTCGACCATCGACTCAACGACGGCCGGCAGCGAGAGGTCACTGCCTACTTCTGAGATGAGGGCACGGCGCGGCTCCTCCCAAGCGGCACACTCTGCCAGCGTATGCCGCGCCGTGTCCTCCCGGCAGTCGACGCAGTGGTGATACCGAGCGTCCGGCTCCCTGTTTATGCGACACAGATACTTCCCGAAGCAACCATGCCCCGAGAGCACCTGCGTCACCCGAAACGACAGGGAGCCGTGCCTCCTCCCGAGCCAGCGCTCGAGCACCGGCCGGACCACCTCGATGATGTCGAGGCCGGCGGTAGGGCGTGAAAGCCTGTCCCGCCATTCCGCCACCAGGACCTCGCGAAGCTGAGACCGTTGCAGCTCTATGTGTCGCTGCATCGGTAGCTCACCCCGCGCCCTCGCTTCCTCGCGCCACCGATACGATGACGCGAGTACTTTCGCCTCGAGGTCCCAGGGCGGGGATCCGGCCAGTGCACAAGCCGCCTCATAGGAGATCGTGCGATACCCCCTGATGACTCTGACGGCCATCGCTCTCTGCGGCTTGCGCAGGACTGCGATACTACCGGCCGTCAGGTCAGCCGCCCAGATCGGGGCCCCGTAAAGGGCCATCGATCGCACGATCCCCACGTAGAGCCGCCTACAAGCGGCGCTCGGGCCCCCCAGATTGGGAAGCAGCGTTGACAGCGCCCCAGCAGCGCCCAGCAACTTGGGCGCCAGCCGTCGGAAGTGGGGCCCAAAGTCCCACCGGCTGTCGAGCACCAATCCCAGGTACTTCATGGTGGACTGGACAGCGATCCGAGCCCCCCCGACCACGATGTGTGAGCCGGGTGGCGGCGCCCGCCGGGGGCCATGAAACACCATGGCCTCCGACTTGCTGAGGGCCACCTCCAGGCCTAGGCGACGTATGCGGCTCACCACCTGTGAGACTGCAGCCGTCGCCAGCAACGCTGCCTCCCTGTGCGAGCTCCCCCGGGCAGTGACCAGCGTGTCATCCGCATAACACGTCAGGTCGACCCCCTGACTGAGCTCGCCCCTCAGCACCCAGTCGTACCCGATGTTCCACAGGAGCGGGCCTACAACCGAGCCCTGTGGAACACCGCACGACATGCGGCGCTGGTTTCCGTCATCACGTCCCATGTAGGTGACACACCTCTCCGACAAATAAGCCCCAACGATGTGGCGGAGGTAGGGAGGCACCCCATGGTATCGCAGTGCCTCCCGAATACAACTCCAGGGCAGGGTGTTGAAGGCGTAGGAGATGTCCAAGGACACCGCCAACATCACCCCGCCCCGAGACACCGCTTCCTCCGCCAGGACCCTAACCCGCGACACAGCGTGGATTGTGGAGCGCCCATGCCGAAACCCGAACTGACTGTCGTCCAGGTCCGGCCCCTCTCTGCACAAGTGGCCGACGAGGCGGGCTGCGAATATCCGCTCAAATAGCTTGCCCACCTCGTCTAGCAGCACTATGGGCCGGTACGCGGACGGCGAGTCCGCAGGGCGCCCCGCCTTTCTGAGCAGGACCAGACGACCAGATTTCCACAAAGTGGGAAACTGGCCCTGCTCAAGGCACGCTGTGTAGAGTCCTCTCAGTTGGGGCTCAAGCTCCTTCAGAGCGAGGGCTAACACGCAGCCGTGGATCCCGTCGGGCCCCGGAGCCACGTTCTTGGCCCGGAGCCGCATCACGGCCGCCCTCAACTCTGCTTGTGTCACCTCTGGGACGCTGATGGCGTTCTCCTCCTCTGTAGACTCTGCGGCTGTGGGCAAAGCCATCGGCGGCGGAGTATGCTCCGCTCTTGCCGGGAAGAGGGCTGCAACCACCTCTTCCAGCAGCTCGGGTTGAAGACTCTCCGTAAGTGGGGGCGCCGCGGCTCGAAGTTTCCCTCGGACCGCGCGATAAGGGCGCCCCCACGGATCCCCGTCTAGAGTCTCCAACATCTCCTCCCTGGCTCGCGTCCTCGACGCGCCGATGGCCAGCCACAGAGTCTCCTTAGCCGTGCGGTACACCTCATACAGCGCGGCCTGTTCGTCAGGGACCCGACGACGTCTCCTCCGATATCGGGTGTACTGGCGTCTAACTGCCACGCACGCGATGCGCAGCAGTGCGATTTCGGCTGTCCACCAATACACCTGGCGCCTTGCGGACTGTGCGTGGACCCGGGGCATGGACGCGTCGCAAATTTGCGTCATCGCCCCGCGGAACCACAACGCCTCCTGCTCGACGTCGACGGGTCCGTTCGTTGCCGACTCCCGGCTCCAGGCCTGGACAATAGCAGCCTCCTCGAGAAGCTCCCTGTCGATGCGCTTACGTGCCCAGCGCGGACCGTCCGTTCGTGGGGCCGGTGGACCGCGGCCGCCGGCGGTCTGGGCGGAGACGTCGAACCGGATGTATCGGTGATCCGACAACGTCTCCACCTCCACGGCGACACGCCAGTCCCGGACACGGCTCGCGACAGCGGGGCTAGCGAACGAGACGTCCACTATAGACCCGCCCCGCTGCCGCACGCACGTGTGGACCGAGCCCCGATTTAGGACGGTCAAGCCAGTCGTGACCACCCACTCCTCCAGTACCTCGCCCCTAGCATCAGTTACAGGGGATCCCCACGCCGCAGACTTGGCGTTGAGATCCCCCAGCAACAGCACCGGGCGAGGGTGGAGCCGGCCCACGACGGCACCCAACTCGACAAGGAACCTCTCGAAGTCGGCGAGACTCCTATTGGGCGAAAAATACGCCCCAACCGTGCCAATGCCGTCCGCGAGGGCGGCCACCCAGCCGCGACCTCGGGACGGGTTGACAAGAGCCCCGCCAATGATAGCCACCAAACCGTCCAAGTCTCCCACCCAGTTATCCCGGGGGGGGACAAAATACGGTTCGGCGATCACAGCCACGTGAATCGACCACTCTGCCATGCTCTGGAGCATGAGATCCTGAGCTCTAGCAGAGTGGTTGATATTGCCCTGGCGGAAATGGTAGAGCGCCATTATGCGCAATCCATTCCCTCCGCACCAGGCTGGGAGTCAGCCGAAGGGCAGCCAGACTGCGGGGGGAGTAAAGAGCCCCCGGCAGCCTTGGCAGCCCCTCTCTTCTTCTTTTTTTTTGTTGGGGCGGGTGCGCCACAGGCCTTTCCGCCCGCTCTGTGCCCGGCAGACCTCCCTGCAGCTGTACAGAGGCTGCAGTTTGGCGCCGCGGAGCACTGGGCCGCCTTGTGGCCGGCCTGACCGCAGCGATAGCACTGCTCGCTGCGGTCTATTTCGGCGGTGCACCGTGCCCTGACATGCCCAATGTCGAGGCAACGGTAGCACCGCAAGGCCTTGGGTTGCAGCCGCTTCACCCTCGCTGCCACCCACCCCACCAATAGACGCCCAGCGTCGGCGACTTTGTTCGCTGCCGCCACCGGGCACCGCACCCAGATCGCGCCGAGCCCAGAAGACTCGACGCGTACCTCGCCTGTCCGGACGTCTTCGGGCGGGCAATCACCGGAACGGGCGACGGCTGCCACGACCTCAGCCGGAGTTGTCGAGTCGTCCAGCCCGTCGACACGCAGTTCAGCGGTCTTCATCGGCCTGGACACCCGGACGTCCTCTGGGTTGAGGACCTCCCCAAGCTTGGCGGCCAGGACATCCGCCCTTTCGCCGCTAGAGGCACCCGACACCTCAAGTAGACGCGCTCCCGTAACCGCCTGCCTTAATCTGAGGCCGGACGGTAAACCAAGGTCGGGGAACGCGACTTTGGCTTTTGCCTCCGTAAGGACCGCCTTATAGGTTACGCCCCTTTCGACGGCTCCGGGCTGCAGCGTGATGACCACAGCCGCGGAGCGTGAGACTCTGATCCTAGGCGGCCCTTGAGCCTTCTTGGGTGCCGATGTCGGTGCTCCAGCAGGCACCGGTGGTGGCGGTGCCGTCTTCCTCTTCTTACCGCGGCCCCTCTTGACGACCGCCGTCCAGGTCTCCGTGGTAGACCCGGGTGTAGTCGCTGAGGGTGCGGTCGCCGGGTGGGCGGCCGTCCGAGAAGTGGACGCGGACGCGGCCTCCGCAGGCTTTTTGGTCCCTTTGCTGGCCGCTGGACCCGGTTTAGCGGGCTCCTCCTTCCTCCTCCTATCCGTAGCGAGCGGCGCACTATGGAAAATATAGGTCGGTATCGGATCAAAAATCTGTAACTTCATGAATTTTTGTCGTATCGTGATGAAATTTGGCACAAATATGCAGTAAAGTTTGGAGATTTGAACGATGTGTAGTTTATAGTGTTTTCTTGTATATCTATGTATGTTTTTTTGCATAGAATGAAAGAAATGGGAAAAAATCACGAAAAAAATAGTTAAAAATTTATTTCAAATGGAATACAAGTTTATAATGACTAAAAAGATTAAACCATGGTTAATTACAACAAGCAAAGTAAACAAAATATATATATATGAAAAAAAAAAAAACTAAATTAAAATCATATTACTAATAGGTACATCCTATACTCTGGCTTCAGGAAATGATGTAGCTAGGTACAAATATAAGTAATAACTAAATATAAATATTATTTTTAACTTATACCACTTCAGGATCAGGATCAGTAAATGTGGGTTCACTTTCAGGTGCCACGTTTAAAAGACTTAGTGCCTCTTCTTCAAGTTCTTTCACATTTCTTACGTACGGTTTTCTCAAACTTGTTATATATGGATCTGACGTGTATAAAAGCGTTTTAAAGACATCTTCATTTGTAGCAGATCGGGAACATTTTCTGGCATGATGAAGTCGTATGTTTCTATAGTCTTTGTTGCGAGACTCTTGTGCGTCTTCCGATAGCTGTCCAATAGGAAGCACCGCAAAATGTTTGATAACGTTTTCCCCGTGTATGAGTATTTTATGAACGGAGGATGGCATATAATACCAATCGTAATTACTTACATAGATTCTTGCAGTTTCTATTGCATATTCCCCAAATTTTTCAGGGTCGATCATCATTCCAGAAGAAAGAACTTGCAAGATAATGTATAGGCGTTTAATCAATGCCTCATCTACACCTGTTATTTCCGATGAGCAAGTGCTATTATAGAAGAATCTTCGTGCGGTATTGCCATCGTTCGTATTCCCGCTAACTTGCCGACGCTTAATCAGACGAGGTTTGTCGACGATTAATCCCAACTCCTCCCTGAAACGTTTTTGAACAACTTCTTTCTTTTCTTTTTTTAATCTCTTATTTTCCTCAGTTGAAGCAGACCAAGTCTTAAACGAAAGATTATAGGAAATATGCAATATCATTTCCATGCAGCGAATCCAGGCGTGTAATGTGGACAATCCGTATTGGTAGGCGTTTTCGTTTTCGGGTCTGGCAGTTGCTTTCGATAGGTCATTCATTAGCCGTGGAGTAGCCCCACATATCGTGCATGTGGAACCAGATGGAGTATCTGTAAGGACCTGAGCCACCTTTCCATCGATCATCGTTAGAAATAGTTCATGCTTCACATTTACTACAACACCATCTTTGTTTATAAGTGATGCTTGTGCAGCCCTAATTTGTTTTTTAATATCATCAACAACTGCCTTGGTTTTTTCTGGAGTTTCCTTACAAAACTCATAGAAATGGGTCTGCAAAAACGGACAGATGAAGGTACCGGATTTTGCCAAACAACGGATCCCGATTGCACATCAACTAATCTGATGGGGACTAATGAAATGATGAACAAATTGGCATCTGAAATTGTTTCCGACTCTTCTGCAAGTATTTGCTTGTATTGGCTTTGACCAGATGAACCATCACATCCCCATTTAGAATAAAGGATCAATGTTCTATGTTGTTTTAAAATTCTACCAGCAGTATGATCCAATAAATCTTGGATATTAATCACTTTAGCATAAGTATTCCTGATTTCGATTGTAGAAGATGGTGGATAACAGGATCTTTTTATTTCTTGTATTTTGTAGTAAGGCGGGAATATACAACACTTTCGTTCGTTGGTTAAGTTTTTCAGGTACATATATTGTGCTTTTGTTAGATCTAAATCTATAAAAGCACTCAATGCTTCCGTATCGGAAAGAATCTTCATCTGGTCTGAGTCGTTCCACTTACTTGAGATATCTAATTTCTTTTGAGTGTCAGCGGTTCTTAATTCTTCGACAAGATGAGCTTCTGTGTACTCACGTAAAGCCCGTAGTCCCTGCAGATAGGCGTTTTTATATGCTCGAAGCCATATTCTTGGAGTAGAAGAGTGTTTTTCCTCTTGGTAGATTCTGAGGAGTCTCCATAAGCCACGCATGCTCGTCCTCGTTGGCCAGATGTTGATGGCGTAGAATATTGTTCAGAATCCGGTAAATTTAACGAATACCTTGAGTCCAACCAAGTAAAATTCTTCTGTAAAAATGTTTCTTTTTTCCGAGATGCCAGGGCCCAGCGCTTGTTGAAAATAGGAAGAATGTGCCTTTGTATGTCACTAATTATAAAACACAAGTTGTTTTCAGAAACATTCAGCTTTTCCACTAAAACTTTGGATAATGATTCCATGGTCTTGCCGCCCTCGATATAGGGGATTATGAAGTCTCGTCTGGTACAGCTGAAGGAAGACATTTTAACACTTCACAATCTGCAGAAATAATAGGCGTAGATGAGATTTGCTTCACTTGAAGTTACACTGATGTAGATGGTTCGAATAGTTTTTGCTTCCCTTTAAATACTCATTTTACAATATCGAATTGGTACCTACATCATTATTATCTTGTAATTTCCCACGCAAACCGAGTGCAAATTTGATAAGGTACCTTTGTTATCACGAAATAATGAAGAAAATATCCAAAAAGTTCTATATTGTTCATGTGAATGGTGTCAGTGGTAAACCGCAAAAGATACTAATTTTCGGGTTCTGACTTTTATCAGTTTTTTTCTCATATCTCCTAAAACCGCAAATACCCGCAGCTGATTTTTTTTGCATTCTATTTATGAATAGTTAGACTACTAGTCGACACAAAAAGTAGCGCTTGGGCAAACGTGGGTAATACTGAAAACCTTCGACGAAAAAAAATACAAGTGAAAAAAAAGGTATGTCACTTTTTAAGTAATTACTGAAATATTTTTCTTTACTTTTAAAATCATTAAGCTGTATCGCAAAAAGCATAAAATAACCTTTCTAAAAATGTATAATACTGCATATCTGCACCAAGTATTTTTTTCACAATATGGTATTGAAACATGTATACGCAAAGACTTGAGTTTGGCACTTCTGTCTTCTATGTATTTCTATCTAAGAAAAAAATAATAATTTCGCGTATTAAGAAAAAAAAACGTAATGAATATTATAATTTGACTATTAGATAACCTAAAAGAATAGCCATATTAGCCAAATTGTGATATTCGTAAAAAGCATTTTTGATATACGCTTGTTCTACCATTTTCCATAGTGCGGCGGCCGGAGAGTCTCTGCTGGGAGAAGCCTCGACTCCAGGCCCTGCAGACGGGCATTCAGCATACCCACACACTGCAGCATGCAGATGCGAACGATCTTCTCGATCTCAGCGTCCGCAGGTGCGGGGGTAGGGACCGACAACTGGGCCGGCGATGTCAGGGCAGCGACGGGAGCGGAATCGGTGGCCGCAGGGCGACTCCGCTGCCATATCGCCTTCTGCGCGGCAAGCTCCCGCTTGAGGTCCTCGAGCTCAGATCTGAGACGGCTGTTCTCCTCCCACAGCTTCGCCGTCTCGTCTGAGCTTGTGCGACTAAGGAGGACCCCAACTGCCTCTTTTATGTCGCTAGCCGCCTCCTTCAGAGCGCGCGTGAACGTGCCCTTCAAGCTGCCAGATTTTGTGGCAACCTTCAGAACGACGTCCACGCCGTCCAAAACTTGGCGACTGAGCGCCACCGCCGACAGGCTCTCTCCGGCAGCCGCCTGAGCCGATCGTCGCTCTCGGGCCAGTCGGGCCATTTCGCTGACCTCGTCAGCCGCCACCGCCTTCCGCTGCGTCCGCCTTGCGGCATTCATCTCCGCCTTGTTGCTTTGCAGCAACAGCGGGGACGCAGCGGAGTCTTCACTCGGGTCCCCCTGGGTCCGGTCGCTTTCGGTGCTCCCCATTGGTTCCGGCGGCGTAGCGGGCCGCAGAAAGCAGCCCCGTAAGTCGCGGTCCGGTAACCGAGTGGAACTTTCGCCAGCTCCCACTCGCCCACGCCCCCTCTGCGCAGTACCAATTTTGGCTACTGCCAGGTTTTCCTCGCTAGAGGAAAGGGAGTGTTTCCCCTTTAATGCGCTGGTGTGACTGCGCGTGTCCTAGTCGGACAGTCGGTCCTTCTCAGGACATGAGCCTCCTCGGCTCTTGTTGCCGTCAACGACGGCACGTGGCTTTGTTGCGTCGCACAGGCGCTCCAGGGTAACCCGGAGCTCCTTTTCTTGCGACGCAAGACTTGGTTGACGAAGGTCGGCGATGGTCTGCCGGCCTACGAGACTATTGGTGCCCCCCCCCATATACGGTGGGGCTGCCTTCCGTAGAAGGACGGGATTGTTCCTCCATGAGGAGGTTGCCCGCCTGGGGATTTTTTCCATTAGCCTGTATTTTCATATTTTCCTTTTTAAGGGTGAGGTCCCTTTTTTGCGCTAACGACCGGATCCCCTCCGGCCATTCATCCCCTCGGCACGCTAGACCTTGGGATTGGGGTAATTTTTTAGAGAGGTTATCTTCCTCGCGGCCCGGGCCTCAGTGGCCCGGACCCCCGGTCCTGAACTCAGGATTACGGGGTGGCCGACGGCTGGGCAGAACCAGCCACCGCCCCGACGTTTTCTCGCTGCCGCCAGATGCCGGACAGACGCAGCGCGGGCATTGGACGACCCTCCACCACCCACATTCCGTGGGTGCAGCGGTGTGCACCGCCCCTCCCCATTGTACGCCAACTCACCTCCCTCTGTAAGCAGAGGAGGAGTAGGCGTGTGCCCGTCTGTAGCCCGGTTCCCTTCATCGACCATCATGGATGATCGGTGATTGGAACCATGACCCTTCTCCGTTTGTTGAGAATTAGCCGCCGGCCCCAAGTGCCCACCAAAGCCTGGTGGGCAGTTGGAGCCGACGTTGCCCAGGGTGCGCCACGAGGAGGCTTCTCAACATGCACCCCACCAATTGCTCACCTTCCGCAACCCCGCGCCTACGATGGCTGGGAATCGTCCTGGGATTCCCGACGCCCAGAGCGTCTCCTGCAGTGACTAGTGTTCGAGGCCTGTTTCTGGAGTCGGACTGACATAGTAGCGGTTTCATACAAACACTGCAGCACCTCGATGTACCGATAGTCAAACTGGCACCGTTGGAGAGACTGCAGGAAGTGAACTCTGCATAGTGCAACAGAAAGACAGCGAAGACATACGCCTGTTTTGCACGACTTGACTGGAAGTCGTTCATAGAACGTGCTTGCTCTAAAAGAAACAGTGATTCAGCACCGCCTTATATGGAATTAAAATACACGGAAATGAACATGGACAAAATGAAGGTCATGTCGAATGCCGACGTAACACCCAGATCGGAGACTCTACACTCGAAGTTGTAGACGATTATGTTTACCTAGGACAAACTGTCCAGTTAGGTAGGTACAACTTCGAGAAAGAAGTCAATCGTGGAATCTAACTCGGCTGGGCGGCGTTCGGGAAGCTGCGTGCTATTTTATAGTCTCATATACCACAGTGTCTGAAGGCAAAAGTTTTTGACCTGGTGTGTGTTCCCAGTGATGACCTATGGCACTGAAACGTGATCGCTCACAATGGGCCTCATTAGAAGGCTAAAAGTCACCCCAAGTGCAATGGAGAGGGCTATGTTCGGAGTTGCCCTGCGTGATTGAATCAGAAATTAAGAGATCCGTAGGAAACCCAAGGTAACTGACATAGCCCGAAGTATTGCCAAACTTAAGTGGCAGTGGGCAGGGCACATTGCTCGCAGAACAGATAGCCGATGGAGCCAAAAGTTAATGCAGTGGCAACCGCGTACCGGAGAGAGAAAGTGCCCAGGTCTCGTTAAGTTTAGACATGAACACTATGGTCCATAACTAGAATTTAACATTTTAGAATGTCCGACCAAAACTACACTTATTATAAAGAAGAGTAAACAAGACGAACAAACGGATGGACAAGGGTTATAAAATACCACTAACTTACTCCTCGCCACTGCCTATTTCAGAGGCAAAAAAGAAGGACCTCAATAATTTATGAGCTAAGGGATAATCCCACAAGAGCTCCACTTGTGGTGCCAGTCTTTACCAATAAGTAAAGACGTAATAAACAGAATTTTGGAGCCAGGCATCACTGAGGATACTTATGGACAGGATGATAATCGTTTATTTATATAAAGGGGCACATTTATAATAAGTAACTTAACAGATAAAAAAATAGAGCACAGTTGCTTATTTGCCTGAACTAGGTTGTACCTGTGCTTCCGGCTAGGAAGTGCATATATATAACAATTGGTAAAAAGTAAAAAGTAAATTAAAATTTGGTAAATAAATAAAAAGTAAAATAGCGTGTAAGCGGTTCTATTTGCAGATAACAAGTAGATCTTCTGTCTGGGCATAATCTATTGTTAGTAAATACTTAAGTATAATTTTTTTACAGCTAAAGTAATTTAATATAGAAATACTAAGTTTTTTATTTAATCTACACCGAATTAGTCCAGGAGTAATCCAAGGTTTAATATTTTAAAATTTCTTAGTTACTGTAGAAACGGTCGTGTTACGTAATATTGCTGATTGGACATGTTTTATTAAGTACGACAAAGCCAAATTAACGTCAGCAGTATTGTAAACTAGGCTAAAATCAAGGTTTCATAAATCATATTCGAGTTTATTTGTGTTTAATTTGCTTTTGGTCTGGGGACGATTTAGCTTAGGCAGCGTTAGATTTACGGTAAGTAGGACGTGATGGTCCGTAATTGTTGCGTTAGTTACAAGCGTAATATGTGATAGGCTGGTTTTGATCATCATATTATGATCGAGGCAGGAACCGCTCTGATGAGTAGTCAATATATGAGCGGGAAGAACACCATGATATGAGCAGATATTAAGATAGTCTTGGGTCCCTGCATCGCAGTTTTCGGAGCCAATATTTATATTTAAATCAGCTGTTAGAATAACATTCTAATGGACATCAATGAAAGACTGTGCGATACAATTGTAAAATGTTTAATTTTAACCCAAACGACACTGGACAACAATATTTTAGTATTAAACTTACAGCAAAAAAAACACGGCGCTTTTCCTCTATTGCAGAAAAAGAGAGCAGAAGCAATAGACAAACACTTATGTCAAAAACGACCTTAGGCAATAATGTTTTTTTTTTTTTTTTAGTTTTCTTGTGTTGTCATCAACACATTCTTAAACGAGGTCAGCTCTTGTAAAATCTAGTTTAAGAAATTGTGAAAAGAGTCCAAGTTTCTGGCGGAAGGGGACCTGTACATAGCAATTATCGCTGTGGTTGTTCCAATTTTTATAATTAAGCAATTAATCATACAGTCTTGTAGAGTAGGGTCCTCGACAGTTACCTTTAATGATTCCTTAGCAAAGACTACCAAACCATCATTTTGATTGTGGTTTATGGTTGTATGTAATAAGTTGTAAGCAGATATTACTGGGAGGTAATTGATGCGGTTAGCTAGCCAGCACTCGGTTAGTTCCATTATATCACAGTCAAAGTTAAGTCTATGAAGGAAAATTTTAAAGCTATGTATGTTCTTATAAATACTACGGATGTTTTGGGTCAGTACGGTTAGTGAGTTTTGATATTCGGAAAGATATTGTCTGCAATCCTCAACGTCACATGTCTTTGACACAGTTAAGAATGTGTTATCTATGTCGGTAATTAAGTTATTATCCATTCTAGACTAGAAAAATAACAATAATAAATTATGTCTAAAATATAAACAAGTATGTGGCGCTCTTAGGCGCCTTCATAATCGATTGAGTTGATGTACCTGTGCTCGGCAGCTTTTTTAGCTGGGCAATCTGCGTCTCCCGTCTTGTGGTTTGCTTGTTTTTTAAGGCGCAAACATGTAGCACATTTTGGCGCATCGGCTTTGTTTGTGCAGTCTTGAGTTGTGTGTCCTTCTTGACCGCAATGTCCACATGTGTTTTGTTCATAAATACATTTATAAACCTCATTTTCGGCCATTGCTGTGGGAACACCTATTACTATAATGCGAGGTTTGCGCTTTTTAGGTTCGTCGACGGTAACCCCTGACGAAGCAAGTTGGACTATTTGCTTGATCCTATCTAGGTCATCTTTGGTCTCAGTTCTGATTATGAGTCCTCCTTTCCCAATTTTGCGGACGCCTCGTTCATTCAGTTTCATTTCTCCAGAGCATATGATTTTTTTGAGCCATGTTCTTGGTTTCGTCACTGGTCTTAGAGTTGTCACTGGGATAAATGGCCACGGAGCTAAGAGTATTAGGACGGACAAAGGTTGTGGACCCTTTTTTCACCATGTCTGCAAAAGATGTAGAAGTTGCTTCCTGCTTCGTACAGGACTCCTGAATCGTCCGGTTCATCTCCATTAGACAATCTGATAGGTCCCGAGCTTCCGTCACGGTTTTAAGGGAGGTATGGGTTTGTATGGCTTTTTGAATGCGGTCTGATTTAAAGTGCGGGTATTGTGAACTCCTTTTTGATGCGTCTAGAAACGGCACGGACGTCTTGTTCATTCAAAAACCCTACGTCGGTGCTAAAGGTATGATGACAACACCTTACGTCAACATTCAAGACATTCGTGGCACACAAGAATCTCCCGTGAAATCGGCAATTGTCGTCACTAATCCAAATATTAACTCTATACACAATCAAACACTGATATGTAAAAATATTTGCTCACTCGTTCTACGAAATGGATGTCTTAATATAGGATTGATAAATGTTTACCTCGAGGGCGTTCTAGATATAGAACCTTACCTAAGAAGAATTCAACAGGTCATCAGTGAAATAGGCACCCAAGATATAATACTTGCCGGTGACGTCAATGCCATGAGTCCTTCGTGGGGATGCGATGCTGAAAATGGTCGGGGGAAAGATATTATTGACCTGCTGGCACAAAACAATATGAGTGTCTTCAACCAGGGTAGTTTTTCAAGCATTGTGGACATAACTGCATGCAGTGACTCGCTACTGGCCAAAGTCTTGGACTGGAAAGTTGACACTGAGTCTGCCATCCTCACCGATCACCGTACTATCTGCTTCGAATTGTCGGTGAACAACCAGGATGTGCGTGTCATACATCCCACTACGAGAGTCTACAACATCAAGAAGGCAAAATGGACACGCTTCTCTGAGCTCCTTTCCACGACAATGTCGGAGCTGGGACTCACTACAGAGGAAGTCGAGAAAAGCAGAGACCCAGAAATGGTGGAGGATCTCGTCTGCAGATATAATAAGGCGATTTCCAGAGCTTGCGATTATGCTATCCCAAAACTGTCACATCATAAGTATACCGTTAAACCCCAGTGGTGGACAGAGGAGCTGGAGTCCGAAAAATGTCACGTGACCACACTCAGTAGAAGGATACACTCCGCAAATCCTAGAAGGAAACCATTCTGCATAGCAGAATACCTAAAGGCCAAAGACGAGTACAAGAGCAACGTAGAACTGACTCTGACGACCAGCTGGAAGGATTTCTGCACCAGACACCTTCTGTCTGGTGCAGAAATCCTTCCAGCTGGTCGGAGTAGGATGTCTGGACCTGTGCACAACGCATAATTACCCGATGCTCAAACACTAGCCGAATAGAGAAAAGTCTCTTGAGGGACCCTCAGACCAGCCAAGTACTGTCGGCTGAGGCATCGGCTGAACATCTCGCCGAAACCTTCTTCCTTGTGGACGATCCCTGCACAGACTGCTTCACAGAAGACCACCAGGGAGAACGTGAAGCACACAATGGAGAACCTCAACCGTCAAATGACCTTACTGCCGCAAGAAACGCCACAGTTCACTCACACAAAAAGCCGGGATGTTTACGCCAGGACTCACCCCAAGGGGTGCGTGTTCAGGAAACCTCCCCGTGTGCCCGGGGGCTGGAGTTCCCTTACGGATACGTCCGTGGGGAAGGCCAGTTTCTGGGACGGTGCACCCTGGGGTGCGGGCAATGTTTCTCCGATGGGTGCTGTGTGTTAGACACACAGTACCTAGTGGAGAGGCATTGCCCGTATGCCAATATCCTGTCGGTGGGACGCTCTAATGTGTACTTGGAGGAGTACACGTTTAGCAGCGTCTTGAGCGGGCTCGGCGTGAACTAACCCTGCCATCGGGCAGGCAGGAGGAAGTCCTTCCTTCTGCCACCGTTGGTCTCGTAGCCCCGAAGAGTGTCAAGGTCATGTCTCTGGCATTTGACGGGGGTCGAGGGTCTTGGCTTAACCGCCCGGGCCGCGAGGAAGAAATCCTCTATAAAAAATTACCCCAAACCTCCAAGCGGCGGCGCACCGTGAGGGAGGTTGATAGCTTGGCTGATGGGTAGCTATGGAATCAGTCGCTAGTGCGAACCAATATTTTTGAGCCAGTACAGATTGTTTAATACTCGTGGGAACAACTATGAATAATAAACATAGAGAGACAGGGAGAGAAAGAGGGAGAGGAAGGAAGCGATGCGCGGTTGGAGTCCGACGCGGCATCGAGCTCTAGCTCTTGTACGAGCGTGGAGCGCGAGGTTGTGGTGGTGGGGCGTTCCGGGAGAAAGTTCTTCCGGAAGCGCCCCAAGTCGGGGTCGTCCTCAGTCGACCGGAGCCGGAGGAAGATCCACTCCGGCCGGCGGGGTGGAGCCCAAGAGAAGGGTGCGGGTAAGGGGCTCATCACCAAGGGGGCTGGTGATCCGAGTCCGGTCAGCCCGGCCGACCCGGCTCAGCGAGTCGCGAGCCCCAGTGCAGGCCTCTCGTAGGTAACAGTTGGTGAGCCGGGCGCTGCTGGTGGCTCCAAGCCAAGGGGCGCGGCTGGATTCGCAGAGATCGTGGCCTCTGCAATCAATAATGTGGCCTTGAAGAGGCTTAAGACCTCCAAGGACAAGGCCATAGCAGAGGCCACGGCCTCCAACATGGCGGCAATGGAGGCCTCCCGCAGGGGGACCCCGTCGGACGGAGTGTCCGAGATGCGGGCGGAGGTCGCACGCCTGACGGCCGCGATGGAGCTTCTCCGAAAGGAGAACGCGGAGCTCCGTGTGGACCTGGCAAGGCTCCGAGGAGCCGGCCCTCGGGCGGTTGTGCAGGGGGAGAAGCAGCAGGGGCAGGGTCAGCCCGTGCCTGCTGCTGCTGAGGACCGGGTTCTGACCCTGGTGCGGCAGGAGATGGCCGAAATGCGGAAATAATTCTCCGCCCTGGAGGCCATCGTCCTGCGCCCCCCATTGGCGGCAAATCAGCCGGCCTCCGGCCAGCGGAAGGCGACGTCATACGCCGCTGCCGCCATATCGGCCACGGCTAAAGCAGCCTCGCCAGGGCAGAACAAGGGTGGGGTGGCTAAGCAGGCGACGGGGTCCCCGGCTCTGGGCCCTGCTCGGGCCCCGGCCCCGGTAGCTAAACGATCGCCACCACCACGTCCGACCGCACCCGCACCTGCACCTCCTATATCTTCCCCGGCCAACGCCGAATGGCAAGTGGTCGGGGAGAAGAGGAGGGCGGGTAAAAAGGCAAGGGCGGCCAAGAAGAAAAAGGCGAGGCGGCAGCGGCGCAAGGGGAGAAGTGTCGCGGATAGGCTCCACGCCCCGAAATCTGCAGCTGTAGTGATCACACTACAGCCAGAAGCGGCAAAGAAGGGCGTGTCCTATAAGGACGTGCTGGCAAGGGTGACAGAGGTGGTGGATCTCGAGGAGCTCGGTGCCGCCAGTGGCATCAGGCTGAGGATCGCTGCCACTGGGGCTCGGATGCTTGAGTTCCTCGGTCCGGCTGGTGGCTCGGCCGCTGACGCCTTGGCTGAAAAGCTCAGGGTGTCCCTAAAGGCGGACGAGGCCCGGGTGTCCAGGCCCACAAAGTGCGCCGAAGTGCGCATCCAGGGCCTGGACGACTCTGTGACGCAGGCACAGGTAGTGGCCGCTGTGGTCGGGACTGGAGGGTGCTCTGCCGAGCAGGTTAAGGCTGGCACCATCGGTCCCTACTATAGGGGCATGCAAGCTGTTATGGTGAGCTGCCCCGTGGCGGCGGCCAAGATAATAGCCGGGGAGGGCCAAAGGATATTGGTGGGCTGGGTTTCCGCGCAGGTCAAACTGCTGGAACCCAGACCTCGGAGGTGCTTCCGCTGCCATGTGGGCGACCACGTGGGAGCTAAATGCACCTCTGAGGTTGACCGCAGCGATGCCTGCTACCGTTGCGGTCAGCCCGGTCACAAGGCCGGCACTTGCAAGGCCACGCCGCACTGCGTCGTATGTGCTGCGGCGGGCAAGCCGGCCGACCACCGGATCGGGGGTAGGGCCTGCGCTCCACCGCCACCACCGTCGTCACCGCCGCAGCAGCCGCCACTACCACCGCCGCTGCCGGCTCCACAACCGCCGTCGTCACCGCCGCAGCCCAGGGCCCTCACATGGGCTTCGGGAGGGGGTTGAAATGGAGTGCCAATAATGGCCCCACTTCGCCTCCTCCAGGCGAACATCAACCACTGCGCCGCCGCTCAGGATCTGTTGCTCCAGAGCATGGCGCAGTGGTCGATTAATATCGCCGTGGTCGCTGAGCCGTACTTTGTCCCGCCCACGGGTGACTTGGTGGAGGACTTTAGCGGCTCAGTGACCCTTATTTCGTCGGCTGCCGCCGGTACCCTGTCCCTCGAGGCTGTCAAGAGAGGACGGGGTTGCGTGCCAGCACGGTTCGGGGAGATGGTCGTGGTAGGGGTGTACTTCTCCCCGAACCGAACTTTCGCCGAGTTCCACAACTCCCTAGCGGAGATAAAAGTCGTCGTTGTTTGATTCCGTTCCCTCCCCGTTCTCGTCCTGGGGACTTCAATGCCAAGAATGTGGCTTGGGGTTCCCGGTACACGGACACACGGGGCAGGATGGTGGAAGACTGGGCTCTGGAGACAGGCCTGGTCGTCCTAAACCGGGGTTCTGTCCCCACGTGTGTACGGATGCGGGGCGAGTCAGTGGTGGACATTTCGTTCGCCAGCCCCGCTCTGTCGCCGCGTGTCATTGACTGGCGCGTCATGGAGGGGGTGGAGACGTTTTCCGACCACCGGTATATCCGGTTTGACGTCTCCGCCCAGACCTCTAGCGCGCCGGTCCGACAGGCCCCGAGTGGTCCGCGGTGGGCGCTGAAGCAGCTAGACCGGGAGCTTCTCCTGGAAGCCTCGATCGTGCAGGCCTGGGTGGTATCACTGGACAGGCCTGCCGACATCAGCGACGAGGCGGAGTGGTTCCGGGAGGCCATGTCCAATGTTTGTGACGTGGCAATGCCCCGGGTCCAGCCCGGACGTGCTTCGCGCCAGGTGAGCTGGTGGTCGCAGGAGCTGACAGCGCTGCGCCATGCGTGCGTTGTTGTGCGACGCCGGTACACCAGGCACCGCAGGCTCCGTATCCGCCCTCCGGATACGGAAGCCATTCAGGCGGAGCTGTACGAGGGGTACAGAGCGGCGAAGACCGCCCTCCAGGCGAAGATCCTGCGGGCTAGGGCACTGGCCCGCGAGGAGACGCTGGAGACTCTGAACAGAGATCCGTGGGGACGCCCATACAAGATGGTGCGGGAGAAACTCCGCCCATGGGCTCCCCCGCTGACGCAGAGTCTCCGGCCTCAGCTTGTGGAGGACGTGGTGAGCGCTCTGTTCCCTTTGAGAGGGGAACATACCTCCCCACTCATGGCTCCGCCTATTGCGGTGCTCGAAGCGGACCACACCGCCGACGACGACGACGACGATGCTCCGAAGGTGACCGAGGTAGAAATGAGAGTGGCGGTACGTAGGCTGAATGCCAAGAATACCGCCCCAGGACCCGTCGGCCTGCCTGGGAAGGCGTGGGTCCTGGCCATGGAGGCTCTCGGGCCTCAGCATCCTCCATCCCTTTGCATCAGCTGTTCCTTTGTTCGCACCGTGCATCTAGTCATTCATAACTCATTAGCAAGTTAAATTTTTTATTGCTTTTTATAAACTGGTCTGTTATCTCTTTTTAGTACATTCGCGAGTTTGCTACTGGTGTTTCAATCGTTATGGCTGACGAAAAGATTGAAAAATTCGTTAAAAAACGCAGCAGTATGAAATCTAAGCTTACAATTTTTAGCAACTACCTTCACAAGCTTGAAAATTGCACCGAACTTAGTAGCTTACAATTGTTAGATTTAGAGACCAGATTTGCCAAATTCGATAACTTTTATGTGGATTTCGACAAATTACAGTGTGACATCGAGGTGTTGTTGGATAACCCCGATGACGAGAGCGAGGAACGTGAGCAGTTTGAGAACCAGTATAATACTGGTTCTCAAACTGCAGCTGGTGGCGACAGCTTGGAGTCTGCTCGGTGCTCGTCCCCCCCAGTCTTGCTGTCTTCGGGATGGTTCCGTAACGGGTATCGAGGATGTACAGGCAGGTGGTTTTAAATATAATTGTGTGAGGTTGCCAAAAATTAATTTACCTGTTTTCCACGGTCACTAACAACACTGGCTAGAATTCAGAGACACCAACATTTCACTTATTCATTCACGGTCGGACATTGACAACATTAATAACTTGCACTACCTTCGTGCTTCTCTTAACCTCTCAGGTTCCGTGCTGGAACGCGTAATTCTTTTAGGGCCCGCTGCTCGCCCGACATCGCGCCCCGGGGGCCCGCCGCGTGTCAGCGGCTCCGGGTAAAACCTCAATATTTTGAGTTATAGTTATCGCAGCTCGATAACGTAAAGTAGTTTGGATTTTTGAATAAATAGACCACATACTTATCTATATACGGTGAACGGATGAATACAATAGGATTTACGATACTACAATAGTATCGTAAAGTGCGTGGTAGTTTATTTGTTCTTATGTTTTGACGATTTCTGTTAAAAATACTGTTTCTATTGTTATAAAATTTTGCAGGCAGTATTATGAATAGATAACGAATCTAAAAAAAATAACAGTTTGAGATAATAACAGAAAATAAAAAACAAAATTATTACGTAACTAGAGGTCATCTTGACCTTGATTTCAAGGACCGTGTTTTGACGACAAAATGTTGTTATTATGTCGTTATAGTAGTGAAAATCACTTACAAATTGATTCAATTACACTAATTAATATTTTATAGTAGCTTCCCACGCTGTAAACATCATAAAACAAACACTATTCACATAATCACCACCACACTCAGTACTTTCACGGCATTTTTTTGATACGCTAATTTTGCACACTCAACTTATGTATTTTGGTAATATTATTATCACACACGATGTATAAAACTATTATTAATTTGATTTAATATCACTTCACGACGATTACGGCAGTAAAAACACGAAATAATTATTAAAATATGCACGGAGGCCGTCCGCGCACACCCGCGCAGGCGCTCTGACAGATGACACTGTCAAACGTCAATTTTTATTTTTTAAATATTATTTTTAGTGGTGTTCCATGCACAGATTAAGCATTTAGTAGATTAATTTGACGTGAATATCATCCAACTCTAGAGTGCTACTGTCCATAGACACTATTAACCCGTATTTCAGTAGAAATAGAGATCTAAGTTGCGTGGCATCGACTGATGCATTTTATGCATCAGTGGGGCTTGAAGGATATTTCCGATTGATGCATCGCGTGCATCATTAGGACTCAAGCGGTTAAAGATAGTGCGCTGCTAGTTATAGATAATTTAGATTTTAGAGCTCAGAATTATGAGTTTGCTTGGAATTTATTATGTAGTAGGTACGACAACAAAAGATTGATTGATTTAACGTTAAACACATGGACAGTGAGTCATGTTCTGCCATTCGGAATATTATCGACATCACAAATAAAAATCTTCGCGCTTTGAAGACTTTAGGCCAGCCAACAGAATATTGGGATACCCTCATAATACATATGATGGCAGAAAATCTCGACGATGTCACACGTCAATGGAAAGAACATCGTAACACGCTTAGCGATCTACCTTCGTTCGATATGTTTACTATATTTCTTAGCAACAGGGCCGACTTATTGGAAACTTTGCAAGAACATAAAACACATAGTAATAATATACAAAAATCAAACGTTATTAATCATAATTCAAATTTTCTTACAGCTACAAATCAAAATTCAATCAATCAATCTGCCTAGCCTTTTCCCAACTATGTTGGGGTCGGCTTCCAGTCTAACCGGATGCAACTGAATACCAGTATTTTACATGGAGCGACTGCCTATCTGACCTCCATAACCCAGTAACTGGGTAATACGATACCCCTTGGTTAGACTGGTTGTCAGACTTTCGTGCTTCTGACGACTCGTAACGACTGTCAAAGATCCACAAAGGACAGCCGGGACCAACGGCTTAACGTGCTTTCCGAGGCACGGAGGAGTCTCAATATGTGAAAATGGTCACCCATCCACGGACCAACCCCGGCAAGCGTAGCTTAACCTGATGGATCGACCCGAGCGGCTGTTATTACTTAGCCACGAGCTCCTCCACAAATCAAAATTAATAATAAAAATAAAAAAACTATTTACATGTTCTATGTGCAATCAGACTCATTTTTTATTCAATTGTGAAGAATTTAGAGCCCTGACTGTTGAAGATCGTCTTCAAAAGGGTAAACAAGCAAAGGTCTGTCTTAATTGTCTTCGACCAGGGCACGTAGAATCTAGGTGCAATCTTGTTCCTTGCAGACATTGCAAGAAAAAGCACAGCACTCTCCTTCATTCACATGAGCATACAGCCCCTACTTCTCGTATTGAGCCGGTTGTCCCCGTCAATAACTTTGCTGGTACAACTAGTGTTCAGCAGTTTAGTACTCCTCCGAATGTTTTGCTTTCCACAGCGCTCGTGAGAGTGGTTGATAGCAAGGGCGACGTTCACACTGCCCGAGTACTGCTCGACAACGGTAGCACGGGTAACTTCGTTGCTGAGTCATTTTGCGGTAAGCTAGCTGGGTTTGTCGCGACGTAGTACGAGCGCCACTATGACAGGTATAAATAATAGTAGCCTGCAGTATTATCTCTCCTTCGCGCTTTAATCCATCCAAAGGTTGTCTGTAAAAGATCGCTCTTAGCGATAAGACCGCCCATTTTGTCACCCTATGTTAAATTTCTACACTTGTATCTGTATTTTTTATGGTGTACATAATAAAGAGTATTCTATTCTATTCTAATAATACTTCTAATAGTACACACTCTTGCAGCCTTACTATAATGTCCATCTATAACGACGACTACAAACGTACTGTAGACTGCCATATTTTACCACAGATCACTAAAGCTTGACCGTCTTGATTCATTAACATCGACAACATTCCTCTTCTTTTTTTTTTGTTTTTATTGAACCAACCCGAAAGACAGCTTCTTCTGCCACTTGTATAGATAATATTTTTTGTAATTGTGATTACTTACATAAAAAAATTGTAAATAAGTTGCCATCTGATCACAGTGGACAAACAATAACTTTCACAAAAAAATCAAATAAGGTTTAGGCCAATTACATGTAAAAACTTAGAAAAATTAAATAATTCGTTGGCCAGTAAATTATGTGTTCAGAGTTTTAATGATGTATGTGACCCAAATGAGTTCTACGCCGATTTCTTTTCACTAATAAACAAACACTTTAATGAAACTTTTCCACTAAAGACTAAAACTATTTACACAAAGTTCTTGTTTAGTGATTGGGCTACTCCAGGTATTCGTAAAAGCAGGGAAAATCTTTTTGAACTTTATGGCCTTAAGCAACATATGAATAATACAACCTTTCATCAGTATGTTGCAAAATATTATAAAACTTTTAAAAATGTGTGCAAAATAGCTAAAGCTCTTTACATTAGCAATAAAATAAAATCAGCAGATGACAAAATAAAAACTACCTGGCAAATAATAAATAATGAAACAGGTAGGAAAAAACAGCGTAGTACTGAATTTAATTTAGAGACTGCACATGGCCCAAGCAACTCAAATGTAGAAATAGCTCAGGAATTTGAAAACTTTTTTGGTAATATTCCAACTAAAACTACTCAAGCTCTAAATTCCTCACCCGCGCTTTGTGCTGCCTTACTTAGAAAGAATGTAAAGGCATGCCCTTTGGAGTTTAGGTTTCAGCATACAAACCCCCAAGCGGTTATAAAAGCTTTTAAAGATCTTAAAATTAAATCAACAGAAGATCTATGGGGAATGTCTGTAAAAGTCTGTAGATCTATCATCGAAACCATTGCGTCCTATTTAGCTTTCATATTTAACACCAGTGTAGACCAAGGAGTCTTTCCGGATCTCATGAAACACAGTAAAATAGTTCTCCTCCATACGAAAACTACCTTTTGGAAGGGGCAACTAGAATCAATTCTATTTCTTTGTTTTGACGTTCAAAAGTGCCATATATGTGCCTATTTGAAATAAATTATTTGACTTTGACTTTGACTTTGGCCGAGCTTAACCGCCCCGCAAGAGATTTTATATGAGGTCCCCACTGTTATTTCTCGTCTAGCGTGATTCCCAAGAAAACTGTTTGATTAATAAACTCCAGTTTTTCTCCATTCAATATGATGTCACATTCGCTACTTCTAACATTAGGTAATTTAAATCGAATTCATTTGGTTTTTTTTTCATTTAGTACCAAATTATTTACCGTAAACCAATCTTGTACCTGAAGAATAGAGCTATTCACGTCGTCAAGATTTTGTGACCGTCGATTTATTTAAAAAATCAATGATGTGTCATCTGCAAATAACACCATCTTCGGTTGATTTAGAAGTAATTGGGGTAAATCATTAATATAAACTAAAAAGAGGAATGGACCTAATATCGAGCCTTGAGGAACGCCCATTAACATTTCAGACCCCAATGAGTTTACGCCGTTTACTTGAACTTTAACTTTTCTTTCTTTCAGATATGATCTTAGTGAATCAAGAGCTGTATTCCTAACCCCGTAGTGCTCTAGTTTCAACAGAAGTGTATCATGGTCGACGCAATCGAACGCCTTCGAGAGGTCGCAAAAGATTCCAATGGCATCTTGTGCTTCCTCCCAGGCGTTAAAAATATTCTTTATTAGGGTGACACCGGCGTCAGTGGTACAACGCCCTTTGGTGAAACCGTACTGATGTTCATGAAAGATGGAATTTTTATTAAAGTGACGTAACATTTGATTGAGCATCAAGTTTTCAAATACCTTACTGAGAACTGGTAGAATTGACACAGGCTTATAATTGTTGGGTTCCTTACTATCACCGGATTTGAACAAAGGAACTACTTTACTGTGTTTCATGAGATCCAGAAAGACTCCTTGGTCTACACTGGTGTTAAATATGAAAGCTAAATAGGGCGCAATGGTTTCGATGATAGATCTACAGACTTTTACAGACATTCCCCATAGATCTTCTGTTGATTTAATTTTAAGATCTTTAAAAGCTTTTATAACCGCTTGGGGGTTTGTATGCTGAAACCTAAACTCCAAAGGGCATGCCTTTACATTCTTTCTAAGTAAGGCAGCACAAAGCGCGGGTGAGGAATTTAGAGCTTGAGTAGTTTTAATTGGAATATTACCAAAAAAGTTTTCAAATTCCTGAGCTATTTCTACATTTGAGTTGCTTGGGCCATGTGCAGTCTCTAAATTAAATTCAGTACTACGCTGTTTTTTCCTACCTGTTTCATTATTTATTATTTGCCAGGTAGTTTTTATTTTGTCATCAGCTGATTTTATTTTATTGCTAATGTAAAGAGCTTTAGCTATTTTGCACACATTTTTAAGAGTTTTAGAATAATTTGCAACATACTGATGAAAGGTTTTATTATTCATATGTTGCTTAAGGCCATAAAGTTCAAAAAGATTTTCCCTGCTTTTACGAATACCTGGAGTAGCCCAATCACTAAATAAGAACTTTGTGTAAATAGGTTTAGTCTTTGTAGAAAAGTTTCATTAAAGTGTTTGTTTATTAGTGAAAAGAAATCGGCGAAGAACTCAGGGTCACATACATTATTAAAACTCTGAACACATAATTTTCTGGCCAACGAATTATTTAATTTTTCTAAGTTTTTACATGTAATTGGCCTTAACCTTATTTGAATTTTTTGTGAAAGTATGTAGGCGCAAAAAGTTATTGTTTGTCCACTGTGATCAGATGGCAACTTATTAACAATTTCTTTAAGTAAGTAATCACAATTACAAAAAATATTATCTATAGAAGTGGCAGAAGAAGCTGTCACTCGGGTTGGTTCAATAAAAACATTTGACAATTCAAATGACCTAAAAAGACTTAATAATCGGACAGTATTCGAGTTATTTTCTAATAAATTAATGTTAAAATCACCACATATGATTATTGACTTACTATTAGCACTAAGTTTCTTTAGCACCTCTTCCATTACAGAATCAAACATATGTAGATTCTGGTAGCTTGGAGGTCTATATACGCATACTATAACATGCTTATCAAGCTCTACACATGACAATTCAATGGTGTGTTCAACAGACAGTCCAATGATGTCTTTCCGTTCTTTTGATTTAATATTTTTTTTTACTAATATTAATGAACCGCCATGTATCATAATCCGCCATGTATTTTCAACTGAAATGGCTAACTACAAAATAATTTTCATAATTAATTGACTTTACTTGATGGTCTTTTAACCAATGTTCTGTTAAACAAATGACATCAAACTTGGTATTTTCTAAAATCAATTCTATTTCCAGTAATTTGGAAGAGCAACCTTGGATATTTTGATTGAATAATTTTAACGTATGTTGCCCCCCCCCCTTTGGTTTCTTATTTTTGTGTATAATATTGCCAGAAGATACCTTTTTATTATTCTCTAATAATAATAATTGTTTATTTGAAGGGGTAACTTCTGTTGTCTTACTTACTAGTTTAAAACGTTATCCGGAGTGACCTCCACAACTACAACTGAAGAGTCTAGAATGCCCGTCGCAGTTCCAGCAGTAGGAGAATACCTTATCTGACTGGTAGTGGCCTTCAAAGATGTTGGTATTATAGGTGGATCCTCCTTCGTACAACTTGATGATTTATAATTATTACTCACTATGCTGTTAGTATAACTAGACAACACAGACTCGTCACTAATACTACCATTTGTTATATTAGCTGTAACCCCATTAATATTATATGCTATCAACATAGCAATCAGATATCTACATTCCCAAGATAGAGATAAAGTTCTCCGAGTTAACTTAAAACCACTAACAAACTTGTTAGTGTCAAAATACAATAATTTGTCACTATGACAACATGTCAATCTGTGAATAGTACTATTCAACTTATAAATATAATTATTGTCATATTCTGATAAAGTATCAGAGTAAGGTAAAGCACACAACATTCGTTTTCCTATATATAATTTTAATAAGATGTCCACACCATCCACTATATCCTTTTTGGTAATACCAGTACTATTACCTAAAAGCAAAACCATTGTAGAATAATTATCTAGGTTTGTGTTTGCAATTCTTTTAATCATTTGTTTGAAACTTATGTTATGATAACTATGATTGGTAAAATTATGGCTAAGGTAATTGAGTAACATTTTTCCAAAGCCAGAACTAATTCGTCACAGAAAAATATAGATTTATTTTTCATCTGTGTATTAACACAGGTCTCTGCTGGAAGAGCCAACACCGGCGGTGGCAATTCAGGCTGTATCTGAGGAGGTGGTGGTTGGTTGGCACAGCTGCATGATAGATTATTAGTCAGAGACTCATATCTCTCAGCATTGCACTTCACCAAATCCAGTAGTTCCCCAGCCTCAAGCAAGCGCTCACTTAATTGTTGTTGTGAAGTCTCATATTTCTCAAAAATATCCTTCAGCAAGTGCTCCTTGTGTAGTATATCATTATAAAGGAGCTTAGTATCAATGTCATACTTTTCCCTACATTCATCTAACTCGACAGTACAACTATTTAAACTTTTTGAAAGTATGACACGTTCCTTTCTAAGGGGAAAGATTTAATTTTAAAAGATTTTGCTTTTTAATAATTTTCTGTGACCGTTTTATTATTTTATTCAATTTAATATATTTCTTTAATTTATTGTGACTCGTAACAATAGGACATAATGGTATGGTATCGTCACCAGTCAAATCTATTGTTATAGCTGGCTTATACACTGATTTTAACTTGCTGCCTACCAAATCATTAAATAGGTTATTGGTGTTAGCAACCTGTTCACTGACTTTGACAGACTCTGATAGAGATAGGGCCTTATGGGCTTCACATAATTTCTGTTTAAGTTCTGAAATATGGTTCAAAGCCAGTTCATGGGTGTCACTGCACTCTTGGCACTGCAATGTTGACACTTGATGTTGTAGTTGACTGTACTGGTCCGCTAAGTCCATGTGTTCTATGTGTAGCTCAGCCAGCTCATTTTTGAGGGAGGTGTTTTTAGCGATAATGTTCACCACTTCCACTTCACTGTCTTCTCTTTCCTGGAGCAGTTGTTTACATTCAGCTCGAGAAGCTTCGAGATCCTTCAAGGTAACTCTCAGTTTTGCTTCCATCTCCTTGATTGTAGCTCTGCGGGTCATCATTTTGAGAGATATTGTCAGTCACCTGGAATGTGTGAAGTTATGCAGCTAAATAACAGTGCAAGAAAAGATGTTCTGATATGTAAATAAGTAGGAGGTAGTTGGGGGAAAAAGTAATTTGATGAGAAAATATAGCATAAATATAGTTACATTTAAATTTAGTTAATAAGAATGAGATGGGAAAGTTCAACAGAAGAGAAATATTATAGAAAACACTGTTTTACTTGTAAAATATCTTATTACTAGATATGTAGGTACAAAAGTCTTATTTTATGTAAAGAATTTGTGACACATTACAGGATTATTAAATACAATTTTTTGTAGTAGTAGTAGCTCGTAGTGAGCTTATTTTGTATAGTAAATTATGTAGTGTTTATTGTCTGGGCGAATGTTTTCGTCGTCGATTTTGCTTCCACTTGTTGTCAAGCAAAAGGAGACATAAACCGTGCCAGTGTGTGATGGACGTAGCTCAGAGACCTGAGCAGTATTTTGTGGTGTTCTGTGGTCTGTAAACATCAACTACAAAACTTAAATAAAACAAAATACTCCCCGGGATCGAAGATAGTTTGAAATCCGTCACCGTTGAAGTGTTGAGTTGACAGCCGGTTTTAACTCTTTTTTGTACGAAGTTTTCGCGACAAAAAACACTGTATAATCACTGGATATAATATTTAGTATCTAGGTTCGACTGTATTACACTAATTTAACATAATTATAACACTTTTAATAATTTATTAACTAATTATCCTAGAGACCGTTTTTTTTTTGACGACCGGCTACCAGTGTTGCCAGCCTAAAAAAATATGCCGCTTATGCTGTTAGAAAGATAAGTCAGTTAACAGATGTACAAACCGCGCGTTTGGTCTATTTCAGTTACTTCCACAGCATTATGTCGTATGGCATTTTACTGTGGGGTCGGGCTGCTGACATTGAATCCATTTTTATTTTGCAAAAAAGAGCTGTCAGAGCCATTTATAATCTATGTCACCGCGAATCTCTCAGGGAACTATTTAAAAAGATTAATATCATGACGGTACCTTGCCAATTCATTTATGAGAATATTATGTATGTAAGAAAAAACTTAAATCTTTTTAATAAAATAAATATAATACATAAGACATAATTTTAATACTAGAAATAAAGATAAAATAGATCAACCATTTTTCAGATTAGCTAAAGTACAAACATCTTTTATGGGGTACTGCGTTAAATGCTATAACAAAATACCTTGTGATATATTGCAATTAAATGTAAGAAAATTTAAAACTCATATAAAAAGTACACTTTGTAAACAAGCTTATTACAAATTAGAGGTAATTAGAGGTATCTATACATATAATAAGTCTGTAGACGAGGCGTTTCTGTACAATGAAAAAAAATAAAAAAAAGTTGGTGGGGTGTCCAAGAATAACCAACAGATTCCATTTCTATCATTTTTGGAATTTTTGTCTGTTTGTCTGTCTGTTTGTATGTTCTTTAGTTTGATTGTTCCACTATCACGTAAAAAGTACGAAATCAATATGGTTAACTTTTACACTCAAATATTGTGTGTAACTAAGTTTTTAGGTGTAGTAATGGATGAGCATTTAGACTGGAAGGCACAGGTTGAGCATGTATGTGGAAAAGTAAATAAATTTGTATATGCCCTTAGAAAGATTAAGAAGATAACAAATATAAAAACGGCTGCAATGTCATATCGTGCGTATGTGGAATCCTCGTTGCGGTATGGAATAATAAAATGGGGAAATTGTACCGACTTTAATAGAACATTTATCGCTCAAAAGAAATGTATACGAGCCATATACGGGATTCCATCAGATGAATCATGTAAACCAATATTTAAAAAGCTTGGTTTGCTACCATTGCCTTCAATATATGTGTATGAAGTATGTATGTTTGTACAGAAACATAGAGCACTGTTCAAAACAGCTGAAGATGTATGTTCACGAAGTCGGCGTGACCAATTCAGGCTGGTACTAGACGAGATGCCCCGGTGTGCTAAATATAATAAAAACTGTGTAGCTATGTGTGTGCGTATATTTAACAAATTACCAAATACGTTTAAAGATCTAAATTACAGACTTTTAAAAATTAAATTGTATAACTGGCTGAATGAAAATAGTTTCTATAGTGTTAAAGAATTTCTCGAACATAAACTGTAATGTTGATACTATAATTTTGCATGCTTTAATATTAAGCAAAACATGATTGGACTCAATTTGTACTGTAACAACTTTTAATACCGTGTTTTCTGCAAATAAATATTATTTATTTATTTCATTTAGTTTTTGTTTCATCGCAATCGCTTCAAAATATCAAAAGATATATGAATTTAAAGTGTTCAAGAAGGAATTTTCATTACGTAATGTACATACACGTAACGACATCTATTGACGCGAAATGATACTTACTATTTAATTACTAGGTTTGTGAAATCGTGTGATATAATAATATATGATCGTCATTTTCTTTGCGCGGAAACTTAACGCGATACATTGTGTATAGAATATAACTCTAAAGTTAGGTTAATTAAAATTTTCCAGATGCGTTTTTTTATTTATTAGTTTAGTATTAGTGCGATAGGTGGCGTACCTATCTTTCAAATCATGATAATCATGAAAGAATAGTGACAAATGTTAATTTCTTAAAAAATATAGGTATTTAATCTTTAATTTTACACTTTTCTACATACATAGCTTATTTAGCTTACAGAGTGTTCGAACGTTTTCCCATATATTTTGACAGTATCACTTCGTGCTCGATAGATGGCGTTGTTTATTTATTGTCATTTTCTGAATCGCGGTGTTAAGAGTCTCCGTCGAAGAATGACCTTCACCCAGATATTCCAAATAATTTTTAGAGCAGGTATCTTTGTTTTTGACTTCTATAATGTCGATAATAATAATAATAATAAATAATAAATTGTTGGTTGGGTTTAGAGATGGGTTGTAACAGGTGAAACACGATATCTGTGATCACTGTGACTGTGACAAAAAAATAACAGATCCAAATATCTGTTATTAAATCACAGCCTGTGATTTTTGCATGGACGATAAATACGTATCTCAATCGAATATCATCTTTATTTCTTTTGATTTAAAGTCGAAAATAATAATAAATTTATTCAAGAAATAAAAATTGGTAAATAAAAAACAGTGTAAAGCTTAGAAATAATGTAGGTATTACAAAGTATGATGCCTGTACTAGGATAAACCTGTATCACAGGCGGCATTAGTTCTTATGATTACTATTAGGACAACTTATTTCTTAACAATATTTTATTTATTTAAGTACTTCTTTTTTCTAGCTACTTTACACATGACGTAAATACTTTCGATATTTTTTATTAAGTGAGTGCGTCTGAAAGTATGAAATTATATATCTGTAGTTTCATCAAATAGTTCCTTTGCCGTAATGTTGGCTCCACTGGTAAACTTTAACAACATTTTTATTGTGTTGTGTTATCAATTTAATTCATGCTCGCGGAAAATGGAATTACCTATGAAAAGAAGTAGATAGACTAATTTGACAGGTGCAAATGTCATGCTAAAAAAACAAACATTTGAAACAAATTATGATCTGGGATTCAAAAACGAAGTAGAAGTAGCATTTAGCTACTTTATTGGGTACACACGGCTACACATCAAGCTATACATTTCCAGCATAAGCTGACCTCAGATGAGATCAGTATAAACTGGAAATGTATAGCTTGATGTGTAGCCGTGTGTACAATCTGACAATCTAGCTACATTTAGCAACCTGTCTAGCTACTAACTGAAGGTAGCAGTTAGCAACACTGAAAGCATGTCGCCAGTGGTAAAGATGGGTTGTAACAGGTTAAACACGATATCTGTTATCACTGTTACTGTTACAAAAAAATAACAGTTCCAAATATCTGTTATTAAATAACAGCCTGTTATTTTTGTACGGACTATAAATACGTATTTAAATCTCAGTTGAATATCTTCCATTCTTTAATGAGGAAGAGAGAGAAATTGATAACCTTGCTATATTTCTTCCTTTGTGTCAGTGTGTATGTAAGTAATAGCCGTGGTAACAGTTTGGGTGGAGATTGTTATAATGTAATAAAGTTACAGTCGCGGTAACAGTCTCGAGAGTCTGTTATTTTAAGTAACGAGTATTTTATATTGTTAGGAACAAATCGATATTTGTTATTTTTAATATCCGTTATTTTTATCTAGTACGTCTTACGATATATTATATATACGCCTCACCCCTAGCCTGTGGTCAAATGTGTGAGCAAAGTCTATCAAAGTGTTTGATCAAATATGTGACATGTCTGGCCGGTCTTTGCAAACAAGTGTTCATATGTGTGTGCAAAGTCTATCGAATATGTTTGATCAAATATGTGACTATGTCTGGCGCCGGCTTTACAATTAGATTATTTATACAAATTATATGTCCTTACTTGTGATACTAAGTATCCATTTTTAACCCCCGACGGAAAAAGAGGGGTGTTATAAGTTTAACGTGTGTATCTGTGTATCTGTGTGTCTGTCTGCGCCATCGTAGCTGCCAAACGGCTGAACCGATTTTGATTGTTTTGGTTTTGTTTGAAAGGTGACTTAATCGAGAGTGTTCTTAGCTATGATTCAATAAAATCGGTTCAGCCGTTTGAAAATTATCAGCTCTTTTCTAGTTGATGAATGGATGTGAGCATCTTCCACAGGTCTAATCGATTGGAAATTTAGAATTCTCTTATTTCAATGATATGAAAAGAATATATGTAGTAACCTTGAGCTGATGCTGCAGCATCACCTGGAATTTGCAGGATACCCAACTCCCTCAAGAACTTACAGCAGAGGTATCGTGTTTGTACTCATTGGAAAGGTCTCAACAAATAGGTTACAGATAGATGGTGATCAAAGTCTGATGATGGAGTAGGAAAGATAAATGAGAGTGAATTAGTAGGTAACAAGCTTCACTGTGGCAAAAAACGTACAGCTACGCAGATTTCGGCGAGCTGCGTCTTGATCGTGGCGTTTCTACTAGTGATATAATATAAAATTTAAAAAGCTGGAAATAAAAATTAAATTAAAAATTTAAAAAACCCCCGACAAAAACAAAGCGTCTAAAAAGTAAAAAATTAACCCCCGACGGAAAAAGAGGGGTGTTATAAGTTTAACGTGTGTATCTGTGTGTCTGTCTGTGCCATCGTAGCTGCCAAACGGCTGAACCGATTTTGATTGAAAGGTGACTTAATCGAGAGTGTTCTTAGCTATGATTCAAGAAAATCGGTTCAGCCGTTTGAAAATTATCAGCTCTTTTCTAGTTGATGAATGGATGTGATCTTCCACAGGTCTAATCGATTGGAAATTTAGAATTCTCTTATTTCAATGATATTTATTTATTTTTTCCAACTTACATCTATCATTACAGGGTAACCTATTGCGATAGTGTACTTGTCTAACTCTTATCCTATAAAATTTTGTAACTTATTACAAATAAAGCATTCTTTGTGAACTCACTCAGAGAACAACAGAATAGGTCCGAGTCATTAGCTATGAGGTTGAGAGTGCGGAGCGCACGCGTCAGTGGCGCCTCACTTAATAGATTGGTCCGAGCGCGCGGTTCCGCCAGCAGCCGTGGCTGTCGGCGTCGCCACACGTACCTGTCCGGAACACACAAACCTATGTGCCCTAAAATGCTCGCATTATGTACTTTCCCTCTAAGTACCTTGAATATGTACGATATGAGTGCGAGATCCCTCCTGACCCGCAGTTCGTTATATCCAACCATACCCAAAATAAATAAAGTTGGGTACATAAGCGGATAAAATGGGTATACACCATACAAGCGCAAGTACAAGTACCTCACAAATTTGTTTTGTACTCTCTCCAGCATGAGTCTATATTTAGATTCGTGCGGAGCCCAAATGACTGCGTTACATTCTAATTGACTTCTAACTAAAGCATTATATAAGCCGATAACCGAATATGAAAAGAATATAATTATGTAGTAACCTTGAGCTGATGCTGCAGCATCACCTGGAATTTGCAGGATACCCAACTCCCTCAAAAACTTATAGCAGAGGTATCGTGTTTGTACTCATTGGAAAGGTCTCAACAAATAAGTTACAGATAGATGGTGATCAAAGTCTGATGATGGAGTAGGAAAGATGAATGAGAGTGAATTAGTAGGTAACAAGCTTCACTGTGGCAAAAAACGTACAGCTACGCAGATTTCGGCGAGCTGCGTCTTGATCGTAGCGTTTCTACTAGTGATATAATATAAAATTTAAAAAGCTGGAAATAAAATAAAATTTAAAATTTAAAAAACCCCCGACAAAAACAAAGCGTCTAAAAAGTAAAAAAATAATATCATAAAAGTTGTAGGTAATATTTTGATCCAAGCGTCGTCGTGTCGGGGGACGGCTAATGAAAATAGGAAGTTAACAGCAGCTATCCTTTCTACAACAGCATACATTCATTATGCCTAGTGTGTGTTGGCGTTTGCATTAGCCGTCCCCCGACACGACGACGCTTGGATCAAAATATTACCTACAACTTTTATGATATTATTTTTTTACTTTTTAGACGCTTTGTTTTTGTCGGGGGTTTTTTAAATTTTTAATTTAATTGTATTGTAGCGTTGTTTACGCTGAGTCAGTGCTGCTAGCAGACAGGAGAAGCAGAGATTGCAACTTTATTGAATCATTTTTTGGCAATTTTATTTGCAGTTCAACACAAGCCTGTCATACCGATCTCATTGCTGCACTATCTGGTGAAGCTTACTTATCCGCTCGTCAATCATTTGTCGGAATTCACAATACGCTTAATAACTTCTCATGTTTATTCTCCTATTTTTATAACTCTTTTACTCCTTGCTAGTTATGAGAAATGGCTACCTGCCTCACTCAAATTAAAGCTGGTTTAAACTCTCATCCTCTTATTCGTCTTCCCTCAGAACCCCTCAACTCTTCCACTGTCACTCCTTCTGTTTCCATTGGACGGCCACTTAATTCTACTCTCATCCACCGGTTTCTGATGGCAATGTGACACAACTGCAGTGCTTTGGCACACTATTTTCGGTAGTCTCGAGTGTTTACCTTGGCAATGACGGTAGACACAGATAACAAGGGATGTCATTTAGAGGGCGTACATTCATATCTGCCCCTTCAAGATTTTTGAAGTCTTCGCTTCAACCTGGGCAGCATGTTGGGAATCGAACCCAACACCTTGCGCGCGGTTTGCTCGAGCAGGCTGCGTGATCAACGCGTCATCGACAAGCTGAGGTGCGAGGCGTCGGTGACACGGCTCGGCCCGATGACCACTCGCTTCCACGGACTCCTCCGCGACGGACGACCTTCCTTCCATGAATTATTTAATTGATTTGTCCGGGAAAGTTGTAATTGCAAATCAGGCGGCAATAAACCATTGCCTTCAAAATACAGTCCACTCTTTCATTTGCTCCCCGCGCTAACACATCCATCCCCAATATCCTGAAAACACACAAAAGTTTTATTATTAAGTCATTGTGTTGTCATACATGTAGGTTCTAATTATATATTTTACGTCAGTCATTTTAAAAGTAACACTGCAATTTTTATTTATTTATTTAACTATTTATGTACACACATAATAAACAGACTAGAAGAAAAGAACAGAAAAAACTTTGAAAATGCTTTGTTTACATTTATTAACATGTAATGATTCATAAAATAATAATTATTATTATTACTAATAATAACATAATATTATTATAATAGTCACAGGGCTAATGAGTCACAATTCAGCAAATAAATAGTAAGTATTTATATTTTAATCAAGTGAGTTATAGGTTAATGTTAATATAATATTTATTAAATTAACTATTGCTTACCCAGCGATAACCTGCCACTAGTCCTCAAAGGTAAAACATTTTGAGAGTTGTAGCGTTCACCTGTGCCCTGTTTATCAAAACTTACAAGCCTTGTATTACAAGCATTTTTCCTGTAAAAAAAATCATTATTACAAGAATGTGTTTATCAAAACTACACGTGTAAATTACATGTTACAAGTTTCATTATTTATTTCACAAGTATATTTTTACACTTGTATTCGTGATTTTGTTTATCAATTTTTCTTTTGTAAGTTACAACTTGTAGAAAATCATCACAAATCCTGAGAGTGTTCGGCGACTCTCAATTCCGTCTTACAAGTTAACAAGTGTCGTGCAGAAAATCGAATTTAAACATTTATTGCGGTACTAATACCGCAATAAATGTTTAAATTCGATTTTCTTTTTTAAAATGTGGTCAAGAGAGAGAAATGACCTGTCCCAGCAGTGGGAACATTACAGGCTGATTATAAATTATGGAGATGAGCTACGAATTTAACAAAAAAATTACATTTTAGGTAGCTGTAGTAGCTAGTATAGCTACACAATAATAAAATGGTATTTGGCTCGAATGAATTTATGCCATTTATGAATTTATGTCAAGAACAAACTTAGCATTGTAACATGTTCTCCTATACGAAATGTATGGAAGAACGTGATTTTGCAAATTTAAGTTGGTCGATTATTACTAGTTAACTTGTAGAGCCTACTTAGCTGTGATAGTTTTCCTTTTAATTTCGTTATAATACTACTGCCGTGATTTTTTTCACATTACCAAAACCAAGGCTCTAACAAAAATTTGCACTTTAAAGCGTAATGTTTCCCAAATGAAGCCCTGAATCCAAAAATGGTTTTCACAAACTCAATATTTTTGAACGACCTTTCCAACGATACCCCACACCATGGGATAGACGAGAAAAAATAGAACCATCTCCAGTATAGGTGAAGGAAAGGAACCCTAAAAAGTTTTTTTTAGGTTTCAGCTGACGTGACGCCATGGACGGTTTACGGTACACATCAGCTGTTCGTGTTTGCACTATTTTTAAATAAAGCATAAATACTTTCCGCGTAAATTTCGTGTTTACGTGAGCACTGTGGTGTTACTTACGTGTGTGTACGTTAGCAAGGCAATTCTTTACTTGTTCGTTAGTGTGAATCCGTAAAAACCAATAACATTTTCGACTACTTTTGAAGACTTTGAAGTGACTTGCAAGATTTTTTTGGTTCTACCGGTACCTCCAAAAAGTGACACTAGTAATACGTTTGACAAGTGCTGTTAAATCATATCCACAGATCTGCACATTGAAATCGATATTTCTGTGTAGCAGACGCCATCTAGCGCGGTCAAAAGAGGGGTAAGACAAGAGTGCGCCATCTAGCTGCTCCTACCCGTACCATCATGGTGAAGTGTGCAGCCTGCGGGAAGTTTCTGCCGACAAAAGGGGGCGCCACGTGTAGCAACTTTTCTTGCCACAATCGCTATCACCTCGCATGTTTGTTGTTGTCCGATCCAACGCAGCTGGGTAGGGACTGGCTCTGCCCTGAGTGCAAAAAAAGACTGCCCAGGGGTGACAATAGCGCCACACCTGTCAAGGACCTGAGTAGTGGTCCCCCTGTTATTACAACAGCATCGTCGGCAGCCGAGATTTCTGCGGCAGCATCAGCTCCGGTTGCAGTACCACTCCAAGGCGCAATGATCAGGTCGCCTGCGGCGGTGGAGGTTCAGGGAACTCTAAATAGGCCCCTCGTTGCGGTGGCTAAGGTACTATCTCGGGCGGGGAGCGAACCGGGTACTGATGGAGAGCCCTCGCCTGATACGCAACTGACTCTCAGGGAGGAAATAAGACTCTTCCGATCTGAGTTAAGGGAGGTTCGGGACGAAATGCGGGAATTTCGTCGGGAGATGGCTGGCTTGCACTCATCGATGGGAGTCTGTACCGAACGGATTGAAGGTCTGGAGGCCAGAATCGAGGCTCTGGAGAGTAAGGGCAGTGCTGCAGTTCCAGACGAAAAAGTAAGCCGGCTCGAACAGGTAGTGATGCAGCTGCAGCTTGATCTCAACGACCGCGAGCAGGATTTACTTGGCTCTGACCTGGAGATTTCCAGCATCCCGGAGTTTCAGGGCGAGAACGTGATGCACACCGTCGGACTGGTGGCGGCAAAGCTTGGGGTGGCACTCGACGAACGGGACATAGTGTTCGCGCAACGGGTCGGCCTGCGAGCTGAGCGAGAGGTACGAAGGACCTCTGCGGGCGGCGCGACTAAAGGCGGCGGCGCGAGCACAGTGGGAGAAGCGGCAGAGGCAGCGCGCGGGCGGCGTATCGTGGTGCGCCTGACGCGGCGCGCACTGCGTGACGACCTACTGCAGAGCGCGCGCGTACGACGCGGTGCCACTACACAGGATCTTGGACTCCCCGCACCCCCGCGTCGCTTCTTTCTGAACGAAAGACTCACCAAAACCAACAAACATTTGTTTTACCGGGTACGTGAGGCTGGTAGCCGTCTCGGATGGAGGTATACATGGACCAAGTTCGGCCGTATTCTGGCTAAACAGGGTGACGGCAAACCTACTCACTGCATCCGCTCAGAGGAGGACTTTGCGCGTGTTTTTGGTTGTGCGGTGTCCCCCGAAAAGGAAGTTTAATTTTATGGTTGCTGCCAGGCCCCTTAATGTAGTCAATATTCTTCCAAATATTTACCTTTTTATGTCTGTTTTGTTTTTAATTATTTTTTTATGTTTGTATTATGCGAGGCTGGTCATTTTCATGTCTCAGTATACTTTGGTTACTTCTGGTGGTGGCCCAGCTGCTCAGTCAATGACTATCTATGTGCATTACTTATACTTCGTTCTTCAGCTCTCTATCTTCACGTATATTATATTTACCAATTTATATCTATTCTTACGGATTCTATATATTTGTTTGGCTATGCATTCTCTAATGTTCATTATACTTTACTTTGTATTATTGCGATTTACACTTCATACTATGACTTTGAAAATATTTACACCTCATATTATAATACTGAACTCTAAACTGCATGACACTTCTCATATTAACTGCAATCAATATATTATTATTGAACAACTTCTTACCAAGATGCTTATATACACTCTGAATTTTAGTAATAAAACAAGACGATGCTGTATTGAGTTTTTATTTAATAATATTTCATGCCTTATATCTAATCGTGTGTAACCAAACCATAGCGCAAATTTTAACAGCACAACGCCATCTATCGAGCTATGAGGTAAACTTAACATTCCGCCCACCATGGACAAAATGTGAGATTACCGGGCCTACCTAGACCCAATATTTTGTCCATAATAAACTTTATCATAAACTGAAATACAATACTGACCAATACAAAACCAACTGAGACAATAGTATATCAAACTAAGTTCACACCGTGTTTATTTATTAAAAAAGAAGGTTGTTACACACTTTAAAGAACACTAGAATGTTGAAATACTTTCAACACAGTACATTCAACTAAAAATTAAGCAGCAACAAAGGATGCGGTCGCAGTCGCTACTAAAACAGCACAAAAAATAATAGTTACTAATTAATATCAAGTAAAATAATATAATAGGTATAACTAAAATAGTATAGTTTATACCTGTTAGCCCGTAATTATGGTTAAACATACAACACAATAATTACAATTTGTTCATTATTGTTTAAATACAAGCAATAATTATATATATATATATTTAACTCTCTTATTTGCTAACTGGAAGCACACATACCTTCGACACTGGTCTTTTTATTTGCGACCCCTTGCATCTTAAACTGACCACACGCGTAATTCCGTCCAACCCAGGGTGTTTTTGAGTGATGATACCATAAAGCCACCTAGCTGGCGGTAAATCGTCCTCTTTCACCAGAACAATATCACCAATGTCTGGCTCCGGAGTCTGATATGCCCATTTGTAGCGATTCATGAACTGAGATAAATATTCTTTCGACCACCGTCGCCAGAAATCTTGAACCATCCGCTGGGTTAATTGCCATCGCTTTAGACTAGTTAGGGTCGACTGTTCATAGTTAAATTCCGGAACAAGCACAAGAGGTTCTCCGACTAAAAAGTGGCCAGGAGTTAAAGGAGTTTGGTCTTGACTATTGTCACTTAGCTGTGAAATGGGACGGGAGTTTAGACATGCTTCTATTTGAGACAAGACGGTAGCCATCTCCTCGTAAGTTAGAGTGTTGTTTCCAACAACTCGCTTGAGATGGTGTTTTGTGGACTTTATGCCCGCTTCCCATAGGCCACCAAAGTTTGGAGCGTGGGGTGGGATAAAGTGCCAGGTAGTCCCATTATCCGATAACCAATCTGCTATTTCTGTTGTCAAGCTTGATTTTTCAGCAGCCTGCAGTGCCTTCAACTCTTTCGCAGCACCCACGAAATTGGTGCCGTTGTCGCTATAAAGATCAGCACATTGTCCACGTCTGGCCACGAATCGTTTGAAAGCTGCCAGGAATCCTTTAGATGTTAAATCGCTGACCGCCTCGAGATGTATGGCTCTTGTCGCCATGCACACGAAGAGGCAAATATACCCCTTGTATGAATGATGACCTCTCCCTCTGGACGTTCGTATATTTATTGGACCGGCATAGTCCACTCCGCTTTGGTGGAACGGTCGGCTAGCATTCACTCTTGCTTTTGGCAGCTGACCCATGAGCTGTTCTCTTATACGAGCTGCATGACGAACACAAGCTACGCAATTGCGTACATAGAATTTAGTGCGATTTTTTGCATTAAGAACCCAATATCTGGACCTTAAATAATTGAGCATTAGTTGAGGTCCACCGTGTAACGTCTTCTGGTGAGTATCTGCTACTAACAAGTCAGTAAAATGAGATTTTGCTGGTATAATAATCGGATGTTTAATGTTTTCATCGATTGTGGCTCTTTCTAAGCGTCCACCCACTCTGAGCACCCCTGCGTGATCAACGAATGGATTAAGCGAGGTAAGTGCACTTTTCTTTTGAACCTTTCCTGTTTTAGCGAGATCTTCTATTTCTCTACTAAAATATTGCCTTTGACACTGTTTAATACAAACCATTAACGCTTCGTGATGTTCTTTAGCAGTTAACCATGAAGGAAATTGTTCAGAGCTGTCGCTTCTTCTCTTACAATTTATAAAGCGCCTGCAATAAGCGATTACTCTGATTAACTTTCGTAATGTTGAGAACTTTGTCCACACTGTTAACGCTAAATATTCGTCTGTTGTAACGTAGCTCACCTTTTGTGCCTTTTCTTCTAACACTGTCTTGCATTCAGTCTTTTTGCTGTAATCAATGTTTTTGTTTTTCAGCCACTCTGGCCCTTCCATCCATAATTGGTTAGAGATTAATTCATTTGGTCTTAATCCCCGTGAGGCGCAATCTGCCGGGTTGTCCGCTGATTTCACATGACCCCACTGGCTTCTGTCTAATACTGTCAAAATCTCTGACACTCTATTGGCTACAAATGTTTGCCAATTAGATGGATGTTTACTCAACCAAGCGAGTACTACAGTCGAATCGGTCCACGCCCGAATTTTCTGTTTTTCAATTTTCAATACTTCGGCTACTTCAATCAACAACTTCGACACTAAAACTGCACTACACAGTTCAAGTCGCGGTATTGAAACTTGTTTAATTGGTGCAACCTTCGTTTTGGCTGTCACCAGGCGAGAATAAATGACCTCTTGCTGATCCATCACACGCATGTAAACTACTGCTGCATAAGCTTGATTCGAGGCGTCACTAAATCCATGCAGCTCCAATGAATCACCGTGGGAGGTTGATAACCACCTAGGAATCCGATACTGTACAAGTTGTTCGAGTTCGCTGCGGTAAGTAAACCATTCTTTTAACAATATCGATGGTAACTCATCATCCCAATGAATTCCAGACAACCACAATTTTTGAATTAATATCTTTGCTTTTATGATTACAGGCGCTAGCCAACCCAATGGGTCGAACAACATCGAAATATGCGAGATAACACTTCTTTTAGTTACAGGTATCTTCGAGGGAGGCAGCGTCACCGAGTATTCAAATTCATCAGTTTCTCTGGACCAGGTAAGTCCTAATATTTTTGAGACTATATCTGTTTTCAATTTAAGATTTTCTTCTTCTTTATCTATTGTCATATAGTTCATTAATTCTGCATTATTGGTTCTCCATTTTTGTAACTCAAAACCTGCTTTTCCTAATAATTGTGTCATTTGCTCATATATAACTCTTCCTTCCGCTATATTTTGACAGCCAGTCATCAGGTCATCCATATAAAAATCCGTCAGAGTCTTTTCACATGCAATAGGAAAGCATTCTCTCTCATCATACGCTATTTGGTGCAAAGTTCGGACGGCCAAATATGGAGCCGACGCTGTGCCAAATGTTACTCTTAAAAGCCGCAGGTGTTGAATTTTGTCCTTGGGATCTTGTCTCCACAATAATCTTTGGTAGTCAACATCTTCAGTAGAGACAATCACCTGCCGGTACATTTTTACAATGTCCGCAACTATACAAATTGGATGCAGTCTCCATCTCATTATAGTGTGCCGTAAATCAGCTTGTAAGGTTGGCCCGACCATTAGTTCGCTGTTCAACGACACACCATTCTTGCCTAAGCTAGATGCGTCAAATACAACCCTAACTTTAGTAGTTGTTTTATCTTCCCTGATCACCGCGTGATGGGGAAGGTATACGACATCAGGTTTGTTAATTTGCTCCAAAGGAATAATTTCTGCGTGACCTAAGTCGAGATATTCATTAATTACATTCACATACTGGCTTTTTAACTCGGGATCTCTGGCTAACCTTTTCTCTAAATTTAAAAACCTGCGCAATGCAATATCTTTGGTTTGACCATTTGCGCAGTGTGGTGTAGCCGTTTTAAACGGCAACCTAACAACATAACGGCCTTCAGGATCCCGTTGTGTTGATTGCTTATAAAATTCTTCACATTTTTGCTCTTCTTCCGTGAAGTGCTTTTTTGGCACTACTACTTCCTCTAATTCCCAAAATCTTTTTATCAAATCATTTTGATCACCTTCCAACGTTACAAAGTTAAGACTCTCTGCGTATTCTTCCTTTCCCGTAATCTCTCCCGAAAGTATCCAGCCCAATTCAGAATCCTGCGCTATTAAAGATCCCGGAGGACCCTTACTGAGTCCTTGTTTGAGGACTTTGCTATACACCGAGGAACTTAAAAGAATGTCAATTTTTCCTGGTGTATCCCAAGTAGGATCTGCCAAATTATACTGGTTCAGTTCTTTCCACAGTGGGAACTTTATTTTATTAGAAGGAAGAATAGAAGTTAATTTCTTCTGTACATGAGCCTTAACCGACAAATTAAAGTTAGGGTTGTACATTGATTGTAATCTTAAGTAAACAACATATTTTGAGGTCAATGCACAACCTTTATCATCTTCGCCTAGCCTCAGTGATGATTTATAACTGATATATTTTTTCAGCCCTAAAAGTTGAACTGCTGACTCCGTAATATACGAAGCCTGCGAACACTGATCCAGCAAGGAGCGCAGAGTTGTTTCTGTGCCTGTACTGGAGGTAACCTTCACCAAGGCCGTAGGCAACAAATCATGGCTACGGGAAGTCGCAGCACAGTTTGTTACAGTGTTAGTTGCATCGTCTTGAGTTTGTTTTGTACCAACTGATTGCTTAGGTTCTTCTTTAGGGTCAGTTGATACAGACGCATCTTTAGAATGGAGTAAAGAATGATGCTTTCTTTTACATAACCGACATCTAGTCGGCAAACGACAGGCATAAACCGCGTGGCCTGACCCGAGACAATTAAAACATAATCCATTGGATTGGACGAATTGACGCCGTGAGGTGACATCTTCGTTACTAAATTTCTTACAACTACCAAGTTTATGATCAGATTTGCAAAATACGCATGACAGAGTAGCTACATGTAGTGTCTTGACAGGAACATTTTTTGTGGTAGTATTTTTAGAAGACTTATTGTCTAAAAATTCTAGTGAACGGAACCTTTGTTCCAAAAAATCATTAAACTGCTTTAGAGTAGGTAGATCTTCCGAATATTCACAAATTTTTGCTTCCCACAATTTACGAGACTCAGAATCTAATTTTAAGCTTAAAATGTATATTACAATGAAGTCCCAGGTGTCGACCTTAATTCCCAAATTTTTAAGTGCATTCAAACAATCGTTACTTGTATCCAATAATTCTTTAAGAGATTGTGCTGACTCGCTCAATATATTTTTTTGACTAAGAAACCGCTTAAGAATGCAACTTGCCATATACTTTTTATTATTGTAGCGCTTGTTTAATTGTTCCCAAGAAGTCTGATAATTTGAGCTACAAATAGGTATATTTCTCAGAAGTTGATCAGCTTCTCCAGATAAATGACTTTTTAAATACTGAAGTCGCTGAACATCATCTAAAGACTTATTACTGTGTATAAGAGATAAAAATAAATCACGGAAGGTGATCCACTCCGAGTATTGACCAGAAAACATAGGTAAACTAATTTTAGGTAGTTTAACATTGCAAGACTCATCAGAGTTCTTTCCGGTGCTAGACTGTGATACATTTTGAGAAACTTCTTTTTTACACAATTCTGTAAGTTTTTCTTTTAACTCCGTTTTATAGTCCAAATATAATTCTTCCGTAACCTCATACACTTCTGATGAACAATAATGCGATTTATTATAATCAGCTTCTTTTATTTCACTTAATATCTTACGATGTATGTCGGAAAATGTCGTCCACAGTGACTCCAAACCCTCGAATCTTACTTCAACATATGCCTTGGAAATTCGCTCCTTGGGTGACTTTTTGAAGTTAGACCTGGCTCGCGATATGATCTTATTAGTGTCCATTTGAATTTTATTGTAGACTTCCATGTTGTGTAAATATCAATACAAAAAATACACAAATACAATGTCTACCAATAACCTTTTGATAGATGGAAACACGTAAGTCGAACCATAATCTCTCAGCAGAAACGCTGTCTCTATAGGCCCAAATTATCGCAAATTTTCTAAGTCTCTGTAGGTACCTCAAATATTTTCTAAGTCTTTGAACTTAAACTGACTTGTAAAATTTTGGGCATGGATTCCCCGTCACTTCACTTTTTTGCAATATTTTCTAAGTCCATGCCAATTGTTTCTAAACATTTCAAAGTTAATTTGTTCAAGAGCATAAGGCTTAAAATCGAATCAGAAAGTACTCACACTTTTATGTCCGTTCACTGATACACGTCACTCACACTCACGTACGTCACTATGCTTCTTCTCGTCACCGCTCCCTGCTGCCAAATCACTCCGCTAGGTGGCGCCACTGCGGATTCGCTTTCCGCCCGGTCGCTCCTCTGGTCACCAGTCTGCTGCTTCCACTGGAAGGTTGCGCCCTGAGCAGCGATCCACTGCCCCTACTAGGTGCTGATGACGAAAAAGTGGGTCTCGGGAACCCTTACTCCACTGACTCTAAATCCGGCTCGAAGGACCATGAACAACTTCTTACCAAGATGCTTATATACACTCTGAATTTTAGTAATAAAACAAGACGATGCTGTATTGAGTTTTTATTTAATAATATTTCATGCCTTATATCTAATCGTGTGTAACCAAACCATAGCGCAAATTTTAACAGCACAACGCCATCTATCGAGCTATGAGGTAAACTTAACAATTATTACTATATACGACAATATTTATAAAAATGAATAAGGCGAAAAATCTAAAAGTTGGATTGTTTAATGCGGGTTCACTGGGTTTGCGCCATGAGGAGTTCCTTGTTGCTATGGAGAACCTCTCAGTAGATATCATGGCGATAAATGAAACCTGGCTCAGGCAGGGAGAGGAAGGTCGCGCACCGATAGTACCGGGCTACAGGCTGCGGCACGTGCCGCGCCCGCACAACGTGCGCGGGGGCCGCGGGGGCGGCGTGGGGTTCTACGTGCGCCGCGGGGTGCGCGTGCGCGCCGTGCCGCACCCGCCGGCGCCGCAGGTCGAGCAGATGTGGCTCAGGCTCAACGTTAACTCGCATTCAGTTATCATCGGCACTGCATACAGGCCGCCGTGGCTTGATGTGAATGTCTTCCTGGATGCGATTACCGACTCTCTTTCCTCTTTTGCAAGCGCGGATAAAATTATCTTGCTTGGTGACTTCAACATTAATATGTTAAACCAGCTGGAAAATAAAACAAAACTACTTAACAATTTTTTATTATGCTCCAAGCTGCAGCAAATTGTTTCTGAACCTACCCATTTCACAGATCATAGTGAAACTCTTATTGATGTTGTGTGCACTGATGCCCGTGTGTGTGGGGTATCTGTATCAAATATACCTGAGCTTGGCCAACATGCAGTTATATCCGTTGAACTTAATTTTAAATTAGAAAAACTTTCTCCACACTGGATCACCTATAGGCCAATTAAGGATATACTGCTGGATAAATTCAATGATGATTTGAATAAGATGGACTGGGAGTATATTGTAGGTCTAGAGGATGTGAACTCTATGGTAGCAACATTCAATGAGTATATTTTAAATCTCTTTGACTTACATGCACCCCTTAAGAAAGTTTTAATTAAAGAAAAATCGTACCCCTGGATAACATATACTGTCAAAGAAATGATGAAGTTACGTGACAAATGCCATGTTAAGTCTAAAGCTACTAAATCTGAACATCACATAAACTCATACAAGGAGCTTAAATACTTAGTTAGGGCCGCTTTTGATAGTGAAAAGTGTGCATATTTTAAAACTTATATTAATAAAAACATTAAACAGCCTAAGAGGTTATGGAACCATATCAAATCATCCATAGCTATTTCAAAAAAATCAGAACACAGTCTACCTCACTTTTGTAATAACCCTGAGAAAATAAATGAACACTTTCTGGATGTGCCTGGCAGTGGTATGGTTAGTAATGCTGATTTGACTTACTTTGAACACCACCGATTCAATAATACTCATTTTCAGCTTGAGCCAGTCCAGGAGGAAACGGTGCTGAGGCTTTTGCATGGTCTTAAGTCGAATGCACAGGGTTCTGACCATATCTCTCTGGAGATGCTAATTATGACTCTTCCTCGTACCCTTGCTGCTATAACGGCCATCATCAACAGATCCATAGCCTCGTCCTCTTTTCCGGATTTATGGAAATTGGCTATAGTTAGGCCTATCCCCAAGGTATCGAATCCCACCAGCATAAAAGATCTTCGCCCGATTAGCCTCTTACCGTGTCTCTCCAAGATTCTGGAGAAAGTGGTGTCTAACCAGCTTCGGGCATATCTTGAGCAGCACGGTATTTTGCCACTGGCCCAATCAGGATTTCGTAAGGGGCACAGCACAGCCACAGCTCTTCTTGACGTAGTTGGCAATATCCTGGAAGCCAGAGAGCGGGGCATGGGTATCATGCTTGTGCTGCTGGACTTTTCTCGTGCCTTCGACTCAATTAATACTTCACTTCTCCTCTCCAAGCTGTCTTACTACGGATGTCAGCCAGAAACAGTCCAATGGTTTCGGAGTTACCTGAGTCACCGTTCTCAGTTTGTTCAGGTCACTAGTGACAGCTTTGGAGATGTTATGTCCTCTAATCCTAAGCAAGTGAACCGTGGCGTACCACAGGGATCGATCCTGGGCCCTCTTCTCTTCATTCTGTACAGTGCTGACATCATCAAATGTCTGACCAACACCAAGTTCCACCTATATGCTGACGATCTGCAGATGTATCTCTCATTCCGCCCTCAGGAGTCTGGTGAAGCTGTAACAAAAATGAACGAGGATTTAGAAAGGATTTCAGCATGGTCAATGAGAAACTCTCTGGTTCTGAACCCAGTTAAGTCCAAGTACATTCTCATGGGATCCAGAGATTTTCTGAATAAGATGTTAGGGTATAATCTGGACTTGAAGATTGACGGGTGTTCTATTGATAGGGTGCAAGAAGCCCGTAATCTTGGGGTGGTGTTTGATGAGCACCTGCATTTTGAGACACATATCTTGGAGGCTGTGCGCAATTGTTTTTACCGGTTAAAGCTTTTGTACCGTATACGGCCCTACATAAGTGTGGATATGCGTGTCATGCTGTGTGAGTCACTTGTTCTATCCAAGCTGAACTACGCTGACACTGTGTATGGTTCGTGCATTCTCGGTAGGAGTGATAAGTTGATCCAGCGGGTACAGAATGCTTGTGCGAGATTTTGTTTTAACGTTCCTCCTCGATCTCACATAACTCCATTTTTAAATAAGGGTAATCTGATGAGAATGTCAGATCGCAGAAAGCTTCATCTGGCTACCCTACTCTTTGGCACAATTCTCACAAAAAAACCAGAATATCTGTATAGGAAATTGACTTGGTCACGTGACATAAATAAAATAAAAACAAGAGCATCTTCCTACCTTCTGTTGGCTTCAACGCACAAAACTGCTGCATTCCGTGGAAGCTTTAAGTTCGCTGCCTCTCGCTGCTGGAACGACTTGCCACCTCCTTTTCGTGCTATAAATACAATTAAGACTTTTAGTACTACATATAAACAACATTTGATACGACTACAAAAGGAAAATAGTTTCTAAACTCACCCGGGGATTGCACGCAGTTGGTATTGGAGACTTTGGCGGAGTCTTATGTTCCTAGCAGCACGATTTTGCTTCAATCGATTTGTTTTACTCCACTGAATGCCCTTCTTCCAATTTACAATTAAACAGTCAATCACAACACTCAAAACACCTAGATAATATTTGTTGTACCACTTTCTTGCCATAGTACCTGGTTGTTTTATTCGTATTAATGCGTAGTGTAGTCTAAACAGAACATTAATAGAAGTGGTAGTGTATTTCACGTATTGTTTTTCCATATTTTACTTCTTTGATTACAATTACAACATGCCACTTTGACAGCTAAATCCACCGCAGATTCGGAATGCGTGAATCGTGAATGCGCCCGCGGCGCGCGGGCGGCGTCTCTTTGCTTGTCACCACAGATAACACCAATAGACAAGTGATGTTGGAACGTCTGGCGTGTTTCATGCACAAATTAACGTTTATAGTTACGGTTTTTATTAATGTATTATTTTTTATTGTTTTATTATTTATTTATTTTTATGTTGTAACCCATAAGGTAAGATTTATATATTGTGTCTGTAGGCGAGTCCGTGACATCACAGCGGGCCCTATCAGAATACCAGCGCTGCGGTATTTATTTATTTAAATATCGCAGCATTATGCTGAGGTAGGAGCCTTTTTGGCCTCGCACAGGTAGCCTAAGTATTTTTGTTAGTTTTAATTTTTCTTTTAATTTAATTTAGTACCTACCTACTTACTTTATATTACTGATTGTTTTTCCTGTGCGTGTCCCAAATAAAATATTTTTCTTTCTTTCTTTCTTTCTTTCAGCTAAGCGTTTAAGTAGAGCATATTCAATTGAAAAACATACAAAAAAATGGCGGGAAAATAAAATGGCATGGCATGCGGCATCCCTTTTTGATTTTAGAACTTACAAGTAGCATCTACAAGCGTTCAATTTTACAAGCCCTGTATTTTTTTTTTGATAAACGTAATTTACACGACCTTGTAAAAACTTCCTTGTGAATTGTAACTTGTGAACGTGTAGACTTGTAAGTTTTGATAAACAGGGCATTGGTCTTCTGCACAGTATTTTACGTACATCTTCATCGGACTTAAACGTCTTTTCATCGGTAAAAAATTCATTTTCCCAATCAAAATTCATATACTGGGTTGCAAATCTTATCCTGGCTTGACGATGAGGTCGGTAAGTAACATTTTTTTGGCAGGATTATAATTATTGATCGCAGCTGCATGTAAATGTCTTCGGACAGTGCTTAGCGAAATGCCATGTCTTATCGGAGCGCTAGATCGGGTGGTTCTGAAAGAATCCGTGGTATGGCTATCAACAATATCACGATGACGGCTGGATTGATTTGTGTAAGCAATCGAACGTGGCCCTTGGCGGTTACACTTCACTTCACCAGTTTCTTGATACCGTCGCACCCATAAACGAACTGTGTTTCTCTATAAGAAGTAAATTAAAAAGTTAGATTTCTAATGGAAAGAAATATGAAAAAATAAACGGATTTTATTTTAGATTTTTTTTTTTTTACGTCGACATTTAATTCTCGAGCAATACTCTTTAAACTTTGGTTTTGTACCCAAAGGACGATTATTTTGAGTTTTAAAAAGTTACTCAAACGCGGCATGATTTTATTGTAATAACAAGTTGTTATTCGAACAGCACAAGCAGACAAGTAATTATGCTATGATGCAACGTCATGTTTGACAAAAAATATAAGCTTACCCTCAATCTTCTTAATTAAACGACACGGCCGACATGAATGCTTTAATTTTGTAATGGATAATAGAACCGTTTTTCCTCCGAAGGGTAAAAAACGGATATTTAGGTTTCAGCCGTAGCTTGAACCACATTTGAGATTAACGTTCCAATATTCGTCAATAACATCTCTTGTCTCGCTCTTTAACTACAAAAGAAGAAAGAAGAAAAATGCGTTTATTGGCATTGTCACACAAAAATACACCTTAAAACTAAAAAAAAACAGAAAACAGTCATTACAATGCCAAAAGGGCCTCAGCTCAGCATATTGTCAGATGGCAACACACAGTGTACCACCTGACGCTGATTTTCAGCTGCAACCCACGAGTGTCATACGCTAGAAACATAAATACGTAAATTCGTGATGTCACAACGATACCTGTCCTTGTCTCGCACTTGACGGGCAGCGCGCGGCGGCCATCTTGTTCAGTACTTTGTGCCGGCAAGGCGCTTAAGTGGAACTACGACTGAAACCTAAATATCCGTTTTTTACCCTTCGGGAGAAAAACGGTTCTATTTAGGGGTTTGAGCCTATGCTTGAACCACATTTGAGACGTGTTTATTATCTGCCGGCGCTGCCTGACTAGTCTTAATGTTCGAGATCTCATTATGTGACTAGTGCTAAGCGTACGTATCAAAACACAAAGAGTCACACTCTTTGTGTTTTGATAAAAAAAAAGAAACAAGGCGGAAAGTAATAACAATAATTTTATTGTTAAAGGAAACTACTTATAAACTTTTCACGAAAAGGCAAAATAAATGAACTATAACAATTTACATAAACTATGTAAAAAAACAAATTCAAAGAGGGGAAAAGCAAAAGTTGCAAGCGTGCCGACCGCGCGTTGCTATTTTCGTAGTTGTCAACTTCATGATGGTTCTCGAGCGCCATCTACTGCCTCACAGTCGGCCTTCCTGATACAGCTGCGCGCCCTGCGTAGCTCTCGCTCCGTGGTGCTGATGACGGCCCAGATTCCTCACGAACTCGCGATGCGGCGGCGACACGGTGAGATTGACATCTTAATATCAGCTTGAACTGACGTCTGAATGTCAGTGTGATTGACGTCTTAATGTCAACTTGAACTGACGTCTGAATGTCAGTGTGATTGACATCTTAATGTCAACTTGAACTGACGTCTGAATGTCAGTGTGATTGACGTCTTAATGTCAACTTGAACTGACGTCTGAATGTCAGTGTGATTGACGTCTTAATGTCAACTTGAACTGACGTCTGAATGTCAGTGTGATTGACGTCTTAATGTCAACTTGAACTGACTTCTTAATGTCGGTATGATTAACTTCTTAATGTTTAATTATCCCAATCAAAATTAAAATGATTGTGGTTAAAATTGGCTTACCCTTCAGGGTCACATTCACATCATAAAAAAATGTCGTGTCACAATAGCCTCCTAAGGCATTGTCTTCCTCCTAAGGACGACTAGATTATCAAGAATACAACCTCTTAAGGCTAAATGTATTATTGAATTTAGTTTGTAAGATTATCAACGCCTCTGAAGGCTAGCGCTATTGAAACAAAGATCGATCATAAATTATTTTTAATCAACAATTACTAAAATGGATCCATTTAACAATTTTTGACACTAATCAAATGAAATAAGTCGTCCTGAACAACATTACTTATTGCTTTTGTATTCCTTTACTCAGAATTAGAATTATCTGACTCATCGGAATGATTACATTGGAAAAGCTTTAACTTATCCCTGGCCAAGACATTTTCATATACTCGACCACGGTTACGTGTACTCTTAATCACGTACCGATCATGAGGCAAGACCTTTACAATTTTATATGGCCCGTCAAAACGCGGCATAAGTTAGCACTTCGTAAACCCTTACGAATGATCTTTCTTTCGGCAAGAACAAGATCACCTATCTCAAAAGGAGCTTCATGACGCCGTTTTTGATCATACTTGTCTTTTGCTTGCTCAGACAATTTAGCTGATCGGGTGACAGCGATTCCCCTCAATTCGTCTATATTCGGTGACCTATCGGGCACAACTATATCGCCTACGAGTCTAGGTCGAAACCCATAGAGAAGTTCCAATGGAGTCTTACCCGTACTATTATTTATGTTAGAGTTTAATCCTAACTGTACCTTAGGCAAGTATTTCTCCCAGTAATTTTGGTCATCACCAACGTATGCTACAAGGGCATCAAGTATAGTCCTATTAAAACGTTCTATCTGCCCATTCGCCCTTGGACTAGCGACCGCCGTCATGACATGCTTTATTTGCTTTTGAGTGCAATACTCTTTGAAGTCCTTGTAACTAAAAGCTTTGCCTCGGTCGCTTATTATACGACTTCGAACACCAAAAGTTTTAATTAATTGGTCAAACGTCTGCAACACATATTTACAACTGACGTCTCGAACTGCTTCGATCCATATAAACCTCGTGAAGGCATCTATTATTGCTAGAATGTGCATTTTGCCTAATGGGCTTTTACAGAACGGGCCAAGATGGTCTACATGAACCGTGTGAAAAGGCACGGCCACCTTTTCAATTGGATGTAACAAACCGACACGACGGCCAGTTGGTTTTTTAGCATATTGACATGATATACAACCACGAGTGTACTTTTGAATAAACCGACGCATACCGTGAAACCAGTACTTTGACCTTATGGCATTGTATGTTTTATTAAAATTAACGTGACCGTTATTATAATGGAAACTTTGAACGAGAGACCAATGTGACATTCGTGGAACGACTACATTTAGACTATTCCCAACTTTTCTAAATAACACACCATTCTCAAACAAGAAATCCTTTACCAAGCCATTAGTTATGCCCTTCGCAACTTCACCCTTCAACTGGTCTACGAGGCCACGCAATGAGTCGTCACCCTGCTGCACACATTCAATTAGGTCTTTCTCAACACATCACATGACTGAATCCACAGGATTACGACTCAGCGCGTCCACGTGAGCCATGGATATGCCCGCACGATACTCAACAGTAAAGTCAAAGCCTTGAACTTCAAGCCACCACCGGGCGATACGGGGAGACAAATCACGTTTAGTCCATGTCCAGCGTAATGCGCTACAATCGGTTACTAGAACAAATTTTACACCTGACACGTATACCTTAAACTTTTTCAGGCTCATGATAATAGCCAACGTCTCTAGTTCGAAACTGTGATACTTTTGTTCGACAGACGTTGTCTGTCTACTCGCATATGCGACTGGTTTCCACGCACCGTCTGGCTGCTTCTGGAGCAATATTCCGCCTAAGCCTATTTTAGACGCGTCTGTATGAATTTGGGTTTCATAATCCTGATTAAACAACGCCAACACTGGTTGTTTTACTAAAATTGATTTAATGTGGTGGAATGCAAGAGACTGTTCATCACCCCATACCCATGGTTGGTCCTTTTTGGTGAGGATAATGATAGGACGAGCGAGGCTGGCAAAATTAGGCACATATTTCCTAAAATAATTTGCCAGACCCATAAACTGACGTACCTGATGTACGTTTCCAGGCACAGCAAAGTCATGAACTGCAGTGAGCTTATACTTGGACGGCCTGACTTCGCCATCACACACCTCATGCCCTAAATACTCTATACTTGAAACTAACAAAGAACACTTGTCTATTCTGAGCGTCACTTTAGCATCCCGTATTTTTTCCAATACGGCTTTGAGACGGTGCAATGCATCATCATAATTTTCAGCGGAAACGAGAATATCATCTAAATATGCTGTCGCACATTGGAAACGTAAACAACCGAGAATATTGTCCATTGCGTGCTGAAACACTGATGGTGCATTCACCAATCCAAAGCTCATACGTGTATACTGGTAATGCCCATCCGGTGTTATGAACGCTGTATACTGTTTACTATCATCAGCGATTTGAATGCAATGATAGGCTGACTTAATATCAAGACAGCTGAAAACGCGTTGCTTAGATAACCGGTCTAACTGATCTTGTATTACGGGTAAAGGATACCGTTCCTTTTTAGTAATTTTATTTAATGCACGCACATGCGTACTTCACCCAACTTTTTGGGGACCAATATGACGGGGCTGGCATATGAAGAATTTGATTCCTCCACAATTCCTTTATTCAATAAATCTGATACAATATCACGGACTTTCTCCCGGTCTCCTAAAGACATTCGATACGGACGGTAATAAATAGGCTTCGTGTCAGTTAATTCAATGTGCATTTGTACTGAACATTTTCCAATTTTATTGTCACTACCCGAAAAACAATCAGAATAATCGTGCAGTAAGGATTCAAGGTCAGTCACGACATTCGGTTCCAGGTAATCACCTACTTTGTATTTATTATTATCGTCTGTAATCGTCGCTCGCGCCACGCATCGGTTGCGCGGTAGTTTTATGACCTCATTACTAATATTAATTACGTTTAAGACAACTTTGCCATCAATAACTTCGGTATTGCATTCGGGAATAACACACTCCGCCCTCGGAGTATTATATTCAGTAACACGCAGTGTAATCAAACCAGAGACAAAATCAAAACAAGATAATAGTATTTTATTTACACCGGGTTGTAAAATTACTTTGTCATCCGAAACCAACTTGACGCGCTCAATTTCACTACAAACTCCAGGTAGTTCGAGAAATTGATTTGCATTAAATATCTTTAAAGATGTCGGTGTTTTGATCACATATACGGTAGAATGCTCTGTCAAAGGTTGGCCTATTATAATGCCAATATCTTGAGCAGAGTCAGGTACTATGAAAGCCTTACAATCACAAGTAGCTTCGTCGACTTGAATCTTAACAACTACTACACCGATCGGATTGATTTTTGATCCACCAAAACCGGACAAAACAATATTTGCGCAAGAACTCGCTTCTAATTATAATCGACTAGCTACTGATTCTGTTATTTTTACGCAAGCGCTTCCAAAATCAATAAAACCATACACAGAAAAATCATTAATTTTTACGGTCATGTAATATTTCAAACTACCCGTTGCATCAGTGATTACGCGGACCGTATGTCATTGTTTGTCATTTTCTTTGTTAGAAATTGTACGACGATTTTTAAGCTTTGTCACCCGGCATCCTGCCGTGCTAAAGTAAATTTATAGGGTATATATAAATAGGAAAATTAAACCATTACCTTTTTTACAAAGTTTATTGTAATTATATAACACAGGTTTACAAAAATTGTGGCAAGCCACTAAAACACAAGAACTTTCCCAACCTTTAACCGGGTATTAGCCTCTAACACACCCTGTCTCCGTAACAAGGTGTGTTAGGAGAAATACAAGCATGAGATTAAATATCAACAAGCTCAAGGTCGCTTGTGAGAATCCGTGAGATGAACGCTTAACAACTTCTAGCTCAATCGAATAATCAGTGACCTTAAATATGGTTGTGCTCATAAGAGGAATTATAACATTAGGGGCAAAGCACCCTGAGACACAACCTAACACATGAAATTTAGAACAACTGGTTTATAACCTAGTTTACTACACATAGGCCTAAATCACTTGGAAATGACCTTAACAAAATGGTCACCTGGGTATCACTCTCAAAGGGTCTACTACAAACTTGCAGGTGTTAACTGTCCCTCTGTTCACGACGGACTCTCAGTTGACGTCAGTTGACGGAATCAAGTCCCTTGGCATGGAACCACAGAGAAAACTCTGGGTTCCCACGTACACGCGGCCTACGGGATCCGTAAGGAAAACGATGACGCTAATCGTTACCTGGAGCGGCGCCACTTTCCTGGACGAGCTACCAGATGGTAAGGCCTTCCAATATACGGGGATGGCCACACTGCCAGCACTCGTAGGATCTAACCTCTAAACTGCCAAAGCCCGGGTCAACCAGCACACTGCCCGCCACTAGTCGGGACTAACTGCTATTTCACCAGACCACGGGACGGCACCAGGGCGTCACGTCTTTCACGTTCGCATCAGTTCAGGCTAGTATAAAAAGCCAGACAGGTTCGGCTACTGAAACAACATCTCTGGTATATTTCCAATAAGATTATTGGCCGAACACAGTCTAATCATCACAGAACTGGTGCCTCTCGAATAACATACCTGTTAAAACTCCATCATTGCGTAGCGTCACCAGGATCGGGAAGGAACACCCTTCTCGTCACACACGCAGGACCAAAGACCTGACTCCTCGATATCGACCTTCGAGAAAGTCCTAACCACAGACTAAAAACCGAATTCTTTGACAAGTGACAATCCACTTCCGAAATTCTATCATAAGAATTAAATTTAATTTATTGGACATTGCATGACTATAAAATTTGGGTGATTACATCTGAATGTTAATAAATTTTAATTCCTTAATTAACATCTAATTAATTATCGAAACCCAAAAACAACGCTCCGTCTCCAGTATTGAGAAACTCTGGAGCTACCTAGCTCCACCGCTAGATGTCGCCTAAGATGTCAATTTGCAACGTCACAGCTTAAGACACTCTTCTTTTATATGACCGGTTTTACCACAGTAACTACATTTTTTATTTTTTATGTAACAATTAGTTTCGTCATGACCGCGCTTGCAGCAAGACAAAACGACTTTGGTGTGTGTATTCTGTAATACACACACCAAAGTCGTTTTGTCTTGCTTCCGAGATTTATTATTACACTTATTTGCAGTATGGCCTCGGCGTTTGCAAATATTACACTTTAATTGGTGGTCATAGTGACTATTGTACTTTTTATTGCGATCAACATTTACGCCTGCGGGGCGCCTAAACGATTACAAGTAATTTAGTAAGCTAATTGGGTCACGACATCCTGCAGAAATAGCCCCTACTTCCACTAATTCATTTCCGATCGTACCTATGATGGCCTCAGTGATAAGGGAGTCTGGTATTCCACAGGCGTTACCCAGCGCCAATTTGTCGTAGTAAAATTGAATGTAATCGCGTTCAGGACGACGTACCTAGTTTACAAGATCACGCATCATAGTTAATTTACTTCGATTTGACGGATAAGCTGCCATAAGACGTTATTTCCAATCTAACCAATTTAAATTGACGTCGTTAAGTAGATCATACCACCGCCGCGCATAGCCTTTTAGTTTAGAGGAACAATTAAATATGGCAGTTTTTTCATCCCAGCCGTACATGTTTGAAATACCCTCAACTTTTCTAATCCATTGTTCCATTGTAATCAAAGAAATATGAGGATCGAATTCCGGTATTGGATCACTACGACCGACATATCTTATGGAAGTTGAGCACGACGGATGAATATTATGATGGCAATGTGGTGGACTTGCAGTGGTAGCTTCTAATGACGGAACTACCGATACCGATTGCACGGAAGTTTCAGAATGAACGACGGTATCTCCAATACAGGGTTCCTTTGCTACACTGTGTGCCATCGGGGACTCGTTTCCGGAACGAACTAACGGGATTTCGTTAGGTACTGGTGGCAATAGGTTTACGAGGGGTACCACGGGTAGTGACGGCGGCTTATAGGGACGCTCACCAGATTGGGCATCTGCGCCTTTATTTGCCCCATTCGACGCGGTGCCAGAACTACCCACGAATGCGGGTGTAACGCTAACTCTGCCTTGCAAGACTTGATTTTCCAATAAGGTAACGCGTTCTAGTAATCTACGTGTATTAACGTCTTTGACTAAACGGCGGCGCAAAGATTTTTCATTGTCACTGTCGTCCTAATTTTTACGTTTACTTTTTTTATGGTGTCCCATTATTGTAGAATAATCACAAGAAGCAATAGATAGGGTACACAGTCAAGTGAAATGCAACTGTAAAATAAAGTCAAGCAATAGTCAAACACGGTACTTGATCAGGATAAACTAACATCTATTACTTTAAAACACTTACGTGGGCTGCAATAGTTCTATCCCGCTTCTGAGCTGTAAGAGCTCAGAAAAACAAGGTAAAAGAAGTATAAAATATTTTTTTTTAAATACACTTGTGCAGTACAAGATAATGTTAGGTAGGTCCTAAGCCGTCGGTGTCCGCCAGAAAAGAGAGCGAACGCCTCGATGCAATATGCGAGCTAGGCGTGCCGACCGCGCGTTGCTATCTTCGTAGTTGTCAACTTCATGATGGTTCTCGAGCGCCATCTACTGCCTCACACTTGATACTGCGAAAAGACTGTTATAATCAAATTGATAAGAATGTAAAAAGGTCAGTAAGTCTTCTACTGTCCACGAGATAGGTTTTTTTAACTGGAGGGTTTTCTGCAAAGATTCCTTTTAAGACATGCTTAACTATAGGATGAGAACTGAGCTCGCAAGACCTTACAGGGTTCCCAAAGTTTGCCACAACCGACTTGTGAACTGCTATGGTCCTAGGTGCTAGCTTTATAACTGTATGAAGGTAGCATATGTACTTAGCTAAATCTTGAGGGCTGGGGTTATCGATGGGGATGCCACTGGTTTTAGCCCAGCTGCTCCATCTTAACCAAATTGGTCTGTAAGTTTTTGGAGACGATCGCCTCCAAGATGACTCCAATAACTTCACTTCATCCTCGGACCAGTTTGTTATCTGCTTGGACCAGCCCGTACCAACCAAGCCGCCAATTCCAAGTGTTCTACTCCTTGAGGAGCATGATTCGTGCGGAGATCTATTAGGTTCTCCCGGAGGGTCGGAATCAAAAGGGGTGGTTTTTCTTTCATTTGATCCAGTTCTGGTTTCCAGAAGACTTTGTTCCAATTGGGCGCTATTAGAATATACCGCTCCTTCGACTTTTGTAAGTGACGTAGTATCCGTGGGATTAATGCTGGTGGTGGAAATATCTACCCCAGATTGTATTTCCAGTTTTTGCTGAAAGCATCGCAAAATTGGCTCTCTGTGTCGGTCACATCTTCGCTGACATACTTTGGAAGAACTGCTGATTCCCTCGAGGCAAAAAGATATATCTATGGTTTTCCGTACTTCTGAAATATCCAAGAGAGGACTTTTCCGTTGAGTTGCCATTCTGGCAAAGCCTTCTCCCTCGACAGCCTGTCCGCTATTCCGTTGTATATCCCCGGAATGTATCGAGCTATCAAGTGACAATTCATCCGATGGCATAGTTCTAGAATTTGTGTCGTGGCATTTAATAACCCTGTCGATCTGGTGCCTCCCTGTTTGTATATAAGCCAGTGTCGTCCGATTGTCCGACTGCACCATTATTGTCTTCTGAGAAATTTCGGGCCCCAGTCTTTGAAGGACTTCGTACACAGCCCACAATTCCTTTAGGTTGCTGTGCCATTTTCTTTGAGAAAGAAAGAAAGATTATATTATATTATTTGGACACAGTTCATGAAACACAAAATACCAATAACAAAATATAGAATAAAAAACAATGCTTTTACAACAATAGTGTGTGCCTCACGGCTGCGCGAAAAAGGTTCATTTCAGCATGAATGCCAGACAGATACTGTCTGACGCTGGTTTTCTAATGAACCCATAAGGACAAGTGACGGGAAGTACATACAGTTTCAACATACCTAAATTACCTAATAAATAATTATAATATGAATAAACTAGTAATAAAAATACATATTAAAATAATATAATATATAATTACAAAAACAAAATAACAAGAACGGTCTCAGCAAAAAACCTGTTTGTTTTAGTGTTTAGATCGAAGTGTGCACGGTGCACTCACAATGCGCTACAGCACGGCTGGTAATCTTAGAACAAAAAATCCTGGTATTAATAGACTTATTTGTCTATGGGTGTAATGTGTCTTAGTGACAGCCGCCCCTCGTCCCTTTCCCCTTTGTCGCCCGTGCAATCGACGCCATGTTTGTTTGGTGTAAGTCTATAACGTAGCGTTCGTAGTCTGTGGTTGTGTGCATCCCGTGTGACATCCCTGCCCGGCGCCATTACAGTTTTTAAAGTTGATCGAGTGAAGTTCTGCGTTAATTAATTTCCGTAACTTATCCTCTCAATTTTAACCTGTAATAGTGCAAATTACAACGTGCAGTATGTTCCGCAGTTGCTGTATTGTGAATTGCGCTAGTAAACGAAAAGACGTTAAATTATTTCGATTTCCCATACGTGAGATAAGACTCAAGTGGTTAGAGTGTATTAACTGTGAAGAATTGCGAAACCTGAGGACAGAGGATCTGCAGAAGCGTTATGTCTGTCAAAAGCATTTTGAACAGAAGTTCATTGTCTCGACTAACGCTATGACTCGTTTTCTTGTTGGCGCCTATCCCACGCTGTTTTCCGATAACGAAATCAGCAGTGGCACTCCTAGTCCTCGGTTTCAAACTATGGACACTTGTAGCGTAGCTGCTTCTTCAATTTATAATGTATTTAAATGAAAAGGTATTTTTAGTGAGTTAGTCGGTATTGTATAAAGAAACAAACAAATAGTAGTATTTACACAAACTTAAACATTATATAACTATATACTTTACACACTTAAATCTAATATATACAGCTAAAAAACTAAGTATAAACTTATTATTATATAACTTCTGTTAAGGTATAAATTAAAAATTTAAGACATCTGTATAAACAGATAATTTTCTTATTAGATATTTTTTATGTAGCCATATGGAATGCGGACCGGTTACCTGAGCGAGCACCCGCGCCTTGTCTGTCTATCCCCTTCTAACGCGCGGCGCTCGCAGGTATCACCAGTCGAGAATCCTCACTGATCGTAAGCGCATGTCGTTGTCACTCGTACCCGGTAAACATTCCACATTCGAGATATAGTGTTTAGTTGCTAAGGCTTATACCTAGACGTGCTATATAGTTTGGAACTATTAACTGTGCCTATCGCTTTCTTTCTGTGCTCTTCATTTCACCTTCTATCGTGTTATCTGTGTCCTGTGAACTTCTTAAACTACTCGGACAATATATTTCTTCCTTTCCGTAAGCTGTGTTTGCTTATTTATTGCAACCCTATACCGCTTCATTGGTGACCCCGACGAACACGAAACATGCCAATCGAGCCGAAAGACGCACAAGATGGCGCCGCCAACGTGCCACCTAGCACATCGCATGACATCCAGCGAGTTGGCATACGTGTACCTCCTTTTTACCCGGAGAAACCGGCTTTGTGGTTTTACCAGCTGGAAAGCCAATCTTTTCTGGCCAACATAACTGCCGATAACACCAAATTCCATCATGCTATGGGGCAGTTGGATCCCATTTACGCATCGGAGGTGGAGGACATCATAGCTGGCCCTCCAGCACCCAACAAGTACGAGCGACTGAAGTCAGAACTCATAAGACGACTTTCTGCGTCCAAGGAGAAGAAGATCCTGCAGCTAGTCACGCGTGAGGAGCTGGGTGACCGAAAGCTCTCCCAATTCTTGCGCCATATCCAGCATCTCGCAGGACCGGACGTCCCGGAGGACTTTCTACGCACCATGTGGTCCAGCCGCCTGCCGAATAATATCCAGGCCATTGTAGCCTCGCAGTCAAAAGCTACTCTGGACGAGGTTGCAGAGCTGGCTGATCGCATCCATGACATCACAGCCCCCAGCCCGCAAGTAGCGGCAGCCACAACATCGGGTCCTGCCCCAGAGTTAAGCTGTCAAGTAGCGGAACTCACACGCCAGGTACAGAAGCTGACAACCAAGTTGGACAGGATGTCGCGGTCGAAGTCACGAAGATTCAGATCTGAAAGTCGTGATCGCAGCAATTCCCGTTCGAGCCGCTCCCAGTCCAATTACCGGAAATACCCATTGTGTTGGTACCACGCAAAGTTTGGTGAGAAGGCAAGTAGCTGTAAAAAACCGTGTGATTATAAGACAAAGGGAAAAGAATAGGGCAGTCCGTCATGGCGACCGACGCCTGCCCAAATCCCGGTCGCTTGTTTATAACCGATCAGCGGACAAAAGTGCAGTTTTTAATAGATACCGGCAGTGACATTTGTGTATTCCCTCGATCATTAGCGAAAGGTAAACAAAGCCAAACGAACTATCAATTGTTTGCCGCTAATGGGTCAGTAATAAATACTTATGGATATGCCCATTTAGTTCTCAACATAAACTTGCGCCGCGACTTCGCTTGGCGATTTATTATTGCAGACGTAACGCGGGCCATAATAGGTGTAGATTTTTTATCGTATTATAATTTAATTGTAGATGTACGTAACGAGTTTTTCTGACGATGTATCTTCGGTTAAGGTAGCGTTGGGTGACAAAAATGATTCTGTATACCATGCTATACTAGCAAAATACCCAGACATCACTCGACCTTCAGGTATGCACCGTACACCAAAACATAACATAATGCACCACATACGTACTACACCAGGACCACCAGTATCTAGTACACCCCGTAGGTTAGCGCCAGATAGGTTAAAAGTTGCGAAAGCAGAATTCGAAGCTATGTTACAGATAGGTACGTGCCGGCCATCAGAATCACCATGGGCCTCTCCGCTTCATCTCGCTCTTAAGCGGGACAACAGCTGGCGCCCGTGTGGTGATTTCCGAATGCTCAACGCCAGGACGGTCCCAGATAGGTACCCTATACGCCATATCCAGGACTTTTCCCACAACCTAGCAGGGTGCACCGTCTTCTCTACAATAGACCTGGTGAAGGCATATAATCAGATTCGCGTCAATCCCAGTGACATCGAGAAGACCGCCATAACAAAGCCGAACTTATACGAATTTCCATTTATGACATTCGGACTTCGTAATGCCGGACAGACGTTTCAACGGTTTGTTGATGAAATGCTACGCGGCCTAGATTTTGCCTACCCATACGTCGACGATATTTTGGTCTTCTCGAAGGACCAGGCGACCCACATAGACCACCTGCACCAAATTTTCACCAGGTTGACGGAGTATGACATGGTCATTAATACAGCAAAGTGCGTGTTTGGAGCCTCCGAGGTAATATTCCTGGGTTACAGCATTTCGGTTAATGGCACGAAGCCACTGCCAGACAAAGTACTGGCTATCAACAATTTCCCCGTCCCAAAAACGGCAAGAGAGCTGCGTAGATTCCTTGGAATGATACATTTTTACCGCAGGTTCATTCCCGACGCTGCCACACACCAAACACCGTTGAACGCTCTCTTGACAGGATCCGTGAAGGGTTCCCATCCCGTACATTTCACGTCACGCGAACAGGAAGCCTTCGAACTTGCTTTGGTAACAGACGCTTCGGACGTAGCTATGGGTGCCGTGCTCCAGCAGTTAAAGGACCATACGTGGCAGCCTCTAGCTTTTTTCTCACGAAAGCTAACTCCCTCGCAGACCAAATATTCCCCATACGATCGCGAGCTTTTAGCGATCTATGAGGCGGTCAAGTACTTCCGTCATATGATCGAGGCACGTGACTTTGTGATATATACCGATCACAAGCCACTTACATTCGCGTTTCATTCCAGGAAAGAGAACTGCTCGCCCAGGCAATTTCACCACCTAGATTATATTTCACAGTTTTGTACTGGCATTCGGCATATTTCAGGGAAGGACAATGTGGTGGCTGATACCCTATCTCGCATCGATGAGATCGTTTTACCTCTCGATCTGCAAAAGCTAGCAACCGCACAAAACACCGACCCTGAACTCAAACAACTGTTGAATGGCAATAACTCCCTACACTTGGAGAAGGTCAAACTACCTGGCACACACACAGAGCTGTTTTGCGATGTAAGTGACACTACGCCTCGACCATATGTGACGAAGGAGTTACGTCGACAGGTCTTTGAGAGCCTTCACTCTCTTAGCCATCCCGGTGCCAACGCCAGTATCCGACTGATCACCGACCGATATGTATGGCCTAGTATTAGGAAGGATTGTAGGGAATGGGCGCGTACTTGCCTAGCATGCCAAAGGGCAAAGGTTCATAGACATGTATCAGCGCCGTTGGGCACGTACAAGCTTCCGCGCGCCAGGTTCAGGGACCTACATATTGACCTCGTTGGTCCCCTACCACTATCGTAAGGATACCGGTATTGCCTCACAGCAATCGATCGTTTTACGCGGTGGCCTGAGGCAATACCCTTACAGGATATTACAGCCGAGACGGTAGCAAAAGCCCTCCTTAGCGGCTGGATATCCCGTTTCGGCTGCCCCATGAACGTCGTTACAGATCGTGGGGGGCAATTTGAATTGGCCTTATTTTGCCATTTATCGCAAATAGCCGGTTTTCAACATAAAAGGACGACGGCCTATTATCCAGCCTCTAATGGGCTTGTGGAGAGGTTTCATCGGCAGCTTAAAGCCGCTATAACGTGCCACGCTGATAGCAGCTGGGTCGAGTCCCTTCCCCTGGTATTATTAGGTGTACGTAGCATCTTCAAAGAGGATATTAAAGCAACACCAGCTGAACTGGTGTATGGGGAATCACTCCGCTTACCAGGAGACTTTTTCAGCCCAAAGGACCAAGGAGACCCAGACGTCACCAGTTACATTGCGCGCCTACGGAGCTTCGCAAATAATTTGCAACCTACTCCAGCGTCACGACATGGTGGACGTCGCTCACCTTTCGTTTATAAGGATTTGGCCACATCAACACGTCTTCCTTCGTGATGACACTGTGGCCGGATCATTAAAGCCTGCCTACACTGGTCCTTATGAGGTCATACAACGAGGAGACAAAGTGTTCCAGCTATTGGTTAAAGGTAAGATGGTCACCGTATCGATCGATAGAATAAAACCTGCCTACATACTGCGTGATCCTGACACCACAACACACTCAAGTCAACCCCCACTACCTCATACTTCTACTTACACACACGCCCCAATCACTAACTCAAACCAAAATTACACTCATACTCCCACTCGGAATACAAGTCACGGTGTCTTACCTGACGCCGCCGCCGGAGAGAGCACGGTCAGATTAACACGTTCGGGCCGCAGAGTGAGATTCCCAGATTATTATCGCCCGTAGGACGGTCTCTGGAGGGGGGTGGTGTAGCGTAGCTACTTCTTCAATTTATCAAAAACCGACATATATATATTTACCAAAAACCGACTCGCGCGCCAAGTCGTGAGTTCGATCCCTGCGAAGTTCCGTATAAAAAAATATTAAAAATAGTTCTAATACTTTTTTTTGACATATTCCAAGTACTAAAGAGTAAAATTAAGTGTAACCTATAACTGAGACCATAACCAAGAAAAAAAAGTGAAGACATATAACTTTATAACAGTGACAACAAAGGAGTAGTAAACAAGTACAACAAAAGTGAATAAAGTGCTTATCTACAATTAATACATTACGAGTAACAATAACCTTTTAACCCACATTAAAAAGTGAAAGAATAATCCTAAATAAGTGTTACTTTCGATACTCAAGTGAACAAAGAAACAGTGCAAAAATTTCCAATACATGAGTCATATTAACCGCCACTAGTTAATTCAAAAATCTGGAATCTACATTGAGGTGCATTATTTCGTCACTAAACGTAACTGTGAGAATAGCTCTGTCAGTATTATATCTACACCTCAGCGAACGGTGTGGCCTAAGTTCGATCCCCACGGCGCGTGATTCTTTTTGTAAGTTGTCTGGTATAGCTTCATAAATATGTCTATGGAAATAAACCGCAACGTTACATTACGACGACGTAAGCAACTGTTTAGATCCAAGTCAATAGATTCGTTGAGCAATGATTCATCACTGGACAAAACAAATTCGGACATACACAGAAGTCTTGATCTATCAACGGGGGGTATAAGCAAAAATGAATTTGACGAAATGAAGGTTGAAATACAACAACTAAAAGAACAGTTTGAACTAACACAAAATGAATTGGATAAGGTGATATGCGATAACAACGAACTCAAAGAAACAATATTACGACAGCAAATTTATATTAATACACTGAAAGATCTTTGTACCAGTCCTACACAGTCGCAAAGACAGAAATTATTATCTGCGAGAAAAAGAAATAGACGTTCTATTACGGATAGTCAACGTGTTGTGTCATTAGTCCAAGAACAGTCATCCAGCAACAATGAAAGAGACTGCATTGAGAGCTCAAATATATTATTAGAGACACCTATTTCTGATAAATCGCCTAGTTCAGTGTCTGTACCCATATACGCCGATAAGCAAACGCAGACCGAAACATCTGTATCTGCTGAATATAGCAATTACGCCGAAAACGAGATTAATAAACACAAGAAGACACTACAAGATCGTCGAGTGACAACAAAAGGCAGTAGAAAAAAAAGAAAGCTGTGCGTTCTCAGTAACTGTAACCACAGAGGGACACTGGAAATATTGGAAGACACTTTCGAGCGACACTTTGAATTTTGTCATTACTTGTCACGTAATAGTAGTGTAAAAGACATTATTTCTAATATAGGTAATAAATTACAGAATTATAGTTTAGACGACTACTGTATTATTATGATTGGCGAGCAAGATTTTAAACGCACCAAGGAACCAATTGAAATGGTCAGGTTCATTAGAGAATCTCTTAAAACTGTAACCAATACAAATGTTATTATATGCTGCCCTACTTATGTACAAGGGGCTCTGATACACAATTATAAAGTAGAAATGTTTAATAGATTACTTCATATGGACATGGAAAATCATAATTTTGCTTATTTTTTTGACAGTAATTTTGACCTATCTGATGAAACATTCTCATATAACACGGGCAAACTTAACAGGCTCGGGCAAAAACGCATTTATGAAAATATATTCCGTCGCGTACTCATTGATATTGAGACCTATCCAAGTGAGTATGACTACAACTCTTACTGTGACTCTCCAAAATCACCAAAAAATACCCAAAAAAACTCTTTTTCGTCCCATTACATAAAAAGGTTGCTGGTAGTAGGAAAAATTCAATGGAAAAACAAAAATTTATACTATTACATCAAAACATAGCTGGGATCTTAAATAAAATTGATATATTTGAGATCACAATTACCGACTTGGCAAATCAGATTGGCGATATAGATTTTATTTGTTTGAGCGAAACTTTTATAAAATCAGGTCATGAAAGTAATCTGGCTCTTACACACTACAACTTAGCTGCTAGTTACACAAGACAAGGTAAGAAACGCGGTGGAACGTGTATTTTAGTAAAAAAAGGTCTAATTTTTAATCCGTCACCGATAACTGCTGAAATGGCCATCGAATTTTGCTTCGAATGCTGTGGTATTGAAATATTGAGCCATAATTTAATTATAGTGTGCATTTATAGAATTCCAGATTCCGACGTGTTTGTATTTTTTAAAAATCTTGAATTATTATTACGTAATATAACCCGCAAAGTTAAAAAAAATATTATTTTATGCGGAGATTGGAACATAGATGTATTAAAAGATAACAAATATTCAAAAGAACTAATATCAATACTTAACAATTATAATATATCACTACATGTTAAGATGCCTACTAGGAAAAATACTAGCATAGATCAAATCGCTAGTAATGTTCCCACACTTGACATGAAATGCAGTATACATAATTTAGCTCTCTCCGATCACGATACCGGACAATCGTTAACTTTTTACGTTCAAGAGATGAATAATAATAATAATAATAAATCAAAAACTATACAATTCTGGTATGAAACGAAAAGAGATTACGACAAGAGCAACATAACAAAGTTTTTAGAATGTTTAGTAGCCTTAAATTTTAGTGAAATGTACGAGGAGACAGACTGCAATAAAGCATTTAATATATTCCACGACTTGTTCACGCTCTTTTATAAATTGTGTTTTCCTGAAATACTCATCAAAAAGACCAATAAGCCTATTAAAAACAAATGGCTTAGTAGAGGTTTAAAAATATCATGTATAAAGAAGAGAGCTTTATATTACGCATATCAACACGATGCTTTAGGCTACCGCAAGAAAAAATACCGCAATTATACTAAGATCTTAAAAAAATGCATATCAAAATCACAGCAGATAAACAACAATTTTTTTTTAAATAATGCTAAAAATAAATGTAAAGCGGCATGGTCAATCATAAAAAATAAATCAAACAAACCAAATAACAACAACTACTTACATGAATTAATAATCTGTGAAAAAAAAATTACTGATCCTTATGCCATATGTAACCAATTTAATGACTATTTTATCGAACTGACACAAAAATCTAACAATAATAATTATAACGTAAATAACATTGACATTGACAATAACCCAAATACTTTATTTTTGACTCCTATAAATGAAATTGACATTATTAAATTAATTAATTCATTAAATAACACCAATTCTACTGGACATGACGAAGTAACCACTACAATAATTAAATTAAGTGCAAAAATTATAGCATCCCCACTTGCTTACCTAATAAATCTCTCATTTGAAGAAGGTATTTTCCCAACGAAACTTAAAGAGTCTATAATTAAACCATTATACAAAAAGGGTAACTGTTCTGATATGGGTAATTATAGGCCCATCACACTGATTCCAATCTTTGCTAAGATTTTTGAAAAAGCAATGCATGACAAAATTAATAGCTTTGTAACTAAATATAACTTGATTGTGGAGACTCAGTTTGGCTTTAGAAAAAACTGTTCAACAACTCTAGCCTGTTTCTCCTTAGTGAGATTAATCACTGAGGCTCTTAATAAAAAAATGTCTGCATTGTCGGTATTTTTAGACATGAGCAAGGCATTTGATTTTGTCTCACATAAACGACTACTCCACAAACTGGAGAAGTATGGAATAAGAGGCAAGGCGCACGATTGGCTTAAAAGCTATGTGTCTGATCGCCAACAGAGAACTGTTATTTCTAGAGTAGAAAAAAATACTAGTAAAACATATTGCTCAGAATTAAAAATTAATCCTTCTGGCGTTCCATAGGGAAGCATACTAGGTCCGCCACTATTTTTATTATATATAAATGACCTCATAAAATGCCTAAAATGTGAATGTATTCAATTTGCTGACGATACAACATTGACGATAAAATGTTCCAACCAAACTGACATTAAAATTGACACAAATATTGAATTAATTAATGTAATAAACTGGTTAGCGGACAATAATCTTCATGTTAATATTAATAAAACCAAAGTAGTACAATTTCAAACAAGCAACTTGTCAGCTACACCAACAATAATTCGACATGACACTACAATTTTACAACCAGAACCATCGGCTTTATTTTTGGGTGTTATAATTGACAACAAACTGAATTGGAAGGAACATGTAGAAAGAGTATGCAGTAAGCTTGATAAGTTTGTATATGCTCTTCGCAAGTTGAGACTAGTGTCCAGTAAAAAAACAGTCGTAAATGCATATCATGGTTATGTTTCATCTGTATTACGTTACGGTCTAGTTATATGGGGTAATTCAGTGGACGTGGACAGAACGTTTAAAGTACAAAAAAAGGGTATCCGAGCCCTGAGTGGAGCAGAATATTTAGACCATTGCAGACCATTATTTAAAGAATTAAAAATTCTCCCACTCCCGTGTCTTTATATTTTTGAGGTTTGTTTATTTGTTAAAAAATACCCTCATTTATTTTCATTGAATAAACAAGTCTCGGAAAGATTGAATAAAAAAAATGCTGGCAAACTGTTAGTTCCTCCTCAGAGACTGCATCTCTATAGTAGAAATGCCAGTTGTATGACGATCAAAATTTATAATAAATTACCATCTGCGTTCAGAATGTTACCAATAGATAAATTTAAATGTAAAATGTTTGTTTGGCTATTAGAGATGTGCTTTTATTCAGTTAATGAATTTTTAAATCATAATTTTTGATATTGTAATGAATATTCTATGTTATTAGTATTTTGGCATAATATCTATAATTATTACTTTACTATAGAGCTTATATTTTGGACATAACATTATTTATTTTGACATTTTAATTATATTTTCTGACATTGTATTTAATCTTAATATCACTGTATTACTTTGACTTTAGAACTTGTATTTTGGACATAACAAATTAATTTTTATTTTACTTTTTGACATTTTAATTAATTTAGTGATGATTTGAATGTGCTTAACTTTTTTTTTTTATATATTTCTACGCCAGCAATGGTAGTATATGTGGAACATTATTAGTGTAAGATCTCTAAATACCATATACTTGGAAATAAATACATTATCATTATCATTATCATTATAATGTATTTAAATTAAAAGGTATTTTTAGTGAGTTAGTCGGTATTGTATAAAGAAACAAACAAATAGTAGTATTTACACAAACTTAAACATTATATAACTATATACTTTACACACTTAAATCTAATATATACAGCTAAAAAACTAAGTATAAACTTATTATTATATAACTTCCGTTAAGGTATAAATTAAAAATTTAAGACATCTGTACAAACAGATAATTTTCTTATTAGATATTTTTTATGTAGCCATATGGAATGCGGACCGGTTACCTGAGCGAGCACCCGCGCCTTGTCTGTCTATCCCTTTCTAACGCGCGGCGCTCGCAGGTATCACCAGTCGAGAATCCTCACTGATCGTAAGCGCATGTCGTTGTCACTCGTACCCGGTAAACATTCCACATTCGAGATATAGTGTTTAGTTGCTAAGGCTTATACCTAGACGTGCTATATAGTTTGGAACTATTAACTGTGCCTATCGCTTTCTTTCTGTGCTCTTCATTTCACCTTCTATCGTGTTATCTGTGTCCTGTGAACTTCTTAAACTACTTGGACAATATATTTCTTCCTTTCCGTAAGCTGTGTTTGCTTATTTATTGCAACCCTATACCGCTTCACACTAACCGCACCACTGGTAAGTACCTGATTATTATACTTAATAAAATATAAATGTTCTCATACATTCGTCAAATACTCAAACAAAAACTGCAATAACTGCATCATGCACTTTAAAAAAATTGTTAGATACTATTTGGATTTCAAAACTTGAATTTTCCCTGTGGAATTTCACACTGCAGTCATACATTTTAAAGAAAATAAAAAGTATCCTATGTCCATCTAAGTTGTTGTCTTGAATGTGGGAAAAATTGGCCCTACTGCGGACTAACTTAAAAAAAACTCATATCATCACATAGTATTTTTTAAAGCATAAACAGTTATTATTTAGGATTCCATACCCACAGGGTTCCAACGGGACCCTATTACTAATACTCTGCGGTCCGTCTGTCAGTCCATATTTTACAGGGCACTTGAAATTGAATTTTCACTGAGTATAATATAATGGCTGCTATAACAAAAAATAATAAAGCTATAAATTAAATGGGTTATATAAAACACGAAAGAGTGTTCAATATTGTATGGTGGTACTTGAACCCTTTGTGTGCGAGTCTGACTCGCACTTGGAAGCTTTAATTGTTAATCATTTTGGGCAGTCGCATATTATAATTAAATACTTATTTTGTTTTGTTGATAAGCTTAAATATTTCTTTACAGACAATGCTGTTTCTGATCACACTTACGCTAAGAAAAGGCAGCATGAGGATCATACATACTGTACCTTTGAACCTACAAAGAAACATAAAATTACTGAAACTGGTATGTTCACACTTATTTTTTTGGTTTTTAATATATACTTTATAAGTTTTGAATGTATTTTCTTGTAATAGAATTTTTTCCCAATTGAAAAGAAGCACTTCTTTGCGTAATGTTTTGGCAATCTCTCCATGATTGAAATATTATTCACATTTTATGTGTTTTTTTTCTAGGTTTTGATGTTATTGTTAATAACCCTAACATTGTCGATCACACCACAACATCGTTTGTTGACGTGCCTTCCACTTCAGGCTGTAGAAATGAAGCCCCACAAAACCAGATCATAAGAGGTAATAGTTTTTACAATTATGTTTCACCACTAGACATAAGTATTCACCAAATAATGCCCTCTACCAAGGTACATAATTTAAATAATGTAAACTATATTGTTGTGGATAGTATGGAACAGTTAGTGCGCACACACTTGCATTTCGATTTTTTTAACCAACTTCATTGTTAACATTTTGGGTACCTAATATATTTGTACAAAAGTGAAGTAATTGAGTAATTTAACATTGCAATAAATAAAAATAATGTAAAAATAATTGTTGCGGAGGTACTACGATACATACACGGGCATGAAACGTTACAATCTGCAAAGCACACTCATATTTTGTTGACTTATCTATCATACATTTTTATTTACAGATGCAGTTATTCCTTCTACTCCGAGGCTTAGTGTCCGAAGAAGGCGTGTTATATTAAACAAAAAGTCTCTTTCGCCGAAGTGTGCCAGGCTCTACCGTGAATATTTAAAATCCCGGAAACAGTTGGATTTCAGTCAAAGAGCACGAAAACCACTAAAGTTTTCAAAGGAAAATTCCTTTGAAAAACTGACGGAAAAAATGAACCCATTGGCCAAAAAAATTATGTGGATGCAAATTAAGCAATGCACCAAAAAATCAAAAGGGAGACGCTTCACTACTGAAGAGAAACTTATCGCTTTATCGATAGCAAAGCAAAGTCCAAAAAGTTACAGATTCTTACATAAAATATTTATCCTCCCCACAAAACATACTCTTAATAAAATGGTTTCTGGACTGAATATTGAAGTTGGTATCAGTTCTCAAGTATTTGATGCAGTTAAACAAGAGGTACTTATTAGATGGCTTTTTATAACTTTAACTCAGATTCTCATGGAAACATAGCCTAAATGTTACATATTTTTTGTGTTAAAATGTTACATCATTATAAAGAAAGTAAATGTTACATTAAACATCTAATATTCGTGAGAATATGGCATAGTAATAATATTTAAATAATGATTTCAGGTAAACACGTGGAAACAAAATAAAAAATATAGTTCAGTGCTGTTTGATGAGGTTGCACTAGAAGCAGCCTTGACCTACGATAAAAAAAAAGACTCCATCACTGGATTCGTCGAACTTCCCGAAAAAATGAATGAGTTTGCTGACCATGCACTTGTTTTCATGTTGAGAGGAGCCCTCTACAAATGGCAACAACCAATAGCCTTCTATTTTTGTAAGGGGGCAACATCGGGAGTTCAATTTAAAACGATTATTAAGGATGTAGTAACTGCTGTGGGAAACACAGGCTTGTTACCTATAGCTCTAGCTTGCGATCAAGGTACAGCCTTTCAATCAGCTCTAAAAAGCCTTCAAGAGGACACACGGAGGGAACAAATAAGATCAGGTTGCAGTAGAATTGGTGAGTAATAATTTTCCTAATTCATAATTAACACTTTGCGGGACACTAAACGCCCCCAGACAGTAACAACAAAACTTCTTTGTTTCTTGTTTAGTGTCCTTATTGTTCACATTCCATGCACAACCTGACTTAAACATAACAGGTGAAATGAGGGTGTATAACTCTGCCTAACTCTTCGAGGAATAAAGGCGTGATGTTATGTTGTTATGTTATTCTAGTGCAATTGAATATTGTAGGTGTATATTAAAGGTTATTGCTATCATTATTACATTCCGTCATTATTTTCAGATGATATAATAACCATCAATGGCCACTCACTCAGCGTGATACATGATCCTCCCCACCTAATAAAGGGGTTAAGAAATAATTTCTTAACAAAAAATATAAAATATGAGGATAAAATATCCAAATGGAATGACATCGTAGATGTGTATAAAACAGACTGCAATCATGCACAAATGCGATTATTACACAAACTGAATGATGAACACGTAATTCCAGAAAAAATTAAAAAGATGAAGGTAATTATTGTCTTTCAATTGAGAATGTTTATGAAGATGGTATCTATATACCGGATGACATTTTTTACCGTCTCGAGCATAATCAGGTGTGTTGTGTAAGTGGAACAGAAGCCATACCCGAGAATATTTGCTTAGTACCATTGAGATTGTACAGGTTCGGAATTTCCTTCAAAAATCATGAAAACTATCCATCCTACGGCCCGTGCGTAAAAACGAATAATAGCCAAAATAGGAGATAGTAAACGGCGTAGGCTGCGATGGCGCATGAATGATAGTTGTACGTGTGTGCGAGCGAAACGAACGCACATTTCTTTTGCGTAGAAACCTAGTAAGCGGCCGCCCCTCGCATGGTACAGTCGTGTTTAAAACGTTTCCAAAATCAAATTAAAAATCAACGCAATAACATTTATACTCCACTTACTAATAAACTAAGACAAACCTGATCTACAAATAAAATGAACACAATACCCAAAAATTCTCAAACATACAATACAAATACCCAATTGACCAAATAAGCCTCACACCAAAAGAATAAGTAGTAAATAGGTAATAACTTAACACAAGTAAGAAAACTTAACCTACCTAAAATAATAAAACACAACAAATACTTACGTAAGTACAAATAAAAACCCCACCAATTTACCAATGAAAAAGATAAAATAATAAGTAAACCTATCCTTACAAATAAAACGAAAACGGTAACAGACTCGGAACGAACTTTTAAAACAATCTAAGTAATCTTTTTTAAATAATTCGAAACAATAAATACTTGAATAAGCAAGAATACTCGACTGTACTTCATTCAAAATGAAAAGAACGTGCATACATGCGGGAGCGAGAACATTGACAGAATGTTGTTCGGTCGACCCGTTGCTAAGTAACGTCGGCGCGCCTACGCACACACACGTACATAGAAACTTGATGTGTGCGTGAGAGTTCACTTACCGGGGTTCACGTACGAGAGCCGAGCAGCTGAGCGGTACTCGCGCGCGGGCGACACGACCGACAGACGCGCACGCGCATTGCGCGCATTTTACAAAAAATGAACTTAGGTCTGTACCTACCTTTTTAGCGATATCGCAGTAGGTAATTATTGTTCAAAATGTTTCGTTCTAAACATAAACTAGCACGTCTTTGCATATTGTTCGGTAAACTTCGAGGCGTGTCTCTATAACTTTTCAAAATATTAAAAGCGTTTTAAATTATTCGCTGTTTTAAATCACTAACGCTTTGAGCTTCTTCGGTATACACTAAACGTCAGACTAAACGTTTTAGGTCGGCCCACAAATAAAAGTCAAGGGGTGTTATGTAGGTCTACCTAGACCGCCAGTTCACAGGTGCACCGCGACCTATCCACTTATCACCAAATTGACCATCGAGATACGCGCGCACAGATCGTTTGTAGTGAGCTGGACATCCGTCATGCTGGAAGTACATGTCTTGCAGATAGGGATCAGGAACGTCTTGCAACATGGTGTCAATGACAGAACGGTTCTGCATCCAGTGACAAAACTCCATGCGGGGTCCGAGGGGGAATTTGAGGAGAACGGATACCGTTCCTTCGCAGCGACTGAAGATTTTCTTCTTCTGCGTACATTCGCCTTGCACTGGCTGTTTTCACCAAACAAGATAAGTATTCTACGTTAGATACGACAAATATGACCGGATGCACGATGCATACGTGGAAACAAACAGCGCGACGTCACGCCGCCGTGACTAATCGCAGGTGACTGAAGCTCGGGACGCGGGCGGGCGGGGGGATGCGCGAGCGAGCAGCTCCGGCGCGGCGGCGGCGCGGCGGTTCAAGCGCCTGGTGATATCAAAGTAGCCGACGGCAAGTGCGGCGAGTACCTATCGGCCGCAAAGGAACGTATCTAATTCATTGATAAATTCCGTGCATTTAGTAGGGTGCGTATGATTTGAATTTCGATATTTTTTCATGGATTTATTAAAAAAAAAAAAAATTCTGTTTTTATTGTTTTTGTATTAAAAGTTTACTTCAAATGGGTAGTATTTTTAGATAAATCAATTTGTTTAAAGGGTATAAAAAAAAAAAAAAAATTTAGTTGACTATACCATTGGCTTCTACTCCGTTCACCTACTACACCCTATGTTTGTCGAGACGGTAAAAAAAATCATCCGGTATATGTATATTATATATTTTTTTTTTATGGATACCTACTCTGTTTGATTTATTCACAATAATCAATCATGCTTAAACGGCTGTACTGTGTCATGGGAAAGTGTTGTTTAGTAATATTTCAAGGTGTTGAAAAATGAGTACTCATAATAGACTATTTTATTGCAGGTTAAGAATTGTGTGAGAGTGTTCAGTAAAACGGTGGCAGCTACTCTGGCATACACTGCTCAGTTTTGTAAGTATTTTGCCTGCAGTGTAGTTTTCTCACCGACTGCTAGTTTTGTCACATGAAAATAAGTATATTAAAACTTGTTACCTTTTTGTTGCAGCTCAATATGCCGACGGCAAACAAGTCAGCCCAACTTTAAAAAATACGGCAGAAATGATATCATTTTTTGACGATTTATTTGATTCAGTCAATGGAGCCAGTCTTTCGAATAAGAAGAACAAAGGTAAACCTTTACGGAATGCTGTAACAGGCTCGTTTCATCACCACAGATTTTGGAGTGAAGCTATCAAAAAACTGCAAGGTATAAAATTTGTTGAAAATAAAAATAATAGAGAGACATCAGTGCCCTCACTAAAAAACTGGATAGTAACGCTGAAAAGCTACCAAAGATTGTGGCAATTTTTCAAAAATAAAAATATAAGGATCTTAAGACCAAAATATTTCAACTCTGATCCAATAGAAAACTTTTTTGGACAAGTCAGAGCCTATAATTTTAGAAATAATGATCCAAATTGCCACACCTTTAAAAACACATTTAAGTCACTTCTAATCACAAGATTTATAAAATTTCACTCCGAAGGTTACAATTGTGAAGAGGATTCAGGTGAGCAACTAGTAAAACTCAAGGCTTTATTTGAAACAACGCAAAATAATGAAACAAATGCCGATAGTGCTTACTCAGCTGGATCTAGAGGATCCAGCTGAGTAAGCACTATCGGCACCTTCAGAGTGCAGTTCTAGAAAATATCCCCACAACTGCAATCCAAGAAAAGCTAAAAGTTCCTTCAAGGGCTTATACCACAGGGTGGGTTATAAGAAAAATTTTAGGCAAAAACAATTGTGAGCAATGTGAAACAAACCTCACTTCTCGTGAAATAAGTTCAACCAGCAATTGGATATCTGGAAGAGAATATAGAAACTCAAATAACATGAGAAAATTGACCTACCCTTCTGAAAACGCCGTGAGAACTTTTGGCTATATAATTCAGGAATCAAACGAATTCTTGGAAATCACGCCCCAACAAACGGGTATTATAAAAGAAATAAAAAATAAAATAAGATCCAAGTATTCGTTTGATTTCCTGGATTGTGTGATACACAGGGATGCTGTTGAGGAATACTTTCTAGAATTAAGTCTTCGATTAGCAGTATTTAATTGGTGAAATGTGATAAATAAGATTATAAAGGGCACAGATGTATTTAGGTTGGAAAACAAATGTTTGCCACCAATGCAAAAGAAAGCATTTATAAAATATAAAACCAAATAAAAAAATAAAAATATTAATAAATAATATTGTATGTTTTTTATTTTCATCACATGACTAAAATTCCTTTTCTAATACACACACACTACAGGTACACTTCAGGTGTGCACCATATTTACACTTGTTTACACACAATCACAAGTACAGGCCGGATTACAGTAGAACCTCTTTTTTTAAAGTCGGTTAAAGGCTTAAAAGGCTAGTTTCTAAAATATTCCGGGCTCGGAAAAGATTGGCAAAAAGACCCGGTCTCATAACAACGCGAGCGACAAAATGGGTCAAATTAAAAAAATAAAATAAACGTCACAATGACACGTTGCAAATCGTAAAGCGATTTTTCTTCTATGGAAGATTACCGTCTGAAGACTAATTAGTCTGTGCGCTACAGGCCGCCAAGCGCGGTGGACAACCCACCGGCACGCGACAGTTAGGTATTTAGTTTGAAAATGAGAGGAAATACTGTGAGTGAGTGTGAGAAATAATCATAATAGTTAATATAATATTTTCGGGTGAAAGTGAAAATACCTACCTAGGTATAAAAATAGCTGAAAGAAGAAGGTAAGCGACATTTTTAATACGAATTTATTTGCCTAATCAGTATTGTAGTTACGTGATAAAGTAAACTATTTTCGTTTCCTTTTTTTACCCGACTGCCCTAGAAGGAGGGTAATGTTTTTCGAGAGTATGTATGTATGTATGTCTATTTCTTTGGCACGCTCTGTAGCCTAAACGGCTTGATGGATTTTAACATTTGACATGTCGTTAGATTTGTCTTAATTGTGGGAGTGACATAGGCTATAATTTTTTTATATATTTCATCTGCAAACAAAAAACAAAGGGAGCGGAAGGTTTTTTTTTTAAATAAATTACAATATTGCTATCAAATAAAAGCTAGTAGTTAAGTAATTCCAAAAATATAATTTAATAAAACAAAATTTAAGAAAAAAAAAAAGCTTGAAATAAAACAAAATTATTTAAAAAACAAAAAACCCGCCTGCAAAAACGCATAACTTAAAAGAGAAAAACAAGCATTATGTAATAAACACCCACCCATAACTAAATCCCAAATGGATCTCAAGTCGTTACCCCAATATCATAATCTCTAACTGTCTATTATTACCACATAATTACAGTATTTCAAGGATTAGGGAAATAAGATGAAACACCAAGATATTTCGTCAGTCATTTATATTTCTTTGCCAACATCATATTCAATATTCTACACCATACCATCACATCTCCTATTCCCCACATAATATCACTATTTAGTTAATATTCCAATATTTATGATAAAACTAACAGGTTACCTTAATTTACAGTAGATCTCCAAGTATGCCGATGCCATGCCGAGCCATATTTTAAACTGACACAGCCACTAACACGTCCTACCGTCATGAGCGCCCGACCCAGAAGCCCGTTATCGCGCCATTATACCATATCCAATCTTTCGGTGTTGCCAGTACAATATCCATAAATTACCTATACTTTAATGTTTGTAAATATGTGAGCACCATGTACCTATCACATACTTAATTTATTTATTTTTCATTGCTCCATTTTTAATTTTTAATTCTTTTTACCTATTGTAATTGTATTCTCGGTGCATCGTCTTCACATGTAATTATATAATTGATGTACCTATACCAAATATTGTAAAACATTTTTTTTTTAAAGAGTAACGGTGGAGTTTCTTGCCCATTCTTCTCCATACGAAAACTACCTTTTGGAAGGGGCAACTAGAATCAGTTCTATTTCTATGTATTTGACGTTCAAAAGTGCCTTTAATGTGCCTACTTGAAATAAATTATTTGACTTTTTTTTTTTGACTTTTACCTATTAATAAATTGAAACCTAACACTCGACCATCCTGATATCGTGCATGTCCTCATGCACGCAAGTGAATTAGTATCTAAATCCTAACACTCGGCTCATAATTATTTACACGTTATACACTAAAACTTATACACTGTTTGAGAACCATTTTTCTCGCCAGAATATGAATATACTTAATACAAATTAGAGAAAAAATATTGAAATTCCCACTAGTCATGACATGATGGTATGACGTAGGTAAACATAAAGTATTTATTTCTAATAAACCAACTAGGCAATTACTTTTGAATTGTCAAAGAGTCGTCAGTTAGTCAGAAACTTGCTGCTAGTCGCCAATTCCAAAATGTAGAAATCTATGGTGAAGAACGGGCAAGAAACTCCATGATTACTCTTTTAAAAATGTTTTACAATATAATTAAATCTTTTTTATACATCATTTACACATTACATGTACCACAATAGGTAAAAAGAATTTAAAATGGAGCAATGACAAATAAATTAAATGATAGATACATGGCTCCCACATATTTACAAACATTGTAAAACTAAACGATATCACAACATTCTAACATTCTTACAAGTAATACTAACAAGTCAGTGTGCGAGTTTAAGAAATCACAAATCTATGACACACAAGCAATAAATTACACAACCAAATTAGCAACCAGTTTGACTTTGTCCAGACTCCAAATCGTCCCATGGAGCAAGACCACCATGTTTCCCCATACGTCTCCAACTTTTGGAGTTCTCCAACTTTTGGAGTTCCCTAAGCTTCTCCACCTTTTGGAGTTTCCCCATACGTCTCCAACTTTTGGAGTTCCCTAAGCTTCTCCACCTTTTGGGGTTTCCCCATACGTCTCCAACTTTTGGAGTTCCCTAAACTTCTCCAACTTTTGGAGTTTCCCCATACGTCTCCAACTTTTGGAGTTCTCCAAGTTTTGGAGTTCCCTAAGCTTCTCCACCTTTTGGAGTTTCCCCATACGTCTCCAACTTTTGGAGTTCCCTAAACTTCTCCAACTTTTGGAGTTTCCCCATACGTCTCCAACTTTTGGAGTTCTCCAAATTTTGGAGTTCCCTAAGCTTCTCCAACTTTTGGAGTTTCCCCATACGTCTCCAATTTTTGGAGTTTCCTAAGCTTCTCCAACTTTTGGAGTTCCCCTATTCATCTCCATCAATACAATACAAATCAAAGTAATGAGTAAGTAAACAGTTAATCATTCTCTTCTTAATTTCTTTTTGATTTTAAAACTAACTCAGAAATCACTCAATAATCTTACATTATCTGATTCATATAACTAAATGACACAGTGACAATTTATTCCAAAAAAACAGGAACCGCTTAAAAGGTAAGATATTAAATAATCGCATTTTGTTAATTAGTGATTTTCATTAGCTCATTCATACCTTTCAATATCAATTTACGTCCATCACTCATTGCACCGTAAGCTTCACTGATCAAGCACTCTCACCTGTCAGTCATCGTACGACTTCCAATGAGCGACTCATATTATCTCAAGATCACATTCTGTATATGCCACCTATTGCACCGCAAACTTCACTGGTCAAGCACTCTCACTTGCCAGCCACTGTTCGACTTCCAATGAGTGACATAACATGCTGCACATGCCAAACATTGCACCGCAAGCTTCACTGGTCAAGCACTCTCACTTGCCAGCCACTATACGACTTCCAATAAATGGCCTATGCTTTGAATCTCCCAATCATCTTTAGTTCTCGTAAGTATGTATTCGCTAACATTGGTTCTTATTTCACTTTTGTCCCTATCTAACTTTCCTCTGTCTAGAAATATTCCATTCACAATATTATAAATTCTGTGGACTAAATTACTCAATACTCAATACTCAATTCTTTATTGCATTCCACAATGTAGGCTTAGGTGGTAAACATGGTAGGTAACAATCGTGGATCCTGTCGGGCACAGCAAAAGATATAATAAATAAATGTGGAGAGGACTTATCATTATTACAATACAACTTATTCTAAAAACATAGACATAACATTAACATTAGAATTAAAATTGCAAAAGACTTTATTTTTCAAGTTTTAGAGACTTATCACTTAAATATTCATCGACACTATAGTAAGATTTTTTAAGTAATAACTTTTTTAATTTATTTACGAATAAATAGAGTTTTTTTTCTTTTCTTATTGTTTCTGGTAGCACATTATATGTTTTTACTGACATTACCAGAGGACTTGTAGAATGTATTTTCAAGCGGGATGATGGTAGGTTGAGTCGTGTTTTGTGTCTGAGTGTGTACCTTGTTTGTATGTCTTCTCGTCTTGGTGTTTGTGAGCAAATTTGCATATTTCATGTATGTACATACAAGGCAGAGTTAAGATATTTTGTTCTATAAAATGGGGTTTGCAGCTATCCGTCTGTTGTATATTTACCAGGATACGGATAATTTTCTTTTGAACGGTGAATAGTGTTGGGGCATCTGTACTGTATCCCCACATGATGATGCCGTAGCTCAGCCACGCATAAGCATAGGCGTAGTACATAACCAGAGTAGTCTGTAAATTTGTGGTTTTTTTAACTTCCCGGAAAGCATATAAAAATTTCGATAGTTTTGATTTTATGTTTTGTATGTGTAACTTCCAATTTATATTTTTGTCTATGGTTATGCCTAATAGTTTGAATTCATTAACTGTTTCTATTATATGGTTATTGAAGGAAAAGAGTACATTTAGAGGAGTTTTTTGGTGGGGATGGAAAGTTATGAGTTTAGTCTTTTGGAAGTTTATTTCAAGGTTGTGTTCATTCATCCAGGTTATTATTTTCTCAAGAATTTCATTAAGGGTACTGTTTAAGTTCGTATTGTCATGACATTGGGTGAGAATGGAGATGTCGTCCGCAAATAAAACGCAAGGTCCGGTTTCTGCAATAAATTTTGGGAGATCATTGATGTAAATGAGAAACAGAAGACATCCAATAACACTACCCTGTGGTATTGATGCGCTTATCGCCTTTAGGTCAGATCGAAACTTTTGAAGTTCGTTTATAGTGCTATTGAAGTATTCTATCTCTACTAGCTGTGCTCTATTTTCCAGATAAGATTTGAACCATTCGTATGCTTTACCGCGGATCCCTAATCTATATAATTTATTTAATAAAATATCATATTGCACTTTATCATAAGCTTTGGTCATGTCAAGCATTAACCCTACTGCGTATTTTTTATTATTTATTATGCTTAGGGCTCCCTGTATAAATTTATAAACTGCTAACGCTGTTGATCGATTTTTTCGAAAGCCGTTTTGGCATTCGTCAAATACAGGGTGTTAGGGTAAACACCGTTATCCTTGCAACCAGTGGTTTGATTACATTTATAGAACGTAAAATCAATGGAAAATTACAACTATTTTTTTAATTTTATTGGATCTAAATTTTACCACAAGATACGCAAGTTCGTTGCCGTATGCGCTAGGGCAACGAACTTGCGTCTCTACACGGGCGGGGGGTACGGGATGTGACCTGACCGGCAGCGAGCGCGATCACTCCCTTAGTCAGTCAGCTGCTTCGCTAGCAAGCACGGTATCAGATAGAAACTTTTTAAAATCTTTTAATGAAAATAACGTTTTTTTTTTGTTGTGTTCGGTCATTTATTTTTATATTTAAGTCAACTACCCATGGTTTGAATGACAAGAGTGTTTACCCTTACATCCTGTATTTGATATTTTTCGCAGAAAGTGTACACGCGATTGCACATTGCTTTCTCGAAGATCTTTGAAGCTGTAGGCAGTAAAGCTATTGGACGGTAATTACTTGGCTCTGTTTTGTCATTTTTCTTGTGTAGAGGCTTCACTAACGCTATTTTCAGCTGGTCTGGGAATACGCCATCTTCAAAAGATGGGTTTAGCAATTTATAGAAGGGTAGTGTAAGCTCATCAGCGCATTTTCTGAGTAGACAGGGTGGAAGTTCGTCTATGCCGTGGCTTTTTTTATTTTTTAGTGTTTTTAGCATACTATTGATTTCGAATGGGTCTACTGGAGTGAGGAACATTGTATTTTCGGTTTGTGAAGTCACTGGTATACTTTTCGACTCATCGTTAGTTCGTACTCGACTTCCCTCACCGATAGATGCAAAAAAGTTGTTAAATATATTGACTTCTTTCTTTGGCTCTGAGGTTATTTTATTATTATTTGTTTGTAGTTTTATGTTAAATTTGTCTTTTTTTATGATTTTATTGGTTCGCTCGTTTATAATATTCCACATTGTTTTGACTTTATTATTAGATTTTTTTATTTTGTCAATATACTGTTGTTTTTTTGCTGTTGTTACTGACTTTTTTAATATTTTTAATATTTTTTATAGTGTTGTGATAGTATTGGGTTATTTGTTTTGAGTGTAATATTTTCAATAATCTCTTATTTTTGCAGGATTTTTTGATACCTTTGGTTAGCCATTTTTCTTAAAATTTGATTTTAATTTAATTTTACGCAATGGTATGCATTTGTTTTGGATATTTGTTAGGGTATCATTGAATGCTTTGTAGTTATCGTTCATATTTTGGTCTTCTAATATTATTTTGTTCCAGTCTATGTCTTGTAGTGCAGACTTAAACTTTAATATATTGGTGTCGTTAAATAATCTCTTTTTCGCATACAAAGTAGGTTGAGATTTGATTACATGTGGTATAGAGATTTGTAGTGTTGTTCCGCTATGGTCTGACAAACCAAATTCTTCAATTTTCGTACATATTCTATTTATGATACAGTTTGTAAATATTAAATCTAAGAATGTAGATGTAGTTTGAGTAATACGTGTGGGGTTTTTTACGTGTTGTGTAAGTTTGAACTCTAGCATTAGATCTAAGAATTGACTAGTTTTATTAAGACCAAACAGAGCTTCTGTTGGGGTTATAATCTGATTGTAAACTAAAACAATTTAATACCTTGTAATTGTTATCATAACTGACTGAATAAGCTCTAACCAGTCTTACTAACTATAATTTTGAGGACCCTCCTTCTCACAAGCAATAAATACATTAAAAAAAATTATAAAGTCACGGTGGTAGTGAACCCTCATACTAACCATAGTGACAAGCTTATATACATAAATTGAATTATAAAGTCACGGTGGTAGTAAACCTTCATACTAACCATGGTGACATAACTTGTGAACCCTCTCACCATGACCAGGTGCACTGCATTGGCGTCCAGCTGCTCCGGTGTCCAGCTGCACCGGCGGCGTATCCGGCTCTCGCTCGTACATTCCGCGGTGTATCCGCTTCATGCCGGCCGCTATGCATGAGGCTCCGACCACGGCGGCTGCAACCTCCAGCCATGGCGTCGGCTATGACTACCACAGTTCCCGGTTCTACCCTTGAATGGGTACTATCTCGAGCCGGGGTCGAAGCCTGGCGCCGTGTGGACGCTTAACTGTCGCGAAATATTATCTGAAACTCATAACAACGGGTTTGACTCCTTTTCGAACAATCCGTGAAAAAGGTAAAATGTCGAATATCTTCTAAACAGTGGGTCGTAGCTCAAAAATAACAAGATTTTATCTCCCCTTGCACCCCGGAGAGTATTAAGGAGATACACTTAATAAAAGGAAATTATGACCTCCACTTCATTAAGTGATTCAAGTACTATCACAAACTATTTAAGGTTTATAACCGATGATTCGAATACAAAAAAAGAACACGAGACGTGATGTAGGTAGGTTATACTGTCCATAATTCAATTTTAGCCGTTAATACTACTTCAAAATGAATTCTATTATAATAAAAAGAAATAAGCGGGCCACAATCCCACTTCTGAAATGTAATAAACACCCACCCATAACTAAATCCCAAATGGATCTCAAGTCGTTACCCCAATATCATAATCTCTAACTGTCTATTATTACCACATAATTACAGTATTTCAAGGATTAGGGAAATAAGATGTAACACCAAGATATTTCGTCAGTCATTTATATTTCTTTGCCAACATCATATTCAATATTCTACACCATACCATCACATCTCCTATTCCCCACATAATATCACTATTTAGTTAATATTCCAATATTTATGATAAAACTAACAGGTTACCTTAATTTACAGTAGATCTCCAAGTATTCCATGCCGATCCATATTTTAAACTGACACAGCCACTAACACGTCCTACCGTCATGAGCGCCCGACCCAGAAGCCCGTTATCGCGCCATTTTACCATATCCAATCTTTCGGTGTTGCCAGTACAATATCCATAAATTACCTATTAATAAATTGAAACCTAACAATTATAATCTGTAGAATTAGATCTGTATCTGTAGAATATTTAATTTAATCTGTAGAACAAAAGTTACACTTGTTTTTTGTTTTAGATTTGTGCCACACATTGTGTACCTACACAAAAAACAGACATAATGTTTGCGAGCATCTTCGGCCAGGATGTGGATTGATAGAAAGAGGGTGCATGATGCGATCTCGGCGCCGGCTGTTTGTCACAGTCGCAAGTAGGTCAGGCACAATAGGTAAGAACGAAAGCAACGCTTTAATATTGACCAGAGTACGAGATGTTGGTGAAGGAAGAATTAATGTGTCTGTATACTTCTACAACTGCGACGGCACGTAGTAGGCGCCGCGGATGGCACAGCAGCGTCATCGAGTCGGGACAATTTAGGTAGCAAAGGACGGAAAATCACCGAGCGTGCGCAACCACCCGCATACCCAGAATATACTTTCGTGACACGACAGGAATTATGTTTTAAGCTAAGTAATGTAGGCATTTCATATTAGTGATACATTTAGGGCGACCATATCTAGCTTCTGTTGCGAATCAATCAGATACTGCCGTAAACGTGTTCTGAACGGGTGGATAGTGCCCAGTGCTCTTAATGGTGGCGGGATATTATTCCCTACCTTAGATGCAGCGTAACGGAAAGTGCCTCTGAAAGCTGCTGTCCTATGAGACGGTGTGGAAAGTTGTTGTGCACATTGCCTGGGCGCGCATTCTCGTCTACTAACCATCCAACTAAGGTTATCGAACAAATACTTCGGCTTCTTAGACTTAACAATATCAAAAAGCAGGCACGCTAGGTGTAACTTTCGTCTCGACTTCATCTTAAGAATAAAGTGTTTGTTAAGAAAGGGGGTGACATGCGTTCTAGGGGGAACAGAGTAACAGAAGCGCGCACATGCATTCTGGACTCTTCGTATAAGTCCATCCGTACGAGCCAGCAAGCGTGGGCCGTACACTCTATCAGCATAGTTTAATTTAGACAAGACAAGCGTTTCAACTAGCTGCTCGCGAAGTTTTTCAGACAAGAATGGTCTCATTTTGTAAAGCAGTCTCAGACGATAGAAACAGTTTCTTACGGAGTTAGCAACGTGTTTCTCAAATCTAAGGCTGTTGTCCATACATAACCCAAGGTTTCGCGCCTCGTTCACACGTTCAATAGGCTCCCCCATAAGTGTTAAATTAAGACTTAAAGGTACCTTCTTCAACTGCTGCCTCATACCAAACAACATATACTTGGTTTTCAAAGGATTTAATGCCAAACAATTCTCATCTGACCAGGCGGCGATTCTTTCTAAGTCATCGTTTAGGTCTCTAATGGCTAATTCATAATCATTTGGTCTGAAAGACAAATACAGTTGTACGTCATCGGCATAAATATGATATTTGCATTTCTGAAGGCACTTTATTATGTCCGCATAGTAGAGAATAAAAAGAATCGAACCCAAAATTGATCCCTGAGGAACGCCTCTTTCTATAGACGTAAAGGCTGATGTTAAGGTCCAAACCATCCGACAAACGCAATTCTACAAGTTGTTTTCTGTTACTGAGGTAGCTGTGGAACCATTGAATGGCATTATCGTCAAAACCGTAATATTTTAACTTTGAAAGTAATACCGAAACGATAATGCAATCGAATTCACGGGAAAAATCAAGTAGCACCATCAGTGAACACATGCCGTTATCTTGGGCTGATAGAATATTGTCCGTAACAACCAGCAAAGCCGTAGAAGTACTACGTTGTTTCCTAAAACCGGATTGAAGATCAAGTAACACTTTATTCTCCTCTAAAAACCGAGTCAATGGCCGGCACACTACCCTCTCCATCAACTTTGAGAGACACGGCAGAATACTGATCGACCGCAAGTCTTTAACTTCTATAGGGTTTGGACTCTTAGCTAGAGGTCTAACTGAGGCAATTTTCCATTGGTAAGGAAACTTTGATGTCCATATGGAATAATTAACATATATAGGTAATAGTAGCTAAAGTGTGCGGCAAAGTCAAATTAAGCATACGTGAGGTAATGTTGTCGTAGCCCTCGGCATTTGACTTCAGATCAGAAATAATGCGGGAGACGTCATTTTGGTCTACTGGAACAATTGTGAAAATTGCTTCGCTATATCTGTGGGTCTTATAGAATGATATAAGCGATGTGCTAGCTACCGGGTTGCCAGGGACATTCAAAAAAGTGTTATTTATTACGTCTAGATTTCTAAAATGTGGGGGAAGGTCTTGTACTTGCTTTGAGGGTGCAAACGTGGATTTAATGTTTTTCCATAATAATTTTGGATTATTTATTTTATTATTGATATTTTGCCTAAAGTATGCTATTTTTTCATGATACAAGGAACGATTTTAACTGTTTATAGTAAACTTTTTTTGTTCCCGATTTAGTATTCCTATAATTGTCTAATGTAGTGTCCCGTAACTACATCATGAGCCGGATAGTGTCCAGGGATACGATAATTCCTTAATACGACAACTCTTGAGTGGCACGTGGACATCAAACAATGATCCTATATATGGATTAAAAGTATCAACCATGTCATTCACATCGGTAGATTCATAAACACGACCTATGTTAGATTGCGACAAATCTGTATTAAAACTATCCATACATATGTCTTTTATCGGCCTAAATTTGGTTACATATGGTATAAATTTGTCCCGCTTTATGTTAAATTCACTTACTATAATAGAATGGCCTGTAATCGAACCAAAGGATTCTACAGTCGTATACCTTGCCCTCAGGTCTGTGCACAATAGATCGATAAGAGTCTCACTCGTATCCGTGAAGTGCGTCGGGATCGTAACAAGTTGAACGAGACCTACGCAATTTAAAAATTCTTGTATTTTTTTGGTTTTAGTTTCATTTATGTTGAGCATGTTCACATTGAAATCACCGAGCAAAATATAATGATCACAGTTTCCCAACGTAGCAATGGTGTTCGTGATGGCATCAAGGAAGCGATCTAGGTCCAACCACGGTGGCCGGTACGCTGTACCAATGGCAATTTTTTTCCCGCTTAGCGAGATTGTCAGCCACATCTGTTCGACGGAATCGAACCTGGGATCAGCCATGCCAGTACAGATACGCGCGCTCAGACCCCTCCGCAGATAAAACCCAACGCCCCCACCACGTCCCGCGCGAACAGCTGACGGCCGCGGAGTGTGACGTAGACGATAGCCGGGCTCGACAGGCGCCCGCCCCTCCTCCCTAGGCCGAAGCCAAGTTTCGTTTATAGCCATTAAATCAAAATTATATCTGTCAATTGCACAAATCAAATCATCATGATCTGTACCCAGATAACCTGCGTTATGGAAGCCCACTTTAAAATATTTTCCACCTTTAGGCATCGTGACTATAATTTAAAATTAATACTACAGGCACAGTTAACGCCAACTTCACTTTTAATGCATATTCATTCAAAATCCTATCAGTTTGTATACGTATAGTGTGTAATAATGTTATTCATAGAAAAATTCTATAGGTATTTGTAAATATGGGATAGTTAATAATGTGTTGTTGCGTCGTTTCCTCATTTTCATATATTTATGTAGCTACGTTAGAATCATTAGTTTAGTCGCTAATAAACACCATTGAAGACATTTGTGATTTTCTAACAAGTTTCACGTACACACAGAAATGAACCTAAACCAAACCAACATATGGTCGATATCTCGCCGGATCATTACCAGTTACCTGAGTGCACGTGTCGAGCGGCTGGCTCGCGAGAACAAAAGGACACCGCATTCCTGATCGATAAAGATTTGTAACGATGACTACTACGAAGGAATTATTAAATGTATTGGAAGATACCGCTTCATTATTGCAAAAAACTCAAGTTAATCTCAAGAGATGCTCAAAATCCCGATCAACTAAAGGATATATTGAAACCCGTATAAAGGCGATAGAAGATTATTGGTCTACTTTCAAAAACGCTCATCATTCTTTGGTAAAAATAACGCCGAAGGAACAAAAGGCAATATTACCATATTTTGCTAATGAGGAGTTTTATATTTATGAAGACTTATATCTTATTTTGTTGGCTGATTTACGTGATATGTTGAATGAACAACATCAAACAGCGCCGACTACATCATTGCAAAATAATACTAGCATCGCGACGAATCCTGATCAACAAAATACGCTCATAAGGTTACCTAGAATACAGCTGCCATCTTTTAGTGGAAAATATGAAGAATGGCCAACGTTTCAAGATTTGTTTACTTCATTAGTGCATACGAACACAAGTATTAGTGACGTACAAAAGTTACATTATTTGAAGTGTAGTGTTACTGGAGAAGCAGAGACCTTATTGAAACATATCCAGGTAACACAGAAAAATTATGAGCAAGCTTGGGACATTTTGAAAAACGGATGTCGCAGATTCAAACGGATTTGAATCCACGTGTTGATGACATTCGTCCGCCATCTTGATATTTTGTTCGGTCAGTGCGCACATCCGGCGCAGGCGACGTCTCAGGAGCAAGTGAAGTGCTCAGATGACGTACACACTACTGACAGATGGAACTGACACATAGACACTTCATAACAAACTGTCACTGTCAAAGTCTAACATGAAGTCAACGACATTCAGGCTAGTGTTGCCACTCGAATAAGTGAATAATTATTAATTCTCCGACATGGATACAAACGTTTAATTATGAACTCTGTGTTAAAACAATTAATCTATCAAAAGAAGATGAGTTCTCAATCACCTAATCTAATTAAAGGTTTATTGGACACCACAACTGACTGTTTAAATAACCTTCAAAATTTAAATATTTCCTTAGATTCATGGGATCCTATAATTAATTTTCTGGTAGTTCAGAAATTGGACCCTGAGTCACACAAGGATTGGGAACAATATGCATATAAAGAAGATGTCGATGACTTACCCAAATGGAATGATCTGTAAAAGTTTCTGCAGTCCACATACCGAACACTGGAGCTTGTCACACCAGGAACACAAAATAAAGTAACAAAGGAGCGTGCTGTTTATGTCTCAAGTACGTCAACCTCACCATCAGGAAAAACATGTGTTATATGCAATGAAAATCACACGTTATGCCACTGTAAAGAATTCACAAAACTGCAACCTATTGAACGATTTAATTATGCAAAAACAAACAACCTATGCTTCAACAGTTTAGTACCAGGACATTCAGCAAGAAAATGTAGACTACCAGTGTCCTGTCGTATATGCAAAAGGCGTCACCATAGCCTTCTACATCTCAACAAAGAACCTGAGACTTCGGTACAAGAGACCTTCACGCAACCGAAGACTGCTCAAAACAATGTAGAAGAACAAAAGGAAGTTACTGTCAATACAACGGTCGCCTCACACACACACAGTACTAGGAAAAGCATAGCACTATTAGCAACAGCAACAGTGACAGTACGAAACGAACAAAACCACACTGTTGTACTACGCGCATTAGTGGATCAAGGTTCACAGATAGCACTTATTAGTGAGGAAGCAACTCAAATGCTCCATCTGACCAAACGATCAACGAGAGGAAGCATCATTGGAGTGGGTTCAACGAAGACAAATGTAAACCATGTGATACAGCTGCAAATCGGTTCCCGCTGGAACACAAACTTCAAAATAGATGTCGAAGCATTCGTCATGTCCAAGCAACTTACCACTAAACTCCCTCCTAAAACAATTACCACTGATACCTGGCCACATCTAGAAGGACTCAACCTGGTTGACTCGAACTACGATACACCAGGCCCTATAGACTTGTTTCTAGGTGTCAAACAATACTCTCAAATCGTACAAGAAAAACTTATCAAGGGTCCACCGGGTACACCATGTGCACAGAAAACATACCTTGGATGGATTCTCTTCGGTGAAATAAATACAAGGCCACAAGATGGGTCTGCTCTTGTTCTTCATCACCTAGTGGACATGGATGTCATGCTTAAATCTCTGTGGGAAATAGACACAGAAAACAAAAGAAACTTAACAAAGGAAAAAAAATTGTGTGAAACAGTTTATGAAGAAACACACACACGGACAGAAGAAGGAAAATACATGGTAAAGTTACCTTTGAAAACACCACAGGCAATATGTTTAGAAGGAAACACAAAAGAAATAGCCAAAAACAGACTGCTTCAATTGGAAAGAAAATTTAGAAGAACACCTAACCTGAAAGAAAATTATAATTAAATAATAAATGAATACTTAAATTTAAACTATATGGAAGCCATACCTGAAAAGGAAGTCATAAATGAAAAGGTTGTATACTTACCTCACCATGCCGTCGTCCGAGAAGAGAAAGAAACATAGAAGACTCGCGTGGTCTTTGACGCATCGGCGAAGGGTTCAAACCAAGTCTCGCTCAACGATGAGTTGATGGTTGGTCCTCAGCTTCAGGAAGATCTAAGAAATATTATCATGAGATGGAAAATTAAACGTGTTTGTTACGCCAGCGATATAACAAAAATGTACCTGCAAATATGTGTGTACGCAGAAGACGCCAATAAGTATCAGCGTATTCTGTGGCGAGAAGAGGAACATGAAAGCATTAAGGAATATCGCTTGCTTCGAGTTACATTCGGAACAGCATCAGCACCCTATCTCGCGGTGAAAACACTCCATCAAGTTGCTGATGGTGAAGGAGAAAATCACCTGAATGCAGTCAAAATCATCAAAGAAAATTTCTTCGTTGACGATCTGTTGGCAGGTGAAGATACAACGTACAAGCCATAACATCTGCAAAAGAAGTATCTGACATATTAAAGAAGGGTGGATTCACACTCTCGAAGTGGTCATCTAATTGTCCGCAATTTATGAAATCCATTGATACAAACAAACGAAGTTCAATTGCACACCTAGATATAAACAAAATGGATGGTACTGTAAAAGCACTAGGTTTGATTTGGAATTTGGGAACAGACCAATTTCAATACCAATTGAAACTACCAACAACTTCTGTCAAAATTACAAAAAGAGCAATCTTGTCAGACATTCAAAGACTATTCGATCCCTTGGGATGGATTGCCCCAAGTGTAGTGATGGCTAAGATGTTTATACAAAGGCTGTGGCTGGAAAAGCTCGATTGGGACGACTTAATAAGCCCTGATCTACAAGAAGAATGGATGATTATTCGTGAGGAGTTCAGAAATGTAAACAACATTTACATAGATCGATGGCTTGGAACCTATAATACCAAAATAAATGACATACAAATTCATGGCTTTAGTGATGCGTCCATGAAAGCTTATGCAGCCGTTGCATACATTAGAGTCGAATCTCAAGACGGCTGTATTACAACAAAACTAATAGCAGCGAGGACAAGACTCGCGCCACTAAAACTGTATCGTTACCACGTTTGGAGTTTTCTGTATCACTACTTCTTTCTCGATTATTGAACCAAATAAGAAGGGCTATGAGAATATTGACGGCACAAATGTTTACTTGGACGGATTCTACAATCGTAATTGCATGGCTATCCGGTGAACCACATTGTTGGAAAACATTTTGTAGCCAATCGAGTCGCAGAAATCACAGAAAATCTCAATAACAAGCAATGGTACCACGTTGCATCAGAAGATAATCCTGCAGACATCGCGTCGAGAGGTATGTTAATTGCTGAACTGAAACAATCAGAGTTATGGTGGAACGGTCCAAAATGGCTATCTGAAAAGAAAATAATATTAAATCAGCCTAATGTAGTCGTCACTGACCTGGAACAGAAAAGAGATAAAATCCAAATAAATATTAAAATTCAACATGAAGAAGAACATAATTTCACAGCAAAATTTAAGCAATTTAATAACTTACAAGAATTATTGAAGGTGATAACATACTATCGAAGATTTGTTAATTACAGAAGAGAATTGGATACCTACGAAAATTACAGAAGTTTAATAACAGAAGAATTACATACATCATTGTTAAAATGCATAAAGCTAATACAAAGGGAAGAATTTACAGATGAAATAAATAGATTAAAATTAAATAAAAATGTGAAGAAAAATAGTAACATTAAAACACCCCATCCTTAGACCAAGATGGTATCCTCAGGGTGGGCGGTCGTCTTCGACATGCAAGATTAGACGAAAAAAGCAAACATCCTATAATATTAGGACATAACAATAATTTAATTCCTTTACTCATAGCAGATGCTTATGCTCAAACACTACACACTGGTGTTCAGTTAATGTTGTGCATTTTACGCTCTAAATATTGGATCATTCGAGCGAAGGGATTAATAAAAAAAATTAACCGTAACTGTTTAGTGTGTGCAAGGCAAAGAGCTAGTGCACGAACTCAGATCATGGGAGATCTGCCAAGGGAAAGAGTAACCCCTGCTAGAGCCTTTCTACACAGAGGCGTGGCTTATGCCGGTCCATTCCAAATATTAATGTCAAGGGGAAGAGGCATGAAAACTCAAAAGGCGTACATTGCTTTATTTGTTTGTATGTCTAAAAAGGCAATACACCTTGAACTGGTAGGATACCTTACATCAGAAGGATTTATAGCTGCATACAAACGCTTTGTATCAAGAAGAGGTAAATGCAGCCACATGTGGAGTGATCAAGAGCGAAACTTTGTTGGTGCAGAAAAGGATTTAGCCGCAGCATGGCAAGACGCTAACTTAAATTTTTAGAAAGATATTGCACACAAGTTGGCTTTGGAAGGTACACAGTGGCATTTTATACCAGCTTACAGTCCTAACTTTGGAAGCCTCTGGGAGGCTGGTGTAAAGTCCCTGAAGACTCATCTGAAACGAGTGTTGACAACAAATCTCACATTCGAAGAAATGACAACAGTACTGTGCCAAATCGAGGCGTGTCTTAATTCAAGACCTCTATGTCCTGTTGATGACTCAGATGCCGATTCTATAGAACCCCTCACGCCTGGTCATTTCTTGATACATGAAGCCCCAATCGCCGTGCCCTCACCAGATTTTAAGGACACAAAGATTCATAACTTAACAAGATGGCAATACACTCAAAAGCTCGTAGGTGACATCTGGCGACGATAGCAAGACGAATATTTAACAAGTCCACAACAGCGTCCTATCTGGCTTAAAAAGAAACAAGAATTCACTGTTGGTGACATAGTTCTAATCAAAGTTGATGGATTACCGGCAGGAAAATGGTTACTAGGCCGAATTGTAGACAAGCATCCCGGTAGTGATGGACTCACACGGGTGTATAGCGTCAAATCTGGCAATAGCATTGTCAAGAGATCTATCACGAAACTACGTCCCCTACCTGTTGACACCAACTGATTAATGACTATTATTGTATAATTTTGTCAAAACTTATTCAAATTTTGCATGCAGGCATTATGTATGTCTATTCGTTTTGTATAATTTAACTTCATTGAAAATTAATAACACCGTAGTTACAATCAGTTACATTTGAATAATTGGAAACGTTGCATACTGCTTAGTCATAATCAAGTTTCATTTTTCAATATGAGTTATACTGTTTACTTTTGCTCCTTTGGTGGGCGGTATGTTGCGTCGTCGTTAGCCTCATTTTCATATATTTATGTAGCTACGTAAGGATCATTGGTTTAGTCGCTAATAAACACCATTGAAGACAGACGCATTTGTGATTTTCTAACAAGTTTCACGTACACACAAAAGTGAACCTAAACCAAACCAACATGTGTATATGATGTATTATAACAATAATAAGTAGAAATGTATGTAAATAGGATTGAAAATATTGAAAGAACATTATTATTGTCGGAGTTGGTTGTCAAATACAATTGTGGGTAGTCAACATAAATTGTTATGCTTTGTTTTTCTTATTATTTAAGTAATTTTTAGGATCAATTATGGTCCAATAAATCGAAACATAATTAATTAGAATACTTGGTGTACGCACTAATTGATTTTTGGCAACTTATTTCGATAATTGTAACCGTAATTTTGTTCAAAACAATTGATGGCATATTTCTTTATTTTGAAAACTATTTACTTTGTGAATTCACCATTATTTATTTACGACAATTATTCTTGTATTATTTGATAGCTTTGTAATGTAAATCTTATTAGATTTAGCACATTTTAGTGTTTTGTATCAAGTAAACACGATGACGTACTTCCGTGCGCCATCGGACAGAGTTGTCGTGGAGGGATTGCAAGGTGGGGACATCGTCCTATAAAAGAGCGTGCACTCCGTTTGCAAATCAGTCGATCCCAAACACCGAGGGAAGGCGGCTCTTCGCGGACGCGGAAGCCTTTGGGTACTCGGTGGCCGGGCCAGAGACGCCTACCCATTACCCTGACGCAGCCCGGTACATGCCCGATGTACTGGACGTTGTAGTCCACCGAGTGTAGCCCTGCCAGATCACCCAGCAAGTGATAGACGACGAGTTGCAATCGGACCACCAGCCCGTGCTCGTCGTCTTATCGGGAATGTCGACCTCACTGAAGCCACTAGCGCCACGCCGACGTATTGACTGGACAATCTTCGGAGAGAAGCTAGACACCAACACGCCAACTCGGCCCATTGTTACCTCCGCGGACGTGGACCAGACAGCGGGTGACGTCACTGCTTGCATCCAGAGCGCCTTGGAAGCGGCGACAACGACGATGCCACAGGGGAGAGGGCAAGTGCCGCCCCTGCCGGCCTACATCATGACGATGATCGCCGTAAAGAGGCGTCTACGCAAGCAGTGGCAACAGCTTAGATGCCCAACGTTAAAAAGGCAACTAAACCGTCTCGCGGAGAGGGTTAAGGCCGAGTTACAGTGTCACCCGGCTTCCTACCGTGCTAAAGTAAATTTATTGGGTATATATAAATAGGGAAAGAACCAATTAAACCATTACCTTTTTTACAAAGTTTATTGTAATTATATAACACAGGTTTACAAAAATTGTGGCAAGCCACTAAAACACTAGAACTTTCCCAACCTTTAACCTGGTATTAGCCTCTAACACACCCCGTCTCCGTAACAAGGTGTGTTAGGAGAAATACAAGCATGAGATTAAATATCAACAAGCTCAAGGTCGCTTGTGAGGATCCGTGAGATGAACGCTTAACAACTTCTAGCTCAATCGAATAATAAGTGACCTTAAATATGGTTGTGCTCATAAGAGAAATTATAACATTAGGGGCAAAGCACCCTGAGACACAACCTAACACATGAAATTTAGAACAACTGGTTTATAACCTAGTTTACTACACATAGGCCTAAATCACTTGGAAATGGTCACCTGGGTATCACTCTCAAAGGGTCTACTACAAACTTGCAGGTGTTAACTGTCCCTCTGTTCACGACGGACTCTCAGTTGACGTCAGTTGACGGAATCAAGTCCCTTGGCATGGAACCACAGAGAAAACTCTGGGTTCCCACGTACACGCGGCCTACGGGATCCGTAAGGAAAACGATGACGCTAATCGTTACCTGGAGCGGCGACACTTTCCTGGACGAGCTACCGGATGGTAAGGCCTTCCAATATACGGGGATGGCCACACTGCCAGCACTCGTAGGATCTAACCTCAAAACTGCCAAAGCCCGGGTCAACCCAGCACACTGCCCGCCACTAGTCGGGACTAACTGCTATTTCACCAGACCACGGGACGGCACCAGGGCGTCACGTCCTTCACGTTCGCATCAGTTCAGGCTAGCATAAAAAGCCAGACAGGTTCGGCTACTGAAACAACATCTCTGATATATTTCCAATAAGATTATTGGCCGAACACAGTCTAATCATCACAGAACTGGTGCCTCTCGAATAACATACCTGTTAACACTCCATCATTGCGTAGCGTCACCAGGATCGGGAAGGGACACCCTTCTCGTCACACACGCAGGACCAAAGACCTGACTCCTCGATATCGACCTTCGAGAAAGTTCTAACCACAGACTAAAAACCGAATTCTTTGACAAGTGACAATCCACTTCCGAAACCATATCATAAGAATTAAATTTAATTTATTGGACATTGCATGACTATAAAATTTGGGTGATTACATCTGAATGTTAATAAATTTTAATTCCTTAATTAACATCTAATTAATTATCCAAACCCAAAAACAACGCTCTGTCTCCAGTATTGAGAAACTCTGGAGCTACAAGGCTCCACCGCTAGATGTCGCCTAAGATGTCAATTTGCAACGTCACAATGCCCCTCTTCCCACAAAAAAAGGTTTTCGCTATGCGAAAAACCGCACACCGCCCTCGGTGTTAAAACACTAAAAATGAATCTACTAATTCTCAAAATAAACTCGAGCGGAAGAGTGCTAAACTACTTCTAAACTGTATGGTTAGAAGCAAGAGGGGACTAAAAAAAAAATGTTAATATTTTTATATGTACTATCATAAGCAAAAATCAATCCAAAATAAACCATACTGCCAGGAACCATATTCTACCTACGAACTTCCTACAAACCAGGCATAATCCCCCCCCAATCTGTCATACATCCCTAATCTTACCTCTCTTTCAATCAGTAACAACCTGCATCCATATCGCAGGAAGTCACCCCTTACATTACTCCCGAATTCCGTCTGTGTACCAGTGGAACTCTGCATTGTTACCAAAAAACATAACGATCCTCCTGGAGAATATGTTCTGCGAGCAGATACATAATAAATTGGACAATAAATGTCCATACAACTCACCAGGCAGGACGTATTCAACCTTCCCAGAAGTAAACCTTCGGAAAACAATGGTGAATGGCTTATTTTATGAGTCACCGGCCGCTCAAAATGCGATAAGCAACTAGTGCTATCTAACTGAAGCTGGCTTCGAATCTGATAAACAACTTTGTGCTATCAAATATAAAAAAAAACTCACCGATACCATAATGCTATCTCGGTGAAGACAAAACTAAGTAAAGGCTTATTTTAGGAGTTACAACCCGCTCCATAACAAATATCTTACCAATGCAAAAATATCGGTGAAGACAAAACTAAGTAAAGGCCTATTTAAGGAGTTACAACCCGCTCCATAACAAATATCTTACCAATGGGAAAATATCGGTGAAGACAAAACTAAGTAAAGGCCTATTTTAGGAGTTACAACCCGCTCCATAACAAATATCTTACCGTTGCTACTATCTCGGTAAGACAGAAATAAGTAAAGGCCTATTTTAGGAGTTACAACCCGCTCCATAACAAATATCTTACCGATGCTACTATCTCGGTAAAGACAGAAATAAGTAAAGGCCTATTTTAGGAGTTACTACCCACTCCATAAAAAAATATATAGACAGAACTATTTGATCTATCCATTGTAAATTAATGCCAATAGACACTATCAAGACGACTGTGTGATAAAAAAAAATGGGCAACATTGGATTATTTTAGTAAATTTTAATATCCTTTATGTGCCAACTGCCTAATGGTTTACCATTTAACCCTACAAGCTCATAAACTAAGGGCGAGAGCACTTTACCTACAATGCACTGCTGATATTTAGGAGCCAACTTAGATGCCTTATACTTGTCCGCGTCACTTTGGATGTAAGTTTTACGCCAAACCAGCTGACCTTCGCGTAAAGTGACGTGGCGCCTACGCAAGTTGTAGTATTTCGCGTTAGTGGCATGAGCCTTTACTATATTAGAACGCACCTTTTCAAAAATATCCTTAAGGACTCCTAATTCACCTGCGTACTCTTCACGAGGCATAGCTACTTCATAATCGCAGTCGTCTGTGTCTTTATAAAACGTGCCATTTATAATGGGTTCACGGGCATGGACTAAAAAAAATGGAGTAAATCCTGTAGTTTCATTCACTGCACTATTTAAAGCAAACTGAATTTTGGTCAAATTTAGATCCCATGTCCTATGGTCTTCTTTTACATAAGCCGACACAGCTGTCATTACCGTTTTATTGTACCTTTCTACCATGTTAACTTGTGGAGCGTACCTAGGCCCATAATGCACTCGAGGTATGTTGTACTTCTTTAATAGGCTACGAAATTCTGATCCCGTGAATTGAACCCCATTATCGGTAATTACGGTTTCAGGAATCCCGTGAGCGAGAAGAACATAATTCTCAAAGTTTTTTGCTACTAAAGCACTAGTCGCACGGCGTAGTGGAAACAATAACGTATATTTTGAAAAACAACAAGCTACTACCAGTAAATGAACGAATCCCGAGCGTGATTTTGGTAGAGGACCAACTAAATCTATAGATACAGCTTGAAATGGTCTATAACATTGCTTTGGCTGACCCATGAGACCTGGTGTTGGGGTAGTCTTATGTTTGTAAGCCGAACACTCACTACAACCCTTAATGAACTCAACTACGTCACGGTACATTCCTGGCCAAAAATACCTCAAACTTAACCTTCGGTGTGTCTTAAAAACCCCTTGGTGACCTGAAGTAGGAGGTACATGGTTTTCTGTCATGACCTGTGAACGCAGTGATTTGGGAACTACCTCCTTCCAGTCAAATTCTTGCGTCAGCGCATATTTGCCCTTACTGTACCTATACAGAACACCCCTGTCTATGCGATAGTTAGGGTAATTTTTCCCGCAAGTCGAACAACCGGTCATAATCTTATCATACCATTCATCACCAGTCGGTATGGGCGTAATGGTAGTATTTACAGCCTCAACCTTGAGTAACCTTGATAAAGCGTCCGGTACGACATTGTCCTTACCCTTCCTATGCTCGATGGTATAATTATACTGAGATAACCGACAACCCCAGCGAGCTAAGCGACCAGTTGGGTTCTCCAAATTTTTAAACCATCTAAGTGAAGCATGGCCTGTGATAACTGTAAAATGCCTACTACCCAAATATGGTTCAAATTTTTCTACTGCATAAATTACAGCTAATGCTTCACGTTCCGTTGCACTATAATTACGCTCGGTTTTACTGAGGGATCTACTAATATAGGCAATAGGATGGTCATGCCCGTCTATATTCTGGGTTAACATACCACCCATGCCAAAACCAGATGCATCGCAGTGAACTGAAAACGGTTTTTCAAAGTCAGGGCAGGCTAAAACTGGAGCTGATACTAATATATTTTTTAAAGCATTAAATGCTTCGTCTGCTTCTGGGTTCCATTTAAATTTTATTTTGGTACTGGTAAGTGCATTCAAGGGCGCTGCAATAGAAGCAAAATTTCTTATAAATCTGCGGTACCAAGAACAAGTTCCTAAGAACATTTTTACCTGTTTCGAAGTCCCTGGTACTGGAAAGTCTAAAATAGCGCGCACCTTATCTGGATCAGTCCTCAATCCACACTCATCCACCACATAGCCCAAGTATTTTAAGGATTTCCTAAAGAATTTACTTTTTGCAAAATTTATCGTTAAATTGGCACTCTTAATTCGTTCTTGAAGCCTTTTTAATAGAAGAATATGAGTATCTAAGTCCTCTGATACTATGCAAATGTCATCAACGTAACAGAATATTAACCCTTTGGTAATATCGCTACAAAACGGATGACCAAACAACCTATCCATTAATCTTTGCTGTCGAGCAGGAGCTCCGCAAAGTCCAAATGGCATAACTTTAAATTTAAAAAGTCCTCTACCAGGAACAGTGAAGCTGGTTTTCTCCTGTGAGGCTGCATCCAGCGGTATTTGCCAAAAACTAGATTTAAAATCTACAGAGCTAATATATTTAGCGTTTTTGAGACTATCCAAGATTTGTGGTATATAAGGTATTGCATAAGCGTCCCCTTTTGTAACCGCATTTAACTTTCTACAGTCAAGACAGAACCGCAATGTACCATCTGACTTTGGAACCATAAGGACTGGATTATTCCATGGACTCTCACTAGGTACTACCACATCGAGCTTCAACATGTAGTCCAATTCCTTATGTAGTTCCTTTTGCTTTTCCGGTGACATTGGATAAGGTCTGCACTTAATGGGTAACGCATCATCTGTGTCTATTACATGTTTAACTAAATGTGTTCTACCCAAACCTTCAGTCTCAAAAGAGATATCATAAAATTGTTGAACTATTAATTCTGCGATTGTTTTCTGTTCTGGACTCAAATTATCAAATGACTCTATTGAATTTGCAAATATTTTACTTGGATTACTATTGAACTGTATAAATTGTTTTGGTGTCTCAATATAACTAATATGTTTAAACATTTGAGGCATCAAACTGAAAGCTATCCAAAAATCCACACCGAATATAACATTGGATGTGATAGTAGGTATCACATAAAAATTAATAATCCTAGTTATACCATTAAAAGTAATTGGTAACCTTAAAATACCTATAGGACTACTTTCGGAACCATTTGCTACCAGTACCTTTTCCTTAAACTCACTTGAGGTGTCTAAAGAATAGCCCAAGTTAATAAACTTTTCATGAGCTCCATTACCTATAATTGAAATGTCTGCCCCTGAATCTAATAAACCGTATAATGCTACATCATATAAATTTACACTTAAATATGGCCGAATATCTTTTCCCCTGTCTGGCTTAAACAGTGCTGTCACTGATTTGTTATATTTGTAAAAATTAGAAACACATTCTAACCAAGATTTCCATTCACCTGGATCGACCGTTCCTGGTGGTTGGTGACAGACCGTTGGAACTAGTTTTTTGGAACATTTGGTACACTCTTGCAATCTGGACATGATTTATTAGTGAACCCTAACTTTCCACACTTGAAGCATTTTATTGCCTTTGGTTCGCTTCTACAACTTGGACAAGTCCTTTTAGTAAAGCCTAACTTTCCACATTTAAAACATTTAATTTCCTTCCCTGAGGATTGTGGATTTAGTTTGTCCTTTGGTTGTGGTTTCCTATAATCGTTTTTATTGACACGGTGATCTAAACTGGCTATTTTTGGTTTGTGTTCTGTGGTTTCCGATTTTGACTGGGATTTAGCAAAATTATTCGATTTAATATCTTCCGCCTCTAGTAGACGACAAATATCTTTTAGTTCCGCTACTGAGTCCGGCTTTACCAATACTAAACCTCTTGATATCGAAGGCTTGACGTTCCTTTTCAGGATTTTAATCTTTTCCTTTTCGGTTAGAGGTGTTTTTAAACGCGAAAATAATCCATTCATGAAGGCGAAATACATGTGGATTGGTTCATCAGTACCCTGAATCCGTTTCTTGGCTTCGTCTAACAAATTATCCTCATAGTCAATGGCATGAAATTCGCTAAGGAGCAGATCTGCTAACTCCTTCCAAGTATTTGCCTGACATTTCGCACTCCTATACCAAATCAAAGCATCACCCTTAAAGAAAGCAAAAGCCGAATCAAACAACACAGAATCCCCAACTTTAAATGCGTTAGCACGCTCTGCGATTGAATCTAAAAACAAAAATGGGCATGACTTGCCATCAAAAGTGACATTCCATTTACAAATATTCTTACTAACAGCATACTGAGTATTATTATCTTCAACTTCAGGCTGTGACTTTTCAATGTCTGACCGACCAAATAATTTGTCGAGTGTAGTCCCATAACCCTTCATGATGTTCCGAAGTTTCTCCTGTAAGACACATTCCCTCGCTTCAGTACAAAGAAGCCTTTGCAAGCGATGGTATAAATGGCAATACAAAGCCCTAGCACGAGCAAGACTATGGCTATCCCGAGTTTTCTCAGCATTTTCCACCTTGGTCTGCAACTCCTTAAGCTTATCCTGGATTGCAACTAATTCCTTTCCGGCGTCCAGCTCTTCATCCACAAATTCGGAGGGGCTGAAACCTAAGCTGAGTGTTTTGAGTTGTTTCCGAAGCTTCATTACTGTATCCGCTGGAGTTTCCGCACGAATTGCAACCTCATACACCAATTCGTCCCGTAGAAGGGAATGAAAATATACTTTCTCTAAATCCATTTTAATATGTTTTAACTTCTTGAGAACTAAAGAATTTACTATTATTTAATGTGAGGCAATGTTTTCCTTCACTAAGTGTCACTATTCTGATTCACGTTTCCGAACGTACCAAGACTTAACCTCAAACGTCACCGTGACAAAGTCAATGTGATTTAAAAGTTATTTCACAATGAATGAAAACAAATGTGGTTTTTTTTTTTTTTCTTCGAGGGTAGTGGTGAAGGCTTTACGTGCTTTGTGTTTGTGCTACGAATTTTTTCGATTTTAGGGGTTTTAATAATTGTAAACTTAAATCGAGATTATTCTTTGTGTTTGTGTTCTTCGTGTAAGGTTAGTTTTATTTGTTACTGTCCCGCTTTTAACCATTACTGTTGAAAATGAACTCAAAAAAGCCTCCTGACCCAGATCCTCCGAACGAACCCTTTGAACTTTCCCCTGTATTAACAGTTACCCTCCCCCATGACACCCAAATACTCACGCAAGACCCAATTATGGAAACCGAGACCTCAAACCGAAAAAGAGTTGCTGCCTCACCCCCTACCACTTCAAATATCCCACCTAAGATAGCGAAAAACATAATCGGCAGACTTTCGTATACAGCCAGGGATAATCCGCCGTATATTGTTCACGTTTCTCTGAAGGATGATCAAACCTCAGGCACTGTATTACAACCGGTCAAGTTTGGTATGTTTTTGACGATTAATAACGTCAATAACATACGCCTCGATGGGGTCAAACGTTTAGGTAGAAATCGTGTCTCAGTCGAGTTTAAGTCGCATCAGGACGCAAACAGTTTTTTAATTAATAATTTACTCATCCAACATAATTATATTGCCTCCATCCCACAATTTAACATAACACGAATGGGTATTGTTAGGGATATACCAACTGAATGGTCAGAGGATGAAATTATTAAAAATGTTAAGGTTCCGGAAGGATGTGGTCCTGTTATTAAAGCTAGGAGGATGAGCCGTAAGGTGACCTCTTCCGGTATAACTGAGTGGAAGCCTACACAAACAGTTGTAGTAACCTTTGACGGGCAAGTATTACCCAAGCGTGTGTTTTGTTTCTACTCAGCTCTTCCAGTTGAGAGGTACACATACCCAACAATACAATGTTACCACTGCTGTCGGTTTGGCCATACCCGTACACTCTGCAGGTCGAAACCACGTTGTTTTAAATGCGGTGAAGATCATCCAGGCGATGGATGTGAAATCACCCCTGAGATAAGTTTTTGTATTTCGTGTTCTGGGAACCATTTTGCAAATGACAGTGCTTGTCCTGAATTGGGCCGACAGAAGAGCATCAAAGCTCTGATGGCGGAAAAATCGATTTCATATGCGGAGGCAAGTCGGGTTTTCCCCCCTGTTTCCAGATCATATGCTGATGTCTCAAAATCTTCTCCACGTAACAAAGCTACATTTAATAAGTCACAATCCCAGTCATCAAGCCCAATTCCTCTTACCCAAAATTCATTCCGTAAAACGGTCTTCTTAAACCCTAAACCCCGTGTCCCCCTTTCACCTGGCTATAATAAACAGGCTCATCAGGCCCTAACTCAAAACTACTCTTTTTCCCCCTCCAGAAATGGCTGTGCCTTCCCAACGGAAGACACTGAGCCAAGTATGTTAAAACAAGAGGACAAATCAAAAAACATATTAGATCTCATTACCAACATGTTAATGGCTGTTCTTGTAAATCCAACCCAATCAATACCCGACCACGTTGCCTTAAAATTGACCTCAATCTTAAATTATATACACAACATTCCATCCCCTGACATTCCTCCAATGGAACGTGAGGAGTATTACTCCCAGGAAACCTGATCTTTCCTTTTTAATTAATAAATATAAACCATCAATCTGTGGCATTGCTGAGACATGGCTTTTACCTGAAAGTAATTTCAGGATGCCGTTTTTCGGCAATGTTCGTAACGACAGACCTGATGGATATGGGGGATGTGCTTTGCTCATCAATAGCAAAGTATCATTTTCCCCAATTCCTCTACCCTCTGTTGGCGATAACATAAATGTTGTTGCTGTTAAGGCTGAGGATATAAATATTTTTTCTTTTTATATTGCGCACCCACAACTTGAATATCTTTCAGTAATTAGAAATTTGTTATGCAGTGTTAGTGGTCCAATACTTGTTATGGGTGATTTTAATTGTCACCACTATCGTTGGGGATCAGATACTTCTGATAACTTTGGCAGTGGCTTGCTGGATATATTGGATGATCTTGATCTCTGTGTCATCAACGACGGTAGTGCCACACGCAGGTCTGCACCAGGGCAGAATAATAGTTGTGTTGACTTGACGTTCTGTTCATCCAGTATATCTAGCCTACTCTTCTGGCGTCGCTTGGATATGACTTATGGAAGTGACCACTACCCCATCATGATCGAATTCCCTTCTAAAAACGTTTCCACTAAAGTCTCCCCTCCCCTTTTAAAATACCAGCTAAACTCAGCAGATTGGGATTTATATTCAAAAATTTTAGATTTAAGAGTATCTTCCCTTCCAAAAATTAACGGAAATAATGCACACGAATGTTTTTTGTCCTTTTCCTCTACCATCTCTTCTACAGCAGATGACTGTTTCCCTTCCAAAAAACCCCAATCTGGTAAAATTCCTTCTCCGCCATGGTGGGATAGGGAATGCACTGAAATGGTCAGGGCCAGGAATGAGGCTGAAGAGACTGTTAACACAGACATGAACCTTGACAACCTCATCGCTTTCAAGCGAATATTAGCTAAGTCCAGGAAAGCACTTAAAAAGAAAAAACGAGAAGGTTGGTCGAAGTATTGCAGCTCGCTGAGTCCATCCACTCCGGTTTCGGTGGTATGGCGGAGAATAAAACGTTTTAGGAGTAGTTTCGTACCTGCCTCTTCGAACAACCTCTCAGACGACCTGGGGTACCAGTTTTTCTCCAAAATTGCTCCAGCTTATGTTCCAGGTGTAGAGGACAGTTACGTTGGCATAGATGATGTAGACAACAATAAAGATCCGATGAACATGCCATTCAGCTTGGAGGAATTAAAAACTGCGCTATCCCGTGTCAAAGATTCCGCACCAGGGGTGGATGGATTTCCCTACTCTTTTATTGCCAAAGCTGGTCCAAAAACCCAGCAATACTACCTGGACTTGGCTAATTTCTGCTTCACTTCCGGATATATTCCCACAGAATGGAAGGTTCAAGTGGTCATTCCGATATTAAAACCTGGCAAAGATCCTAACGATCATTGCTCATATAGACCTATCGCTCTATCGTCCATACTAATAAAACTTCTAGAACATTTAATTAAAAATCGTTTAGAGTGGTTGGTGGAGAGCAGGAAGCTGCTTCCGGCGACTCAGTTCGGCTTTAGGAAAAGTCTGGGCACTGCTGATAGTGTGGGTATCCTCACATCAGCGGTCAGGCTGGCCCTCAGCAGGAATGAGTCGGTGGTAGCCGTTTTTCTGGACATATCGGCTGCTTATGATTCGGTCCTCCTCCCTGTTCTCAGGCAAAAGCTGCACGAGCTGAGAATCCCGGCTAGGATCTGTCGTATCATTGGTAGCATCTTTACCAACCGCGTCATCCAATTAAGAATCCCTGGGGCTGACTCTGAACAAAGAACAGTCTGGAGAGGGTTACCTCAAGGATCTGTTCTTAGTCCCCCATTGTATAACATATATACAGCTAACTTATCTTCTTCTCTAAATTTTGACTGCAAAATCCTTCAGTATGCTGACGATATTGCATTACTGGTCACTGGCAGTTCCATTGAGGATGCCGCTCTATCAATGAATGTGTCTCTGTCCTCACTTAACCAATGGCTTCTTGATCACGGGTTATCTTTAAGTGCGCCAAAAAGTACAGCGGTCATTTTTACCCGCAAGCGTTCTGTTCCCCAAATAGATTTAAGTATTGATGGACAAACCATCCCAGTCAAGGATAAGGCTAGGTTCCTGGGAGTAACTTTGGATTCAAGATTATCTGGAGTTGACCACATCAACAACACGGTCAAAAAGTGTGAACGCTCTGTGTCGATCCTTAAGGCTTTGGCCGGAGTGTGGTGGGGTTCTCATCCATACACCCTTAAACTGGTCTATAATGCGTTGACTAGGAGCGTTTTGGACTACTGTTGCTTTCTTATTGAACCTTGCAACAAAGAAGCGCTTAAGAGGTTGGACAGCATCCAGGCGAAATGCTTGAGAATCGTCATTGGAGCCATGAAATCTTCTCCCATAAATGCGCTCCAAGTTGAATGTGCAGAACCACCCTTACACTTAAGAAGACAGTATTTGGCAGATCGTTTCCTGTCAAAAGTTTTTTCCCTTTCATCCCATCCTTTACTCCCAATTTTAGAACAAATCGACCTTTCTTTCAATAATTCTCCTTATTGGAATAATAAAACAGTTCCTCTATTGATAAAAAGGTACAGAGAGCTTAAACACCTCTCCTCGCCTGTTTGTCAATATCCAATTCTCCCCGTCTTTTCCGCTGCATATGAAACGATTCACTACGAACCAAAAGCCGTTTTGGGACTAGGTATTGCCAAAAATTCCCAAAACGCAAGACGCGACTTCGAGTCAGCCGTCAAACGTTACTGGGAAGGATGGAACCTTTTCTTTACTGATGCATCAAAATTATCACAAACAGAATGTACAGGAGTAGCAGTATATTTTAAAAATTTTAAAATTGCCTTACTTTTTAAATGTCCACCAGAAGCATCAGTCTTTACAGGAGAGTGTATTGGCATTTTAGAAGCCATACACTATATCAAGTCACATCAAATAACAAAAGCAGTCATTTTTTCAGATTCTCGTAGTAGCATTCAGGCCTTAAAACAAAACCAACTTCATAGTAAAATCCATAGTAAAATTGTTGTAGAAATTAAGAGCTTGTTATTTGAATGTTCCCAAAACGGCTTGGACATCGAGATAGCCTGGATCCCTGGTCACTCGGATATTGTTGGCAATGAGTGCGCTGACTCGTTGGCAAAGTATGCCTCATCAAACCCGGCTGATCGAAAGCATTACGTAGCCCATAGCTACGATTTGCGAAATGGTGCCAGACCCAAGTTGTTCGACTCGTGGACAAAAACATGGAGGAAGACCTCAAAAACCAAGGGCGTCTACTACGCAGCTATACAGCCCGACATCCAACGGAAACCTTGGTTTTTTAAATGCCCAAAATTGTCCAAAAGAACTGTTTCGTCACTTTGTAGACTAAGACTTGGACATTGTTGTAGCCCAGTGTTCCTGAACAAGATCCATGTTCGGGACAGTTCTCTGTGTGAGTGTGGTCTTGCGGAGGGTACTTTGGACCATATATTTTTTTCCTGCTCCTTGAACACCAAATCCTTCGACCTCTATCGAAAAATTTCCAAATGTAACGTTCCCCTCCCAACTAACTTTCATTCCCTTTTATCCCACTTCTCCCCTAAAATCATTCAAATTTTAACTACTTTTATGAATGATAATAATTTAAAATTCTAACTGGTGATGGTGCGTAAAATAATTACCTAAGTATTATATTTTGTATAGTTTTTATATTGATTACGATTTTATATAATTTTGTAAATTAGAATGAATGTTTCTACTAACCCTTGTTTTCGTCCTTGCAGCTACTAACATAATAACTACCACAAAGTTCGACGGTTTGCCACACTGCGCTGCCGTCTTTACGTGACATTGGCAGAATAGTCGACACCGGCTCAATTGCCATAAAGAAAAAAAAAAAAAAAAAAAACAAATGTGGTTGTTGTATTCCAGTGACTGTAACACAACTCTAATAGTTATTTGGGAATCCTAATTTGATCTATAAAGACTATCTTTTAGGTAACCAACCAGTTGTCATAAATCTTCTATGCTTTCCAATAAAGTCATAGTTACTATTTATTCATAAACTAAGTTATATTTCCCTGTAATGCACAACCAAAAGAAAAAATGATAATTATTGATACTGTTATTGTGTCCTTGAATAACCTCACAAACCAATATGAGCTACAAAGTTGTATTTTCAAATGTGAATTTCAAACAAATAAGTTTTGCAATGTTTTACAAACAAGAATTAACTTATTATAAACAGTTCTTTTACCAAAAGTGCAATTATACTTATCATTTAAACCAAGAGTGTAATCTTATAATTCTCAAACTTCTATACTTTCCTAGTTCAAAAGATGACTTAGTCATTAACCTTTATAACTACATTTGCAACATAGGTAATTAAATATTAAAATTTCCCACAAACAACTTGTCCAGCCTCTGTGCTGATCAAATAAACAAAATAGGTTAATGACATAAATACACATCTACACCTTAACGGTTCAAACAATAGAAAATGTGTTCTGATTGTGGTGCGTTGACCACTTAAAACTTAAAAACTAGCCTTAAACTAATACGACATTCCGTCAACTGAACGTATTGAGTAAGTGAGTGATACCGTTATTAATTGTTCACCTTATATAATCATATAATTATATACCAATTGGGCGCCAACTGTCACCCGGCTTCCTGCCGTGCTAAAGTAAATTTATTGGGTATATATAAATAGGGAAAGAACCAATTAAACCATTACCTTTTTTACAAAGTTTATTGTAATTATATAACACAGGTTTACAAAAATTGTGGCAAGCCACTAAAACACTAGAACTTTCGGTTTAAAGAAATTTATTCTCATAAGAACTTACAGTCCGCTTATAATGAGATACAAAGTAATACGTATGATAATACAATACAATTTCCTCCAGAGTATTAGAAGTTACAATGTACATACATATTTCTTAAGCATATTTTTAAAAGTAATCCCGTTATCGCACTCTTTTATATCGTCCGGCAATCCATTGAACAGCTGTGCTCCTTCAAATAATATAGTCTTTCTACCGTAATTAGTTCGTGCGCTGATGACTTCAAGATGGTTTTTATATCTATTTCTTAGGTTATATGACATTGTTTTTTTCTTAAGTTGTGTGTTAGTTTGTATTGAGTTTGTAGTTATGTTTTTAATAAGAATGCAAGTGTAGTAAATGTATAGCTGTCTAATATTTAATAGTTTAGTTTTTTCGTATAAGGTCTTTGTTGGAGTGAGATAATGATAATGGAACAGCGTTTTAATTATTTTATTTTGAATTCTTTGAAGTGGGTTTAAATTAGTTACTGCTGCGGATCCCCATATCTCAATTAAATATTCTAAATGCGATTTGACTAACGAGTTATAAATCAAAGTGCGAACTTTACTTGGAATACAGTTTGCTACTTTCCGTAACGCTCCCAATTTACTTTTGAGATGGTCGATGTGTAATGTCCAAGATAGTTTTTCATCTACCCTTAATCCAAGATATTTTTCGTTGGTTGATCGTTTTATTATTTCGTTATTTATTTTAAGAGGCGAGAGGTCCGGTATACGCTTATTTTTAGTGGTAAAAATCATGAATGAGGTTTTCGACGTATTGATTGTAAGAAGGTTGCACTTTAACCACTCGTTTAATAGATCAAGGTCATATTGAGCGTCCTTTATAATGTCATGAATTGATTTGTCAAAGTAAAAGAGACAGGTGTCGTCCGCATATAGTGTTAGGTGTCCTGTTAACCCTATTTTATTAATATTGTTTATATAAATCAGAAAAAGTAACGGACTGATAATCGAACCTTGAGGGCAGCCATATGAAATATGTTGGACTGAGCTAGCGTGAATATTTCCTATTTTAACAACTTGACGCCTGTTCTCCAAGTATGATTTAAACATTTTATGTGCTGTACCTGTAACACCTATGTTATCGAGCTTCTGTAGCAGTTTTTGATGACTCACGGTATCGAACGCTTTTTTTAAATCAATGAAAATGCCTAAGGCATAGCTTCCTTGATCTATATAGGTTTTAATTTTGGTGATCAGATCCGTTGCAGCCGAGAGAGTACTTGATTTAGGGCGAAAGCCGTATTGTTCGTCTATTAGAAATTTTTTATCCGTCAAATAGTTACTTAGGCGACTATATAATACGCGTTCGAAAATTTTGGACATTACAGGTAACACTGACACCGGTCTGTAGTTGCTTGGGTCAGTTCTATTTCCAGATTTGTAAATAGGACTGACCCTAGCCATCTTGAGGGTATCGGGAAAAGTACCACGTAGTAAACAGGTGTTTATACAATTAGTTAGCTGCTCAACGATGATGTTTTTTAGACATTTTATTGCCTTAGTACTAATGCCATCCATACCAGTGCTAGTGTCACTGTCGAGGTTGTCAATGATTCTAATTATTTCTTCTGTGGTGCATGGCGTTAGTTCGTTTAATGTTATGTCATGTGTATAGTTATGATCGTACATTAGTATGCTACCCGTATTTGTGTGATATGTGTCCGGTATTTGTTTTGCTAAGTCTCCGCCTATAGATGAGAAAAAAGAATTAAACAAGTCACATATTGAGTTACCTTCTGTTAGAAATCCAGCGTTTGACATTAGTTTGGGAGGGGCATCGCTGTCTTTAACTTTATTTAATCCCAAACTATTAATCAGGTCCCACATTTTTTTTGGTTGATTACTGCAGTTTTGAAATAAATTATAGTAATAGGTCTTCTTATGCGTGTTTGTTAGCATCTTCACTCTCTGTTGTTCTTCCTGGAACCTTTTCCGTAAACCGTCATTATCTGAGTCTGATTTGGTTTGCTGCCATAAACTATTTCGTGAATTGATTGAGTTTATAATGTTCTGATTAATCCAGTCTTTTTGTGGAGGGTTTAGAATTTTAATCTTATCTATTTTGTTCCTGTCTATCTGCTCCGCGATAAATGTCTCCAGGTGGTTGTAGTCGTGGTCATCATTGCTGTATTTTGCTTCTAGTGTGTTTTTGTACAAATTTTCATAATTCAGTGCCTTATAATGTTTCTTTTTGTTATGTTGAGGAGACAAACTTCCTATTTGGAGATATATCTGCTTATGATCAGAAAGACATGATTCAATTATTGAGATGCTGCAAGAATGGTTGTTTATATTAGTACATACATGATCCAGTATTGTGTTTGTTGTGGCCGTGTCACGAGTGCTGTATGATTTGCTGATTTTATTTATATACTTTCCCAACCTTTAACCTGGTATTAGCCTCTAACACACCCCGTCTCCGTAACAAGGTGTGTTAGGAGAAATACAAGCATGAGATTAAATATCAACAAGCTCAAGGTCGCTTGTGAGGATCCGTGAGATGAACGCTTAACAACTTCTAGCTCAATCGAATAATAAGTGACCTTAAATATGGTTGTGCTCATAAGAGAAATTATAACATTAGGGGCAAAGCACCCTGAGACACAACCTAACACATGAAATTTAGAACAACTGGTTTATAACCTAGTTTACTACACATAGGCCTAAATCACTTGGAAATGGTCACCTGGGTATCACTCTCAAAGGGTCTACTACAAACTTGCAGGTGTTAACTGTCCCTCTGTTCACGACGGACTCTCAGTTGACGTCAGTTGACGGAATCAAGTCCCTTGGCATGGAACCACAGAGAAAACTCTGGGTTCCCACGTACACGCGGCCTACGGGATCCGTAAGGAAAACGATGACGCTAATCGTTACCTGGAGCGGCGACACTTTCCTGGACGAGCTACCGGATGGTAAGGCCTTCCAATATACGGGGATGGCCACACTGCCAGCACTCGTAGGATCTAACCTCAAAACTGCCAAAGCCCGGGTCAACCCAGCACACTGCCCGCCACTAGTCGGGACTAACTGCTATTTCACCAGACCACGGGACGGCACCAGGGCGTCACGTCCTTCACGTTCGCATCAGTTCAGGCTAGCATAAAAAGCCAGACAGGTTCGGCTACTGAAACAACATCTCTGATATATTTCCAATAAGATTATTGGCCGAACACAGTCTAATCATCACAGAACTGGTGCCTCTCGAATAACATACCTGTTAACACTCCATCATTGCGTAGCGTCACCAGGATCGGGAAGGGACACCCTTCTCGTCACACACGCAGGACCAAAGACCTGACTCCTCGATATCGACCTTCGAGAAAGTTCTAACCACAGACTAAAAACCGAATTCTTTGACAAGTGACAATCCACTTCCGAAACCATATCATAAGAATTAAATTTAATTTATTGGACATTGCATGACTATAAAATTTGGGTGATTACATCTGAATGTTAATAAATTTTAATTCCTTAATTAACATCTAATTAATTATCCAAACCCAAAAACAACGCTCTGTCTCCAGTATTGAGAAACTCTGGAGCTACAAGGCTCCACCGCTAGATGTCGCCTAAGATGTCAATTTGCAACGTCACAACAGGCTCATACCGCCGCGGGCTGGGAGGAACGCATCGACGCGACCACAGACAGCTGGCCGTCGGTGCACAAGCTCTGCCGTCAACTGACGAATACCCCAGCCCCGGTAAGACCGCTGCTAGACAGCGGCGGGGCGCTCAAGTATGAAGCGGAGGACCGGGCGGAGGTCTTCGCCATCCACCTGGAGCGTCAGTTCCAACCGAACCCGACCAGCGACCACGAACATGTCGCAGCAGTCGAGAAACACCTGGAGAACTACTTCGCGATGCCGATAGCTCACGAAGAAGACCCCATATTCTTCTCGCCTGGCGCGGTTAGACGCGTCATCCAGAAGACAAAGCTCCGCAAGGCTCCCGGTGCGGACGGTATCACAAACGCAGCGCTGCGCCACTTGCCATTCCGTGCAGTAGCGGCACTGGCGCGCCTGTTTACTGCGATACTGCGCACCGGGACCTTCCCCGCCTCGTGGAAGGAAGGGCGCGTCATCATGCTGCCCAAGGCGGGAAAGAATATCCTGAAGCCGGAGAGCTATCGGCCGATCACCTTACTACCGACAGTCTCCAAGGTGTTCGAGGCCCTCCTGCTGCGACATCTCCTACCCCACATCGCGCCGCGTCCGGAACAGTTCGGGTTTCGGGCGGAACACAGCACGACGCTTCAGCTGTCGAGGGTACTGCACCACCTCACAACAGCACAAAACAAGAAGGAGTACGCTGTTGCAGTATTCCTCGACATGTAGAAGGCCTGCGACCGTGTGTGGCACGAGGGCCTAATTTATAAGATGGCTACCACGGATGCGCCCCGCCGCGTTGTCAAAGTGGTGTCTAGCTTTCTCTCCCACAGGACTTTCAAGGTGGTGGTCGACGGGGCGCTCTCTAGCGCCCGCCCCGTGCGCGCGGGCGTACCTCAAGGCAGCTGCGTGTCGCCGGCGTGTTACTCACGTTACACCGACGACATTCCCGCCACTCCAGACTCGATGCTCGCGCTGTATGCCGACGAGGCCGCGTACATTACTACATCGCTAAATGCGAAGTACGCGGCCGTCAAGATGCAGCGCGCCCTCGACTTGCTCCCCGAGTGGCTGTCGAAGTGGCGGCTTTCGGTTAGCGTGGGTAAAACGCAGGCGCTTGTCACCGGCTTCGCGCCCCTCCCACCACCTTTGAGACTGCAAGGAGCCGACATCGAGTGGTCGCCCCGGGTAAAATACCTGGGTGTCACCATCGACCGTCGGCTCACGATGGGGCAACATGTCCGCAATGTCGTCGCGCAGGGTAGGGTTGCCCGCAACCTGCTCCGACCTGTGCTCTCATCCCGCATCCCGGCGCGCGTCAAATTGGGCGTGTACAAGCTGTACGTGCGCCCAATATTGACGTACGCCGCCCCGGCGTGGTTCGCCCTCACGAGCGAGGGACACCGCAAGCAGCTCCGCACGCAACAAAACTACGCGTTGCGGACTATCGTTGACGCCCCTCGTTTCGTGAGGAACGATATCATACACCGGGACCTCGGGATTGAGAGCCTGGACGAGTTTGTGCGGGGCCTAGCAAAGGGGATGTTCGCGCGCGCTGATGCGTCTGCCTGGCCCCATATCAGGCAGATCGCACCGCTACATGCGCGCCCCCCCGACGCAAAACCCCTCCCGCGCGACCTGGTTGCGGACTTTGCCCCCTCTACACCGGACTGACGCCTCGAGTGAGCCGCATCCAGGTTACACGCGGCTCACCCGATACAAAATGACTCCACATATTGTACTCACACAATTGTTACGTAGTGTGTGCTAAATTAATATAGGCATGCTGCGTAACTAACACAGACACCCATCACTATACAGACGCCTAGACATAACGCGTGTGGGCGCGACGCGGGCCGCGACACACGCAGTCACTGAGCGGCGGTACATTCCACCACAAGCCGCTCACACACACATAACAGTTTCCCCCTCAAACCGCAAACGGCTAGATCTGTGACCGGGGCGAGGGAAAACTACACCCTTACTCTGTAGGAGCGTCGAGTCGGCATCTCCGTCGCTGGTCGTCACCCGCTGGGCCTCCCCCAGGAAACTGGGGGTCTCACCTGGCGGTGACAGACCGCCGAGATGTCGTGAAGAAAGCGACGCTATAGACATAGCGTCGTGGCGCGCCTACAGAAAAACACATAGCAACTAATCACACGGACGCGTTAAATTACGCGTCCGACTATTACCGCTGCCGTGCTAGGCGCACACCAGGACGGGCCCGCAGTTGCGGGCCACGGTATAGCCTCCGCGGGCAAGGGGCGTAGCCCCGATCCCGCACGCCACGTCCCCTTACGGGGACGTAGCGACATCCAGCTCGTCGTGCAAATCAGTCGGTCTTCGGATTCGACTCATTATAGAGCTCCCCTGCTCCCGACAAAACTGTCGGTTTACCTGGTACAGCGCTGCTGTATATTGACATAGCTGTATAGGTTTGCTTATAGCGAGCGATACACTTTGTTGGGTGGCTTGGCCACTGTACGAACTGTGACCCTAGTGGTCTGTTCGTTTTTACTGTGTACCTACTGTGTACGTACTGTATTCGTACTGTATACGTACTGTGTACGTACTGTATACGTACTGTACACCTACTGTACACCTACTGTACACCTACTGTACACCTACTGTACACCTACTGTACACCTACTGTACACCTACTGTTTACACGAACGCTGAGCGCTGTCGCCACAGTAACAATAGCTCCGTCATATTTAATTCTTTAAAAATATTCATAGCAGTAATTAACATTATTTGATAGTTAATTTAGTGAAAGTGGACTATAATAAATAAGTGACATTGTTATCTAGTGACAACAATCACGGTTTAACAAGTTAAATACTGTTAAAAACCTAGTGCTCTGTGTCGATCAAAATAGAACGGAAACTGTGTTTATTATGGTGAACTAGTGACAATTATTCAACACTTAGTGACAATTAAACTATATTAACAATAATTATAAACCAAATTCAGTGTTTAAAACTAACTTTAATAAAAAAACAAAAACAAAAATATAAAAATATAAAATCTACCGTCAATTCAAAATTATAAATAACGGAAAGCGTTGCAACTACGCGCCTATAGAACCATAATTTGAAACCTTAAATTAATGTCTGCGTGGTCGAGTGGTTTGCGTGTTGGATTTGAGTTAAAAACACGTACAGGGCCAGTTCGAGACCAATTGGAAAAGGTTCTTTTTCCATTTTTGAATTCATTCTAATATTGATATCTATCACTTAGAATGAATTTCTTTGAGAACATAACGTTTAGAAAACATCAAAGACACTCCACAACAGAAATATCGTTTGATGGAGCGAATGCAAATAGTACAACAGTAGATGGCAGCACCAGTAGTTTACCGAATATATCAGCTGACGAGAATACTTTACTAATACAACAACTTAAATTACAAATAGAAGATCTCACCTCAAAACTAAATTCCGCACACGAAGAAATTAATAACCTTTCTTTAGAAAACGGCGATCTGAAAAATAGGTTGAGTGAAGTGACATCCAAAAACGATGTCCTTAAAAAAGCAACATTTAAACTTACAAATGAGATTACTCCCAGAAAGAATTCGCGATCGTCAACTCCACGTAGTTGCTCTCATAAGAACAAGCCTCCTAAACAACAAAGTCAACAAACAGACAACCAAACAACCGAACAAATTCGGTCTACATCGACGCTTTCAAAACAAAAAACAACTTTAATATGCGAGAGTGCAAGACCGTCTCAAAATACATCGGTCCAAAAAGAAAAACCAGAAATTAGTGATATGAAAATCCGGAAAAATCAAATTTGCATCATTAGCTCTAATAAAAATAATGATGTTTTATCAATTGCCGAGGAAACTTTTAAATTTTCGCAAGTATGTCATTATGTCACACCAAATTGTGGAACCATTCAGCTTATTCGTAATTTGGATCAAAAAGTTAAAGATTTTTCAATGGACGACTATTGTATAGTCTTAATAGGAGAAGAAGACTTCAAAAGAACTGAAAATTATGTTGAGATTGTAGTAGCACTTAGAAATGAATTGCAAAAGATACAACATACTAATGTAATATTGTGCGTACCAACTTTTAAATTAAGCAATTATTCGACAATGTTTAACTGGCGCATAGAAACTTTTAACAGCTTACTTGATTTGGATTTGCAGTGTCATAATTACGCCATGGTATTGGACTCTAATTTAGATCTATTATACGATTTTACTATGTTTTCTAAGTATGATAGAAAATTGAATAATCTAGGAATGAAAAACGTTTTTGATAATTTATTGCTACTTGTTAACAACAACAAAGCTGTCCAACCGCAAGACAATGTAATTGATCTGAATTCTAACCAGTTTTTTCTCTAATAATTTATGTATTTTTCATCAAAATATTGCTGGACTTTTAAACAAGTCAGATCTTTTGACTGTATATATTCAAGAGTTGTCAAGCGAAAAAATATTGATAGATGTTATATGTATAACTGAGCACTTCATAATGTCAGGTCAGGAAAAGTTACTTTATTTGCCGAATTATAAACTTGCAGCGAGTTATGCAAGGAGTAATATAAAACGAGGTGGTTCCTGTATCTTGGTCAAAAACGGTTACGAATTTAAAGAATTACCAGAGATTATGAATTTCTCTATAGCGGGAATAATTGAGTGTTGCGCTGTTGAACTTACGCAACAAAAGTTGATTATAATTTGTGTGTATAGACCCCCCAAGTTTACAAATATAAATAAATTTTATGAAATTTTAGATGCCATTTAAAAAAAATTATGTATTAAAAATAAAAAACTAATTATATGTGGGGATTTCAATATCGATATTTTTAAAAATAATAGACATTCATTGGAATTTGAATACTTTCTCTTAAGCTACAATTTGAAGTTACAAATTAATGAACCAACTCGACTTGCTAGCAATACCTGTCTTGATAATTTTGCTCACAATTTCAAACAATGTGGTCAATATAAAATAAAGGATTTTGGATTGTCAGATCATACTGCACAAATTATAAATGTGAAAACTAACAAAACTTGCTTACTAAAATCTTGGCACATTATGCAAAGAGGTATTTCCAAGGAAAATCTTGAAACTTTTAGAAATCATCTCAAAAATTTATCATTTTGTGACGTGTACAACGTAGAAGATCCTGATGAATCGTATAATAATTTCATGGATATTTTTCACTTATTACACAATTTATGTTTTCCTTTTAAAAAAGTCACAATAAAATCTCAAAAAAAGATCACTTGGATATCACGTGGCATACGTATTTGTAGCCGAAAACAACGACATCTACTTTGGCAACAGAGATTAAAACCATCAAAAGAAAATAAGATATTATACCATAATTATTCGCGTACTTTTAAGAAAATTATAAAATTAACTCAAAAATCGCAAAATAATTACTTAATTAATCAATCTAAAAATAAACCTAAAACAGTCTGGCAAATAATAAATAAAAATAAAAGTATAAGTGAACCTATCTCGCAAATAAAACACAATAATACAGTCCTATCTGATCCTTATGTCTTAGCAGAATCTTTTAATAATTTTTTCGTTGATCAAGTTGCTACAGTATCACAAAGTGAGTTTAATAATGTTGTGAAGGAAAATCCACACTCTATTTTTATACCTCCAGTAATTCCTCAAGACATCATACGCATAATTAAATCTTTGAAAGACAAAAAAAGCTTTGGCTATGATAGTGTCTCCACAAAGGCAATTAAATATGTCGATAGTTATATAGCCGCACCTTTGGCTCATATAATTAATGCATGCATATCAGCTGGCAAATTTCCAGAACAACTTAAAATCGTTAAGGTAAAGCCTCTATATAAAAAGAACGCCAGAGATGAAATCACAAACTATAGACCAATTTCGTTAATTTCAATTTTTTCCAAAATAATAGAAAAGATAATCTATAATTCAATTTACGCCTTTTTGACAAAATTTAATATCTTATGTAACGAGCAGAAAGGTTTTAGAAAAAACACTAACATTAATATGGCTATTTTCGACTTTCTGAATATCATAATGCCAAGTATTGATAAAAAAATACCTATATGTGCATTATTCACGGATCTGTCGAAAGCTTTTGATTACGTAAATCATGACATCCTTTTGAATAAAATTCATAGATACGGTATACGAGGAAATGTGCATAATATTATTACAACTTATCTAAAAGGACGCAAACAATTTACAGAAATTTCTAGAGTTTGCGCAAAATCAAAAAAAGAAGAAAAGTACACTTCTTCTAGCAGAAATATTAAATTTGGTGTCCCACAGGGCAGCGTTGTCGGCCCCTTATTATTTTTACTGTATGTAAATGATCTACCAAGCCAAATACCAAACCCAATGGTCCTTTTTGCTGATGACAGCACTTTAATAATTAAATGTAACGATAAAGATAGTTATGAAGCTAATATCAATAGTACGCTTAGTAAATTCGTGAATTGGCTGGATGAAAATAATTTAATTATAAATTTAGACAAAACAAAATTAATGCATTTCTATCAAAGAATACTAGACACAAATATGAATATAAATTATAATGGACAAACAATAGAGAAGGCCAATGTTACAAAATTTTTAGGAATATCAATTGATAGCCAACTGACTTGGAAAACTCAAGCAGATGACGTATGCAAAAAATTAAGTTCAGCCGCTTACGCATTATATAGTTTATCAAAAAAAGTTAATTTACAGACAGTATTGATAGCATATCACAGTCTAGTTGTTTCTGTATTGAGGTTTGGTATAATATTCTGGGGCAACTGCAGTGAAAGAGAAAATATTTTTAAGGCGCAAAAACGCTGTATTAGATGTATTTTTGACCTTAAAGTAACCGACAGCTGTGTACCTGTATTTAAACAAAATAATCTGCTTACATTTACATGTCTATATATATTAGAAATGGCCATTTTTGTTAAAACAAATACTCACTTATTCCCGACTTTAAAAAATACTAGAAATAGGACTACAAGTTTAAGAACCCAATACGAAGACAAGTTATGCTTAGGTAAATATAAAACTGCTTTATTGAGGAAAAGTGTTATGTGTATGGCTCCTCTTATTTATAACCATATACCTAGAAATATTAAAGAGCAACCTCTAAGAATATTTAAAAAGTACTTGAAAATATTACTAGTAAAAAAATGCTATTACTCTATAACAGATTTCTTAAATGACAAGTCTTTTTAATAACTATGTACATATATTAAACAAATAAGTACCTCTAAATAAATTAAATAATAAAAATAGTAAATAACATATTGTATAAGTAAATAACTTTTTATAAAGAAACTGTAATAAGTTAATAATTAATTTACATTTAAAAGCTAATAAAAATTTTTGCATGCCATGAGGCAGAATGTATAAGGATCTCAAAATATTGTAACACCTAAATGTATTCGTTACCTACATTCTATGCAAATAAATAAATCTTATCTTATCTTATCTTATCTTAACTTATACCTACTGTGTACTACCATCACTACTAATTACTGTTTATATTGTGTATTGTGTGTGTGTATCGACTGTAAATAAACTCTGTAATTCTGTATACAGTCTTGTTTTTCCCTATAAAATGGGAACTCCAAACCCTGACGATATACCTCTCGGCACTCCTGATCCTACATCAGAAGTGGGATTAGGTTTAGCCCAGGAATCGGAAGGTGTTGGTGATCCATGGCGAGTAATGTTAGAGCTTTAGAACCATAATATGGCTCAGTTAATCGAAGCGATTAAGACGCAATCCGCTCCGTCTACTGTAATTAGCTTGCCCCATTTTGACCCAGACCTACCTGATTCCAATGCTCAATCTTGGAGTACAACAGTCGATATTTGCTTATCGGAAAAACCTCTTCAAGGTGGCTCTCTTATTATTGCTCTCACTAAAGCTTTAAAAGGCACTGCTAACGCATGGCTTTCCCAAGTATCGTATGCAGGCATGACCTGGACAGACTTTAAGAGTCTCTTCCTCTCTCGTTATGACGTTTCGGAAACAGTTGCCGCTACCCTCATTAACCTTCATAATAGCCAACCGAAAGAAGGCGAATCTTTAGCCGCATATGCCAGTCGACAGGTCACTTCGCTGACATCTAAATGGAACAGCCTGAGCGTCGAACAAATTGCTGTTTCTACTGTTCTGGCCCATGTCTCTAAATTTGATTCCCGTGCTCATCGACTAGCATTTACTACCGAAGTACCCACTAGGCATAAACTTCAGCAAGAATTGAGTGTCTTGTCCCATCTTAAGAGAAAGTCTCAAAATTCCTCTGACCAGCACGATTCTTCTCAACCTAAGAGGTTCAGACCAGGTACAATAGTATGTCACTTTTGTGGTATATCGGGACATAAATCTACAAACTGTCGCAAGAAGGCCGAGAAAACCGAACCTAACCTAACCTAACCTTTTTTTTTTGTTTTTTTTTTTCCGGGGTGGAAAATCCTCATGGATGTCCTCCGCCCTCGGGCGGGCGGAGGGGTCTGTCAGACTCTTACTGACTAAAAACCACCCCGGTGTTCCGACTCACACCTACGCCGGGGGTCGCGGGAACTTAAAAATCTTCCGCAACCCCCGACTGGTGCCGGCCCGCCGCTGCGGGCCTCCTCGGGTCAGGGGGGGGAGTGAGGTGTTTGACTCCCCCCGTGACGTCTAAGAGGGGCGCGCGTGGAACACTACGCGCCGCCACCTCGGGTCCTGATGTTTGGGGGTGACGGACGTCCCCGAGTCCGTCACCCCTGGACCCATTTAGGGGGGCTGGAAGAGGGCGTTATCCGCCCTCCGCCGACGCCCGGTGCGCCTGCTGCGGGCCGGGTGAGTGGACGAGATCTCCCTCTCCCTTTCCGCAGCCTCCTTCTGCGAGACGACTGTCTCACAGTAGGAAACCACCGCGTCCCAGGACTCCTCGCTGTCGACCATCGACTCAACGACGGCCGGCAGCGAGAGGTCACTGCCTACTTCTGAGATGAGGGCACGGCGCGGCTCCTCCCAAGCGGCACACTCTGCCAGCGTATGCCGCGCCGTGTCCTCCCGGCAGTCGACGCAGTGGTGACACCGAGCGTCCGGCTCCCTGTGTATGCGACACAGGTACTTCCCGAAGCAACCATGCCCCGAGAGCACCTGCGTCACCCGAAACGACAGGGAGCCGTGCCTCCTCCCGAGCCAGCGCTCGAGCACCGGCCGGACCGCCTCGATGATGTCGAGGCCGGCGGTAGGGCGTGAAAGCCTTTTCCGCCATTCCGCCACCAGGACCTCGCGAAGCTGAGACCGATGCAGCTCTATGTGTCGCTGCATCGGTTGCTCACCCCGCGCCCTCGCTTCCTCGCGCCACCGATACGATGACGCGAGTACTTTCGCCTCGAGGTCCCAGGGCGGGGATCCGGCCAGTGCACAAGCCGCCTCGTAGGAGATCGTGCGATACCCCCTGATGACTCTGACGGACTGAGCTCGCCCCTCAGCACCCAGTCGTACCCGATGTTCCACAGGAGCGGGCCTACAACCGAGCCCTGTGGAACACCGCACGACATGCGGCGCTGGTTTCCGCCATCACGTCCCATGTAGGTGACACACCTCTCCGACAAATAAGCCCCAACGATGTGGCGAAGGTAGGGAGGCACCCCATGGTACCGCAGTGCCTCCCGAATACAATTCCAGGGCAGGGTGTTGAAGGCGTTGGAGATGTCCAAGGACACCGCCAACATCACCCCGCCCCGGGACACCGCTTCCTCCGCCAGGACTCTAACCCGCGACACAGCGTGGATTGTGGAACGCCCATGCCGAAACCCGAACTGGCTGTCGTCCAGGTCCGGCCCCTCTCAACCTCATCATCATCATCATCATCAGCCTATAGCAGTCCACTGCTGGACATAGGCCTCTCCAATTGCACGCCATTCAGCTCGATTCTCGGCAGCTCTCATCCAGTTGCTACCAGCCACCCTGCGAAGATCGTCGCTCCACCTAGCCTGAGGGCGTCCTACCTTACGTTTTCCGATTCGCGGTCTCCACTCAAGAACACGTCTACCCCAGCGGTCATCGGTTCTACGGCTAATATGGCCGGCCCATTGCCACTTAAGCTTGCTTATTCTGTGAGCTATGTCGACAACTTTGGTTCTCTGCCGGATTACCTCATTCCGGATTCTATCTCTCAGAGATACTCCAAGCATAGCACGTTCCATAGCTCGCTGAGCGACCTTGAATTTATGGACCAGCCGTACCGTGAGTGTCCACGTTTCGGCTCCATAGGTCATCACAGGCAGGACGCACTGATTGAAGACTTTAGTCTTTAGGCTCTGCGGGATACGCGACGAGAAGACTCGACGGAGCTTCCCAAAAGCTGCCCAGCCCAGCTGAATTCTTCTGTTAGCCTCCTTCTCAAAGTTGTTCGTACCAAACTGCAGAGTTTGACCGAGGTAAACGTATTCACGAACAACTTCGAGAGCATCGCCATTAACAGCAATCGGTCCCGGACTAACGTGGTCGTTGACCATAACTTGGGTTTTGTCCAAGTTCATCCGGAGACCAATGCGTACAGAAGAATCAACCAGGCCGTCCAGCATCTGCTGTAAGTCATGCAGCGACTCAGCCATTATGACGATGTCATCTGCAAATCTCAAGTGTGAGATGTACTCGCCGTTGATGTTAATGCCGCGTCCTTCCCAGTTCAGCGTCTTAAACACATCCTCTAAAGCGTTAGAGAACAATTTCGGGGAAATAACGTCCCCTTGCCTCACACCTCGACGCAGGGGGATATGTTCAGTTTGCTGGTTCTGAGTTTGGACGGTCATTGTCGCGTTTTCATAAAGACATCTCAGCACTTGGATGTATCGCCAGTCAACTTGGCATCGCTGCATAGACTCCAAAACAGACCAGGTCTCGATAGAGTCAAAAGCCTTCTCATAGTCCACAAAAGCAAGACATAGGGGCCGATTATACTCTTCGGACTTCTGTATAATTTGCCGCACTGTGTGGATGTGGTCTATGGTGCTGTAACCTCCTCGAAACCCGGCCTGCTCCGGCGGCTGAAACTCGTCGAGTCTTCGCGCTAGACGATTCGTGACGACTCTTGAAAACAACTTATATACGTGGCTTAGGAGCGAAATGGGTCTGTAATTCTTTAAAAGGGTCTTATCACCCTTTTTAAAGAAGAGAACGACCACGCTCTTTCGCCACGCTTCTGGAGTTCTCCCAGAGAACAGGACAGAGTTGAAGAGCTCCCGAAGCTCTTTCAGTACAGGACTTCCTCCCGCTTTCAGGAGCTCAGTCGTAATGCCGTCCTCACCAGGGGCTTTTCCATTTTTAAGCTGTTTAAGAGCCGCCTCGATTTCATCTTGGCTGACTTCTGGCAGGTCTTCCGTGAAATGGCGGGTTAAGGTGGCTCTGGAATCCTCATTTTCGGGATCAGCTCGTGATGCATGCGATGCGTACAATTGGCCGTAGAAGTTTTCGACTTCCGAAAGGATCTCCGGCTTCGAAACGACGGTATCCCCACTAGATTTGGTCAACTTCGTCAGGTGGCTCCTCCCTAGTGATTGGACGAACACTTTCGACCCCCGATTTTGCTCAATCGCTTTCTCTATTGAGCGTGTATTGGAGCGTCGGAGGTCACGTCGTACCAATGTTCTAATATTTTTGTTGAGTGCCCGTTGTTCTGACGAAGTGATAGGTGGGTTTTCACGTCGTTCCGTCATAAGCTTCAGAGTCTCATCCGAAAGTTTCGACTTCTTGCCTTTACGCCGCATTTTGCAAAATCGCGTACCTTCCTCCCTGAGGACTTCCACCATTTGGTCGAGCGCCTGGTTGACGTCATCTGTGGATTCCACGGCAACAAATCGGTTCTCCAGGTCTGACTGGAACGCTTCAGATCCCAACATAGTTTGGAGCATATTTGGACGGAGCCCAGACTTCATCAAACGATTTCGCTCGAGCTTGAAGTTGATATTCAGAGAGCCTCGAACAAGTCTGTGATCACTGCCGGTATTGAACCTGTTGATCACCGAGACATCCCTGAATATATGCTTTTTATCCGTTATGATGAAGTCTATCTCATTTTTAGTCATAGTGTCGGGACTTCGCCACGTCCACTTTCTTTGGGGCTGTTTCTTAAAGAAGGAATTCATTAAGAAAAGCCCCTCCTTCTCAAGGAAGTTGACAAGCATTTGCCCCCTATGATTCCTATTGCCAAACCCGTAGGCTCCTACTACCGATTCGCTGCAATTCTGTACTCCCACTTTAGCGTTAAAATCCCCCATGAGAACGTTGTAGTGGGCCTTAGTGGTGGAATGCAAGGCCTTGGAAATATCCTCAAACATTTCCTCAACTTTGTCATCCGAGTGTGCCGAGGTCGGTGCGTAAGCTTGAATAACCTTGAGGCTATACCTCTCGGTTAGCTTCACTACGAGATATGCTACCCTGTTCGAGACACTGGAGACTTCCACAACGTTGTCACAAAGGGATTTGTTTACCAGGAACCCGACTCCGCCTTGGGATAGCTGGTCTCCCTCTCGATAATACAAAAGGTGGCCCGATTCAAGGGTTATTGTGTCCTCCCCCTGTCTTCGGACTTCACTCAGCCCAAGAATGTGCCACCTTATTTTTCCGAGCTCTTCTTCTAGCTGCACTAAGTGTTCGTCAAGCCGTAACGTGCGTCCATTATACGTCGCCAAGGTCAGTTGGGTTTGGCGGCCATTCGTAACCCGGAGATTCTTCGCACCCCCTACCTTGCCGTTACCGTGACCGCCGCCAAAATCAGGAATAGCAAAGCGGCCGGGAACTGGGGGCCGTGGTTGATTTTGGCTTGCCATTGGAGGATATGCCCATAATCGCCACGCTGGGCATGCGGGTTGGCGATCGCAGATCACAACTTCTCGCACTAGTGACGCTGCTGCCCGTCACTAGTCTGCGCCATTTAGTTGCGAAGTTTTATTTAGAAATGGTTATACCGCCATTTGTCGGTTGTCAGAGCCTCGTTTGTTATTCAGCAGGGTGCACCACGAGCAGGTGAGGTTGACTTGGGGCACTGAGATGGTAAGTGTGCCCCCTTACAACCCCTCTCAACCTAACCTAACCTTTTTTTTTTTTTTTTTTTTCCGGGGTGGAAAATCCTCATGGATGTCCTCCGCCCTGGGGCGGGCGGAGGGGTCTGTCAGACTCTTACTGACTAAAAACCACCCCGGTGTTCCGACTCACACCTACGCCGGGGGTCGCGGGAACGTAAGAATCTTCCGCAACCCCCGACTGGTGCCGGCCCGCCATCGCGGGCCTCCTCGGGTCAGGGGGGGGAGTGAGGTGTTTGACTCCCCCCGTGACGTCTAAGAGGGGCGCGCGTGGAACACTACGCGCCGCCACCTCGGGTCCTGATGTATGGGGGGCGACGGACGTCCCCGAGTCTGTCGCCCCTGGACCCATTTAGGGGGGCTGGAAGAGGGCGTTATCCGCCCTCCGCCGACGCCCGGTGCGCCTGCTGCGGGCCGGGTGAGTGGACGAGATCTCCCTCTCCCTTTCCGCAGCCTCCTTCTGCGAGACGACTGTCTCGCAGTAGGAAATCACCGCGTCCCAGGACTCCTCGCTGTCGACCATCGACTCAACGACGGCCGGCAGCGAGAGGTCACTGCCTACTTCTGAGATGAGGGCACGGCGCGGCTCCTCCCAAGCGGCACACTCTGCCAGCGTATGCCGCGCCGTGTCCTCCCGGCAGTCGACGCAGTGGTGACACCGAGCGTCCGGCTCCCTGTGTATGCGACACAGGTACTTCCCGAAGCAACCATGCCCCGAGAGCACCTGCGTCACCCGAAACGACAGGGAGGACGTATAGAATATGACAGTTAATTGATTCAGGCGTGACTTTGCGGAAATCCATTATAAAATACAATAGACGCTGATATATTTAGTAACCTATTCCGCTTGACTATTCTTCAAGAGTCATAAAAACCCTGTAAGAAATCGACACGTGTTTCACCTCTCAACGAGGCATCTTCAGGATGACGATTGACCAATTGCAAACCAGAACGCGACGTGTTACCACACCGAGCGCTGGACGCAGAGTGAATCAACCTGCCTGCGGGATGTCGCTACGTCCCCGTAAGGGGGCGTGGCGTGCGGGGTCGGGGCTTCGCCCCTTGCCCGCGGGTGCTTTACCGCGGCCCGCAACTGCGGGCCCGTCACTATGTTCGCCGTATAATGGGCTATTGGTATTATCGGACGCGTTAGTTATAACGCGTCCGTGTAAGTGGTTGCTCTGAGTGTTTCTGTAGGCGCGCCACGACGCTATGTCTATAGCGCCGTTTTCTTCACGGCATCTCGGCGGTCTGTCACCGCCAGGTGAGACCCCCAGTTTCCTGGGGGAGGCCCAGCGGGTGACGACCAGCGACGGAGATGCCGACTCGACGCTCCTACAGCGTAAAGGTGTAGTTTTCCCTCGCCCCGGTCACAGATCTAGCCGTTCGCGGTTTGAGGGAGAAACTGTAGTGTATGTATGAGCGGCTTGTAGTGTAATGTACCGCCGCTCAGTGGTTGCGTGCGTCGCGGCCCGCGTCGCGCCCGCACGCGTTATATATAGGCGTCTGTGTAGTAATGGGTGTCTGTGTTAGTTACGCAGCATGCCTATATTAACTTAGAACACGCTACGTAACGTATGTATGTGTACATTTGTGGAGTCTTATTGTGTCGAGTGACCCGCGTGTAACCTGATTGCGGGTCACTCGAGGCGTCAGTCCGGTATGGAGGGGGCAATGTCCGCGGCCAGGTCGCGCGGGAGGGGTCTAGCGTCGGGGGGGCGCGCATGCAAGGGCGCAATCTGCCTGACATGGGGCCAGGCAGACGCGTCGGCACGCGCGAACATCCCCTTCGCTAGGCGCCGCACAAACTCATCCAGGCTCTCGATCCCGAGATCCCGGTGGATGACATCGTTCCTCACGAAACGAGGGGCGTCTACGATAGTCCGCAACGCAAGGTTCTGTTGCGTGCGGAGCTGCTTGCGGTGTCCCTCGCTCGTGAGGGCGAACCACGCCGGGGCGGCGTACGTCAATATTGGGCGCACGTACAGCTTGTACACGCCCAATTTGACGCGCGCCGGGATGCGGGATGAGAGCACAGGTTTGAGCAGGTAGCGGGCGACCTTACCCTGCGCGACAATGTTACGGACATGTTGCCCCATCGTGAGCCGACGATCGATGGTGACCCCCAGGTACTTCACCCGGGGCGACCACTCGATGTCGGCTCCATGTAGTTTCAGTGGTGGTGGGAGGGGCGCGAACCCGGTGATAAGCGCCTGCGTTTTACCCACGTTAACCGAAAGCCGCCACTTCGACAGCCACTCGGGGAGTAAGTCGAGGGCGCGCTGCATTTTGACGGCCGCGTACTTCGCGTTGAGCGATGTAGTAATGTACGCGGCATCATCGGCATACAGCGCGAGCATCGAGTCTGGAGTGGCGGGGATGTCGTCGGTGTAACGTGAGTAACACGCCGGCGACACGCAGCTGCCTTGTGGCACGCCCGCGCGCACGGGGCGGGCGCTAGATAGCGCCCCGTCGACCACCACCCTGAAGGTCCTGTGGGAGAGGAAACTAGACAGCACCTTGACCACGCGGCGGGGCGCGTCGGTGGTGGACATTTTGAAAATTAGGCCCTCGTGCCACACTCGGTCGAAGGCCTTCTCCATGTCGAGGAATACTGCTACCGCGTATTCCTTTTTGTTGTGTGCGGTTGTGAGGTGGTGCAGTACCCTCAACAACTGAAGCGTCGTACTGTGTTCAGCCCGGAACCCGAACTGCTCCGGACGTGGCTCGATGTGTGGTTGGAGATGTCGCAGCAGGAGTGCTTCGAACACCTTGGAGACTGTGGGCAACAAGGTGATAGGCCGATAGCTCTCCGGCTTCAAGATATTCTTTCCCGCCTTGGGCAGCATTATGACGCGCCCTTCCTTCCATGAGGCGGGGAAGACCCCGGTGCGCAGTATCGCCGTAAACAGGCGCGCCAGTGCCGCTACTGCACGGTACGGCAAGTGGCGCAGCGCTGTGTTGGTGATACCGTCTGCACTTGGGGCCTTTCTAGGCTTTGTTTTTAGGATGGCGCGTCTAACTACGCCAGGCGAGAAGAAGATAGGGCTCTCCTCGGGAGCTATCGGCGTTGCGAAGTAGTCTCCCAGGTGTTTCTCGACTGCTGCGACATGTTCGTGCCCGCTAGTCGGGTTCGGCTGAAACTGACGCTCCAGGTGAATGGCGAAGACCTCCGCCCGGTCATCCGCCGTGTATTTAAGGGCCCCGCCGCTATCCAATAGTGGTCGCACCGGGGCTGGGGTATTCTTCAGCTGGCGGCAGAGTCTATGTACAGACGGCCAGCTGTCGACTGTAGCCTCTATACGTTCCTCCCAGCCCGCGGCGGTGTGGGCCTGTAGCTCGGCCTTGAAAGGTCAAGGCCGAGCTACAGGCCCACACCGCCGCGAGACGGTTGAGCTGTCTCTTCAACGTTGGGCATCTGAGTTGTTGCCACTGCCTGCGAAGGCGCCTCTTCACGGCGATCATAGTCGTGATATAGGCCGGCAGGGGCGGCAATAGCCCTCTCCCCTGCGGCATCGTCGTAGTCGCCGCTTCTAAGGCGCTTTGAATGCAGGCAGTGACATCGCCCGCCATCTGGTCCACGTCCGCGGAGGTGACGATAGGCCGAGTAGGCGTGGTGGTGTCTAGAATCTCTCCGAAGGCTGTCCAGTCCGTTAATCGACGTGGCGCTAGTGGTCTCAAAGAGGTCGGCATACCCGATAGGACGACGAGTACAGGTTGATGGTCCGACTGTAACTCGTCGTCTATCACTTGTTGGGTGATCTGGCAGTGTAGCCCTCGGTGGACTACGACGTCCAGCACATCAGGCATGTACCGGGCTGCGTCTGGGTAATGGGTCGGCGTCTCCGGCCCGGCCACCGAGTACCCGAAGGCTTCCGCGTCCGCGAAGAGTCGCCTTCCCCCGGTATTCGCCTGCATACTATTCCACGCCGGGTGCTTGCAGTTAAGGTCGCCAGCAAGGATAGTTGCATGTTGGGTGCTATTTACAAGCGCCCGCAACTCAGGTAGATCGAGGTGGGTCGCGGGCGGCTTGTAACATGCGTAGATGTCGACGTCCTCGCCGGCGACGTGCAACTGTACACCCAGCGCATACAGCGTGCGAAGCGACGGCAGGGGAAGCTCCTGATGGACGACTCTCCGTCTCACTAGTACCGCCAGACCACGGTAGCGGACTTGCTGAGCCGACCTCTCATCCTTCCTATAAACATGGTATCCTGGGAACCTGACCCTATCCTCAGGTCCCAGGAGCGTCTCGCTAATAAGCGCCACGTCGATGTTTTGTTCCCGAAGGAGATGGCGGAGGGGGGCGACCTTATCCCGTAGGCCGCGGGCATTCCAGTGTAACATCCTTAACGGTCTATCCATTGTACAGGGTGAGCAGAGTGGCTAGACCGTCAAGGATGACTGTCTCCACATCTTGACCCTGCCTGATGGCCTTGATGAGGTCCATCAGCAGCTGGATCGCACAGGTCGTGAAATCACTGCGGTTGTACGCTGTGGCAGTTGTCGTACTGGCTGTCTTTATGTGGGCGCCGCTAGTCTGTGACTTTGCACCTGTCGATTTAGTTTCAACATTCCGACGCGCCGTGGTGTTGGCGCTAGGTGCGGTCGCGGTCGACGCGGCGCCTGGCGTCTTTTGGGCGAACCTTTTTGGTGCCTTGACGGTCCGCTGTGCCGTCATGGCGCTAGTTGTAGGTTCGCCCGTTTTAATTGATTGCGACACGACCTGTGCGGTGTAGGCAGGGTCGGCCGTAGGGATTTCTTCTTGGATCGCAGGCGGGGGTGGGTTCTTACCCTTCCCTCCCCGCTTCTTCTTTCTTCTCCTCCGCATCGAGGAAGAGGCTTGGTGTCTCTCAGTGGGCTCGTTAGCCGCCGCCATCAGCGTCGTGGCATGAGCCTCTGATGGCACGTGGGGTCTCTCGGCGACCGCCTGTGTCCGGCGTGTGGCCGTGATGGCGACGGTCCCCGCTCGCTTGTTCCTAGTTTCTTTTAGGAACACGGGGCACTTGATGTTATTTGCGGGGTGTGGCCCCCCGCAATTTGCGCATGTGGCCGGCTCCTCCCGCGGGCGCGGACACTCCCGTGCCGCGTGCTCACCTCCGCATCGCACACAAGCGAGCGGGCGGTGACACTGGTGCGAGCTGTGTCTGAAGCGTTGGCACCGGTGGCACTGAGCAGGCCCACGCTTCCCACGCCAAGCCTCTATCTTGACACCGCGCATCATCATAAATGTGTCGGTGTCATAGATGGCTCGAACGTCCGGGGTCCTCTTAAGTATTGCGTGAAACACGCAGCCGGGTCGTCCCTGTGCGCCTTTGATGTGGCGCACATACTCCGGCTGGTATCCCAACTCCCGAAGTTCGGCCTCGATCTCCTTCGGGTCGGTATCCACGGGTAGTCCGCGGATGGCAATCTTGAGGTTTTTGTCTGCTGGTAGCGAGTACGCAAACCAGGACACCCCTGCTTCCTTCTCCAGGCCAGTTAGGTACCTCTGGATCAGCCGATACTCTTCCTCGGAGTCCGGGGTGAATCTCACCCCGGTCCCATAGGGCCGAGCATTAGGCGGCCGGCCCAGTTTCCCAGCTATGGCCCGGAAATGGGTGGCCCAGTTCGGCAGTCTCTCAGCTACCAGCGGCGGGTATTTGAGCTTCTTCCCTGGTTTCTGCTTCGTCGTCGATGCATTCGCCGACGGTGCAGGGCCGGGGGGGGCAGCGGGGGGGGCAGTGGAGGTCAGTGGGGCAGGGGAGCGTCTATGAGCACTTACCCCTGCGGTGGTGGGTGACGTCGGAGTTGTATGGCGGGCCGCGTCGGCAAAGGTTGGCGATATGGGTACCGCCCGACCCCGCGGCGCGCTATCGCGCTGTGGCCGCGGCGGGTCAGGGCAGTACCTTTTTGCCTCCTCGGACGCGGTCTCGCCCGAGCTTCTACGTCGCCGCTGTGGCTTGGGATCGAGTCGAAACTCGTACCCAAAGTCCAGCGACGGCGTTGGTGAGGCCGGCGACATAGGTGTGTCGCCGGCGGCTTCCTCTCGTCCCGCGATGGGTCGTCCCCCGGATCGCGGGGTCGTGTCTCCAGACACGTCTCCGCGACCGGAGGCGGCCGAGTCCAGAGATGTTATCGACATGCTCGACCCCACGCGTGAGGAACATGCCGATAACATCGCCGGTGAGTCGTACGCTGAGGTCCGAGGAGGTGCCGGCGAGGCGGGCACCTTAGTTGTGGTGGTTGGCGGCCGGAATTGGCCTGTACTTGCTGGTCGCTCCCGCTCAGCCTGCGACGGTCCCGCCAGCGAGAGGCGGGGACCCGGAGCGGCCGGGCGCGGGGCTTGCGGCGGCGAGACGAACCGCGGGGGTGGGGCCGCGGAGCGGGTGGGCGGCGCGCGGGTGCGCGCGGGTGGCACAGGGGCCTGCGCGGGTGGCGCGGGGTGCGCGCGCGGCGCGGCGTGCCGCGCGGCGGGCGCTGTAGGTGGGGTAGGCGCGAGGACACGCGCCAACGGGGCAGCGGCGCGCGCATACGGCGCGCGACTTTGAGTTCCAGCGGGCCCCGGGGCCTGAATAGGTACCGGGCGGAATGTAGCTGGACGGATGGGGACCGCGTGCTGTCGGCTCGTCGACGGCGTAGGCGCAACGCGCGCAGGCGCCGATGACGTCGGTGAGTCGGCTGCAACAGCGGTCTTCTTTTTCTTACTGCTTTTTAGCTTGGGCTGAGGTCCGGTCGGCGGCGCACCGGGCAACACGTCACCTAGATTAGGCAACGACGTTGCCCGGTCCAACGCCGGACGCACCTCCTCGGCCCCGGCATCGCGGCCAAGCGAGCCGCGCTTGCCGGGGTTTGGCATCGGCGGGGTTTGTGGCCCTCCGCGACCGCGACGACGCGAACGCGCCGGGCAGCCCGGGGCTGCTTCCTCTGTGTCCGCACAGGCACCGACGGTTTCCTGTGCACACACAGAGAAAACGGTTAAAATGAGTTGCGATCCGCGCGGAGATTCACCGATTTACGGAGCAGCAGTAAATACGGTGGATTCGACCACTAGGCTAATCCGAGTGAATCAAATCGCCCGACACCCCCACTTATATAGGATTGCTGCTCGGCGCTGATTGGCTAGGACCGTTATCAGTGCGATAAGCGCGATAAGGGGCGAACAATCGCAACAAAGACGACCTTGGAATACTGGTATTTAATTCGTTCAACAGTGTAACGGTCGCTGTATTATTTTTAACAATTTCTAAACTCTCTAATACTGACATTTTAAATCCTTTATCACAAGTGTGTAAAATTTTGAATGTGTTATTATTGTTTAATGAATGACCTGAATCTATTAAATGTTGAGCAAAATGAGATCTTTCTGGACAATTATTCCTATATGCTGCAGTATGTTCCTTATATCTTGTTTGGAAATTACGACCAGTCTGACCTATGTAAATACCATTACAAAGATCGCAATGTAATTTGTAAACACCAGATTTTTTATGGTTTTCTAAACGATCTTTCCCGTTACAAATCCGTCTTAAAGAATTATCTGTTTTAAATGCTACCCTAATTTCATTTCTAAACAAAGTTTTTGAAACCCTATCACTAATTGACCCTAAGTACGTCAAACTACTGTTCCTGTCAGCTTATCGTAGTTTCACTCATAGATTGATGTCAGTACCACTATCCCAAGATAATTATAACAGAGAACTAACCATTATTTATCATATAGCTGAGAGCAACGGTTACACTAGGAAAATGGTGAATGATTTGATACAAACGAAACGCCGTAACATAGTTCGTTCTCTTTTGTATCCACTACCTCCAGAAAAACCACATCAATATATAGGTAGTTTGACGTACTTAGGGTCAATTAGTGATAGGGTTTCAAAAACTTTGTTTAGAAATGAAATTAGGGTAGCATTTAAAACAGATAATTCTTTAAGACGGATTTGTAACGGGAAAGATCGTTTAGAAAACCATAAAAAATCTGGTGTTTACAAATTACATTGCGATCTTTGTAATGGTATTTACATAGGTCAGACTGGTCGTAATTTCCAAACAAGATATAAGGAACATATTGCAGCATATAGGAATAATTGTCCAGAAAGATCTCATTTTGCTCAACATTTAATAGATTCAGGTCATTCATTAAACAATAATAACACATTCAAAATTTTACACACTTGTGATAAAGGATTTAAAATGTCAGTATTAGAGAGTTTAGAAATTGTTAAAAATAATACAGCGACCGTTACACTGTTGAACGAATTAAATACCAGTATTCCAAGGTCGCCTTTGTTGCGATTGTTCGCCCCTTATCGCGCTTATCGCACTGATAACGGTCCTAGCCAATCAGCGCCGAGCAGCAATCCTATATAAGTGGGGGTGTCGGGCGATTTAATTCACGGTCCATTGACGCGCGCCAGTGGCAGCGGTCGGACGTGTGCGCAGTGCGGTACGAGTGCTCTCCCGATTCCGGAACCAAGCGTTCCTGAATATCAAGACTTCATAGTGTTATACCTTGTTATTTATAGTAAAATATTATATATATTTTATTATTTATAGCAAAATTATAACGACTATCTTCAGCTACTTGCTGTGTGCCTTTTTCAAGGCACAGCTTGTAAAGGTTTCGATAACAGTTACCCGTCATACAAACGTACGTCGTGTTGTTGGCCCCTTCTGGGTAAAACCTCAGTTTCGTGGTCCTCGGTGGATACCTATACGGTGCCAACGAAGCCGAGGGGGTGTTGACCCAAACGCACCCGCCGATCCCCTTCAGGGTGAGGCAGAAAGTCTGACGGGTCCCAGTGTTCGGCCTTGGGGGGTCTCCTAGTCGGCATTGGTGACAGTTTTCCTTTCACAGCAACACACCTGTTGTGGTCGGGTGTGTCTACCCCGACACAACAGACCCTGTTAGGACCCCGTTGCACCAATAAGATAGGCAACGGGCAAAAGCAAGCTTAGGGCTCACCTTAGGTACTCAACCTCCCTGTCTATACCCGACAGGGAGGGTTTACACATCCCCGGGCATTCCTCCCGGGGAGATAGAGTTAGGTTTTATATGTTAGGAGAAATAGTTTAATAGATAGACTTTGAGATGGATCCCTTAGTAGGGAAACTATTCTCAATAATCCTTAGGCTATTAGCCAAGCCCACTGAGGTCAAATTGGCCGCAATCAAAAGGGAAATAGATGAGTTAGCGCCGCTACTCAACCGTAATCCCAGTCCCTCTAACATCGCTGATTTCAGCGATGTCATTCCCCAGTCCCAGTCCCTTCCGATTATTGAACTGGAGGACCCTTTTGTCCGCTCCCCTAGCCCGGCCTTCAGCCCAGCCTTCAGCCCCGCGGTGTCTATGGACACTACCGAACCGGCCGTTTCTTCAAAACGCGCCGCGACTCCCTATCAATACGCCTCTGACACTGAGAATGCCTCTCCTGCTTCCTCTTCTTCCCATTCCGAAGACGACGGGTTTACCCCAGTCACAGGAAAGGGAAACAAGAGGAAGAAGAAGAGACAAGCTTCTAGTCAAGCGAATAAAGTCATCGCCGTCGATGACGTAATTTCCCCCACCCCTACCCCCGTAGCACAAGTAGCCGGTACCGCGCCTAGTAGCGCTACCGTAGCTAATCAAATTTCCCCCTCCACCTCCCGCGCCGCGACCGTTGCACAAGTCGCTACCCCAGTGCCATCCGCTTCGAGCTCTAAGAAGCTCCCTCCCCCACCCCCCGTGTTCATTCAGGACAAGGGGAAGTGGACCGAAGTGTCCAAGTGGTGTGTTGACAAAAAGATCGACTTCACCAATGCCCGCTCTACCCTACAGGGTATTAAAATTCTAGTTCCGACCGCGAACGACTATCGCGAGCTCACTAAGCTCCTGAGAGCAAGAGGTGTGTCATTCCACACCTTCTCGCTCCCAGAAGACAAACAGACTAGGGTCGTAATAAAACGAATCCCTAAGGAAATCCCCGCCGCCGATATTAAAGCCGACCTTCAGTCGCAAAATATCCCCGTGGATGAAGTCCACCGTATGCACCGCTCGCGTGGCGGTGAAGCATTCGACATGGTTCTTGTCGTCTGCTCTCCCGTTCAGGGGCATCACCCCATATTCAATTTAAAATCCCTATGCAACTTAGTCGGTTTTTCCATTGAAAAACCAAAAAAGAACGGTAACATCGGACAATGTCACCGTTGTCAACTATACGGGCATTCGCAGAAGCATTGCCATGCGAAACCCAGGTGCGTAAAGTGCCTCGGCGAGCACGGCAATGCCGACTGCCCCCGTCCTAAAGACCGCGCTCTATGTCTCAGCCCTCCCAGCTGTGTACTATGCGGACAAGAGGGTCATCCGGCCAATTACCGTGGCTGCTCGAAGGCCCCTAAGTCTAGTTCTCCCAAGCTCATAAAGCGTGCTGACAATCGCCAGCAAAGGGAATGCCCCACTGCCCCGTCTTCTCAAATCCCCCAGAGGCTTAGCCCTCAGAGACCTAGCCCGTGGAATAAGCTCCACCATCACGAGGTCTTCCCGGCCTTGGCTACCGCAAAGCCACCCGCCCCTCACACCCCTCTCTATTCCCTCATGGATCCGCGTATCCGTGCCCACCCTCCAGCGCACCTAGCGCCCCCCGCGCACTATGCGCCCCCCGCGCACTATGCGCCCCCCTCCCCCTCCCACCCCGCGCCCTCTGCGCCCCCCGCAAAACGCGCACCCGCTCCCGTAGCACAGCGCCCCACCCCCACTCCCGTGGCTTCCCAAAGTAAACCACCCTCCGACCCATTCAACGTGATCTCTTCCACGTTTATGATATTCCATTCCCCTCGCGCTATTCGTATGGCCGCTGAAATTCAGCATGCCAGAGATAGGTGTGATTTTGACCAGGTCAGACTGGTCTATAACGCGTACCCGGACATTACGCAAGCCCTAAAATCTATCGCTAACGGTACCTATAATGGATAAAGCCATCAACGATAGACTTAAACCCCGATCCCTCAGAATAGGCATCTTCAATGCAAATGGCATAAAAAGTCAACGAGACGAGGTTGCTCTTTTTCTCCGCGACCACAAGATTGATATTCTCCTGATACAGGAATCCTTCTTAAAACCCAGCCACCGTATGCCCTCCATAGCCAACTATCGTTTAGTCCGTAACGATAGAACGCATTGTCACGGTGGTGGCACCCTCATTTATTATAAAAAGGAGCTGTATTGCATCCCTATGGACCCTCCTACCCTCTCTCGTTTAGAAGTTTCTATGTGCCGTCTAGGCATGACAGGTCACGAACCGATCACTTTAGTATCGGCGTACATCCCTCCCTCTTCTTCGGAGGACTTTCAGTCCCTCTCGAATGATATCATTATCCTTCTCAGCTTGAGTAACTCCGCTATCATAGCGGGGGACTTCAATGCTAAACATCCCTCGTGGAATAGTACCACAACCTCCACCAGTGGGCGACACTTGTTCGACCTCTCAAACTCCCTGACCTTTGACGTCGTCGCCCCGATGACTCCCACCCATTACCCGCATAATCCTAACCATACCCCCGACGTACTAGACTTGGCGCTCCTTAAGAACGTCAATCTACGATTAGATTCGATAGATACGGTAGACGAGCTTAACTCGGACCACCGTCCCATAATACTAGCTCAGGCCCCCCGCATAGGTCTCTCTGACCCCTCCCATCCGAACCTTGCCACCAAGAGGGTCACGGACTGGAAGAAAGTAAGCGAAAAGCTGAAATCCAACACGTCCCCCCAATTGGACGCTATCCCAGATAAATTTGACTCTACCGCGGACACGACGGCCGCGATCGACTCACTTACGGATCACGTACAGTCTGTGATGAACGAATGTTCTAAAGAGGTCCCAGCCGAGGATGACCGACGCTGGCGCCTCCCGCAGGATGTACGTGATCTGATAACGGAGAAGAACGCGGCCACTCGTGCCTACAGCAACTTTCCCTGTTCCGCAAACAAGGCCCATATGCGCTATTTACAGAGATCTGTAAAGAAACGTGTATCGGAGCTGCGTAACACGGACTGGGATAAGATGTTGAGCGAACTCGAGCCAACCCATCTAGCTTTCTGGCAACTCACCAGAAAGCTTAGATCAGATCAAGCCGCGATTATGCCCCCCCTAGTTCGCCCCGATAAGTCCATCGCATTCGAGGACCAAGAAAAAGCAGAGTGCCTAGCCGACAGTCTAGAAGCTCAATGCTCTCCCAGCTTCCTACCAGTAGACCAAGCTCACCTCGATGAGGTGGACGCTGAAGTCGAACGTAGAGCTTCCCTACCACCCGTAGAAGACCCCGATGATCCCCTGCCCCCCGTCGCACCTGACGAGGTGCACGAGATCATCAAAGGTCTTAAAACTCGTAAAGCCCCCGGTTCGGATGGAATCACCAATAAGGTAGTTTAACTGTTCCCAGCCCACCTCATTATGCTACTGACCACCATCTTCAATGGTGCTCTAAGCAATAACATCTTTCCACAAGCATGGAAAGAAGCCACTGTCATCGGTATCCCGAAGCCCGGCAAACCCAAGTCGGTGCCTTCGAGTTACCGTCCCATCAGTTTGCTCAAGGTTCTTGGCAAAATCTATGAGAGGCTTATTTATAAGCGTATCAGAGATTACGCAGAGACTAAGGGCCTCATCCCCCAAGAGCAGTTCGGTTTCCGAACTCAGCACAGTAGCGTGCATCAGGTACACCGGATCATATAATACACAAGCGCCGGCTTCCAGCGCGGTAATATGACCGGTGCAATATTTTTCGATATCGCGAAAGCATTCGACAAAGTCTGGCACAACGGCTTGATATACAAGCTATATCAACTCGGTGTGCCGGATCGTCTAGTACTCATAGTACGGGACTTTTTGTCGAACCGCACATTCCGCTATCGTATCGAAGGAGCATTATCCTCCCCCCGACCCATCCGTGCGGGCGTCCCTCAGGGCTCCGTAATCTCCCCACTGATTTTCACGCTTTTCACGAGCGATATCCCAAAGAGTAGTAAGGCGCAGTTGGCTCTGTTCGCAGACGATACGGCCATCTACTACAAGGGAATTAGTAATGACAACATACGAATCACACTCCAGCGTGCAGTCAATAATCTTGGCGCCTGGTTTAAAAAGTGGCGTATTGAAGTCAACCCCGATAAGAGTCAGGCGGTATTCTTTCAAAAATACCGCAGGAATAACCCATCCCCCCCCCCCCACCAATCACGATGTTCGGCAAGCCGATCCCTTGGGAGAAGCAAGCTAAATATCTTGGTGTAACATTAGACCGTTTCCTCACTTTTCGAGAACACATTAAGGAGGTGCGTTCGCGCGCCGCCTTCGCTCTAGGTAGGCTCCACTCGGTTCTGAATGCACGTAGCAAATTTTCACTCAAGTGCAAATTGCGTACGTACACGGCGTGCATTCGCCCCATCATGACCTATGCGGGCTCGGTCTTTGCTCAGGCCAAACCCAACCAAATCCATAGGATGCAAACGCTCCAAAACCGATTCCTTAGAAAAGCCACGGGTGCCCCCTGGTATGTTCGTAACGAGATCCTACATCTCGATCTAAAGGTGCCTACTATCCGTCAATTTCTTAAACGCCTTACAAAGCGCTATTTCGACTCTGCAGTCAAGCATCGCAACCCTCTGGTTGTCGAAGCTTCCACCTATGTCCCCTCTAATATTAGTATCGTTCGCCGTCCCAGGCATGTCCTATCCGAACCTGATGACCCCACCACCCTCCTCCAGGAGAGCAGTAGGGAGACCAGCACATTACAGAGACACAAAAACAGACGCCTACCGTCATTCCGACCTCGCCGTCGAGGTCCAGCACGACCAACGCGATCCCGATTAAATTCGTCCCCCCGTCCCTTGTCTGATGATGTGCCAGCCCGCGCCGAAGCTGAGCACGTAGCTTTAAATTCCCCGATTAATAATAATGATGATCCGATATTGATCCAGCCTGTCCCTTCTTGCTGTCCTCCCGTCAGTGACGCCCTAAGCCGAGGTTCGTACCCCACAGGGGGTGCCCTTAGCGAGCGTTCACTTAGTTTAATCTAGAATAGTTTATATGCCCCTGGCTGGAGGCCCTGAGTATAGTAGCTTAAGGCAGCCACAGGAAAGTCCGGTTAAGCAGTACGATCTTCTCTAAGATCAATTGCGAGATGCCATAGTTAAAAAAAAAAAAAAAAAAAAAAAAAAAAGATTTGATTCACTCTGCGTCCATGCCTCATGTCATGTCCATGCATCTCCTGCGTCTCGGTGTGGATACACGTCGCGTTCTGGTTTGCAATTGGTCAATCGTCATCCTGAAGATGCCTCGTTGAGAGGTGAAACACGTGTCGATTTCTTACAGGGTATTTATGACTCTTGAAGAATAGTCAAGCGGAATAGGTTACTAAATATATCAGCGTCTATTGTATTTTATAATGGATTTCCGCAAAGTCACGCTTGAATCAATTAACTATACTGGTAGTCGGTCTTCGAGCAGCCAACCATCCGTGAAGCGAGTTGAAGCTTGTGATGTACGACCTACCACGGGTGTTCTACACCAATCTGGTGAGTCGCTTGCATTTTGTTATGACTCTGGGGCTGAATGTTCTCTTATTGCTGAAACATTTGCTGAAAAATTGTCTGGCAAACGTATTTCTTGTATGGTCAATATAATGGGAATAGGAAATTCTAACATAATATGTACCGAACAAATTCTAAGTGAAGTAGAAATAGATGGTTATCATTTAGAGATACTCTTTCATGTGATACCAGATGCTTATATAAGTCATAGTATTATGATAGGCCGTGAGATATTAAAATTAGGTTTTGCCGTTAATATGACTGAAACAAGTCTTACCATTACAAAAATTAAGATTATTGATCAATGCTCTATTCCTGAGACTCTGAATTTGCATGATATTGATACTGATATTCCATCCGAATATAAACCACAATTGATTGAACTCCTTCAAAAATATTCTCATGCTTTTGTAAAGGGATTACCATGTTATCGAGTCACATCAGGTGAACTTAAAATACGCCTCATTGATCCACATAAGACGGTCCATCGCCGCCCGTACAGACTTACGCCTGACGAAAGACAGTTGGTTCGTTCCAAAATTAGTGATCTGATAGATGCTCAAATAGTTAGACCTAGTTGCTCTCCGTTTGCAAGTCCTATTTTATTGATAAAGAAACGCGATGGATCTGATCGAATGTGCGTAGACTACCGTGAGCTCAATAGTAATACTGTAGCAGATAGGTTTCCACTACCCCTCATAGCTGACCAAATCGCAAGATTATGCGGTGCTAACTTTTACACTTGTCTTGATTGTACTTCTGGGTTTCATCAGATACCTATTCACCCTGATATAACACCCGATGGCCAATTTGAATATTTGGCTATGCCATTCGGTTTACGAAATGCTCCTAGTGTTTTCTAGGATTTTCTTTAAATCTTGGCAAATGCTCTTTCTTAAAGCGTAGAGTAGAATATCTTGGGTACGAAATAACTTCTGGGGAACTTCGCCCAAATCCTCGAAAAATAGAAGCTTTAATTAACTTAAAGTCTCCCAAAACAATTCATCAATTGAGGCAGTTCATCGGTCTTGCATCGTATTTTAGAAAATTTGTGGAGAACTTTTCACAAATTATGAAACCTTTGTTCTTCTTAACTACTAGTAAACAGACTTTTAAGTGGACTAATGAACATGAGACAATTAGACAAAAAGTAATTTCAATTCTTACTAATGAACCAGTTTTAATGATTTATAACCCTGCTGATGGTTACGGTGCCATTCTTTTTCAAAAGGTTGAAAAAAAAATGCATGTTGTAGAATATTATAGTAAAAGAACGACTGCAACTGAAAGTAAATATCATTCCTATGAATTGGAAACTTTGGCTGTTGTTAACGCAGTTAAGCATTTTCACCATTATCTGCAAGGACATAAATTTACCGTTGTAACTGACTGCAATTCCCTTAAAGCTTCGCGCAGTAAGGCTGATCTAACTCCCCGAGTACATAGATGGTGGGCTTTCCTGCAGGCTTATGATTTTGACATTATGTATAGAGAAGGTAGATATATGAACCACGTAGACTTTCTTTCAAGAAACCCCCTTCCACAATCAATCAACAAAGCAGAACAAAAACTGTCACCCGGCTTCCTGCCGTGCTAAAGTAAATTTATTGGGTATATATAAATAGGGAAAGAACCAATTAAACCATTACCTTTTTTACAAAGTTTATTGTAATTATATAACACAGGTTTACAAAAATTGTGGCAAGCCACTAAAACACTAGAACTTTCCCAACCTTTAACCTGGTATTAGCCTCTAACACACCCCGTCTCCGTAACAAGGTGTGTTAGGAGAAATACAAGCATGAGATTAAATATCAACAAGCTCAAGGTCGCTTGTGAGGATCCGTGAGATGAACGCTTAACAACTTCTAGCTCAATCGAATAATAAGTGACCTTAAATATGGTTGTGCTCATAAGAGGAATTATAACATTTGGGGCAAAGCACCCTGAGACACAACCTAACACATGAAATTTAGAACAACTGGTTTATAACCTAGTTTACTACACATAGGCCTAAATCACTTGGAAATGGTCACCTGGGTATCACTCTCAAAGGGTCTACTACAAACTTGCAGGTGTTAACTGTCCCTCTGTTCACGACGGACTCTCAGTTGACGTCAGTTGACGGAATCAAGTCCCTTGGCATGGAACCACAGAGAAAACTCTGGGTTCCCACGTACACGCGGCCTACGGGATCCGTAAGGAAAACGATGACGCTAATCGTTACCTGGAGCGGCGACACTTTCCTGGACGAGCTACCGGATGGTAAGGCCTTCCAATATACGGGGATGGCCACACTGCCAGCACTCGTAGGATCTAACCTCAAAACTGCCAAAGCCCGGGTCAACCCAGCACACTGCCCGCCACTAGTCGGGACTAACTGCTATTTCACCAGACCACGGGACGGCACCAGGGCGTCACGTCCTTCACGTTCGCATCAGTTCAGGCTAGCATAAAAAGCCAGACAGGTTCGGCTGTTAAAACTCCATCATTGCGTAGCGTCACCAGGATCGGGAAGGAACACCCTTCTCGTCACACACGCAGGACCAAAGCCCTGACTCCTCGATATCGACCTTCGAGAAAGTTCTCTCCACAGACTAAAAACAGAATTCTTTGACAAGTGACAATCCACTTTCGAAATTCTATCATAAGAATTAAATTTAATTTATTGGACATTGCATGACTATAAAATTTGGGTGATTACATCTGAATGTTAATAAATTTTAATTCCTTAATTAACATCTAATTAATTATCGAAACCCAAAAACAACGCTCTGTCTCCAGTATTGAGAAACTCTGGAGCTACCTAGCTCCACCGCTAGATGTCGCCTAAGATGTCAATTTGCAACGTCACAAAACGCGTTGATATTACTACTCTGTCTAATAGTTGGCTTTTAGCTGAACAACAACGTGATTGTGAAATTTTAGCAATCGTTTCCAATCTAAAAAATAACTCTCTACCCTCTGATGTTGCACAAAGTTATGAATTACGATCGGGAACTTTGTACCGTAAAATACAACGCAATGGGCAAACTCGTTGTTTACCTATTGTCCCAAGAGCTTTTAGATGGTCTGTTATAAACCATATCCATGAAGCTATTATGCATTAGGTTGGGATAAAACTCTTGAAAAAGTTTATGAGCATTACTGGTTTGATAAAATGGCTAGATATGTTAGAAAATTCGTAGATAACTGTATCACGTGTAAAGTATCTAAATCTAATTCGGGTAAAATTCAAGCCGAGTTACACCCTATACCTAAAGTCAGTATACCCTGGCACACAGTGCATGTAGATGTTACAGGAAAACTTAGTGGAAAGAGTGATATTAAGGAATACATCATTGTTATAATTGATTCTTTTACAAAGTATGTTTTACTGTACCATACCACCCAAATTGATGCATCAAGTTGCATTAAAGCTCTTAAGTCTAGTGTCTCTTTATTTGGAGCGCCCTCTCGGGTTATAGCTGACCAAGGTCGTTGTTTTCCTAGCAAAAACTTTAAAGATTTTTGTGATTCCCGTAATATTGCTTTGCATTTAATAGCTACCGGTGCAAGTAGGGCTAACGGTCAGGTTGAACGCATAATGAGAACATTAAAAAGTATGCTTACCGCCGTTGAAACAAGTGAGCGATCATGGCAAGATGCCATTGAAGATGTTCAAATTGCTCTTAATTGCACAATTAATCGGATTACTAAAGCTAGTCCTTTAGACTTATTGATTGGACGAGTTGCTAGACCTTTAGGTTTGGTGACTGTTGATAGTGAGGAGATAGAAGTAAATCTGTCTCGTGTAAGAGAGCAAGCAGCCCTAGGTATAACTAAAAGCGCCGAATATGATAAAATCAGATATGATAAGACTAAAGCTATTTTGAAAAAGTTTCAAGTTGGAGACTTTGTACTTATTGCTAATGAGGAACGAAACCAAACTAAATTAGATCCTAAATTTAAAGGTCCCTATAAAGTTTTAGAACTGTTAGATGGTGATAGATATTTGTTAAAATCTTTAAGTTGCAATAGAACTTTCAAATATGCCCATGATCGTGTACGAAAAATGCCTGAATGTCCAGTCACTGTTAGTGATGATGTCAATGTTGACACTGATGATGATGATAATAATTCATCTGCTGCTGACATATTATAGCTGAATTGGCAAGATTGTTGATCTTGACGCTTGATTGGATGTCTATGTTGACTCCTGGATTTGGATGTTGAACTTGACGCTTATGCGGGTTGTCTATGTTGACGCCTATGCGGGTTGTCTATTCGACTACAAATTACTTGTCGAATCCCATGGTGTGATTTCGGCTGGGAGACTATGTCTCTACTTTAGTTGAGCTATGTATTGTCTGTAACAGTATGGTTATTGATTTAATTTTGACTAATTCAGGATTTTTCTCTACAACCTACCATTTGTTAGGCTTTTGTTTGTCAGAAAAGCCGATCGATATTCACAAAAAAAAAAAAATTGTTTTCAGAATCACACGAGGTCGTGTAGAACGTCAGTTCTGGCCGTGTCGGAGTTGGTTGTCAAATACAATTGTGGGTAGTCAACATAAATTGTTATGGTTTGTTTTTCTTATTATTTAAGTAATTTTTAGTATCAATTGTGGTCCAATAAATCGAAACATAATTAATTAGAATACTTGGTGTACGCACTAATTGATTTTTGGCAACTTATTTCGATAATTGTAACCGTAATTTTGTTCAAAACAATTGATGGCATATTTCTTTATTTTGAAAACTATTTACTTTGTGAATTCACCATTATTTATTTACGACAATTATTCTTGTATTATTTGATAGCTTTGTAATGTAAATCTTATTAGATTTAGCACATTTTAGTGTTTTGTATCAAGTAAACACGATGACGTACTTCCGTGCGCCATCGGACAGAGTTGTCGTGGAGGGATTGCAAGGTGGGGACATCGTCCTATAAAAGAGCGTGCACTCCGTTTGCAAATCAGTCGGTCTTCGGATTCGACTCATTATAGAGCTCCCCTGCTCCCGACAAAACTGTCGGTTTACCTGGTACAGCGCTGCTGTATAGGTTTGCTTATAGCGAGCGATACACTTTGTTGGGTGGCTTGGCCACTGTACGAACTGTGACCCTAGTGGTCTGTTCGTTTTTACTGTGTACCTACTGTGTACGTACTGTATACGTATTTTATACGTACTGTACACCTACTGTACACCTACTGTACACCTACTGTACACCTACTGTATACCTACTGTATAGCTACTGTGTAGCTACTGTGTACGTACTGTATACCTACTGTGTACTACCATCACTACTAATTACTGTTTATATTGTGTATTGTGTGTGTGTATCGACTGTAAATAAACTCTGTAATTCTGTATACAGTCTTGTTTTTCCCTATAAAATGGGAACTCCAAACCCTGACGATATACCTCTCGGCACTCCTGATCCTACAAATCTATAAAATCAGTAAAACAAGTAATAGAATAAAATAAAACAACGTGAAACAGGAAAAGAGAACCTGTGCGATGCCAAAAAGGCTCCTATCTCAGCATAATGCTACGGTATTTGAGAAATAGTAAACAAATACCGCAGCGCTGATATTCTGATAGGGTCCACTGTGATGCCACGGACACATCTACGGACATAAAATGAATAATAAGAATAAGATAATAAAATAAGAATAATATAATAGATAATAGAATATACAATAAAAAATAATAATATAATAAACACAAAGTAAAACTATGAAAACCGATAAACTAAATATTACGGTCGACCCACACCCGCTCCAGCATCGCTTGTCTATGCTACAAACTAGTCTATGACAAACGCGAGCGCAGGCGATGCAATGATGTAATGTAATGAGTGTAATGGCTGTCAATAAATATATTTGGGATTGGGATTGAACAAGTACAGGACATTGATCTGTGATAATAATTAAGTATTTTTATCATACAATGAACGTTCAAAAGAATAAATAATACTTCAGAGTCGAGATGTCAATCACCCTCACCGCAATAACCATGAATAAACACTGATAGAAGCCACACTTCGCTACGGTCACCAATATTAACTGCGTGCAGTCCCAGGGTGAGTTTAGTGACTGTTTTCTTTTTGTAATTGTAGTAAGTGTTGTTTATATTTATTTCTAAAAGTGCCAACTGTTTTTATAGCACAAAAAGGTGGTGGTAAGTCGTTCCAGCAGCGGGAGGCAGCGAATTTGAAGCAGCCACGAAATGCAGCAGTTCTGTGCGATGAGGCTAACATGAGGTATGAAGATGCTCTAGTTTTAATTTTATTGACATCGCGCGACCAAGACAGTTTTTTATAAAGATAGTCTGGTTTCTTTGAGAGAATAGTGCCAAAGAGTAGGGTAGCCAGGTGAAGCTTTCTGCGTGCTGACATTCTCATCAAATTACCCTTATTCAAAAATGGAGTGATGTGAGAGCGTGGTGGGACATTGTAGCAGAATCTTGCACAAGCATTCTGCACCCGCTGGATCAGTTTTTCGCTTCTACCGAGAATGCACATAGTGTCAGCGTAATTCAGCTTGGATAGAACAAGTGACTCACATAGCATGACACGCATATCCACACTTATGTATGAACGGACACGATACAAGAGCTTGAGTCGGTAGAAGCAGTTGCGCACAGCCTCAAGAATGTGAGTTTCAAAGTGCAGCTGCTCGTCAAACACTACCCCAAGATTACGAGCTTCCAAAACCCTCTCCACCCCACAACCATCAATTTTAAGGTCCAAGTTGCATGCAAGCATTTTGTTCAGGAAATCCCTAGATCCCATCACAATATACTTGGACTTACTTGGATTCAGGACTAAGGAGTTTCTTCTGGACCAAGCCGAGATCCTCTCCAAGTCTTCCATTTATTCTGTTTACAGTTTCAGTGGCATCCTGGGAGCGGAAGGAGAGGTATAACTGTAGATCATCGGCATAAAGGTGGAACTTTGTGTTAATCAAACAATTGGTAAAGTCAGCACTGTACAGAATAAAGAGAAGCGGGCCTAAGATCGATCCCTGCGGTACGCCCCTGTCCACTGTCGCTTTTCACCTGGACAAACTGTGAGCGATTATTGAGGTAACTCTCAAACCACTTAACGGTTTCGACGTCACAGCCATAATAAGACAGCTTGGAAAGAAGAAGTGAAGTGTTAATAGAGTCAAAGGCACGCGAAAAATCTAGTAAGACAAGAAGGGTCCCCATACCCTGATCTCTGGCTTCAAGAATGTTACCGACTACATCTAGGAGAGCTGTCGCTGTGCTGTGGGCCCTGCGAAATCCTGATTGAGCTAGCGGCAAAATGCTGTGTTGCTCAAGATATGCCCTGAGTTGGTCAGAAACAACCCTTTCCAGAATCTTGGACAGACATAGCAGTAGACTTATCGGACGGAGGTCTTTCACACTAGTGGGGTTAGGTACTTTAGGGATTGGTCTCACTATTGCCATTTTCCACAGATCAGGGAAAGAAAAAGTGACTATGGATCTGTTGATTACAGCCGTAATAACTGCAAGGGTTCGAGGAAGTGTCAACATCAGCATCTCCAGAGAAATATGGTCAGAGCCCTGCAGATTTGAGACTGCGCAATATCCTCAGCACCACATCCTGCTGAACCAGTTCAAGCTGGAAATGACTGTTACCGTGTCTACGGCGCTCAAAATAACTTAAATCAGCAGTTGTGACTTGACCACTACCAGGTACATCCAAAAAGTGTTGATTGATTGATTCCGGGTTGTTACAGAAATGTGGGAGACTGTGCTCTGGTTTTTTTGAGGTGGCTATAGTTGATTTAATGTGACTCCATAACTTCTTAGGTTGTTTAATATTGTTATTAATGTATTTCTTAAAATATGCGCACTTCTTACTATCTAAAGCAGCTCTAACAATGTATTTTAGCTCTTTGTAGGCTTTAATATGATGTTCGGATTTTGTGTTTCTAGACTTCAAGTGACACTTGTCACGCAGCCTCATCATTTCCCTAACAGTGTCAGTTATCCAGGGATAAGACTTTTCTTTAATTAAGACTTTTTTAAGAGGTGCATGCAAATCAAATAGTGTCAAAATGTATTGATTAAACATTGCAACCATGGAGTTCACATCTTCCAGACTTTCAATATGTTCCCAGTCCATTTTATTTAAGTCGTCATTAAAAAATTCGGGGAGGATGTTTTTAAGTGGCCTATAGGTAATCCAACGAGGAGATGGCTTCTCTACTTTAAAATTTAATTCAACAGAGATAATTGCGTGGTGACCGAGCTCCGGAATGTGTGATACAGAGACCCCACACACACGGGCATCAGTGCACACAACATCAATAAGTGTCTCACTATGGTCTGTAAAATGGGTAGGCTCAGTAACAATCTGCTTTAGCTTGGAGCATAGTAAAAAATTGTTAAGTAGCTTTGTTTTATTTTATTGCTACATGTAGGATAATTTTTTAAATAGTTAATATAACATATGAACATGCCGAAACCGGTTTACTAACCTACTGAGATGCGCGCGCGTAGCCGCCGTGAGAAAAACAAAATAACATAACATAATATCACGCCTGCTTCCCCGGAGGGTCGGGCATTATGAACACAAAAAATTATAACTATAGGAATAGGACCATGACACAGTTGCACCATAAAATAATAAAATATGTGTCATCGGTATGTTAAAAACTAAAAGTAAAAAGTAGAATAAATTGAAACAAAAACAGCAGGAATGAAAAGAAATAAAGGTAACAGTAAAATAAACATATTTAGGCCTTGTGGCTGTCGGTAACCGGTACAGGTACGGGTACAAAGATGCGCTGTACATCAGCCTCGCAGCGGATTTGGGAAGTGGCGTCCCCGGGTTTGTATCGGGCAAGTATACGGCCTCGTTTGCACCATACAAATTGCCAACCGAGCCGGCCTCCCGCGCCATCCGAAACAACTCACGATTCTGCCTAGTAAGGCGTTCGTTGACGTAGAAACGCGCTGGCAGACCGGGCATATCGAGATCAGCAGGTCATGCCACGTCGTACTCGTGCGGCCTGCAACATCTCGTCGCGCAGATCGTGGGGCGCGAGGCGGACGACGAGGAAACGCGGGCGGGACTCCACCGGCGCTGGCTGCTTAGCATTTATGCGTCTGCCTCCAACGCGGTCGGCACTCACAATATCGCGCGCCTCGATTTTTAGGCCCATCTATGACGCCACTAGCATAGCCGTATGTATGGGGATTTCACCACTCGGTTCTGGCAAGTTTGAGATTTGAATATCAGTGGCCAGCAGTTCCTGATCACGGTCATTCAAATCGTTTCGTAATTGGGCAATTAATTTATGCACATCCGGCGAGACTTGGGGTTGAACCAATTTTTGGTTCTCGATAACGGCCACTCTCTCCTCCAACCTACTCATACGGTCATTAGTGGAATTTAAAGAGGGTCTCAGGTCGGCGAGATCATTACGCAGTAATTGGAATTCACTCCGCACAGTGTTAATAAACTCTTCCTTAAATTTACTCAGGTCGGTAGTGATGTCCTGAGTGAGCTCATATGTGGCATCCAAAGCGGTAGTATTTGTTGGACTAGTTTCCATCAGATTTACCATGCTGTCATTCAGTGGTGCCACTGCCTGGCCTCTCACTGGCGTATCGGCCCAGTTGTCCCGCACAAGGTTCTTGTTACACTCCGGGCAGTGCCATGGGATGGTAATAGGCCTTTCCCGTGTATTCCAACGCACTGCCGATGGTACCAAGATCGGCAGATGTCGCATTTGGCCGCATCCGGCGCCGCAAGAAATTTACCGCAGGTGTGGTGCCTGCGGTAAATTTCTTACTTTTGAAATTGATCTGTCGTTTGCGCAATCGGTCCACAAAACTGTTCACTTAGGAATCAATAGACGGCGCTGTAAATGTGTTATGGTAGTATCACAGTATTGTAGCAAGCTGTGCGCGTGATACCAATCGATCCACAAAATGGTTCACACAGGAATCAATAGATGGCGCTGTTTTCAGTTAATGCGTTTATGGCAGTTTTTACGGTGTTCTAGCAAGGTGCGACACCATAAGACGAAACACAACATCACCGTAAGGCTGCACACGCACTGAAAGTTGGTGACACAGTATTTTCAGTAGTTATGTAGAAAAGACTGTTATTAATTGTTCGTATAGGGTAGAAAAATACCAGTACCCAAAAGGAATACGCTTATTATTGTTTTTTTGGGATCCTGCCGTTTTGCCGAAAAGATTTTGCCCAAATTTCACTACCCAAACAAATTTTAGCAACCTTTTTTTATACCAATGCAATGTTTGGAATGATTTTAGTACGCACATTTTCATTTGGTCAAATTTTTACTTGGCAGAATATTATCAAGGATAATGTCATTTAGGCATTTGGTCTTTAATCAAATGATTTATTACAGCAAACAATCTTTAGATAATAAACGTTTGGTCAAATGATTTGTTAGGTTAGGTTAGATTAAAACTGTGACCTACTACGCGCGAGCCGAGCGAGCGAAGCGAGCGGTGCCGCGGCAGCGGCCGGCGAGTGCCAGAAACGACTAGATTATATAGAAAAAAAACAGGCTACCCGAAACTGACGACACTAAACTTTTGGCAAATTTTATTTTGCACCAACTGAAATATTTGACTACATAAAAATTGGTAAAAGTACTATTTGTTATACAAGTTATTGTTTAAACGTTCACTTGCCAAACATTAGGTTTGCGATACAATTATTTGTGAAGAGATTTTTTGCTAAGTAATAATTTGGCAAATGAAATTATGTGGAAAATTGTTTGGGAAGTGATAATTTGGCAATTTATTTTCGATGAAACAAGGGAGACCCTGTTTTTTTATATTGTACACAGCACAGAATCACTAGATAATAGTGGCACTTATAATATCAAAATAAAGTTTTTGCAAAACAAGCAATTGTTTTTTTTTAAGATACGTAGGGAATATTTTGAAACTGTTATGTACTTAGTACCGTTGAGAAGGTGTCCATTTGCCCCACAGGTGACGAGTGTTTGCTATGGCACCCCAGCCTCTCTCTGCCGCATCGGTAGTAACGAAGATTGATGGATTTGGATAATGGATCGGCGACGTCTTGTAAAGATTTTTTAGCCACCATTTCAGTTGGTCTCGAACAGAATCTGGAATGGGATATTTCTGATGGGGCCAAGATTGTGGGAGAAGGCGAGATGATTTCTGAATTGGACGGCAATGAAGTCGGCCTAAAGGGACTGTGAACGATGCGAAGTTTAATCTTCCCAATATTACTTTGGCATCGTGCCAACTTCATCGGGCGTTTCTTTGGAGCTCCTGAATACACTTCTGCAACTGTTGGATTTTTGCTGTCGATAAACCCTTGGAATTTCGACTTGTGCTCCAGGTAATGCCCAGATATTCTATGGCGGTCGAAGCCATGGCTGATGATTTCGCTTGATTGATCTGCCGTCCCAGACTCTTTAAGTACTCTGTACCAAATGTCATTTGTTGCTCTAGAACTGTTGGGTTTTCGTGCATGAACAAAAAGTCATATAGATACACAACTACCCGAAAGCCTTTCTGAGGAAGTTGTTGTGCCACCCAGTTCGTAATTTTTGCAAAAACTGAAGGGGCGCTTGCTAACCCGAAAGGTAGATACGTCATTTCGTACATTTTCCCTTGGTATGAAAGTGACAAGTACCGACGATGATTCTGATTGATGGGCACGTGAAAATATGCCTGCGGAAGGTCGATTTTCATAATATAGTCCCTCAGATGTGATGGAATTTGTTGATGGTTTATTAAGCGAAAATTTGGGGTAAGGACGTAATAGTTGAGTCTTTTTAAATTGAATATCGGGCGATTCCCTCCGTCTGTCTTTTTCCTCAAAAACATTGATGATAGGAAACCTGACTGATGTGTACTGGTTTGTAAAGCTCGAGATGTTACCTTTTTCCTTATTTCTGTTGACATATCTGCAGATGCACGTGTTCGAAATCTTCGAGCGTTTATTTGGGAAAATTTTGTGATTGGAGGAATACTCTTGAATGAAATTCTGTAACCGTTTAATATTTTTAAAAGATTTACTGGTGCCATTACTGATCCCATTGATTTACAAAATTGGCTAGGCACCCTGCAGTGAAGAAGTCATTTCCGACCTCCTCCGTCCTTTTTTCCCTGCTGCGTTTTGTGCTTCTTTTGGTTTTGCCACTTGAGGCATCGTTTTCCTGTTCGTGTATGGCTTTCTTTTATTAGGAAACAATTTGTGGACGCCTCCCAGCTCTTTTACCACCTCTGTAAGGGATTTGTCTTCGAATAGATGCGTACCGGATGGCGGAATATCATGAAGAATCTCCCAAAAAGTTTTATTAGGTTTGTAGACCTCCCTCCTTTGTTTTATTACTTCTGCACGCCGTCCACACATGAATTGTAGTAGGGCATCAGAATTCTTTCTAAATTCGGAATTTGCAGCTACGAAATCTCTACCTACAATATTTTTAATGTCTGCTGGTAAACTCTCCAAAAGGTTTTGAAATATCATCCTCTGCTGGATAAGCCCATTTGTTATGGCTCCTAAGGTCAAATCGGATTTTTCCAAAACCTCTGATGATTTCCAATTCGGAGTTTTTCTGCCAAAAGATTGTTTGCCTTAAGAGAAGTAAACACCGGCGATGCCTGAAATTGTTTCTGAATATCAGCATATCTCACATTGCACCATCTACTCTCGCACAACCTCTGGCAGCTGGCACCATGGTTTACGGCCAGGGGTTCTGCCCGTGCAATCTTAGGTTCTTGTTCTGTTATGACTAGTGTAAAATCGAACGACATTTGACATTTACATGTTTTTCTTCTTCTGTCAAACTTGCTAGTTCTCATTGTGCGTCGGCAATCTTTTTACGTAGATCAGCTTCTTTGGTTTCTCGGGTGTCGAACCATTGGAGAGAGACGAGAAGGACGACCTGGTCCCAGAAAGTGTATCCACTTTCTGGGACCAGGTCGTCCTTCTCGTTCTCAGATTGTGTACTGTTCGGAAGGGAGTCATACGACTTATTGAGGTCTTCACACGACTGGTGTATGTTCGGCGGCGCACTCCGTTTCTGGTTTTGTATAATTGTTTTTGTTTTCATTTTGTTCTGACTGCATGCTAAGCATTTTGTTAAATAGTAACATTTGCTGATTCAGCACAGAAGTGAGTAAATGTTCGCTACTACTTTGTGTAGGTGCGGCTCGGATTTCTGAACAAATGGGCGAACTTGGGGCGTTTGTATAAGATGAACGTTTTGCTTCACTATGCACTTCAACAGAACATTCGATCGTTCGTTTCGTAACCGTGGAAGGCACCCCTGATGCCTGACTGAAGCGCTCTAATTCCCACGAAGCCTCTCCTCTTTTTGGAAATTTGACGGAGTCGGCTGAGATGTGTTATTTAAGGGGTGATAACAGGAAGGTTTAATATTTAAGGCTAGGTTTTCGCCCACGCTCACAAAAATACTATTTATTTGGTGAATAGACGAATTTGGCTCAGCAGAACCCAGGATAAGATCATCGGGTGAAAACTAGAATTAGTGATAGCTTTGACTGCTTTCCAAGTAGCCTTAATGTTATTTTTAGCCTTCATCAGCTCGTTCCTGTCAAGAGCGCGCTTCAGTTTTTTTTATAGATTATTCAGAATGTTGCGGTAACGCGTATAATATCGTTATCGGGTGACGAGGTCGATTGTTGGTGAGGCTATCGCGGTTTTGGATGCAACGGACAAGACCCGTAGTCATCCACGGTTTGAGAACTCGGGTTTTGTTACATACTTTTATAGTTTGTGAGTGTTTAGAGGAAATTTGTTTAATTATGTCAACGAATAAGTCGGCCGATTTCAGGTTCGGATCAGATTCATTTAATACAGAGCTGAAGTCAGTGTTGTCTAATTCGCTTTTGATAGCTAAATAGTTCAAACGGTAAGTGAAGGTATTTGTTTTTACTGAATTTTTGTTATTTTTAAGACACAGTATGATAGATAGATGTAAGAGCGGGTGGGCTCGGGGATCTCAAATGATAACGATCAGACATCTTGTAAACACTTTATCACTCACAATTTCACAACCAACAATGATTCACACAATTTTACAACGAGATGCACACAGTTCAAAATACAATTCAATACTGCTCGCTCTGCGACTAGAGCGAGCCTATTTATACTATTTAACAACTGTCAACGTCAAACAGCAACGACTTCCGGTGACATTTGTTTTACAATAAAGTTTAGATTTAATTTAGTAAAAAATGATGCACAATATTTGATTAGTAATTAATAACACTTTTTAAATACTTAAATTGTAAATACTTAATTTAATACGATTTTATAATGTGAAATGCAAAATCACTTATTTACTGACGTGTTTCCGTTACGTTATCACCCGTTATGACGTTTGTTTTAGTCTGTGGTACTGTTTTTATTTGCCAGCGCTATCACGGCCATACTGACGAGCGGACCTTGCTAGGGCCAGCGAATCTCTCTGAAAAACACAGAAAAGTTAAAAAATGCAAAATAAAATTAGACCAGACTCAGAGGCAGCATTGCTTGGTCTGGTGAAACTGTCAAACTCAGAGGTCGCGGATCGTGGCTTGATCATAATGATTCAGAGGCCCGTCTTTGACTTGGCTTGACTGATATTTACCAATTAACTGAAACTCTGGCCATGACCAAGGCCTTTCAACACAACCATTTTGCCAACTCAAATCAAACTCAGAGGTCGCAGATCGTAGCTTGATCATAAAGATTCAGAGGCCCGTCATTGACTTGGCTCGACTGAGAATGTCTATATTATATATATATATTTTATTTTATTTATTTTTTTTGTTTTATCTCCTTTATTCCACATATTTTATTATTATTATTATTTTTTAACCATGTCCATCTCAAAATGAAACGTTTTGAATTTTATCCATAAACCTGACTTTCCAATCGCGTAAACAATTTAATAAACAATTTCTCACCTTTATTTATATTATTATTCTTGCTATCACGGTCTATTCATCTATTCATTCAGTTAAATTAGGATTAGGTACCAATCTCATGTGTTCATGTGTGATTACAGTATTTTTATTTCGCAGAGATCGTAGGTCTTTTACTTCATATCTATGATTATCGAGGACTTTTATGATTTTATATGGTCCCAGATATTTTGGGCCTAGTTTGTTACCCGACCACTGAGTGTCTTTACAAAGAACAAAGTCTCCTTCTAGAAAGGGTTTAATTTTGGCGCACTTAGAATCGAAACGTATTTTTTGTTTTTCTGCTGTTTCGGCCATTCTGCGCTCAGCGTCTATACGGATATCATCTTTGTTAATGTCTTCGTTAGATAGGGATATCTGTTCGATTGCAGGGGGAGAGCATCTTTTACCTAGCAGGAGCTCTAAAGGGGAATATCCTGTAGCTTTAGATTTCGTACAATTTAATGCCAATTGCAATTCACCTATCTTATTAACCCAAACTCTCGATTGTGTTAGAGATATAGCTGTAAGGTGATCTTTAAGAGTGCGCATTTGTCTTTCAGCTTGACCGTTAGCTCTAGGTGTACCGCGGGCAATAGCATGATGTTCGATACAGAAAGATTTAAAAAAATCTTGAATTTCTGTTCCCATAATAGCCGATTCTCTATCAGAAATAATTCTACATGGGGTGCCAAAAATATTAATCATTTCGCGGAAGCTTTTTAATATTATGTTAGTACTTTTATCTTTTAGTGGATACAGAAGTATAAATTTAGTAAATGCATCAATAGCTACCAGAACGTATGCTTTTTTGTTTGTACCGGTAAGATTACCCATAAGGTCTACATGTATCGTATGGAAAGGTATGCTTATTTTATCAATGGGGTGCAGTTCTATTTGCTTTTTGCCTGAAGGCTCTTTTCCAATTTTGCATTGTAAACAGTTATCGCAAAATTGTCGTATTCGTTTTGTCATGTTTTTAAACCAAAACTGTTCCCGAATTTTATCCAAAGTACGTTCCCACCCTGTATGCAAAAGATTTTCGTGATATCTATTTATTAATGAACAAACAAGCGATTCAGGGACTACTGTGCGAGTTAATGATTCTCCTTTTTGGTTTTGTATGGTTATCATTAATAGATTCGATCGAATACAGAATTTTCTGTCATGGTCATCTTTATTCTTTATGGCATCGCGAATACTTTTGAGTTCTTTGTCTCTCTCTTGCTCAACTATAATCCACGCTGGATCTTTTGTTAAAAGATTAATTTGTGGATTTCTGCTTAAAAAATCTACGTGGGCCATTTGTTCCCCCTTACGATAAATAACATCAAAGTCAAAATTTTGTAAGTATGCCCATAGCCTATGAACCCGAGGTGTAAGTTCCTTTTTGTGTTTTGAAGCCTTAAGAGCATTGCAGTCAGTTACAACTGTAAATTTGCGTCCATATAGAAAATGTCGAAAGTGTTTTATTGCTCTAACAACAGCTAAAGTCTCCAATTCGTACGAATGGTATCTTGTTTCAGCGTCACTAGTGCGCATACTAAAGTATTCAACGACTTTGCGACGATTATTGTCATTCTGAATTAAAATAGCCCCAAGACCTTTGGCGCTAGCATCTGTATGGACTTCTATTGGAAGAGTCGGATCAAAAATGCATAGTATAGGTTCAGAGGTCAAAAGTTTGATGACATATTGTCTTCTTGTTTCGTGATCGGGAGACCATACAAATGGTACGTCTTTTTTTGTTAACCCGTATAGTGGAGCCATTAATTGGGAAAATTGAGGGATAAAACGCCGAAAATAGCTTGCTAGACCATTGAATTGCCTAAGTTGCTTAAGTGTTTTGGGTGGTTCTGAATATTTAAGTGCTGTCAATTTAGTAGGATTAGGCTTCACTTCACCATTCTCTATAATGTTACCGAGATATTCTATGGACGTTTTGAGGAATTTACATTTTGAGTGATTTATCGTAAATCCTGCATCTGATAGTCTTTTTAATACAAGGGCCAGCCTTTCTAAACCCTCTTGCTCAGTAGATGAAGGAATTAAAACATCATTAATATATACTAGTGCAATATTGTCACGATAGTCACCTAGAGCTGCATTAATGGCGCGCTGGTATACTGAAGGTGCGTTACTTAGACCGAATGGCATCGATAAGTACTCATACTGGCCGTCCGGCGTTACGAAAGCTGTTTTTTCGATTGATTCTTCTGAAATTCTAATTTGATGGAACCCCGATTCCATATCAAGGCTCGAAAAGAATCGAGCTTTGCCGAGTTTATCAATATGATCTTGAATCAGTGGCAGAGGATAGTGGTCACGAATTGTATTTGAATTTAGTTCGCGAAAATCAACACAAAGCCGGTCATCACCATTTTTCTTTTTTACTAACAAAATAGGACTTGCAAAAGGTGAGCAACTATCTCTAATAATACCCTTAGTTTTAAGATCTTCAATAATTATCTTAACTTTTTCTCTCTCTACTGGTGCTAGTCGGTAGGGTCTTCTTTGTACTATACGATTAGGATCTTTTAATCTGATAGTTAATTTGCCCGTGGTCACTTTTTTTATTTTATTGAAAGTAAATAAATCGGTGTGCTTTTCAAGGATACTTATTAATTGAGACGTATCCTTTAAATCAGTGTCAATATTAGCCAAAGTTATTATTTCACAATTAAAGATGTAACTTACTCTTTCAATTGAAGTTCCTTCGTTTGTAATTGATATTTTTATCCCCGGTATTTTGATAGAGTCTAGTCCTAAAATGACATCATAATTTAAATCATTAACGACATGAAGTTTTACTTCGAACGTCACACCATTAAATGTGGCTACAGTGTTTATCGATTCACTCGAAGGTATGCTACTGCCCCCAAACCCTCGTAATTGCAAAAGTTCTATTTTGCGTTTACCCTTAATTGAGCCAGAAACTTTTTTCTTAATGAGCGAACACTCGGCACCACTATCAATTAAACAAGAAAGAAAGATATCACCTATTTGTAGTTGAACTTCGTTAGGCGCCTTTTCCTTCTGGATCGTATTGACTTCCCGGCGTGAAAGCGGTGGTGCGGTTATTGAAGCAGTAGCAGGAACAGACGTCTTCTCGGATTGTACTTCGTTTTTCTTTTTATGCCAGCAGCGGTCAGATGAGTGACCTGGTTTCTTGCAGATTTCACAAAGTCTGTTCCGGCAATCACGAGAAATATGCCCCGGTTTGTTGCAATTGTAACACGCCGCAGTTGTTGGAAGGTCAAGCCTTGGTTGTTTAGCACGAGGTTCATCTGATACTACATCAGCGGGTCGTTTACGATAGTTTGCCAATGTCGAAATCAGTTCAGCTTGTGATCTTGGTGCTGACCTGAGGAGCTCTGCTTGGTAAAATTTTGGTCGTATGCCAGATATTACAGCTTCCACCATGAGCTCAGTTGGAGCATTTGGAGAAATTCTTGAAAACAAACGCCATGATTCGGCAACATATTCAGAAAAAGATTTAGCCTGATTTGAGGTATATTCCCGAAACGCATTGACGTACACAATATACCTAGTTTCGCCACTAAATTGAGCTATGAGTTCCCTTTCGAGTGAATCCCAATTAGCTAGAGAATGAGCATTAGTGTCTGCCCATTGCTTGGCACGTCCTTGCAAGCATGCTAATCCCTTCATCATAGCAACAAACTGTGAGCAACCTCGCATGGTAATTAAAGAGGTAACTTGTTTACACCATTCCTCAATTGTTATTTTATGCTCGTCGGGATCATAATTAGGTAAATAAATTTCACTTAGCTTGGGGGTACTCGTGTTTTGGTTCCGGAAAACCATCCTTTCCAGCAACTTGATCTGGCAGCGAAGTAAATTCAGCTCTTGCGAATTTCCTGGTCGAGAGGTCGGCAGGATAGGCGAGTACGTTGATGGATCCAGTTCAGGCTCGGGCTCATCCCTTTCTTCTGATGTAAGAGCGGGTGGGCTCGGGGATCTCAAATGATAACGATCAGACATCTTGTAAACACTTTATCACTCACAATTTCACAACCAACAATGATTCACACAATTTTACAACGAGATGCACACAGTTCAAAATACAATTCAATACTGCTCGCTCTGCGACTAGAGCGAGCCTATTTATACTATTTAACAACTGTCAACGTCAAACAGCAACGACTTCCGGTGACATTTGTTTTACAATAAAGTTTAGATTTAATTTAGTAAAAAATGATGCACAATATTTGATTAGTAATTAATAACACTTTTTAAATACTTAAATTGTAAATACTTAATTTAATACGATTTTATAATGTGAAATGCAAAATCACTTATTTACTGACGTGTTTCCGTTACGTTATCACCCGTTATGACGTTTGTTTTAGTCTGTGGTACTGTTTTTATTTGCCAGCGCTATCATAGATGATCAGTTATAGGTGTCGAGTGTGATTACTTTAGCGGTATTTTTAGTTTTTATTAAAATATGGTCTAGGCAATATAATGTGAGAATAAGCTGTAGTGAAGTTGCCAATATCTGAATTTATGTTATTTATATTTGCCATCGGAAGAAGTAAGCTAGCAAGTGAAAAACAGGGATAAGCAACAAGCAATGCAGCGGTTGAGAAGTGGTAGGTGTGTCGTGCAATATTCTCTTACGAAAATTGTGAAAATGATGTGAGTAGTATGGGTTAGGAGCGAGTTTATGTTGTTGCAGCAGTCTTCATATAACAATTAAATATAGAAATAAAAATGATCCTAAAGCTTAAGAGTAAAATAATCTTGAATAAAGATAAAAAGGCTACGCACCAGGAATAGGGCAGCACATGCACTATTACATAAGATGAAACTAATAGAGAAAATAGTGAATCCTTATTTTTTATCGTAGATAAACGGTTGTCAGAGGTGATTTGTATGGGTTTGTCGTCTGTCTGAATTTTCTTAAGAATTTTCCCGTTTACACTCCAACAGGATAGTTTATGAGTCTTAGCGTATTGACGACATTCATAAAATAGTCTTCTCATGGATGGAGTGAGATGTTCACCAGAATAAATGGGTGATTTATCTCCTGGCAGCCCAATCGTTTTAGTGTTTAGCTTATCATTTGGCGATCACGCTTTGTTGAATTGTTTTATTTTGGACCAGAATTCATTTCTACAGGAGACTGTCGTAAACTCTGCCACAATAGAACGCGATGAACCCGGTTTACCAGGTAGCCGATAGATATCCCGGAGACTCGACTTATTAATGTCTAGGTCTACAGCTTAATAAGTTGATAATTCCCCTCTTTGAGGAGTGGCTAGAGAGGCGCCACGGCGTCCTCACCTTCCGCCTGACACAGGTCCTCACCGGACACGGTTGCTTCGGGAGGTTCCTGTTTCGTATAAGGCGGGAGGAAACGCCCGGGTGTCACCACTGTGTGGATCGCCCGGAGGACACGGTGGAGCATACGGTGGAGGTCTGCCCCGCTTGGGCGGAGCCCCGCCGTGTCCTCTTGGAGGCGATTGGCGGCGGTGACCTCTCGCGTCCGGCTCTGGTCCAGGCCATGGTACGGAGCGAGAGGGCATGGGAAGCAGTCACCTCCTTCTGCGAAGCAGTAATGCTCGCGAAGGAGGAGGCGGATGCGTGAGGGAGAGGCAAAGTTTGCGCCCTCACGCCCCTAACCGCCGCCGCCGCTGGAGACGCCCTGGGCGTCGGGAATCCCAGGCGGATTCCCGGCCACCATAGGCGCGGGCTTGCGGACGGCGAGCAATCGGTAGCTCGCCGTCCGATCAGGACCAGGCCCGGGTCGGCCATGGCGCGTCGTGTTCTACGCGCGCCTCAAAGAGATGTCAGCACAATTGGCGGGGTCCGCTAGGACCGATGCCTGCCAGGGTTGCGGGTTAGTCCGAAAGGGATACCGGGACCTTGGCAACAGGCAACTGAAGGAACACGGGTGGGTTTTAGTCAGTAAAAGTCTGACACGCCCTTCCGCTCCACCCAGAGCGGGAGAAGTCATTGGATGATTTCCCACCCTCAAAAAAAAAGATACGATCGCGACGAGGTCTTCTGGTTTTTCATTTTATTTCGCTGGTACGTTGCGAAGTTCAATGGTCGCTGGACGGAATTGAAGGTTGAGTTCCTGTATTTTTTTTTGTAGATGACTAATAGATTTTTCATTTTTAGTGTTCTGAGTTTCCAAATGAGAAAGTTTACTTTTCATATCCGTTTGTATACGGACATATTTTCCAGGCATCTCAAATTTGAGGGTTATTTAAAAATTTAATACAACTATGCTATTGACATGATTTTACATTAATAATTTCAATAATTTAGTATTACTCATTCAAATAATAATATATTATATACACATTTTAATAATTCAATAATAATATAATTTTTTTTTTTATTAATACAATCGCCTTATTAATTCAATTTATTTAGAATAGGAAGTCATCTAGGGGGGGGTCTAAGTGTGTGTAATGTCTGTGTACGAGAATGTGTGTGTGGTAGTTTATTCATTTATTTTTGGTTTAAAAATTCATCAATTGAATAGTAGCATTTTTTTGTAGGTAGGTTTTTAATTTATTGTGAAATGGAGCAAGCCTGGTTTCCTTTTTTAACTCTTGAGGCAGCTTATTATATATTCTTATTGCCATGTATTGTGGGCTTTGGTGTAGCAATTTTAGTCGAGACGGTGGTTGTTATAGGTTAAGTTTGTGCCGGGTGTTGTAAGTGTGTATGTCCTGTACTTTAGTGAATGTATGGATGTTTTTGAAAACGTAGATACATATATCGTGTAATATACAAGGAAGCGTGAGTAATTTATATTTCAGAAAATAGGGTTAACAGCTTTGTATATTATTTATTTGAGCTAAGATTCTAACATATTTCTTTTTTAAAATGAATAGCTTATGCATGTCGACACTGTTTCCCCACAGTAGAATACCATAGCTTAACCATGAATATGCGTATGCGTAGTATGCTGAGAGTGCAGTTTTTGTGTTAGTGCTGTGTGTAGGAACTCCACCTCAACTCAGAAATGAAACAACGATTGTACAGATATTCTTCGATTTAATTCTCGAATCAACGCTCTGTTCGACGGTTCAATCCAAAGTGTTGTGCAAAACGTTACAAAGTAACAACTGTCACTTTCAAAATAATCGTGGCAAAAGTATTAACTCTCAGCCAAAATCAATATTCGCTATAATAGTCGATTACTATTTGAGTGACGGGTATCTGTCAATGTTCCAGACGAAAAATATATAAGACTCTTTACGTGTCTATGAAACTTGACAGATACTTGTCACTAGTACAATTAATAACAATGGTTAACCTAAATCGTGAATATAATAATACTGATATTCTTACAGCTCGGCCATCCTTTAATAAGTGAGACCCTTCACTTCAAAAAAAAATTCAAACTTTAGTACTTATACAATAATAAATCTATTTAATAATTTGGTTACACAATTTTTATAATTATCATACTTTCTAATACATACAATCATATAAGACATGTTATCAATTCTCTAACCTAACCCTCTCATCTCGCATGATCCACTATGATACAATCATCTGTGCGATATCTGTACTTGATATCATTCGTTTCTGCACTAATTGCTCATAGTCTATGCTCATAATAAACCTATCTAAACACACACACATCTTGCACGGTCTACAATCATCTGTACGATACCAGTTAATTGATACCATTCGTTTCTGTACTGATTGTTCATAGCCTGTGCTCATATTACTATTTCATCTTATGATCATAATCTGTGCGGAACTATGTCACAGTTCCATTCATTATCTGCACGAATCATTTCACATCTGTCTCAATCAATTTCATATTGACAATCAAGTAGTTATTACAATGCACAATTATACAAAATACGGTCAATCATCTTATTAATTCATACATTATTTAATATCCTGACATTGTAATAACAATGGTAACGTAATAAGTACTTAAACAATACTTCAAAATTCATTAATTTTAATAATACTGCCTAAATTAATCTCATCATTCATTATCAGTTTCGCTGTCATTATTATCATTTTCGTTGCCATCGTCACTAGAATAATCATTAAAGTTAAGCCAAGGATGCATTTTATCAATTGCTATTGTGTTTTCGTATCGTTTGTTTCCTTTTCTAGTTAGTGGGGTGTCCTCTACTAAGAACCTGTCGTTCGGTAAAACTTTTACAATTCGGTACGGACCCTGAAGTTTTGGTATAAGCTTTTTAGACTTGCCTAGATGCTCTTTATCAATTACTGTCCTCTCAATTCTAACAAGATCTCCTACATTGTATGATTTCGGTTTCTTTCTATTCTTATCAAACCTGCCCTTTGCCTTTTCCTGATCTTTATCGATTTTCTTTTTAGCATCAGACCTCAGTTGCATTAGGTTGTCGCCACTAACTAATTGGGTTGTTTCAGAGATCGCGTCTCCCAGTATATTTTCCGATGTCGAAATTAACTTGAACCCGAATAATAATTCTGAGGGACTCTTGCCTGTTGCTTTATTCACGGTCGTATTCATTCCTAATTGAATATCGCCTACATAATCATCCCAAGTATTTTCATTGTTGCCATGATATTTGGTGCTTAACGCATCGGATACAGTTCGATTGAACCTCTCGACCTGCCCATTCGCCCTAGGAGTAGCTACCGCGTTCAGTATGTGTTTTATATTCAATTTTTCTGTAAACTCTTTGAACTTCCCACTAGTAAAGCACGTCCCACGGTCTGTAATTAGCCTGGATGGAGCACCAAAGTAACTAAAGTACTCATGAAATATTTTAATTGCAGTTGACGTTTTCGTATCCTTTACGGCACGTATATTAACAAATTTTGTGAATGCATCGACAATAACTAAAATATACGTATTCTAGGAGGGGTCCTAGAACGAACAAACGGGCCGAGATGATCCGCATGCAATGTATGGAATGGGATTTCCATTTTTGGGATAGGGTGTAATAACCCTTCCTTTTGGCCTGATGGTGCTTTATGGTGTGCACATTGTAAGCATGATGATACATACTTTTTTGTGAATCGACGCATCTTCGGGAACCAATATGTTGCTTTTAACCTACTCAGCGTTTTATCAAAGCCAAAATGCCCTACATGGTCGTGGTTCATACGTAAGACTTGCCACCTAACACCCCTCGGTACTACCCAACGAATTCCATCATCTAAGATACGGTATACGTAGTCACCCTTCAGCTGATAATTCTTTCGTACATCGGCAACGAATTTCGTTTCATCGTCAAGAAGAATTTCTCGAATTCGCTTTATCTCTTCGTCGTTACTCTGTACGGTCGCAATCCAATCGGTTGTCTCCGTTTGCAATACATCAATTACGTGTGTATTAGTATCGTCAGTGTGTTCAGCCACCGGAGCACGACTTAGGGCATCCACATGAGCCATACGTGATCCTGACCTATATTCGATGGTACAGTCGTACTCCTGTAGCTGTACCCACCATCGTGCGATCCTGGGTATGAGGTCACGCTTCGTCAAAGTTGTTCTTAGTGCATTACAGTCAGTCACTATTTTAAATTGTAATCCCAGCAAATACACACGGAATCGACTTAAAGAGGCAACGACAGCCAACGTCTCGAGATCAAAAGAGTGGAGTTTTTGCTCATCTTCCGAATTTTTCCGACTGTAGTAGGCTACAACCCTTAACTGGCTGTCACTACCTCGTTGCATAAGAATGCCTGCGATGCCTATCTTTGACGCATCGGTGTGTAACTCAGTCTCTAATCGCGCGTCATATAAGGCTATTATAGGTCGTTCTACGAGTTTTTATTTGAGCGTGTTGAAAGCAGATATACATTCTGCGGTCCATTTCCACTCAAATTTGGATTTTAAAAGATTCGTTAATGGGCATGCTATTATTGCAAAGTTTTTGACGAATCGTCGGAAAAAGCTTGCAAGTCCTATAAAACGTCTTACTTCATGTACGTTTTTGGGTACAGGAAAATTTGAAATTGCACTTGTTTTACGCGATCCGGGACGTATGCCATCTCCAGATACGCAAAACCCTAGAAAATCTATCTCCTTTTGGAAGAAATGGCACTTCTTTAATTTGAGAGTTAGCCCTGTCTTGGCCAAATGCTGGAGAACTTCCTCTAGACGTGTTAAACCATCATTAAATGTACTAGCGGGAATCAGGATATCATCCATGTAAATAACAACATATTTCAAGTCTGAGAGAATTTTATTCATTACCCTTTGGAAAATTGAAGGAGCATTCGCCAATCCAAATGGCATTCTTTTATACTGGCACTGACCGTCGGGTGTTACAAAAGCCGTGAGGTCTTGTGAACCCTCTGATATCGGAATTTGGTAGTACCCACATGCAAGGTCAAGACTAATGAAAAGAGAATTGCCTGACAACCTGTCTAATTGGTCGTCGATCAGCGGTAAAGGATAGTGTTCTTTACGAGTCTTGTTATTTAGGGCTCTATAATCGACGCAGAGCCTCTTCTCACCTGTTTTCTTCTTCACAAGAAGGATAGGACTCGCATAGGGTGAGTTAGACTCACAAACGATATCGGCGTCGATCATTTCCTTTACCATTGTTCGAACCAATTCACGTTCCGGATACGAGAGTCTATAAGGTCGGTAAACCACCGGCTTCGCGTCGTTTAATTCTATCTCCATCTGTGCTATGTTAGTATAGCCTAAATCAGCTAAACAAGAGGAAAAACAACCCTCGTACCTCTTTAGTAGAGACTTTAATCTAAATATCTCATCATCAGATAAGTGACCGCCATAATTCAGATCGGAACTCGTATCATGGTTGCTAAAATCTAGCATGTTGATTTCAAAACCTTTTTCAGATCTGTAAACTCGACTAACCAATATATCTTTATTCAGTAAAAGTAAATGGTCGCTAAAATTTTGGATTAAAAGTGCCCCAAAACTATTTTCAAGGAAGTATTCACCTGTTAATAAGTAAAATTCCTTACCAGGCTGACCTCTTAATGAACCCCTGACATATACAGACCCAGAGTAGTTTCTATTGGAGAAAACAGGAATCATAGTCATTTGTTTTGGTTGAATTTCAACATCCGCCTTAAGAAATAACTGCAATTTGTTAATCTCTTCCTTGCTAAAGATTAAGGAATTTGTGGTTTTTGTAATAATGATTCCGGGTTTTTCCGTAAAACTGTGACCAACTAACACGGGATATTTAATTATGCCATCTTCAACTACATAAACGTCAACCATCTTTACGATATTATTAATATCTATTTACACGTGCCACTCCTATTGGTACAACGATATTATTACCTAATCCTCTCATAACGGGTAACTCGTCTACTAACCAACTAACTCCTAATGATTTTGCTATGCTACGTTGTATCAATGTGCACTGACTGCCTAAATCTACATACCCTTTAACCAGAATACCGTTAACCTTTAGCGAGATCATATATTTCTCATTACTAGTATCATCGATATCGTATTTCGCTGGATAGCTGGGGGCAATCGATCGTTACATGGCCAAGCCTTTTACAAATGTTACATCTCAGCAGCTTTTGTGTACACTTATTGCTAAAATGACCTACTTCTTTACAATTAAAACAAGTTATAGATGCACCTGATTGTGGCCTAGATGACTTTGACTCATTCCCAACGAACTGCTTAGTATTCGAATTCGTATTACTTGAAGGTAAAGTCTTTTTATCTTGGCTAATCTTAGACTTGTCAAAATCGCGACTTTGTTTGATAGATTGAAAGTAATTAAGAACCTCTTCAGGTTCTTGACACTTGGCTGCTTTAGCACCAAGTCTCAAGGAACGATCCTCAATGCCATAGAGCAAGCAATCAACGGCACGCTTCCCGAAAATCTCGCATCGATTCAACAAATTTAACTTTTCGTAATAGTATAATTCTAATGAGTCATTGTATTTCACACGTTTATTCAACATTTCCGTAAGTATTTCTGCATAATCGTCACTACTAGGAAAGGAATCAATTAATTTAATTTTCCACTCAGGCCACGAAAATGACATTGAAGGCAAGGCCTGGTACCATGTACGAGCAACACCCGTAAGTCTGGGCAGTGCATAGTGTATTACTTGATCATCACCCCAACGGTACAGCTTCGCACATTCTTCGACCTTATTAAGCCACATGCGGACCGTCTGGCCCTTGACCATGGGGTCGAATTCAGGAATAACGTTCCCTAACATCGGAAATTTATTGCCTTCTGGCTTCGCATCTGACAAAGATTTAATTAACTCGTTCAAAAATAACTGAGTCTCACTGTTAGCAAACATAGATTTCTTATTAACCTGAATATTTCCGCGTAGTTCATCACTTACTGCGGTGTTTGATGAGCTACTTCGGTCAGACGGTCGCCTACGGCGTCCGGTATGCCGCTGCTCACTCCGCTTTCTCGTTAGGCTTCGACGCGAGTGATGCTCATCTTTGCGGCTACGCTTCCGACGTCGTCGACGCTGCCCATCAGTCCGTGTTCGAGGTCGATTCCTCTCGTCCTGGTCACTCAAATCGCTAGGTGTACTTTTATGCCGCCTGCGACGTTTCTTCTCACTCAGGCGATTCTCACTGGCTGCACTATCGCGGCTACGCTTACGTTCCATGCTCACAATGGATGGAGTAAAACGGGACCGGCTCCTATGCAATTGGTTACTATCACGGTCCATAATAACGGATATTTTCCAAAAATTGTGGGTGTGTTGTATTTATCCCACTTCTGAGTTGTAGGAACTCCACCTCAACTCAGAAATGAAACAACGATTGTACAGATATTCTTCGATTTCATTCTCTAATCAACGCTCTGTTCGACGGTTCAATCCAAAGTGTTGTGCAAAATGTTACAAGGTAACAACTGTCACTTTCAAAATAATCGTGGCAAAAGTATTAACTCTCAACAGCCAAAATCAATATTCGCTATAATAGTCGATTACTATTTGAGTGACGGGTATCTGTCAATGTTGCCAGACGAAAAATATATAAGACTCTTTACGTGTCTATGAAACTTGACAGATACTTGTCACTAGTACAATTAATAACAATGGTTAACCTAAATCGTGAATATAATAATACTGATATTCTTACATGTGTTTTAATTGGAATAGCGCGTAGGTGAATTTTGATAATTTAATAGTTAAATCTTCTATGTGATTTTTCCAATTTAAGTGTGTGTCGATATTAATACCTAGTACCTAATTTAAATGTATCTACTGTTTCTATTGACGTATTTTGAAATTTGGTATTAATTTGGAGGGGAGTTTTTTTATATGACCTAAACTGCATTATTTTTGTTTTATTTAAATTAATTTCTAAGTTGTGGTCTTGAAGCCAATGTGTTACTATTTGTAAGTTTTTATCTATAATTTGTTGGGGGTTTTGAGTATTTTCGCATTTTATAAGTAAGGATATGTCGTCCGCAAATAGTACGGGTAGAACTTGGTTTCTGTCAAGGGATTTTGGTAGGTCGTTGATGTAGGTCAAGAATAAAATGTATCCTACTACACTTCCCTGGGGTATTGAGCAGGTTAGGGTTTTCGTTGTAGATCTTACTGTTTCTATGTAATGGTTGGTGGTATTATGGTAATCTATTTGTACTATTTGTTTACGGTTTTGTAAGTATGACTTGAACCACTGGTACGCAGGTCCTCGCATTCCTGAGCCGTATAGTTTGGTCAGAAGGATGTCACAGGAAACTTTATCGTAGGCTTTCATCATGTCTAATAGTATACCTTAAGCTATTTTTTTGTCGTTTATGTGTTGAAAGGCCATATGTGTATATTTATAGACTGCAGTTGTGGTAGAACTGAATTTCCTAAATCCATTTTGTGAGTCGTCTAACACGTTATGTTTCTCTAATAAATTGTATAGTCGATTGCACATTGCTTTCTCAATGACTTAAGAAAAGGTTGGTAGAAGGGCTATGGGTCTATAATTGTTTGGGGTGGTAGTGTCATCTTTTTTGTGTATGGGTTTAACTAATGACGTTTTGAGTGAATCCGGGAATAGGCCGTCTTCGAAGCTCTGGTTGATTAAGATTGTGAGTGGCTTAGAGAGTTCTTCAACGCATTTTTTTAGTAGGATTGGTGGGATATCATCAATACCACAGCTGGGTTTATTTTTCATTAATCTTATTATTTCAATAATCTCTTTTTGATCTACTGGGCGTAGGTACTATATGTTCCTAAAGTCGATAGGCAAACTCATTAAGCAATGGATTGACGTGTCGATTTGACTTACGACCTTCTTCTCTACGTTATTTCAATACTATAAACACGCACTAACACTCACTTTGTCTGCAACTGATAGCAATTTATTATTTCAATCATCATGTTAATGACAAAATAGCTCAGTGGTTTATTAATTTGCTTTGGTAGGTGCTACTATTGCGAGGCAGGATCGAATCTCGCCTGCGGTTTATTTTATTTTTATTTTTTATAATTACTAGGTATTTTTAGTTTTTGTTAGCTTTTTATAATACCTAGTAGTATTTCGATGGTTAAATATAGTAAGTATTTGTATTTTTTTTTAAATTACTGGTAGTAGTTCGATAATCATTGGTGTTTTGTCTCTTTCGACTTGTTCACATAAATAATTAAAGTTTTGTAGGTAGACCACAGAAAACTAAGTAAATTATTTCGATTTCTGTGAGGTAGACAGATACAGTTCGTTTTATAAGAGTATTCACATAATAGATCGTTGTTGGTTCGTGGTTATTTAGGAATTGTTGGTGACGAGTGTTTTAAATCTACTAGCGGTGTTGTGGTTATTATTTTCAAAATGCAGTGAAACATAAATATTGAAACGAGGACAAATATGATTGCGCTGCGTAAAAGTGGATTTAATATAACATAAATATCGAATGAAACCAGACTAAGTGTGAGTGTTATCATTTACATATTTCTTAATTTACTAAACATAAGTCTGATCAAAGGCATTGTTATTCCTTATAATCAGAAGATGCCATAATAAATAAAGTTTAAAATTAATTATGAGGTTTAAATATAAGAAAAGAAAAATATAAAAAGGTAATGTGAAAGATTATTTATTTCGATTAGTGAATGATAAATAATTATTCTGTGTAATAAATAAATAATGTTACTTATATTTTTTCTTAATTATGAACAGTAAAGTAAACAGTTTTAGTATTTTGCTTAGAGATGTCTAACAGTAATTATTCCATTATTTGTTCTAGAAAAATACTATGAGTCCGTGGGTCAAGATACATGAGGAAGGTATCTAGCCTTGCTAGTAATTCACGAGGACAAGACGTGACGTCACATGGTAATTTGAAAGATTATTTATTTCGATTATTGAATGATAAATAATTATTATGTATAATATATAAAATGTTTTTAATGTTTTTTATTTTTTAGTTATGTATTATTTTGCTTAGACAATGTCTAACAGTACTTATCCCATGATTTGTTTTAGAGAAATACTGTTTTTTTTAACTATGGCATCTCGTAGTTGATTTCTGAAATCATGACTACTTAACCGGACTTTCCTGTAGCTGCCTTAAGAATTACTCTCAGGGCCTCCAGCCAGGGGCTTGTAACAAACTATTCTAAATTAATACTAAGTGAACGCTCGCTAAGGGCACCCCCTGTGGGGTACGAACCTCGGCTTAGGGCGTCACTGACGGGAGGACAGCAAGACGGGACAAGCTATATCAATATCGGATCATTATTATTAATCGGGGAATTTAAAGCTACGTGCTCAGCTTCGGCGCGGGCTGGCACATCATCGGACAAGGGACGGGGGGACGAATTTAATCGGGATAGCGGTGGTCGTACTGGACCTCGACGGCGAGGTCGGAATGACGGTAGGCGTCTGTTTTTGTATCTCTGTAAGGTGCTGGACTCCCTACGGGTCTCCTGGAGGAGGGTGATGGGGTCATCAGGGTCGGATAGGGCTTGCCTTGGTCGGCGAATACGACTAATATGGGACGGGACATAACTAGCGGCATCGACAACCAGAGGGTTGCGATGTTTGACCGCAGTATCAAAGTAACGCTTGGAAAGGCGTTTTAAAAACTGACTGATGGTGGGCATCTTTAGGTCGAGATGTAGGATCTCGTTGCGAACGAACCAGGGGGCTCCCGTGGCTTTTCTAAGAAATCGGTTTTGGAGCGTTTGCATCCTATGGATATGGTTGGTTTTCGCGTGGGCAAATACCGCACCCGCATAGGTCATGATAGGGCGAATTCACGCCGTGTATGTACGCAATTTGCACTTGAGTGACAATTTGCTACGTGCATTCAGAACAGAGTGGAGTCTACCTAGAGCGAAAGCGGCACGTGCGCGGACCTGCTTTATGTGTTCTCTGATACGCTTATAAATAAGCCTCTCGTAGATTTTGCCTAGTACCTTGAGCAGACTGATGGGACGGTAACTCGAAGGATCCGACTTGGGCTTGCCGGGCTTCGGGATACCAATGACTGTGGCTTCTTTCCACGCTTGGGGGAAGATGTTATTGCTTAGAGCACCATTGAAGATGGTGGTCAGTAGCATAATAAGGTGGGCTGGTAACAATTGAATCACCCTATTGGTGATTCCGTCTGAACCGGGGGCTTTGCGAGTTTTGAGACTTTTGATGATCTCGTGCACCTCGTCTGGAGCGACAGGGGGCAAGGGGTCATCGGGGTCGTCTACCGCGGGGAGGGATGCTCTACGTTCAATTTCAGCGTCCACCTCATCGAGGTGAGCTTGGTCTACAGGTAGGGAGCTGGGGGAGCATTGAGCCTCTAGGCTGTCTACTAGGCATTCTGCCTTTTCTTGGTCCTCGAACGCGATGGACTTATCGGGACGTACTAGGGGGGGCATACTAGTGTACTGATCAGCTTTGAGCTTTCTAGTCAGTTGCCAGAAGGTTTGATGAGTTGGCTCTAATTCACTAAGCATCTCGTCCCATCCCGCATTACGCAGCTCTTGTACACGTTTCTTTACAGATCTCTGTAAATAGGGCATATGAGCCTTGTTTGCGGAACAGGGGAAGTTGCTATAGGCACGAGTGGCCGCGTTCTTCTCGGTTATCAGGTCACGCACATCCTGCGGAATCCTCCAGCGACGGTTTTCTGTCACTGGGACTTCCTTTGAACATTCGTTCACAACAAATTGTACGTGATCAGTTAACGAGTCGATCGCGGCCGTCGTGTCTGCGGTAGAGTCAAACTTATCGGGGATAGAGTCTAGCTTAGGGGGACGTGTTAGATTTCAGCTTTTCGCTTACTTTCTTCCAGTCCGTGAAATTTTTTAGTGGCAGGGGGTTGAGAGGGGTCAGGTAGACCTATGCGGGGGGCCATATGAATGACTATTGGGCGGTGGTCAGAGACGAGCTCGTCTACCGTTTCTATTGAATCTAGACGTAGATTGACGTTCTTAAGGAGCGCCAAGTCGAGTACGTCGGGGGTATGGTTGGGATCGTGAAGATAGTGAGTGGGAGTCATCGGGGCGATGACGTCAAAGGTCAGGGAGGCTGAGTGGTCGTACAAGTGTCGCCCTCTCGTGGAAGTTATAGTACTATTCCAAGCGGGATGCTTGGCATTGAAGTCGCCCGCTATTATAACGGAGCTACTCATGCTAAGAAGTAAGGTGAGGTCGCTCGGGAGGGACTGAAAGTCCTCCGAGGTAGTGGGAGGGATATACGCCGACACTAGAGTGATCGGTTGATGGCCTGTCATGCCTAGGCGGCATATGGAGACTTCTACACGAGAGAGGGTAGGGGGGTCCATTGGGATGCAATATAACTCCTTTTTGTGATAAATGAGGGTGCCACCTCTGTGACAACGCGATCTATCGTTTCGGATTAAACGATAGTTGGCTACGGAGGGATCGCGGTGGTACGGTTTTAAGAAAGTTTCCTGTACCAGGAGAATATCCATTTTATGGTCGCGGAGAAAGAGAGCAATCTCGTCTCGTTGACTTCTTATGCCATTTGCATTGAAGATGCCTAGTCTGAGGGATCGGGGTTTATGTCTATCGTTGATGGCTTTATCCATTATAGGTTCCGTTAGCGATAGAACTTAGGGCTTGCGTAATATCAGGGTACGCGTTATAGACCAGTTTGACTTGATCGATGTCGCATCTATCTCTAGCATGCTGAATTTCAGCGGCCATACGAATAGCGCGGGGGGAATAAAATATCATGAACGTGGAGGAGATCACGTTAAAAAGCCACGAGAGCGGGAGTGGGGCGCGGGGCTACGGTAGCGGGTGCGCGTTTTACGGGGGGCGCAGAGGGCGCGGGGTGGGAGGGGGAGGGAGGGGGAGGGAGGCGCATAGTGCGCGGGGGGCGCTAGGTGCGCTGGAGGGTGGGCACGGATACGCGGATCCATGAGGGAATAAAGAGGGGTGTGAGGGGCGGGGGGCATCGCGGTAGCCAAGGCCGGGAAGACCTCGTGATGGTGGAGCTTATTCCACGGGCTAGGTCTCTGAGGGCTAAGCCTCTGAGGGATATGAGAGGACGGGGCGGTGGGGCATTCCCTTTGCTGACGATTGTCAGCACGCTTAGTGAGCTTGGGAGAACTAGACTTGGGGGCCTTCGAGCAGCCACGGTAATTAGCTGGATGACCCTCTTGTCCGCATAGCACACAACTGGGAGGGCTGAGGCATAGAGCGCGGTCTTTGGGACGGGGGCAGTCAGCAGTGCCGTGCTCGCCCAGGCACTTTACGCATCTGGGTTTCGCATGGCAATGCTTCTGCGAATGCCCGTATAATTGACAACGGTAACATTGACCGATATTGCCGTTTTTCCTAGGTTTTTCAATTGAAAAACCGACTAGGTTACAAAGCGATTTGATGTTAAAAATGGGGTGATGCCCCTGAACGGGAGAGCAGACGAAAAGAACCATGTCGAATGCTTCACCGCCGCGCGAGCGGTGCATACGGTGGACTTCGTCCACGGGGATATTTTGCGACTGAAGTTCGGCTTTAATATCGGCGGGGGAGATTTCTTTAGGGATGCGTTTTATTACGACCCTAGTCTGTTTGTCTTCTGGGAGCGAGAAGGTGTGGAATGACACAACTTTGGCTCTCAGGAGCTTAGTGAGTTCGCGATTATCGTTCGCGGTCGGAACTTGAATTTTAATATCCTGTAGGGTAGAGCGGGCATTGGTGAAGTCGATCTTTTTGTCGACACACCACTTGAACACTTCGGTCCACTTCCCTTTGTCCTGAATGAACACGGGGGGTAGGGGAGGGAGCTTCTTAGAGCTCGAAGCGGATGGGGCGTGGGTAGCAACTTGTGCAACGGTCGCGGCGCGGGGGGTGGAGGGGGAAATTGGGTTAGCTACGGTAGCGCTACTAGGCGCTGTACCGGCTACTTGTGCTACAGGGGTAGGGGTGGGGGAAATTACGTCATCGACGTCGATGACTTTGTTAGCTTGACTAGAGGTTTGTCTCTTCTTCTTCCTTTTGCTGCACATGTGGCTTCCCTGGTACCTCATTAACGGCATATTTATGTAAGTCTATTAACTGCTCCCAAATTACCATGTTTATTTTTTTTACATTCATCCTTGACATATAATCATTGTATTTGACATTATATATCTCCAATTAATTTCAACTCTTAGTGGCTTTTGTGGACAGGATTATAATTATTCAATTTGTTACAGTTGTAATAGCAATCACGTCAATTGGTTTAAATAGGTTTTCATTTTTTTATGAATTCTAATTTTATTATCATTAGTCTTTTAGATAGTTTATTTTCTATTTTGTGAATGTGAGAACATTGTAGGCTTATTGGACTGTAGATTTATTGAACATCTTCTATTTTTGTTAAGTACCTGGTACTAACTTGTTGAAAGGCCTACATTGTCCCCCCATGCCTACCAACTGTAATTTGAAAGTATTGTAAAAGCCAATTATTTTTAAAAGAGTAACCATGGAGTTTCTTACCGGCTCTTCTCCATAGGAAACGACCAATTGGAACCGTGCACCTAGCTTCTGACGTTTCATAAGTGCCCATGTAGGTTTATGTGAAATAAAATATTTTGATTTTGATTCTGCTCCCCTTTCCTGTGACTGGGGTAAACCCGTCGTCTTCGAAATGGGAGGAAGAGGAAGCAGGAGAGGCATTCTCAGTGTCAGAGGCGTACTGGCAAGGAGTCGCGGCGCGCTTTGAAGACGGCCGGTTCAGTGGTGTCCATAGACACCGCGGGGCTGAAGGCTGGGCTGAAGGCCGGGCTGGGGGAGCGGACAAAAGGGTCTTCCAGCTCTATAGCTGGAAGAGACTGAGACTGAGGGATAACATCACTGAAGTCAGCGATGTTTGAGGGACTGGGCTTAGGGTCGAGTAGCGGTGCTAACTCGTCTATTTCCCTCCTAATAGCGGCCTTTTCTTCTGCAGTAGGCTCGGCTAATAATCTAAGGATGGTAGAGAATAATTTCCTTATTAAAGGATCCATATCTATGTCTAACTAATAATTAACTACTTCTCCTAACATATATCCTAACTCTAACTCCCCGGGAGGAAAGCCCGGGGATGTGTAAACCCTGCCTGTCGGGTATAGACAGGGAGGTTGAGTACCTAAGGTGAGCCCTAAGCTTGCTTTTGCCCGTTGCCTATCTTATTTGTGCAACGGGGTCCTAACAGGGTCTGTTGTGTCGGGGTAGACACACCCGACCACAATTACAGGTGTGTTGCTGTGAAAGGAAAACTGTCACCAATGCCGACTAGGAGACCCCCCAAGGTCGAACACTGGGACCCGTCCAACTTTCTGCCTCACCCTGAAGGGGATCGACGGGTGCGTTTGGGTCAACACCCCCTCGGCTTCGTTGGCACCGTATAGGTATCCACCGAGGACCGTGAAACTGTGGTTTTACTCAGAAGGGGCCAACAACACGAAAAACGTTTGTATGACCGTTTGTTTTTTCACCGAAAGAGAAACTGCATTCAAAGCACAGAAAAGATGCGTACGATCCTTTTTAAAGCTGCAAACAACTGATAGCTGCGTGCCATTAAAATATGGCACGCAGCTATCAGTTGTTTGCATCAAATATTAACTTTACCATGTATTTATATTTTAGAAATGGCAGTGTTTGTAAAGTTGAACCCTGATCGTTTTGACCGCATATGTGAGATCTTTCCACGTAATAGGCGTGATAATAGTAGGCTTTGTCTCCCTAGTACGAGAACGACTTTAATGCGCAAAAGTGTCTGCTACATGGCGCCAGTCATATATAATAAAATTCCGAGAACTTGGAAAGAACTAAACTTGACGTTATTTAAAAAAAAACTTCGTAATTTTTTAGTAGACAAAGCGTATTATAGTGTGACGGAATTTTTAATGGAGAAAATAATTTCTTGATAAGGTACTTTATTATAACGATTGGACATTTGAAAAATATGACATTTAATTTTTAATTTTAATTTTATTTAATATTTTATGTAGTTCCAATACAAAATAAGTTGACTGTAGAATAATTATTGTGTAATTGTAATTATAGTTAATCAATCTTGATAAGTATTGACATTGTAAATCTTTATTATTATTATCTACTTAGCATCTCTAGTATATTTTGTCTTTTGCATGCCTTTTGGTTAAATATGGCTGTTGTTATTATATATTTTTTATTTTATGTCACCATTATGTACCCATATTTGCAAAATAAATATCTTATCTTATCTTATCTTATCTTATGACAAACAATCTGTTATTGAAACCTTTACAAGCTGTGCCTTGAAAAAGGCACACAGCAGGTAGCAGGAGATAGTCGCTATAATTTTATTATAAAATAAAATATAGCACTGGAGAAATACTGTGAGTCTGTGGGTCAAGATATATGAGGAGCGCGAAGAGGACGGTGTTTATTTACGAGGACGAGTGACGTCACATGGTGATTGAATATGAAACAAATGCATTTGCGAAACATTTTGATGAATTACCGTTCACCGTGCACTCAACACTGAACTGGCTTCCATCATCGAAGACCAGACTTCAATTGGGACAATTCAACGACTACTTGACTGTATCGAGAATAATGGGAGTTATTACAAAATATTAAATGTATTAAAAATGTTTACATTAAGTAATTTAATAATAATATTATTATTTAGGGATTAGGTAAAATTTGAGGTTTAGTTTCAATCTTCTTTTCGTAAAGAAAATGAATACTTAAGCCTCAATAACTATTTACTAAAACCAAATAAAATTTAAAATACATAATGTTAACAAACTGCCCATACTTAACCTTAAAATCACTTATTTAGTAAGTAAGTAGTTGTTTTACATTTTGAGTAGAGTCGAATATTCTTATTTACTGCTTAGTTACATCATTGTGATCGAAGCTTATGTTTATGGTGAAATAAATAAATAATTTAAAACCTTTTTATGTCAAAATAATAAGAATTGCATTGATAAAGATATTACTTGAAATGTTTGACAAAATTGCTTCTAAGTTTCTTGACATCTATTTAAATTACACATCTTATTCTGCTGAAGTAATAATAAATACTTATTTGGAGCGGTTTGTTAACTTTATGTAAAATAAATACCTACTTGGAAGGAATAAATATATTTTATATTTCTTATCATCACACATCACGCATTTTTTTATTCTAAACCCTTTATTGCAATAACAACATTAATAAAATAGACAGCAATTCATAAGAATATTATTATAATTGCAAACAAAAATAAAAAGATTTGCTAAAAATCGCGCTGCGTTATACGAGATTAGAACCTACGCAATCTGCATCACAGTCCGACGCTAGACGCTCACTGCTATCAGAACATATTAGATTTACCCGAATTAAGTAATGTCATAAACTGGCCAAGGTCACGCGCATGATGCGTGTGTGTGACCGTTTCTAGCAAAAGTGACGGAAGTTTTTTTGTTTCTTGTAGAACTAGCACGACACGCGCGAATACGTGACGCGATACGACAGTGTGTGTACCGAGTTGCTTACACATACAGATGTACGGACAGTATCGTGTGTTCAATCAGCTATGATCCTTAACGCGCCTATCCAGTTTAGTACCCTTATAGTACATAGAACATGTTAGAGGATCTACAACGGGCTGTCCAAGTGTATTTGATTGGGTCTCACCAACTGTTGCGAAGAATTCGTTGAATGTGTTTGCAATGGTTGCTGGGCATTCCGTCATGTTTCCATTAACTTTATATCTTTATATTGTTTAGGCTTGATTTTACCTGTTTTTGTGTTTATGATCTTCCACATTGTTTTTGTTTTATTGTCGGACTTCTGCATTTGTCGCATGTATTCCCGTCTCTTTGAGAGTTTTATACTGTTTTTTAATATTTTGTCAAATAAATGGTAATATTTTCGTATAGTTTCATTGTTATTTGTTTCATTTAATATTATTTTTAACGATCTTTTATGTTTACAAGAGTGTCTTAGGCCAGTTGTAAGCCATCCCTTAGCTTGTAAGTTTTTTATATTAATTTTTTGTATGGGTATGTGCTTATTTAGTGATTTTATAATTAATGAAATAAATGCATCATAATTATCGTTTATAGTGTTATTTGGCTTAATTATAGTTTCCCATTTAATATGCTTTAATGATTTTTTGAAGTTTAATATTTTGTTTTTTGTAAATACTCTTCTTTTTGTTCGCCATATTTTAGTATCCGTTAGTATGTTTTCTGTTTGATTTAATGTTACGTTTATTGATTTGTGGTCGGAGAGACCGTAATCGTATACAAAAGTTTTGTTTATCATTTGCTTGTTGTTTGTGAAGATAAGATCTATGCAAGTCGATGTAGATTTTGTTACACGTGTTGGTGTTTGCACTAATTGGCTTAGGTTATGTGAATGCATAAAATTTAACAGTTCGTGGCGGCGGGTGTTTTTTTGAGATACATTTATATTGAAATCACCTCCTATTATGATGTGTTTAGTTTTGGTTTTTAATGAATTTCAGACTTTCCCCATTTGTTCATAAAACATATTAATATGACGATCTGCTCTATATAATCCCATAACAATACAATTCAAATTAGGTCTTTCTATTGCGCTTAATTCTATTATGAATTCGGGTCTCCTTTGTTTCATCGAAAATAAATTGACAAATTATCACTTCCCAAACAATTTTCCGCATAATTTCATTTGCCAAAATATTACTTAGCATAAAATCTCTTCACAAATAATTGTAACGCAAACCTAATGTTTGGCAAATGAACGTTTAAACAATAACTTGTTTAACAAATAGTACTTTTACCAATTTTTATGTAGTCAAATATTTCAGTTGGCGCAAAATAAAAATTGCCAAATGTTTAGTTTCGTCAGTTTCAGGTAGCCTGTTTTTTTTCTATATAATCTAGTCGTTTCTGGCACTTGCCGGCCGCTGCCGCGGCACCGCTCGCTTCGCTCGCTCGGCTCGCGCGTAGTAGGTCACAGTTTTAACCTAACCTAACCTAACAAATCATTTGACCAAACGTTTATTATCTAAAGATTGTTTGCTGTAATAAATCATTTGATTAAAGACCAAATGCCTAAATGAAATTCTCCTTGATAATATTCTGCCAAGTAAAAGTTTGACCAAATGAAAATGTGCGTACTAAAATCATTCCAAACATTGCATTGGTATAAAAAAAGGTTGCTAAAATTTGTTTGGGCAAAATCTTTTCGGCAAAACGGCAGGATTCCTATGAATTCCTTAGAGTAATCAACAATGTCCTTCCTCTCAATATATTCCAAATTATCCTTAACTACCAAACAGACTCCACCTCCCTCCCGAGCAATGCGACAGAAGGAAGACGCTATCCTGTATCCAGGTAGGTGTATCGAGTCACAATAAGAATAAGTTTTCTATACCTCTGACAATGATAATATTGTAATATTAGAATCTGACAATAATTGTTCGAGCAAGCTTATTTTATTCCCTATACTTTGAATGTTTTGAAATATCACAGTAAAGTTAGTATCGAAATGTTCCGTTATGATTTTGGTTTCCTTTTTCGCTTGTTTGTGTCGGACTATTAGGCTTCTGTGTAGACGCACGATTCTATGATTGTATTAGGCTGGCTACATGGGGACGTCACAAAATGGAAGTCGTTCGTCAGCAACAGAGTACAGCAAGTGCATGACATAATTCCAAAACAGCACTGGAGTTATGTCAAGTCTGAGGAAAATGCTGCAGATTGTGCATCACGCGGAATCAGTTGTTCCCAACTATTGCAACATCCTTTGTGGTGGCAAGGTCCCTATTGGATGAATAATTACAGTGAAGATACTTTTGACGAAATTACAATTACACCGATAACATGCGACTCAAAACAAAAACAAATGCAAACGTATGTTGTGAAATGTGAACCGTCTTCAATAGTAATTGAGTTATTAGACAGACACAGCAATTTGACTCGTATTACAAGGGTCATTGCCTGGATGAAACGTTTCATAAACAGCTTTTCGAACACCGACACTCATCGTACTACTACTTACTTGATATCTACAGAACTACAAAGCGCTGAAAACCTAATAATGAAACATATTCAATTGCATACCTTCAATGACGAGGTTATAAGATTGAAGGAAAACAAAGGTTTGAGCACAAAAAGTAACCTTTTGAGTTTAAATCCATTCCTTGACAAACATGACATTCTGCGAGTGGGTGGAAGGTTACGGAACTCAAACTTACCCGAAGACACTAAACATCCAATTCTACTACCACATGACAACAAACTGACAGAGTTATTAATTTGGCAAGCTCACAGAAGAAAATTACACGGAGGTCTTAAATTAACCCTGACACATCTACGACAAAGAGTTTGGATCGTAGGAGGACATCGCGCCGACAAAAAAGTCTTACACAAATGCGTAACATGTCGCCGATTTAATGCTAAACAAACAAACCAGATTATGGCCGATCTACCAGAGCCGAGAGTGACAGTGTCTCGCCCTTTTACACATACAGGTGTCGATTTTACTGGACACATTGAGATCAAGGCAAGTAAAGGCCGAGGCGTCAGAACATTGTTGGCGTACGTTGCAGTATTTGTTTGTATAGCAACAAAAGCCATCCATCTAGAACTGGTATCAGAACTATCCAGTACAGCATTCCTATCGGCTTTCAAGCGCTTCTGCGCACGTCGAGGTACGCCACGGGACATGTACAGAGACAACGGCACGAATTTTGTGGTTGCAAATCGGATCCTATTGCAACAATACAAATGCATTGTAGAAAACCTTGGCAACTTCTTCTTGGGCAAAATATCAGAGATGGGAGTTCAATGGCACTTTAATGCCCCGGTCTGGCCAAGCGCAGGCGGACTGTGGGAAGCCGCTGTGAAGAGCATGAAATATCATCTCAAACGGGTTATTGGAGACCAACGTCTGACATACGAAGAATTTACTACTCTACTATGTCAGATAGAAGCTTGCTTGAACTCACGACCACTATGCACCGTTTCAGAGAACGCCGAAGAGATTAACTGTTTAACTCCAGGACATTTCTTAACCGGCACATCACTCATGACAATTCCAGAACCCGACAGGGACAATACTTACCGTTTAAACACGAGATGGCAAATTGTACAACAACTTAGCAAGGATTTCTGGAAGAAGTGGTCGCAAAAGTACCTCCAACAACTACAAGCAAGACTAAAGTGGAAACGACAGAATACTGACATAAAGAAAAATGACATTGTATGCATTAAAGATGAAAGGTTACCTGCAGGAAAATGGGCACTGGGTCGTGTAGCGGATTTACACCCTGGAAAGGACGGCCATACTAGAGTTGTGACATTACAAACTGCAAAAGGCGAAACCAAACGACCTATTACAAAACTGGTACCACTAGTGGAGGCTGAGGAACAAAACAACACTGACACTGCCAAAATACCCAAAAACAGGCGAAACCGAGCTAAAAGGCTTACCTGGAACAGCTTAGTATGTTATATGCTGATGCTAGGTATGACATTGATAACACTTACTGTCCAGCAAGACATGAAACTTACTCAACTGACAAAAAATCTAACAATTTCCTTTGACAAGATTGCAGATCTACAAGAAATTAGAGATGAATGGAAACTGGTATTCTATTACAATATGACAAATTATTGGCGCAATGTGGACACTGCAAGTATTTGTATCTCATATAAAGCAAGCTCGTTGCGAAGAGTGGTTGATGCAATTTCATGTTCTGATTAACCAACTTGAACAAAGCACAAGTGAACTAAATTATTACAACGAATTAATGAGGTCCCAGCGAATAATTCACCACAGGTTCAAAAGAGGATTGATCGACGGAGTAGGATATGTTGCAAATTTGTTATTCGGAGTGTTAGATCAACATTTTGCAGAACAATATGAACAGGATATCGACACAATCCAACATAATGAAAATCACCTATTCTAACTGCTTAAAAACCAGACAAGTGTTCTGGAAACCGAGAACAACATTGTACAGCGTAACGAAGCAACAATGGTGAAGCAGTTCACTTTAATCAACGATCACCTCACGTCCCTAGAAAACAAGACGCTCAAAGACAAACTTGAGAGTTCAAATGCCATTCTTTCTGCAACTATGGCCGATGCAATGATGTAGAATTACATCATTACATCGGCCATAGTTGCAGAAAGAATGGGTCAAAACTTAAAAGATATTCAAGAATCCTTCATCAACATACTGACAAATATGTACCAAGGACATATGGACGTACATCTACTATCACCAACCCAAATGCAAAGCGAACTAGATAGAGTAGCTCGACTACTACCTCGCGATTCTACACTACCTGAAGTTCGTAATGACATAAGAGATATCTACAAGCTGTTCAGAATACAAGCGCGCATTACGCAGCACTACCTGTTGATGGAAATAAAGGTACCGATCTTGAGTGATGCCCTATACGATCTTAACAAAATTATCAGCATTCCTCAACGTATTGACATAAATCGGGTAATGTACGTTATTCGCAACTCTGCATTAATAGCATTTAACGCCAATCAATACTCATGTATACTAAAGAACGCGTTAGAACTAATAGATAATCCTTGTCCAACACAATCTATTGAAGGTGTGAACGAGTTCTTTATTACGGTAGGAAAAAATTTAGCCAGCAAGACTATCAGCTGCCAAAATCCTCGACACCCCTTGCATCTATTGCTCAGTCTACTGGCTTATTAAACTCTTTTGTAATACTCGATACAGACGAATCAGAAGTAGAGCGCCTGATTTTGGATCTTAAAAATATCTGTAGTACTGGATGGGACTCTATATCCAACCAACTCCTTATAGAAAACAGATACGCGCTTATCCCTGCTCTGACCCATATTTTTAATATGTGTTTAGAAGAAGGAACATTTCCCACTGTTTTGAAGAAGTCGGTCGTTCATCCGATCCATAAATCTGGCGATAGAGATCGTGTCACCAACTACAGGCCTATTTCTATTCTTCCAGCGATCTCTAAGCTCTTGGAACGCATTATCAACAGTAGATTAGTAAAATACCTGGAAACAAATAACATTCTCTCAAACAATCAGTTTGGTTTCAGAACCGGCAAGTCAACTTGTGATGCTGTCCACGAGCTTGTAGATTACGTGATTAGGAATATTGATTCCGGTAAAAAAACTGTTGGAGTATTTTTGGACCTGGCAAAGGCCTTTGACACGGTCTCATTGCCACTACTTCTTGGTAAATTGGAAAGGTTGGGTGTAAGAGGTAAACAACTAAAATTGTTTGAAGATTACCTCTCGGGTCGCTGTCAATGTGTTAAAATTGATAAATTTGTTAGCAGTGATTTGCCTGTCGTTTTTGGTGTACCACAGGGCAGTATTTTGGGACCCATTCTCTTTCTTGTGTACTTAAATGAACTCTGTGGCCTTATTTCTGTAGGTGGAAAGGTAATTTCTTATGCGGATGACACTGTTCTTCTTTTCTCGGCTGATACGTGGGAACGGGTCTATGAGGATGCTCAACGTGGTTTTGATACTGTGTGCCACTGATTGAGGAGTAACATGCTGACACTTAACGCGAATAAAACGCAGTACATAACGTTCTCAATGCGTAATTCTAACTCACCTCCTGCATTACTCTCTTTAATTGCACAAAACTGTTGCAACAGTGCAATTTGCCAATGTCCAGCTTTGGTCAAGACCAAGGTCATTAAATATTTAGGTATAACAATAGATAACAATCTATCTTTTAAACCTCATATACAAGTAGTTACTGCTCGACTAAGAAAACTAATATACGTTTTTAAAATCTGAGACATGTTGCAGACCCCAATTTAATGAGGCAGGTATATCTGGCACTTGGTCAATCAATTTTGTCATACTGTATTTCTGTCTGGGGAGGTGCACCAAAAACCATATTAAAGCCACTTGAAGTAGCCCAGAGAGCTATTCTCAAAGTAAGCACTTTCCGTCCGTATTTTTTCCCAACTTATCAGCTGTACCAATCCTGTGAGGTCCTCTCTGTCCGCCAATTGTTCATACTGCACACTGTCTTGATGCAGCATACGAAGGTGAATTTTCAAAAATCAGCAATACCATCCCGGCGACGAAAAGCTATACCCAGAACCGACAGATCCTTGTTTAAACACCCTTTCGTTAATAGGTATTTCTGCTGCTTAGGTCCGTACCTTTATGGTAGGATTGATAGTGTTGTCGACATACTTGCCTTAAATGGCAGAAGTTGTAAGAATGAAGTGTTTGAACTGAAAGCCTCCTAATTGTACCACACTAAATTCATATTCTCACACACTCACTCATCTACATTTCGACACAAAAGGAGGTCCCTACCCCATTCCATTTTAATTATTTTTTATTTTATTTGTAGTTTTTTATTTTATTTGCTACTAGTTTAACCTCTCAGGTTCCGTGCTGGAACGCGTAATTCTTTTAGGGCCCGCTGCTCGCCCGACATCGCGCCCCGGGGGCCCGCCGCGTGTCAGCGGCTCCGGGTAAAACCTCAATATCTTGAGTTATACTTATCGCAGCTCGATAACGTAAAGTAGTTTGGATTCTTGAATAAACAGACCACATACTTATCTATATACGGTGAACGGTATAATATTGTACTATCGTAAATCCTATTGTATTCATTACAATAGGATTTACGATAATACAATATTATCGTAAAGTGCGTGGTAGTTTATTTGTTCTTATGTTTTGACGATTTCTGTTAAAAATACTGTTTCTATTGTTATAAAATTTTGCAGGCAGTATTATGAATAGATAACGAATCTAAAAAAAATAACAGTTTGAGATAATAACAGAAAATAAAAAACAAAATTATTACGTAACTAGAGGTCATCTTGACCTTGATTTCAAGGACCGTGTTTTGACGACAAAATGTTGTTATTATGTCGTTATAGTAGTGAAAATCACTTACAAATTGATTCAATTACACTAATTAATATTTAATAGTAGCTTCCCACGCTGTAAACATCATAAAACAAACACTATTCACATAATCACCACCACACTCAGTACTTTCACGGCATTTTTTTGATACGCTAATTTTGCACACTCAACTTATGTATTTTGGTAATATTATTATCACACACGATGTATAAACTATTATTAATTTGATTTAATATCACTTCACGACGATTACGGCAGTAAAAACACGAAATAATTATTAAAATATGCACGGAGGCCGTCCGCGCACACCGCGCAGGCGCTCTGACAGATGACACTGTCAAACGTCAATTTTTATTTTTTAAATATTATTTTTTAGTGGTGTTCCATGCACAGATTAAGCATTTAGTAGATTAATTTGACGTGAATATCATCCAACTCTAGAGTGCTACTGCCCATAGACACTATTAACCCGTATTTTAGTAGAAATAGAGATCTAAGTTGCGTGGCATCGACTGATGACATTTTATGCATCAGTGGGGCTTGAAGGATATTTCCGATTGATGCATCGCGTGCATCATTAGGACTCAAGCGGTTAATCTAAAAATAACGAAATATGTATATAATTAGAACAAATTTGAACTTGTAAGCTTATAAATGTATATTTTAGGGAAGAGCGCTGTTTGTCTGAGATACAGATATTTATTTATCTAGTTCAGACACAGATGTCTTGTCGAATTTTTGTTAGTAAAAGCTCATCTAAGATATGTTTTTATTTAGAATGTACTATCTTACTTGAATATGAAATAAATTATCAATGATCAATATCAATACCCCTAGAACAATATGACATTAGTGAATGCCAAAAATTACATGACCAAACTCTACTGTGCAAACTAAATCACCCTATATACAACACCGGTGATCGTCGCAAATCTATTTGCGATGTACAGCTGATTCGAGACAACGAAGAACACAGCGTTTATTGCCATACGGAAATAAAAGTATGCGCCGAAAAATGGGTCAAATTACATAAACAAAACACCTGGTTTTATTATTGTTGTGACACGTGCGAAGTACAATTAGTGTGCGGCACTCAAATGACATCGGAGACGTTACGTCACTCGGGTCTAATAACGCTGAAACAAGGATGCAATTTGCAAGACGACTCATTAACATTGCACGCATATATGGAACATACAAGTGACATTTTAGTCAATGAACCATATGCGATGATCTTGCCCACGATCTCTCCAATCAACAACATAATCAATACCTCAATTCGTAACCCATCGTTGCATATTGAAACGCGCGAAGAGACGTTCAAGAAGATTGACATGCAACTACGCTCTATAGAAGAACAGTCTGAGCTAGACACCTTATCCTCTCACGACGTTCATCACTACATTGCAATATATGCGGTTGGTGCGATTAGCATTGCACTGTTTGTCACATCGGTGTATTTTTGGCGAAAGATGGCCACCCAAAGACAGGGGGAGGGTCCGCAAGACGCGAGAAGCAGAAGCAGCCGAAAAGAAGATCATGACATCGAGGACAGGAACAACCAGATCGACAAACGGGACTCAAAAGTGAATAAAATGTCGTATGCTAACCCTACCTCAAGTGAAGTGAAATTTGACACTGAAAAACATAGTGACGTGTGCTAATTTATTATTATGGTGACATTCTATTTATAGACTTTAGTTATATTTCTTCATAGTAGTCGTAAGTCAATCATATTTACATTAGAGTCCTGCATTTTTACATTTTATACAATGTTTTTTACATCCTTATTTTAATATTTTTACTTAACCTCGGATTGTTTTATAAATGAATAAGTGGTATGGTAGGTATGTACCCCACACATACCTACCATACCACTTATTCATTTATATATTATAAACTTACACAATAATACACACTTATATACAAACACAATAATAATATTTATTTACATTCATTTATAATAATTATTAAATATAAGTACATAATAAATCAGTCAACACAAAACAGTAATACATTCACATTCACTACCATCAAACGTGTATATCGGTTGATGACGCGCCACACCGGTAACGTAAGCTACTGGACTCGCGCACGGCTAGCTACGTCATCGTGACGTAGCCGGCATGCGCCAAAGTGGGAGGTGTGAGGTCGCGAACGTTCGATAACCTTGCCGCGGCGTCGGAACTTGCTCACGCGTCCCTTTGCTGTGCATGATTTTGTTGACACCTTGATCGCCTATTGTTTACGTGTATCATCCCTGAACTGTTATCATTGTGCCGTGACTATCGTGTGTGCTTATCGTATTGTGAATTTGTGACTATTCTCCTTCTGACTGTTTTCTGTGTTGTGTGTGTGTGAGTTACTCAATAAACCGTGAGTACCTAAGCAGATTGACTTTTCTTTATTACTCTGCCTACTACACACCCGCAATAATAACTATAAGTTATTCTCTTTCTGTGTTGCGGCAATATGTACGGTGCACGTACATGGGTTTTAAAATATATTTATTATAACGACACCTGCAAGGAATAACATCGTAACTCAGTTTTAGGCAATTTTAAGTTACAATCATATTCATGCTGTACAAAAAATACTAATATTTTTTGCACTTACCCCTGCGTCTAAATTCCTTTTTGTACAGATTTGTACAGTGTAAAAACATTGTAAGTGAGGGTCAACTGTAGTTAATAAAAGGGTATATTTAGTTACACATCATCATCATCAATGTTTATGCTCGCCATTATTAATATAACATTTTAATTCAAGATATACTCTTGGAACTTATTATTTCTTATTTAATGAGCTGTCATTGTAACCTTAGATACAATTATTTAATTCTAACCTATCGAATAAAAATTCAGTCCAAATATTGTAACATGAGTTACGATTATTTTCTCCGCAATAATTTGCAAGTTAGGTTAAAAGTATGTTCTTTACATCGACTTACGATGACAGTCATTGTTTACTTTCTGCCGACCGCCCCGTGCGCTCTGTATTGTGTGCGAGTTACGACGTGTTTTTTGCGTTAGTTTGCATTCTATCAGTGTCTAATGTAATTCTGCGTACTTAAAATGAGTCGTCGCAGTAAGATAATAGCATTAGCTTTAGCTAAAAGTGCTATTATAACGGACACTAAAATAAACAATACAGGTAAGTAATGATAGAGCTTATTTTGTTCAGTAGGCACTAATATTTGACTAAGATTAAATACTATGCTTTGCCAGCACCGTTTTGTGATGTTAAAGCTATCAATAAGAGTGAACTTCCCTTATCTATTATAGTTATACTTTTGGTGGTAGCTGCCAAAGGTCATTCGCAATCCTATTCCTACGTGAAAAGCATAGTACCTACGTTCAATAATTTTGTTGTATTATTTTAAGCACATACTAGTCAGGTACATTATTTAATTTTACCGATTTTTTTTTTAGGTGAAGAAAATTTATCTAACCGTAATGATGACAATATACCAATCGAAGGGAATATGCCACCGGTTTTTATAGAGACGGGTACGTAAATATAAAATAATAATAACACCAGCCTATTATTGTCCCACTGCAGGGCAAAGGCCTCTTATCACACAGAGAGACACGGGCTTTGTTGATCACCACGATCTTGGTATCCTCACGATGTTTTCCGCTACATAAATAAGTCGGTGATAGCATAGATTAACATTATGCTTAAACGTAATTTTTATGTGATTAATATTATGGTTTTATTTCTAGGAAATGATTTATTAGATTTTAAATATAATCTCCGACAACGCTCTCCGGTAAAAATACAGAATGAACAAATCTCAGTCTCCAAGGAAACCGAAGAGATTTACTCGCCAGTAGTTTCTGAGTATTTACCGCCTTAAGACAATGGTATGTTTGTGTTATTCATACTCTCTTCTTAAATAAAGCTTTTATTTACATTGACAGTACAGGGAGATATTTCAGACAGATTTCAATATAGATTTCAATAAACCTAAAAAAGACCAATGTCCACGGTGTGACTTATTTAAAAATGCAACCGAGACTGACAAAACTAAGCTTGAATATGAGCACGCTTTACATATTGCCAATAAAAATGTGGTTAGGACTTTAAAAGATAGCGACAAACACCGCGCCGAGCACTCTGATTCTGTTGTAGCCGTTTGTTACGATTTACAGAAAATTTTGAACACTCCGCAGTCGAAAGTGTCTGTCTTTTATTACAAAAGAAAACTAGCTTGTTATAACTTCACGATGTATGATATAGGTAAACATAAATGGTATTGCTACTTGTGGGATGAGACGATCGGACGCAAAGGATCAAACGAAGTAAGTAGTTTTGTATTCGACTTCATTAAAACCAAGGTTCAGGAAGGGTACAAGGAGTTTAATTTTTATTCTGATAGCTGCGGCGGTCAGAATAAAAATAGAACAGTATTCGCAATGTATGCTTATGCTAGCACAATATTCAATATAAACATAAATCACCACTTCTTCGAAGTTGGACATTCACAGTCAGAGGGCGATGCAATGCATGCACTTATTGAGCGGAGAAAGAAGAATAAAATTATCTACGTTCCTCAGCAATGGGTTACTTTGATTAGATGTGCGAAATCTAATGGTGAGCCTTATGTAGTCAAGGAAGTCAATCAAGACACAATATTAGATTGTAAACAGCTTTTGCCATGTTATAATAATTGGGAATACGATGTTAACAATGTGAAAGTCTCCTGGAGCAAAATTATGCACATCCATTATATCAGTGACTTACCAAATATGATTAAGTTTCAATACGATTCTCTCAGTGACAGTGAAATGGCTATAGATATAGCTCAACATAGGGCAGTTTCACTTCGGGCAGTTACTCGACGCGCTGCCAAGGGACCTCAAAACAATGGGCAAGAGCTACCAAACGACCTTTTGAAGGCTTATAATGCGCCTTTGCCTTTAACTACAGCGAAGTACAAAGATTTAATGAGCTTGTGCAAAACAAATGCAATTCCAACAATATACCATGATTATTATATAAATTTACCACATCTTATTAATTCAACTCAGACAAATAATGCGGCCGATTCCGATTGATTAAAAACCTTATTATTGTATACTGTTATCTCTTAGTTGATTGAATAGGCATAACAGTTTTCCTAAGAAATGTTTAAAAGCTAAGAGCTAAGCTAATTGATGACCCAACATTGTTATTTTTTTTTTATATTTAAAAAATTACTATGAACATTTTGATGAGTGGGTTTAACTAATTTGTTTGATTGTAAGACTGCTTTATTGAAAAAGAAATAAAGACTATTCAAATTAATTTTACTGCATTTTTTATTTGTATATTAACTCCAAAATGCATAAAAATACATTTTACAAATTGTATCTCAGACATACAATTTTTTTTTTTTATGTAATACCTTTTCCCACACTTTATGAGATTGTATGTCTGAGTTACAATGCCATTTTTTAAAGTTTTTGTTGTGGAATGTCATTGTAACTCACAAAAAGTCTAAAATTAAACATATTTATAATATTTTAATCATATGAAAGTGTACCTAATCCCTCGTTGACTCATATTTTCAAGGTTGGTTAAAATTATGACTTAACTGAAAACTGATAGAATTTTTTAAATCTTTGACGCGCTCCCCTGTATAGTTACTAAATATTAGTTACAATGTTACTCCTTGCAGGTGTCGATAATAAGTTAACCAGTAGGCTCGCGTATTTGCACTTTGGACGCGACCTACATTTGGCAGTGCATTGACACTGACATATTGCATTATTCTATGCATTTTATGTATATTACATTTTAGTGTTCAATTAGACGTGGTTTGAGTTTTGCATTTTATTTAGATTCATCCCGTTGAGCATTCACTGAGATTTTCTGCATTTAAGTTTAGATTTGACATTTTACATTTGCATTGACATTACTTATGTTGCTCTTGAAGCTTGAGCATTACGGACTGGGTAAACTTGCGCTTAGGAGGAGAGAAATGTGCGTGCGTATCGCTCGCACACACGTACAACTTTCATTCATGCGCGATCGCAGCCTACGCCGTTTAGTATCTCCTATTTTGGCTATTATTAGTTTTACGCACGGGCTGTAGGATGGATAGTTTTCATGATTTTTGAAGGAAATTCCGAACCTGTACAATCTCAATGGTACTAAATATTCTCGGGTAAGGGTTCTGTTCCACTTACACAACACACCTTATTAAGCTCGAGACGGTAAAAAACGTCATCCGGTATAATGCTTATCTAGCTCAACACAGGACAGTTCAATGCTATGCTCCACCGATAGTTCAACTATGCCTTTACGAGTCTTAGATTTTATACAATTTTTTATTAAGATTAGTGAACCTCCACGCAGCATGGATTTTCAGTTAAAACAACTGCCCACCCTATAATTCTCAAAATTAATTAGCATTTTATAGTCTTTCAACCAGTGTTTAGTTATACAGATAAAATCAAACATTGTTTTTTCCAAAAATAATTCAATTTCTAATTGTTTGGAAGAAAACCCTGAATATTTTGATGAAATAATTTCTAGATATTCTGCTTAGCCCCCTTTTTGCAATTAACTAATTGAATGCATTGATACCATGTTGATGGTAAGATTAACTACATTGTTATTGGTACCTTCTGTTGTCTTACTGACTAGTTTAAAATTTTATTAGTATTGTTACTAATTTTTGTGGTGCTAATTACATAAAACTTCGACATACTACTTATGTCTGAGTTTATATTAAAAGCTAATAGCCATGCTATTTGACGTCTAAAACTAATAGGCAGATACGCAGTATCCCTAGTCGATTTTAATTTCTCAACAAAAGTGTTGGTGTCAAAAAATATAAGTTTGTCAATAGTGACAAACTTATATTTTTTGATAGAGTGATTCGCTAGTAAATGCATAATATGGTTATTTAGCATATGTATATAATGATTTTGCCTACTTGACAAGTGCTCGAAGTATGGAAATGCACACAATATTATTTTTTTACAATTAATCTTCAAGATTTCAGTGACACTCTCAGTGATGTCATCTATTTTTACATTAGTACTATTGCCCACAAATACAGAGATGCTTTCGGTTCATATTTATTCCCAGTTATTGATGACATTATCTCTTCTTAGGATTTTCCAGGTGTCTAAATAGATACCTATAAGGTTCATTAGTCGTCATAGTTCACGCACTCAGTTACACTGCACACACACATTCAAACCACATATATACAGTCCACTCATCTAACTTATTTAAATGTACCGATTTTTTAGTGCAGAATAAATCTTCAAGAGGTTAATACGTGTTCGGTGTTTTTATTTTTGTACTTTTCACCAACGAACAGATATATACCTTATTGCCTTCAACATAATGGTCTATATCGAGACGGATTAATCGAGTCACATCGGGTGATCGCGCGTCGCGTCGTCGCCGTGAGAACAAAGGCATTCCTGAGTGGATTATCTTTGCTAACATCGAGTGTCATTAGCAAAATAATTATTCAATTTATATCTAGTTCGTTTGGATTTTGAGTTTTAACGTCTTATTCTTACACTCTTACACAATGGAGATACTCCTAGCCTATCAAAAGGAAATACTGGAGAACTTGAAGAAAGCGGAGAAAAACTATAAAAAGACACCCAAAGATCGGATCAAAAAACCCTATATAGAAACCAGATTGGACAATTTGGAGCAATTATGGACAGCTTTTAAAGATGGACACAAAGCAATAATTGGCAAGATGACCCAAAGGGAAAAGCAGGATACATATTTTACTGAGGATATGTATGAGGAGTTCGAGGAATCATATATGTATCATACAAGACTTTATTGAAGGAAGCCCTGCAGCCCTATGTCGCGGCATCGAATGAAACATCGGCCGTAAAATCGAAATTAAGTGCTGGACACATGGTCAGTGAGTGCGACTTTAAGTTACCGCGTGTGCAGTTACCTACATTCAGTGGCAAATATGTGGAGTGGCAAACGTTCTATGACATGTTTAATTCACTTGTTCATACTAACAATAATCTGACCCCAGTTCAAAAATTGCATTAACTTAAGAGTAATTTGTCCGGTGAACCGGAATGTTTGTTACGTAATTTTTCTACCACTAATGATAATTATGACGAAGCTTGGAAACAGTTATTGAAACGTTATGATAATAAGCGTTATAATTGAAGGGTTCAATTCGAGAATGGTTTAACTGTCATTTTTCCACAAAATGAGTTATGGGTACCGTTAGATTCAGTGCAAAATAATCTACATTATGACATTCACAAAATAGCAAATTTCGGCTTAAATCTCGAAATATTCAGTTTAAAAACGGTTTAACTGCTATAAAAGTTGAGATCGCTAGTGCAAAAAAGATTTATTATTCGACAACTCCATGAAATATACATAATTCTACTTTGTTCTAAAACAGAAATGGATTATTGAACTAAAAGCCGTTTTTATGTTCTTATAGACAATAATTGACCGAAATAAAGTTTTTGAATACGGGATTAAGGTAATTTAAATCATTCTTGGATTAACTTTATAAACACAAACCATGCAAATTTCTGGTTATAAGCGATATTAAACCCTTTTTGTACTAAGCAGACCGCTCGCGCCAAAACTGCGCGCGATTATGTGTTTCTTTCCCAGGAGGAAAAGAGACAGGATACATTATATTTCTTGTAGGGTGAATGCGACAGTCGCGCGCTTGATGTTATTATGTTTAGTAAACGCTTGTCAACAACGTTGGTCATGCGTAATGATTGAGTTTGAGTGCACTAGCAGGTTTTGTACTGTGAATAATATTGTTTTAATGTTAAAAGTGTTGTGACTTAATTAAGAGATGTCAAGAAACCAATTAAAACGTGGCCGTGAACTAGTTGGATTGTGCAACAGTCGAAATAAGGGCTTCACTGGCGAAGAAAGTAAGTACCTAATATTACTCATATTTTTGGCGGGTTAATTTTCTAATTACCTTCCCAAATCAAACCAGAGAATATCATTTTCGGATATTTTCTGGTTCCAACTAAGCAGGAGATAGTTTGGCACTCAGGTCCAAATAAGTGGGAATTAGTTATGTGGTGTATTTTCTTAAGTTCGAATATTTTTTGTACCTACTTAATTGTTTTTTTTTTCCAGTGGCTTCATCAACACATAGTCATTTTAACATTGAACCACTACCGTATGAATGGCCGCAGAATGACCCGTCTCTAGAGGTCTCGGAACAGAACAATTTACCTTCTATTGAAAATACAAGAATTGAGTTTGCAGAAAAAAATATTGAAGTACCATCGCCGGAGTTAATACAACTTAGTGAACTTATTGGCCCATATGAAAAATCAAGTTTCACTGTAGATGAGGGAGAAAATTTAGTAGAAGTAATATCTGAAAAAAACCATTATGGTGATATAATAATTGAACCTGCTGACGGTATGACTTTATTTTAAACTAGCTGTTCCCCGCGGTTTCACCCGCGTTAAGTTAGGTTTTTGGTTGCTCCGTTCCCGTGGGTCATAGCGTGATGTTATGTAGCCTATGTTACTTAGGGTGAATGTAGCTTTCTAATGGTAAAGAATTTTTGAAATCGGCGCAGTAGTTTTTGAGTTTATTCATTTACATACACACACACAAAAATACAAATCTTTCCTCTTTATAATATTAGTGTAGATTACTGTTACTATTTTGAGGATGGCTTGTTGGAACTACCTTTTTTCATGAAATGTTTTTTATTTGCAGATGATTATACAAAGAGTAAAACTATACAAGTTTTAAATAACACACCTGAACTACGTATTGAGTATATCGATCATCAAATTGAAGGAAATGTTAACTTGATTCGAGATGTCGTTGGCATACAAAACGATTCAGAGGCAAACGAAAGATGCGAAATGTTAATGCCAGCTGATGCTGAAAACGAATTACCAGTAGCTGTCGAAGATAACCAAAGTGAGCAAATGTCCAGAAAAGAGAAAAAGATTTCAAGAAAAAGGAAACTGAATAAAAGTGAATGGAAATTTGAGAAAATGAAGAATGCTAGGGCTACAGGCAAAGAATATGTAACAGTAAAAGGAAAAGTCATTGCTGAAAAAACAATTTGTCACGGTACTCTGTGCTCCAACAAGTGTAGGTTGGGTTGTTCATCGTATTTTTGTGAAGAAGAGCGTCAGCGTTTGTTAGACGAATACTATTTATTGCCCATTAATGCAAAGAATGCAATATTATTTAAAAGCATGAAACCAGTACCAGTAAAACGACGTTTAGTTGCAGCACAAAAGGTACGACGACAGACCTTCACATATCATGTTAAAAAAAGCAATAATGTAGAACAAACTATTTGTAAGAGAGCTTTTATGAGCCTTTTTCAAATAACTGTGAGAAAAGTACAAGTGATTCAAGAAAAACACATATCTGGGCAGATACTTCCTAAAAAAGATATGAGAGGAAAGCACGATAACCGACCCAAGAAAATAAAGGCTGAAGTCAAAGAATATGCAATTACTCATATAAAGAGTTTTCCAGCTGAAGAGTCTCATTACTCTCGAAATGAAAATCCTAATAAACTGTACCTCTCACCATTATTGAATATTAGAGAAATGCATCGACTATACATCCAGAAATGCGAATCAGAAAGTATGGACAGCATGTATCGCGTAAAGGAATGCACATACAGGAATATATTTTGTAGTGAATTTAACTTGTCTTTTGGCTTACCAAGGAGCGACGTTTGCTCAAGGTGCGAGAATGAAGATCATGAGGATGATTTGCAAGTACACAAAGAGACTTACAAAGAAGCGTATGAGCTGATGAAAGTTGATAAAAATCAGTGTAAAAGAGAGGAAGGAAAACTTTATTGCACTGTTGACATTCAGCAGACAATGCCATTACCGAAGATGCCTGTTGGGGATGCTTTTTATTTGCGGCAAATTTGGTTTTATAACCTAGGTATACATCTGGTCAGTAAAGATAAAAATCATGCTTTGATGTGCACATGGACTGAAGATGTTGCAAAAAAAGGAAGCTTTGAAGTATCTTGCGCTTTACATTATTTGGCTATGTATTTAAAAACTACATGTGAAAACAACGCAATGAAACACTTGATTATATGGTCGGATTCTTGCTCAGGGCAGAATAAAAATTTTAATTTAATATGCCAGTATCAGTATATGGTCCTTAAAAAATATTTTGATGTTATTGAACACAAATTCCCAGTTGTGGGACATACCTACATGGATTCTGATCGGGATTTTGGTCGCATAGAAAAAGCGTTAAGAAAACATGAAAAAATCTATACACCCGAAGAATATAGATGCATAATAAAAAAAAATACATCGAAGAACTCTGTAGTGGTAGATATGCAAGAACATCTGTATGACGTTGAGGGTGTTCAGAAAAAAATGAAACTGATAAACAGATTGAAAAATACGTTGGGACATAAAGTAGACTTTAGAGATGAAGTAAAATGGATAAGAGTAGATCATTTTGGAAGCTATATGTATAAAAAGAGTTATGATCCTAACACCCCATTTTTAATGGTTGACTTATCGAGAAAAGGAGCTACCGTAAGCCCTGATAGTGTAGAAATCCAAAGACTGGCCGGATGTCGAGGTGAGATCTCGGAAGAAAAAAAACAAGATATTAGAAAACAACTTAAGTTTATTCCCCTGGAAAAAAGATTTTTCTATGAAACCATATTAAATGCATAAGTGTGCTAGTGCCAAAATATTTTTTTTTAAATTTGATTTGATAATAATAATTAGATTTCATTTTTTTATATAATTACTAAGAAAAGAAGCCTGCAATTGTGCAATTCTTTAAATATATTAAAAGGTTATTGTCCAGTTACCTAAACAGCAAATGCCAAATTGGTGATATATTCCGAGTGTAAAAACGGTTTGTTCCGTTATAAACCGTTTTTACACTCAAGAACTGTACCAATATCGATAAACACTGTTGGTTTAAATGAAAAATGGTCGATTTTACAATAATATGTATCTTTTAAAACTATTTTTGTATTGCATTTTATAATAAAAGTATTTTTTTAAACACTTGAAAGCTTACTCCTTTTTTTGGCAGTATTTTCATTATCCAAATCAACAAATAGTCACCAATATTTAAAGACCAGTTTCTCAAAATGGCTGATTACACAGTTAAACCATTCTCGAATTGAACCCTTCAATTGTAATGCACTAATGAGATTATTGTTTACGCAAAAACCTGTTACGAGCGAATCTGCAAGTGCCATTAGACAGTTATTAGACACTACTACAACTTGATTACAATCTTTGCGTAATATGTGAATTAGTCCTGAGCGAATTAACGATTCGTTTGTTATTTATTTAGTGGTTTCTAAACTAGATCCTGAATCCATAAAGCAGTGGGAATATCAGTTAGGTATACTTAGTGACGAATTACCATCATGGACTCAATTATCTGAATTTTTAGAATCAAAGTTTAGGTCTTTGGAGATGATAGATACTAATAAGGTACGTACCAATACCAACACCAATACAAAGTCAAAGTCTTTTCATGGGTCTATTGATAATAATAAGAGTAATTCTAACGTAAATACTAAATGTTATAAGTGTAAAGGAGAACACTATTTATACCATTGCAAGGATTTTAGTCAACTTAGTGTCAAAGATAGGCAAGATTATGTTCAAAAAAATAACTTGTGTTTTAATTGTTTCTCTCCATCTCATCCAGTTATGAAATGTCGTAACTCAGTGAATTGTCGACGTTGTGGCAGGAGGCATCATTCATTATTACACTTTGAAAAGGAGGTGATCAGCGAGTCAAAGAGTGAGGACGTTCCTGTGCAGAGTGAGTCACACAAAACCGTGAGTACAGCTATATCAACTAATTTTTCGAGTAGAAGATTAATAATAATATCATCCCTTTTGAAACTGTCTAAGGGGCCTCTGCAAGTTGGCTTCTGCTCCTCGTATGCCTTCCAAAAGACCGGGACCCCATGGTCCCAAGATATGTAAACACATACTAATAATAATAATAATAATCGTTTATTTATATAAAAGGGGCACATTTACAATAAGTGACTTAACAAAATAGAGCACAGTTTCTTATTTGCCTGAACTAGGTTGAACCTGTGCTTCAGGCTAGGAAGTGCATATTATATAGCTACTTAATATAATAAATTAACAGTTGGTAAAGAGTAAAAACTAAACTAAAATTTGGTAAATAAATAAAAAGTAAAATAGCGTGTTAGCGGTTCTATTTGCAGACAACAAGTAGATCTTCTGTCTGTGCATAATCTATTGTTAGTAAATACTTAAGTATAATTTTCTTACAGCTAAAGTAATTTAATTTATAAATACTAAGCTTTTTATTTAATCTATTATACAGAAATGGGCCTAAGAATGTAAAAAAACTTTCTACAAAGACACGGTTTGAGGTTGCATTAGATGTGCATACTATATCATTCCGTCTCTTGTTAGTATTGTCAGCAGTATAGGTTAGCATGGTGTGCTGTTTTAATACTAAGTGCATAATAAAAAGTTGGCGAACAGTCAGCACGTTGCAGGATTTATATAGAAGATCTGTAGGTAAGTAAAAGGGATGGAAGTTTGCTACCTTTAAGATTGCTCTCTGAGCTCTTTCAAGAGGAAGTAGATTGGTTTTTGGTGTGCCACCCCATGAAGAGATGCAGTATTGAATTATAGATTGACATAGGGCTAAATAAACTTGTGTGATTAATTTTGAATCTGCAAATGTTCGCAATTTTTTAAAAACATACATTAATTTGCGCACTCTTTTAACTAGACTTTTAATATGTTTTCGGAAAGACAGTGTGTCGTCCATTATTACCCCGAGGTATTTTATGCTGCTCGCTGAGAATCAAAGGGCAATCACACATGTTGACTGAACGATTTCCACATTGATGGGCATATAGATGAGGGTTAGTAATGTTAACTTGAGGTTTGCGCATGGAGAAGTGAATATATTTTGTCTTGTCAGCATTTAATGTTAGTAAATTGTTTTGTAGTTGAGCAATTTCGAACAGGCCACTACTGGTTTTAGCGGTAAATATTAACGCCGTGTCGTCGGCATATGATATAATTTTGCCGCCTTTAATATTAAGATTACACAAGTCGTTGATATAAATCAGGAATAGCGTGGGGCCCAGAATACTTCCCTGGGGAACACCAAAACCAGTACATTTCTTCTCATCGCTCGTAATATTATCTATTCTAACACACTGGTATCGGTCATCTAAGTAGTCAGCAAATAGTTGCAACGGCGTTCCCCTTATTCCTATGGCCTCTAATTTGTTTAGAAGAACAGAAACAGACACCGTGTCGAAGGCCTTGGCTAAATCAAAGAAGACTCCCAGGGTCTGATTTCCTTTTCCGAGTTCTTCTGAAATATAATCGGTCAGGCTATGCCCTGCGTCGGTTGTGGATAATTTGGCTCTAAAACCAAATTGCGCAGGGGATAGGAAGTTATTTTTTTCTAGATAGTTAACTAGTCTACTGTTTATAATTTTCTCTAATATTTTTGATATTGATGGGAGTAACGATATTGGCCTATAATTATTTACCAAGTCTTTACTACCTGATTTGAAGACAGGGATTACAACTGCCTTTTTAAGACAGGTAGGGAAAATACCTTTGGAAAGACAAATTCGAAATATATGCGTTAAGGGAGGTACCAAAATATGCTTAAAGAGTTTAAGGATCTTATTGCTTATATTATCCCATCCAACTGCACAGTCATCCTTTAGACCAGAAATGATTCGGGTTATTTCGTCGTCGTCAGTGTCCAGCATAGCAAAAGATCTCAGATTACAGCTATTGCTTGAGTTTTGGAAAGGTGATTGGTTACAATAATGTTTCGGAATCTGTTCAGCAAGAGTTTTCCCAACATTGACAAAGAAGTTATTAACGTTGTTAGCTGACAAGAGTGGTGAAGGATTAATAAGCAGTAAATTCAAATTTGATTCACGCTGTTTAGACATATTGGTGACGTTTTTAATATGTTTCCAAAGTTGCTTGCTATTGTTGCCTGCTTTATTTAATTCAGTTTTGTCGTAATTATTTTTTAACCTCTTTAGGAGATTATTGCAGAAGTTCCTGTATCTTTTATATGTGTTTTGAATTATTGGATTATCAGGGTATCTCTTAGTTCTCTGATAAAGTATCCCTGTGTCTTATACACCGAATTAGTCCAGGAGTAATCCAAGGTTTAATATTATACAATTTCTTAGTCACTGTAGAAACTGTCGTGTTACGTAATATTGCTTGTTGGACATGTTTTACTAAGTACGATAAAGCTAAATTAACGTCAGCAGTATTGTAAACTAGGCTAAAATCAAGGTTGCATAAATCATATTCGAGTTTATTTGTGTTTAATTTGCTTTTGGTCTGGGGACGATTTAGCTTAGGCAGCGTTAGATTTACGGTAAGTAGGACAGGGTGATGGTCCGTAATTGTTGCGTTAGTAACAAGCGTAATATATGATAGGCTGGTTTTGATCATCATATGATCGAAGCAGGAACCGCTCTGATGAGTAGGCAATATATGAGCGGGAAGAAAACCATGATATGAGCAGATATTAAGATAGTCTCGGGTCCCTGCATCGCAGTTTTCGGAGCGAATATTTATATTTAAATCACCTGTTAGTATAACATTCTTAAACGAGGTCAGCCCTTGTAAAATCTGGTTTAAGGAATTGTGAAAAGAGTCCAAGTTTCTGGCGGAAGGAGACCTGTACATAGCAATTATCGCTGTGGTTGTACCAATTTTTATAATTAAGCAATTAATTATACAGTCTTGTAGATTAGGTTCCTCGACAGTTACTTTTAATGATTCCTTAGCAAAGACTGCCACACCATCATTTTGATTGTGATTTATAGTGGTATGTAATAAGTTGTAACCAGATATTACTGGGAGGTTATTGATGCGATTAGCTAGCCAGCACTCGGTTAGTACTATTATATCACAATCAAAGTTAAGTCTATGAAGGAAAATTTTAAAGCTATCTATGTTCTTATAAATGCTACGGATGTTTTGGGTCAGTACGGTTAGTGAGTTTTGATATTTGGAAAGATATTGTCTGCAATCCTCAACGTCACATGTCTTTGACACAGTTAAGAAAGTGTTATCTATGTCGGTAATTAAGTTATTATCCATGTCTAAAATATAAACAAGTATGTGGCGCTCTTAGGCGCCTTCATAATCGATCGAGTTGATGTACCTGTGTTCGGCAGCTTTTTTAGCTAGGCAATCTGCGTCTCCCGTCTTGTGGTTTGCCTGTTTTTTAAAGCGCAAACATGTTGCACATTTTGGCGCATTGGCTTTGTTTTTGCAGTCTTGAGTTGTGTGTCCTTCTTGACCGCAATGTCCACATGTAGGGGCAGCAATTTTGCATGATTTGGCTGCATGTCCGTACTGCTGGCATTTGTAACATCTTGTTACAAGTTTGAAGTCTCGTACTGGTTAAGTAAGTCTCGTAAGTTACAAGATCATTGCAACTAGCGAACAAATACATAATTTCCCTGAGTTGTTTCTCCATAATATAAGTGAAGAAGTTAAAAATCTAATAGATCGTTCACTACAGAAACATACAGCTGTCAAAATTAACTTCGAATTTTTTTCTTTGTTTCTTATGTATAAAAATGATCAACAGGAAATGAAATCATTCGCTACGAAAAACATTATCATTCATTTTAATTACGATTTTGATTTAACTTATAAATCAACAGTTGATTTACTGTTAAAAAAAAAATGAAGAATTTCAGGAGAGAGATAGTGGTTGGACATTTTTGCGCAATTCGCATTTAGAAATAAATATCAACCTCTCGGCGGATCTAAATTTATAACATTGCCAAAATGTATAAAAAATAAAAGAGCTTGTTTGAACATTCGAAACAATCAATCTATCTAGCCTTTTCCCAACTATGTTGGGGTCGGCTTCCAGTCTAACCGGATGCAGCTGAATACCAGTATTTTACATGGAGCGACTGCCTATCTGACCTCCACAACCCAGTAACTGGGTAATACGATACCCCTTGGTTAGATTGGTTGTCAGACTTTTGTGCTTCTGACGACTCGTAACGACTGTCAAAGATCCACAAATGACAGCCGGGACCAACGGCTTAACTTGCTTTCCGAGGCACGGAGGAGACTCCTCCGTGCCTCCGAAAGCACGTTATGTAAAAATGGTCACCCATCCACGGACCAACCCCGGCAAGCGTAGCTTAACCTGATGGATCGATCCGAGCGGCTGTTATTACTTAGCCATGAGCTCCTCCACAGCTCGGAGCTTGAACATTCGAAACAAAGATAAGTATTGCTTTTTATGGTGTGTTGTGGCGGCCCTGAGGCCCTAGACAAAGTGACATTCTATCAACGTTAACGATGATGGAAAAGGCAAAAATGTATAGGACTGACATAAGCTATCGAAAAACTTATGTCAATTCTGATGAAAGTCGTTGTAGAAAAACGAAACGCTTTGGAAGCGATTGTCACTTGTCTAGGCCCTCTGTACCCCACAACGCGACATCCCGATAGAGTTTCGTCTTATCCATACTTCCCGGATGTTGTGAATATTAATGATTTGTCATTTCCAATCATATTTTCGGACATTGCTGTCTTTGAGAAAAATAATCCATTACTGAATATATTCGTGTATGGTTTAAAAAATGATAAGACAATCATTGGACCTTTGTATACATCAACGAATAATAAATCTAAGAATATCGATCTATTGCTTTTAGAAAACAACACTAATTCTCATTACTGTCTCATCAAAGATTTGCCTCGTCTAGTCAGAAATCAGATGACCAAACACCATGGTAAACTATATGTCTGCGAAACATGCTTATTGTTTTTTCCAAAGCACAGCCAAATTAAATCACACCTGTGTGGGTGAATTGTCACCGTTTTATCAGAACAGGGATCATTTCTTAAATTTAAAAGTTATGATAGAAAACGAAACATTCCTTTCGTGATATAATTATGCTGGTTTCGAAACATTACTCGAACCGATTTCCGGCGATGAATTCAACACCACCAGCACGTCATACTCTCAACGCCACGTGCCAAGCGTGTTTGCCTATAATGTAGTATCATCATTTAATGATAGGGTTAACAGATATAGAAGTTATCGCGGAAAAGATTGTGTTTCAAAATTTGTACATTTTCTGATTGAAGATGTTAAAGCAATACATAGAATTCAGTCCAAAAACAAGCCTATGATAGACACAGAGGAAGATGCTCGCGATTTTAAACACTCTGATAAGTGCTAAATTTGCGAAAATTTACTGTTGACCGATAGAGTAAGGGATCACCGTCATATTACAGATCGATACCGAGGCGCAGCACATCGACACTGTAATCTGCAACATAAAGTACCAAAATTCGTTCCAATATTTTTTCATAATTTGTCTGGCTACGATTGTCATTTATTTATAAAAAAGTTAGGCGAAATTCCAGGGCAAATTAAAATAATACCCAAGAACAAGGAAAAATATATAGCATTTACAAAGTATATTCCTACTGGTGGTAACGAGTATATACAAATAAGGTTTTTAGATTCTTTCAACTTTTTAGGAACAAGTTTAGACAAAAAAAATTCTGTTAATCTTCGAACGCATTTTTCTAATTAAAGACAATTTAGTTTGCTGATTCATAAAGGTGTATATCCGTATGATTATGTGACTGATTGGAAATGTTACGAACAAAAATCATTACCACCTAAGTATTGTTTTCATAAGTCTTTGACCAACGAAGATATTAGCGATGAAGATTATAATCATGCTCACTGTTTGGGCTGAATTCACAATGACCTCGGCGAGTACACGGATCTATACTTAAAAACAGATGTGCTATTTTTGACAGACATATTTCAAAATTTTCGAAAAACATGTAAACAATATTACAAACTCGATCCTGCGTTTTACATAACTGCACCTAGTTTATCTTTCGATGCAATGTTGCTAAAAATAGGTGTTCAGTTAGAACTCGTGTCGGACTTGGCTATCGTCAGAATGATTCAAAGCGGTATACGAGGAGGTTTGTGCATGTGTTTCCATCGGTACGCAAAAGCAAATCACAAATACATGCCAGAATATAATGCATCACAGCCTTCGTCTTTTATAGTATATCTAGATTGTAATAATCTATATGGCTTTAGCATGTGTCAGTATTTACTGTATTCTAGTTTTAGATTTTTCAATGAAAATGAATAAGCTAATTATCGTGTTGAAAATGTTGAGGATACGGCTGTGTTCGGTCCAATAGCGAAATCATGGAGAGATCAATAATAACTCAAATTAATGTTAAGGTTTGACCCTTTGCTCGATAGATGGCGCTGGCGTCGAGTTAGATCTCGCTATGGTTTCGTTACCAGCATTTACCTTAGTATTTGATTTTTTTGATGGTTTGGTGCGAGCCTCCTATGTAATTTATGGAAAAAATATACGCTATATACGACGCTTATAGTGCTATATTATTTATTCCTCGCCAATAGTCGGACCCGTGGTAAATAAAATACATGGACCTTTGGAGTAGGGACGGTCGGTAATGTATGTGGTAGTCTCTATTGGTGGTAGTGCATTGCCACCCTTTGCATCGATACTGGGCAGTGGATTTATTTATTTATTTAATATTTTAAGCACACAAATGTACAGAAGCGGACTTAATGAAAATGGCTATTTTCTACCAGTCAACCTTTGGGTGATGCAGACACAAACAGTGGTAGGTGCAATAGCGAAAATTGGTGGATCGCTGCCCAGAGCAACCCTTTCAGCGGGCACCAAAGTAAGGTGCTCAAGAGCTGGTGGTGGAACCGGTTGGAGCAAGGAGCAGCCAGGTAGGGTGTGAAGCAGCCACAGCTGGTAGCAGCAACATCCGGAGAAGCGACGCAAGGGAGGTGAAGTGCGGCAGATCGTGGTCAAGAGAGGGCGCCACTTGTGCGGTGCAGTGCAGAACGCCGCGTTAGTGGTACAGAACAGCGCGATATCATCAGTGAGTGAGTGAGTGATTTGAAGATAAAATCGTGAGTACATTTTATATCTTAAATTAGGAAGAATAAATTTATTATTTGAAAATCTCAAAAATAGTGCATTTTTAGTTGAACTCTTTTAATTCTCCAAAAATCAACTTACACAATATCCGAGAGTTCCTGCGAAGTCGAATAGGGAGCCACTTGAGTATTTTGCAAAAGTTAGAAACGTGATCATACTTTTTAAGATTAAAAACAAAACGAATACAAATATTTTGCAAACGCTCCTCTGTGGCATCCAAATAACAGGAATCAGCGTAGTCTATGATGGGCTGTATGAGAGTTTGAGCAAGAGAGATTTTGGTGTTCAAGAGCAAGAAGCTCTGAAGGCATTTCAACGAATGAAACGTGTAGTGCACTTTGCGACTGACTTGAGCGACACGGGCAGTCCACGATAAGTAAGAGTCCATGGTCACCCCCAGGTTTTTAACCGTAGTGGCGTATTCTATCTGAACTCCATTCAAACAGAGCGGAGACAGCGAGGCAACATCGAGCCTAGTCCGCATATACTTGCCGCCGACAATTATGGCCTGGGATTTCTTAGGGTTGATTTGCAGTCCAAAGGACCGCGACCACTTGCTAATAGAATCCAGGTCTCTGTTCATGGCAGACACGGCGGCTTCCGCATCATGCCTTAGGAAATTATTGTAAAGCTGCAAATCGTCGGCATAGAGATGGAAGTGAGAAGAGATGACTCTGGTGACAGAGTTAATGAAAATAGAAAAGAGAAGAGGAGAGAGAACGCCACCCTGAGGCACACCCGCGGTAAGAGAGCACCAGTCAGAAGAAGACTCAGCGAGACGAACCCGCTGCGAGCGGCCTTTAAGATAGGAATCGAACCAACTAATAGTAGAAGAAGAGAAATTGATAGATTTCAGGATCCCTAGAAGGATGTCGAAATCGACAGAATTAAAGGCACTGCTAAAGTCCAGGAGTACGAGTAAGGTGAGAGATTTGTGGTCCATAGCCCAGCGGATGTCATCAGTAACTTTTAAAAGAGCCGTTACTGTGCTATGGCTAGGTCGAAAACCTGATTGAAAAGGACTAAGAAGGTCATTTTAAGAGCAATGTGCTCAAGAACTTTCGAGAGATAAGGGAGGATGGAAATGGGTCGATAATTGGTCGGTGAGACCGGGTTAGGAGTTATAGGAGAAATCGTTCTTGAGCAAAGGTTATCATAACCAACTGTAGAGGAGGAGATAGCAGAAATAGATTTTTTGACCTCACTTTCACTTACAGGACTTAGCTCGAAAGAAGGACACTGCGGCACTGGCAAACAAGAAAGTTTATTTAAAGTAGCTGATTTGACGTGTGCATCCAACGTAACAGGGGGATGTGAGAAATGTTTGTTAAGAGCACACACGTCAGTGTCAGTACTGGCAGCAGCTGGAGACTTACCAATGCCGACAGTTTTTAGAAACTTCCAGACTTCTGAAGAGTTATGGTTGTCGAGAGAATTATGGAAGTAGCGTCTCTTTGAATCTCTACACATACGACTGCAGCGATTACGCAGCACCTTGAACGCATTCAAGTTGCGCTCAGAAGGACAACGTTTTAACCTCCTTTTGGCTCTGTCCCTACATGCCATCAAATCGTTAATGGCAGGAGTAAGCCAGGGGGCCGGAACATACTTGACTTTGACTCGACGGACAGGGGCATGACGATCATATAAGCTGAGTATTGTGTCGTTGAAAAAGTGAACCATATCGTTTATACATGAACTCTCCAAGACGTTCGTCCAGTCGATACTGCTAACATCGCGCAGCAATGGCTCCAGGTCAATGCCCTTGTAGTTCCTAAGGAAAATATATTGCCGCTTACGCTTAGGAGGACGAAGCCTGTAGGACATAAAGATAAAATCGTGGTAAGAAAAACAGGCAGTGAGCTGTCCGTGTACAGATACATTATTAGAGTTAGAGACAATCATCAGGTCCAAAAGAGAAGAGGTACAGTTAAGGAAATGATGAGTAGCAGAAAGAGGCAGAATACTTAGGTTAAAAGAAGTAAGAGAGATTGAAGTTTGTGAGTACGATTGTCATTTTTAAGAAGGCAAGTATTAAAATCGCCCATCAAGACTACGTGGTCATAACCGGGACAGAAATCATTTAAAAGCGAATCAAAAGACTCAAAGTAATCGATGGTGAGGTTGGGGCTTTACATCACTCCAAGAAGCATTTTAACGTGGTGCAAGGAAATTTCTAGAAATAGATGCTCCGCTGACCCCGAGTAGGAAGATGCTGATGTGCTTGTAGCGCTTGTAGGTATTCAAGTGAAACTCCAGATGATAGGTTACTGAATGTAATAATCATGGTAAAATATGTGCACACTTAAAGCTAAAATTATAAATAGGTTGCGTATGTTGCGAACATAACTTATTATGAACTAGCCAATAGGAAATCATTATTAAATATTAAATTAGTACATCATCAATCCGTGTGGTGGCCCATCGTCGCAGTGCTCGCGCGCCGTGCCACTCGTATAAATATCTCCTAGCGCCGCCGAACCGTCAGTGAAGCTTTCGCTGTGTCGGCGGACGGATGTGTAGATGTTTGCAGGTAGCAGCTACAGTACTCCGGTAGAAATTAATCATACCAATAAATCGACGTAAGTCTTGAATCGTGTCTGGCTTGAGGTAAGCAGTGATAGCGTTGACTTTGTGTAGTGGTGGTTTGATTCCATCACTTGTCACTCCATATCCCAGGAACTTGACGTTTTCTTTGCCAAAGACGCATTTGGACGGGTTTATAGTTATACCGTACGTGTCTAATCTGTGCAATACTTCTTGTAAATCTTCGATATGTCGTGCTTCATTTTATCATGGAACGTATGGAATCACCGGTACACTTTACGACTGGCTTAAGTCTTATCTCGAAAATCGTTCCTTCTTTGTCGCAGTTAATGGTTTCCAATCGGGAACCTACAAAACATCATCAGGGGTCCCCCAGGGCTCACATGTTGGACCGGTTCTATTTATTATTTACGTTAATGATATCCCGCACTGCCTAAGATTCTCAGAATGTTTTATGTACGCGGACGATCTTAAATTCTCACGGATAATCGAATCTGAAAACGATTGTGCATTACTTCAGAGGGACGTTGACACGTTGGTTAAATGGTGTAATGATAATGAAATGAGCTTAAACGTAAAAAAGTGCTACCACGTGAAATACACCCGAAAAAAGAAAGCAACTGCTAGTGTATACTGCGTGGGCCCTAACGTTATCCAAGAGGTAAATCAAACTAGGGACTTGGGAGTAGTTTTCGACAACGCCTTGACATTTACACCTCATATCGAGGGCGTCATAGAAAAGGCTTCTAGAATGCTAGGTTTTGTCACAAGGAATGTTGCTAGTTTTAAGCATAATCGGACGAAGATCTTGTTGTACAACTGCATCGTTCGTAGTATCTTAGAATACTGCAGTACGATTTGGAGACCTCATTACTCTACGCACATTCTTCGACTGGAGCGCATACAAAAGAGATTCCTTTGGCATCTAGCCTATGCTAGCGGAAATGCAAAAAGGGTACGATCCTATGAATCCCGACTATCTCATTTTAAGATGGTCTCACTTGAGAAACGTAGAACAATCATTGACTCGTCCTTTGTTTATAAGCTGCTCCGATGCAAAATTGATTGTCCCATACTACTATCAAAGTTTCAGTTTCGTGCTCCTGCTAGAATCCCTCGTGCTCCTATAACTCCGTTGCACCCCCCACTCCGCAGAACCATACTTGGTGCAAACTCTGTCGTTCCTCGGCTTTGCAAATTGCTAAATAGCTGCAGTGATCTTACTGACGTGCACTTTGACTCATATGCCAAGTTTCATAGAACAATTGTTTAATTTTAATTTGTTTTTTAATTTAATTTTAATTTAAGTTACATTTTTCGTTCATATTAATTTTAATTTTAGTTAAGTATTCAAATATTAACCGTTAATTATAGTTCAGTGCTTGTGGCACATCTTATTTGTTTATGGGGCATGCGGTGCTAACCTGTAATTAATTGTTACACTAACCTTAGATGCTATGTACTTACTGTAAATGTTATGAGTGTAAACAATTGTTGGTTGGCCAATAAAGGAAAATAAAAAAATATAAAAAAATAAAATAAAATTTTCTGACGCTATTATGACGTCATCGATAAATGGGAATGCGTAGTCCAATCCGTTGAGCACTTGATGTATGAACCGTTGGAATGTCTGTCCGGCATTTTTCAGTCCTGGACACATTCGGGGAAATTCGAATAGGCCAAAAGGTGTTGTGATGGCTGTCTTCTCGATGTCCGGTTCATATACTGGTAGTTGTTGATAAGCACGATTTAGGTCGAGGGTAGTGAAGATTTTCTTGCCGTGTAGTAGGTAGGTGAAGTCTTTGAGGCGTGGTACTGGATAGCGGTCTGGTTTAGTTACGTCATTCAACCTTCTGTAGTCGCCGCATACACGAATATCGCCATTTTTCTTTGGAACGACGTGCAGTGGTGTGGACCAGGGACTTTTGCTTGGACGGCATATTCCTTGCTGCATCATCGTCTCAAATTTTTTCTTCACGGGCAAGTATCGATGTGGCGGTCAAAATCAAAATCAAAATCAAAATATTTTATTTCACATAAACCTACATGGGCACTTATGAAACGTCAGAAGCTAGGTGCACGGTTCCAATTGGTCGTTTCCTATGGAGAAGAGCCGGCAAGAAACTCCATGGTTACTCTTTTAAAAATAATTGGCTTTTACAATACTTTCAAATTACAGTGTTGGTAGGCATGGGAGGACAATGTAGGCCTTTCAACAAGTAAGTACCAGGTACTTAACAAAAATAGAAGATGTTCAATAAATCTACAGTCCAATAAGCCTACAACGTTCTCACATTCACAAATAGAATATAATCTATCTAAAAGACTAATGATAATAAAATTAGAATTCAAATAAAAATAAAAACCTATTTAAACCAATTGAAGTGATTGCTATTACAACTGTAAAAAATTGAATAATTATAATCCTGTCCACAAAAGCCACTAAGAGTTGAAATTAATTGCAGGTATATAATGTCAAATACAATGATTATATGTCAAGGATGAATGTAAAGAAAATAAATATGGTAATTTGGGAGCAGTTAATAGACTCTTACATAAATATGCCGTTAATGAGGTACCAGGGAAGCCACATGTGCAGAAGGAATTATTGCCAAACTTCCTTGTCTTCAACGTAGTCTTTAATCTTATAATATGCTTTTTTGATAAGGACACGTTTGATGTGGGTTTTGAACTTTCCATCGCTAAGTTCTGTAACCGACTTTGGCAACTTGTTATAGAAGCGGATACTGTTTATTAGAAATGACTTGCTTGTTTTAGTTAATCTAAATTTGGGTATGACAATTTCATGTCTACTACGTGTATTTATATTATGGAAATCGCTTCTTATTTTGAAAAGTCCTAAGTTTTTGCGAACATACAAAATACTTTCAAAGATATAGAGAGAAGACAGAGTCAGTATATCAATTTCTTTGAATTTGTTTCTAAGGGACTCGCGAGGACCCATTTTATAGATCGAGCGGATTGCCCTCTTCTGTAAAATGAAAATTGAATCTACGTCAGCTGCCGATCCCCACAGCAGAACGCCGTAAGACATAATACTGTGGAAATAAGCAAAGTACACTAACCTAGCTGTGGCTATATCAGTCAACTGCCTTATTTTTCTTACTGCATATGCAGCTGAACTTAGTCTACCTGAAAGAGTTCTGATGTGGGCGCCCCATTGTAATTTTGAATCTATTGTAATTCCTAAAAATATAGTTTCCGTGATTGCATCTAGCTTCTTGCCATCAAGTTTTAGATTTAGACCCACTTGAGGTACATTTGGTAATGAGAACCTAATACATTTAGTTTTGTTCGCATTAAGTAAAAGATTATTGGCTGCGAACCATTCCGAAAGAATAGCCAGGCTATCGTTGACATGTGAGACATCTGTATCTTTTCTATCTATTTTAAAGATAAGAGAAGTGTCGTCAGCGAATAGTATTATATCCGATAAGTTAGCCATCATGTAAGGAAGGTCATTTATATAAACTAGAAATAAGAATGGGCCGAGAATTGAACCTTGAGGCACACCCATTTTAACTAGAGACCCCGAGGACGTCACCCCGTTAATATTTACTTTTTGCTGCCTGTTTGATAGGTAAGAAAGAACGAGATCAACAGCTTGTCCACGAACTCCGTAGTGGTGTAATTTACAGATCAGTGTATTGTGGTCAACGCAGTCAAACGCTTTTGAGAGGTCACAGAAGATGCCAATTGCATCCTGGGACTTCTCCCAGGATTCTAAAATGTCACTGATGAGTTTTACTCCCGCGTCTGTCGTCGACCTACCTTTCGCGAACTCAAACTGGTGACTATGTAAAATCCTATTTGAGTTAAAATGTGACAACATCTGGTCTAGCATGATTTTTTCATAGATTTTGCTCAATGCTGGTAATACAGATATTGGTCTATAATTAGAGGGGTCGCTTTTACTACCTGATTTGAAAATTGGTACAACTTTACTATGTTTCATTAAATCAGGAAATGTACCAGTGTCCAAACATTGATTAAATATGCCTGTTAGGACAGGGGCGATAGTTTCAATGATATCTCCCAGAACCTTAACAGAGATGCCCCATAAATCTTCAGTATTTTTTGAGTTAAGACTTATGAATGCTTTTTTAATAGTGGTAATAGAAATAGGCTTGAATGCAAAACTTGGAATGACTTTAGTAAAGTTTTCTTTGAGAAGAGAATCTGCTAATAAAGATGAAGAGGGAAGAGATTTCGTAACCTCTATTGGGATGTTAGTAAAGAAATTTTCTAGTGTCTCAGCAACTTTTAACTTATCTGAAATGGTTTCATCATTAATTTTTAGAGACAATTCATTCGGGTCACGTTGTTTTGCATTTCCAGTTTCTTTGTTAATTACCAGCCACACAGTTTTTATTTTATTATTAGAATTATCAATTTTGTTACTTATTAATTTAGATTTAGCTTGGGCGCAGACTCTTTTAAATATCTTAAAGTAGTTCCTTACATAGTTATGAACAACTTGATCAGAAGTCAATGATTTTTTGTTATATAAATTATTTAAAATGTCTCTGCTTTTGCTAATGCCAGCAGTGGCCCATTCACTAAATTTTGGCTTAGTATTGAGTGTTACTTTTTTAACAGGACATGCTTTATTAAATTCTTTGCATACTGTAGAAAATAATGTACCATAGTTTACATTGGGGTCTTGAGAATCAAAACTAGCTGTTGAAAGATTGCTAAGTACATTATTATTAAACATTTTCAATTTATTTTTAGTAAGGGGTCTTAACTCAATGGTTTTATCTAAACATAACTTTTTATTTGATTCAAAGGATATAAGTTGACCTGTATGGTCAGACCTGACGCCACTAATTAGAGACGAGTCTTTTATTTTACAATTAGTAAATACATTGTCTATGCATGTAGCTGACGTTGCTGTTACTCGAGTTGCTTCATTAAATATACATTTTAAATTGAACGATTTAAACAATGAGATAAGCTTACATTTTTCCGGTGAATTTACTAGTAGATCAATATTTAGGTCACCACTGACAAAAACTATTTTATTATCTCTAAAAAGTTTAGTTAGTATTTCTTCCATCACAATTAAAAATGATGACAAGTTTGAGGCTGGTGGCCTATAAACACATAAGAAGGTATGGCCTTCAACCTCTGCACATGCTACCTCACATAAGCGATCAACAGAGCAAGCAGTGATATCCTTCCTTTCCTTATATCTGAAACTACTATTACATAATATCAAGGTACCACCCCCTATTGAAGACCTGTTGTACGCACTGGCAACTGAAAAATTATTTACACTAAACATCATCCTATCTGGTTTTAACCAGGTTTCGCAAAAACATAAGATATCCATATGATATTTATCTATTAACATTTCCACGTCTAGGATTTTGCCAGAGAAGCGATTAATATTTTGGTGATACAGTAAAATATTCTTATTATGCTTCTCCTTTGTCGATTCTAAAAGTTTAAAGTATCTATTACAGTATTATTAGAATTACTAGATAATACTGCTTCGTCACTTAAGCTAATCTCAGTTAAAACATTAATTACTGCGTGTATATTGTAGGCTAATAAAGTAGCTAATACATGTTGGCTTTTCTTAGGTAAAAACATATGCTCCTGCGTCAACACAAAATCTCTAACAAAATTGTTAGTATCAAAATACAATAAACGGTCACTATGACGACATGCCAAAATATGCATGAGGTTATTTAAACTAAAAATATAGTTGTTATCTTGCTCATATAATTTATCAGAATATGGCAATGCACATAATATTAATTTGCCTAATTTTAATTTAAGTAGGGTGTCAATACCATTAACTATGTCCCTTTTAGTAATACTTAGACTGTTCCCAATTAAAAGAACTACAGTAGTCTGCTCATTCATTGGTGTATGTTTTATTTTATGAACAAGCTCATTAAAGTGCAAGTTATGGTAACAACAGTTAACTATAGTATGTTTTGAGCGATTATTTAACAATGATCCAAAACCTGCTCCTAATCTATCAGAATAGACCAAAACATTACTTTGAGTGGGGTTGAATGTTTCCAAAGTATGAGTTAAAATGGGTGAAGCTGTAGGAATAACATGCTGTGACATGAGAGGTGGCGGAGTGGGAGCACAACTACAGGTGAGATTTTGTGTCAGTGACTCACACCTCTCTGCATTGCACTTCACCAAGTCTACCAACTCACCAGCCCCTTGCAAGCGTTCACTTAACATTTGTTGGCTATACTCATACTTACAAATTATTTCCTTTAGTGAATTTTCCCGGCTCAGTAATTCCTTCTGAAGGTTCTGTATGTCAACATCATACATTTTTCTGCTAGATTCCAACTTATCATTACATACATTTAATTGGGTGTGTAAGTTGATACGCTCTTTCCTAAGATTAATGTTACACTTATAAACATTATGTGTTTTTAAGAGTTTCTTGTATTTTTTAATATTTCTAGTGATTTTAATATATTTCTTAATTTTATTATGACTAGTTGGGATGGGACATTTACTAAAGGTATCTTCCCCAGTCAGATCTATGGTAAAGGTGGGCTTTTCACACTTCAATCCGGATACACTACCAACCAGCTCATTGAAAAGATTATTGGTGTCGGCAACCTGTTCGCAGGCTTTCAGAGAATTGATGGTGGAAATCTTGTTGTGTGCCTTGCACAGTTCCACTTCAAGACCTGATATGCGTTTCAGTGCCTGGTCATGAGTATCACTGCACTGTTGGAAGTCTGACACTAGTTGACGGAGATGGTGATGCTGGTCAAATATGTCCATGTGCTGGGTGTGAAGTTCTACAAGCTGGCTCTTGAGTTGAGTGTTTCTGTCATTTACCCTCTGGACTTCAATCTCGCTGTCCTCTCTTTCCTGGAGTAGCTGGTTGGAAAGATTTTTTGATGCCTCCAGCTCCTTCAGTGCAACATTCAGTTTTTCATTCATGTCACGAACTGTGGCTCCGCGGGTCATCATATTAAAAATATCCCCAAATGGCACCTGGAATGTGACAAGAAAAAGCTGAGTTTATGAGAATTAAAATGAGTTGAGAACTTGAGAAGATATGACAGTTGTCAAGAATTAAAAAGCAGCAAAAGATGAAGTTTTAGAAAAGATTATGAAATTATGGAGGTAGAAGGAAAGAAGTTATTTTATTTATTGAGAGACTTATCACAAGTTTTATTGTTAGTATGAATGCTATTTGTTAATAAGTATAACAGCGTTAAGTTAATTAATTACTGGGCTAGCTTATTTTTACTAAGAAAGTTAAGGACAAATTAAGATTAGAGGAAGCTAAGTTTCATCAAATCGACAATAAGTTTGGCTTTAAATAATAATAGGTAGCAAATTATGAATAAATATGTGTGAAGTAAGGTTTGTAGTGTATGTTATATGTCTGGGGCAAGTGTTTTCGTCGTCGATTTTGCTTCCACAATTTGTCAAGCAAAAGGAGACATAAACGGTGCCGATGTGTACTGGACGTAGCTCATTACTCTGAGCAGTGTGTACAGGTGTTGTAAAGACTGTAAATATAACTACAATAATGAAAAATACAAAACAAAATACTCCCCGGGTTTGATGAATTCAAATTCGCAATCCAAACGTTGACAGCCGGTAGATGACTTATCGAAATATCGATAATTAGTATTATCTCAACAAAAACACGGCACAAACACTGAGTGTGACACTTTTTACTTAGATTCTAAGGTAAAGAATAGATTTTACACTAATTAAAACACAATTTATTAATAATTTAAAATAATTTATCTACGAGGCCGTTTTTTCACGACCTGTCACCAGTGTTGCCAGCGCGCAAAAAAAAAAAGGTAATGGTAATGGTCTAATCTTGCTGTGTATTGGTGGTCCGGTGGTTTCTATGTGATGTTCCACACGGTGTTTTGGGGTATCTTTCATGCATGATGGTCTCAAGATGTCAGGAAACTTGCTGATTAACTGGTGATATGGCTGGTCAACGTCGATACTTCTTATTGTCGGCTCGGCGGAGTATGTGACAGGTGCCTTGACGATGAGGTTGGTAACCTTGTCGACGAGACAACGGCCGGTTATGTCGAAAAGTAGCTGATGATATCGTGAGAAATCAGCACCGATGATGGGCTTGCTGACTGCAGCGATGATGAACTTCCAGGTATAGGGTCTTCGTAAGTTTAAGTCCAATTGTAATGTCTTCTCACCGTACGTTGGGATGACTGTATTGTTCGCTGCGTATAAGCAAAAATCGGTAGGCGTTGCTTTTCCGCCTTTTCTTCTAGGTATGATGGAGACGTTCGCACCAGTGTCGATAAGGAATGACAGACGTGAGTTTCTGTCTGTTATGAATAGGCGGTACGATGTATTCTTTGCGCCGGTTCCCGCCTCGTTCAACGCAGGTTTTAGTTTCCTGAAGAAGCCTTTTCGTCTTCGAAACTGTATGGTCGCGTACATCTTTGCGCTTCTTTCCCGAACTTGCGATGATAATAGCAGATTCCCGTTTGTTCGGTTCGCCGCGGCGTATTGCTTCGCTGTCTATGATCTTGATTGGGCCTGCTTGACCAACGTGATCTTGAGCGATATCTGCTGAATGGTCTGCGTTGGTGATACTTGGATTGACTTGACTTGAGTTCTGCGATTTCTTTAGTGAGCATGTCGATCTTCTCCTCTATCGATGTTGGTGCATGTGCGGTAGAAGTTGTGGCTACTCCAGCGATCGCACCATGAGGTTGCGCCTGCTCGAGAATCTTCTCGGCCATCATCGCTAACTCGTGGATATCGGAATGTTTAGCGATGCTATCGCTGACGGCGAGGACTGCTCGTACGGATTGCGGTAGATAATTGGTCCACATAATGCGCAGCGCTGAGTCAGATATGTTGTCGGCGGCGAGATTCTTCATGCGACGCAACAACTGCGATGGTTTCAAGTCGCCGAGTTCCATTTCAGATAGTAATCGCTGTACTTTTCGTTGCTCGGATTCTTCATAAACCTGGAGCAACCGGTTCTTCAGCGCATCGTAACGATTTTTCTCCGGTGGATGGAGAATGATGTCTGAGATTTCGTCGAGATCCTGCCGCTCAAGTTGACCGATGACGAGTTCGAACATGGTTTGATCCCCTTTCTTCTGTGGAGACATGATGGCTTCAAACTGCGCGAACCACAGTCGTATCCTGTCGCGCCAGATAGGTGGGATGCGCAGCGATGTCGATACACCCGACACTTCTTGAACTGGGTCGGTGTTGTTAGGCATGATTTGATGCAGCTGGTTTACTCAGTAGTAAGATTGAGTATTTCAATTTAAAATTTTGGATCTGGAGTTTCTTGTTGGCTATCACGTCGGGGTCACCACTGTAGCGCTTGTAGGTATTCAAGTGAAACTCCAGATGATAGGTTACTGAATGTAATAATCATGGTAAAATATGTGCACATTTAAAGCTAAAATTATAAATAGGTTGCGTATGTTGCGAACATAACTTATTATGAACTAGCCAATAGGAAATCATTATTAAATATTAAATTAGTACATCGTCAATCCGTGTGGTGGCCCATCGTCGCAGTGCTCGCGCGCCGTGCCACTCGTATAAATATCTCCTAGCGCCGCCGAACCGTCAGTGAAGCTTTCGAAGGACAAAGCCAGGAAGGGCAAAGTGAACAGATAAGAGAGAGGGTTTGAGAAAAGACTCAGAGATCAGCAAAGCATCAATATGAGCACTGTTAATGGAAGCCAGAAGATCAGAGTAATGGCATAGAACACTCTGGGCATTGATGTGGGCTATGTTAAGATTGTTGGGGAGGTGGGAAAGTAAAGAGGAAATCTGATCGCCGAGAGTGAGAGGAGAGGAAGAATCGCTCGCTGCACTAAGGAAACTGCTAGAAGAGGAAGAACAGGAGAAAAAATTATCATTAAGGTCCGCATTGATCATAGTTTGCAAAAAATAATAAAATATATATTATAGATAAATATAAAAAATACCAAATAAATAATAATAAACAAATAATACCAAAACTACTAAACTACTTAAAAATACTACTATAAGTAACGCTCAACTAATAAAAGCACCTATTCGCTGAAGTTGGTAAACAATTTAAAACTAAGTAGGTACAACAGAAATAAAAAGTGTAGGAAAAATCTATAAAGAAGACATCATAATTTTAAACTAGAAAGACTGTGAGCCGCAACAAAAAAAACAATACAGGCAGTGAAACGAAACGTAACGTCGCAAGTGACACTGACAGATACGTCAAGTCTCATCTCATGATTATAATCAGAAAATTATTAGCATCTACCGGCAAGATAAGTTGTGAGTTTGTGAGAAAAAGTACGGAAAAAAAATGCACTGGGTAGATTCATAAAAGGAGAAACTAATTTTGCAGTGTACCTACAGACATAACACAAATGTATCACAAAGCGGTCAGTGTAAAACATGCAGGGAGATATCGACATAGATTAAACTTGGCGACGAGCCTTCCTCACAATCTTTCGTTTGGGGGTTGCTGTTACAGGCGATGTAGATGCAACGGCTGACGGGGTAGAAGCGGCAGGCACGGGATCATTGGGAGCGGCAGCACTGACAGGAGCGGGGAATAGAGTGATTAGCGCTTCAAGCTCACCCATGGTCGCTATCTTCCGGCGTAACTTATCAGGCGTCAAGACAATAACCTTTCCCTCGACAGACCAGCAGCTATTGATGCTAAAGTGTTTGCGAGCAGCAATAAATACCTGGTGGCGCATCTTTGTGAGAAATTCCGAAATGGTGATGCCGCTGCCCTTGAGTGTAGTTTTACCATCCCAGACTAACCGACGATGCTCCAATTCCTTAAAACGCACCAACACAGGTCTGATTTTACCCGGGGGGCTCCAAGTCTGTGGCATATTTCTAGATGATCCAATTGAATGTCTTCAATCATCAGTTGCTTAGATATAATAAGTCGAATCGAGTCGCACAGCTTTTCATTGGGTTTCTCAGGAATGCCGTGAAACAGCAAGATTTTTCTTCGCATCGCAGTCTCATGAGTGTCCAGACTCAACGACAGGAGTTCAATCTGAGTTTTGAAGTGAGTGAACGTTTTGCAGACAAAGGATTTAAATTCTGAAAAATCTAGGGACAGCGCAGCAAGATCAGGGTGTGCAGGGTCAGTTCCAGCTGAGTTGCAACTCTCTGCAGCTTGAATCTTTTTGAATTTCGCAAATTGTTTTTATTGACTTTAAAAAAAAATGCCGAGCTTTTTAATTAACTTGAGAAGTTATTAGTAATAATTAGTAAAACAACAAGATTATTCACATTCTTCGACTATTTTGACTTTTCGTCGTATTTCCACACTCCAGCTCCAACATGCCTGTAGATAGATCTCCACCACGAACAACTACGCCAAGCTCCAAGCTGTCTGCCGCGCCTTTACCCAACACGCTGCAAAACAGCTCGTCGGAACCAAACATTAACGCCCTGGTACCTGGAAGCCGCGGTGAGAAAGAATACCTACACGTTACACAACGAGGTAAACGCAAGTGTTTGGAAACAGCGGCTTCTCAGGAGAATCAAATCTCGATTTTTATGTCAGAAATTAAATCCATGTTTACCGAATTTAAAGAACAACAAAAAATAATAATTGAGAAAATGTATGAATCCATTGAAGAGATTAAAACCCAGAACGCTAACATACAATCTACAGTAACTTTTCTTTCGCAAGATTACGACGCTTTGAAAACCCATATAAGTCAATTAGAAATGCAACTAGAGTCTGAGAGGAACAACAATTCAATGGCCCTAAAAAACTTGAAAGACAAAATACAAAAACTAGAAAAAGGCTCTAGATCTGCTTGTGTAGAAATAAAAAATATACCTCTTAATACCCAGGAGTCAAAAGAAAAATTGTTGGATATCGTTGTTAAGACCGAAACTGTAACGGTTTACCAACAGTCGATTGGTCCATGAATCGTTGGTCAACGTTATCTTTAAACCATTAACTTTTTATCCAAAGGACTTTTCACCCACGAACGTTTCGCCAACATAACTCAACGTCAGTGAATGCTTAACCAACAGAATGTTTTGACCAATAACTTTTCACCCAAAGAACAATTAGGCAACAGACACAGGGACAGGTGAAAATAGTATAAAAACTTGTTAAAAATAACTTAAAAATGTTATAGTTTTTTAATCTATACCTAATACCTACAAAGTTAACAAATAATTAAATAATTTTCAATGTATACTACATTTTAGATAGGTTAATGAAGTGTAGGCTGGTACTGTCAAAAATTAAAACCACAATTTATAAAGAAAGCAATATTCATTTTACAAAAGAAAATAATACTGAAACAAAGAACATTTATGTAATCATAACTTTATAAACACAAGAACTGTTGTTAAAACGTTACTTTCGTAAATGGCAAATGTGTGCCCAGCCGCTTAAATAAGTTTTTAAGTCCATTTCCTCTTTTTTTGACAGGTGCCGGGAGATGCGTTCTTGATATTTAATTTCTACTCGTTTCCGTTTCGGCATGGGATCCGAAGCGTTAATGCGCTCTAATATGCAATCCGTATTCTTCTGCTCTTTAATCATTTCAGATACAGTTGTAAATATATTACATTTACGTCGACCCAGCAATATATTCCACCTGTTATGCCAGGACTCGAGGGCATTTTGAGATAGGGGCACTTGTGATCGGTAACTGTCAACTACTGACCACATAGAAGGTGGGAATTTGGGTTTACATAGTGACAATGTCATCTTCGAGCTAACATTTTTGGAAATCTTCGTTGTCCCTCTTACATAATATTGTTCAAACCATGTTAGTACTTCTTCTGCTTCTTCTGGTATCACTTCATTCCTTATTATGTCGAAAGCATCGAGGATTTCAGTTGGCTCTAAAAATGCCAATGCCGCGAAGTGTCGCATTTTATGTGCAAAAATTGGGTCTTGACTATAACGTTTTGCTAAGCCGGATGCCTGAATGTGCCGCCATATGATTTGGTTGAGGTGGAAAAAGCACAGTTTGTTTAAGCAGCCTGGGAATGCATGTCTGATAGAATTAATTGCAGCAGTTTCAAAATCTGTAAGTATAAGCTTTGGAGCCAAATTTTTATTTAATTTGTTATAAACAAATCTTTTTAAAATTTCAAAAAATATTGTATAACATTTTTCAGTTTTGTGGGACAGTAGTCCATATACCAGTGGCACAATCTTATGTATTCCATCTATGGTGCCAACTACTGCATGAATTGTATAGATTTGAGTAAATGGGACGGGGCAGGATTTGAATGTCCCGTCCATAAGCCAGTAAAGCGCCTCGATCAATAATCGGCAATTTATTTCGTTAGTAAACACAATAACGCAAATATCATTTTCAATAAAATGTCCAATCAAAAACTGTTCGTGATTTATTTTTGTATATTCCTCGGGAATATTAACATCTTGTACTTTTTTGGGTAATGCTGGTAAGTTTTTTCTTCTCTCACGATGTACTATCATCCGTATGGCGTCCTTGTTAGGTATGTAAGGGGCGGTAGTTGTAGGTATTTCTTGAATACATCTTTGTGCAATCTGTGACGGAGTATCCATTGAGCTGCTAGCTTTTTCTTTAATATTGTTTTTTAATTTCAATACAATAGGTTTCTCTGGATCAGGCAAATGCATATGTTCATGATTATGTGGCATTACAGTATGAGTGTTATCAATGAACAAAGTAGTGATAAGTACATTGCAACTAGATGTTGTTCTATTCACACATCGCCAATAATACTTAGTATCCCGTTTGCTGTGTAAATGATAACAATAACCATTGTATACCAAGATATCTTTTCCGCGTTTAGACTTGACGAACTTCAACTCACAGGCACTCATTGCACTTTAATTAAATAGCTACTTTTAACTAGATAACGATGCGCACAGACACTCCCACGGACACATTGACAACTAAACAAACAAATGATAAATCAAGTAGTAAGTTTCAATCTACCCACATTATTTGGATATCGTGGGTAACAAAAAATATTAATAAAGGAACATCTTACATACAGCCACAGACTAGAATACATTGAAAATTATTTAATTATTTGTTAACTTTGTAGGTAATGCCGGTTCATGGATGGCATGTAGGTATTAGGTATAGATTTAAAAACTATAACATTTTTAAGTTATTTTTTACAACACAAGCAAAACAAGTTTTTATACTACTTTCACCTGTCCCTGTGTCTGTTGCCTAATTGTTCTTTGGGTGAAAAGTTATTGGTCAAAACATTCTGTTGGTTAAGCATTCACTGACGTTGAGTTATGTTGGCGAAACGTTCGTGGGTGAAAAGTCCTTTGGATAAAAAGTTAATGGTTTAAAGATAACGTTGACCAACGATTCATGGACCAATCGACTGTTGGTAAACCGTTACAGTTTCGTTAAGACCAGTTCTGTAATCAATGTACCGATTCAACGCCATGAGATTAAAGATGCCTTTTTTTTAATAGAATTTACTACGAACATTTTAAAAGAACAATTTCTCCGAATGTACAGAAAGTTCAATAAATACACAAAAAACAGGCTGTCGACAGAGCACCTGAAAATAAGCGGTCCAGCTAACCCTATATTTCTATCTGAAAATTTAACGCCGAAAATGAGAAGACTATTCTTTTTGGCTAGAGACTTTGCAAGTAGTAACGAATACCAGTACTGTTGGGTTACAAAATATGGTAAAATATACCTACGTGAAAAACAAGGATCACCACATATCTTAATTAAGGATGAACTAGATTTCCCCAAAAAATGACTAGAGCATTCTACTCCTTGCCCCTGTATATGCATGTTGTTTATTTCAATTAATTTTAAAACAAAAGCTACAAAATTGTATTCTCATAAAATTAACTTAAGCAATACCTATAAAGCTTACAATATTTTGTTGCTATGTAAAACTTTGATACTCCTGCACATGAAAACTTTATTGTTAACACTCAAATTCAACCCCATAATACACAACACTGAATACTTACCCTTAATCGTACACATCTATTACAACAACACTATGAGGGGAAACGGTTGTTCATCAAAATTGTCTTCTTCAATAATAACGCGCTAGAATTTGGCCATGTCTTCAACATAAAAACCACGTTCATTGCTACAAATTGCTGTCATTCCATGATTATTAAATTATCTTTTTACTCCATACAACCAACATAATGGGTGATACATCAAATATAGTAGCTGACCTGGAACAAATTAATGTATCAGATTCATATTCCTGCTCTCCGGAACAATGTAATACGTATATAAAAACTACAAAGACTGGATTAAATATTTTTCATGTAAACATTCGTAGCATAGGTAACATTAGTAATTTGAATAACCTTATAATCTTATTGGATAGAACTAAATTGAACTTCCATGTGATTGTGTTGACTGAATGCTGGTTACATAAATGTCCATATCTTCCTACTATAGTTTTGAGTCTTATGCGTCCAATCATAATAATAAGAATAATGGCGTGGTCGTATACATTAGATTAGGTATAAAATACACTTTTGAAAAACCAATATTTGACGATGCAACTTATTGTTAAATTCTCTACAGAACTGGCGTTAATTGCCATATATTGTTCTCCTTCTTTCCGAAATATACAAAACTTTATTACCAGTTTGGATACGGTTTACTAATGTTAAGCATAAAATAGATTGTCATAATTTACATTGGCATAACGAAATTCAGCATAATGATCATTACGCATAATATTATTAGGCATAAATGTTTTGCCATAATGATAATTGCCATAAATACTTTTAGCATAATAATAATGCAGCATAATTTTATAAAACATAATGTTATAAATGCATAATGATATTTACGGGATCCTGCCGTTTTGCCGAAAAGATTTGGCCAAATTTCACTACCCAAACAAAAGAGATGGCTAAATGGCTGCCCCCAGCATGTATAGAAATCTCACATTAACTGGGAATATTTAAAAAATCATTCATAAATTGTTTAGTGTTTGGTAATTTCTTATAACTTTCGTGAACTAATAAACATAAAAAAGTTTTTTTATTGTTTCTAAGCTTTGTTTTGGTTCGTTAGACATGACAAGATCAATGACACATCAAGGAGTACTTCGAGTTAGGGAGGGGACATATTGCATTTCCAGAATGTTAAATCGAAATTGAATTTATATCGATTTTTTATATCAGTTATCAAAACAATATAATTTCTGAAACTAGACAATTGTAACTGGATAAGCATTATACTAACACTTTGGGCACACAATCTTAATATATATTTAGTGTCTGTCGAAAAAAGGCCGAAAAAAACAATAATATATTTTTACTCTTTTAACCCTTTCGATTATTATATCGATTTTGTTACACTTAGTCCAATCCCATCTCTACTCTATGAAAAAAACAAACGTCTTACGTCAACGTCAAACAGACGTCGTTTGAACGCTCTGCCGTTTATTTGCTCGTTGTGTTTTTTGTTTCGGATTTTCATTGACCCTCGCTTGTATATTGGATTTATTGTTTGCTTGCCTACCTATTGACCTCTCACTACTCGACACGGACTTGAATTGCAATCTGTTCATCATGCGGTGCATAAATTGCGGTGTAGCTACGCAGAGACTGCGACGACATTTCACTTCTTCTTTGCCTGCTCGTTTACTCATGACCCTAGCACGATGGTTAACAATCGAGGTAAGTTATCTGCAGCTAAAATATTTCTATAACTAATAAATATAAGAAACAATAAATAAATGTGATTTTCAAGTTGTTTACCATGGTTTCCAAAATACATAATGAACTTGGCACAATGGATCAGAAAGACTTGTCTTGGAATTGTCAATCAGTCAGTTTACCATTTTATATATACACTAGAGTAATACAGTTTTGTTTTTTTTTAGGTTCCAAGAGATGCCAACATTTGTCATCCTTGTTATGAAAGGCTGAATTCTGCTGAAGCTAATGATGCTCGTTTATTTGGCCATACAATGGTGTGTATTACTTGTGGTCGTTCTGTGAGAACTGTACAAAATCATACAGTGGAAAGAAACGATTCAATTATGCAGAATTTACCAATATCACATCCAGCTTTCCATCAGGTAAATAAAGCGATGTTTAAGCATTGTGCTTTATAAATGTTTTTACATGCCCATCTTGCCTACGAACAGTTAATAGTCATCCTTACTCTCTTCATATAACTATGACACCATAAAAATACCTTAAATTATTATTTTTAGGTTACCAACTTTGTGTGTCATCCCTGTTGGATGAGGCATCAAAGGCAGACAAATCAGGATCAAAATCGGATAACTCTGCCTCAACCTGAAAGTGTGCCACAAGCTGAATCTGAACCTGAACCAATGGCTGGACCTGAACCTGAACCACTAGCTGAACCTGGACCAATAATGGAACCTGAACTAGCACCGAGACCTGTTCCAGAACCAGAATTAAGCCTGCCAAATTATAAACGAGCTGCAAACACCTCTAGACACTGTGTGTTTAATGGTTGTATTTTTGAACAACAATTACACGTCATTCCAGCATTTATAAAAAAAATGCTTATAGGAAAACATAATTTTTATGTATGTGATGTATATTTGAACTTGAATGTTTGGCACTTGTTGCTTCAAAATAATAATATATACTCGACTTTCACTGCACACCAAATTGAAGATATAATATCTTTAGCAAAATCTGAACCACCAACATTTAATTTTGAAAGGGTTTCTGAAATGCAAAATGTAATATGTCACTATTGGACAGGTTTGACAATCGTCAATTTTTTGAATTTATTCAATATCTTGCCTGCCCTCTCTTTCAAAAGGCCTAAGAATGCTTTGGCTATTTATTTAGCAAAATTAAGGACGGGTGAATCTGACAGACGACTTGCTACAATTTTTGCAGTATCACGTCCCACTTTAACAGCAATACTAAAAAAAATTAGAGAGTGTTTAATGCATTATTTAGTTTCTAATTATATAGGCCCAAACCATTTAAATCATGTGGATATTACAAATAGGAATTTGAGTATACCAAATGCTCTCTTTGGTAATGACAATAGACCGGCCATTGCCATATTTGATGGCACATATGTATATTTACAAAAAAGTTCTAATTATCTGTTCCAGAAAAAAACGTACAGCCTGCATAAATATGACAATTTAGTTAAACCATTTATGATTGTTTCATGTGATGGGCATATTATTGATGTTGTAGGACCATATGCTGCTACTCAAACTGATGCCGAGATTATGAATCAATTGTTTGATGGAGAAGATAGTCCGTATCGACAGCTTTTTCAGCCTAATGACGTTTTTATTTTAGATAGGGGGTTCAGAGATGCTATACCACTGTTACAAGCATTAGGCTATCAAATCCATAAACCTGAGTCATTGGATCCTGGTCAAACGCAATTAACAAATGAACAAGCTTATAAAAGCAGGAAAGTAACACTATGCTGGTGGGTAGTAGAAGTGGTCAACGGACGCGTCAAACGCGACTTTCAATTATTTCGACAACGATTTTTTAATGTAGCTACACCTCACCTCATGGAAGATTTTAAAATAGCTGCAGCCTTAATTAATAAATATCATGTATTAATCGAGGATAGTCTAAACTCGGGTGAAATAATTCAAAGAGTGGCACGTTTCATGTACCTTTGTGAGAGAAAATAATTTGAATAGGCAAAGATCAATGTTTTTAAGAGTGGATGGCAACTTGCCCCAATTAGAGAATTTTCCAATATTGGAGCATAACCAATTAATACTGATTGCATTAGGACCGTATCAAGTTAAACAAGCCCGGTCATACTATGGAGAGCATATTAGAGCAAAGTGTGTTTATAATATTGAAGTATGCCCAGATCTTGAAAGACTTAGTCATTTAGGCGGATCAAGACCTCAACTTTTAAGAGGCCGAATAAAGTCAAGACATATCGGCCAAAAAATATACTATGTATATATTTTGTATGAAAGCGAAGCCACTAACAATACTTTAGATGACATACTGTCATATTATTGCAGCACTGTATTGTGGGTAACAGAACTCTGGGCTGTTGTTGTCATGTCATGACGGTGATCTGGTATCTTGTGTGGGCGAGACATCAGATCACATTATCATCTCCGGCTTCATTTTTAGACAATGTCCTAATAAGGCTCACTGAATAAAATAAATAAGCAAATCGCATTGTTGTGGTTTTATTTCAATATCTTTTATATCCTTGGTTACTCAATGCGTTCATTATCTAGTTAAGACAGAATAGGGAATATGCATGTGATTCAAATGTGGGTCAAATATTTTTTTCTATAAACTATGTTACTTCAGAATTATGCCTCCATCAATATTTTTGAATAAAATTTCTTTTTGAGCGAGAAATTAATTTTTTTAAAGTCCCAAAAAACTGTTGGTAATTCAAATACTTGAAAAGGCTAAGAGCGGATGTGACGTAACAATCCGGGATAACAATCAAAATGTCAATGTCAAGTCAATCAACAAGTGTCAAGTCAATGTCAAACGCTCTTATAAAAAGGAGTGTTTGACGTTGACTTGACAGTTGCTTGTCTGTTTTCACGGTCTGTGACGTCACCACACCAAGCGCGCCAAATGGAGGGCGTTTAAATAGCCCGGATCGGTTGGATATTTTTAAACATTTTTTTAACTACTTTAATTTGCTTTTTTGCCGTCGATTTTTTTTTCACTATTATTTGACGATGTAAACTATCGAATAAAAATATTAAAAAAATACATGCATATATCCTATTGTTTACTTCAATACAGAAATCTACAAATATTTAGGTTACTTAATCTTTAAGATATTTTTCAAATACGTTTATCATTTCAACCATAATATTATTTATGGTTTCTGTGTAGACTCTTTATTTCATCTCTTTTGGAAAAGCAATTAAGATTTTACGACAGAAGACTTAGTACAAGAAAGCGATTTTTGCGGGGAGTATACATCGAAAGTTCGTTGTATTAAGTTTTTTTGATGCAATTACCATTTTGTAGATATTTACTGCAGTACCTTCGTGCGAAATCGCTAGTCCGACATACAATTATCAATAAAAATCGTCGTAGACACATTGTAACGCCTAGACGAAAGTTCATAGCAATGTCATTTTTTTGAAGGTTTGTGTACCTTTGTCGTAGGAGTTACACGATTTTATTTTCAGGATTGTGCAGATATAAAGAGTTCCTTAAACTTTTTCAATACGAAATACTAATATTCAGCTATTCGGCTTTATATATTGCTAGGTGCCATGTTTATACATGCGTTTTCATTTCGGGATTAGTCGTCCATACTTCAATTTAACCATGACCTTTTAGCAATCTTTTTTTATACCAATGCAATGTTTGGAATGATTTTAGTACGCACATTTTCATTTGGTCAAATTTTTACTTGGCAGAATATTATCAAGGATAATGTCATTTAGGCATTTGGTCTTTAATCAAATGATTTATTACAGCAAACAATCTTTAGATAATAAACGTTTGGTCAAATGATTTGTTAGGTTAGGTTAGGTTAAAACTGTGACCTTCTACGCCAGAAACGACTAGATTATATAGAAAAAAAACAGGCTACCCGAAACTGACGACACCAAACATTTGGCAAATTTTATTTTGCGCCAACTGAAATATTTGAATTTAAATTGAATTTAAATATTTGACTACATAAAAATTGGTAAAAGTACTATTTGTTAAACAAGTTATTGTTTAAACGTTCACTTGCCAAACATTAGGTTTGCGTTACAATTATTTGTGAAGAGATTTTTTGCTAAGTAATATTTTGGCAAATGAAATTATGCGGAAAATTGTTTGGGAAGTGATAATTTGGCAATTTATTTTCGATGAAAGAAGGGAGACCCGATATTTACACATAATGTTCTTTGGAATAAAAATAATAAATACTAATATAACTCACTCCACTGGTTTTGTAGTTTTAGCTTTTGCCACCGTTTTTCGTTTAAGCGAGAAATAAAAACAATACATACTGAAAAATTCGGTTCTCTGCCCTTTCGCCGAAAGTTGTTTGCCAGATTTTCACTTGGCAACTAACGTTTCGCAGAATTTTATTTCACCGAATAATCATTTGCCAACGGTTGTACGTTGTTTTATAGACAACATTTTCATAGAATTTCGTTTCACATAGAATGTTTCTTATATTATCATTTCATAGAATAATCAATACGCAGAATATTTACTTTGAATAAATTTAAATCAATGTTTTTTGTTACAAAGAAAATTTAATGTTTATTTATTCATTTCATAGAATAACAAATCAAATATTCTTTATCCTCATATTGTTTAGTTTATATAAATCATATTACCAAGAAAAACATTACATCGAGTGTCAGTTTCTATTTTATAATTGGTAACACTACATACCGTAGTATAGTTTTAGGTAAGCGATTCGTAACTGTCGGAGTGCCCTAATTTTGTTACTGAGACCAATTTCGACGTAGCGCTCGCCGGCTGCTGCCGCGGCACCACACTTCTCGCGGGCCGCCTCGCCCCTCCACGCCTACGCGATTTTAAATTACACTCTAGGGGTAGGGCATACTGGGCACGCCACAATTGCGGCGATAAGTCCCCTCTTTGAGGAGTGGCTAGAGAGGCGCCACGGCGTCCTCACCTTCCGCCTGACGCAGGTCCTCACCGGACACGGTTGCTTCGGGAGGTTCCTGTTTCGTATAAGGCGGGAGGAAACGCCCGGGTGTCACCACTGTGTGAATCGCCCGGAGGACACGGTGGAGCATACGGTGGAGGTCTGCCTCGCTTGGGCGGAGCCCCGCCGTGTCCTCTTGGAGGCGATTGGCGGCGGTGACCTCTCGCGTCCGGCTCTGGTCCAGGCCATGGTACGGAGCGAGAGGGCATGGGAAGCAGTCACCTCCTTCTGCGAAGCAGTAATGCTCGCGAAGGAGGAGGCGGAACGCGTGAGGGAGAGGCAAAGTTTGCGCCCTCACGCCCCTAACCGCCGCCGCCGCTGGAGACGCCCTGGGCGTCGGGAATCCCAGGCGGATTCCCGGCCACCATAGGCGCGGGCTTGCGGACGGCGAGCAATGGGTAGCTCGCCGTTCGATCAGGACCAGGCCCGGGTCGATGGCGCGTCGTGTTCCACGCGCGCCTCAAAGAGATGTCAGCACAATTGGCGGGGTCCGCTAGGACCGATGCCTGCCAGGGTTGCGGGTTAGTCCGAAAGGGATACTGGGACCTTGGCAACAGGCAACTGAAGGAACACGGGTGGGTTTCAGTCAGTAAAAGTCTGACACGCCCTTCCGCTCCACCCAGAGCGGGAGAAGTCATTGGATGATTTCCCACCCTCAAAAAAAAAAAAAAAAAAGGGGTAGGGCATACAAGACTGCGTGGAGTCGGATTTAGAGCGATTCGTTTGTGTTACTAGAACCTAATTTTAGCAAATTTTTAAGGACTAACAATTTTATTATAAATGAACATTCGAAATAATACACCTAATATAATAAAATACTTAGGACATATGACTTTAATTCATGCAAAATTAGGAGATTAAATTATTTTATTACTCAATATTATGACAGAATAGTTTTAGAAGTAAAGTAAATTATGTAAAACTAAATTCCAAATTTTCGAACATTACGGTTACCGAAGTTTATACCAAACATGTGATAATGATTTTCGGACAAACAATATTCGTTAAAAAATAATTCTACTGCTTGAAAAATTTGTTAAATAAAAAAATGTGATTATAAAGTTCATTGAATTGTGTTTCTGTGAAGTATGTTTCATTCAAGTAAATAGTCGTTAAACCAATAATATTCGAAATAAAAATACAAGGACCAAATATTATGGGAAACATTTTCTGCGAATCGAAATTCTATGAAATTTCTGTCTGCGAAACAAGGGAACACCTTTGCCAACCTATCACATAATTTTGTTTTATTTCCCAATCTCACAGTTACCAACTGTACGTTTGGTCTGCTTTTCATAATGACACTTTTTTAAATGCCAACTTTCAAGTAGAGTTCAATTAAAGTCAAAGTCAAATAATTTATTTCAATTAGGCACATATATGGCACTTTGGAACGTCAAAACAAAGAAATTGAATTTATTCTAGTTGCCCCTTCCAAAAGGTAGTTTTCGTATGGAGAAGAATGGGCAAGAAAGTCCACCGTTACTCTTTTAAAAATGTTTTACAATATTTTGTATACATGAATTATATAATTATATGTGAAGACGATGCACCTACAATAAGATTACTGTACCACAAAAGGTAAAAAGAATTATAAATAGAGCAATAATGAATAAATTAATTACCAGATACATGGTGCTCACATATTTACAAAGATTGTAAAAGTATACGATATTACAATAGTCCTAACATTGTTACAAGTAGTACTAATAAGTCAGTGCGTGAGTTTAAGTAATGACAGAGTGTAAAAGTCTATTTGATTTTGTCCAGACACTAAATCGTCCTATGGAGCAAGACCAGCATGTTTCCAAGGGTTCCCTATCCATTTGCATAAAATTTTAAGACATAATATAATATGGCATACTTTTGTTTATCCTAACAATATTTACGCATAATATTATTTTCGCCTATCAGCAAACGCATAATTATTTTAAGCATAATTTCACCAATCATAATAGTGTATAAGCATAACATTCAAAAGCATAAATATATGTATTTACGCATAATGACTTTAAAACATAATTTTTAAACGCATAAGAAATACGAATAATAATTGTCTCCAACAAAATTAGACACTACAACATATATAATAACAAGTACAATGACCACTTGAGAAATTTCGCGTATGAATAGATACACCTTATATAGTTTCTAGTCGTTTTTGTCACTTCGCCGGCCGCTGCCGTGGCACCGCTCGCTTCGCTCGCTCGGCTCGTGCGTAGGGGTCACAGTTTTAACCTAACCTAACCTAAATCACCTAATAGTAATTTTATAATAACTACGTAAAAACAACTTAATTTTGGGATCCCTTCTTTTCGCATAATGTTCTTTGTCCTAATATACTTCGGCATAACGATTTTGGCAGAATTTGTTTTGGCATAAATTTGATTCGCATAACGTTAGCAGGCTTAATGACTATTAGCATAATAATATTTAGGCATACAAATAAAAAGGTATCCAGCCTTTTCGCCGAAAATTGTTTGGCAGATTATCACTTGCCAACCAACGTTTCGCCGATGTTTCACTTTGACAACTAACGATTAGCAAATTTTTGTATGACAACGTTTCATTTGGTAGAATTATTGTTAAGCTGATTATTATAATGACACAACGTTTGGGACATTTATCATTTGTCAATCATTTCAATCTTAGGTTACGATAGGTTAGGTTAGGTTAGAGTATGACAAACAACGCACGAGCCGAGCGAGCGTAGCGAGCATGCTGCGGCAGCGGCCGGCGAAGTGCTAGAAGCGAATCGCTTTTGTAAAAAGAAACAGTTAGGTTAGGTCACATTAAAGATAAAGTAAAAAACACTCACTCACTGAGCACTCTTCAATACACTCACTCATTTTAATTGAACTCTACTTGAAAGTTGGTATTTAAAAAAGTGTCATTATGAAAAGCAGACCAAACGTACAGTTGGTAACTGTGAGGTTGGGAAATAAAACAAAATTATATGATAAGTTGGCAAATGATTATTCGGCAAAATAAAATTCTGCGAAACGTTAGTTGCCAAGTGAAAATCTGGCAAACAATTTTCGGTGAAAAGGCAGAGATCCGTTTTAATATCATTATGCGTAAATAAATTTATGCTTTAGGATATTATGCTTAAAAAAGTTATGCTTTAGAACTTTATTATTATTATAAAACTTTATTTCAGACTATCTTTTACAGAATCATCCATATTTGTGTTAGTAAGTACTTAGGAACTATGTTAGTAAACCACAAAAATAAGACAAACATAATCACACAGACACATGGAGTGCGACCCAGTGTCTTAGAAAAGGACCGTCTAACCGGTCCGCTATCACTTTCAGGATGTTGTTGGAGCTTGCTCGAATACGGTGCAATATGGAGGCCGCTCTCTTTCTCATGATGGCATGAAAGCCATCAATCTGAGCCTCCATAAACATGCCAGACGCACTACAGCATCTCGGCAGCCCCAACAACATCCTAAAGGCGTTATTGTATTGTACACGAAGGGCGTTGAGTGTCCGCTGAGTACAGCTGACCCACAGGGTGCAGGAATAAAATGATTGGCAGTATGCCCTAAACATTGTGCACTTTACTGCGTTCGGGCACCGTTTAAACCTGCGAGCCAGCATGTTCCCACGGACAGCCAACGCCCTCCGTTCCCTCTCAACGTCCACGTCATCCGCAAGGTTCTCCGTGACCCAGTGACCCAAGTACTTGACCTGCGTCACTCTGTTGAGCGGTACACTATTTAGTGTAACCGATGGGACGGATTCAACTTTAAAATTCCGCGGTAGGAACACCAGCAACTCACTTTTCTTCGCATTGTACCTGAGCCCATGAGCCACGGCGTATTCCTCACATCTCCTAACAAGTTTCCTTAAACCGCTAATTGAAGGACTCAGCAACACCATATCATCCGCATAGCTTAAGTTGTTAATAGTGGTGCCATCAATAGTGCAGCCGACCGCAGTGCTACTGAGACCCTCAATCAACTCATTGATGTACAGGTTGAAGAGCCGAGGGGATGTTAAACCACCCTGTCTTACACCACACTCCAGCCTGTACTCATCGGACACAACGTTCGTCCACCTTACAACATTAACTTGATTGTTATACCAGTAATCAAGAATATTAATGATCTCCTCGGGGAGTGAGGTCGCCCTCAGTTTCTCCCAAAGATGTTTATAGGACACCAAATCGAAAGCTTTCGATAGATCAAGGAAGCATCCATAAACTGGAGTCTTCCTGTCCGTGTAATACCGGACAGTATGCTTCAGACATAAGATTGCTGTTTCTGTTGACAGTCCCGCTTGGAAGCCGAACTGTGCATCACTTATTTTCAGATGACAACATAATTGTTTATCCAGCATACTGTCCAGTACTTTAGCTACAGTGGTAGCTAGCGAGATGGGCCTATAGTTGGAGCTATCAGAGGGGTCACCAGTCTTATTCTTGATCACTGGCACAACAATAGCCTTCGTGCACTCATCCGGTAAGTATGAGTGTCTAATACAAAAAGTATAAAACATAAATAACACTCTAGGCAAATGTACACCTGCATGTTGCAGGTGCTCAATGCTGATGCCGTCATGTCCAGGGGACTTACCCCTCGTCATCTTACTAATAGTGGAAGCAACTTCCTTAGCAGAGAAACAGACTGATGGTAATGTATTTGACTTTCGAGTATCAGAATTGAGCACCGGCGGCCGCACAGGTGGACGATCGGAAGATACTACTTTAAATTTATTAACAAACATATTAGCAATGTCAAGTGACTCACCGAAGCCGTCGACGCTGAGAGGAGTGTACGGCCGTGGATTCAGCTTACTGGTCTCCTTCCAAAAGCTTATAAAGTCCTTATTCGCATGCTGTGCGGCTAGAACATCCATCTTTACCTGTTCCGCGTTATTTTGACACCATTTCAGTTTAGATTTAAAAATACGACGAGATTCTGTCATTTTGTCATACACTGGTCCATTACGCGGACGACCAAGTGACAACCATAACTCAAACTGCGCCCGCGCTTCCTTATGTGCTGGATAAACATGTCTGTTCCAGCCCACAACACACTTTTTACGTGACTGAAGTTTACGATCGAAGCTAGCCACGGCCGCTATACTCATTACATTAATAATATTTGAATACATATTATCAATCACGGATCTATGTTCCACCTTGTTACACATGCCATCACTACAGTGGCTTAATTCTATTGGAAAATCTAAGTCTTTAAATTTTTCATTACATAACATGTGATAATACTCAATTTGTTTAATATCCCTATTTCCCCAAACAACTTTATTACAACATGTTTCTTTAAGAACATAATGGGGCCTAAGTACATTTAAGCTGCAGTTAATCTCAAGCGCCAGGTGGTCAGACCAAGATGAATCATAGTGTACCTTAACATCTACAACCGACTGACGGGCGGCCTCAGTCACTACGCAGTGATCAAGCCAGCGAGTGGTCCCGTGAGCCTCACTTATAAAAGTGAAGGCATTACCTAACTTCTCGACGTCGATACATGACCATAGTTGGTCGCAACAAAATCTTTCCAGCTCTCTGCCAAACCGCTCCCCTGGATGAGCATTATAGTCACCCAGCATATAAACTGACGCTACTTGTGCATTTTCAATGATTGAACTCATCTCACTAAGACATTCTGTAAATTGAACTAGGTGTTCATTTAAGTCAACTGGCATGTAAACAGAGAACACTACGAATGATCGATCATTAGCACTCACTTTTATTGCCGATAGCCGCACACTATTCGTTTCAAGCACAGTCACAGAATCGAAGGCATCCTTCCGCCACAGTATAGCTACACCGCCATAGGGTCTGCCACGTACTATGTCAGCGGACGTGTCAATTGCAGACTTGCCTGTAAAACCAAACGTGTTGCTAATCTCCCCAAGGACAGCCAAGTCGTGTGGAAACAACCATGTTTCTTGCAACGCCACAATATCCGCTTGTTTGCATAATATTCGCACGTAGTCCATCGAACGGGAGACAGACTTGCAATTATAGCTAAAAAATCTACTGATTAGCTGGTTGGCCATGTTGTAAATTTATTGTTTGCTTATCTACACCGTGAGCAGGAAACCCGGTTGGTCTATCACCCAGATTTATAAATCGTCTGAATGTTATTCCAGACGGCCATAAGTTATCATCCAGGAAAACATCTATTTTGTGTGCAGTAACAGAAATTTTATAGGAATTGTAATATTTCTGTTTCATCATCTTTATTTTCACAGGCGATACCTTCTCTTTAGTTTTTTCATAAATATAATCATCAATATCAGATTCCATAACATCCCTGTGTACATTAGATACATATAACGGTACTTTGGTTGCAGCTGCCTTAAATTTACAACTGGGATCTAAATCGGCCTTACCTTTATTTCCGATGAATTTATTTCTGAGCCGTTTATTCTGTACTACAATCCATTCATCATTATTTTTAGCTTTTGGCCATTCATTTTTATTCCCTACCATTTTGGCAAAGGAAATCTTTATAGGCGTAGTACACTCAGCGGTTTGTTTACATTTATACGAACGCGCCGCTGTCGACGCTGCACCTGTTGTCCCGCATGAACCGTTGACAACGATAGTTGTGTTATCATACACACTACTCGAAGTACGTTCCAAGTCTTGGTCATATGTTCTCATAAAGGGCTGCGCGCCGTCTTGCATGTTGTTTTGCCGAGGTGAAGATGTCACACTACTTGAGTGCACCATAAACGGTGTGTCACTAGGAATGTCGTCACAAACATCCATGATAGACTTATCAGTGGATAGTGTGTTGACCGGTAATTGTGACAAAAAATGCCTATCAACATGACCTTGAATAGTGTCAGCTGTTCTTTGAGTACTATGTATGTTGGGCGATAATATTTCTACCGCTCCAATGTCGAGATACCCTCCACTTTTTATAATATTTGATTTTATAAATTTCTTCTCTAATTCTTCCACTAATTCAGTACTAGCATATGATTGTTTTATTTCTTGAACATCTGATTTCAATCTGACAATATCTTTTAATAATGCCGATACGTCTACGTGATCGAACGTCACGGGAGGGAGCTTATTCAAATCTCTCGCCACGAAAATCGGAACTGTATCAGGATCCGTATCTTAAAAAACTGCTATAATATCCTCGAGATCTCTTTGAATTTTCCCATCCTTTCTTCTTGAAATATTGCGCTTGTTAGTTGTTATCGTGTCGAACAGCAGAGCTTTCGCCTTTTCAACATCGGCCACGGTAAACGCTGACGCACATATTCGCACCATACTTTCATTATCCATAGTTTCAATTTTATTTTGCAAGTAAGACAATAATTCACTTATAACAATATTGCAACTTGAACATTTCACTGTTTTCGAATTTATCGACATTTTTCGATCGGTCACTGATGACTTTATGCTTAATAAATTTATGCTTTAGAATATTATGCTTAATCATTATTATGGTTAGAGAAATTATGCTTAAAAAAATTATGTCTAAGCTGTTATGCGTAATTATATTATGCGAAAATATTTATGCCAAACAAAATTATGCTAAGTTATATTAGGTCTTAAAATTGTATGCAAATGGATAGGGAACCCTTAACTTTGTGTCCGTTATTCCAATATTTTTTTGTGCCTTAACAATAATATGCTAATAGTCAATACGCCTAGTAACATTTTGCGGATTCAAATTATGGCAAAACAAATTATGCAACAAAATAATTATTACAAAAAAAAAATATGGCGAAACAAAAATAGGCAAATCATTATTAGACCAAAAAAAAATATGACAAAATCGTTATGCCAAAGAATTTTAGGAAAAAATACATTATGCGAAAAAAAGGGGTCCCGTTTCCAAGCATTCTTATCTCGGATATAATCCTCTAATTTGTAATAAGCTTGTTTACAAAGTGTACTTTTTATATGAGTTTTAAATATTTTTTTTAAGGTATTTTGTTATAGCATTTAACGCAGTACCCCATAAAAGATGTTTGTACTTTAGCTAATCTGAAAAATGGTTGATCTATTTTATCTTTATTTCTAGTATTAAAATTATGTCTATCACTTATTTTATTAAAAAGATTTAAGTTTTTTCTTACATACATTATTAAATAGTTTCCTAAGAGATTCGCGGTGACATAGATTATAAATGGCTCTGACAGCTCTTTTGTGCAAAATAAAAATGGATTCAATGTCAGCAGCCTGACCCCACAGTAAAATGCCATACGACATAATGCTGTGGAAGTAACTGAAATAGACCAAACGCGCGGTTTCTGCATCTGTTAACTGTCTTATCTTTCTAACAGCATAAGCTGCCGAGCTTAACCGCCGCGCAAGAGATTTTATATGAGGTCCCCATTGTAATTTCTCGTCTAGCGTGATTCCCAAGAAAATTGTTTGATTAATAAACTCCAGTTTTTCTCCATTCAATATGATGTCACATTAATGAACTCCAGTTTTTCTCCATTCGATATGATGATTAAAATGAGTGAGTGTATTGCAGAGTGCTCAGTGAGTGAGTGTTTTTTTACTTTATCTTTAATGTGACCTAACCTAACTTAACTGTTTCCTTTTACAAAAGCGATTTGCTTCTGGCACTTCGCCGGCCGCTGCAGCGGCCGTTAATTATTAGTATAAATAATGTTTATATTTATGGCTTAAGATTAATAGACGAATAAATATTATGCCTTAAAAAATTATGTAACTCCAAATTATGATAACATAAATAAGACCAAATGACAGTTATGCTAACCTTAGCATTATGCCAAGATATTATTATGCCACTGCATTTTTAACGAAAACGTTATGGCAAACAATATTATGACAAAAAAATGTATGCCAATAGGGGGATTCCCTTTGGATACCACCTTGCACTCTCTCAACTCTCATAAAAGTATTATTTTATTGGGTGATATTAATATCAACTTATTTTCTAATGATAATGATGACACGCATTCTCACCTTACTTTGATGCACTTGCAGCACATGGAATGCTACCTGCTCATTTGTTTCCCACTCGCTGCGACAGCTGCTTGGATCACGCAATCATTAAATCAAAAACGAGAGTGACCACCTTGGTTCTAGACTGGTTTATTACTGACCACGCCCCTTTGATAGTGTCTTTCGACTCGCGAATTAAAGTGCTAAAATCCACAACATTAACTCGTCGGGTGGACCTTGCAGCATGCGTCTAAGCATTTGAGAAAACCGATTTTTCATGGGTCCTACAATGTTGCGACGCATGACAAGCTGCTGACGCACTAGTTAATATTATATCTAATGTTATCAGTAATAATACACGCAGTGATCGCATCTCAAGTAAGAAACGCATACTTAAGCTCTGGATCACTCCCAGGATCTTAAAATGCGTAATACGTAACCGGGATAAATTATATCAGAAAGCTAAAAAAAGCACCCAATAATGAAATTTCCCAGGTGATCTACTTGCGTTATAAAAATTTCTGCAACAACTTATTAAAAAAAATAAAACGTGAATATGAGCGAGCTGAATTCCAAGAATATAAAAAAAACCCGAAGGCAACATGGAATCTCATAAAAACAATTGCAAATCTTCACACTAACAAATCGAATTCTAATGAGCTGCTGTCTCTGATGGATGACCCCGCGCGCGCTGTTGACGTTGTTCATGACTTTTTTGTTAATGTAGGCAAGAATCTAGCATCCAAAATTGATTCGAATCATAGTGACTTTACATGCGTATTGGGCTCCCATGAGATAAGTACCTACCCAAATTCAATGGCTATTTTCGAAACTGATAACGAGGAAATTGAATCAATTATTCTCAGTCTAAGCTCTACGAGTGCGGTTGGATGTGATGGCATTTCTACCATACTTGTGAAAAATGCAAGACATATTCTCATCCCAATTATGTGCCATATATTTAATCTTGTTTTCGCTACAGGAGTTTTTCCCTCGGTGTTCAAGACAGGTTTGGTTCATCCTATATATAAAAGTGGAGCTAAATACAGTGTCGATAACTATAGGCCAATTTCTGTACTAACTACTGGATCCAAAATATTCGAAAAAAATATTAATAGTGCCTACTATTAATAATTTTTCCTCAGTTACTTAAAAGTCCAAAATATAATCGCTGACAACCAATACGGTTTTAGATCTGGCAAAAGTACTGAAGATGCAGTTTTGAAACTAACCAATACTATTGCAAAAAACCTAAACAATAAATTAAAAACATTAGCAATTTTCTTAGATCTCTCTAAAGCCTTTGACACTGTCTCCATTCCACTTTTACTGGAAAAACTAGAACGACTCGGAATCAGAGGTTTGCCCCTAAATATCTTCACAAGTTACCTAACAGGTCGTTCCCAGACTACTAGAATAGGAACTTACACAAGTGGACCCAAATATGTCAGTCACGGTGTTCCACAGGGTAGCATACTTGGACCAACCTTATTTTTGATTTATATCAATGACCTCTGCAACCTACCTTTACTTAATTGTAAGATTATAACATACGCAGACGATACTTTCGTAGTGTGCAAACTATAAAAAGTGATAGCTACAACAGACGAACAAATTACTAGCGAATCAGTTCCAATAAACAGTGAATTAGTACTAATAAACAGTGATCAAAGATGTGTGAAGACTCCAAACCAGTGTAATAAAAGAAATGTAAATTGACCCCGAAGTAAACAAACGAAATTGTTATGCAAAACCTCGCAAAATCAAAATTCGTTTTTTATTTGAAATCGCGTAACAATACCGCCATCTTCTGGTTAACTTACAAACTGACATGTCAACGACCTCACCAAATGATGCCAATTAGCAAAAAAATGTTGCAATTGTAAAAAATATAATTATACTAACCTTTTACATTGCAACTAGCGACATCTATTGTCTAAAGATAAGATTATTGAAATCAAAAGAACCCGATCTACATATTTGAACCATTAATTAACTTAACAGCTAGCCAGTTGACCGGCACAGCAGACTTGGACGTATAGAGGCTCTGGTTCGGATCTTGGCACATGAGATTGTTTTTGTAAGAAATATTTAATTAAACCAAAAATGAACTTTCTGGAGAATATCACGTTCCGTCGCACGCGCACCCGCTCGGAACCAGAAGACGACAGTAATATTTCTCGGAATGAAACTGTTCACAGTATGCCTGATATGTCTGAGGACGAAGATGACTCACAACTTAAGGCATTAAAAGACGAAATCGAAAAACTAACATCGCAATTAAGCAGCGCGCACAAGGAAATTGAGTTGCTGTCATTGGAGAATAGTGAATTGAAGGAAAAAACCTACGAACTAGGTAAAAAAAACGATCTCCTTATAAGAATTAACAGCCCCGCTAAACGAAGTATCACCCCAAAGAAAACCATAAACAGACAAACCAATACGAAGGAGACACAAACTGACAATTTTATATCACTAGATCTTACAAACTGTGTAGAAAGTATGAAATATGATGATAAAAAAGCCAAGCAAAATATGCACCCTGTGAAAACAGCCGCACCTTTACGGCAACCAAAACCTGAGCTGGATACTACATCAACCAGTAAAATATATATTTTCAGCAATAATAAGATAAATAAAATACTCCCGATTTCAAATACGACCCTGCAACTCAAATCAGAGATATGCCACTACTTGATGCCTCATCGTACAGTGGACCAAATTATACATAACTTAGAAACAAAGGTGAAATCATTTACAATGAACGATTTCTGTGTAATTTTAATAGGAGAGGAAGATGTCAATTCTAGTGATTTCCCCAATTTGATTTTTGGCATAAGAGCGTCTGTAGAAAAAATAAAACATACAAATGTTATCATCTGCGCACCAACATATAAATGTGGCAATTACACGAATATTTTTAATGGAAGGATAGAATATTTCAATAGTCTACTGTGCCGTGATATTTTCACCCATGAACATGCTTATTTTCTGGACTCAAACAAGAACTTGTCCTATGATCACACAATGTTCTACAGACATAGCGGAAAGCTCAATAACACTGGCATGCGATCAATTTTTCAAGAACTTAATATTCTTTTACTTCTAATCAATCGTTTTCACTTGGACTCAAAAGCAAATGACATGACACAAGAGAATGTTAATAACCTGACTCGACAATTCAACGACCAAGATGAAGAGAAATATTTTGACATTGAAAACTATGACACGGTAAACACCACGGAAGTACATAAAGAGAAGTTATCAGACTTGTTTCGTAACTAATAATATTTGTGTTATGCATCAGAATATTGCCGGTTTACTTAACAAATCCGACAGCGTCACAGTTTGTTTGGACGAATTATCATCAGAAAAGGGCATACATGTGGATGTATTGTGTGTAACTGAACACTTTATTATGAGAGGATACGAATCATTCTTAACCATACCAAATTACCAAATAGCGGCGTCGTACTGTAGAAAAGAAAGTAAAAGAGGTGGCTCATGCATTTTGGTAAAGAACGGACACCGTTTCACCGAATTAAAGAAGATATCCAATATATCAGAGCCCGGAGTGTTTGAATGCTGCGCTATAGAGTTACTTGACTATAATACTATTCTAGCATGTGTGTATCGAGTCCCAAATTTAAATGTATGTATGGATAAATTGCGAATTCTCCTACAACAGTTAACAAAGAAAAACCATTATAATGTTGTGATTGCAGGCGATTTTAATATTGACATTTTAAAAAGGAACGTGCAAATAATTGAATTTGAGTGCCTTTTCCTGAACTACAATTTTAAATTGGCAGTGAATCAACCTACACGCCTGAAAAGTAAAACTTGTATTGATAATATTGCTCACAACTTACGCAAACCATGTAAGGTCGAAGTACTAGAATTGGCTCTTTCAGACCACACGGCACAATTTTTGACGTTCCCAATTCACAAAAAATGTAACATTAAATATTGGAAAATAATAAGACGTGACTATTGCAATGAAAATATGACAAAATTTAAAAACTACTTAAAACATCTACCATTTCATGACATTTATAACACCAATGATTCTAATGTAGCGTATCAATCTTTTCTTGACATATTTTCATTATTTTATAAATTATGCTTTCCAGAAAAGAATGTTAGAATAGACACAATCAGAAAACCAAAATGGGTGTCTCGGGGTATTAAACTCTGTAGTAGAAAGAAAAGACAACTTTTATGGCAGTATAGACTGACACCAAATGAGGTGAATAAACAAAAGCTAACTTGTTATTCTAGGCTATTTAAAAAAATTGTAAAGCTCACACAAAAGGCGCAAAATAACTATACGATAAATACCTCTGATAATAAAGCAAAAACTACTTGGAAAATAATAAATGACTCAAAATGTAACGTCCCCAAAAACTATATTGACAAAATTCAAGTAAATAATGACATTATCACTGACCCAAAAGATATTGCAGATGCTTTTAATAATTATTTTGTTGACAAAATTATTCCTATAATGAGATCTGGAAAAAACGAAAATTATAAAAGGTTTAAAAAACACAAATAGTGTAGGATACGATGGCCTGTCAACAAAAGTTTTAAAAGCAGTAGCGGAAGAAATATCAATGCATCTAAGCCATATAATTAATCTTTGTATTGAGACAGGTGTCTTTCCGGACGCACTAAAAATATCTATTATCAAACCACTGTTCAAAAAGGAAAATAAAGAACTAATGCAATTTTATAGACCAATATCTCTTATCAGCATAATCTCGAAAATATTTGAAAAATATTTATATAAAAAATTGTATATTTATTTGGAAAAAGAAAATATTTTGGCGAATGAACAGAAGGGATTTAGAAACGGTAAAACAATAGATCAGGCAATATATAATTTTTTACACAATGTCATGCCAAAAGTCGATGCGAACATACCGGTATGTACGATATTCTGCGACATGACGCAGGCTTTCGATTACGTCCGTCATGACATACTTATTGATAAGTTAGAAGCATATGGCATTAGAGGTAACGTCTCAAACCTCATTCGGTCTTATTTAAGTAACAGAAGACAATTCACAGATATCTCAGCAATAAATAAAAGCAATAAACAGGAAATTATATATAGGTCAAAAGAACGTGCAGTTAAATTAGGCGTACCGCAAGGTACTGTCGTTGGGCCACTATTTTTTATACTATATATTAATGACCTACCCAAAAGTATTCCCCACCCCATGACACTGTTCGCCGATGACAGTACCATTATAATCCCATGCGAAAATATAGACAAATACGAAATTGATATTAACAATACTTTGGAATCAATGATAAAATGGTTGGAAAACAATAACCTGAAAATAAATTTAGAGAAAACTAATATTATGCATTTTGCACAAAGGTCAACCATTCCGAATGTGAGAGTACATTACTGTAATAACCTTGTAGATAGAGTTGACACAGCAAAATTTCTAGGAGTTACTATAGACAGCAAATTAGATTGGAAAGCGCATACGGATGCCTTATGCAAAAAAATTAGTAGATCCGCTTATGCATTATATAAACTACCGCCGATGTTAAATAATGATGCTCTGCTAACTGCTTATCATGGTCTAGTGTCATGTAACTTAAGATATGGAATTATATTTTGGGGAAACTCAACAAATAAAGAAGTCATTTTTAAAATGCAAAAGAGATGCCTTAGAGCTATGTTTAGACTACAGGTTACTGAGAGCTGCAAATCATTATTTAAAAAGTATAAAATATTAACACTTCCATCAATGTACATTTTGGAGACCATTATGTTTGCCAAATCGAACTCGCACTTATTCCCTTTAGTGTCAGAGAAGTTTGTTCGAAATAGACGTGACAATAGCAAGCTTTGTATACCTCAATCCAAGACGGCTTTATTGCGCAAAAGCATATTCTGTATGGCACCAATTCTTTATAATACGTTGCCAAAACATTGGAGGGAATATACTACCAAAAAATTGCGAAATAGACTAAAAAGCCTTTTGTTAGAAAAAGTGTATTACAGAATTGATGAGTTTTTCAATGATAAGTTAATTTGATTTTTATGACATTTAATCTGCATGTTTTATTTCTATGTTTATTTTATTGTATTCTGTTTTTTTTAATATTGACATCTCTAAGACCACTATATTTTGAATTGAATTATTAATTGACACTTGTATAACTTAATGTACTATACCTCTAAATTTGTACGCCGTAAAGGCAAAACATGACTGTGACATAATTTATTGTAACATCTTGCATGCCTTGTGTGTGTATACTCGTGTTTTGGACAAATAAATGACTTACTTACTTACTTACTTACTGCAATAGTAGTACATGGTAATAATTGGCCCGACCCGCTCTTAAATGCTGAATCTGCTCTACAGACTACTATGACCTGGCTAAGAAATAATCTGCTGACCCTCAACTTTGACAAAACCAAATTTATGACCTTTTCTCCACGTAGAACATCACAGCCAACCTCTACCTAAACACTAACAGCTCACAAATGTAAGCACAAACCACAAACCAAGACTGTAATTGTACTCAAATTGTCCGTACTCATTGTATGAAGTATCTTGGTGTCTATATTGATAGTACTCTCTCATGGAATGAACATATACAGTCACTAGTGGGTCGAGTTAGGAAATTAATAATAGGTCTTTACCTATGAAATTGCCGTTGTGAAGTACTGGCCATTTCAAATCAAAATAATTTTTGTTTGGCTTAGAATTCTAATTTCAAATTAATTTTATTTTAAAAACATGGAATTCTTTTTTCAAAAGAAGTCATTTGTTTAATGATTAGTGTTACATTTTCATCGCATTTCAATCTTTTTCGTCATCATGGATACGTTAAAAATTCGAGTAATTATGGAATATGAGTACCGTCGTGGCAGCAATGCGGCACAAGCGGCACGCAACATCAACGACGTTTACGGAGCTAACACTGCAAACCAACGCACCACCTGTTATTGGTTTGCTCGCTTCCATTCTGGAAATTTCGACCTGAAAAATGAACCTCGCGGTCGTCCGAAGACTTTGGTCGACAATGACGAATTAAAGGCGATTGTGGAAGCTGATGATACACAATCTACGGCTGAATTAGCAGCAGCTTTCGACGTTAGCGTCAAAACGATATTGGTCCATTTGCGTCAAATTTGCAAGGTAAAAAAGCTTGACAAATGGGTGCCCCACGAACTCAATGATCGCCAGCGCGAAGTACGCGTCGAGGCGTGCCTTGCACTGCTTAACAGACACACAAATGAAGGAATTTTGAACCGCATTGTTACTTGCGATGAAAAATGGATTCTGTTTGATAACCGCAAGCGCTCAGCAAGTTGGTTGGATCCTGGTTCAGTACCTAAACAATGCTCTAAACGAAAACTTACCCCTAGAAAAGTGATGGTCACTGTTTGGTGGTCTAGCGCCGGTGTGATTCATCACAGCTTCTTACCAAACGGGGTGAGCATTACTGCAGATGTGTACTGTGAAGAACTGAACACAATGATTGAGAAGCTGGTACATCTCCAACCAGCATTGGTCAATCGCTCGTCTCCGCTGCTCCTGCACGACAACGCGCGACATCATACTGCACAGCAGACGGTCTCCAAGTTGCAAGAACTGGGGTTGGAAGCTCTCCGTCATCCGCCCTACTCACCAGACCTTGCACCTACAGACTACTACTTTTTCCAGAATTTGGATAACTTCTTGGCGGGAAAAAAATTCAATACCCGAGAGGCAGTACAAAATGAAGGATTTGTTGCCTCCCGTCCAACTGATTTCTTTAAGAAGGGCATCAATAAACTGCCACTGCGTTGGCAAAGATGCATTGATTGCATGGGTGATTACTTCGATTAATACAAATAAAAAATTACATGAAAAAAAATCGTTTAAATTTTTTCATACAATACGGCAATTTCATAGGTAAAGACCTAATATATGTGTTTAAGAACCTGAGGGCTTCTGCCGACTTGCCTACATTAAAAACGGTATACTATGCTCTAGCTCACTCAATCATAACTTACTGTATAACAGTCTGGGGCAATTCTTCTAAATCCTCATTACTACGAGTGGAAAGGGCGCAGAGGGCAGTTTTAAAAGTTATGGTCCACAAACCAATCCGCTTCCCCACAAATGAACTCTACGCACTCTATGTGGGGTCCCAAGAGTGAGACACTCTTTTGCACTTAGCACCGTACTAAGCCAGCACTCTGAACTGACTTTCGATGCTGACTTCATTAAGCACAGACGAAGGTCTATTAGAGTCTGTTTAATCGAACCAGTCAGCACTGAAGTAGTTAGACGTCAATATAGATACCTAAGCTCTATTCTGTACATTCGAGTGAATAGCGTATGTCATGTTTTTTCACTTAATCTAAGGGAATGTCGACTCACCGTTGATAAATGGCTTCATACTCTTACTTATGAAGAGCTAGAGAATTTAGTTAAAACGTAACATACACTTAAACACACACAACACTACACACCACAAACGCACAACACAACACATCACACGTACAACACATCACACACACACTTTTCTTTTATTTATTTTTTATTTTTTTGTTTTACCATACCTTTTAGTTTTAATATTATTTTTATTTTCTTTTTTTTTAGTTAGGGCTTTGCTTGATCAAGGATCGCAGGGTTCGTTCGTTATGGAATCCACGGTCCAATTTTTTGGATTAAATAAAATGCCATCCAGACAAACTGTGATAAGCGCAGGCGGAGATAAAAGTGCGACGGCTAAGTCAACCGTTGTGCTCAAAGTGTGGTCTAGAATAGATCCAACTGTTCAAATAAATATGAACGCTTTCGTCCTGAAGTCAGTCACTGCCCTTCTCCCAGCTACGAAAGTAACCAGGGTAGAATGGGTAGACTTGGCCGATGATGATTTGGCTGATCCAGAATACTACAGGCCTAATAAAATTGATGTTTTATTAGGTGCTGAGGTTTATAGCCAAATCATTCAGGAGGGCATTAAAAGGAATGTTGGTGGTACTCTTTTAGCGCAAGACACCACGTTAGGTTGGATATTGTCAGGAACTTTTGAAGTGGATCATACTAGTAATCCCTCATATATAACCGTGATGCATTCAAGTCTTGAAGCCGATGATTTGCTTAAAAGATTTTGAGAGCTAGAAGCGGAACCATCTGGAAAAAAAATGCTAACGGAGGAAGAAGTATAAATGCGAAAAATTATACCCAGATACTACAGAACGTGACAAGAGTGGTTGATATATAGGAGGCTACCACTGCGTGATGTAGACCCGGTCAACAAGGTTGGTGAATCGAAGGGCATCGCTGAAAAAAGATTAAGATCGTTAGAAGGTAAATTCAACAAAAACAGCAAATTCAAGGAAGATTATTCCAGGGTTCTCGAAGAATATTTAGAGCTTAAGCACATGAGAAAGGTTGAAGAAAATGAAAAGAATATGCAAAAAGTGAATTACTTACCTCACCACGCTAGAGGAGGATAAGGATACGTCGAAGGTCCGCGTCGTCTTTGATGCTTCCTGCAAGGGAACGAATGGGATGTCACTTAAAGACAATTTGTTAGTTGGTCCTACCTTGCAGTCGGAACTCCGGCACACTGTTATGCGATGGAGAACACATCGTATATGTCTCTTAGCGGACATAATTAAGATATACCGGCAAATGTTAGTGAATAGGAAGGATGTAATATTACAACGTGTCCTCTGGAGAGACAGCCCTGAAAAAGACATAGAAGACTATGAATTAGAAACAGTTACTTTCGGAACGGCGTCGGCACCATATTTAGCGGTACGGTCGCTACAACAGCTAGCATACGATGAGTACCTAGATCAACCAGAAGTAGCGAGGATCATTTTAAATGATTTTTATATGGATGATGTAATGACAGGAGCTGAAAATCCAAATACATGTTTTAATATATACACAGAGTTAACTAAAGTGTTATCCAAAGGAGAATTTCCATTACAAAAATGGAGGAGTAATAGTCAAAAATTACTAAATAAAATAAGGAATGAGAAAGAAACTACGGATGAAGAGTTATAGATAAAAATGGACAGTGTTACGAAGATACTGGGACTTACTTGGAACTTGAACGAAGATTTCTTTCAGTACTCAGTAGAACTCCAGCCGCTGACGACACCTGTAACAAAAAAAAAAAAAAAATCCGAGATTTCAAGGTTGTTTGATCCCTTGGGTTGGTTAGCACCTAGTATTATCTTAGCCAAAATATTTATTCAGAAGTTGTGGTTGGCAGGGTTAGAATGGGATCAAGAAATTCCAAACAATTTAATACAAGAATGGGTTACTTACCACCAGAACTTAGTTTTTTTGGTTAATATTAAAATCCCACAATGATTGCACCAAGAATCAAACAACGTGAGCACTGAATTGCACGGGTTCTCAGATGCTTCTAAAATGGCATATTCAGCAGTCATTTACATTAAGGTTGTGGATTACAAAGGAAATATTCATATTTATTTGGTCACTTCAAAAACGAAAGTAGCACCCATAAGACAAGTCTCTATTCCACGATTAGAATTCTGTGGTGCAGTTCTCCTGGCCAAATTGATGGTGGAAGTTGGCGAAGTGCTGAACATACCAAAGACCAATAGGCATGCATGGACAGACAGTGAAGTGGTGATGGCTTGGCTTAACAGTCACCCAACTCACTGGAAAACGTTTGTGGCTAATCGTGTTTTAGATATTTTGAACATATTGGACACACATTACTGGTCACATGTGTCGTCTAAACAGAATCCGGCGCTTCGCGCGGAGTTTCCCCTGCTGAACTTGAATCCAGTGCTATATGGTGGAAGGGTCCGGATTATTTAAGGCGGCAGGTGGTGGAGTACAAAAGGCCGAAACATCTTATAACACACTTAGAAGAAGTCAAAGTACATACGATTACACTTGACTTTACTTTTTGGAACAAATTTTCATCGTTTTCAAGATTGATTAGGGTTATGGCTTATTGCCGTAGGTTTTTGAATTTGAGAAAAAACGTGACGACTAAGGTTGGAACAGGGTCACAACATTTATCTAAACAAGAGCTAGAAGACTCAACAGAGATATGTGCAAGGAAGATAAATGTCAAGAAGAAGGAGTTGGAAGAACTGAAAAACAACAAGTTAGGAAATAATAATGGAAAGTTAAATCATTAAACATATTTCTGGTTTGTAAAGGAATAATCAGAGTAGGAGGACGGCTTGAGATGTCGCAGCTAAGTTACGAAAGAGTACATCCTATACTAATACCGAATAACTCTTTTTTTACCAATCTCGTTGCTGGCAAAAAAGTATGTGAGGGGCTGCGTGAGATGTATCAGATATACAGCTAAAGTAAGGACTTAACTTATGGGGCAGTTACCTTCCTCTCGTGTAATCCCAAATAAACCATTTTTGTGTAGCGGAGTAGATTACGCAGGCCCGATAAGTATTCGAGTATCTAAAGGTCGAGGTAACAAGTCATACAAAGACTACATCGCCTTGTTTATATGCATGGCCATCAGGGCAGTTCATTTGGAAGCAGTAAGTGAATTAAACACTAAGGGGTTTTTGACTGCTTTCAAACGGTTTGTGGCAAGGCGTGGTCGATGTGCTGAATTATATAGTGATAATGGAACGAACTTTGTAGGGGCCGCGCGTGAATTACTTTATTTATTTAACGAAGAAAAGTCAGCTTGTAATCCTGCATTAGCAAAAGAATTAGGAAATAATGGTACGGAGTGGCACTTCATCCCCCCACATTCGCCAAATTTTGGAGGTCTGTGGGAAGCAGGGATTAAGTCCACTAAGTATCACCTTAAAAGGGTGATAGGGAATTCGTCTCTTACCGATGAGGAGATGATAACAGTATTAGCTCAAATTGAGGCATGTCTAAATTCAAGGCTTTTATCGTATGTGGAGGATCAGAATAAATTAAATATACTAACTCCTGGGCATTTTCTGGTAGGGGAGCCACTAGTTTTACCTCCCGATTTAAATTTTGAAAAGGAAAATATAAATAGTTTAAGGCGATGGCAACTTCATCAGAAAATGATGCAGGATTTCTGGCGTCGATGGTCGCACGATTATATTCACCAATTCTTACAGCGCACAGTGTTTCGTCTAGTACAAGCTAGCGAGACAAAATTATTTTTTTACTTATTTTAATTGTTTATGTATATTTAAGGTGTCTTAAACTGTTCTGTGTTCTGTATGCGTACCTATACGTCAAAAGTTGTGGATGCAAGACTGAAGTAGTCTCCTGATTTTACACTTTTGTTAACTGTTATCCCTGATTGCTTTAATTTGCTGCGTCTACCTACCTATTATACCTGTAAGGCACTATATATACATACATATTTGCAAAAAAAAATCTTAGGGTACATAAAAATCAAAACCATAAATATGTGTAAAATAGGTATTTATTTATTCACTTTATCAAATAACATACAATAATAGTCCAAGAATAACAACAACTATATATACATATAAAATAACTCTTATAACAAAATCATACAATAAAAAAATAAAAATAATTTAACTAGGTACAATAGGTACGTTAAATCTAATATATAAAAATTAAAACTAAAACATTATGCGAAATTAATATATAATAAAATAGGTAAGCATATTAACAATAAAAGATAATTCTATCAAGACGAATCTAATAGTCATCATCAGAAGATTCCTCATTACCACTCTCCAATTAGCTAGTATCCTCTGATAACGAATAATCCTCCTCACTGAATTCGCGAACTGATTTTGATTGGGATGGTAATGAAGGTGGGACAATCAACTGCAGAACTTCTGGTGGTAACTTAGTACCTTAGAAGATGTCCACTTTTCGTTCAATTTTAATGAAAGGCTCGAAATTTTCATTTTCAGTTTCCTCAGGGAATCTTCAGAGGCATCCAATATATTATGTTGTGCACATATATAATCAAAAATGCGATCTGTTCTTTCAGTTTTATCGTTCTTTAACCATTCTTCGAAAAACTCAAGTTTTGTCATAGTTACGACTCGTTCTGAAACAAAGTAAATAATTTTACTTGCGGGCATTTTCGGGAGCTACAATATAGATGAATCTATGCCTGAATATTGTAATTATAACATACAGAAGAATCAAGCTGGATATATGTGGATAAAAAAAGTTGCAACCCTTTAAAGTTTAAAATTAGGGAAAAATATGTGGGATTATTTTAACATATTTATAAACTCAAATTACAACCAAACGGTACATGTTTTTTTTTTAAAGAAGTCAAAAAAGTAAGTACATACCTTCAACAGTAGAATCCATTACAAAAAAATTGTTTCACTTTACTATAAATTCTAAGAGAGGTTGTCATAAGTGTGCCAAAAATGCGACTAATTTGCAAGTGAAAATTGCACTTCCTTTTTATTTAACATTGACCCCTCCACAAAACTACTTAATGAGGTGAAAAACAAATGATTTCTTAGAATTTCTTACCTGGGAAGGGTTGTTTACAAGTTGTTATCACCAATTCCTGGAAATGACGTTATGAATTTTGTCCGGCTAGCTTGTACTAGACGAAATACTGTGTAGCGGCACAAATGGAACCATAGAATTCCGGAGCCATCTGTTGGTGAAGTGGTACTAGTAAAAGAGGACGATATGCCCCCTGGCAAGTGGTTATTGGGTAGGATCGAACGGAAACATGCAGGGCCTGACGGTATTACTCGGGTTGTTACATTACGCACCCAATCATCTACTATCAAGAGGCCAACTTCCAAACTATGTATATTACCTGTAACAAATTAGCGCAGAGATTTGTTTTTTGTATTCGAACATGCAGTTAATATGTTTTAGAATAATTTGGCAAGTGATTTTGTTACAAATTAAGGATTTAGAACTTAAGTTGTTCTAATTAATTATTTATTTTTTGCTTCCCACCAACGCCATACAAAACTCGTATTAAGCACAGTTTGTAGGTCGTATAGGACATTTTACAAATATGTCCTTGGTGGGCGGTATGTTCGGTCTGTTAGAAAGAAACACGATTAGTAATACAGTTTTATTATTCAAAGAACCACACACACTTTCTTTTCTTATGAGGGTAGTTAAAACATTAACTAAAATCAATCATATAATAATTACAAGTTATTAAATGCACAGAAAAATATACACTAAGTAATTAACCAATTTTATATTTACATTTAATTTAAACACACAAGTTCAACAATTCAACAATCAACAATTACTAATAAAATTAACGTTACAAAGCGAGGCTGGACAGCAATAGTTTTATTTAAAGCGTGTGCACGCGATGAGGGTCAGAAGCGAAAGAGGCCGAGAGCCGGGGCTCGTCCACGATCATGACGGCGGCGGCGGCGGCCGTTAGGGAGGGGCACGAGGTCATTCGCGCGTCATCGGGAAGTGACGTCACTCTGACGCGCCGTTGACAACTCGGGCGATAACATTCGGCCGTCCTGCAGTCGTGTTCGTCCCCGAACAGCGATATGGTCTGATGCAGGAGCTGAGAACAAGTTAATATAATATTAATCTCGGTAATAGTAGTACTTCATAACCAGATTTTTCAGTTCCACTTTAGAAACAAATCTGGTTATTGCTATATTGAAACATTTACGCAGCAGAGCAGGGCAACAGAATTTGGTGGAGCTAGCTATCCCATCGCCGGCCAACTAACTCAACCAAATGGCTTAAACCGAGTGATGTTCAGAATCATCTCAGTTGTATATCACCATGTATAATTATGGCAATGGTGTTCACCACGGATTTCCATTACCAACCATACCATTCTGCTACTCTACTACAACTGGAAAATGGTCGAAGCGGATGCATTTGACAACTTTTAATCATTATTTGTGTGTTTTATTCAATTACTGTAAATAAAATAAAACAGTTGTATTATTATGTAAATGGTGAAATTATTTATAATTATGCGTTATTATTGATAAAATTACACTGACAGTATACCTACTAAGGGAATATTCGTGTTACCTCAATTTTTGATAACATCCGGCGTATCTGGGTTCGAGATCCGAATCCACGGCTTCATGTTCTCGACACACGCAACACCATTGTAACGCTTAGAACTCCTCTCAGCGCCCCTCATGTCAGCAACCCTGTAGCGGTCGTGGCCTAGTGCTTCCATAATTTGAAATGGCCCCTTATAAAGAGGCATCAACTTCGTGCTCTGTCCGTCGTTAGACATACTTGGAATTCTAATCACGACCAAGTCTCCAACTTTATAAAAAGGCGGTTCCTTCCTTTTTGCATCAAAGGTTGCCTTTTGTCTCTCTGCATTTTTTTGTATGTTCTCGTCAACTTTATTTCTTAAGGTCGTGAGATCAACCGTGGTCTCAGTTGCATCATCATCAGTAACTCCATCATTATTCATTCGAATACGGTATCCGAAGAAAACCTCGCTAGGAATGGCAGACGTGGTTTTATTAATCGTGCTATTAATACCCTGTTGTATGTTTGTGATATGTTGGTCCCATTTATTATTGTCCGTATTAGCACCCATACTACGTAATGCTTCTAAAATAGTTAAGTTATACCGTTCGACCTGGCCGTTCGAACGCGGCACGGCAGTGGCTATAACATGAGATCGAATGTTCTTTTCAAAACAAAAAGTCTTGAAAGCGTTTGAAGTAAACGCACTACCGGCATCACTAATAATACGCTTGGGATTACCAAATACCTTAAAGATTTTATTTAATTCATTTATAACAATCTTAGATTTAATATAAGATAATCTCCTCTGACGGCGTACAGTGCAGACGTGTTGTTAAGAATTTTGTGAATTATAAAAGTTACTTAAAATAAACTTTAACCAATTTTAATACTTATTATTGTGTGACTCAAGTTTCGAAGTCCATTGACCTAACTGCGAGGTTTTATTAATTCTGCTGCGAAGGAACTCAACATCCAAGCAAGGTAACCGCTCTTCACCCCCGCGGGGAAAGGAGACAAGTTCATTATTTTTTGACCCATTCGCTCAATCCTTATCGTAACTTGCTCCACGAGTGGTATTGTACCACAGATCATGAGCATGCAACGATCACCTCCTGGAAGTGGCCTAAGTGGTTCGGAACCAAATTTGTCGAATAGTGAAACAATGTCAGTTTTTCAGAACAGCCCTAACCAAGTTACATTTCGAAATAAGCGAAAGTTTACTGACGACATTAAAGAGGAATTAAGCGAATTCCGAGAACAAATGTTGCAGATGATGGCCACAATCACAACCAACCAAAAGGAATTTATGGATAAAGTGAGCGGGGATATTTCAACTATAAAAGAAAAAATGGATGACATCAAAATTACGATAAATAACCTCGCTATAGAACAAAATAAATTAAAATTAGACGTTTCAGAAGTACAATTAAAAGCCATTACTACCGACAAAACGCTTGAAAAAATACAATCTGAGATTGACACGATAAAGAAGAGCTCAGTGTCCACTGTACCCTCACTTGTAACATCGGATGCATATGAAGAAATTATGACGGAAGTTAGAGAACGTGAACTAAGGAGCAAAAATATTATCATTGTGGGAATAAAAGAGCCAGTCTCGGCAACAAGCGACGAAAGATCAAAGACAGATATGGAGCAAACTGTTAAAATCATCGAGTTAACAGGTGTCAATTGCCCACCTGAGAAACTTTTTCGTCTCGGTAAATATCACCCCAACAATAATCGTCCTCTAAAAGTATGTTTCAAATCATCGGAAACAGCAATATCCATCTTACGTTGCAAAAATGATGTTAAATGTGAAAATATCAAAATATTCTCGGATCAGACACCTCAACAACAAGCATTTCTGAAAAATCTCAAGGATGAAATAAAATGTCGATCTGAAAATGGCGAAAATAACTTAACAATTAAGTACATTAGAGGTGTGCCAAAAATAGTTCAAATACCCGCAAAAAACTAATGACAAAATTCACCACCCATATTCATAACTCTCACGCAATAGATAATATAACTTACCAATTATGTGACAACTACAGCGATATTACCACCAGCAATCAATCTATAAAATTCTTGTATGCAAATGTACGTAGCATCGTGAGACCAGGAAAATTGGACGAATTGAAGTGTGTAGTGGAATCTTTCCGCAATACCATACATATTATTATACTCACCGAAACATGGATAAAAACTGATGATGAAGCAAAAAGAATCCAAATTCCTGGTTATACACACTACTACAATTACAGAAACTGTGCAAGGGGTGGTGGAGTATCCATTTTCGCTCACGACAACTTAAAACATCACTTAATTGAGGAACTATCCCTAAATGACAACCATTACATATGGATACATCTTGAAAAGTATTCCCTCGACATAGCTGGCATATATCGAAAACCTGACGCCTCTAATATCAAAAACTTCCTTGAAACATACACAAAACAATTGCATACGCGGAAAAGGGTTATCATATTGGGAGACTTTAATATAAATCTGCTAAATTTGGACCAGATAGCTATCAAATATAAAGAAGAACTACAAACCACTGGTTATAGGCTTCTAAACAAAATCGAGGAGAACTATTGCACCCGAGAAACTGCTACAACGAAAACTATAATAGACCACGTTTGCACAAACCTTCCCGATACAAAGTTCCATCTTGCTATAATTGCAACTGCTATGTCGGATCATAATCAAATATATTTAGAAGTTAAAAAACACCAGCCAGAACCACCTAGACGAGTTAAATATAGTGCTATAAATTATGAAATACTGTGCAATACTATAAAAGAATGGAAGAACACCAATGAAGACCATCTGTACCAACAATTTGAAGAAAAGTTACTATCCAGTATCAATAGCAGTAAAATAACAAAAACTAAAGTACTGAATCCGCCTAGGCAAGATTGGATAAACAAAACAATTATAAATTTAATAAATAAAAGAAATGTACTATGGACGATGCATAAAAGAAACGCAAATGATCAACTATTGCAGGATAAATTTACCAATGAAAGAAACGAAGTCAGTCAAGTTATACAACAAACAAAAAGTACTTATTACCTAAATGCTTTTAATCAATGCACGAAAAACCCCAAGAAAATGTGGAGTCTTATAAATGATCTCTCTAAAAATAAGATCAGGGAATCACCAGCACCTAGTAAACTCCTGATGTCATCTGGAGTTTTGACAAATCAGACTGAGATTTGCGAGTGTTTTAATGACTTTTTCTCAAACATTGGATCAGTTCTGGCTAGTCAAATCCCCAAACAGTACCATAATAATTTAACACATACTAAAGGAACACACACAACTGAAACCTTGGTCACTCTTTCAGAAATAGAACCATGCACGATACATGAAATTGCAAAAATAATTGATAACTTAAAACCAAACACGAGCTCTGGCTTAGATGGTATAACAACAAAATCAATCAAATGTGTAAAAGACTTAATACTAAGCGAACTAACAAATTGTATAAATAAAAATTTTGAACTTGGAACTTTTCCCGATAGTCTCAAAATTGCCAAAGTCAGCCCTATCTACAAGAATGGAAGTAAATCGGATCCAGGAAACTATCGTCCCATTTCCGTCTTGCCTGTTCTATCGAAAATTTTTGAACGTCTTTTATGCAACCGCCTCAATGAACATCTAAAAGCACAAAACTTTCTCTCTGAAAAACAGTACGGTTTTAGGCCAAAATCCAATACGCTTTCTGCAACAATAGACCTTATAACAAAAATTAAATTATGTATCGACAAAAAGCAGATAGCATTAGGTATTTTTATAGACTTAAAAAAAGCCTTTGACACGATAAGTCATAAACTGCTATTAAATAAACTAAATGACATCGGTGTCACGGGTAGCGCCCTTAATATCTTTAAATCTTACCTGGAAAATCGTTGCCAAATAGTTAAGATTAACGAAACCCAAAGTAGCCCTAAAATCGTAAACTTTGGCATTCCACAAGGATCAATATTAGGGCCCCTATTATTCTTGATTTATATTAATAATATTCATGGAATTGGGCTAAAAGGTGATGTATCATTGTACGCTGACGATACAGCTTTATTTTACTTTGGCCACTCCGTAGACTCAGTTATGTGTGACGCTCAGAATGACTTACAACTTTTAAATATGTGGTTTCAGTGCAATCTTCTCACCATAAATATAGCCAAAACCAACTATATCATATTTGCGGCAAAAAACAAAAAAATATTACAAAACTCAAAATTATCCATAAATAACCAACCAATCAAAAAAGTTGAGCAAGAAAAGTATCTTGGATTAATTTTGGATAACCACCTAAACTGGAAATCGCATATTGGAAAGGTTAAATCTAAATTGACGTCTCTCACGGGAGCGCTGCGGAGTGTCGTCCGATGTCTTCCACGTCAAGTACGCTACAATATATATAATGCTCTTGTAAAACCTCACTTGGACTATCTTATAGAAGTATGGGGCACAGCGGCCACTACCAATATTCAAACACTGCAAACTGCACAAAATAAATTAATAAAAACACTCTTCCACTATGACTGCAGTACACCAACACAAAAAATATACAATGAAACTAAATTAATGAACATATCACAAATTTACTTATATAATAATTGCATCTTAATAAGAAAAATACTCAATAAAAACATTCACACGCAAATACATTTTACAAAAAAACATCAAATACACAAAATCAGGCTTAGAAATGCAAACGACATACAATTATACGCACCACGTACCAACTATGGTAAAAGAAGTGTAATGTACGAAGGTGCTGCATTGTATAATAAGTTACCAAATAATATTAAAAATGCAAAATCCATGGCAATATTTAAAAAACTTTTAAAATTACACATATATCACAAAACAAGCGCACCTTAGTACATGCCACTTCCAGTTGTGCGTACTCCGTGTATGTTTACGTTTTAGTTATAGGAATGTATTTGCAGTTACCCTACATTTTTGAATATTTCTTTTATATTGTATGTTTTGACAAAATCGCTACTGTACGTTACTAAATGTTTTATGATAGTTTTAAATATTTCTCATGTAAGTGAATTGTAATTCTTATGGGAAATAAATATATCTCAAACCTCAGATTTAGTATTTTTGACTGCAGAAATGAACACAAATTTGGTAAATGAGTCGACTATAACCAGCAAATAGGAATTCTGTTGTGTTGATTTTACAAAAGGACCCAAGTGGTCTAGATGTAGTGTATGAAATGGCCTGGCATATTTTGGAATTGAACATAGTTTACCCGGTTTTTTACCGTGAACATTTTTGTAATAAATACAATTAAGACAATTTTTGATATATTTTGAGACCGTTTTCTTTAGATGTGGAAACCAATATTTTGATCTAATTCTTTCAACGGTTTTATCTACCGCAAAATGTCCCAGGTCATCATGATTAGCCCTAAGGATTTGCCAAACACATGTTTTTGGCACTAACCATCTCCTACCTAACTCAGTCCGACGGTATACTTTATTTCCAAGCAATTCGTATTGATTAAAAATCTGTTTATTTGCGTCGGCCTCACCCGACACTAAAATGTCTCTAATACTGCATATGCTTGGGTCCTGGAGTTGCACAGATAGAAGCCAGTCCCCCTCAGTTATGGACATCACGTCATCAGATTCAGTTACTGAAATGATGCTATCTATAACAGGGTTGCGGCTCAAGGCATCTACATGTTGCATCTGTGTACCCGGCTTATGCATTATTTCAAAATTAAATTCTTGGGTTTGTAATACCCACCTACCGATACGTGGAACAATCTCTTTTTTCTGTAAAGCGTGCCTTACAGCGTTGCAGTCGGTAAAAATCTTAAATTGGATCCCGAGTAAGTAGTGCCTGAAGTTCAAAAGAGTGATATTTTTTTTCATCGTTACTGGTCTGACGACTATAAAAATGGATTGGTTGTTCGCCATTCTCTGTAACTTGAACCATTATGCAACCTAAACCGTCACGACTAGCGTCAGTATACAAACAAACCGGCAATTGAGGATTAAATATTTTTAGGACAGCATTTTCAATTAGTTCTTTTTTTATATTAATAACTGCCTGTTCTTGCCGAGGACCCCATTTCCAGATTGCCTCTTTTTTTAGTAATTTTGTTAGAGGACTACAGATACTAGCACAGTTCTTAATGAACTTTCGAAAGTAATTAATTAAGCCCAAAAATTGGCGTAATTGATGAACAGTTTTTGGAATGGGAAATTCTTTAATAGCCTTTAATTTTTTTGAACTTGGCCGAATGCCACTTTCGGAAATATCGTAACCAAGGAACGTTATACTATTTTGAAAAAATGCACACTTATCAAGATTAATAGTCAGACCATTTGTTTGGAGAATTTCAAGCACATTTTCTAAGCAAGCTACGTTTTCTTCTAGACTTTCTGTAGCTACGAGTAAGTCATCCATGTAACAAATTACTTTTCCAAAACGCAGGTTCCCTAATACAGTATTCATTAACCTTTGAAAAACCGATGGGCCATTGCTTAACCCAAAAGGCATCCTTAAAAACTCAAAATGACCATCTGGTGTAATAAATGCTGTCTTTCGTATATCTTCTGATTTTATTGGAATTTGATGGTACCCACTTTTCAAATCTAAAGAAGTAAAGTATTTACAGTTCTGCAATCTATCAATTAAATCTTCAATCATGGGCATTGGGTATTTCTCTTTTACTGTAATTTTATTAAGCTGACGATAATCAATACACAGCCTTTTGTCCCCTGATGGTTTGTCCACTAACAGAGCAGGGCTCGCGTATGCCGAATTACTATGCCTGATAATTCCATTCTTCAATAAATCATCCGTAATTTCTCGAGTTATCTTTTTTTCGGATTCAGACATTCGATATGGTCGAAAAGAAACTGGTTTATTAGAAATTAACTCTATATCCAACTCTACACAATTAGTTTTACCCAAAGTGGACAAATCATCAGAAAAACAATGAGGGTATTTCGAAAGAATTGAATTTAATAAAATCTCGTGTTTATTATTTGTATTTGTGTTAATGTAAAAAATCTTCATTGTTTTTATCGGTTCAAAAGTCAACGTATTCCTTACACGGGTATACATTATACTACTATCCTCTGTAAAATTACGTCCTATCAACATATTGCACCCAGTTAACTCATCAATGACGTACAAAAGCGTGACTAGTTCCACTGTATCTACTTTTAAATTGACAGCGACAGCTTTTGAAATTTGAATAGATGTGCCATTAGTAAAACCTACCAAATTTATAGGCAAATTTAAATTAAATGGCTGTAAATTATATTGTTCAATCAAATCCTTGGTAATTAACGAGCAGTCGCTACCAATATCAAAAAAAGCCTCACATTTACAATCATTCAGTAGAACCTGTTTACAAAACATTTGTTTACTTTTAGGCTCCCTAACCATTTTCACCTCCTCGACCGTCTCAACTTTTGGTTTCGGTTTCGATTTGCATACTTTTTCTAAATGCCCCCGCTTACTACAAAAATTGCACTGAATATCATCCTTAATATTACAATTATTCCGCCTATGTCCTAATTCACCACAACGGAAACACGATAAATTACTGTTAGTAACGTTATTACCACTATGTGATGATTCGAATTTAACGTCCGGCTTGCTATTTATATGTCCCTGCAATGATGAGGAATGACGCAATCCGGGTTTTGACGATGAATAATTTTTTTGCACTATGTTTTTATCGGGTATCGAATGAACTTTGCCATGCAAAAACGATGCCAAATCATCACAATACGGAAAACTACCTGTTTCGGCGGCAATGCTAATGTTTGGATCGCCAATTGACCCTACAATAATCGAAACTATATCACGATCTTTGAATTTTAATTGCAACCTATCTATTTTGCCTTTTTGCTCGAAATAGAATTCATAAAGGGACTGATTCGGTAACGGCTTGGTTTCTACCAACTGTTTTAACAACGTGTACATATTACGCTTGGTTTGAAAAGTATTCGATACCCTATCACGCCACTGCTTCCAACGCCAATTAGTCCACATAGTTTCATTTTTCTGCAGAGAATCTAACCATGTTTTGGCGGTATTACGTAATTTTTGCAACCCCTGATACTTAATCATACTATCGGACCACCCAAAAGCACGAGCGTTAGCCTCTAGCACGTTAATCCACATATCTACGTCATCCACTAACGGGTCAAATTCGGGAATCACTGAAGATAACACAACGTTCTGACTCACGGTTGGCGATCCTTTGCGACGTCGTTTCACTCTCCTCCGGCGATCACGGTCACTGCTGCTGCTCGACGAACTGGAGTTTGAACTTCGCGGCGGTGTGCGGGTAGAGGAATCCGAGCTTGATGTACGTGCTCGCCTGCGTTTACGTCCTCGCGGCATGTTGCGGCCGGTGAGCGTTGTGCATCCCACTTCTGATGTTAGAAAGAAACACGATTAGTAATACAGTTTTATTATTCAAAGAACCACACACACTTTCTTTTCTTATGAGGGTAGTTAAAACATTAACTAAAATCAATCATATAATAATTACAAGTTATTAAATGCACAGAAAAATATAAACTAAGTAATTAACCAATTTTATATTTACATTTAATTTAAACACACAAGTTCAACAATTCAACAATCAACAATCAACAATTACTAATAAAATTAACGTTACAAAGCGAGGCTGGACAGCAATAGTTTTATTTAAAGCGTGTGCACGCGATGAGGGTCAGAAGCGAAAGAGGCCGAGAGCCGGGGCTCGTCCACGATCATGACGGCGGCGGCGGCGGCCGTTGGGGAGGGGCACGAGGTCATTCGCGCGTCATCGGGAAGTGACGTCACTCTGACGCGCCGTTGACAACTCGGGCGATAACAGGTCCAATAGCGAAATCATGAAGAGATCAATAATAACTCAAATTAATGTTAAGGTTTGACCCTTTGCTCGATAGATGGCGTTGGCGTCGAGTTGCAATACAAATGAAACCTGATCAAATTATTTTAGATAGGTAAGCCTATATGTATTGGATTTACGGTATTAGAACTTTCTGAGTCACATATGTGTAATTTTCATTACAATATTGTAAAGCCTTTTTATACAGACCGAGTGCAGTTGTGTTATACAGATACTGATTCATTTGTCTATAAAATATTCACTAATGCTTTTTATCATGTCTTGAAGTATAATTTTTTGCAATATTTTGACACGAGTAACTATGACGTTGAAAATTATTTTAAGATACCAATAATGAACATAAAAGTTCCAGGTCTGTTCAAAGATGAAATGGAAGGAAAATATATATCTGATTTTGTTGGTTTGAGATCAAAACTTTACTCTATTAAAACTCCCAATAAAATCATTAAACAAGCAAAGGGAGTAAAATCATGCGTAGTAAGGGACTTGAACATAACAGATTATCAAATTATTTTATTTAATGGTGGAGTTATCCGTAGAAAAAATGTTATGTTTAAATCAATAAAGCACGAAATATTTACTCGGAGCGTCAACAAAATTGCCTTATCTAGCAATGACGATAAACGATCGATATCTGTAGATCGAATATCAACGCGAGCCTGGGGTCACTCTTCGATTTTAAAGAATGAAGGTATGTTTTTTTAGATCGAGAATGTATTATAATAAATATTATAGTTTCTATACTAATTATGTATACCTACCTACATCTACTTATGTATGAAATAATCTTACTTTAGTTTTAGAAAATATACCTAATTAATATACGATAAATATAATTTTGTGTGTAAAAATATAAATAAAATGTGAATGATTATAACTAGCCAAATTGTTTAATTTACGAGTTATTTATTTTAAAACATCCTCATTTTTAAAGTCGGTTAAATAAAATGAAATCAAACCTAGACTCAAGTTTCATCAGACACCTGTATTACTGTGAACCACGTAAATTGTGTTATGTACCTAAGCAATAAGATTGATTTTCAAAGAGCTAACGTTCAAGTAATACGACCATAACGCTGTTGTCAGCACATTAATATAATTATTTAAAAACATATGACAGTTCAATACCCTTAACAGACACAAATTCTTAGTTAAAATTTTTATGGTTATCGCGTTCTAACTTGTTTATTGCTGTACTCTTGATAGTTAAAATTATTTTTTGGTCATATACTTTATATCACTCACCTGGAGTACTTGTACAATTTTAGAGTGCAAAGTTTTTTTATTTGATCTGAGGTGCATCGTAATTATGTCGGTAAGTAAAATATTTTTAACAGGTTTTTTTTTTTTTTTTTTTTTTTGTGACTAACGATTGTGTTCGCAGCAGTGTTAATAATCATAAACATGACACTACGTTTATCAGAGGTTGCACTTACATTTCACCAGTGCCTATTGTCACTAATCCAATCAAGACTCCAGGCTGCTTTTGAGTGGGCACGCCACAATTGCGGCGATAAGTCCCCTCTTTGAGGAATGGCTAGAGAGGCGCCACGGCGTCCTCACCTTCCGCCTGACGCAGGTCCTCACCGGACACGGTTGCTTCGGGAGGTTCCTTTTTCGGATAAGGCGGGAGGAAACGCCCGGGTGTCACCAGGGTGTGGATCGTCCGGAGGACACGGTGGAGCATACGGTGGAGGTCTGCCCTGCTTGGGCGGAGCCCCGCCGTGTCCTCTTGGAGGCGATTGGCGGCGGTGACTGCTTTTGAGAAATTCCCCCATGAAAAACCAAAAGCGCTTTCGATCGATATGCTTACGGGATAGTGTTTTATATTATTTTTATATTTTGTTCCAGATTTCTGAATCCGAGATTGTGTTCAGCCAGTATGCTCAGGATCCTTACGAGGGATTCTCTGAGATGCTTCGCAGCGAACCCCAGCACAGCAAACAAGTCACGAAAGATAAAAAATCAAAACAACGATGCAGGAAAAAGTTGAAGAAGCAAAATACAACCAAATCCTTCGTTATTAGTCGACTACAGCGACGCGGTATTAAATTAATAAAAATTTCAGTCATAGATCTCTGTAATAACAATCCTCAAACCATAGACAGTGATAGTGACAGTGAGAACGTTATTATAAATGCTCAATATATTGTTAAAGATGCTATTGACAGTGTTATGGACGAAACTGAGTCTTTAGTTAAGAAAATATCAAAATCTTTAATAGATACTGATTTTTAATAACTGTTTGTGTAAATTAGTTGGTGACGTAAATAAACTGTACTTAGTATTTATATTTGACGGCGCGTCTAAAGATATTACGACGCTAAACTTACGGAGTGGATTTTGAAACGATTGTGACAGCTGTCAACTTGACGTAACCCCGGGTACTGAGGAAGCGGCCCCCCGCCAAAATATTGGAAGATCGCGGAGATGGATCGAAACCGGGAAACCGGCAAGGATTCATGGCGACTTTGGTATTGGTGATCATGGTGACTGCCCTGGCAGGGCAGTGAGTTGATTGATCTGCGCTCGCGCCTCACGTACTCAGTGGAACGTCGTTTACATTATTGTTCATTCCCATTTAATTACATCTCCTAGCCCGCAAACCCACGCATAACAGGAGACAATAAGACCTCTTCTGATAAAGACCGCGTATTGCCTTTATATTTTTATTAAGATGTTGTTATTTATTTTCGTATTAGGTTGTATTATTTGGAAAAGTGTGGGGTAAATAACAAAATAAAAGCATATTTACCTTATCAAAAGACTTTTATTTTAAACCTAAAAAAACTAAGTAGGTATACATTATATGCCCATTCTAAATACTTCCTTAAACAAAGCACATTTTTAAGCGCACAATGCTTTAGGTGTTTATTACAATTAAAATTAAATCTTCCTTCACAATATTTTTTATGTAAAGCAGAGAAATTAGGACATTGTTCTCTACTAAGGTCTGATACTTTACAATTCACACAAAGATCCTTTATCCACTTCACCTTCTCCAAACCATTTACAATGATTTCCTTATTTTCTAGATATGGAACGGTTATACGTTCAAATTCTCTATAATCAATGTATCCTTCGTTCCAATAAATACCTCTATTTTTTTGCAACCATTTAACCTGTCTCTTTTCGTCACTTGTTAAGTATTTAAACAAGTTTGGTGGTTTTATTAAAAATGTTTGCGTATAATCGCGACTAGCAAAAGCTAGTTCTTTTATTATAAAATTATTGTACAGGTCTTTAAATCCTTGAACATCTAATATTATGGTAGTATTCGGATTCATGATATCTTTCTCACAGTATTACTCAGCGGCTTATACTCAATTATACAGTCGTTCAATATAAGACAGTATGCAGAAGTTTGATCTGGTATGTCCGAATCACTCTCAATTTCCACTCTTACATCCACAATAGGACCTGTCTTTGCATTATCAGCTTGTCTAGAGCAATCGATGACAAATAAAGGTGCTAAATATTTAAATTGTTTCTCACTTAATAAGGGCTCCGGACGACGTCCGTAATAAGATTGTTGAAATCTGGTGTATTGCTCGTATAATTGATGATTAAACGAACTTACCTGTACGTGAAGTTCAATCACAATTACTCGAAGAGCTTCGTTCGAAGATATTAGCATTAACACACATGTAGTTTCACTTACAGACTCGCCATTTCGCATTGAATTTAGGAGAAAAATAAATTATTTCATCCAATGTAAGGTAGATTAAAAACTTTTGTTCGTGACTTGACATTCGCGCCTAGCCAGCTCATTTAGTTTGGAGGTGTGCTGAGCTGTTTGTTATTTCACGACTAGGGGTTCAGAATGACTGGGAGGGAGGGATGCTAATATCTTCGAACGAAGCTCTTCGAGTAATTGTGATTGAACTTTACGTACAGGTAAGTTCGTTTAATCATCAATTACTCTCAAGCTTCGTTCTCGATATTAGCATTAACACACATGTAGATGTTTAGAGATCGCAGTCGTGAAATATAATCAATTATATAGGTACGTATTGTATCTTTGATTTGGGAGTTTGAATGAAGAAAATAAATAAATATCTACTTTGTTTCATAGCTATATTAAATCAATCACATAAGAATAGCTTTACAATGATTACAATGTTATTACGGAAATTAGATAATTATCCATTTAACACACTTGTGGCAAAATCACCTTCGGTACAAATATCGTTTGATATTATTCTATTATAATATTTAGCAAATACCGTGGAAGTTGAGCTCCACCCGGCAGTCTTACGTATGACATCCAGACTTACACCTACGCTATATGCTTTAGAAGTGGCTGCGTGTCTGGTGTTGTGAGCAGTGAACAGCGAAATATCAATGCCACTGTTTTGTAGCATGCTCTTTACCCATTTGCTCAAAGTCTGCGATGTTACAGCTCGGTATGGTTTCCTAAATGAAATAAAAAGTGATTGATGGTCTTGACGTATCTGATTAGACTTATCAAGATATACTTGAAGAGTACTAGCAGGGCATATTTGAGGCCTTTGTAAAAAATACGGTAAAGAAAACACTGGTTGTAAGGAACCCACTCGTGAAGTTTTGATTAAATCGGTTATTTTAATAATAAACCCGGAATCAGATTTGGTAATGTTATCGACGTGTATTTTTGATAAAGTTTGCATTCTATGGGCTGTTACTAGGGCTAGAAGGGTCACTAACTTTTTACTAATTTTATCAAGACTAAAATTTTCGTTCGGATATAATTCCGCCAAATAATTCAAAACTTGATCAGTGTTCCACGTTAAATTGTATTTAGGAAGTGTGGGCCGCAACCGAAAGATTCCCTTGAAGAATCTTTGTACATATTCATTGTTTGCATTATCGTGTCCAAGTAACAACGATAAAGCAGATCGCGAACTATTTAAGGTACCATACCGGGCTCCGGTATTAAACAATTGCGTTAGAAAACATAGAATACTTGATGTTGAAGCATTGTAAGGTTCTATGTTGTTTTCGTGACAGAACGTAAACCACTTCTTAAGGCATGTATCATACTGCTTGACAGTGTTGTCTGACAAGGATGCTAGTAATATGGGTATGGACGACTGTGGAATTCCTCTTCGGAGAAATGACGTCCGGACAACCTCCCGACAACCAGCGTAATTTGTCGGTGAATTGCACGTTCGCTACAACGAGAAATAATTAAATCACCCTCCGATTTTAAAACGAGTGGTTTTGAAGTGAGGAGTCTTAGGGTACCATGGCTGTGTTGGCCATTTTGGTACGACGACAATGCCAGTGGCTCTGTCGTTAATAATTTTACGCAAAGTCTTTAAAACAACCGAAATTGGTGGAAACGCGTAAAAGTAATAATTAGTCCATGATATGGTGAACGCGTTAATTACATAAGCGTCAGGGTCTCTATGCCAAGAGACATAGATATCACATTTATGATTTATTCTGCTTGCAAATAAGTCAATACCAGGGACACCGAAGCGTTGTGTTATTTTATTATAAGCAATCTGAGAAATTTCCCATTCAATGTCAGGGTGTAATCGTCTTGATTCAGCGTCCGCAACTTTATTATCAGAAGAACGTATATAATCGGCATGAACCATAATTTTACGCGCTTCGCACCATTTCCACAATTGTTTCGTAATATCAGTCAAATAAGGAAATTGTACGCCGCCCATTCTATTTATGTACGATATTGCCGTTGTATTGTCAATACGTAACAATATCTGACAATCTTTAAAATCTTGTGCAAAAGCTTTAAGTCCAAGAAAAGCAGCAAGTATTTCCAAATAATTAATATGTCGAGTTTGCTCATTTGGACTCCAAGGCCCACTGGCAGTCTCGTCACCACAAGCCGCGCCCCACCCCGTTGTTGAGGCATCACTAAATATCTCTAAGGAATATGTATCAACCTTTATTTTGCATACTGATTCATTTACAGCATTAAGCCACCAGTCAAAGATGGGGGACAATTCGATTGGTAAATTCATAAACTTATCATAGTTTTCATCATGTTTGAGGTTTAGGTATTTACACCTCTCAAAGTCTTTGGTATAAAGCCAGCCGTAGTCCACGGCTTGACATGCGGATGTTAAAAGACCGATGAAGCGAGCAAAATCTCTTATTTTACATCTTTTGAGCTTCTTAATTCTTAGTAATTCTGTTTTAATTTTCTGTCTTTTATTATCGGGTAATCTAACTTCAAATCTTTTTGAATCTATTATATTTCCTAAAAACTTGCAACAATTTGTCGGTACAACACAACTTTTTTCTGTGTTGATGATGAATCCTAACGATTTTAATAATTGTTTTGTGTCATTCATATTTTGTAAACAGTCAGTATATGATTGACCAATCAAAAACAAATCATCTAAATAAAATGTAGATAAATATCTCAAAGACCTCAATAATTTTGCGACTGGTTTGAGAATTTTTGTAAAAATATAAGGAGCAGTGTTTAAACCGAACGGTAACACGTTAAACTCGTACAGATTGCCATTAAATTTAAAACGTAAATATTTTTTAGAGTCCGGATGTATGTCTATTAAAAAATAGGCATCTTTTAAATCTATTGTTGACATAAAACAATCGTTTGTTACAAGTTTCAAAGCTGTTCTTAAATCTTTAAGTTTAAAATGTTGGGTAGGTATAAATTTATTTAATTGTTTCAGATTTAAAATGAAACGTTGTTTGCCGTTCGGCTTAGGAACATGAAATATACTGGATATATATTGACCCGCGCATGGTTGACATAAGGATACTGCCCCAGTACTAATAAGGTCTTGTATTGATACTTTAAAGGCCTCGTATTCGGATTGTGAATAAATAGGCTCTGATGGAGTGGTTGTCTGAATTACTGGGTCGGAAAAAATAATTTTATAACCAGTAATCCAAGAGAGTATAACTGGGTTATTGGTTAATAGACACCACTGTTCATAGAAATACGAGAGACGGCCCGCGGGGCTTACCGTGTCTAACGTCGGTGACCTGCTTGCGGCTGACGTGATGATGTCTTGGAAGCGTTGTTGTGCGTTGTCCTCATCTGCTGCTTCTGAGTCGGAGTTGATGGTGCCGCCCGCGCATATCTCGCGCCCCCCGGCGGCGGTGGTGGGAACTGACGGCGACCCGCCGGGGGGGCTCGTAAGTTAAAAGGTCTGTTGAATGCTTTTACCGGTTTATGAGCCATAGACTTCATTGTCGAAGATGACCTTAGATCAGCTCCAGATTTTATAATCGTTTTTGCTGATTTTAAGGTTTCCGATAAGCTACTGCCAAAAAGCATTTCATCTATTTTGGTTTTGTCTAACTGATCTTTTAGTTCCTTCTTGACAGTAGAAAGAATGAACGCACGTCGTGAGATCGAGTCCGTGTATTGCATATCTCCCAGGATTCGAGCTGTATCCATCAACAGCTTGAGAAGCTCAGGGTTCTTATGACCTGATGAGAGCAACGCGGTAATGGCCTCGCTGATGGAGGACAAGGCACAAGATGTTAATACCTGTTTGCCTTCTATACCCTTATCTCGCTTTGCTTGAGTTTCTATGAGAGATGCTCGAATCTCCGGATTAAGGGTAGGCGCTTTTATAAACTTGCAGTTCACCGGTACCAAATATCTATCTTTTAGCTCCTTACGGTTCTCTTTAGAGAGACCGGAGGTAGCAATGTGGTTGAGTCTAATCGCCAAATCCTTTTGGATTTTATTGCCGTATTCTTTAGTTGAGGTGGGGTCCTCACCTAATATTTCCATTACATCTGGATCTAATTCGGGAACATCTTGTTGAAGAGCAGGGGGCTCAGGTTCACTCGCCTTCTCTAGAGGTACGGCATCGGCAGTTGATTCCACGGCAGGCGTAGCGAGTACCTGCGCAGGGGGCAGTACGGCGGTCATGGAGCTCGGCGGTCAGCGGCAGTATATTCACGTGTGCCGAGATGTTGTCGGCAGTAGGGGACTGTGTGACGATCGGGGCCGGAACATCCTCCTCATCACTACATTCGGCTGGGGCTTGTTCCCAGTACGAGCATCCAGGTTGTGGATCCGTGTCGTCGCGGTATGTGCACAATCGTCATCGATTGGGATTGGTTCGCACTCTGCAAGCAAAATGAGTATTTTGCTTAGATAAACCTATTTACGGGTGGGAAGTGAGACTCCTTGTGAGAAACACGCAATCCCAATAGGCGATATAATATTTATTCCTCTAATAATAACGTAGGTTAGGTACATGCTATGGAAAAACCCCACAGGTAGATCCGAGCAGCAAGTACTTAGTTTTGGAGATGGGAAGGCCCCAAAGGACAATCCGATTTTCCAATTTAATTATTGTTATGAATCCGATAAGAATTCAAAAACACAAACATACCACTTTAACGGTATTTCAAAAAGTGTAAGAAACCGAGCACTCCAATCCACCTAGTTGCTATACTAAAGTAACCTATTAAAATGTAAACATGAAATAAGTAGGTCAAATGAC